>CM066032.1:1405562204-1406903526 GCA_033557465.1 Ichthyophis bannanicus
AAAGCCAAGGAGGATCACAATAGGAACAAGGAGACCAGCACACCCTTTCAACGTGGATCGGTAGCTAAACTAAAAGTAGACAAAGCATTGGGGCTGGATGGGATGTATCCGATGGTATTGAAGGAATTTAGGGAAATTCTAGAGGCTCCACTCTGACCTTTCAATGCTGCTTTAGAGTCGGACTGGAGAAGGTTGCATGTGGTCCCTTTACACACAAGCATGGAAGTAAGGATGAGGTTGGAAACTACAGGTCGGCTAGTCTTAGTTTTGTGGTGAGTAAACTAATGGAAATGCTGCCAAAACAGAATATAGTGAGGTTTCTGGAATCCAATGGATTGCAGGATCTGAGACAGCATGGTTTTACTAGAGGCAGGTCCTGTCAGATAAATCTCATTAATTTCTTTGACGATCAGAGATTTATTCTGAAGGAGAACTCTAGATGTCGTATACTTAGTTTTAAGTAAAGCCTTTGACACTGTTCCGCTCAGGCAACTTATTAATAAATTGAGTGCCCTAGGGGTGGACCCTAAAGGGACTGACTGGGTTAGAAATTAGTTGAATGAGAGGCGACAAAGGGTACAGGTAAATGGAGCTCACTGTGAGGAGAAGAATGTTACCAGTGGTGTGCTGCAGAGGTCTGTCTTTGGCCTGGTTCTTTTTAATATTTTTTGTGGGTGATATTGTGGAAGGGCTATCCGGGTAAGGTTTGCCTCTTTGCCGATGATACCAAGATCTACAATAGAGTAGACTCCCAGGAAGGTGTAGATAACATGAGGCATGATCTAGTGAAGCTTGAAGATTGATCGAGAATTTAGCAGCTGAAATTTTAATGCTAAAAAATGCAAGGTTATGCATTTGGGCTGCAAAAATCCAAGGGAGTGGTATAGTATAGGAGATGAAGTGCTTCTGTCCACAAAAGAAGAGTAGGACTTGAGGGTGATTGTTTCTGATGATCTTAAAGTGTCTAAATATGTAGAAAAGGCAATGGCAAAAGCCAGAAGGATGCTTGGTTTCATAGGGTGAAGAATGGCCAGCAGGAAGAAGGCGGTGATGGTGCCTCTGTAAGTCTTGGTTGAAAACTAATTTAGAGTATTATGTGCAATTTTGGAGTCTGTGCAGAGGGTAGCTACCAGAATGGTTAATGGGCTGCTTCAAAAGGCATAAAGCTCATTTTCCGTGAACATCTCTTAACGGAAACACCACCATGACCTAATACTTAGATTTAGCAGAAGTAAATCATGTCCATGTCTACCCATAATCATTAATTGTTGACCCTTGGTGATGGCCCCACCCTAAAAGAAATTACCCCTCCCTATGTTACATGTTACGCCGCTTTGACCCGGTGAAAAGCGGGATATAAATGCAGTTAAATAAATAAATAAATGAAAGCTGAAAACGGGGACCATAGAGCTTAGTAATTGGTATGGATAGGCCGTATGATCTTTATCTGCCATCCAGTTTCTATGTAACTTTCTTGATGTCTTTCCATAGCTCTTCCGGTACTTTGTCAGTTGTGTCTAAAGCAATGAATAAATTTCACAGGCAGTTGTTAAATTCCGGTTGTACTTTTCAGGATCATACTTTTCAACATTCATGAGTGGCCTGCTCTTTTTCAGCTTTAGTTTGAGTTTGCATATTAATAGCTGGTGATCTTATACCACAGCCTTCCAGACTTTGTCTTTGCTGGGGGTTTTTGAACTTTTCCATCATTATCTTTATTTATTTATACATTTTTCTATACCGCCTCTTCCAGCGATCAAGGGTGGTTTACAATTAACCAACAAAAAATTACATTATACTCTTATTTATAACTTAAATAGTGTTAGAACTTAGTGTTACACTAATATACAATAAACTCCCGATGTCGATCCCACTCGGTATGCGTATCGGGCTTTACAGGAGCAACCGGACAGGCGATACTTCGATTCCTCCGAAGACTCTGATGAGTCGGAGGTTTCTGTCGATGCACCGGTGCTTCTTCCTCAGGAGTCTGATTCTCCAAAACGAAGAATGTCTCCTCCAGAGGATTTGTCTTTTCAAGACTTCATTAGGGAAGCTAGAGGCCTCTCCATTACAGTGGCCTCTGAGTCAGAGCCTAGAGCCAAGCAATTAGATATTTTGCAATATCCTAAGGCTCCTAAGGAAACAGCTACCCTACCTATTCATGAGATTCTCTATGATCTCATGTTGGGCATGTGGGAGACTCCTCTCACCACCTCTCCTCATTCTCGCAGGTTGGACGCCATGTACCGTGTCCCTCCCTGTCCTGGTTTTCATAAGACTCGGCTTCCTTACCACTCTATTGTGGTTGAGTCTGCTATGAAAAAAATAAAGAGTGCAAAGAGACACTCATCTAACCCTCCAGGACGTGAATGTAGGACTCTAGATGCTTTTGGCCGAAGGATTTTCCAGGCCAATATGCTTGCTGCCAGAATCAACTCCTATAGTCTCTATATGGGGATGTTTCTAAAAGAAGTCACAGATCATCTACAGACTTTAGCTCCTTTTATTTCAGAAGATAAAAGGCAGGAATTTCTCACTTGGCTCAAACATGCCCAAGATGTTTCCAAATTCTCCAACCATGCAGCCTTTGACTCTTTTGAGTGTGTAAGCAGAGCCACGGCTATTGCCATAGGTGCACGCAGAATTGCTTGGTTACAAGCCTCTGATTTGGAACTCTGGGTACAGGATGAGTTGGGAAACCTTCCTTGTACAGGTGAAAACCTGTTTGGCAGGGTTTGGCAAGCAAAGGCCACTCAGATGGATGCTGAGAACTCTGCTTTGGATCAACTTTCAAAGTCTACCTCTGCCCCTGTTAAGAAAAGATTGTTCAAAAAGACATCTTTTTCTAAAAAGGGAAGATATTATCCTGCTCATGGGCAGGCATCTTCTGCAGGTCGTTTTGCTGCAAAACGTCAGCAACCACCTAAACAGGCCAAGTTAGAGGCTGACAAGCCTACCACAGACCAGCAGCCTCAGCCTCCTCAAGGCCTTTGACTTGCAACTAGAGAACTTAGCCTTTCTAGCTTTGGAAAACCCAGAGCCCCTCTCCATTCCAGGAAGGTTGACTTACTTTGCTCCCAGATGGGAGCAAATCACAGCAGAGCAATGGACCCTCTCCATCATAAAGGAGGGGTACAAGCTTCACTTTTTAAATCTTCCTTCTCACACCATGGTGAAACAGTTCAATTCTCCAACATCTCTCCTCAACCTTCTAGGTCAGGAGATTGCTACCCTTCTTGCCCAAGGGGCAATAGAAGAAGTACCTCTTCTTCAGCAGGGCTCAGGGTTCTACTCCCCTTATTTTCTTATCCCAAAGAAAACAGGGGGCTACAGACCCATATTAGATCTCAGAGAATTGAACAAGTTTCTATTCAAGGAGAAATTCAAAATGATTTCTCTAGGGGCTCTGCTTCCTTACCTCCAGAGTCCGGATTGGCTTTGTTCTCTAGATCTCAAGGATGCGTACACCCATGTCCTCATCCATCCCCCACACAGAAGGTTCCTTTGGTTCCTTTTTCAAGGAAAGCACTACCAATACAGGGTGCTTCCTTTCGGTCTGGCCTCTGCACCAAGGGTGTTCATGAAATGCATGGCAGTAGTAGCTGCATTTCTCCGCACTCTAGGAATATTCGTATTCCCATATCTGGACGACTGGCTCATTCGAGCCTCATCCCAGTCAGAGGCCCAGACTTGTCTAACCTGCACAATGCGTATCCTTCAGTATTTGGGACTAGTAATAAACATCCCAAAATCCAATCTCACCCCTACTCAGTCTCTGGAGTTCATAGGGGCCTTGCTGGATACCACAACTGCAAGGGCCTATCTTCCTCAGGCCCGTTGCCTACGTCTGGTGCAGTTAGCCTCCCAGATTCAGTTAAAGTCCCAATTAACTGCTCGAGAGATGTTACAACTATTAGGCCACATGGCATCCACCGTGCATGTGGTTCCATATGCTCGCCTTCACATGACAGCAGCTCAATGGACTTTGTCCACCCAATGGACTCAGGCATCAGGTTGCCTGTCAGACAAAATAGCAAACTCCAGTCGTCTATTTTGGTCTCTCCAGTGGTGGAAGTCCTCTCAGAACCTATTGCTGGGGTCCCCTTTTCAGCAACCGTTACCCCAAGCAACTCTCACAACAGATGCTTCTCCAAAGGGTTGGGGAGCTCATCTGCAAGATCTCTCCACACAGGGCATCTGGTCTCCACAGGAGACTTCTCTGCATATCAATCTCTTGGAACTCAGAGCAATATTCTTAGCTCTCAGAGTGTTCCATTCCCTGCTCAGCTACAGGACAGTCCTTATCCATACGGACAATCAAGTAGCCATGTTCTATGTAAACAAGCAGGGAGGGACTGGCTCTCTGTCGCTTTGCAACAAAGCTTTGCGACTGTGGGCCTTCGCCAGAGAGCATCACATCCATCTTCTGGCAGTATATCTTCCAGATATTCAAAAACTCTTGGGCGGACAGACTCAGTCGAGTTCTGCTCCCACACGAGTGGTCCCTCCACATGGACCAGGTAGCCAGGACTTTTTGAATTTGGGGAACCCCGGACATAGACCTCTTTGCAAGTCCGTGGAATGCCAAACTTCCCCGATTCTGTTCCAGAATTCCGTGTCAGGGAGTTCAGGCCAAGGATGCCTTCCTCCTTCACTGGGGTCAAGACTTCCTTTATGCCTTTCCACCAATTCCCCTAATTCCCAAAACACTATTCAAGCTTCAGAGAGATCGAGGGACCATGATCCTCATAGCACCACATTGGCCACGCCAAGTGTGGTACCCTCTACTTCTGCATCTCTCTCAAGCTCCTTCCCTGGACTTAGGCTCTGCACCAGACCTTCTGTCCCAAGAAGATGGAACATTGTGGCACCCAAACCCCCAGTCGCTCCATCTCAGGGCTTGGTTGCTGAGGGCCTAGACCTTCAAGATTTTCATCTCTCTCAACAAGTCAGAGATGTTATTCATGCCTCTAGGAAGCCTTCTACTCGACGTTCCTATTATTTCAAATGGAAAAGATTCACCATTTGGTGTTCAGAGAAGGGTCTAAACCCTCTTGCAATACCTCTGAATTCTCTACTAGAGTATCTCCTGCATCTATCCCATGCAGGCCTAAAAACGAATTCAGTAAGAGTCCATTTGAGTGCTATTGCAGCGTCCCTCAAGCTTCTCAATGGACAGCCTATTTCCTCTCACCCGCTTAAAGCAAGATTCCTGAGAGGCCTTCTTCTAACTAAACCTCCCATTAGACCACCTCCAGTGGCATGGGACTTAAACCTGGTTCTTGGCCAGCTTATGAAGCCACCCTTTGAACCTTTAGCCACCACCTCCTTGAACTTTCTTTCTTGGAAAGTTGTTTTTCTCATTGCAGTCACCTCAGCCTTTTCATCTGAACCAGGAGGTATATTTACCTGTCTTTTTTCCAGGACCTCATGCATCAAGTGCAGAGAGGAATCTTCATACCTTGGATTGTAAGAGAGCTCTCGCTTTCTACTTACAAAGAACACAGCAACATAGAAAGTCTTCTCAACTCTTTGTTGCTTTTGATCCTTCTCATTTAGGACTTCCAGTCTCTAAGAGAACACTATCCAGCTGGTTTGCTCAGTGTATTTCTTTCGCCTACCAGAGTAAGAACATTTCTCTGGAGGGCCATGTCACAGCTCACAATGTGAGAGCCATGGCAGCCTCAATGGCTCATCTAAACTCGGTGTCCATCGACCAGATCTGTCGAGCGGCCACCTGGGCCTCGGTTCACACCTTCACAGCCCATTACTGTTTGGACAAGGACTCCCGCCGGGATGCCTCGTTTGGTCAGGCTGTCCTCAAACACCTGTTCCATTCCTAATCAACTCCTACCCACCTACTCTGGTTCGATGCCAGAGATCCATGGCGGGGAAGTGGAGCCCTCTGCAAGGGCACACAACCGTGGGGTCTCTCCCTGGCATCTGCAGCTAGGGAGTCCCCATATGAGAAGACTCATTCCTGCTTGTTCCTGGAGATAGCACAGTTACTTATCTGTAACAGGTGATCTCTGGGAACAGCAGGAATAAGTCTTCACAACCCACCCACCTCCCCTAGGAGTTGTATCTCTCTATCTATCTTTCCTTTCCTCTCTCTCTCTTTGTCTCCGCTTTAAAACTCAAACTGGAGAGAGGCGGTTGGGAAAGGTGGGAAGGCAGCGCGCAGGCGCTGTGGGATGCTCCCAAAAGCTTTCTTACTGGACGCTGGGGAGCGTTCCCGCGCAGGCTCCGTCGGTACCGACGATACCCATATGTGAAGACTTATTCCTGCTGTTCCCAGGGATCACCTGTTACAGGTAAGTAACTGTGCTTTATCTTCAAAGAACTAAGCAGCATAGAAAATCTTCTCAGCTTTTTGTTGCTTTTGACTCTAGTCATTTGGGACTTCCAGTTTCCAAAAGAATTTGATCTAAATGTATTGCAGATTGCATATCCTTTACATATGAGAGTAAAGGACTTTCGAGGGCCATGTCACAGCTCACAATGTGAGAGCCATTGCAGCCTCGATGGCTAATCTTCGTTCTGTGTCTATTGATGTCATCTGTAGAGCAGCTACTTGGGCTTCGGTGCATACCTTCACAGCCCACTACTGCTTAGACAAGGACTCCCGTCGTGATGTCTTATTTGGCCAAGCTGTTCTTCAGCATCTCTTTCATACTTAATACAACTCCTACCCGCCGGTCCCTTGTTTGATGCCAGAGGTCTATGGGAGGAAGCATGACCCATCTCACCTGGGTTCGCAGCTTGCTTTGGTCATTCCCTTGGCATCTATAAGCTGGGGAATCCCCATATGTGAAGACTACATTCCTGCTTGTTCCTGGAGATAGCGTAGTTACTCACCTGTAACAGGTGATCTCCGGGAAGAGCTTGAATTTAGTCTACACAACCCACCCACCTCCCCTTGGAGTTCTCTATCTATCTCTCTTTCTCTACTCCTCTCCTTTGGTCTCAGCTATAAACTCAGCTGAAGTGAGAGAGGTAGAAAGGCGGGAAGGCAGCACGCAGGCGCTGTGGGATGCTCCCAAAAGCTTTCCTATTGGATGCTGTGGAGCGTTCTCGCGCAGGCTCTGTCGGTACCAACGATACCCATATGTGAAGAATAAATTCCTGCTGTTCCCGGAGAACACCTGTTACAGGTGAGTAACTACGCTATATCCTTATATGAAGTTCTTAAAGATGTTACGTATCGGTTGTACGTAAATATTAAACAATAATTCTGAGAGCGCAGAACCTTGTGGGATACCTTGCTCTTGATTGTAAGGTTGTGATGCCTGAAGACCAATTCGTACCTGTTGAGTACGTTCTGCAAGATATTATTGGAACCACTTTATTACATTTCCGTATATCCCTAACTGGTGAAATCTTGTGAGTAGTATATTATGGCTAATGTTATCAAAAGCAGAGGCAATGTCAAGAAATACCAGAACAAAGGCTTATTTTGATTTGTCTATTCCTCGAGTATCTAAAAGGACTAGAAGAAGAGTCTCTACTCCATGATACGGTCTAAAACCATATTGCTGTTCATCCAAAGGTGAGTGCAGGTCAATATAATCTTGGAGTTTGATCTCAACAGTTTTTTCAATCACTTTTGCCAGAAAAGGGAGACTTGAAATTGGTCTGTATGATTTCGGATTCTGCGGGTCTAATGTTTTATTTTTTAAAATAGGTCTTATCATGGCATGCTTGAGTTAACCATGTTGTTGTTAAGTGCCATCGAGTCGGAGTTGACTCATGGCGACCCTCTGGATAGCTATCTTAAATTGTGTTCGGTCTTCAGTCAGGCGGCTCATTGTTGACAGACTGGTACCCATAGCTACTGTTATTGTATCGATCCATCTCATTGCTGGCCTTCCTCTTTTGCATTGACCTTCTGTCTTCCCAAGCATGATGTCTTTCTGTAATGATCTCTCTCTTTGCATGATGTGTCCAAAGTATAAAAGTTGAAGTCTTGTCATCTGAGCTTCTAAAGAAAGCTTAGGTTTGATCTCTAGTACCGACTTGTTTGTTCTTCAGGCACTCCATGCTTTACACAGTATTCGCCGCCAGCACCATAATTCAAAGGCATCAATTTTCTTCCTGCCTATCTTTTTCACTGTCCAGCTTTCACATCCATATGATGTTATTGAAAATACCATGGCTTGAACAAGTCGAATCTTTGTATGGAGAGAGACATCTCTGCTCTTGAGAATCTTATCTAGGTCTTTCATAGCCATTCTGCCAAGAGCAATGCGTCATCTGATTTCTTGACTGCTTGTTGCTTCTTTATTGATAGTTGATCCAAGTAGGTTAAAGTTGTTCACTATTTCAATTTCTTCTCCTTCAACGATGAACCTGTTGATTATGCCAGTTGTGATGATCTTTGTCTTCTTTACATTAAGGTGCAGGCCCATTTTGAGACTATTTTCTTTGATTGTGAGAAGCAAATTTTTCAGATCATCTTCACTTTCAGCCAGTAGTGTGGTATCATCAGCATAGCGAAGGTTGTTGATGAGTCTTCCACCAATCTTCACACCTCTGTTGTCTTCATACAATCCTGCTTCTCTGATGATTTGTTCTGCATATAAATTAAACAGGTAGGGGGAAAGTATGCAGCCTTGTCTTACACCTTTGCTTATTTTAAACCATTCTGTTTCTCCTTGTTCCGTTCGAACTGTTTCTTCTTGATCAATGTACAGATTGTGCAAAAGAACGATCAGGTGTTCTGGTATGCCCATGCTTCTTAATGTGGCGCAGAGTTTCTCATGGTTTACACAGTGAAAAGCCTTGCTATAGTCAATAAAGCACAAATAGATATCCTTTTGGTATTTTTTAGTCTTTTCAAGGATCCATCTCACATCCGCAATGATGTCTCTCGTTCCTCGCCCTTTCCTGAACCCTGCTTGTACGTCAGGTAGTTTTTGTTCCAGGTATGGTTGTAGTCTTTTTTGAATAATCTTCAGTAGAATCTTGCTGGCATGTGGGATCAGAGCGATTGTGCGATAATTTCCACAGTCAGTTGGATCACCTTTCTTTAGTATTGGTATAAACACAGATCTTTTCCAGTCAGTTGGCCATGATGTTGTCGTCCATATTTCTTGGCAGAGCCTTGTAAGTACGATAACAGCTGCATCAGATTGCTGTAATACTTCTATGGGAATGCTATCAATGCCTGGTGCTTTGTTCTTTGATAAGGCTTTCAATGCTGCTTCAACTTCTTCTTTCATCACCAATGGTTCCCGATCATAAGGTACAGGTTGAAACAGCTGTTGGTCCACTTGATCTTTATCATATAAAAACTCTGTATATTCCTTGCACCTTTTCTTGATCTTCTCACCATCATTCAACATAGAACCTTGAGCATCTTGTAACATTCCAATTTGAGGCTGGAACTTTTTCATAACTCTCGTAGCTTTAGGAAAGCCAATCTTGTTCTTCCTCTAATAGTTTCTGCTTCTGTTTCCTTGCATGCGTCATTGTAGTACTTTTCCTTGTCCTTTTTTGCTGCATGTTGGAAATCTATGTTGAGTTCTGAGATTGTCTTTCTTTCTCCTCTGGCTTTAGCTTCTCTATGTTTCTGGGCAATTTTCAGAGTTTCTTCCGTCATCCATTTTGGCCATTTTTGCTTTTTCACCTTTTGTAGAGACTTCTCGCTTTCTTCCAACACAACCTTCTTGATGTCATTCCATAACTCTTCTGGAGCTCTGTCATTTGTATCTAAAGCAACAAATTGATTTTGCAGGCAGTCTTTAAATTCCAGTGGTATATTCACAAGGTCTTATTTTGCTGCATTCATGAGTGGTTTGCTCTTTTTCAACTTTAGCTTGAGTTTGCATACTAGTAGTTGATGATCTGTACCACAGTCAGGTTTTGTCTTTGTTGATGTTACAGAGCTTTTCCATCGTTGACTTCCACAGATGTAGTCAATTTGATTTTTATACAATCCATTGGGTGAAGTCCATGTGTACAGTCGCCACTTGTGTTGCTGGAAGAAGGTGTTTGAGATGAATAGATCATTGGTCTTGCAGAATTCTATCAGTCTTTCTCCAGCTTCATTTCTGTTTCCAAGTCCATATATTCCAACTACTTTGCCGCCTTCTTTGTTGCCAACTTTTGCGTTCCAGTCACCCATGACTATCAGGATATCCTGTTTGCATGTTCTGTCAATTTCAGCTTGTACTTGTTCATAGAACTCTTCAATTTCATTCTCTTCTGCAGCTGTTGTTGGGGCATATACATGAATTATAGTTATGTTGATAGGCATTCCTCATAGACGAATAGAGATTAAGCGTTCGCTGACTGCATTATATTTCATTACAGTTCTTGCAAGTTTCTTCTTTATTATAAATGCAACACCATTTCTTCTTTGTCTTTAATTTCCAGCATAGTAGACCAAGTGATCATCTGATGCAAAGTGCCCGATGCCAGTCCATTTCAGTTCGCTGACACCCAGCAGATCAAGTTGTACACGTTCCATTTCATTCTTGACCACCTCCAACTTCCCTTGGTTCATGCTTTGTACGTTCCATGTTCCAATGTGTAATACATCTTTACAGCTTCTGACTCTCATTTCATGCACAGCTACATCAGCAGTCAAACTTTCCGAGGGCTTTGATCCAACCACAGAGTAAATGCTGGCTTTACTCTGAAAAGTCTTCAGTTCTTCCCCAGTAGCTAGTTGAGTGCCTTCCAACCTGGGGGTCTCATCTTCCAGCACTATAGCACAATTTGTTTTCTTGTAACTATCCATTGGGTTTTCATGGCTAGATACAGAAGTAGATTGCCGGGTCTTTCTTCTGCGCAGTTTAAGTTTGGTGGTGTTGCCGTTGTCACAGAAATGTGATCCTCTGCCGTCAACACTATCCCATTCTGCTGCTGCCCAGATGGGTTGTTTGTCTTGGTCTGGCACCTCAGCTGCAACCTGTCCATCTTGGGAGACCCTGCGAGTAGTTAAACTACCGATAGTTTAGCTCTCAGCATCACTGATGCACATAAGCCCTCACAGCACGACAAGTTGCATTCCAAGCGAGGGATGTTGAGAATAAAAGGGGCTAATTCAGCATGTGAAGCTTTTAGCCAGGTTACTAGCCAGGGGTCTTAAAATAGACATATTAATTTTGGAAATTATGTGCTTAATGTGTTTTTAAATCGATACGGCGGAAAATTTGCCATTTCTTTGGGTAAGTATTATCATGTTTTATTTGGTTTTCAACAGCTTCTTGTGATTTCAGTGTGTTTAAGTAGTGATCTGCTAGAGATTGGGGATCTATTGTTAAGTTTGTTTCTGGAGTTGGCATCTGTGTGAATGTTTTAGCTATCTCAAATAATTCCTTCAATCGGTTGAGGGAGTTTGTTAGTATCTTTGTGTGGTACTCTTTTAGTATTGTTTATGGCATTTTTGTATGCTTCAGGTGTGTTCACGTAAGCTAGTTTGTTATCCATAGATTTATTCTCTCTCCGTTTATCTTCAAGTCTTCTCAGTTTTTGTTTTAACTTCTTCAGGACATTGGTATATCATATCTCGGATCTTTTTATAGATTTTGTATGCTGGGTTTTTGTTGATTTAGGTGAAATAGCATTATGTATTGAGGAGTTCCAATTTGCTATTATATCATCTAACTCTGTTAAGGGCATCTCTAGTTGTGGAATGACTTCTGTCAAGAAGTTATCCTGTTGAAATTCTTTAAATCGTGTGTGAGATTCATTTTTGTTAGGTAATGATGTAGACTAGTGAAATTAATAAGGTAATGGTCTGACCATGGGACTTGTGGTGTTTGTGAGGGGGCATATAGAGAGTGCTGGGTGATATTTTCTGGTAGGAATATTAAATCAAGGGTGTTGTCTTTGATATGTGTTGGTGTCTGAATGATCTATTGGAAATTCATGTCAGACATTGAGTTGAGGAAGCTCATAGAGTGTGAGTTGTGTAGGGAAGGAAGATTAAAGTCTCCCAGGAGTACTAAATGTTTTTCTTTAGTGTGGATGTGCATACTGTATCTAACATATGAGTGGTGGTCTGTATATCAGGCGTATTGATAAGTTTCTATTATCTATTTCTCCAGGAACAAGCAGGAAGTCAGTCCTCACATATGAGTGACGTCGACGGAACCCCCATGCAGAGCAAATCCCCAGCTTTCGAAGAAGGCCTTTGGGACTGCATCACGCATGCGCAGTCCCTTCCCGCCCAAGGGTGCCATCTTGCTCAGTCTCCTTTTTTCCACGGAGCCCAACGGACATCGTCCTAGTTCCCCTGTGGAAAAAGTGTTAAAAGTTGAAAAATTGTGTTTTTCTGCTTTGCCGGTTCCCCTTCTCGCCTCGGGCTCAGTACACCACTATCGAGTCCAGTCTGTTTTTTCATTTTTGTCCTTAGTGGCTAGCATTCGCGCTCTTTTTTTCTTTTTAGCTGGCAGCCTGGTCCTTTGACCTCGCGGTTCTCAGGCGAATCGATTCCATCTATCGAGTTCGCAAGAGCCCTGGGTTCCAAAAGACACAGCTGCTGCACAACTCCATGGTTGTGGGATAAGCCATGCGCTGGCTCAAGAGCCAGAAGACACACTCCTCGGTGCCTCCTGGCTGGGAGGCCCGCAACATGGATGCTCTCGGCAGAAAGTGCTACCAGGGTTTGATGCTGGCATGCCGAATCCAGAGATACCAGCTGTACATGGGCATGTACCTACAAGACCTGGCAAAGGAGATTGCCGGGTTCTCTACTGGTCTTTCTGAGGGACCTTTGCTGCGCTTCCAGGTTTTGTCCACTGGGATCCGAGAGTGCTTGAAGTTCATGACTCGAGCAGCCTATGACGGCTTCGAGGCTTCGTCCTGGGTAGCGAGAACCGGCATTGGGGCACGACGCCAGGCATGGCTACAGTCGTCAGACCTGGAGCCATGGGTTCAGGACAAGTTGGTCGATGTCCCTTGCCGAGGTGAAAACCTCTTTGGCAAGCCCATGACTGAAAAGGCTGCCGAGATTGAGTCCGAGTACCTGACCCGGACAAGACTCGATAAGAAGACTTCTGCCCCTTCTAAGAAGAAGGGCTTGGGTAAGAAGCCCTTTTTCCCAAGGAAAGGATCAGCTTACCGAAACTACCCCACATATCAGGCCTCCCCAGCAGGGGCAGAAGGCCAAGGGACAGGAGCAGGGCCCGCATAAGCAAAAGGCCCCAAAGCCCCAGGCACTGACTCCGGCACAGCCTGGAGGGGGCTTTTGGCTCACAGTGCATAGTCTCTCTTCCGAAGGACACAAGGCCCTGCACAGGAGGAAGGCTGACCCTGTATGCCCACAGGTGGCCAGCTATTACAACAGACACCTGGGTTCTCCAGATAGTCCAAATGAGCTATCGGTTACATCTCACCTAGGTGCCTCCCTCTTACTTTCCAGGGGAGCCTCTCAGACCCCCTCTTCACAGGGACCTCTTCTTGCAGGAATTAACAGGGCTTCTCGAGGATCATGCGGTAGAACCAGTGCCTCACCACCTACAGGGCGCAGGCTTCTACTCCAGGTACTTTTTAATACCAAATAGAACTGGAGGCCTAAGACCTATCCTCGACCTGCGAAGCCTAAACAAGTTCCTGATGAGGGAAAAGTTCAAGATGCTTTCCCTTGGAATATTGCTACCTTACCTCCACCAGGGAGACTGGCTATGCTCCTTAGATCTCAAAGATGCGTATACACACATCTTGATTCATCCAGACCACAGACAATATCTAAGATTTATAGTGGGAGGAAACCATTTTCAGTACAAAGTGCTGCCCTTTGGCCTAGCCTCGGCACCCAGGGTATTCACAAAGTGCCTTGCGGTGGTGGTGGCGGCCTTTCTAAGGACTCAAGGGGTCTTTATCTTCCCCTACTTAGACGACTGGCTCATCAGAGCCCAGTCAGCTCTAGAAACCCAACAGGCCACGTTCCGCACTATCCAGTTGCTTCAGCACCTGGGCTTTGTGATCAACTACACAAAGTCCACTCTGGTTCCCTCTCAGGGACTGGAGTTCATAGGGGCAAGGTTAGACACTCTTCAGGCAAGGGCTCATCTACCAGAGGAAAGGGCTCAAAGGCTGATAGCCATAGTGCAGCAAGTGAGTCGCAGATCCCACATCTCAGCAAGACACTTTCTACGCCGCCTTGGTCACATGGCCTCCACAGTGCATGTGACACCCAGTGCTTGACTCCACATGAGAACAGCTCAGTGGTGCCTCAGGAGCCAGTGGACACAAGCCACAGGCAGACTCAGAGACAACATCAAGGTGTCCTATCGCCTGATACAGTCTTTGAAATGGTGGCTTCAACCTCACAACCTTCTGGAGGGGAGTGCCTTTTCAGCCTCCCACACACTCAAGGGTGCTGACCACGGATGCATCCCTGCTGGGATGGGGTGCTCATTGCCAGCAGGTCTGCACTCAAGGTGTGTGGTCTGCATGGGAGAGTACACAACAAATCAATCTCCTAGAGCTTCGAGCGATCCGCCTAGCTCTTCGGACCTTCGGCCAAACCCTGGCTTATCAATCTGTCTTGATTCAGACAGACAACCAAGTAGTGATTTTCTATGTGAACAAACAGGGAGGCACAGGCTCTCGCATCCTGTGTTAGGAAACCCTGGACCTATGCTCCTTTGCAGTCAGCCAGGATATGTACCTCAAGGCAGTTTACTTACCAAGTCAGGAGAACTTCCTAGCAGACAAGCTAAGCAGAATTCTCCAGCCGCACGAGTGGCAACTGGATCCCAACATAGTCCAGCAACTCTTCCAGCATTGGGGGCGACGATCCATAGATTTGTTTGCGAGACCTCAAAATCACCAGTTGCCCTGCTTCTGTTCCAGACAGCCGCACCCACACAGGGTAGCTGCAGATGCTTTCCTAATATCATGGTCTGTGGGCCTCCTATATGCATTTCCTCCCACGCCATTGGTAGCTCGGACCTTATTCAAGATCCTTCAGGACAAGGCCTCGGTCATCCTGGTGGCCCCCAGGTGGCCTAGACAGCCTTGGTTCCCACTCCTCCTGCAACTGTCGGAGGAGACTCCAATTGCGCTGGGATTTCCACCCAATCTCCTGTCGCACTTCTGCTTCCCAACCTCAGGTCCCTCAACCTGATGGCATGGCTGCTGAAAGAGTAGTCCTTGCACCACTTCTCCTCCCAAAAAAAGATAGAGGATGTATTGCTAGTTTCTAGAAGGCAATCGACTAGGAAAACCTACGCATGTAAGTGGTGAAGGTTTGAGATATAGTGTACTCAACAGAGTGAGAACCCATTCTCCTGCCAGGTGGCTGTGGTGCTGCAGTATCTGCTTCACCTTTCCAATTTAGGCCTCAAGTCAAACCCAGTCCGAGTTCACCTTAGTGCTTTATCAGCACACCACTCTCCAGTGGAAGGGCAACCTCTTTCTGTACACCCTTTGGTGTCCAGGTTCCTGAGAGTTCGGCTTCTACTGAAACTCCTGGTTTGCCCCCTGGTGACCGAATGGGATCTGAATGTGGTCTTGCAGCAGCTTACTTGCCCACACTTTGAGCCAATGGCTACTTGCCATCTCTGCTTCCTCTCTTGGAAGATGCTTCTCTTGGTGGCATTCACATCAGCTAGACGAGTGAGTGAGCTGCAAGCTCTGGTGTCCGATAGACCGTTCACATGGTTCTATAGGAACAGGGTGGTGCTTCGCACACACCCCAGTTCCTGCCAAAAGTGGTCTTCTCTTTCCACCTCAACCAGGAGGTGGTGCTTCCGACTTTCTTTCCCAGGCCCCATGCCAGCCGGGCAGAAGCAGTTCTGCATACCCTGGACTGTAAGAGGGCGTTGGCCTTCTACTTGGAGCATACGCGGGGACATCGAAGAGCTTCTCAGCTCTTCGTTTCTTATGACCCCAGTAAGCTGGGGATGCCTGTCTCCAAGTGTATGTTGTCCACCTGCGTTGTGGATTGCATCGCCTGGGCATTCAGGGCGGCTGATCTCCCATTGCAGGGCTTAGTCACGGCCCACCGGGTCAGGGCTAAGGCCGCATCAGTGGCTCACTTCTGCTTTGTGCTGTTGGCAGACATCTGCCGGGCCGCAACCTGGTCTTCAAGCCAGACTTTTGCAGCCCACTACTGCCTGGATAGGGAGTCGCAACGGGACAGTGCTTTCGGCCAGGCTGTACTCCATAATCTGTTTGAGGTTTAGGCAACTCCGACCCTTTGGTGTCAGGCTACCGGAGTGTTACGTTCTCTGTTGAACGCCTATCATGGCTGCTGCGGCTCTTCTAGAGGGAGCCTATTTTTCAGTTATGGGTTCTCGGTAGCCTATAGCTAGGGAGTCCCATATGCGAGGACTGACTTCTGCTTGTTCCTGGAGAAAGCGTAGTTACTCACGACCCTCCCTCCTCCTCTGGAGCTGCAGTCCTTGGTTAATTTTTATCTTTTTGCCGTCTTTTTAGCTATGTGGATCAGAGCGGAAGCTAATGACCACGGCCAACACAAAGGAGATGGTGTAAAATAGCCTTTATTAACAGACCCAAAAAACAAAAATAAAAATAAAGGTAAGAATAAAAATAAATGTTCAACTAGAACGGTGAGGTAAAAAGGGAAAAAATGAATGAAAAAGGAAAAAATAAATAAATATAAAGATATAAATATAAAAATAAAAAATATATATTTTTCTTTATAGGTGGTAACAAAACATGAATATCAAAAGATACAAGGGAAATGGCCAAAGTGCTTAAAAAAGAAACTACATGAGCCTTAAGAATAGAAGGAAAAGTCATTATGTCAACACTAAAAAGGAGGGAAAAAAATTGCACACAAACAGTAGTGGTGTCAAACAGTAGTGCCATAGAGAACACAAACATCCCCACTCTATTGGGGAACATACTCAAATGGTAAAAAGGCTGAGAAACCAAGACACCGGCATCAGAAATACATGGAAAAAAAAAAAACGAGGAAAAAAGGAGATTTCAACGTCCTAAAAATGGCACGTACTTGTAAAAAAATAACGTAGCTGTAGGAACACATACGGGCTGCGCGGCATGGCAGGAAAAGAAGGACAACAAAACCATATCATTAAAATAATTTTACACCATCTCCTTTGTGTTGGCCGTGGTCATTAGCTTCCGCTCTGATCCACTGGTACTCCTGCGGAAGATTCTCTTCTCTTTCCTCCCCTTTGGTCTTTTTAGCTATGTCATTTGACTGAGCACCCTTGGGCGGGAAGGTGACCGCGCATGCGTGATGCAGTCCCAAAGGCTTTCTTCGAAAGCTGGGGATTTGCTCCGCATGGGGGCTCCGTCGATGTCACCCATATGTGAGGACTGATTCCTGCTGTCCCTGGAGAAACACCTGTTACAGGTGAGTAATTACGCTGTATAGGAGATCAATGTCATCAATGGTTTTAGCTATGTTCAGAGTTGCATTGAGTTCCCGTTTTATTGATATGAGGATGGCGACGACTCAGCTGGTAGTCCTAGAACAGTGATGGCTAACCTTTTTGAGCCCGAGTGCCCAAACTGCCGCACAAAACCAAAGAATTTCCTCAAAGTGCCAGCACGTCATTTGCATAAGTGGTCTTATTTGCATAAATATTTGCATAATGTTACCATACACTAACTTTTAGTAAACATGTCTCTTAATGAGTGTATGGATAAAGAAAGACTAAAAGATTTCTACATTACTATAATCCAGTGCCAACCGCCAGGCACATTAGGAACTACTACAAACGCTGCCCATTTAGAACCCATAGCAAACCCGCCGTATCCTGACAGCATTACCAGGACTCACAAAGCACCATACCCTACCTATCAAAAGGCAACACTGCAAATATTAAACCAATACATTTCAGTGAATACTGGGGAAAGAGAACAAGTGGCAACGTCAAATAGGAATTTCCTCTTGTACCAAACAAAGCGCAGATGTTAATGATGCACATTTCCCAGAGCTGACATATTCCAGTTAATAAATTCAAAATAAAGAGATATCTTTCTACCTTTTGTGCATTTTTTTTTCAGTTGCAATTGGTCCAGCCATTTTCTTCTGGTTTCTTCATGTTTTCTGCTAACTCTCCATCGTCTGCTGTCCATTTGTCCTTTCTTCTCTCTTCTAGTTTTTTTTTCCATTCTCTCTCTCTCTACATCTGCTTTAACATACTAATCTTTCTCCTTTTGCTCTTTCCTCATTCCTATTTCATCCACACAAATTTTACCCCTCCATCCTCAATCCCCAATTACTCTCCCAATACCTGGCCAATTGTAGATTTTTCATCCCTCCTACACAAAATATTTTTCCCCTCTCCATTTTACTCTCCCAGCCCCATCCCATTCTAATCCTCCCCCAACATCAGCTCCCTTCTAGTTCCAGTCTCACCCAGCATCCATTCCCTTCTTCAAGCCCCCACGTCCCCTCAGCCCATTTCCATTCCAAGCCCCGTCCCCATCAGCTATTTGCAGTTCAAGCCCCCCACTTCCCCTCAGCCCATTTCCATTCCAAGCCCCATCCCCAACAGCTATTTGCAGTTCAAGCCCCCTTCCACTCAGCCCATTTCCAGTCCTAGCAACCCCCCAACCCATTACCAGTCCTAGCCCCCCATAGCCCACTCCCAGTCCTAATCCCACCAGCCCATTTCCAGTCCTAACCTCCCCATCAGCCCACTCCCAGTCCTAATCCCCCATCACTCAATTTTTAGTTTAAGCCCCCCCAGCGCCTATCACCACTCCTAACCCCCCCAGCGCCCATCACCACTCCTACCCCCCCCCCAGCCCAGCGCCCATCACCACTCCTAACCCCCCCAGCCAGCCCAGTGCCCATCACCACTCCTAACCCCCCCCAGCCAGCCCAGTGTCCATCACCACTCCTAACCCCCCCAGCCCAGTGCCCATCACCACTCCTAACCCCCCCACCCCAGCCCATCACTACTCCTAACACCCCCCAGCCCAGCCCAGCCCATCACTACTCCTAACCCCCCCCCGCCCAGCCCAGCCAATCACCACTCCTAACCCCCCCAGCGCCCATCACCACTCCTACCCCCCCCAGCCCAGCGCCCATCACCACTCCTAACCCCCCCAGCCAGCCCAGTGCCCATCACCACTCCTAACCCCCCCAGCCCAGTGCCCATCACCACTCCTAACCCCCCCCACCCCAGCCCATCACTACTCCTAACACCCCCCAGCCCAGCCCAGCCCAGCCCATCACTACTCCTAACCCCCCCAGCCCAGCCCAGCCAATCACCACTCCTAACCCCCCAGCCCAGCCCAGCCCAGCCCATCACCACTCCTAACCCCCCCAGCCCAGCCCAGCCCATCACCACTCCTACCCCCCCCAGCCCAGCCCAGCCCATCACCACTCCTAACCCCCCCTCCAGCCCATCACCACTCCTAACCCCCCCAGCCCAGCCCAGCCCATCACCACTCCTAACCCCCCCAGCCCAGCGCCCATCACCACTCCTAACCCCCACCCCCCCCAGCCCAGCCCAGCCCAGGGAAAATTAAAAAACAAAATAACCCTGTCTGCTGCCGTTGTCGGGGCCGCCGCGGCAGAATCGAGCGTGCCGCAGGGCCCCCCTGTACCCACCCGGCAGAGCCTGCCCTCCCCGTAGCAGCTCTCTCTTTGGAGCTGCAGTCAGACGCGCCGGCTTGCAGAGCGCGAGGGAAGAGTTCCCTTGCTGCTCTGTTATGCCCGCGGGGGCTGATGGGAAGTTCTTCCCTTCGCGCTCTGCAAGCCGGCGCGTCTGACTGTAGCTCCAAAGAGAGAGCTGCTACAGGGAGGGCAGGATCTGCCGGGTACAGGGGGGCCCCGCGGCACGCTCGATTCTGCTGCGGCGGCCCCGACAACGGCAGCAGACAGGGTTGGTTTTTTTTTTTTCGATTGCGGACCTTCCCGCGTGCCAGCTGCAAGGCCTTCGCGTGCCACAGCTGGCACGCGTGCCATAGGTTCGCCATCGCTGCCCTAGTATGTTAGCTATGTATACAGAGGCGTTGCAGATGGGATGCTTCCCCAGAGACATGCGTTGTGCAAACATTACTGTCATCCCGAAGCCGGGAAAGAATCCACTTGATTCTGCATCGTACCGGCCCATTTCGCTTATCAATAGTGATGTTAAGATTTTGGCCTCGATACTAGCTAAGCGGCTGAACCCCCTCTTACCATCTTTGATAGGGGATAGACAAGTAGGCTTTGTTGTGGGGAGGGATGCAACTAAGAATATTGCTAAGCTGCTCTTGGGAATGGAGCATTGTATTGCACAGAATTCGCCATTATTATTAGTTAGTCTGGACGCTGAGAAAGCGTTCGATAGGGTCGCCTGGGAATATCTGTGGGATGCTTTGAGTAGTTTCGGGATCCGTGGGGAGTTTGCCCAGTGGGTCCGGGTCCTATACAAGCTCCCTGCGGCGAGGGTGGGAGTGAACGGGGTCTTCTCGGAACCCTTTACTTTGGAAAGGGGTACGCGGCAAGGTTGCCCGCTATCTCCGCTATTATTTGTTCTTGCATTGGAACCATTACTACAGGTTATCCAGCAGGAGGCCCAAGTGGTGGGGATTAAGATGGGGGAAGAGGAGATGAAAATTAGTGCGTTTGCTGATGATATGCTTCTCTGTTTGACTGAACCGCAGGAATCATTGCAGAGGGTATTGCTCCTTATTCAGGAGTATGGTAGTTTCTCCGGGCTGAAGATCAACATGTCTAAGTCTATGGCCTTAGATGTCGGAGGAAAGGTGCAACCTGTCTGGCATAGAGACTTCCCCCTTGCGTGGGCAGAGGGCTCCATCAAGTATCTGGGCATACAGCTGCCTGCGAATCCGGACAAGTTGTATCACGCGAATGTGGAGAGCATGCTTGGAAGGGCACGGCTAATGTTTCAGCGATGGCGGGCATTCCCGTTGTCTCTACGTGGCCGAATTGCTTTATTTTCTATGGTAGAGCTTCCTAGGTGGTTATATATGTTGCGGTTATTGCCGATCTGGATCCTTGCGAGGGACTGGAGATTGTTTGATAGATATTTGACCGGTTTTCTATGGGGGGGTCGCCGTCCCCGAATTCCGCTCAGGGCTCTGCGGCGGAGGAAGGAAGAAGGGGGGCTGGAACTACCTTCGTTGAGACACTATAATCTCAGATACTTGGTTCGACATATTTGGGGTTTGTTAGTGGCCGAGGGAGGGTGTGCTCCCGTCCAGCAACTGCGGGAGATATCCTCTCCCTGTCATAGTTTGTATTTGCTCCATACGGTGCGTACGCGCAGCCTGGGAGGAGGGAGGGAAAGTGCATATCTGAGAACTCTACAGATGGCCTGGTGGGAGGTTTGTAGGAGGGTTGGATGGGATTTGACATGCTCTCTTTTGCTGCCATTGGTGGGGAACCCGGACTTCATCCCAGGTTACGCGGATTTTTCGCTCTTCCATGTTTGGCAGCAGAAGGGGATAGTGTGTTTGGGGGATTTAGGTAGAACAGAGGGAGGAGTCTTGGAGAGCTATCAGACCTTGAGCCATACCTATCGGTTGGGAGCCAAGGATTTTTATGGCTACCTCCAACTTCGACATTATGTAGATCAGTTGCGGAAAAGAGTCCCAACTTTACTGCTTTCAAAGGATCCACGGAAGTTGATGGGGGGTTGGGTGGAGAAAGACTTGCTTGACTGGGACGAGAGAAAACAGCTGCTTTGCCCGAGGGTAGACTCTGGCTATCTCCAGATTCTCATCCAACGCTGGACTAAAGATGGCCTGCAAGGGCTGACAGTGGAGACCTTACGGTCTGCTTTCGAGCGGATCCCTAGGGGTACAGTATGGATGTATTTGCAGGAGATGCAGTACAAATTTCTCTGGAGAGCATATGCCAGTGATAAATGGGCGTATAAAGTGGGTTTACGGGACACCTCTATATGTGGTTGGTGCCAGCGGGAAGAGGGGACACTGTTTCACAAGTTCTGGCTGTGCCCTAGAGTTCAGTGTCTGTGACAGAAAGTGACAGATAAGCTGGGGGAGTGGTTGGGATTAGGGGCCCCCAAGCAGTGGAAGGTGTGTCTGTTTCATTGCTGGGAGGGGGCTGGGCCTGCGAATGCATCCCACCACAGATCTTTGCTTGACAGGGGTCTCCTTCTTGTAAAGAAAGTTCTACTGGGTAGTTGGCTTGAGAGCGCCCCCCCCCCACAGTTCGGGGTTTGGTCTCAATCTATGATAAATTTGATGTACATGGAAAAGCTCATGGCGAAGCAGTTAGGGGGGAGACAGTGGGAGCGGTTTCTTGAGATCTGGCTACCGCTCATAAATACCTTATCCACCCAGGAGCGCAGCGCAGTGCTGAATGTCTAGCTGCCTCGCCCCTTGTGCGGAACTGTACAAAGTTATGTCTGTAGAGTGGGACGAGGTTTTTTCCCCCATGGGATTGAGTACTGGCATAAGGGGGTTTTGGGTCCGGGAACTGGGTTGGATCATGGGGTGGACTGCAGGGTGGGGGGGGGGGAGGTAAAGTGTTTTGCATAGTTTGTGCTTCCACATGGACTGATGTTCCTTTAGTCAACTGTTGTTATTATGCTAGCCCATCACGGGGATTGCAGTTGCGGGGGGTGGGGTTGCGAACCTTTAAGTAGGCTCATGTGGCAATTTCCTGACTGTTACCTGTGTACGTGTCTCTCTATTATGTATTGGATGTATTAGACGAAGGCATGCTGTTATTGGATATGTTTATGTGTGAAACAATAAAAACAAATTTGAAATAAAGGGGACCCGGGAAATCCACTGCTTGCCCCAATACAAGCATTGAGGAACCTGTGTCTTTTGGGGAAACTGCTAGGTACTTGTGACCTAGAATGGCCACTGTTGTAAACAGGATATTGGGCTTGATGGACCTTGGTCTGACCCAGTATGGCATATCTTATGTTCTTAACAGAACATTACATTAGGTAAGCTGATTTTATTTTATTTTCCTCTGTTATTGAAAATTGCCCCCAAATCCCCTTGTATGGCACAAGAAGTACCACAATAACAGGGTCTCCCAGTTCCAAACTGCCATCTTTTAACATCTAAAGAATAACAAGCTGACAAACCAATTGCAAAATGTTCTTCCATTTATTTTTTCCCTGATCTATGTCTCTTTTATCTTTGTTCCGTAGTCACCACATCCATATGGAGCAACATCTGTTACCTGAGTGCTTTTTTCACAAACTACCTTGAAATTTGATCTCTCTAATTGTGTGGGAAAGGAGGAGGAGGAGGAAAGAAATGGTTATCTTCCAGATAAACCAACACTTGCTCAATTCCTAACACCCAGAACTAAGGAATTAATGGTTAGGTAAATATTCTGAGAGCTTAACATCACTGAGAAAGAGGCTCCAGAGGCTTAGTGTTTACAGCCAGCTATGTTTTCCCAGGTAGCATGAAGTCATATGTAAAGGTAAGACATCACAGACTTGGGCAGACTTTATGCCTCTGTAGCTGGGGATGATACAGAAGTACCTAACATAGTAAAGGTTTGCCCCACACATACAAAATGGGAACATAAGAAAATAAGAAATGCCATACTGGGTCAGACCAAGCTTCATCAAGCCCAGTATCCTGTTTCCAACAGTGGCCAATCTAGGTCACAAGTACCTGGCAGGTTCCCAAAGAGGCATACAGGTTCCATAATACTTGTCCCAGAGTAAGCAGTGGATTTCCACGGTCCTCTTTAATAATGGTTTATGGATCTTTCCTCCAGGAACTTGTCCAAACCTTTTTTTTTGTTTTTTCAGGTGAGTGTATGTTTTATTTATATTTTACCATATTCACAATACAAGAAATAAACAAATCAAAACAAGAAAAACAGAAATACAGGAAATCCTTAAAATTATGCAAATCTCTACATTCAACAACATATCAAGATCACATCCAGGAGGTGCTAATTAACATAATACATACATATACCTACTAACAGCCCAGTAAGTCCTCAAAGAGAACCCAAAGGTAAATATAAAGTAAAGGTAAATATAAAGGAAATCAGAAATCATACTAACCCTTCCCTTTCAGAAAATCTAACAAATGCTCTACCTCCCCAAATATATATATCGCTTCCCTTGATAAAGTACATGACAATTACATGGGAATTTCAGGAAATATTTAGCCGCTAGAGTCACCACATGTGGACGGACCTCCAAAAAGGCTTTCCGTCTTTCTTGTGTGGCTCTAGAGACATCAGGAAAAAGTTGAATAGATTGTCCGCAAAATTTCTCAAACGTTTTCTTAAAGTAAGCCCTAAAAACTTTTTGCCTATCCAAATCAGAAACCAACGAAACCAATAAAGTAGCACGAGTAGATATCTCATCCTGAGATGATTCCAAAAACGCAGACAAATTTAAAGAAGGCGAAGATCCCATTTCCCCCTGTACATCCTCTCCTCTAACATTATCTCCACGTGAACCCCCCGGAATCAGGTAATATATACTTGATATAGCCATAGAATCAACATTGACTAAAAGCAACACTTCTTTCAAATATTTTTTTAAGAGGATAACAGGATCCAAATAATGTGTCCGAGGGAAATTTAAGAAACGCAGATTCTTAGCCCGCAAGGAGTTTTCCAGAACTTCGTCTTGACGACGCAATAAGGAAACATCTTTCACCAATGTACCTAAAAGCCCTTGGTTAGAAGAATCCTGCGTTTCATAAGAGTCAACCCTTTTTTCTAAGGAAATCAATCTGGCCTCCTGATCAGAAAGTTTATTCACAGTTTCTTTTGAAAAAGTCGAGAGCTTTTGCAGGGAGGTTCCAAAAACCACCTCCATCCGAGAAAGCATAGTCCAAACATCCTTCAGGGAAACATCCTCCGGAGGAGCCGGCACTTCAGTAACACTAGAAAATACCACAGCCAACGGAAGTGGAGGAGGGAATACAGAGGTTGAGGGATCTAATCGTAAAAAAGATGACGACAAAACAGGCTTCCCAGCTACAAGTTGATCATTCCCAGACAAGAGAGAGAGTTCAGATATACTTCCTTTGGAGAAATACGTCGAGGACTGCACAATCTCATGAGGGGATAAAACGGAAGAAGGAGTACTCACAGTGGAAGCTTCCCCCGGAGTATTGTCCACTACAGGAATAACAGCTGGTAGTCCTCCAGTATGGATATGGGCATCCATCGGACCTGTAACTTTTACAGCCTTCGTCTGGGCCGGAGGGTAGCGCTTCTTCCCTTTCCCCATCTGCGGTTATTCTCACCGCCTCGAACGCCAAAGGGGCGTGTCCTGCCCCTTCGGGCATGCCCACGGGCACGCGCCCGCTACCGCATCCCGCGTAGGGGGCAGGATGATATAGCCCCAGCAAAAACAGCGTCCCCAATCAGAGGAGCTGCAGCAGGTCACCGGGCAGGCAGGTAAATGCAGTCACATTCAAACAAATCAGGAAACAAGCACCTCAGTATCCCGCGTAGTGGGCAGGATGATATAGCCCCAACAAAAACAGCGTCCCCAAGCAGAGGAGCTGCAGCAGGTCACCGGGCAGGCAGGTAAATGCAGTCACGTTCAAACAAATCAGGAAACAAGCACCTCCTGTCCAAACCTTTTTTAAACCTAGCTATGCTAACAGCTTTTACTACATTCTCTGGTAACGAATTCCAGAATTTGATAACATGTTGAGTAAAAAATATTTTCTCTTATTAGTCTTAAACGGGTTACACAGTTGCTTCAGTGCTTGTCTTCTAGTCGTTCTACTTTTTGATGGTGCAAACAAACTACATTTGCCCGTTCCACTCCATTCATTAATTTATAGATCTCTATCATGTCTCTCCTCAGACATCTTTTTTTCCAAGTTGAAGAGCTTCTCCTCATAAGGATATCCCTCCATCCCCTTTATCATTTTGGTGGCTCTTCTCTGTACCTTTTCTAATTCTGCTATGTCCTTTTTAAGATATGGCGACCAGAACTACAGACAATATTCAAGGTGCGGTCGCACCATTGAATGATACAAAAGCATTATAATATCCTTGGTTTTAAAAAATGAATAATGAAATAATCAGTATCTGAGAAAGAAAAAGTTCTTAGTGTTGCCAGCCAAACTCAGTGTCATCATGAGATGCTTACCTAGTCCTTGTTTTGCAGTTCTATCACAATGCCACTTTCTGTCCTGCATTTATTGGATTGGGGGGTTGAAAACTCCCGTCACTTAGCTGCAGTAGTGGTGCGGCAGAACAAGGCATTTGGGTTTGGGTCTCATTCCTTTCAGGGCCAGTCAGACATGGGCGCTTCACAGAGGGGGCGCACTGAAGCCTGGAAGGGAAGAAGGGTGCTCTTCTGTAGAAAGGGCTGTTAGCAGTGGCAGGCAAGACAGGCAACTGCCTGGGTCACCATACCTAAGGTTGCAAACTGGCTCCATTTTTTCAGGATAGGCAAAGTCAATCCTGGTTTTACTCCACTGTGTGAAGGGAGATGTAGCTCTGCCTTCTTTAGGGAACTTGAAACTTCTCAGCTATGCCTGCAGTGGAACAAAATTAGGTCTGAATCAGCCTGTCCTAAAAAAATGAAGTCAGTTGCAAACCCTATTCCTCATTAAAACCAAACTTTTAGCATAGCTCATGAAACATCTGGCTGTATTAATTTCCCATCATAACCTGGACTCCATACATCAATGGTCCTCTACCTAGTCCTAGAGGACCCCAAGTAGTCTGGTTTTCAAGATATTCACCATAAATATGCAGGAGATCCATCTACAAACAGAGGGCTACAGGATTGCCACATGGTTCGAAGCACCAATAGGGCCCCTGGAATCAAAGGAGGAGGATATTTGCTTGTTGTACTTCTATTATCTTCCTCCTTTGTCCAGCCCAGTCAATGGTGGGCAGAACAGGGGAAAGCCAGGTTTCCAATTTTGGTCTAGTGAGATAGGCTGTACCTAGGAGCCTTGGCCAGCAACTAATGATCAAAGTGAAGCTCCCTATGGAGTTTCCCTTTGAAATCTGGGAGCCAGACAACACCCCAGGACTGCAGTTCTTTCATAATTATGACAAGGTTGCTTTCAGTTTTTTACTATAGCCAGCAGCCAAAGGTCATGTTTATAGCTTTTAATTTTGTATCAACCACAAAAGCTGTTTCAGAGCTGACAATTTACCCATGGTCATGATACTGAGCTTGATGGACTTTTGGTCTGACTTAGATATTAAGTAGGTTTTAGACTAAGCATTTGGGAGACACAGAAATTCTGTTTGCAGAGGTTACTATTTTTGGACATTTCTCAGAGTGCAGATCTCTGATAAATCCATCTGGCATAAAGCTACCAGACGTCCCTGATTTTTAGAGATTGTCCATGATTTTAGAGCTGTATCCCTGACTCCCACCTATTTGACAGCCTCTTGTCCTTGATTCCAGCAACACTGAAGACAGAGGAAGTAGAAAACACATTTTATTTTCAAACTAGTGATTTGAATATGTCCATTGTTTTTAGATTTTGCACAGTATAGGGGAAATGGATTTGTATTTCTCTGTCAGTTTGTCGGCTTGGAAGTGATATTGTTGCTGTCAGGGATTGAATGGGGAGGGTAATGACTCCTCTTCCCTCCTCCACACCTTATTGCTCAAATCTGCAACTTAGGTGTCTCTTCCTCCCAGGGCTGGTGCAAATATTAGGAAAACTAGGCAGCTGCCGCTGCCTCCCCTCTCCGGGACCTGGAAAGGCAGCAATGGTCACAAACAGCCCTGCAGCACTTACCTTTGATGTAAAGCACTTTGTATACCCAGAATGGGCAGTATAGAAAAAATGAATAAGCCATACCGGTAACCCCTCCAGTGCTGTGAGGCAAACAGGACGTCAGCATTGGGCCTCAGCGAGGGCCAAACAGCCTCGCAGCACCAGAGGTTAAAGGTAAGCACTGTGGAGTTGTTTGTGGCCATGTTGCCACTGCAGGCCCCAGAGAGGGATACAATGGGGCCAGGGAAGGGATGGGAGGAGCTGGGGGAGGGGTGCAAGGGAGGATTCCCCTAGGGCAGTGATGGCTAACCTTTTTGAGCCCGAGTGCCCAAACTGCCGCACAAAACCAAAGAATTTCCTCAAAGTGCCAGCACGTCAATTAAAGCCCCATTTGCATAAGGTGCTTCATTTGCATAAATATTTGCATAATGTTACCATACACTAACTTTTAGTAAACATGCCTCTTAATGAGTATATGGATAAAGAAAGACTAAAAGGTTTCTACATTACTATAATCCAGTACCAACCGCCAGGCACATTAGGAACTACTACAAACGCTGCCCATTTAGAACCCATAGCAAACCCGCCGTATCCTAACAGCACTACCAGGACTCACAAAGCACCATACTCTACCTATCAAAAGGCAACACTGCAAATATTAAACCAATACATCTCAGAGAACAACAATACATGACCTACTGGGGAAAGAACAAGTGGCAATGTCAAATAGGAATTATATAAACAGAATACCTCAGCTCAGTTACACATGCAGAACAGACCATCACCAAACAAGGAATCACAATTTAGAAACAGGAAGACAATAATTAAACTGGGAACCCCAAAAGCCAAACTTGGAATATACAACAACACTGTAGAAATAAAACTATATATTAATTTCCTCTTGTACTAAACAAAGCGCAAAAATTAATGATGCACATTTCCCAGAGCTGACATATTCCAGTTAATAAATTCAAAATAAAGAGATATTTTTCTACCTTTTGTGCATTTTTTTTCAGTTGCAATTGTTCCAGCCACTTTCTTCTGGTTTCTTCGTGTCTTCTGCTAACTCTCCATCTGCTGTCCATTTGTCCTTTCTTCTGTCATTCTCTCTCTACATCTGCTTTAACATACTAATCTTTCTCCTTTGGCTCTTTCCTCATTCCTATTTCATCTACTCAAAATTTACCCCTCCATCCTCAATCCCCACTTACTCTCCCAATACCCGGCCAATTGTAGATTTTTTATCCCTCCCACACAAAATATTTTTCCCCTCTCCATTTTACTCTCCCAGCCCCATCCCATTCTAATCCTCCCCCAACACCAGCTCCCTTCTAGTTCCAGCCTCACCCAGCATCCATTCCCTTCTAGTCCCTGCATCAGCCCATTTCCAGTCCTAGCAGCCCCCCAACCCAATACCAGTCCTATCCCCCCCTCATCAACCCACTTCCAGTCCTAACCCCCCATCACCCCATTTTCAGTTTAAGCCCCCCCCTATAACCCATTACCAGTCCTAACCCCCCACTTCCAGTCAGCCCCCCATAGCCCATTGCCAGTCCTAACCCCCCCATCAGCCCACAGTCCATTACCAGTCCTAACCCCATCAGCCCACCTCAAGTCCTAACCCCTCCCCATCAGCCCATTTCTTGTCCCAGCCCCCCCATAGCCCATTATCAGTCCTAAACCCCCCCATAGCCCATTACCAGTCCTAACCCCATCAGACCACCTCCAGTGTTAACCCCCCATCAGCCCATTTCCAGTCCTAACCCCACCCAACAGCCCACCTCAAGTCCTATACCCTCCCCATCAGCCCATTAGCTTTCCTAACCCCCCCCCTAGCACATTAGAATTCCTAACCCACCCTCTTTAGCCCATTTGAAGTCCTAACCCCCCCCCATAGCCCATTACCAGTCCTAACCCCCATCACCCCATTTCCAGACAGCCCCCATCAACCCACAGCCCATTAGCAGTCCTAACCCCCCCTAGCCCATTAGCAGTCCTAACCCCCCCCCTAGCCCATTAGCAGTCCTAACCCCCCCAGCCCATTAGCAGTCCTAACCCCCCCCTAGCCCATTAGCAGTCCTAACCCCCCCCTCCTAGCCCATTAGCAGTCCTAACCCCCCCCCCAGCCCATTAGCAGTCCTAACCGCCCCTTGCCCATTAGCTTTCCTAACCCCCCAAGCCCATTAGCAGTCCTAACCCCCCCCTAGCCCATTAGCAGTCCTAACCCCCCCTCTCTAGCCCATTAGCAGTCCTAACCCCCCCCCCCATAGCCCATTACCAGTCCTCACCCCCCATCACCCCATTTCCAGACAGCCCCCATCAGCCCACAGCCCATTAGCAGTCCTAACCCCCCCTAGCCCATTAGCAGTCCTAACCCCCCCCTCCTAGCCCATTAGCAGTCCTAACCCCCCCCAGCCCATTAGCAGTCCAAACCCCCCAGCCCATTAGCAGTCCTAACCCCCCCCTGCCCATTAGCAGTCCTAACCCCCCATCACCCCATTTCCAGACAGCCCCCATCAGCCCACAGCCCATTAGCAGTCCTAACCCCCCCCCCCCCTCCTAGCCCATTAGCAGTCCTAACCCCCCCCCTCCTAGCCCATTAGCAGTCCAAACCCCCCCCCCAGCCCATTAGCAGTCCTAACCCCCCCCCCTAGACCATTATAAGTCCTAACCCCCCCCCCCTCCTAGCCCATTTGATGTCATACCCCCCCCCCCTCCTAGCCAATTAGCAGTCCTAACCCCCCCCAGCCCATTAGCAGTCCAACCCCCCCCCAGCCCATTAGCAGTCCTAACACCCCCCCCCCCCCCCCGGCAAATTTAAAAACAGAAAAAGCGGGCTCTGGCTGCTGCCGCAGACGCGGCAGCATGCAGTGTCCCGCGGGGCCCCCTCCGCCCGCTAAGCCCCTCTGCAAGGGCTTTCAGATTCGCGAGGGAGACAGCGTCTCCCTCGCGTCTCTTGTTAAGCCCGCAGGGGCTAATGGGAAATTTCCCATCAGTCCCTCGCGTCTAAAGGGGCTGATGGGAAATTTCCCATTAACCCCTACGGGCTTAACAGAGACGCGAGGGAGACGCTGTCTCCCTCGCGAATCTGAAAGCCCTTGCAGAGGGGCTTAGCGGGCGGAGGGGGCCCCGCGGGACACTGCATGCTGCCGCGTCCGCGGCAGCAGCCAGAGCCCGCTTTTTCTTTTTTTGCGGACCTTCACGCGTGCCAGCTGTAAGGCCTTCGCGTGCCACAGCTGGCACGCGTGCCATAGGTTCGCCATCGCTGTCCTAGAACATTGAAATAGCGTATATCCTGGTAAGAGAAGTTGGTTTATTTAGGATAATATCCGTGTCAGAAAGCCATGTTTCAGTGACACAAAATACGTCAGGGCTGTTGTCCATAATAATGTCTATCATGACAGGAATTTTATTCCTTATAGATCTGACATTAGCTAGTAGGCATTTGATTGGTTTGGTCTTATCACGGTGGATGTATGGTGAATTATTGAGAGTGGGGATATAGATGAGTCTGCTATTGTGTAGATTGTCTTGAGCTAGACTTGTTGAAAGGCAAAGGTGGTGTGATTCTGACATGAGTCTGAATAATAGGTATATTATATTGCTGGATAGGTATGAGGGGATGAGACTGGCTCTGATATGTGATGGCTAGTATGAACAGAGTAACTAATGCTTGTAACATCTTTGTGTCATCCATATTTAATTGTATGCGTCACTGCTTTTAAGAATCTTATGTTGCGTATCCTATCCAGATATAGAATCAGGTAATGACGGCTAATGAAGATAAAGCATTTTTATTCTAATGCTCGCATAGTGATGTGTATATATATCAGAGAAAAAGGTTCTTAGGAGAAATTATACATTAGCTCAGTATTACATTTATGTTTGATTAACAGCAGTTTGTACAGGGAGAAATCTATTGAGTGTGGACAGCAAAGATATAAGTGCATATAGAACACCACAATACCTTCCACTGACGTAATCAATTTGATTTTTGTACAATGCTTTGGATGAAGGCCATATGTACGGATACCTCTTGGGTTGCTGGAAAAAGGTGTTTAAGATGAATTGATTGTTGATATTGCAGAATTCTATCAGGCTTTCTCCATTTTCATTTCTGTTGTCAAGCCTATATTTTCCAAACACTTTGCCTTCTTATTTATTCCTAACTTTTGTGTTCCAGTTGATCATGATTATTAGGATAACTTGTTTGCTTGTTCTGTTAATTTCAAATTGTACTTGTCCATAGAACTGATCAATCTCATCTTCTCAATTTCTTGTTGGTGCATATACCTAATGGGCATTCCTTGTAGATGAACAGAAATTAAATGTTCATTAACTGTATTGTATTTCTTCATAGTCCTTACAAGGTTTTTCTTAATTAGAAGAAATAAAGTTGCATTTATTTGTCTTTCATTTCCAGTGTCCTGCATGCATTTTTTTTTTAATTGAAAGATTTTAACTTACAACAAAGAAGGAAAACAGGAAATTATATACAGAAAACTCAACGTGTAATCAAACTCTGGAATTCATTACCGGAGGACATCTTACCAGATAATGTCCCTTCCTTGACTCCTCCTGCTAGACCAGTTCAGAATCACCTCGAGTCAGTTGATGAACCACACCGCTTCACTGCAGTTCCAGTGGCCCTGGGCCGTGTGCACTGTTTCCTCTAAGCTGTGTGCGCGCGCGCGCGCGCACACACCTCGCTGAGCGAGCGCACATAACTTACAACAGAGCGCACAAAAATTACGGAGGGGAAACAGTTGCAGAGAAGGTAGGGCAAGCGGCAGTGGCAGCACGTAAAGAGAGCTGCCGGAGAGAGAGCCATGCGATCCGCGTGCTGCGGTGAAGAGGACAAGCAAATGGGCAGCATTGGAGGAGGCGGAGGGCAAGCGGCAGGTCAGCAGAACACGGAGGGGGAGAGCGTGCACAGTCTTGCAGCGGCGGGAAGAAAGCGCAGGTGCATGGCCAAACAAAAATGTATTGAAGTGAGGGAGAGTGAACAGCGATCGGAGCACCGGAGCCAGGCAAGCCGCTGGAGTGAATCAATTCGAAAGGGAGCACGGATGAGGCGCAGCAGACCGGCGTTGAATTGGGTATTGAGAGGGTGAAAAAGCAGCAGTAAAGGCCGAGTTCTAATGGGGGAATTGAGACCACATGGCAGACAAGATTGCTGAGGGAGCGGGACTGGAGCATGCCTGTGCTTAAGAAGGCAGTGCTTTAGGGCATTCCATATCTTTAAGAGCAGTATAAAAATAATAAGCATTGTCAATAGCAATAAAGCAAATTAGACAGACTAGATAGGCCCATATGGTCTTTATTTACCATCATAGTCTATGCTTCTTTGGATGACCTTTTTACTGTTTTGTCTTTTTACAGTCAAACATGAATCTAAAATGCTGAAGAGATTTGATTTGCCTCATTGCTTTCTCTTGTGCATTACCATTAAAATGTCAAGAATGTGCTTTCATGGAGTGTGACCAAAAGCCATTAAAGTGCTGTTTGCTCAAGAATGACTGATAGGTGTAGAAAGAAAACTTCCAGTAAGGGTTTTCCCTGTGACCCAACCTAAGTGAGGACATGGACTCTGGCCCCTCCATAAATGTCAGGCCAGGGCAATGCCTTGTAATGGTGATCAGTTTCAACCAATCTGAAAAATGCCAGGGAAAAATATTGAATCAGCATTATTAAATTTTTTATTACATTGAAAACTGAAAAAAGTTAATTTTTAAAATGTCGAAACCAATAGCGATGAGAGGTACAAAACGTAAGAGAATGGCCAGAGCTTTTAAGCCTGAATGGCTTGAAGAAATTGTTGAAACGGAGACACCAAAATCTCGGGATAAAACATGCGTTCAACTGCATGAAACATTCACTTATGAAGAGGATGACTGAGTAGTCTGTTTATACTGCCGAGATGCAAAAAACATCGGAGAGTTTGAGTGGCAAATTTTGGGATGATGTGTGGAAACTGGACTTTTTGAAACAACATCTGTCTAGTAAGTCTCATACTGAAACTGTTAAGAAACTTAGAGCTAAAAATCCAAATTTAAGAGGAGGATTTTTTAACTTGTTGCTTGAGAGCACCGCTGAAAAAGAGAAAAGGCAAATTAGTAATGAACGGAAGCGTTCTATACCAGAAGAAATTAAAATTCTAATTGATCGTGTTTTGCTGACTGTTCGGATGAATATTTCCATGCTTTCTGTTCAAGATATTAGTGAACACATGTCCAAGTACATAACCATACCTGAAAGCTGGAGAAGCAAAAACTATTTATTTAAATTTCTTGAAATTATAAACATCAGTGTCCAAGATAAGCTCATAGCAGATGTTGCATCAGCAGCGTATCATACATTAACTATTGATGAAAGCACAGACATTTCTGTCAACAAATACTTAATACTGTACTTCAAATATCAGCCAGTAAATTCATGTCTGTATAAAACTTTATTTGGTGGGATGCTACAGTTGGAAGCATGTGATGCTGCATCAGTGCACATCAGTGCACTCCGGGAATTCTATGGGAAATACAAGCTTGACCTTAACAAAATGGTCATGTTTACTTCGGATGGTGCCTCTGTCATGTCAGGCAGAATAAATGGTGTTGCTGCGTAGCTAAAAAAAAAACGTTTCGCATTTAGTGCAGCAGCATTGTGTTGCCCATCGTGAAGATTTGGGGATCTCTGAATCATGGAAGGAAGTAAAGTTGATGAAAGAAGTTGAAACTTTCATGAGAACTGTTTACACAACCTTTTGTCGATCTTCTACTAAACGTCACAATTTAAAGAATTAGCTGATGCTTCTGAATGCGAGTCAATTGCTTTTAGACCTCTGAATGAAGTGCGGTGGTTATCTAGACATTTTGCTCTTCAAGCAATTATTCGAAATTATGATCCATTATTAAAATACTTTGAAGAAGAGAAGGATAATGATCCCATTGCAAAGTACTGTTATAAAAAGCTAAACAGCCATCAATTCCATATAACACTGCAAATTTTGAATGATGTTTTATCTGAACTAGCTTCATTAACAATGGCATTTCAAAAACGTGGGCTAACACCACTGGAAGGATATCATCTTGCACAGGGTAAGCTGAACAAAATCCGAATGCAATACTTGGATGACACAGTAAAATAGAGTGATAATGTTAAAAATCTTCTCGACAAGATACCTGGAGACGTTTCAGTGGATACTGGTTCCACACTTATTTTCATCAATATGCTGTGTCTGCATTTAGGGGAAAGATTTCCTGAAAATGAAATTGAGGAAGGGTCTGCTTTTGACTTGACAGCAATAGCACACAGTGTGATTATGAATTTGGAACTGAAAACGTCCGATCACTCTGCTTAAAGTACAAACAATTTCTTATGGAGGAACATATTGTTATTCAGCAGTACAGTGACTTCAAGTTCTTAGTCACAGAAAAAATCAAAAGCAAACTGATAAACAGTTTTCTGGATATGGTGACTTTGGTGTTTCAGAATGCTCACTTTGCAGATGTAGCAAAATTGATGGATATTGGTGGAACATTTTTGGCTTCTAGTGCAGATTGTGAGCGTGGTTTCAGCTTGATGAACAGTTTAAAAACCAAAATAAGGAATCACTTACAGTTAGAACATTTGGAAATGCTGATGCATGTTAAGAGTCGTCTTCAAGATGGCGGATCGGTAGACCTTGATAAAATTTATTTAGACTGGTTAAATTTGAAAGATCGAAGAGAAAAATTTTGAGAATGAACTGTTAATAGTAAGCTCATTCTCTTCTTCCATACATAAATTATTTACATGAAATTATAATGACTTTCAATAAAAATTAACTGAAATAATACCGCATTTGTGATTGTAATTACTAGAAATGTTCCGCTTCATTTAGTAATCGTCTATTTTCATTTAATTTGATTAAAATCAATGTGGTGTACATACTGTATTCTGACGTGTAGTCAAATTTTAAAGTATATAACTCCGAGTGTCGTTATGTGGCGCACAGAAATCCTTCAAAAGCTGCACAGCTGATATTTTATGCGTACACAGCCTACAGAAAATTAGAGGGAACATTGGCCGTGTGGTCTCAGCAATGGGCTCCCCAGCCCGAGAGACTGGCATCCATCGGCAGAATCCAAGAGAAATCATCCAGTGGAACACCCTTCCTGAAATGACAGGGCTGCCGCCACCACTGCAAGCTGGACTTCACCATCAACAGGAGCAGGAGCCTTCGCTTGAACTCCTGAGAACTCGGGGACCATTGAGTTAACAAGGACCATTGAGGCGGTTGCATGTGAGCACGTGCCCATGGGACCATCTCTGTGGTCGCTGCTATCAAGTTAAGGAGCTGAAGATTAATCCCAGACTCTGGGGGCCTACTGCACACAGAACGTTTTTAGGCAGTTCAACAGTTTTTTTACTTTAACCTCTGGCAGGAAAACTCTGCCCACTTGACTGTCAAAATATGCTCCCAGAAACTCCAAGGACTGAGAGGGCAAAAGCTGGCTCTTTTCTTGATTGATCACCCAGCCGAGGCTTTCCAAGAAGGATACCACTCAGGACATCATCTGAGTCGCTTGACCCCTTTGAGGTCCAAAATGGGCCAGAAGGATCCATCCTTCATTGGTGCCCAAAGTAGATGGAGTATCTGCCCTTGCCTCGCTTGCCAGGGGGATGGATACCACTGCCTTCAGATGAAGCAACTTGTCAAAGGTAGTCCGCATTTGATTGCAGACTCACAGGGGGAGATGATGAAGGCATCGGGAATCGGCTCTGTGCTTTCCAAGACATAGCCGAATTGAATTGTATCTAACATGCAGTGATCCTTGGTAACCCAGGCTCATTCCTGAAAGAAAAGGCGAAGCCTGCCGCCCACAGGAGTTACCAGGGAATGGGCTCCCAAACCTTCATTGCATGGCCCAGGGAGGTCCTCCTCTGCAGTGGGCTATATCCTTGGGTCCACATGCTCCACGAAAGGACTGAGAACAAGCTCGAGGCCATGAAGCAGAGGGGAAGAAAAGTGTTCTAGGTCGGTAGTGACAATAGCCCCGAGACCCCCGGGAATCCTGCCTGCACTCCCTTGCTTGTCGAGCAGAGGCTGATGAGACGGGGTGCCTGCCTGCTTCATGGGACCCCTGGACCTGCCTTCTGGGAGGCAGTGATTTTGTCTTGCTTAGGTCCTTCACCAGTTTCTCCAAATCTGTTCCAAACAGGAGTCTGTCCTTAAAGCCAGTTGAATTAAATGGGCTTTGGAGGATGCATCCGCCACCCAGTGACTGAGCCAAATCCAATGCCGTGATACTGTAGTCAGGGCACCAGGTCATACATACAGGCATCAGAAAGGAAGGCCGTAGCTGACTCCAAGAGAGAAGTAGTAGCATCAGGCAGAAGAGACTGAATCCACTGGAACAGGACTTGAGAAGTCAAGTTGGTGCATACCCCCAGCTGTAGAATAGCCGCCGACACAGCAAACTGGCTCTTCAGCAAGGAATCAACCTTGCAGTCCATGACGTCTTTTAAGGCTAATTTGCCTACCATGGGAATGCTGGTTTGTCTGGAAACCGTGACCTGTGTATCCACCTTGAGAATGTTAAATCACTCACAGCACTCCTCCGGGAGAGCATAGATCTTCTTATAGACCCTTAACCTTTTAGGTAGGGAGTCGGGCAAGTCCCCCTCAGACTGGACCATATCTCTCATCACCTCTGGGAATGGGAAGAATCATGTGTACTTTCAGCTCCTGCTCCATGCAAGAAGCATCTGACAAGTTCAAGGCGGATGAGACCCTGGAAATCAACACTGCTAGCTCCTCCTTTCAGAATTGGCAGATCATGCCAACCACTTCATAGTCTTCTGAAGGTGATAGGTCGTCCTCCATATCAGAGCCCAGTAGTGATTCATCTGGGTCTAACGTGTAGTCAACATCTCAGACAGCTCCCAAGTATTCCTTACCTTCAGGAAGTGTCCAGAGCTGGGGACTTTTGGCTAAAGGCAATCGAGCAGGGCTTTTGCTTCCAGCCTGCCCAGTTTGAGACTGCATCCAGGGACACCCAAAGGCTGCAGGGTAGAAATACCACACCAGAGAGACCAGGCCTGTCCCAAAAGGAAAAGAATTCCTGGAAGGACAATCTGGACTCCAGAAGCTCTCCTCTCAGAAAAGCCTCCCCAACACCAGGGGGCATAGCTGCCACAGACCTCCTAGAAAATGGAGAATGCTCACAGCACAGTCGCCAGAGCCTCTGGCTGGCTGAGCATCCTTACCCTTAGTGCATTCCTGGATCTCCTGCCCTGAGGCAGGAAAGGGCAGACTAACTGTGTTCCCTGGCTGAAAGGGGAAAAGTATGCCCTCCAGGGGTCACTCAGAAGCTGCCCTATAGGAAAGGCACAATCCAGAATCTAAGGATGAGACCCCTCGCTTGCCATAGGTCAAACGACGTTTCCTGGAAGAAGATATAAAGAGTTAGGATAAGTATCACCAGAGCACATGTTAAGGCTGCATCAGCCAGTAAGTGTGTGTTAACTGCGCTTTTACAGAACTTGCGTTAAAGGCGCTAGAGAAGGAACCCACGTTGGAGCCACTTGGATGGAATGTGCGTTAAGACCTCATTGTTCCCAGGCGCACAATAGGCAAAAACATTACGAATGCGTGCAGAAAATGGCAGGAAACTCCCATCCAGTGCCAACGGTCGCTAGCAGTCCACCCCAAATTACGTCCCTCAGACATGGAACTGGGAGCCCCCAACAAGGATAATGACAAGGTCAAGCCTTGGTATTTACTCCCTGAGAGCCCTGGGCATAGGATTCCTGCTGGGCTCAGCTCTACTCCTCTCAAACTGCTTCACTGGCTGGGTTTATATTTCAGCAGCACTGTGTGAAAGGTGCCTGGCAGGCAGATCCCTCTGAGAGCCTTCTGCAGGCTTCGAGAGAGAGCGGTTGGGGGGCGGGGGGAGGAAGGAGTAGGAGGGAGGGTGCTCTGAGGTGGTGTGAGGCTATTGTACTTTTCCAGATTCTTCCAGATCCTTCCAATTTCTGGCTGCTCAACAGGTACTTATCATAAGAGCGTGGAGTTGAACCAGTGTTCCCTCCTATGGCTAGCAAAAAGACCGTAGTCTAGTGGAGCCTCCCACATCATGCTCAAGTGAGAGAGTTGTCACTTTAGGGTTTGAGGTGGTAGTTTATGAGCGTTTAATCAATCTCTCTTCCTCTCAATCTTCAGATTTTCTACAGAGGAGAAAATCCATCAGCTGGAGACATAGAAACACTTAAGTGACCTCTGGTGGCTGAGGCTGATAGAGGCATGGGAGTGATGTCATAGAAACCTGGGCTTTTCATTGGTCTTTGTCTTGACCAATGAGCAGGTTGGGAAACACAATCCACTTGTCTGGACTGGTCTAGCAGGATGATATGGAAAAGCTATTATTGTAGGAGATTAAAAGATGTTTGGACAATTTTCTGGAGGAAAAGTCTATAAACCATTATTAAAGAGGACCAGGGAAATCCTCTGCTTACCCCTGGGATAAGCAGCATAGAATCTGTGTATGTTTTTTTGGAACTTGACAGGTACTTGTGACCTGGATTGGCCACTGTTGGATGCAGGATACTAGGCTTCATGGACCCGTGGTCTGGCCCAGTATGGCATGTCTTATGATGTTATGTGATCATCAGATTCAGAGTACCCAATGCTAGTCCATTTCAGTTCACTGACACCCAACAGATTGAGTTCTGCACATTCCATTTCTTTCTTGACCACCTTCAGCTTCCCTGGATTCATGCTTTATATATTCTTTGTCCCCAGTATGTAAGACATCTTTGCAGCTTCTGACTCATTTCAAGCACAGCTACATCAGCAGTCAGACATCCCGAGGGCTTTGTTCCATCTGGATCGTAAATGCTGGCTTTACTCTGAAGAATATTCAACTCTTCCCCAGAAACTTGTAGAGTGCCCTCTGACCTGAGGGGCTTATCTTCCAGCACCATATCTGAATTTATTTTGGTGTGACTATCCATTGGATTTTTGTGTCACAATACAATACAAAAGTAGATTGCCATTCCCTTCTTTCACACCATTTTTGCATTGTTGGAGAAATGTGATTCTCTTCCATCAAAATCGTCATACACTGCTGCTGCCAAGATGGGTGGACTGACTAGACCAACAGAGTTCTTTACCATGTATTTCTGAAATAGTGACCAGACTTCTTGAAAAACAGTTAACTATTGATGCTTATGGGCAATGATCTCGCCCACTGAAAAAATAAGCACCATTCATTTAACCATGCTTTCCACAGCTGCCATTTTTTAAATCTTTCCAATGTAAGGCTATTTCTGTCTCAGTGGCTGTGTTGCGCAGTATTGCTGGCTTCAAATGATGCTAACTTTGTGAATATAATGACCAAGTTGGGCAATATTTGGGATCATTTTTCCTTGAGATGAGCAGAGTCCAGCTCATATAGGGCATTAAATTCCAAAAGTAATGATTTCAGAGGTGATTAATAAAGCTTACTTAACTATGGGGAAATATATTCTTGCTGCTTTATATCCTGTTGATAAGTGGCTGCTGGATTCTTAATAATTTGTGGTTTCTTAATCTTTGGGTAAACACAACAGTTAAGGCATTGCACAGCCTTGACATAATAGTGACATGTATAATCAGTGCATGTTTTTCTGGCCAAAAATTATCAAATTTGGAGATTCTGACAAAAGGAAACTTTGCTCAGGAGTAGCATTACACAGTCTTTTTTTACAGAAAACATGATGTGTGCTTGGAACAGCTAGCCAATGGAGATGCTGGAGACTAAAGCAGTAGCAAAAACTCAAAAAGCAAGGGATAAATACAGAAGTTAAATGATGGTGAAAAATTAAGAAGCAGCAGGAGACTAACTGAAGTTATGTGGTACTGAACAAAGAAAAACATTGTTTAGCCAAGATGGACCTTATCGGCCTTAATTGTTATCTTTTTCTGTATCTGGATATATATAAAATGCACTTAGGTCCACTGTTGTGGGGGTTTTCTGTCAGAGACCAATGGGGTGTGCATGTGTTTATTAAGGTACTTGCACATTTTGCTGAAGTGTCCTCTGGTATGAATCCAGCAGTTAAAACTCCAAGAAGATTGTAGAGGCCTTGCTCAATCTGTTTTGGACAGGGGCAACGATAGGAAGAAGAACACAGCACACAGATGTGATCAAGCCTGCGAAGCAGATACTATGGTTGGACAGGCGAGGTCATACAGATAGTCATTCTTCTGAAAATATTTGAAGATGTCTTCCAGTTTCATTAAATTCTTTGATTTTTATGTAAAATTTGAGGACATAATTACGTTTTGACAGCTTTTCCTTCTTAATGTTTTATATCTTTGATCAGTCTAAGTTCTGGTGGTATTTTTATTTATTTTTTTAATCGGAATCCCCCCTCTTTCCCAGCCCCATAGATTTGAAAGACAGGAGGTGGAGAAGAGTGGCAGTGCCTTGGGTTATGTTATCGTCCTCTGCTGCCTGGGTCCCATCTGGGACTTTGAACCGTCTGGAACTATAAGGGCTGTCAGAGAAAGACAGGAGGGGTGTGAGAATTGGCACAGATGAGAGGGTAGATGATCAGCAGGGTAGGATTAGTGTGTCAATGGGAGGCATAGAGGGGGTAAAATAGCTGGGACAGAGGATTAAAAAGTGGAAATTGGCAAAAGGGATTGATGGAAGGAGGATGGCAGGATGTGAGGGGACCAGTTTGGGGGGAAGGATTGACTTAGGGTATGAGGAGTGTGTGTCAGAGAAGGGGGATAAGAAGAGTGTGAGTGTGTCTGTCTGTCTGTCTGTGTGTGTGTGTGTAAGAGGCATCTGTGTTAGGTGGGAGGAGAGAGAGAGAAAGTTCCCATCCACTAATTCCGGATCCCTTCAGCCCATTCTTTCTTCATTTGCTAGTTCTCCCTACCCCCCATAATCCTATATTTCTCACACTGGATCACCCATCATCGCTGATTCTTATCCCCTTTACCATTCCTTCTTGTCCACTCTCCTCCCACCATATGTAATCTTGACTTTTCTCTTTCTTCTCCTCTATTCCTATGCTGATCACCCTTCGTCCTTAACTTGCGTCACTCACTAAGATCCCTTTTCATTCATCTAAAAAAAGCTTTTTAGAATGCTATAAATAAATTACTCTGATGCATAAGAGGTTTTACTACTTTATTTTTATTAGTTTACTTTAATATGCAAATATGCCACAGAATATGTCCTTGAACTGCTTCAAGAAACCGGGCGATGTGATTATAGATTAAGGACTTTCTTATGCCCAGACTAAGTTTTAATTAAGCTAAAGCTTATTTTATTTTTATGACTGGAAAAATGGCAAATTAGAACATTTTGAAGCAACTTGTCTTTATTTTGTTGTTTTCAATCTAATGGAAACTGGAAAGAATTATATAAAAGATGTTGAGAATGTCTGTTCATCTTGTGTCTGTCTATCTGGGGGCAAAATAACTCTCCAAAAATATATCAGAAGAGGATGAAACTTAGCCTGTGCGGAAAAAAACAATAAAAATACATGTCTAATTTAAAAAATGGGCCAAATCAGATTGAGCATTCCAGAGAAGCAAGTCCCCGCCGAAAAACTAACCTAATGTATTTCTGTGAGAGAAGGAGTTCAGTAACGCACCAACTTTGATAATGTGAAACTTAACATAAGAGAGTTGCTCGTTTCAAACACCCTCTACCTGTTCTCCACTCTATCAACCCCCCATACTGCCTTATCACCAAAAACTGCCACCATGCACACTGTCCCATCTGCAAAAAAAATACTCCCTTGCAACTGTCCTAACAACCCCCTAAATGCTGCCACCATGAAACATACACTTTTCCCAACTGCCTCACCACCCTGCAATCTGCCCCACTCCCAAAAACGACACCACTGCAACCACTTTACTATGCTGCAAACTGCCCCCACTAGGAAAACCTAACACCTCCTGAAAATGTCCCACCACCCTATCAAATACCTCCTAGCAACTGCTGCACGATCTTGAAAACTGTCCCACCATCAAAAACTACCCTGCTGCAACTGTCCCACCCCAAAAACAACCTCCTGCAACTGTCCCACTGCCATAAGCTTACACCTCTGCAACTGCCCCACTATGCTGCAAACCGCCCTCCTTCTCATCTCCTCAACCAATCACAGAAACACAAAGAAACAATACAGATGCAAATACGCACACACGCTATCATGTCCATGCATGTGCACACATGTGGTGACACACAAACACATGTGCATGTATACAAATGCTAGCCCACAAAAATATACACACCAAATAAATATTCAAAACAGATGTACAAATATACACACACATACAGAGGTAATGCAGAGATAAAAAGAACTGTGTGTGCATGCACATACACACACAGAAGAGTTGCAAAGAATTCTGTGAGCCATGCTGTGCATGCTTTGCCCACTTGTTTATCTTTGGAGAACTTAGAATGTCAAAATTAATGAATTCATATCTGTGCTTTTGGATTTCTAGATCACGACTTGAACCTGAGCACAAAAGCAAATCTAGAATGTTGTCCTGTCCAGAAAAGGTTCTACACAATTCTACAGAAGTATCTAGAGAAGAAGCAACAATTGGTGAAGAAAATACTGGTAGGAATTGAGTTCTCTTTTGTATGCATCTGTTTTGTATAAATCTTAATTTTGTATATAAAATATTAATAAAGCAATGCAAAATATTTGTCCATGTAGGGCCCAATATTCAGCACCAGCAGCTAGCACTGCTATGTAATAGAAACATGACGACAGAAAAAGACCACATGGCCTATCTAGTCTGTCCTTCCATATCAACCACTACAACAGACCCCTTTTTTCCTTTAGAGATCCTCTGTGTTTGTCCCATGTTTCCTTGAATTCTGATACTGTCTTAGCTGCCAAAACTGCACATTAAACCTGGATTTTCAATGCTGGGGTCATATCTGGCCCTGGCATTGAATATCCGGGTTTGCTGCACTTGCCGATAGCTAACAGACAGTGATGATAGTGAGCCTCTATCCAGTTAGCGATATGCAATGAAAGTTAGACCGGGATTTCCTGCGCCTGGCTTAAGCCGCAAATTGCTAACCGGGTAGCAGCTCTATATCGGAGCATCGATACCAAGACTGTCATCTGGCATTGGAACGGCATTGCCACTGAGATTCCCATCGCCACTACTTTGAGTTTTTGCCTGATTCTGATTCCGATTCCTGAGAATTGGATGTCGAATCTCTCTGTTCCTGAGGCCTCGTTGATATTCCTTCTGACCCTTCACACCACACGAGTGGCGCCGGTCCCCACTAAGGGATATGTCCTTCCAGGAGTTCATCAGAGACATGGCGAGTGCTCTCTCCTTTATTGTTGCCACCAAGAAGGAACTGAGGGCTGAGGAGTTGGAAATACTTCAGTATCCCTTGACGCCTAAAGAGGCTGCCACACTCCCGGTGCATCGCATTCTAAAAAACCTCATGCTATGCATGTGGGAGGCTCCTCTGACTGTGGCCTCAGTAAGTAAGAGACTGGACATGATGTATAGGGTTCCTGAGTGCTCAGACTTCCAGGAATCCCAGCTTCCACACCATTCCATGGTGATCGAATCGGCAATGCGCTGCATTAAGATTCCCAAAAATCATTCTTCGGTTCTTCCAGGTAGGTAATAAAGAACTCTGGATGCCTTTGGGCGTTGATGTTTCCAGGCAACGATGCTGGCCTCTAGGATAAACTCCTATATGTTGTACATGGGCATGGTCCTAAAAGATATCACTAAAGATCTTCAGGAATTTTCCCCTGTGCTACCAGCAGACAAGCAGGCTGCATACCAGGTCCTACTTAAGCATAATCAAAACACTTCCATGTTTCTCATGAGAACTGCTTTTGTCTGCTTTGAATCCACTAGCAGAGCTCCACGGTATGTATTAGGGCCAGGAGGATGGCCTGGTTACAAGCTTCTGTCCTGGAGCAGTGAGTCCAGGATAAATTGGCTAACATCCCCTGTAGAGGTGAGATTCTCTTCGGGAAAGGCTGGAGGGAGAAGGTGGATGAGACTGAAATAGATGATCTCACTCTTAAACGCTGCTCTAGAAAGACAGCTTAACCCTCATAAAAAAAAAAAGCCCTCAACCAAAAAGCTCTTTTACCCTAAAAAGAAGAGATAACTATCTTTCTCCGGGAACAAGCAGGAAGTCAGTCCTCAGAAGCCCAGCTACCACCGCCGCTCTCCCGATCGGGGTAGAACAGGAGAGCATGCTGCTTCACTCTGCCTACTCTCCAGCCCCAGCCCAATCAGAGGCTGCAACAAGACTTTAAATCAAAGGCGCCATCGGGCACGAAGATCAGAAGCCCAGCTACCACCGCCGCTCCCCCAATCGGGGTAGAGCAGGAGTGCACGCTGCTTCATTCTGCCTGCTCTCCAGCCCCAGCCCAGTCAGAGGCTGCAACAAGACTTTAAATCAAAGGCGCCATCGGGCCTTTAGGCGTGGCCCTTAAGCGTGGTAAAGAGTCCTAATCTTCACTCTGAGATCTAATCTAATCTTCCGACTACCCAATACACTGGACACCGAAGCTGTCTCTTCTAACCCAATCGCAACTCCCAATCAAACAGCTAGCGAAGATCTCGGCGCATAGCCAAGACCCTCAAGATTCTTCAGATGAGAACATCGCCAACAACCATCCACAGCACCGAAGAATTAAAGCTGCAGCACTCGGAGAGGTATGCAATTTTAGTTCTCAAAGCAATTAGAGCAAACGTACTATCCCAACACTGTATCTCATTCAAAACTATCCCAACACTGTATCTCATTCAAAGGTTTATAACTGCATAAGAAAGTTACTAATTTAATTACTCGCTACAAAGTTATACATCCTCATTCATTACTTGACCCCATTAAAAAGACTGCAAGCAGCTCAAAGGAGATTTAGTATCGGATTTCAGCAAGTAAACTACTTAAAGGGAATCCCAGACAAATTCCATTACACACACAAATCTACTCGTCTAATTTAAAAAAAAAAAAAAAAAAAAAAAGCTGATAAAAAAAATGCAAACCATTTATACATTTTTATTTATTTATTTATTTATATTCTCTTATATACCGCACTATTCAGCATCAGCGCGGTTCACATAGAACAAAAAATCTCAGTACAGTCAACATGCATGAGTTTACAGATAACAAGGGAAGGAACTTGGATAACAAGGGTAATTATTTACAAACTATTTACAAGGAAAACGCTACTGTATAGGTACCTGTTACAAGGAGCAGTTACTATGAACATAATTAATGGCCTGCTTGTCTCTCTGACATTATCAACCACAACACAAGCCTATTCTTCTTCTGGCTACCCAATACTGGTCATTCCCACATCCCACCAACCAAATGCCTTAGCGAAAAGCTTCAATCCATTTATTAATAAAGCAGAGTGCAAACAACGCCTTATTCAGATCAACCTCAGTGAAGTGGGTCAATTTAAAGCCATTCCCAACAACTTCACACCCAGTTTAAAATGTTCTCTCATCAATCCACGCTCTATCAGAAATAAAATACCACTGATAATTGAGCACATCACAGATAATAATTTGGACATTCTATTCATAACTGAGTCATGGCTAACGGTTAACGACACAGTGTTGATTAACCATCTAAAACCAATTGGATATGACATATTTAACTGCCAAAGGCCCAATAAAAGAGGAGGAGGAGTAACCATTCTAGCAAAGAAGGAATTAAAACTCTCAAAAATCTCAAATGACATTTCACAAAGCATGGAGGTTATCCTAGTGGAAAATACAAACATGCTCATATGTCTAATCTACAGGCCCCCTTCATCAAAAGGAGAAGAGCTTGCCAACATAACAGACTACCTATGTAACATAAATAACTCTAACAGATTCCCAATTGTGCTAGATGACCTAAACCTGCCTTCCACATCAACACATCTAGCCCAAGGATTTATGGAGGCAATGAATGCCCTGGGCTTTAAGCAAATAATTCAAGACCCTACACACATTAAGGGAAATACCCTGGACCTCATTTTTATTCCGCAAGAGCTGACAAACGATACCTTTGATCCAAAAGTACAGATCCAACAAATTCCTTGGTCTGACCACCACACTATACAATTCAACATACCAGTCATTCCCAGTAACGCAAATACAAATCAAATCAGCTATCAACATAAGAAATTCCGCAAATTTGACAAGGACAGATTCTTAAAAAAGGCTTACCACAGCTTCAAATAGACACCAAGGACACCGATTTATTCATAAACAGATGGAATTCAACAATAAACAAAGCAGCCACAGTCTCGTCAGTACCACAATTCCCAAGACCCATCCAAGAAAAAGTGCAGTTTGGTACACAAGAAGTATGAGTCTTAAAAAGACAACTAAGGAAGTTAGAAAGGAAATGGAGAAAATCAAAAAACGTAGACGACAAAGTATTGTTCCTTATCACACTGGAAGAATACAAGTCACTAATAAACAACAACAAACGTGATTACCACACCAAGCTAATAATGTCTGCATTGAATAGGCCAAGAGAAATGTTTAATATTGTAAAATCTCTAACAACCAACCCAAAGGAAGACAACTCCACTATAGCCCCAGATGCCAATGCAATGGCCAGATATTACAAGGAAAAGGTGGGAAGGTCAGTACAATGTAACCACCAATTCAAGACAGCCGCCTCTCCCATTAAGAAGGTCTGGAAACAATTTACACTTATCCCAGAAAGGCAGCTGGATGACATTATCAAATCTTTAAACACTGCAACATCAGCACTTGACCCTTGTCCGGCCACATGGATACGATTGTCTCGCGACCGGCTGGCCCCACATATGCTGAATCTAATCAATTCCTCCCTAGTGCAAGGCTATATTCCAGAAGAATTAAAAAGTGCCTCTGTCCGCCCCATCTTTAAAGGTAAAGACCTGGACAAATCTATACCAAGCTCTTACAAACCAATATCAAGTCTACCATTTATGACACAAATCCTAGAAAAAGCAGTTCAGCTCCAACTACAAAGCCACGTAGATAGCTTCACCCTGCTTGATCCCCAACAACACGGATTTAGAACTGGACATGGAGTAGAAACCCTCCTCTTGACATTAACAGACAAGCTTCTAAAAGGAATTGAAACCCTTAACTCCAGTTTCATCTTAATATTTTTGGATATTACAGCAGCATATGACTCCATGATTCATGATTATCTCATAGTCAGACTACAAGAAATCAGACTTAAAGATAAGGTTTTGCAGTAGTTTAAGTCCTACCTATCAAACCGAACCATCCAAGTAAAAATGGGCGATATCATATCAAACCCATTCCACGAAATGATAGGCATACCCCCAGGTTCTGCATTATTAGCACTTCTTTTTAATGTATACATCCGGCCTATTTGCAGCATAATCAAGGGTCACGGCATCTGCTATCACTTGTATGCTGATGATATTATGTTAAACACCCAAATCAGCACCAAACAACCATCACTGGAAAAATAGAGCAATTTATCTTCAACAATATCATATCTTGGTTGGGGGACCACAACTTTCAAGTAAATTATAAAAAAACCCAGAAATTTTATTTATAACAAAAGACAGCTCCTTCACTCCACCAGAATCAATCAAGATAAAAGACGCAAGTATCCAAGTTAAAAAAAAAAGAGGTGAGATACTTGGGAGTCATGCTAGATCACCAACTCAGTTTCTCCAAACATGTAAGCAACATAACCAAGTCCATCTACTCAAAGCTTAAAAATGCTTCAACATTTAAGACCTCTCCTCTCCACAAGTGACTTCAGAACAGTAGTCCAGGCAATGATCTTCCCGCACTTAGATTTCTGCAATGCATTACTAATAGGTCTCCCAAAACAAGTCAACCACCAACTTCAACCAGCACAAAATACAGTGGCTATAGCAGGGGTCACCAACCTGCGGCCCGCGGGCCGCATGCGGCCCACGAGGTCCCTTCGTGTGGCCCACGAGGTTCTACCCCGGTTAACATTACGTGCGGCCCGCCAATGATTCCCGCCATTGTATCCACGCGCTCGCAGCTCACCGACGACCACCTGCAAGCGTCCCTTCTCCTGTCAGTGTCATCTGTGAAGCCGGACTTTAAGCGTTTGTCTGCTAGCATGAATCATCAGCCATCTCATTAAATTCAATAAAGGTGATCAGCCATTGTTTTCATAATTTTGCGTTTGTTGTTTTTTTTCGCGGGGGCGGGGAGAAGGGGGGTGCGGCCCGCGAGGCTCCCGGTAGTCGGCTGTGCGGCCCGCGGCCCTCTGGAGGTTGGTGACCCCAGGGCTATAGTAATTGCACAAGCCCCAATCAAGAATCACATTACTCCAATATTAAAGCATCTCCACTGGTTACCAATAGAAAGCAGAATACAATTCAAGACTATTCACACAATATTCAAAGCCCTCCAAACAGAAACACCCAACTGCCTGAAAACAATTATTCTAACCACCCCGGAAAACAGACCACGGAGAAACAGAAATAAAAGCTCACTTGTGTTACCCACCGAATTCAGGATATGTAAGTCCTCTACATCAAAGAGAGCCTTCTCCCTCTATGCCCCAATCTTGTGGAATTCACTGCCTGAAGACATAAAAGACTCTAAGGACCCAAACACTTTCCGCAAACTACTAAAAACATATTTGTTCAAGAAACATTTCAGGGAGATAATTACTTAATAATAATGTAATTGAAGGCTAGTCGTAATACCAAACAATTTCAGCTCCCCGCCAAAATTATTAGTCACAAATCACAATAATCATTAAGATCATTGTAATCAAAAGTTCATATTTCACTCCCTAGATATGATCTTACTTCATTCCTTGTATATAGTTTATAACCTAACGCAGCAGAATGCGAGATCAAGATGTTATCCCTTCAATCCTCATCACTCCTTCTTACCAATGTTCCCTGTATAATGTGTTAAACTTGTTAATATTGTTAAATGCATTATATCAAATTTTGTTGAATGTATGTCTCAAAATTTTAAGGTCCTTGTAAACCGCTTTGATTCATGAAAAGCGGTGATTAAGTACAAATAAAAAAATAAAATAAACATATGGGTGACGTCGGCACTGATGGAGCCCTCGCGGAAGCATCCCCCCAGCTTTCAAAGAAAGCCTTTGGGAGATGCTACCACGCATGCGTGGTCCCCTTCCCGCCCAAGGGTGCTATCTTGTTCAGTCTCTTTTTTTTCCACAGAGCCCTTCAGACGTCTGTTTGGCTTGTCCCCGACAAAAGTTAATTTTTCTGCCTGAGTTTCATACTCACCTCCGGTACTGCACTGGTACTCTTCCTGCCACATGACCTCGCTGTCTTGGCATAGCGTTCAGGTCCCTTTTGTAGTTTTTCATTTTTTGGCGTCTTCGCTCCTTTTTTCCAACTGGCAACCCAGCGAGTCTTCGACCTTGCTGAGGTACCTTTTTCCCCCATGGCTGCCAGTGGCTTCAAGAAGTGTGATTGGTGTATCAAAATTATGTCCTTGACCAACACACACGACTGCTGCCTTTGCTGCCTTGGACCAGACCACGACCCCACAGCATACGGTCTCTGCAAAAAGATGTCCAGCAAAGCCCTCAAGAGCCGCCAGCAGCAGCACGATAAGTTTTTCCCCGAGTACCCAGTACCTCTGAGGGCCAGGTCCTCATCTGAAGCCACGACATCTTGGGGGGGGGGCTCTACCGAACCCGAGCGGCACCGTGGTTCTTCAGAGAGGGGTTCTTCCTCGAGGGAACCCAAGAAGAAGAAGAAAACCTCGAAGGTGGCATCCCTGGACAGATCCAACAAGCCAGGTAGATCCCAAGCCAGGTCCCGCAGACCAAGATGCTCGTCCGAGGGATCGGAGAAGTAACCGTCTGTAAAGTCCCCCAGAAGGACTCGACCTTGGAACGGCCTCAATCACCAGACACCATCCTCTTTGTGGATTCCCCCTTGGGGGAACCGGCATTGGGCCCGATTCCCTTGGTGCCTGTGTTGATGGCTGCGGAGCCTTCTGGCCTGGAGTCCAGAATGGCGACCCTGGAGCGCAGTTGTCTGCCTTCATGCCAGGCGCTCACATTGGAAGTTAAATCATATTTATCCTCCCCTTTTGTGTGAGACCCGACAAAAACAAAAATGATTTACTGATACACTTTACTTGCACTAGAGACAATCTTTGGAGTATTTGTTTAGCTGAGTGGTTGTTCTGTGCCTTTTTTGGGGGTTTTGGTTTTTATGCGCTGTTGTCCAGCATGACTGGTCCATCCGCCCCGACCACTGGGCCCTCACGTCGAAGATGTCCCCAGAGGCCGAGCCGATCCTTGGCCGAGGTCTCGATCTGGTTCCTGCTCGACGGGGCCACAATCATCCCCAGCCTGTGCACTCGGTGCCAGTTGCGGAGCCTCAGACAGCTGTAGGGCCTCGGACGGCCACGAGTCGGGATCAGCCCCGGGGCCCGTGGACCATTCTTCCTTCGAGTCCTCTACGGACTACTCCGAGTAGGAGATGGAGGATGAGGAGTCGCCCAACACTCGTCGCCACTGCAGCATCCCCTCGCACTCACCTGCTTCAGAGCCCCGGTAGCAGTCTCTGCCAGAGGACATGGGCTTCCTGGACTTTGTCAAGGACATGTCCAAGGCCCTAGCATTCCCGATGGAGGATCCTCAGGCGAATGAGAGAGAAATCCTCCAGTACGAGGACCCTCCGAGGGAATCGCTTACGGTGCCCGTCCCTCCCATCCTGGAACGGCTGATGCTTCGTATGTGAGAGACACCGGCGTTGGTGCCAGTGGTGAGCAAGTGGCTCGACTCAATGTATCAAGTTCGCCGGAGCCCCAGCTTCCAGAAATCACAGCTGCCACACAACTCCATGGTGGTGAAGTCGGCCATGAGTTGACTGAAGAGTCAGAAGACGCACTCCTCTGTGCCCCCTGGCAGGGAGGCATGCACCTTGGACACCCTCAGCAGAAAGTGTTACCAGGGATGTATGCTCATCGGCTACGTCCAGGCCTACCAGCTGTACATGGGCATGTACTTCAGAGACCTGGCAAAGGAACTCGCCAGATTCTCAGCTTGTCTATCCGAGGAACCCCTGCAGTGGTACAAGAACCTGTCCAAGGCAGTCCGTGGGTGCTCCAAATTTGTCTCAAGCAGCCTATGACTACTTTGAGTCGGCAGTGGTCATCTGTGCCTGACTCCAGACTTGGCTACAGTCGTCTGATCTCAAGCAATGGGTTCAGGACAAAGTGGTCAATGTCCCAAGCTAAGGAGAGAACCTCTTTGGCAAGCCAATGACCGACAAAGTTGCCAAGCTGGAGACTGAGTTCATTACAAGGACCAGGCTCTCTAAAAAGACCGCTGCCCATCCCCGACAGAAGGGCTCGGGTAAAAAGCCCTTCTACCCGAGAAAAAGGGCTGCTTGCAGAAATTACCCACATTTTCAGGCCTCCCTGGCTCCCCTGCAGGGTAATCAGGCCAAGGGACATGGGCATGGTCCTCGTAAGCAGAAGGCTCCCAAACCCCAGACATCGGCCCGGGCCCAGCCAGGAGGGAGCTTTTGACTCCTTGGGCATAGCCTTTCTACCCCAAGGCGGTCAGCAGCCCACAGGGGGAGTCTGATCCACTATGCCCAAAGGTGGCTAATCACCACTGATTCCTGGGCACTTTGGGTGGTCAAGGAGGGCTACCTCCATCTGACTCAGAGACCTCCCCCTTATTTTCCAGGAGAGCACCTCAGGTCTCCCCTTCACCAGGTCCTTCTACTGAAGGAGTTGCAGGTCTTCTCGAGGACAAAGCCGTGGAACCAGTGCCCCACCATTTCAAGGGCAAGGGGTTCTACTCTAGGTACTTCTTCGTGTCAAAAAGGACAGAAAGCCTAAGGCCCATCCTCGACCTGCGCAACCTCAACAAGTTCCTGGTGAGGGAGAAATTCAAGATGCTCTCCCTTGGAACGTTGTTGTCTTACCTCCAGCAGGGAAATTGGCTATGCTCCTTGGATCTGAAGAATGCCTATAGCCACATCCTCATTCATCCCAACCACAGGCAGTACCTGTGGTTCATGGTGGGGGGGCAGACACCACCAGTAAAGGGTGCAGCCTTTCGACTTGGCCTCCGCCCCACGGTTCTTCACAAAATGCCTGTCATTCATAGCTGTCTTCCTCTGCCTCCAGGGAGTCTTTGTCTTCCCCTACCTGGACGACTGGCTGCAACACTTGGGGTTTGTGATAACTACCCCAAGTCTTACCTTCTTCCAAGACAACGTCTAGAGTTCATAGGGGCAAGACTGGACACCATCCAAGCAAAGGCCTTCCTGCCCAGAGATCGAGCTGACCGTCTCAGGACCCTGGCCCTGGACGCACATCACCGCTCCTCAGTACCTGCCCAGCTGTTCCTGCACCTATTCGGGAACATGGCCTCCACGGTCCGTGTCACCCCAGATGCCCTCCTCCACATGAGGGTCACACGGTGGTGCCTCCCGGACCAGTGAATACAGGCCACAGGGTGCCTCCGGGACAAAATCTCAGTGACCTGCCAGTTGGCAGACTCTCTGATGTGGTGGCAGACTCCCCAGTACCTCGAGGCGGCGATGCCTTTTCAAGCCCCAAGCCCCTTAAAGATCCTCACCATGGATGCCTCCCTGCTCGGCTGGGGAGTCGCTGTGAGGAACTCCGCACCCAGGCAGTTGGTTGCAGGATGAGAGCAACCAGCAGATCAACCTCCTAGAATTATGGGTGATATACTTAGCCCTCAGAACTTTTTGCCATTGCCTACATCACCAGCCAGTATTGGTCCAGATGGACAACCAGGTAGCAATGTTTTGTGTGAACAAGCGGGGAGGGCACGGGGTCTCATGCCCTCTGCCACTGTCAGGGTATACTCCTATGGGCAGTATACCTGCCAGTCCAGAACAATTTACTGGCCGACAGATTGAGCAGGGTCTTCCAGCCGCACGAGTGGCAGCTGGACTCCAGTGTGGCTGACCGGCTCATCCAACTCTGGGGGGAACCTGTGAAGGGACCTGTTCACCAACCTGGACAACTACCAATTTATTTATTTAACAGTTTTTATATACCGTCTTTCTGCGAATCAAGACAGTTTACAGATAACATAACAATGCAGTGTGTTTCAGCTGCTTACATTGAAAATGGATATGTATATGTATAACAACAGAACTTTTTACAATGATCAACTATTTACATGGATTTGCATTATTATAATATCAACTATTGCCCCGCTTCGGCTCCCCGGCAGGCCCATCCCTCCAGGGCAGCAGCTGCATTCCTTGTCTCGTGGTCGGAAGACCTCACATATGCCTTCCGTCCCATACCGCTAATTGCCAAGACACTCCGCGACAAGGCTTTGCTCATTCTCGATGGCCCAGGCAACCATGATTCCTGCTACTCCTCCAGCTATCAGTGGAGACTCCCATCCCGTGGGGAACTCTTTCTCAGGAGGGGGGCTCTCTTCTGCACCCCAACTTGGGGTCCCTGTCACTGACGGCATGGCTACTGAAAGGGTAACCCTAGTCCTTTTCAGCCTCTCAGGTGAGGTAGAGGAGATCCTGCTGGCCTCTCGTAAGGCTTCCATTAGGAAAGTTTACGCTCTCAAATGACGCAGGATTTCAATTTTGGGTGCAGAGCACGACACCGACCTGTTGTTCTGCCCTGTGGGACTGGTGCTCCAGTACCTTCTTCACCTCTCACAGTTCGGGCTTAAAATGAACTATGTCAGGGTGCACCTCAGTGCCCTGGCGGCGCACCACCACCCAATGGATGGAAAACCCCTCTCTGTCCAGCCACTAGTGACACACTTCCTAAGGGTCTACTCTTATCGAAGCCCCTGGTTCGCCCTCCGGCGACCGATGTAACCTCAGTGTGGTGCTTCCCATCTTCTTCCCAAGACCTCACAGCAGTAGGGGTGAGACATTCCTTCACACTCTGGACTGTAAGAGGGCCTTGTCCTTCTACATCCAACGTACTCGGGCCACTGCAAAGCTGCTTAGCTTTTTGTCTCGTATGACCCCAGTTGTCTGGGGGAGGCGGTGACCAAGCATACACTGTCTGGGTGGCGGACTGTATCGCCCTCGCCTATGAGCAGGTGAGCCTCCCACTGGAAAGCCATGTCATGGAGCACTGTGTCAGGGCCATGGCGGCCTCGGTAGCAAACCTGCACTCCATCCCCCTGGTGGACATCTGCCGGGCTGCCACCTGATCTTCAGTCCATACCTTCGTAGCCCATTACTGGCAACTCCTACCCTCCGACCCTTCTGTGTTCAAGCTACCGCAGTGCTGGCTTCCATCGGACACAGGGGTCCTACTGTAGCCACAGACTCAATTGCTGGTGCTCACGGCTCCCCTTGAGGGCAACCATGTTTTTTCACTATGGGCTTTCGGTAGCCTGTAGCTGGGGAGTCCCATATGTGAGGACTGACTGCCTGCTTCTTCCCAGAGAAAGCGTAGTTACTCACCTATAACAGGTGTTCTCCGGGGACAGCAGGGATCAGGCCTCACAACCCTGCCTCCTCTCCTTGGAGTTGCTTCTTTACCATCTTTTCTTTTTGCCTTCTTTAGCTATGTCATCTGACTGAGCAAGATGGCACCCTTGGGAGGGAAGGGGACCATGCAATCCAAGTTGTATCTCCCGTTCACTGTAAGTGCATAACAGACACTCTGAGATGCATAAATGTTATCTGTAAACCACACTAATTTTAAAGAGCGTGGTATATAAAAGCAATAAATAAATAAATGCATGTGTGGTAGCATTTCCCAAAGGCTTTCTTTGAAAGCTGAGGAGATGCTTCCGTGAGTGTTCCGTCTGTGCCGACGTCACCCATATGTGAGGACTGATTCCTGCTGTCCCCGAGACAGTTGCTTAGTTTTCAGGTTCTGAATTATTGTGGATGTAGAGAGGCAGGTGCTGTGGGTTTTCTGTCCATATTAAAAGATGCATGCAGTGTTTGTATGTTGAATTAGACCAGGTGAATCTGCAAAAGAAAATGAAAGAACATTAATAATCTGAAGGCCCTTTATGACATGTTAAAATGTACAATATTGCTTCATTTTGTTAAGAAAAACCTTCAGTGAGGGAGAGCGTGGATTCCACTATCTCCAAGAACAAGCAGGAATGTAGTCTTCACATATGGGTGACATCTGCAGCGACTGAGCCTGGATTCACCAGAGGCAGGTCTTGTCAGATAAATCTGATTGATTTCTTTGATTGCATGACCAGGGAGTTTGACCGAGAGAGAGCCCTAGATGTGGTGTATTTAGATTTTAGTAAAGCCTTTGACACCATTCCGCACAGGCGACTTATAAACACACTGAGCACTCTAGGGATGGTCCCTAAAGTTACTGCTTGGGTTGGGAGGCAACAAAGGGTACAGGTAAACAGAGCTCACTCTGAGGAGAAGGTGGTTTCCAGTGGTGTGCCCCAAGGATCTGTCCTTGGTTCGATTCTTTTTAACATCTTTGTTAGTGATATTGCGGAAGGGCTGTCGGGTAAGATTTGCCTCTTTGCGGATGATACCAAAATCTGCAATAGAGTAAATACCTAGGAAGGTGTAGATAACATGAGGAGGGATCTAGCTAAGCTTGAAGAATGGTCTAGAATTTGGCAGCTGGGATTTAATGTTAAAAAATGTGAGGTCATACATTTGGGCTGCAGCAATCCAAGGGAGCGATATAGTATTGGGGGTGAAGTACTTTTGTCCACAAAAGAAGAACGGGACTTAGGCGTGATTGTGTCTGATGATCTTAAAGTAGCTAAACAGATAGAAAAGGCGACGGTGAAAGCTAGAAGGATGCTTGCATAGTAACATAGTATATGACGGCAGATAAAGACCAGTATGGTCCATCTAGTCTCCCCAGTCATGTGGTAAGAGTAGGTTCCTCTGCTGCTCCATGCAGTTCATCCTTCCCCATGCCTTTGTGTAGGGGTGTACCCACCACTCCGTGTAGGTCACCCCTATTTGTTGAGATAAAAGAGAGTTATGATTATGTTTATTTTATCCTGTTGCTATAAAGAGATCCACTGTGTCTGTCCCAAGCCACTTTGAATTCCATCACTATATTTGCCCCCATTGGGAGGGCATTCCAAGCATCCACCACCCTTTCAGTGAAAAAATATTTCCTGACATTGCCCTCAGTTTACCCCCTTGCAGCTTCATGTTATGCCCTCTAGTTTTACAGCTTCCCTGTCTTTGGAAGAGATTTTGTTTGTTCATTAATTCTCTTTAAGTATTTAAAGGTCTGACTCATATCTCCCCTATCCTTCCTCTCCTCCAGAGTGTACATATTTAGGTGTTTAAGTCTCTTCTCATAAGTCTTCTGACAAAGATTCCAAATCATTTTGGTTGCCTTCCTCTGAACCTCTTCCAGCCTTTTTATATCCTTTGCGAGATACGGTCTCCAACACTGAGCACAATATTTCAAGTGAGGCCTCAAAAGTGACTTCTACTGTGGCATTAGTACCTCTTTCTGCTGGTAATTCCTCTATGTGTGCAGCCCAACAGCCTTCTGGCTTTTGCCACCGCCTTGTCACACTATTTTGCCACCTTGAGATCTTCTGAAACGATCACTCTGAGGTCTTCCTCCTGGTCTGTGCACACCAACCTCTCACCCCCTATCACATACAATTCCCTTGGGTTTCTGCTTCCCAAGTGCATGACACTGCACTTCACATTAAATCTTAACTGCCAAGATTTAATGTGAAGAAGTGCAGTGTCATGCACTTGGGAAGCAGAAACCCAAGGGAATTGTATGTGATAAGAGGCGAGAGGTTTGTGTGCAGAGACAAGGAGAAGGTCCTCGGAGTGATTGTTTCAGATGATCTCAAGGTGGTGAAAGAGCTTGGGTGCATAGGGAGAGGAATGGCCAGCAGAAGAAAGGAGGTGTTAGTGCCTCTGTATAGGACTTTGGTGCGACTTCATTTGGAGTATTGTGTGCAATTCTGGAGACCGCACCTTAAAAAGGATGTAAACAGGCTGGAGTCGGTACAGAGGGTGACTACTAAAATGGTTAGTGGTCTTTGTTATAAAGCATATGAGGACAGACTTAAGGATCTTAATATGTATACTTTAGAGGAAAGGCAAGATAGAGGTGATATAATTGAGACGTTTAAAAACCTCCGTGGCTTAAATGCACAGGAGGAGAGCCTCTTTCGATTGAAAGCAAGCTCTGCTACGAGGGGACATAGGATGATGGTGTAAGGGGATAGACTCAGGACTAATATGCGGAAATATTATTTTACGGAAAGTGTGGTAGATGCGTGGAATAGTCTCCCAGTGGTGGTGGTAGAGATGACGACAGTATCTGAATTCAAAAAAGCATGGGACAAACATAGAGGATCTCTAAAGGGAAAAAGGAGACTGTTATAGTGGTTAATATGGAAGGGCAGACTAGATAGGCCATGTGGTCTTTTTCTGCCATCATGTTTCTATGTTTCTATCACCTCAGAGCAGTGGACCCTAAACATCATTGGAGAGGGTTAGCAGTTAAACTTCAAACAACTTACTCTGCCTCACTTCAAGCACAAATATTCCCTCCAATCCATGCTCAGGGCCCTGCTCAAGGAGGAAATCTCCAACCTAGTCACCCAAGAAGCCTTTTTAAATTACACGAAGGCTTCTACTCTCCTTACTTCCTCATCCCAAAGAAGTTAGGAGGATACAGGCTCAACACATTCTTGGTAAAGGTCAAGTTCAAGATAATCTCCCTGGAAACTCTCCTACCCTATCTGCAGGAACAAGACCAGCTTTGTTCCTTAGATCTAAAGGACGCATATACTCATATCCTAATACATCCAGGACACAAGAGATATCTCCGTTTCACCTTTCAGGGGGCCCATTACCAGTACTGAGACCTCCCCTTCGGCCTGGCATCGACTCCCAGAGTTTTCACAAAATGCATGTCAGTTGTAGCAGCCCATCTGCGAAGCAAGGGCATTTTTGTCTTCCCCTACTTGAATGACTGGTTGATAAAGGCAGTCTCTCGAAAAGACTCTGCTTTTCATGCCAGACCACCATAGCATTGCTACAGCACCTGGGATTCATAATAAATTTCCCAAAGTCCCAACTAACTCCAACTCAAAGATTGTAGTTCATAGGAGCAGTGCTCGACACAGCTATTCAGGGCCTTTCTAACACTAGACCATATGGACCTTATGGGCCTTTCTAACACTAGACCATATTGACCGCCCACATGCTGCAACAAACATCAATGGCTTGGGACTTCATCTCCTAGGCCATATGGCATCCACATTGCATGTAATACCATATGCACAACTACATATGTGCCTAGCACAATGGACCCTATCATGGAAACAATTCACGGGACAATTGAACAACATCATTCGGATCACCCACCCACTAGCTCACTCCCTACCATGGTGGTGCACACCAGCAAACCTGCTCGAAGGGTCATCTTTTCGGATGTCTCAACCTCAACACACCCTTACAACGGATGCGTCCAAGTCGGTTGGGGAACTCACTTGGAGTCACTCTCTACCCAGGACTTGTGGACAACCCAGGAGTCATCCTTACAGATCAAGTTGTTGGAACTTTGTGCAATCTTGAACGCCCTTTAGGGGCTGTAAATCTTGAAAGCCCTGTAGACAGGTTTTTCAACATCACTTTGCCAACAGCCATGTCCTGGTAAGGACAGACAACCAAGTGGTTGGTAATGTTCTATCTGAACAAACCAAGGTGGAACAGGTTTGCTCCCCCTTTGCAAGGAAGTCAGTCTATGGAGCTTTGCCATCTCTTACCACACACTTTCATGCAGTATATATTCCAGGAGAGCAGAATCAACTGGCGGACAGACTCAGTCCGATTCTTCACCCACATGAGTCTACATTCGAACAGGGTGGCCCAGATATTCAAAACATGGGAACACCAGTCATCGACCTCTTCGCCACCCCATAAAACACCAAACCTCCACACCTCTGGTCCAGAGTCCGTCCAAACTCAGCCAAGCAAACGATGCCTTTCATCTACATTGGGGTCGGGGACTGCTTTATGCATTTCCAACCACACCTCTAATACCTAAGATCCTCTTCAAACGCCAGCTGGATGGTGGCACTATGATACTCATAGTCCCCTTCTGGCCTCAACAACCATGGTTTCCCCTTCTTCTTCGACTACAATAGATGCATCCAGTCCGTCTGGGCTGCAGTCCGAACCTTCTGTCCCAGAAAGATGGAACAGTTCTCCATCCCAATTTGAGATTTCTCCGTCTGACTGAGTGGCTGCTGAAGGCGTAGTGTTTCAGCATCTCGACCTGTCTACTGAAGTAAAGAACATCCTCTTGGCATCCAGGAAACCCTCCACCAGAAGGACATACTCCTGCAAATGGCGCAGATATGACTCATGGTGCTCAACAATCAATCTTAACCATTTGATGCACCAGTATCTGCACTCCTGTGATATCTACAGCACTTGTCCTCTTCGGGACTCAAAACCAATTTGGTTCGAGTTCACCTAAGTGCCATTTCAGCTTTTCATAAGCCAATCGATGGCCAACCCATCTCTGTGCACCCTTTAGTGACACGTTTCATGATAGGCCTCCTCTTCTTTAAGCCACCTATTCGACCACTTCCAGTGGCTTGGGATCTCAAAGTCGTCTTGGCTCAGCTCTTCAAACCCCCATTTGAACCCCTGAGAACAACCTACCTGCACTGCTTGACTTGGAAAGTCATATTTCTTGTGGCCCTGACCTCGGCCAGTTGCATTAGTGAATTGCAGGTGTTTGGTGGCTCATCCACCATACACCAGATTCTATCATGACAAGGTTATCTTCAGGACATATCCCCACTTCCTACCAAAAGAGGGATCGCCATTCCACATAAATCAATCTGTCATACTTCCAGTCTTCTTCCCAAGACCTCAATCCTGTGCAGAGACAACACTGCATGCGCTCTATTGTAAACAGGCCCTGGCCTTCTACCTCCAGAGGACTCGGGATCTCTGCAAATCCTCACATCTGTTTGTGTCATTTGACCCCACTCATCTGGGGCTTCCGGTAACTAAGCAAACGCTCTACAAATGGATAGCAGACTGCATTGCTTTCACTTATGATGAAGCAGGACTCTCCCTTACAGGACATGTCACAGCTCACAACGTCCGAGCATTGGCGACCTCTTTAGCTAACCTACGCTCAGTAGCCATTGACAAAATATGCTGGGCAACAGTCTGGTCCTCTAGCCACACCTTTGCCTCCCGCTACTGCTTGGACAAGGACTTCCACCAGGATGCGGCTTTCGGCCAGGCGGTCCTCCAGTATCTCTTTGGACCATAGCTACAACTCCACCCCCACCCACACAGTTATCCAGATCTCCATGGTGGGGATTTCTATGTCCAGTTGAACTCAGTCCGACCTGGTTTCCAACTCTCTTGTAGATCTGGGAGCTAAGGAGTGTTATATGTGAAGACTACATTCCTGCTTGTTCCTGGAGATAGCATAGTTACTCATCTGTAACAGGTGATTTCCAGGAACAGCAGAAATTTAATCTTTACAACCCACCCTCCTCCCCATGGAGTTGTAGGGTTATTTTTACTCTTCCTTCTCAGCTACAAACCCAACTGAGGAGAGGGAAAGAGCGGGAAGGCAGTCACGCAGGTGCAGTGGAGTACTTCCAAAGGCTTTCCTATAGGACAATGGGGAGTGTTCCTGTGCTGGCTCTGCTGGTGCTGACATCACCCATATGTGAAGAGTAAATTCCTGCTGTTCCCGGAGGTCACCTTTACAGGTGAGTAGCTATGCTTTCCTTCCCATTTATAAAGGAAAGCAGTAGTTTTTTTTAGAATACTTCTATGTTATGTCTTTGGAATTGTGAACTATACTGTATGTTATTTTGACTTTACATAGGTAATTTTATAAATGATTTTTTGCGCATAAAGGCCTTCTATAAGATTAAGGGGGGGCTGCATATTTAAAAGTATGGGTTGGGACAAGGTAGTGTGTATATTTTTTTAATTGACCTATGCGTAAGTATGTCCTTGGGTGGAACCTTGGTAGAGTTGTAATTTACTCATGTGGTAATGCATGTGTGGGCTGTATTTGCTGGGGTGGGAGATCAGCGCTAACTTCAGGAGGTGTGTGCTTCTGCCTCTACAGTTAGCATGGGCCCAGAGCAAGACACTGTCCAAGCCAACATGTAGGCACGCTTACTGCCATCCTGTAGCAGTGGTGTCAAGTGCACCTGCGCTAGGGCCATCAAATATGGCACAGTCCAGCCTTGGATTTTTACTTTTTAATGCAGTACCCAAACTGCATGCTAAGCCCCACTCTACCAGGTAGCATGGTTTACTATACATGCCCCATATTGTGTAAAATATGCATCCACATTTATGTCTGTTGTTAAATAGACATAAGTATCTGCAGCTTCAGTTTAGCTGCTGTTTCTTTTGGTTTATCCGTAGCATTTTATAAAGACACATAGGTGCCCACGTGTCATTTAAAATAGGCTGAAAATGTGTGTCTGTGTGACCTTCATGTAGGGGGACCTGCTATAAAATTTCCCTCTACAAGTACATCTGTACAGCCTTCCATTGATAATCCAATAATTTAATTATTGGAGACAGTTCTCTCACCTAGCTGCATTTTACACAGAATTAATACTAGTGGCCAAATTTTAAAATGCTGGAAACTGATGTTTTTCTGTGTTTATGCAGATAAGAATTTGACGGATGCACAAAACAGCTTTGGTGTATGGGAGGATGGTAAAGGAGAAGATGACCTGTCTCCTGAAGAAATTCAAATGGTACATATGAATTTTAAAGTAACCTTTTTTCTAATCTAGAAACCTATCAAATGAAGACTTTTTTCTGTGAACAAGCAGGAAATAACTCCTCACATATGGATGATATCACTGTTGGAGCCTATTTAGTGTTTTTTAATTGAATGCCCTTATCTCTCCCCTTTTTATAATGGAACAGACAAGAAACCTTTAATATTATGATGAACTGGCAGTTGTCCACTATCGCATACTACATTGTAATAAGTAGCCTATTTTGAACATATTATGCTTCTTTCGTTTTACTATTATAGTTTGATACAGTCGGTTTGCACACACACACACAAATATATATATATTTTTTTTTTGTAACTTTTCCTTTATTAGTTTTTGCAATAAATACACCAATCACACAAGAACCAGAAAATACAACAAGATCCCATCCAACCCCCCCCCCCACCCAAATACACATTCAACAAACCAAACTCCGACCATCCCACCCTCCAATCCAGGTCCAGACCAACCCACCCCAGCTACAAATCGCTCACCAAGCACCCTCAGATAAACCTGTGCTCCCCCGCCAGGCCCTGCCCCCGCAAAGTGGTACCCCCACCTTCCCCCCCCCCCCGCCCCAGACCCCCCACTACCCCTCTACTCCTCTCCCCTACCCTCCCGTTCCGTCCGCCAACTCTCTAACCACCCATCATAGCCCTTCCATATCCGCCGAAAGTGCGGCACCCGATGTGCCCCATAGGCCGCAATTTCGCACATACTCCGCACCCCACTTAAGCGTCCCACAATATCGCCCCTAGATGGGGGAGCGATACTCCTCCACCGCAACAAAATCTCCCCCCGCGCGGCAGCAACACAGTAGCCAATCAGCAACTGCACCTCCCGGTCCCCCTCCCCCTCCAATTCATTCAACAGGACCATGGCAGGAGTCAAAACCACCGGGACCCCCGTCATCTCCCTTATAACCCCCTCCCAATCCTTCCACATAGTCCGCACTATCGGACAGTCCCACAACAAATGATATAGGTCCCCTCTCCCCTTACACCCCCTCCAACACTGCCCTGTTTCCTCCTTATTGAAGGCCCTCAATTTCCAGGGAGTCCAATAAGTCTGGTAGCGAATCTTCAAACTGCTTTCCAAATACGCCGTGCCCGGGGCCAACCTCCTAGACCACACATAAATATCCTGCCAACGCTCCCGAGTCCACTCCCCCCCCAGTGTCCTCTCCCAAGCCACCTCGCCCCGAATACACGCCCCTACCCCTCCCAGCTTAAGCAATTCCTGATAGAACTGGGTAATAGCCCCCCTTCGCACTCCCTTCACCAAAAGTGCTTCAATCACCGTAGCGGCCTGACGAACATCCTCCTTAACCTCTCGCCTACTCAAAAAAGACACTACCTGTAGATAGGCATAAAACCCTCTACCATCCAACCCAAATTCAGCCAATACCTCCCCCCAGCTCTTAAACTCCCCCCCCGCCTGAAGCAGCTGACCCATAAACCGTAACCCCTTCTCCCTCCACTCCCGAAACACCCCCCCCTCTTTCCCGGGGGTAAACTCCTGAACCCCCATAAAAGACATTCCCCGTGTGTATCTTTTGCCCCCTAGTAACGGACGCCGCCACCTTACCCAAAGTGCCTTAGTCAGGGCCCGAAAAGGATTCCCCTCCGTCCCCCCTTCTACCCCCCCTCCCGGGTCCCATACCCATTCCACCCGACTCAGCCCAGGTCCAACCCCCAGGTCCAGCGGCACCCCACGAGGGGGCGCCAGCTCCCCACCTGGCCACCGGAGGAACGCCCGCAGCGGAGAAGCCAAATAATAATATTTTTCCAACCAGGGAACACCCATTCCCCCCTCCCTAGTCGGGCGATACATGACCAGCCGCGCTACCCTCGGACGCCGTCCGGCCCAGATAAACTCCACCATAACCCTTTGCGCCCGTTTCAAGAAGTTCCGGGATACTTTACACGGAAGGGAGCTAAACAGAAACAAAAACCTCGGTAACACATTCATTTTTAAAACCGCTATCCTACCCAACCACGTAAGATATAACCCTTTCCACCGTTGCAAGTCCCGGCACACTGCATTCAAGAGCCCCCCATAATTGACCTTCACCAATCCCTCCAGATTCGGTCCCATCTGGATCCCCAGATATCGGTAGTGTTCCCCCACCCACTTAAATGCAAATCCCCCTCTCAGCACCCCCTCCAACTCGGTAGTGAGATTAAACCCCAAAATCTCTGATTTACTGGCATTAATCTTATACCCAGATACCCGACTATAACACGCAATCTCCTGCATCAAATTCGGTAAGGTTAACAGGTGCTCGCGTAGGGTGAATATGATATCATCCGCAAATAAAGTGATCTTAACCTCCTGGGAATTCATGAGAATCCCCTTAATATCGGAGGACCCCCTAATCCTTGCCGCCAGTGGCTCGATAACCAGGGCAAAAAGCAGGGGAGATAAAGGGCACCCCTGCCTAGTACCCCTGCCCAATGGAAACATTCCCGAGTAACTACCATTAACCCTTACCCGGGCCTGAGGGGCCCTATACATCGCTTGAACCCAATGAATAAAATTGGGACCCACCCCTACTTTCTCCAACACACTAATCATAAAAGGCCATTCCACCCTATCAAACGCCTTTTCCGCGTCTACCGTTAAGAAAACCGCCCGCTGCCCCCGTCCTCTGAACCTCCCAGGTGAGGTTACAGATCTTACGAATATTGTCACCACCTTGCCGCCCCGAGATAAACCCGGTTTGGTCGGGATGTATTAGCTCAGGCATCAACGTACCCAGCCTATTGGCTAAGACCTTTGCAAGAAGTTTTGCGTCCACATTCAATAAGGAAATAGGCCTGTAGGACCCACAAACCATCGGATCTTTCCCGGACTTAGGGATAATGGTAATCCCAGCTTCCCTCATCGAAGGTGGAGTCTCCCCCCCCCCGAAAGCACTCCATTAAAGACTTCCACCATCAAAGGCCCCAGTAGGGAGCGGAACACCTGATAAAACCGCCCCGATAAGCCATCTAAACCCGGGGCCTTACCCCTCTTCAATGTCCCAATCGCCAGATCCACTTCTACCTCCGTTATGGGCCGATCGAGCCACGCCCTCTGTGCTACAGACAATGAGGCAAGGACACAGTCCTTCAGGTACTCAACACATGGAGCTTTCCCCCCCCTCATCTCACTAGTATACAATGATTGATAATAGTCCGCGAAGGTCGCCCGAATTTCATTATTCCCGTGAACCAGCCTCCCTCCTACTCCCCGGATACCCCCAATATTCGTCCGCATTACCTTGCTACGGAGCCGCTGGGCTAATCTCCTCCCCACCTTATTACCCCCCTCAAACCACCCCTGTTTTAATACCCGTAGCTCATATGCCAAATCACTCGCCCTCAATTGCTCCAGTTGACTCCGCAACTCTTTCAATTGCTCAACAACCCCCCCTCCCCAGCCCCCTCTTCCGTGCACCTTCCCTTCCAGATCCCTAATAGCCTGCACCAGTTGTGACTCCCGTTCCCCCTTACGGCGACGCTCCCGGGCAGCCTCCTGAACCAGATGCCCCCTCACCACTGCCTTAAGGCCATCCCACACCATCCCCACCTTCACCTCGCCATTTAAGTTAAACCCCTGATATTCCTTTACCACCTTCCCAAGCCGCTCAATCACCCCTGGCTCTTCCAACAAGGCCTCATTAAGCCTCCAGAATTTTACCCCCTCATCCACGTAACCCAGATTAAACCTTACCCACACAGGCGCATGATCCGTCCACGTGATGGGGCCTTGGTCCACCTCATCCACCCGGTTCAACCATCCTCCTCCCGCCCACACCATATCAAGCCTACTATAGGTACCATGTGGCACTGAATAAAAAGTATATTGTTTACACCCAGGGTGTTGACTCCGCCAGACATCTTCCACCCCTAACCGTTCCTTCAAGTGTAACAATTTCACCCGATCCACCCTCCTCCCCAACCCACTGCCCCCCCCATTATCTACCCTCGGGTTCACCGTCAAATTAAAGTCACCCCCAATAATAAGGGGGGCATCACATAACCCCCCCAGCTCCCCCTGCATACGAACAAAAAAACTCCCCCTGCCTATCATTAGGGCCATATAAACTCACTATCCAAACCTGCTCCCTCCCAATTTGAATTTTAAGCCCCACCGCTCGCCCCCCCTTATCCCGATACTCCCCCACTACCTTGTCCACCCAATCCACCCCCACCAAAATACCTACCCCCCCCTTCCGAGCCTCCGCCCTCTGCCCGGCTAACATCGCTCTGGGGTACCGCTTGGTCTGCAATAACCTTTCCTGGCCAACTTTCAGATGTGTTTCTTGTAGGCAAATGAAATCTGCTCTTAACCTACCTCCCTCACGTTCCACCATTCGCCTCTTCCTCCAAGTTCCCAACCCCCGCACATTCATCGTGGCTACAGTCAATTGCTGCTGCCCCACTCTTTTCCCTCCCCCATTCTCCCTACCCCCCCTCCATCCCCTCATCACTCCCCGTCTCTGTCCCCCCACTCCCACCCCCCCCTCCCGCTCCCCATTCCCCCCTACCCCACCCCCCTCCCCCCCTCCCCCCTCTCCCCTGCCCCCCTCCCCCCCTCCCCCCATCCCTTCCAAATCCCCCTCCACCTGCTGGAGGTCTCCCTCGGAGTAGTGCTCATCAACCAGAGACAGCACCCCACCACGCTCCCCCCACCCTCCACCTGTGTATATCCCCCATCCCCCCCCCCACACTCATCCCCCTCCCCTACCTAAGCCCATCAACCCCCCCACTAACACCCCTGCATCCCTATTCACCCTTCCCCCCCCAACTGCTTCAGCAAAATACACCACCCCACACCACCCCACACCCCACAATATCCCCCCCTCTCAATGGTCGACAGAGATCATTCCACAAAACAACATTATACAAAAGATAACAGGCAATTCAGTAACACGGTTACCAGTAAGGAGCATAAATCGGCCCGGAAAGGGACCGCTCCCAATTCAAAAACATTTGGACAACATAGGGAAGTCCCCGAACCCTCAGGTACCCCCCTCCACCGCATTGTCTCCAATGTGCTCTCCAACGTCCTCCATCGGACTCTCTCGCCCCTTCGCTCCGGTCTTCTGGTGCGCCGGCGGCTCTGTTCGTCCACTATCGCCTCCCAATGCATGCGACGGTCCGCTCCTCAAACCCGCCATTTGGACGGCTGCCAATGCCTCCGGAACTGTGTGGGCCCTCCAATTCTTGAGCCCCACAGTGAACTGAATGCCGAAGGGAAAGAGCCAGCGGTATCTAACATTCTCCCTCCGTAGGATGGCGGTGACCGGCTGCATTTCTCGTCTCCTCTGCAAAGTACCAGCAGCCAGGTCCGGGAAAATCTGAATGGTATAGCCTTGCCAAACAAAGTCTCTACGATTGCGCATCAGAGTAAGGATCCGCTCTTTAGTTTTAAAGTCTGCCATGCACAACACTATGTCCCTTGGCCGATTGGGCCTACTGGGGCCCAGAGCCCGATGTGCCCGCACCAATTGCAGCCCCCCCTGTACCAGCTCAGTCCCAGAGTCAAGCAGGACAGTCTTTAGGATTGCGCCAGCCACCTTCTCACTGTCCACAAACTCTTTTTCTTCGGGCACCCCCCGTAATCTTAAATTATTCCTTCGTGATCGATTTTCAAGGTCTTCCAATTTCAACAGGATCGATTCTCTCCACGCCTCCGTGTCCTTAAGCGTGCCCTCCACCACACTCTGCCGGGTGTCCAACTGGCCCAGCTGCCGCTCATGGTCCTCGACACACTGCCCCAGCTCACCCATCTCCTCACGCAGGGCTACACACATATCTCCTACCTCCGTCCTCACTGCCTGCATTTCGGTTTTAATTTCACCAAACCAGCTCTGCAGTTCCGCTCTTGTCACATTCTGCACCACCGTCTCCGCCAGCAGTGTAGTCTCACTCCGCTGCCCCTTCCGATCAAGCGCCTCACCATTTCCCGCGCTTTGTCCCGCCATCTTCTTCTCTGCCGCTGTGGACTTCGCGCTGCCATAGGCGAACTCCTTTAAGTCCGCCGTTTTCTTTCTCGTCGCCATATGGACCGGGAAGCACTCCCCCACCACCTCCTGTATTTTCTCAGGGGTACTCAAACTCGGACAGGGGAAATTTTTGTAAAACACGCTAGCTGCCCTCCGGAGCTTTCAGCCTAAGCTGCCATTCCAGTTGATGACGTCACTTCCTCCCCACAAATATATTTTTAAGGTTACATTGAATTGTACGACAGTGTTGTTTGCAATGGCTGTTGGTCTGAATAAAAAAACACTGTTACCATCATGGGGTGTTCACGATGTGGCTTTGAAAGTAGCTTGGTCCACTATGGCACTTTTTTCATGAATTGATCTTCGGTGCAAGGTATGAATATTCATTCTTTATGCTTTCTCTAAGGAAGACTTAAGCATATCGTCTCGTGCAGCTGATGTCCGATTAGACTTTCTACTCATGCATACTTTTCCTGTTTTCCGGTTCCCGTGCACATTTTGGCATCTTCCACTGCTCTAAGTATAGATCAGCTACATGACAGGTATAGTTTTAGAAATATTTATTTATTTTGCATAGGTCATCCCAATTTGATTTAGGTAAATTTATAACTAGATGGACTGGTAGAAAATATATTATTAGGTGACAGGAGGAGAACATTAGAATAAAATTGACTGCTCCAGTCGCTTTAGGACCTTATGTACATTTATAAAAGTTTATATCCTTGATATTTATATAGACATAAAAGTTCATTTACCCTTCTCCCTCAAACAACCCGATAGGAGTGTAGAAATCTGGCGGTTCAAATTGGTGGATGATTCTCTCCTTTTTCCTATCGTTCTGTTTCGAACAGATTGACAGATTTTGCTATCAATTGATAAGGTGTTAAAGTGTCTCCTAAGTGGTGAGTTTGTTATTTATACAGTGAACAATGTAACACAAATAAACATTTGACTATAATTACTTGGCCTTTTAAACTATTCCTTGGTGGATGGTTTCCCTCGGTATCTCTCCATGTGTCACATGTATTGTTCATATTTGGTCCATTGTCACCAATTCATACGGCTTTTATTTGTTTGTCTTATAATTTATTTCATTACTTAAGTAATATTATATATATGGATTTTAGATGATTTTATATTTATTTATAATGGATGGATGCCTCTTTACAAATGGGCTCCTTTATACAAATATTTATATATATATGTAACTTTTAATTTCATTATTTATGTTTTAGCAACTGTATAATTTGATGTTCATGTATTTATTGTTTTCTTTTTTATAAATGTGTGATTTGCAAGGTCGTTGTCCCCTGAAGAAGGCCTTGTGCCGAAACACATATAGGGCAGATCTGGTGACACACGAAAAAAGCTCTTGGTTTCCAGTGGCGTTGTTCTCCTGCTGCTTTTGCCTCTTTGTGTTTGCAGGAGAGGTGCTCTCTCTTGTGGTTTACTGATGGAGCCCTGTACAGAACACTTCCCACCTTCCAAAGGAGCATTTGGGAGAACATCGCGCATGCATGCCTGCCTTCTTACCTTCCGCAGTGCTATCTTCTCCAGTCTTCTTTTTTTCATAGAGCCCCTAGAACGTGTTCCTGTCTACCGGAAAAAAGTTTTCTTTCTTGGCCTTCATGGGCTGGTTTTTTCTTGCCTCTCTTATCACCTGTTGTTGGTCTAGTTGGTCCCTACTGACTTAGGTTCTTTATTTTCTTGTTCCTTTTTTTTTTTTTCTCTCATCCTTTGGTGTTTTTGTCTCCTCAGGGGATTTTTTTCCCCACTTCTGGCAATTATTGAGTTTAATTTGGCCACGGTGGTATTTTTCAGCATGTCTAAGCCAGCTAGTGCCTTCAAGAAATGCACCAAGTGTAGCAGGACCATCTCGGCTACCGACTGGCACAATTGGTGTTTACAGTGCTTTGGACCTGATCATCAGCCCACGTCTTGCAATTTGTGCCTGCAGATGATGAGATGGGGCCTGAAGGGTCGGGAAAAACAGAGTCCCTCCTCGGTTCTTTGGATTCAGCATCCTCAGCCCTGGCACAGATGTTGATGTCATCTAAGACATCTGCTGAGGCGTCGATGGGGAGGGAAGTCCGTGCCCACTTGGAACTGGGATCATGAGGAACGAGAGGAGACTCTGGTGAGATCCCATTGATGTCAAAGAGTTTGCACTGGGATAAGATCCGGGTACATAGTCATCGCAGTCCTTCTCGATGCGATATGGAGAGTGATGGCTGGGAACGGATGGCCAAGCTTCCCCGGCGGGAGGAATCAACCCCCAGAAGGGAGGAGTCGACCCCCCATTGTCCAGAAGGGCAGCCGGTTGCCTCCTCGTGTACCTATCATTCTGGAGTCCCTGCGCAAGGTATCGACACGGGTGACCACGGCCACGACACAAGCCCCCTTGAAGGTAGTGGTGTTGGAGGAACGCCATCAAACCCTCAAAGCTCACTTGGCGGTTCTAGTCTTGTAAAATGCAGGTTTTGCAATGCCAGTGTCATCACCCCACTCCATCCAGTCTTTCCTGGAAACCCACATGCTGGCCGCGAGTCAGGCACATCGGACAGGAGGTCGGAATTGACACAGGTTCCAAAGGCCATTTCCTCTCCAGTGTGTCAAAGTCCGATGCCCAGGAGCACTGGTGCTTGAGCTCAGGGTGGCAAAGGTCCAACAGACACCTGCCCTCTTCCCAGTCACGGAGCCAGCAGCAGGAGGAGACCCGGTTCTACTTCCTCTCAGACTCTAAATCAGAGTGGGAGACCGAGGAGGAATCAGTGGCATTGGACCTATGGTACCATGACCTCCCATCTGATCCATCACCACACCCAAGCAGCACGAGTTACCTCTGAAGGGTATGTCCTTTCAGGACTTTGTCAGGGATATGGCCAAAACCATCCCCTTCTCTCTGGAATCAGAGGAAAAACCGAGGGCGAAGGAGCTGGAGCACCATACCCTGCAATGGCTATTGCTACGGCTGTGGGAAACTCCTCTCACAATCCCAGTTGTTAGCCGGAGGCTCACAGAAACATGATGGCAGAAAAAGACCACATGGCCTATCTAGTCTGCCCTTCCATATCAACTACAATAATCCTCTCTTTACTTTTAGAGATCCTCTGTTTGTTCCATGCTTTTTTAAATTCAGTTACAGTCGTCATCTCTACCACCTCCACTGGGAGACTATTCCACGCATCTGCTACTCTTTCCGTAAAGAAATATTTCCGCATATTACTCCTGAGTCTATCCTTTTTTGCCCTCATCCTATGTCCCCTCATAGTAGAGCTTGCTTTCAATCGAAAGAGGCTCTCCTCCTGTGCAGTTTTGCTATGGAGATATTTGAGCATCTCTATCATATCTTTTCTATCCTGTCTTGCCTCTAAAGTATACATATTAAGATCTTTAAGTCTGTCCTCATATGCTTTATAATGAAGACCACTAACCATTTTAGTAGCCGCCTTGTGTACCGACTCCAACCTGTTTATATCCTTTTGAAGGTGTGGTCTCCAGAATTGCACACAATACCCCCAATGAAGTTGCACCAGAGACTTACACAGAGGCATTATCACCTCCTTTTTCTCTGCTGGCTATTCCTCCACCTATGCACCCAAGCATCCTTCTGGCCTTCACCATCACCTTTTCTACCTGTTTATCTACTTTAAGATCATCAGACACAATCACGCCCAGACACAATCACGCCCAGGTCCTGCTCTTCTTTTGTGGACAGAAGTACTTCGCCTCATATAGCATCCTTGGATTTTTGCAGCCCAAATGAATTCCTCTGCATTTTTTTAGTATTACATCTCAGCTGCCTATTCCAGACCATTCTTCATGCTTAGCTAGATCCCTCCTCATGTTATCTACTCCTTCCTGGGTGTCTACTATATTGCAGATTTTTGTATCATCTGCAAACAGGCAAACCTTATCTGACAGCTCTTCCGCAATATCACTAAGAAAGATGTTAAGAATTGGACCAAGTGCAGATCCCTGGGGCACATCACTAGTAACCACCTCCTCCTCAAAGTGAGCTCCATTTATCTGTACTCTTTGCTGCCTCCCACTCAACCAATTTCTTAATTCAGTAACTTTAGGGTCTATCCCTAGGGTGCTCAGTTTGTTTATAAGTCACCCGTGTGGAACGGTGTCAAAGACTTTACTGAAATCTAAGTACACCATATCTAGGGCCTCCCTCTGTCCAACTCTCTGGTCACCCAGTCAACGAAATCAATCAGAGTCTGGAAGGACTACAAAAAGTGACTGCTACTTCTGGAGAGAGATCTGCAATTGTAAGTATTTACTTCTGGGAATTTTTCTAAATCTTGGTGAAAAAGGAATTCCTTAGATTAAAGCTGATTTATCTGTGAATCCGATGTATTTTTTAAAATCAGTCAGGCCTAGTATCAGCAAATAGCTTTTAGATAAATTTAAAAAACCAACAGGTAGCTTTCAATTTAAGTTTAAAACTCAGCAGAGAGTGTCTAGTTTAAATGTAATACTCGGTCAGGACCTAGCAGCAGCAAAGAGCTTTCATTTTAAATTTAAAACACAGCAGAGAGCTTTCTTGTTAAATTTAGAACACTAGACTCCCTCAATCCAAGCAAGGGCTGTGTGAATCACCTAGGAAATTGGTCAAAGATTACCTTAGAAGCATAGGATGGTACTGTGTAGCAGCCAATTTTTAATAAGTCGTCTTTCCCTCCCTCCCTCCCTCCCTGACACCCACCTACCCATCCCTGGGATAATCGTAGCTTTATAGGTGCTTAAATCTCTTAAAGGAAAGGAGGTGCCATATTCACTGTCAGGTGCAGCTGTTTATCCTCATCAGGCATACATTAAGGACCTGAGATTAATTAAGCTTCAGGTGAACAAAGTACATTAAACAAGTATAGTTTTATTAGAACAAGTATCCCTAGCAACCCTTAGTAAGTAAAGAACTTAAATACCTAAACACAGCCTTAAAACTAAGATGTAGACAGCAGTCCAGCAACGAGATGGGGGTTTTCCAGTCTTTTGCATTGAGTTTCACATGTATGATTTTCTCGCAGTTGGTGAGGGGTCTTACATGTGTGCAGTAGGTGCAAGGAGCTCCTTGCTCTCAGGGAACGAGTCTGATCTCTGGAGGATAGAGTAGCAGACTTGGGAGGACATGAGGAAGACAGAGAAGTACATAGATGAGACCTACAGGGATTATAGTACTAAAGTCCCACCTCCTGTTGCCATGGAGGAGAGAGGTCAAGTGACAGGAGAGCATCACCCTGATGCGGCAGGAAGTGATCCTGTAGCTAGGACCTGTTCTGCAGATGATGTAAAACCCTCTCACACCAAGGAGGTTTCTCCAGGGCCATGTGCCCACGAGGAAAGGGTTAGGACAACTGTTACAGTTGGTGATTCGATCACTAGGCATGTAAATAGCTGGGTGGCTGGTGGACGTGAGTATCGCCTGGTAACACACCTGCCTGGTGCAAAGCTAGTGGACCTCACATGTCACCTAGACAAGGTCTTAGATAATGCTGGGGAAGAGTCTGTTGTCTTGGTACATGTCAGTACCAATGACATAGGAAAGTGTGGTAGGGAGGTTCTGGAGGCTAAATTTAGGCTTTTAGGTAGGAAGTTGAAATCCAGAACTTCCAGGGTAACATTCTCCGAAATGCTTCCCATTCCACGCGCAGGACCCGAAAGGCTGGCGGAGCTCCGGAGTCTCAGTGCATGGGTGAGACACTGGTGCAAGGATGAGGGTTTTGGATTTGTTAGGAACTGGGGAACATTCTGGGGGAAGGAGGGGCACTTCTGAAGTGATGGGCTCCACCTTAACCGGAACTGAACTAGGCTGCTGGCATTAACATTTAAAAAGGAGATAGAGCAGCTTTTAAACTAGATAATAGGGAAAAGCCAACAGTCGCTCAAGAGTACATGGTTCGGAACAATGTATCCTTGAAGGATACTAGCAAAAGATTGAAGTTACGGCATATCAGCAGAGAGGTTCCAATAAAGACAAAAGTAGCCCAAATGACCTTGACAGAGCTTAAAGAATCCAAATTAGCTCTGCCTACCTATAGCCAGATTAATATGAATAAAATACAGCCTCGAAAATACTTGTATGGACATGCTAGAAGTCTAAAAAAAAATAAGATGGGAGAGTTAGAATATATAACACTAAATGAGAGGTTAGATATGATTGGTATCTCAGAGACATGGTGGAAGGAGGACAACCAGTGGGACACTGTGATACCTGGGTACAAACTATATCGTAATGATAGAGAAGATCAAATTGGTGGAGGAGTTGTGCTCTATGTTAGAGAGGGCATTGAGTCACAAAGGATTAAAGTTTTTCAGGAAACAAAATTCACTGTAGAATCTCTATGGAATGAAACTCCATGTAAAAAGGGGAAGAAAGCAATGGCAGTGGGGGTATACTATCAGTCTCCTGGCCAGAATGAACAAATGGATGATGAAATGCTCAAATAAATCAGGGAAGCTAACAAAAGTTACAACACAGTAATAATATGAATATAATATGAATCATATCCGGAGCCGCAAGGCAGGAGCACATCACACCTACACTAAAGGACTTACACTGGCTCCCAATCATTGCTCGCATCAGATACAAGACTATCATAAACCTATTTAAGATAAAAGAACGCACATCAGCCAACAGCCTCCACCTGCTCATACAACCGGAAACCAGCGCACGTCCCAGAAGAAGTCAAACACGCAACCGAGTCAGCACCCCAAATGAGTACAAGCACACACGCAAGGACACAACAGACAGAGCTCTCTCCATGGCTGCTCCAACAATATGGAACAATCTACCGGACGATCTAAGGGCAACTCCAGACCTCAAAGACTTCAGAAAACAACTGAAAACCATGCTGTTCATAGAGCACTATGGTCACATCACATAACCTAAGAGAATGGATAACAGCACTCCAATCCTCCCAAACAACTGAATATATATAAAATATGATTCTAGCACCACTGTAAATAGCCCACCCTGTATATAGCTCAAACAAATCAAGCACCCAACACATCCCTCACACAACTAAGTTTTATCCTCACTGCATGTACAACACACACACTTTACCTGATTGCTTGCTGTGATACCACCTTGATTATTAAGATAAGGCGGTTTAGAAATACTGTTAAATAAATAAATAATAATGGGTGATTTCAATTACGCCGGATAACAACTGGGTCAATGTCATGGCAGGACATGCTAGGGAGATAAAGTTTCTAAATGACTGCTTCTTGGAGCAGCTGGTTCATGAACCGACCAGAAGGGAAGCCATTTTGGACCTAGTCCTTAGTGGGACACAATATCTGGTGCAAGAGATAAGGGTGTTAGGGCCACTTGGCAGTAGTGATCATAGCATGATCGCGTTTGATTTAATAAATGAAGGAAGGACGGTAAGGAAATCCACTGAACTACCTTTTAACTTTTAAAAGGGAGACTATGATAAAATGAGAAAAATATTTAAGAAAAAACTAAAAGAAACAGTTGCAAAGGTTAAAGATTTACATCAAGTTTGGGTGTTTAAAAATACTATCTTGGAAGCCCAGACCAGCTGTATTCCACACTTTATGAAAAATGGAAGGAAATTCAAAAAACTGCCAGCATGGTTTAAAGGTGAGTCAAAGAAGCTGTTGCCAAAAAAGCATCTTTCAGGAAATGGAAAAAGGAGCCAAATGACGAAAACTGGAAACTGCACAAGCACTGCCAAGTTAGATGCAAGGCATTTATAAGGCAGGCAAAGAGAGAATTTGAGAAGAAGCCTGCTGTGGAAGCAAAAACGCATAATAAAGACTTTTTCAAGTATATTCGTAGCAAAAAACCTGTGAGAGAGTCAGTTGGACCTTTAGATGATAGAGGTTTAAAAGGGACACTAAGAGGGGGACAAGACCATAGTGGAGAGACTGAATGAATTCATTGCTTCGGTCTACTGAGGAAGATGTAGGAATGTTACCCATGACTGAAATGGTATTTAAAGGAGATGCTGCGGAAGAATTGAAAGAAATATCGATTCACCGGGAAGATGTATTACAACTATTTGATAAACTGAAGAGTAACAAATCACCTGAACTGGATGGTATACATCCAAGGGTGTTGAAAGAACTGAAATATGAGATTACAGACCTACTATTAGTAATCTGTGAACTAGCATTACAATCATCTGTAATACCTGAAGATTGGAGGATGGCCAATGTAACGCCAATTTTTAAAAAGGGTTCCAGGGGTGATCTGGGAAACTACAGACCGCTGAGCCTGACATCAGTACCGGGGAAAAATGGTGGAAACCATCATAATGAACAAAATTACTGAACATGTAGATAGTCATGGCTTAATGGGAGACAGCCAACATGGCTTTAGCCAAGGAAGGTCTTGTCCTACTAATCTGTTATATTTTTTGAAGGTGTGAATAATCAGATGGACAAAGGTGAGTCAGTTGATATAGTGTATCTGGACTTTCAGAAAGCCTTTGACAAAGTCCCTCATAAGAGACTTTTGGCAAAATTAAAAAGTCATGGGATAGAAGGCAGTGTACTATTGTGGATCAGGAACTGGTTAAAGGATAGAATAGAAGGCAGAGGGTAGGGCTAAATGGCCAATTTTCCCAATGGAGAAAGGTGAATAGTGGAGTACCCCCAGGGATCTGTGCTGGGTCCGCTGCTTTTTAACATTCATGAATGACCTGGAAAAGGGAATAACGAGTGAGGTTATCAAATTTGCAGATGAGACAAAACTATTCAAAGAAAATTGCAAGAGGGTCTTGATAAATTGGAAGACTGGGCATCGAAATGGCAGGTGAAATTTAATGTGGACAAGAGCAAAGTTATGCACCTAGGAAAGAAAAACCCAAACTATAGTTACACGATGAAAGGTTCCACATTAGGATCCACCACCCAGGAAAAAGATTTAGCGTCATCGTGGATAACATGTTAAAACCCTCCACCTAGTATGCAGCGGCGACCAAGAGAGCAAATAGAATGCTAGGTATCATAAGAAAAAGAATCGAGAATAAAACAAAGGATATTATAATGCCTCAAAAAGAATCGAGAATAAAACAAAGGATATTATAATGCCTCTGTATCGTTTCATGGTATGACCGTACCTTGAATATTGTGTGCAATTCTGGTCGCTGTATCTTAAAAAGTATATGGCGTTATTTTCCAAAATGGTAAAGGGGATGGAAGGATACCCCTATGAAGAGAGGCTAAAAAGGTTAGGACTCTTCAACATGGATAAGAGACGGCTGAGGGGAAATATGATAGAGGTCTATAAATTAATGTGTAGTGGAACGGGTAAACGTAGATCAATTGTTTACGCCATCAAAATATAGAAAGACTAGGTAGCATGCAATGAAGCTTCAGGGTAACCGATTTAAGACTAATAAGAGAAAATATTTTTTTCACTCAACGTGTAATCAATCTCTGGAATTTGCTACCGGAGGATGTAGTAAAAGCTGTTAGTGTAGGTGGATTTAAAAAAGATTTGGACAAGTTCCTGGAGGAAAAGTCCATAAACCATTATTAAAGTGGACCCAGAATATCCACTGCTTGCCCCAAAACAAGCAGTGTGGAACCTGTGTCTTTTGGAGAAACTGCTAGGTGCTTGTGACCTAGATTGGCCACTGTTGGAAACAGGATACTGGGCTTGATGGAACTTGGTCTGACCCAGTATGGCATATCTTTTGTTCTTATGTTCTTATGTTCAGATTTGTCTGACAAGACCTGCCTCTGGTAAACCCATGCAGCCTTAGATCCTGCAATCCATTGGACTCCAGAAACCTCACTATTCTCTCTTTTAGCAGCATTTCCAATAATTTATTCATCACAGAGCTTAGACTAACTGGCTTGTAGTTTTCAACCTCATCCTTACTTTCTCTTTTGTGTAAAGGGACCACATGTGCCTTTCTCCAGTCCTTTGGGAACACTTCTTACTCCAAAGAAGCATTGAAAAGGTCAGTCAGTGGAAACGCTAGAATGTCCCCAAGTTCCTTCAGTATTCTTGGATGTATCCCTTTCGCTCCCATTGCTTTACCTACTTTTAGTTTAGCTAGTTCCTCACGAACGCAGTCTTCTAAAAATGTCTTATCCTCCCATTTTATTGCATTGGATATTTCTTCTTTTTTTGTATCTTTGCTTTCCTGACTACTTTGCTAGCTTCTCTAAGTTTTTCCAAATATAGATGCCTGTCTTCCTCTCTTTGTGATCTCTTGTTTCCTGGAGGCCTCCTTCTTTCTCTTTACCCTTTCAGCTACTTCTTTTGAGAACTAACGCAGTCTCCTTTTTCTTTTGCATTTATTTACCGGAGGATGTAGTAAACGCTGTTAGTGTAGCTGAGTTTAAAAAAGGTTTGGACAAGTTCCTGGAGGAAAGGTCCCTAAACCATTATTAAAAAGGGACCCAGGATATCAGTGCTTGACCCAATACAAGCATTGTGGAACCTGTGTCTTTTGGGGAAACTGCTAGGTACGTATGGCCTAGATTTATTTTATTATTTATTTTATTTATTTATAGTCTCTTATATACCGCAGTATTCAGCATCAGCGCGGTTTACATGTAACAAAAATGCTCAGTACAGTTGAAAGCGTATGAGTTTTACAGGTAACAGGGCACAAAACTTGGATAACAGGGGAAAACTATTTACAAAATTTATAACATGGAGTCATAATAACAGTAGTTTCGCAGAAATATAACCACCACTAAGGGTTTGAGTATCATACTTGGTGTGTTGTTGAGATACCATACTTTGTATGGAAATGGTATCGCCAGGAGACTTTGGGCTCTAGGGGTTGTCGTTAGGCTCTATAAGGTATTTGTTGAAGAGGTGGCATTTGAGGGCTTTCCTAAACTGTGGTAGGTTCTTAATAGCCCGGATCTCAGGAGGTAATGCATTCCAGAATCTTGGGGCACTGAGACTAAAGGCTCTGTTGGCTGTCGAGTTGGAGCAAACAGTTACTGCCTTCGGGACTTTTAGGGAGTTAATAGCCGTGGATCTTCTTGCTCTATTTGGAGAAATGATATGGATGAGTGAGGTTAAGGATGCAGGTGAGAGATTGTTAATAGCTTTAAAAGTGGTTATCAAGGTCTTGAAAACTATTCTGGCCTGGATGGGTAGCCAATGCAACTGTATCAGCAGAGGTGTTATGTGGTCGCTCCTGGAGGCTCCATGGAGTACTCTTGCTGCAGCATTCATGGCTAGCTGCAGCGGGTTCAATGTAGATTGGGGAAGACCTTGTAAGATGGCATTGGCATAGTCAAAATGGGGTATGATTAGCGCCTGGAAAATTGTCCGGAAATCAGTTGGTTCAAGCATGGAACGTAGATGTCTAAGTGTGCGGATCTTGTGGTATACTGATTTGACTATGTTTCCTATATGGGCCTTCAAATCCAAATGCTGATCTAAAGTGACTCCCAGGTAACGTATTGAGGATTTAGATTGCAGCTCAGCTTCTTTTACCTTAAGATATTGTGGTGGGGTAAAGTTGGGGTTCCTCGTAATGAAGAGTACTTCCGTTTTCTTGTGTTGTATTCTAAGGTTTTGAGAAAGAAGCCATTCGGATATTGCATTGAAACAGTTTGTCAGTGATAGGAGATAGGTCCATATGCTCAGTGGAGAAGGGAATGTAAAGCAGGACGTCTTCTGCGTATAACATGCAATCGACATTGAAGGACCGGATGATATTACAAATTGGTTGCATGTAAATATTGAACAAGAGCGCAGAAAGGGAAGAACCCTGTGGGACTCCCTGGCTTTGGTGGAATGGTTCAGAATTTTTCCCTCCGGAACGAACATGTTGCCATCTTTCGGTCAGGTAGGATCTGCACCATTCAAGCGCTCTTCCATTTATGCCTTTGTCAATCAGTCGTCTTAATAGAAGCTCGTGGTTTACAGAATCAAACGCTGCAGCGATGTCTAGAAAGATGAGGGCAAATCCTTGACGAATGTCGTCAATGCCGGTGATTATCTTGCAGAATAGAGTGGTAAGTAGGGTCTCCACTCCATGGAATTCCCTAAAGCCATGTTGGCAAGGATCTAACGGTGCGGCGGAGTCGATATGATCTTGCAATTGACGTTGAGCCTCCATTTCTATGATCTTCGCGAGTAGTGGGATGCTGGATATAGGTCTGTAGGATTCCACCTGTTGGGGATTGAGCTTGCAGTTCTTTAGCAGAGGTCTGATAGAAGTATGTTTAAGGGTTGAAGGGAAAGAGCCAGTTAAGAAGGAGAAATTCATTATTTTGGATAGTACTGGGCTGAAGTGACTGCGAAGCTCCTTGATCCAGAAGGCTGGGCATGGATCCGACTGGGCAGTGGTGATATTAAGGGCCGCAATAGTGTCTTCAATCCCTCTCTTGGTGGGGGTAGAGAACATGGTTAGGGCTGTTTGGTAGACTTGCTCTGTGGCGTTAGTTGTAATAGGGGTTTTGTTGGTCTGGCATATCTTGGATTGGATGTAGGTTGCATAATCTTGTGGGTGTATCTCGAAAGGGGGTCTAGAGGATGGTTCCTTCGATAAAGTCTTTACTAAGTTGAAAAGGTCGTGTGGTTTATTAAGCGATCTCTTTAAGGTATCAGCGTAGTACTGTTTCATCGTATCTGTGATTGCGTTGCGGTGTGCAGCAAGATGAAGGTTGTATGTTGTCTGGTCATTTAAAGAATGAGATCGGCGCCAGCGTTTCTCTAGTTTCCGAAGTTGGTTAAGCGATGCTTTGAGGTCAGCTGAGTACCATGGGGCACTTGCTCTCTTCCCTGGAGGCTTGTTAGTTGATGTGCGTAGTGCAATTGAGCTAAGGCAGTTGTTCCAGTGGGAAATTAGGTCGTCAAGGTTCTGGGTGGCTTCACAGATGAGTTGTTGCGTTTCAGCAAGGATAAGCTCTCTGTTGTAAGGCTTGAAACATCGAGAGGGAGGTCTTGCTGAGTTGTTTTGTATTTTGTTGAGTTTTGTATAGGATTTGTGGGAAGGAATCTGGATAATGATCAGTTTGTGATCTGACCAGGGAACAGAAGTTATGGGATCCTGGGCCGGGTTAAGAGATGTTTGCGGGGCGAATACTAGGTCCAGGATATTTCCTTTAATATGAGTAGGGTCTTTAACCAATTGCTTGAAGCCAAGATTTTCAAGGGCATCGAGGAAGGCTGATGCTTGGTTATCTTGTAGTGTAGGCAGGTTAAAGTCGCCTAGGATCCAATTTGGGATGCTTGGGTTATGGGTGTTGGATGCCAGATCGATGATAGCCGCAAGATCATCAGGGAAAGCAGAAGGTGCTCTGTAAAGCAGGTTGATTGAGCATTGTTTGTTGGAAATGGTAATGGTCTCCATGTGATTTGTACTGGTGGAGTCTATCGTTCGAAAATGGAGGTCTGTCCTGGTGAGGATGAGCACGCCACCTCCTCTTTTGTCTTGTCTATGGCTTGAATGTGCGGTGAAATTCTTGGGGAGGAGCTGATTGAGTATGACGTTATCTTCGTCGGATAGCCACGTCTCAGTGACCATGAGTATGTCGAGGTCATGGCTGGCAATGATGTCAGTGACGGCTGGCCATTTCTTCCGGATAGAACGTGCGTTGATGAGGGCACATTTTAGGCTATGAGGGTAGGGGTTTTCAACTTGTTTGGGTTTCATATTGTGTTGAAGTGCAATATGTAACAGATGGGGGTGATGTGAGCGGGTGTCCCAATTTATGTTGTTATGGGATGCACTGGTCCACCTCCTCCCATGGCTCCGTAGTATAGGGATCTGATTGGATGCTGGGGTTAAGGCGAGAGAGTTGGAGAACCAACTTGAAAGGATGATATAACATCCTACTATGGTGGTAATGGGGGAACCCATATTGGTAGAGCAATGTGAGATTGTGGTCAATTAGGGTAGACTGCCAGAAAGTTATTACAAACCCTTAATAATTAGTGCAGTAGGTTGGGTCACAACAGACAGTATGATAATAGACAGTGGTTAATGTTAGATTACTAGCAACATTATACTTATGAGACTACTGACAACAGTAAAGTAGATTGCAATGGTAGATTAATGGAAACGGTGCAATGGTGACTGGTACTAGTAAGGCTACTGAGGACAGACTTATTGGTTGATTGGGCATGGAAGACTACTGGCAACAGTAAAAAGGTGGCTGGTACTATTACAGATTACAGACAACAGTATAGTATTTACAGATAACAGTATAGTAATGATATGCAATGGGTACTGGCAACAGTACAGTAGTGACTGGTATTACTAAAGGTTACTGACAACAGTATGAATAAATAAAGTGCAATAGTAATGTTATGCAGTGACTATACTAGTGAGTCTATACTTGCAATTGAACATCATAGGAGAGGAGGGTCTGAGGCTAGAGATTAATCCAGGTTCTGTCACGTGGTGTCTGCTTTGTTAGCTATCGGCAATGCGAGGGAGTATAGTGCTGTGGATTGTGGCTTCGGTAAACGAGCTAAGCCTCGGGGGAGTTCCATCTGCTGGAAAGTCTTGTGCTGGTTCTGTGTGTGGTGACCGTTGATCTGTGTGGGCCAGCTGCCTAAGGGCCACGCCAAAGGGCCCTCTGGCGAGGCCCTCAGGCACGGGCCCGCCAGGCGCGGGCGCGCCTGACGGCGCTTCTTTAAAAATAAATTGTTGTCTGCCCCGATTGGGCAGTTGCAACAGGGGGTGGGCCCTGTATCCCCGGTGGCTCGATCCCGGCCGGGAGAGCTGTTGCTGAGCCGGGGTGCAGGAGGGCAGAGGCCTTCGCGCCCGATGGCGCTTCTTTAAAAATAAATTGTTGTCTGCCCCGACTGGGCAGTTGCAGCAGGGGGTGGGCCCTGTATCCCCGGCGGCTCGATCCCGGCCGGGAGAGCTGTTGCTGAGCCGGGGTGCAGGAGGGCAGAGGCCTTCGCGCCCGACGGCGCTTCTTTAAAAATAAATTGTTGTCTGCCCCGATTGGGCAGTTGCAGCAGGGGGTGGGCCCTTTATCCCCGGCGGCTCGATCCCGGCCGGGAGAGCTGTTGCTGAGCCGGGGAGCAGGAGGGCAGAGGCCTTCGCGCCCGACGGCGCTTCTTTAAAAATAAATTGTTGTCTGCCCCGATTGGGCAGTTGCAGCAGGGGGTGGGCCCTGTATCCCCGGCGGCTCGATCCCGGCCGGGAGAGCTGTTGCTGAGCCGGGGTGCAGGAGGGCAGAGGCCTTCGCGCCCGACGGCGCTTCTTTAAAAATAAATTGTTGTCTGCCCCGATTGGGCAGTTGCAGCAGGGGGTGGGCCCTGTATCCCCGGCGGCTCGATCCCGGCCGTGAGAGCTGTTGCTGAGCCGGGGTGCAGGAGGGCCACTGTTGGAAACAGGATACTGGGCTTGATGGACCTTGGTCTGACCCAGTATGGCATATCTTATGTTCTTATGTTACCTTTCCAACAAAAAGGTTTGTTGCCCTGAAAATATCCCCCTTGAGTTTTGCGCACTGTTTTTCTACATACCCCAGCTGTTCCCATCCCACTAATGACTCCTTGAGGTATTGTCCCATCTTGGCAAAGTTAGTTTTCCTGAATTCTAAGAACCTCACTTTTGAATGGATTTTATCAGCCCTAGTCCTAATACTGAACCACACCATCTGGTGATCACTGGATGAGAGATGATCTCCCAGTATAACATCAGAAATATTTTCTCCATTGATAAACACCAAGTCCAGTATGGCCTCTTCACTCGTGGGTTCTGTTGCCATTTACTTGAATAGGTCTCCCTATGGAAAACCCAAGATCTCCTTACTTCTAGAGGATACTGCAGCAGGGATGTGCCGACTACATGTATTGGGTCCAGAAAAACTTGGGCTTCGAAAAACCTTAACTCCCGCATAAGTCTATCATGGTAGAGTTGGCATTGAAGTTGATTAAGAGCACCAAGACCAATGTTCCCTCTAATTTTCTGTAGGCTGTGTGCGCATAAAATATCAGCTGTGCAGCTTTTGAAAGAAGGTTAAATTTTTGTGCACCACATAACGACACTCGGAGTTATATACTTTAAAATTTGACTACACGTCAGAATACAGTATGTACACCACATTGATTTTAATCAAATTAAATGAAAATAGACGATTACTAAATGAAGCGGAAAAATTCTAGTAATTACAATCACAAATGCGGTATTGTTTCAGTTAATTTTTTATTGAAAGTCATTGATCTCCAGGAACAAGCAGGAATGAGTCTTCACATATGGGTATCATCGGTACCGATGGAACCTGCGCGGGAACGCTCCCCAGCGTCCAGAAAGAAAGCTTTTGGGAGCATCCCACAGCGCCTGCGCGCTGCCTTCCCGCCTTTCCTAACCGCCTCTCTCCAGTTCTTCTTTTCCGCAGAGCCAGCAGGTCGTGTTCCTGTCACCGCTGAAGAAGTTCTTTATTTCTTTGGGTTGTCGGTACCGGTTCCGGCACCGATATCGGTTCCGGTGCCAGTACCGATTGCATTGACATCGGCTTCGGTGTTGACTGCAGCGGTACCCTGTTCTGTGATGCCCATCGGTACCGAATCGGTACCGATCACTCCCGATGTCGATACCACTCGGTACGCGTATCGGGCTCTGCAAGAGCATCCAGACAGGCGATACTTCGATTCCTCCGAAGACTCTGATGAATCAGAGGCTTCTGTCGAAGCATCGGTACTCCTTCCTCAGGAGCCCTCTTCTCCAAAAAGAAGAATGTCTCCTCCAGAAGACTTGTCTTTTCAAGACTTCATTAGGGAAGTGGCCAGTGGCCTCTCTATTTCAGTGGCCCCTGAACCAGAGCCTAGAGCCAAGAAATTGGATATTTTACAATATCCTAAGGCTCCTAAAGAGGCGGCTACTTTACCAATTCATGAGATCCTTTATGATCACATGTTGGGCATATGGGAGACACCTCTTACTACCTCCCCTCATTCTCGCAGGTTGGACACCATGTACCGTGTTCCTCCTTGTCCTGGCTTTCATAAGACTCAGCTTCCTCACCACTCTATTGTGGTGGAGTCTGCTATGAAGAAGATAAAGACTGCAAAAAGACACTCATCTAATCCTCCAGGAAGAGAATACAGAACCTTGGATGCTTTTGGCCGGAGAATTTTCCAGGCCAATATGCTTACTGCCAGAATCAACTCCTATAGTCTCTCTATGGGGATGTTTCTAAAGGAAGTTACAGATCATCTGCAAACTTTATCTCCTTTTATCTCAGAAGATAAAAGGGAGGAGTTTCTCACCTGGCTTAAACATGCCCAGGATGTTTCCAAATTTTCCAACCGTGCAGCCTTTGACTCTTTTGAGTGTGCCAGCAGAGCCTCGGCTATTGCCATTGGTGCACGCAGACTTGCTTGGTTACAAGCTTCTGATTTGGAACCCTGGGTCCAGGATGGATTAGGAAATCTTCTTTGTACAGGTGAAAACCTTTTTGGCAAGGATTGGCAAGCAAAGGCCACTCAGTTGGATGCTGAGAATTCTGCCTTAGATAGACTTTCAAAGTCTACTTCTGCTCCTGTTAGAAAAAGGTTATTCAAAAAGGCTTTCTTTCCCAAAAAAGGGAAATATTATCCTGTTTATGGTCAGCAGGCATCTTCTGCAGGTCGTTTTGCTGCAAAGCATCAGCAACAACCTAAACAAGCCAAGCCTAAGGCTGCAAGGACTGCTACGGCCCAACAGCCTCAGCCTCCTCAGGGCCTTTGACTTACAACTAGAGAACTTAGCCTTTCTGGCTCTAGAAGAACCAGAGCCTCTCACCATTCCAGGAAGGTTAGCTCACTTTGCTCCCAGATGGGAACAAATCACAGCAGAGCAATGGACCCTCTCCATCATAAGGGAGGGGTACAAGCTTCATTTCTTAAACCTTCCTCCTCACACCATGGTGAGACAGTTCAATTCTCCAACATCTCTCCTCGACCTTCTGGGTCAGGAGATTGCTACCCTTCTTGCCCAAAGGGCAATAGAAGAAGTACCCCTTCTTCAACAGGGTTCAGGGTTCTACTCCCCCTATTTTCTTATCCCAAAGAAAACAGGGGGCTACAGACCCATATTAGATCTCAGAGAATTGAACAAGTTTCTATGCAAGGAGAAATTCAAGATGATTTCTCTCGGTGCTCTCCTTCCATACCTTCAGAGTCAGGATTGGCTTTGTTCTCTAGATCTCAAGGATGCGTACACCCATGTCCTCATCCATCCAACACACAGATGGTTCCTTCGGTTCCTTTATCAAGGAAAGCACTACGAATACAGAGTGCTTCCTTTCGGTCTGGCCTCTGCTCCAAAAGTGTTCACAAAATGCATGGCAGTAGTAGCTGCATTTCTACGCACTCTAGGAATATTTGTATTCCCATATCTGGACGACTGGCTCATCCGAGCTCCATCCCAGACAGAGGCCCAGGCTTCCCTAGCCTGTACAAGGCGTGTTCTTCAGTATCTGGGACTTGTAATAAACATCCCAAAATCACATCTCACCCCTACTCAGTCATTAGAGTTCATAGGGGCCTTGCTGGATACCAAAACTGCAAGGGCCTATCTTCCCCAAGCCCGTTGCCTACGATTGGTGCAGTTAGCCTCACAAGTTCAGTTAAAGTCCCATTTAACTGCTCGAGAGATGTTACAACTGTTAGGCCACATGGCATCCACCATGCATGTGGTTCCTTATGCTCGCCTTCACATGCGAGCAGCTCAGTGGACTTTGTCCACCCAATGGACCCAGGCATCAGGGTGCCTGTCAGACAAAATAGCAACCTCCAGTCGCCTCTTTTGGTCTCTCCAGTGGTGAAAGTCCACTCAGAATCTGTTGCTGGGGTCCCCCTTTCAACAGTTGCTACCCCAAGCAACCCTTACAACAGATGCCTCTCCAAGGGGTTGGGGAGCTCATCTACAAGATCTCTCCACCCAGGGCATCTGGTCTCCACAGGAGACATCTCTACATATCAACCTCTTGGAGCTCAGAGCAATTTTTCTAGCTCTCCTAGTCTTCCACACCCTGCTCAGCTACAAGACAGTCCTCATCCACACGGTCAACCAAGTTGCCATGTTCTACGTGAACAAGCAGGGTGGGACTGGCTCTCTGTCGCTTTGCAACGAAGCTTTGAAATTGTGGGCCTTCGCCAGAGAGCATCACATTCATCTCATGGCAGTGTATCTTCCAGGGGTTCAAAACTCTTGGGCAGACAGACTCAGTCGAGTTCTGCTTCCACACGAATGGTCCCTCCATGGGGACCAGATAGCCAGGATCTTTCAAATTTGGGGAACCCCGGACATAGACCTGTTTGCAAGTCCGTGGAATGCCAAACTTCCCCGGTTCTGTTCCAGGATTCCGTGTCAGGGAGTTCAGGCCAGGGATGTCTTCCTCCTCCATTGGGGGCAAGACTTCCTCTATGCCTTTCCACCCATTCCCCTAATTCCAAGACACTGTTCAAGCTTCAGAGAGACAAGGGGTCTATGATCCTCATAGCACCACGTTGGCCACGCCAAGTGTGGTACCCTCTACTTCTGCATCTCTCTCAATCTCCCTCCCTGGACTTGGGATCTGCTCCAGACCTCCTGTCCCAGGAGGAGGGAACGTTGTGGCACCCAAATCCCCAGTCTCTTCATCTCAGGGCCTGGTTGCTGAAGGCCTAGACCTTCAAGATTTGCATCTTTCTCAGCATGTGAAGGATATCCTTCATGCTTCCAGAAAGCCTTCCACTAGACCTTCCTATGCTTTTAAATGGAAAAGGTTTACCATTTGGTGTGCAGAGAAGGGTCTTAACCCTCTTGCAATACCTCTGAATTCTTTACTAGAGTATTTGCTGCATTTATCCCATGCAGGCCTTAAAACGAATTCAGTAAGGGTCCATTTGAGTGCTATTGCAGCATCCCTTAAGCCTCTCAATGGACAGCCTATTTCCTCTCATCCTCTTATTGCAAGATTCATGAGAGGCCTTCTTTTAACTAAACCTCCAATTAGACATCCTCCAGTGGCATGGGATTTGAATCTGGTTCTTGGCCAGCTTATGCATCCACCCTTTGAACCCTTAGCCACTACCTCCTTGAAATTCCTTTCCTGGAAGGTTATTTTTCTCATTGCAGTCACTTCAGTTCGCCACATCAGTGAGCTGCAAGCCTTGGTGGCTAATCCTCCTTATACAAGGTTCCATCATGACAAGGTAGTCCTCAGGACCAATCCATACTTTATGCCTAAAGTGGTCTCACCTTTTCATCTGAACCAGGAGGTGTATTTACCTGTCTTTTTTCCAGGACCTCATGCATCAAGTGCAGAGAGGAATCTCCATACCCTGGATTGTAAGAGAGCGCTTGCTTTTTACTTACAAAGGACACAGCAACATAGAAAGTCCTCTCAACTCTTTGTTGCTTTCGATCCCTCTCGTTTAGGACTTCCAGTCTCTAAGAGACCTCTGTCCAATTGGATTGCTCAGTGTATTTCTTTCGCCTACCAGAGTAAGAACCTTTCTCTGGAGGGCCATGTCACAGCTCACAATGTGAGGGCCATGGCAGCCTCTATGGCTCATCTAAATTCTGTGTCCATCGACCAAATCTGTCGAGCGGCCACCTGGGCCTCGGTTCATACCTTTACAGCCCATTATTGCTTGGACAAGGACTCCCGCCGGGATGCCTTGTTTGGTCAGGCTGTTCTCAAACACCTGTTCCATACCTAATCAACTCCTACCCCCCATCCCTGGTTGGATGCCCGAGATCCATGGGGGGAGGTAGAGCCCTTCTCAGGGACTCACAACCTTGGAGATCTCCCTGGCATCTCTAGCTGGGGAGTCCCCATATGTGAAGACTCATTCCTGCTTGTTCCTGGAGATAGCACAGTTATTTACCTGTAACAGGTGATCTCTGGGAACAGCAGGAATAAGTCTTCACAACCCACCCACCTCCCCTAGGAGTTGTATCTCTCTATCTATCTTTCCTTTCCTCTCTCTCTCTCTTTGTCTCCGCTTAAAACTCGAACTGGAGAGAGGCGGTTAGGAAAGGCGGGAAGGCAGCGCGCAGGCGCTGTGGGATGCTCCCAAAAGCTTTCTTTCTGGACGCTGGGGAACGTTCCCGCGCAGGCTCCGTCGGTACCGACGATACCCATATGTGAAGACTTATTCCTGCTGTTCCCAGAGATCACCTGTTACAGATAAGTAACTGTGCTTTATTTCATGTAAATTAATTATGTATGGAAGAAGAGAACGAGCTTACTATTAACAGTTCATTTTCAAAATTTTTCTCATAGATCTTTTAAATTTAACCAGTCTGAAGATCAAAGATCTTATATCCTGAAGGTCTATAAGATTGCACTAGAAAATATTTTAGAACTTGTGAAAACTGTAAAGACACAACAACTTTTACATTTTTTTTTTACCACTTTCTTCTATCTTCTGCCTCCTCCTTTATCTGCTACTCTCGGAGGGTGTCAGCACTGCCTTCTTAAGCACAGGCATGCTCCAGTCCCACTCCCGCAGCCATCTTGTCTGCCATGCAGTCTCAATTCCCCTGTTAGAAGTCGGCCTTTACTGCTGCTTTTTCACCCTCTCAATACCCGATTCAACGCTGTTTCTTCGTCCGGTCTGCTGCGCCTCATCCTTGCTCCCTTCAGATTCACTCCAGCAGCTTGCCTGGCTCTGGTGCTCCGATCTCCATTCACTCTCCCTCACTTCAATGTATTTTTGTTTGGCCATTCACCCGCACTTTCTTCCCGCCGCTGCAAGACTGTGCACGCTCTCCCCCTCCGTGTTCCGCTGACATGCCCCTTGACCTCCGCCTCCTCCAATGCTGCCTGCCTGCTTGTCCTCTGTTTCTTTACCTTCACTGCAGCGCACGGATCACACGGCTCTCTCTCCGGCAGCTCTCTGTACATGCTGCCACTGCTGCTTGCTCTCCCTTCTCTGCAACTGTGCACTCTGTTGTAAAGTATGTGCACTCGATCTGCGAGGTGTGTGCACGCGCACAGTTTAGAGGGAACAGTGACCAAGACTCATTCTTTGGTGCCCCCTTGCCGGGAAGCTCGAATCCTGAATTCCTTTGGGAGAAAATGTTATCAAGCTTCCATGCTGGTGGCCAGAGAAGTGGCCTACCAAACCTATATGAGTATGTTCCTGAAAGACATCATGCTAGACCTGGTGGAATTTGCCACCCAGGTTCCCGTTGACAGCCTCAAGGCCTTCCCTGCCCTAGTGGGCCACGGCAAGGACTCCTCTAAGTTCATGATGCATGGCATGTATGATTCTTTTTGGTCCACCTGCAAAGTATTGGCGATAGGCATCGCCGCCCACAGGCTGTCTTGGCTGCAGTCCTCTGACCTAGTACAGTGGGTCCAGGACAAGTTGGCCATTGTCCTCTGCCAGCATGAGAATCTCCTAGGGAAGCTGGTGGAGAAGAAGACAGAGGAGCTCGAGAAGGAGCATGTGATGCTCTCTAGACTCTCGAAGAAGATCCACGGATCCTTCATCGAAGAAACATCAATGTGAAAAGGCCTTATGCCTGCACCTGCGCCTGTGTTAGCCAGCCCAGCCAAAGGCGCAGGACCCCCACCAGCGGCGGCAGAGAAGGCTCAGCCAGCCCCTCAGCTCAAGCTGGAGGTGGGCTTTTGACTGGTTCTATATAGCCAGCCAGCGACTGCTCACCAGGGTATCCCCTCAGTTAGCGAGGCAGCTCGTCCACTTTGCTCACAGGAACTTCTCATCACCTCTGATGCCTGGATGTTGGAGATTGTTCAAAACGGATATCAGCTGTACTTTTCCCAGTTGCCTCCTCCGTACGCCCCAGAAGAATGCTCCATGGATCCATTGCATAGGAGCCTGCTGCAGGAAGAAGTCTCCATTCTGTTAACTGGTCTGGCCATCGAGCCGGTCCCCTGGCTTATGTCGGACGGGGCTTCTATTCCAGATACTTCCTAGTTCCCAAAAAGACTGGTGGGTTTAGGCCAATCCTGGATCTTTGACTGGTTCCTGGTATGCGAGAAATTCAGGATGGTCTTGCTGGGGATGCTTCTCATGTACCTTCTACAGGGCGATTGGCTATGTTCCTTGGATCTAAGGGATGCACACACAGACAATCCCAATCCACCCAGCCCACAGACAGTACCTACGGTTCATGCTGAGAGTCCAGCACTACCCGTACCAAGTACTTTCCTTTGGGCTGGCTTCGGCTGCATGGGTCATCACTGTCTACTTAAGGACAATGGGGTTCTTCATCTTCCCATACCTGGTTGATTGGCTCATCAAAAGTCCCACACTGGATGGCATCCTGTAGTCTGCCGACCTCACCATTCAGGTGCTCGAGCAGCTGGGTTTTGTGATCAACTATGCAAAATCCCATCTCCAGCCCACACAGTGGCTGGAGTTCATCAGGGCCCTCCTCGATACCGCTCAGGCCTTTCTACCAACAGACCGCATGTAGCAACTGGTGGGCAATGTGCAGTGCTGATGCCACATAATGGCCTGAGGGATGTTGAGGATACTCGGTCACATGGCTCCCACAGTGCACGTCACCCCTCAGGTCCGTCTCTTCATGCAGCAGGCCCAATGGACCCTAAGCAGACAAAGGGCTGTCCTCAGGACAGAGTGGCAGTCACCGCGCCTCTGGCACGGTCCATCGACTGGTGGCTTGAACCAGGGAACCTGCTCAAGGGCCTCCCATTCCAGACTGTGGCGTCCCGCAAGACACTCATGATGGTTGCATTCAGCTCGGTTGGGAAGCTCATCTGGATGACCTGCACATGCAGATCAACTTTCTTGAGCTTTGGGCAATAATCAATGCCCTCTGAGCCTTCCGGCTGCATCTGGCCAATCAGGTGGTCCTGATCCAAACAGACAACCAAGTGGCGATGTTCTTCATGAACAAGCAGGGGGGAGGCACAGGCTCATGCCTTCTCTGCTGGCAGGCAGTTCGGTTGTGGATGTTCGCTGTGCTCCACAGCATGGGCCTGAGAGCAACCTTTCTACCCAGCAAACTCTGTGTCCTAGCGGATCAGTTCAGTCAAGTCCTTCAGCTGCACTAGTGGGGTCTCAACAGGGCGGTGGTGGACCCGATCTTTCAGGAATGGGGCACTCCCATAGTAGATCTTTATGCCGTAGCGGACAATGTCCAGGTGGGCCAGTTCTGTTCCCTGAAGCTGATCAGCAACCACCTGACCTCAGATACTTTCCTCCTCCACGGGGGTGGGGGGGGGGACTTGCTGTATGCATACCCCCTGTTACCACTCATGGCAATGAGCCTTCTGAAACTCCAAGCTTACAAGGGCACCATGATCCTCATCGCTCCTTATTGGCCTCAACAGCAATGGTTCCCACTGCTGCTGCAGCTCTCTCAGAGGGAGCCTCTTAGCCTGGGCTCTGCCCCAAACCTCATTTCTTAGGAGGGTGGAACCTTGCTGTACCCCAATGTCTGCTTGTTGGCCCTCACTGCATGTATGCTGAGTGGGTAGTTTTCTGAGCTCAGTCTACTTGAGGGAGTTGCAAACATCCCTCTGGTGTCCCGCAAGGACTCGATGCGCAAGGCCCATGCACCAGGTGGCAGAGGTCTGCCACCTGGTGCATGGGCAAGGACATTAGACCCCTTCTCTTGTGCTCTGGACCAGCTGCTGGAGTATTTCCGGCACCTCTCGGACTTGGGCTTGAAGTCCAAGCCCATGTACGTTCACCTCAGCGCAATAGGAGCATAGCATCGCTGCTCCGTGGGGAAGCCCATTTTGGCCCAGCCTCTTGTGGCTCACTTCATGTGGGGCTTGCTCCTCTCGAAGCCCCCTCTCAAGCCCCCTATGGTGGCTTGGGAGCTCAAGATGGTACTCGCCCAGCTTATGAGGGCTCCGTTCAAGCCACTAGTCTCTTATCCCCTGAAATTCCTGACCTGCAAGGTCCTCTTTCTGATGGCTGTTACGTTGATGCAACACATCAGTGAACTCCAAGCTTTGATAGCTCACCCACCATACCCCAGGTTTCATTAGAATAGGGTGATTCTCTGCATGGACCCATGCTTTCTGCCAAAAGTGCTCTCTGTGTTCCACCTCAATCAGTTGATAGTCCTACTGACTTTCTTTCCCGGGCCTCACGCTAACCGGGATGAGGCAACGTTGCGTACTTTGGAGTGCAAGCAAGCTTTATCCTTCTATCTGAAGCACACGAAGGCATGCCACTGTTCCACCCAGCTGTTCATTTCCTTCAATCCCAGTAAGCTGGGCTCCACTATCTTGAAGCATACACTATTCCTCTGGCTAGCTGACTGCATCGCTCATGCTTATTCCCAGGTTGGGCTGCACCTTGAAGGTCATGTCACAGCTCACAGTTTCTGAGCTATGGCGGCATTGGTGGCCAACCTCCACTCTGTTTCTGCAGAGGAAATCTGCAAGGCTGCTACATGGCCTTCAGTCTATATCTTCGCAGCCCATTACTGTCTGGATGGGGATTCCCGATGGAACAATAAATTTTGGCCAGGCCAGGCTCCAGCATCTCTTTGGGTCTTAGAATCAACTCCTTTCCACCGCCCTTCTGTCCGTCCAGGCTACCTGCTAAAACCCCTCAGATCAATGTCTGCTGAGGATGCTGAATCCGATGAGTCCCTCAGTGAACTGCCTTGCTGCTGTTCTTGGTTTATCCAGTTAGTTGCGCCTGTTGGGCTGTTAATTTCCTCTGTTTCTGGTAGCCTGTAACTTGGGAGTCCCATATGTGAGGACTTATTTCCTGCTGGTTCACGGAGAAAGTGTAGTTAGTCACCTGTAGTGGGTGTTATCCGTGAACAGCAGGAATAAGTCCTCACTACCCTCCCACACTCCCGGGGAGTTGCCTTCTTTGAATCCTGCCATGATCTCCAGGAACAAGGAGGAATGTGGTCTTCACATATGGATGACGTCGGTACCGACAGAACCCGCACGGGAACGCTCCCCAGCGTCCAATAGGAAAGCTTTTGGGAGCATCCCACTGCGCCTGTGTAGCTGCCTTCCTGCCTTTCCAGCTCTCTCTCCTCATTTCTTCGTTTTCCGCAGAGCCAACAAGAAGCAATTCCTGTCACCGCAGAAAATTCGCCCTTTCTTATTTTTTGTGGTCGCGTCTGCCTTCCCGTCAACACCGGTACTGACCCCCATCGATTCTTTCTTTCTTTAAAAATAAAAAAAACTTCTGTGAGAGAGAGAATTATTTCTTTCCTTCAGTCGCATCAACGCCATCTTAGGCTTAGGCCTCTCCTTTTGTCACTGACAAAATGGAAAAACCATTCAGAGGTTTTAAGAAGTGTTCCAGATGTGGCAGTACCATTTCGACCACAGAAACCCATGACTGGTTCTAAAATGCTTCGGACCGGATCATCAACTGTCAGAATGTCCTCTTTGTAGGAAGATGACAAAGAAAGGCCTACAGAATCGAGCTGCAAAGCTGGGCACCCTCTTTGCCTCCGATGCAGTGTCTTTAGCATCGACATCATTGAGAGCTTCATCTTCCTCCCAAGGATCTCAGGTATCGAAACCTAGGTCTTCATCGAAGACTGGCTGGCCCTCCATGGGTAGATCTCCTTCTAAACATCGAGAAGCCTCAGGCTTTGCCCTGGAGGGGGACACACCGGCCAAACAACCCCGGCGGGAGGACCTCCCCTCCAAAGCCTTAGTGGGGTCCCAGCATGCTCCCGAGGCTTCCACCTCTGAAGAGCTCCTGGTGCCATCCTCGGGGATTGTGGCCCGCAATTCTGGTACCGATACCCAAGCATCGGCAAGCTCCATGGATCAGCGTATCCTGGCCATCGAGTGGAGCTTAGCAGCCTTACTGGCGGCCTTGGTACCAGTAAAACCCTTACAGTCGATTCCTCAGGCATCAGTACCGGCTCTGGTACCGACACAACCTGCATCAACGTTTTTGCCATTTACCATGCTACCGCCCATGCCGGCCCTCGAATCCATTTCCAGTATCGAGGTTCCGGCACGACAAGCCTCAGCTACCAGTTTTGATCAGTACCGAGTATGTGCAGAGCGGGAACACCCTGCCCATCGATACTTTCAGTCTTCGGATTCCGATTCATCGGATGATGAGTTAACTGATACCCGGGACATGAGAGCTATCCCGGAAGACCCATCTCCATCTCCACAACGTCGCATGTCCTCTCCAGAGGACATGTCTTTTCAAGACTTTATTCACGATGTTGCTCGGGGTCTGTCCATAACAGTGATATCGGAGAAAGAGCCTATGGCTGAAGAACTTGAAATTCTTCAATACCCTACAGCCCCAAATGAGGCTGCTACACTCCCTATCCATCGCATACTTCATGACCTTATGCTTCGTATGTAGGATGTAGTAAAGGCTGTTAGTGTAGCTGGGTTTAAAAAAGGTTTGGACAAGTTCCTGGAGGAAAGGTCCATAAACCATTATTAAGAAGGGACCCAGGATATCAATGCTTGAAGTAATACAAGCATTGTGGAACCTGTGTCCCTTGGGGAAACTGCTAGGTACGTATGACCTAGATTGGCCACTGTTGGAAACAGAATACTGGGCTTGATGGACCTTGGTCTGACCCAGTATATCTTATGTTCTTATGTTCGGGGCACTCCTTACCATTCTCCACATATATGACGACTCGATACCATATACCGGGTACCGGAGTGTCCCGGTTTTCAAAAGATGCAATTGCCACCCCATTCCATGGTGGTCGAATCGGCAGTGCATCAAATAAAGAGTGCAAAGACACATTCCTCGAACCCTCCAGGTAGGGAATCGAGAACCCTTGATGCCTTTGGTCGACGACATTTTCAGGCCTCCATGTTATCGTCCAGGATCGGTTTCTACATACTCTATATGGGTATGTTCCTTAGAGAGGTGGTTAAGGATTTGGAGTTAATGGCTCCTCTTCTCCCCAGTGACAAAAGAGCAGATTATCTTACCCTTGTAAAGCATGCTCAGAATGTTTCAAAGTTTGTTAACAGGGCAACCTTTGACTGTTTTGAGTGCATCAGCAGAACTTCATCCATCTGCATTGGTGCACGCAGGATTGCTTGGCTCCCAGCATCAGATCTTGAACAATGGGTTCAAAATAAACTGTGTAGTATCCTTTGCACTGGTGAAGACCTTTTTGGCAAGGATTGGCAGGACAAGGCCTCTCAGAATCCGAGAACACCACTCTTAATAGGCTATCTAGATCTACTGCCAACCCAGATAGGAAAAAAGCAGCAAAGTAAGCTTTTTTCAATAATAATAAGTATTATCCTTCTTACACCCCTGCTCTACAGTGTCAACACCATGCTCCTCAGAAGGGGCAGCAGCCATCAAAGCAGCAAAAGAAGGCTCAGACTCCTAAGGCACAGCCACTTCAGCAGACCCAGCCTCTGCAGGGTCTTTGACTCCTTTCTGGAGAACATAGCCGTTCTGCTTCTGGAGATTCCATATCCCCAGCAGACTCTGTCAGTTTGCCCACAGGTGGCATCATCACATCAGAGCAGTGGACATTGTCCATAGTACGGGAGGGGTACAAGCTTCATCTACGAAGTCTACCTTCTCCAAGAGCTCTGCTTTCAGCCTCCTCTCACTGCTCTTTTGCTGCAAGAGGTCACCTCCCTTCTCTTACAGGGTGCAATAGAGGAGGTTCCACCATCCTAGCAGGGAATGGGCTTTTATTCTCCATAATTCCTCATTCCGAAGAAGACAGGAGGGTACAGGCCCATTCTGGACCTCGGAGAACTGAACAAGTACCTACTATGGGAGAAATGATCTCCCTAGGGGCCCTTCTCCCCTATCTCCAGAGTCAGGATTGGCTCTGTTCTCTAGATCAAAAGGAGGCATATACTCACATACTTATTCATTCACAGCACAGAAAGTTCCTGCGCTTCATGTTCCAAGGGAGACATTATCAATATAGAGTCCTGCCTTTCGGCCTCGCCTCTGCCCCAAGATTCTTCACAAAATGCATGGCGGTAGTAGCCGCATTCCTAAGGACTCTCAGGATATTTGTCTTCCCTTACTTAGACGAGTAGCTCATTCGAGCAAACACTTCTCTAGAGGCCAGCCTTTCCCTCTCGTGTACCTTGCAAATGCTTCAACACTTGGGATTTGTAATAAAGCTTCCAAAGTCCCCAACTCATCACCTCTCAAGCTCTAGAGTTTATAGGGGCCCTCCTAAACACTCAGCAATCAAAGGCTTTTCTTCCCCAACTTCGCTGCGCTCGACTCAATCAGCATCTCAGGCATGCCTCAAGAACTTTTTCACTGCTCGAGAAAAGCTACAACTTCTGGGTCATATGGCATCAATGGTGCATGTTGTCCCAGTGGTCTCAGCATCAGGTCGCCTGGGAGACAAACAATGGTCTCTTCCCACTTAATCTCGTCTCTCCAGTGGTGGCAATCCCCAGAAAACGTCCTGGTAGGGTCACCTTTTCAGATGCCAGCACATCAATGCACTCTGATGGATGCGTCCAAATTGGGCTGGGGAGCTCATCTGGACAATCTCTCCACTCAGTGGCTCTGGTCTGATCAGGAGTCATAACTCCACATATATCTGCTGGAGCTCAGAGCCATTCACAGTGCTCTCAAAGTGTTCCAGGACCATCTTCGATTCCACGCAGTTCTAGTCCAGACGGACAATCAGGTAGCTATATTCTACTTGAACAAGCAGGGCAGAGCAGGCTCCTGGACCCTCTGCAGCGAGGCTCTGCATCTGTGGTCTTTTGCCATACAGCATCGCATTCACCTGCATGTGGTTTATCATCCAGGCAAACACAATGTCTTGGTGGACAAACTGAGTCGAGTCCTTCTACCCCTTCAGTGGTCTCTCCATGCAGACAAAGTCAGTCACATTTTTCAGATCTGGAAGAACCCCAGAGATAGACCTGTTCACAAGTTCTCAGAATGCCAAGCTTCCTCGCTTCTGCTTCAGGACTCCTGCACCGGACAGCCAGCAGGTGGATGCTTTTCACCTCCACTGAAGTCATGGCTTCCTATATACCTTCCCTCCCATTCCCCTCATTCCCATGACTCTTTTCAAACTCCAGAGAGACAGGGGCTACATGATGCTCATAGCCCCACACTGGCCACGACAACCATGGTATTCTCTCCTTCTACGTCTGTCTTGGGCTCAACCCATAGATCTGGGGTCTGCTCCAGATCTCCTCTCTCAGGAGGAGGTGGCGTTGTTCCATCCCAATCTGCAATCCCTCCATCTCACCACATGGCTGCTGAGGGCTTAGCCTTCCAGGATGTTAACCTTTCCCAGGAGGTTAAGGACATTCTCTTGGTTTCTAGGAAGCCATCCACCAGGCTCACCTATGCTGTCAAATGGCATAGATTCGCTCTCTGGTGTTCTAAGAGGGATCTTAACCCCTTCTCAGCTCTGGTGGAGGCATTACTCGAGTATCTCCTCCACCTATCTTCTTCTGGACTCAAAACCAATTCAGTAAGAGTACACCTAAGTGCAATTGCGGCTCTCACATGCCCTTAGGTGACCAGTCCATCTTTTCTCAGCTGCTTGTAGCATGCTTCATGAGGGGTCTTCTATTAACCAACCCTCCCATTAATCCTCCTCCAGTGGCATGGGATCTTAATGTTGTTTTAGGACAGCTTCTCAAGCCGCCCTTTGAACCTCTAGCCAGTACCTCACTGAAGTTTCTCACGTGGAAGGTCACCTTCTTAATTGCCCTCACTTCAGCAAGATGCATTAGTGAGCTCCAGGCTTTGGTGGCTGACCCTCCTTATACATGATTCCACCATGATAAGGTAGTCCTTAGGGCTCATCCTCACTTTATGCCGAAGATGGTCTCGCCCTTCCGTTTAAACCAGTCAGTCTACCTTCCTGTCTTTTTCCCTAGACCTCATTCCTCTAGGGCAGAGGCAACCCTTCACACTCTAGATTGCAAACGCGCCTTGGCTTTTTATCTCCAAAGGACTCGAGAGAACAGAAAAGCTTCCCAACTTTTCATCTCCTTTGACTCAAGTCACCTGGGGTTGCTAGTATCCAAACAAACTCTTTTTAGGTGGATAGCAGACTGCATCTCCTTTGCTTATGAAAAGGCAGGACTCTCTCTCGAGGGTCATGTCACTGCACATAATGTTTGGGCCACGGCTGTCTCTGTGGCAAACCTACGCTCTGTAGCGATTGGTGAGATATGCAAAGCAGCGACGGTCTTCTGTCCACACTTTTGTTGCTCACTATTGCCTGGACAAGGATGCCCGCCGGGATGCCTTGTTTGGCCAAGCTGATCTCCAGTATCTCTTTCAGACTTAGATCAACTCCTACCCTACGTCCTGGGTTTTGATAACAGACGTCCTTGGAGGATACATGACCACCTTAGTTATACCTGTGATTCCACAGCCGACTCTGAGGTCATCTCTCTGGCATTTCCGAGCTAGGGAGTCCCATATGTGAAGACTACATTCCTGCTTCTTCCTGGAGATAGCGTAGTTACTCACCTGTAACAGGTGATCTCCGGGAACATCAGGAATTTAGTCTTCACAACCCATCCTCCTCCCCTAGGAGTTGTAGGTCGTCTTCTTCTCCTTCTCTCCTTTTATCTCAGTTACAAACTCAACTGAGGAGGGAGAGCTGTAAAGGCGGGAAGGCAGCTACGCAGGTGCAGTGGGATGCTCCCAAAAGCTTTCCTATTGAACGTTGGGGAGAGTTCCCGTGCGGGCTCCATCGGTACCAACGTCACCCATATGTGAAGACTAAATTCCTGCTGTTCCCGGAGATCACCTGTTAAAGGTGAGTAACTATGCTTTATCTGACTGGAGAAGATGGTGCTGTGGCAAACGGGAAAGCATGTACGCATGCACAGTGTGCTCCCAGAAGCTTCCTTTAGAAGCTGGGGAACATTCCATGTAGGGCTCCGGCGGCAACATCACCCATAAGTGAGGACTTATTCCTGCTGTTCATGGAGAACACCTGCTACAGTTGAGTAACTATGCGTACCATTAGTGTCTGTTATTTAAGGATAGATTGTTTTGTAGAAATATAGCATTTAATTGCAGATGTGGAGAATCGTGTAGTCTGCTCAGTTGACTCCTTTTCACTATACCATAGGCACCAGTTGATCTGGCTTTCTCTTCATTTTTCTCTTCCTTTCCTACATCTCTCTCTGATGTTGATCCCTCTGACTTATCTTTTTATCTCCAGGAACAAGCAGGCATGTAGTCTTCAAATATGGGTATCGTCGGTACCGACGGAGCCTGCGCAGAAACGCTCCCCAGCGTCCAATAGGAAAGCTTTTGGGAGCATCCCACAGCACCTGCGTGCTGCCTTCCCGCCTTTCCCAACTGTCCCTCTCCAGTTTTCCGTTTTCCGCGGAGCAGACATGTCGCACATCCTGTCGCCGCAGAAAAAAATCCCTTCTATTCTTCTTTTTTGTGGTCGCGTCTGCCTTCCCTCAACGCTACACCGGTACAGCCGGTGGTTCTTCTTTCTTTTCTTTAAAAAAAAAAAAAATTCTTCTGGAGTCTTTCCAGTAATTTTCTCTCAGGTGCCACGCACCATTTTGGGCACTAGGCCCAACTTTTCCTTCAGAATGGAAAAACCCGCTTCGGGTTTTAAAAAGTGTTATAAGTGTAGCGGTATCATCTCCGTCACCGACACCCATGAGTGGTGCCTCAAATGTTTATGTCCTGACCACTCTATTTCAGAGTGTGTTGCCTATGGGATGATGTCGAAAAGGGGCCGGCAGAACCGAGCTGCTAAGCTTAGCACCCTTTTTCCCTCCGATGCATCCTCTGTGGCATCAACGTCGTCCAGGGCTTTGTCTTCCTCCCATGGATCTCAGGTAACAAAACATAAATCTAGCCGATCCTCAAAGGGTAGATCTCCTTCTAGACAGCGAGATGCCTCTGGCGTTGCCCTTGAGGGACTTTCACCGGCAAAATTGCCCCAGCGGGAGGCTTCGGCTTCCAAAGCAGTAAAGGGGCTCCAGTTCGTTCTCAAGGCTTCAACCTCGGCAGAACTACTGGTGCCATGCTCTGGGGTACCGTCCGCTTCTTCCGGTACCGATACCCAAACATCGGCAGCGTCGATAGACCAGAGATTCTTGGCTATTGAACGCAGTCTGGCAGCTCTTCTGACGGCCTCAATGCCCTTGAAACCGCTTCAGACAATTCAACTGGTGCCGGCACCGACTGCATCGACATCGGCAGGTATTCTACAGGGACCGAGTCATGCGTATCCATCCGGTATCGATAGGTCGGTACCGGACCACTCCGATGCCAACTTCGATCAGTACTGGTATCATGCCTTGCACGATCACCCAGATCGGAGATACTTCGAATCCTCGGATGAGTCTGAAGACTCTGAAAGCTCTGCTGATACCAGAGTACTTCTTCCTGAGGATTTCTCTTCTCCTCAGCATAGGATGTCTCCACCAGAGGATATGTCCTTTCAGGATTTTATCTGAGATGTGGCTCGAGGTCTTTCCATCACAGTGGCTCCTGAAAAAGAACCTAGGGCAAAGGAATTAGAAATCCTGCAGTACCCTAAAGCTCTCAAAGAGGGAGCTACCTTACCTATTCATGAGATCTTGCATGATCTCATGTTAAGGATGTGGGAAACACCTCTAACCACATCTCCTCACTCTCAAAGACTCGACACCATGTATCGAGTTCCTCCCTGTCCTGGGTTTCAGAAGACTCAATTACCACACCATTCCATGGTGGTGGAGTCAGCAATGAGAAGGATAAAGAGTGCAAAAAGGCATGCATCTAATCCTCCAGGACGTGAGTGTAGGACTCTTGATGCCTTTGGACGTCAAACCTTCCAGGCTTCCATGCTTTCTGCTAGGATCAGTTCCTATATCTTATATATGGGAATGTTCCTTAAGGAGGTCACAGGAGATTTAGAGCTTATGAGCCCTCTCCTCCCTGATAAGAGGCAAGATTATCTCACCCTTGTCAGACATGCTCAGGATGTTTCCAAGTTTGTGAATCGTGCAGTTTTTGACGACTTTGAGTGCATAAGCAGAACCTCTACCATTGCTATAGGTGCACGTAGAATTGCCTGGCTCCAGGCATCTGACTTGGAAATTTGGGTACAGGATAAACTAGGGAATATTCCTTGCACAGGAGAGAATCTCTTTGGCAAGAATTGGCAGGAAAAAGCTAATGAGATAGATGCTGACAATATCACTTTGGATAGATTGTCCAAATCTACTGCTGATCCTGCGAGGAAAAAATCCTCTAAGAAACCATTCTTCAGTAAGAAGGAGAAGTTTTATCCCTCCTATACCCAACAGGGGCATCGTTTAGGTCAGTCTGCCCAAAAGGGACAACAGCAACAACCTAGACAAAGAAAATCAAAAGCAGCTAAGCCTCAACTGGCTCAGCAGAATCAGCCTCCACAGGGGCTTTGACTCCTATCTAGAGAACTTTGCCTTTCTGGCCCTGAACGGCCCAGAACCCTCCACCATCCCAGGAAGGTTGTCATTTTGCCCCCAGATGGGGTCAGATAACAGCAGAAAATTGGGCTCTGTCTATTGTAAGAGAGGGGTACAAACTTCATTTCCTCAGCATGCCCCCTCCTACAATGGTAAGACAGTTCAATTCTCAGACCTCTCTCAACGACCTGTTAGGTCAAGAGGTCACTGTGCTTCTTGCCCAAGGGGCAATAGAAGAGGTACCCATTCCCCAACGTGGTACAGGGTTTTACTCCCCCTATTTCCTTATTCCAAATAAAACAGGAGGACACAAACCCATTTTAGACCTCAGAGAATTGAACAAATTCCTGTTCAAAGAAAAGTTCAAAATGATTTCTCTGGGAACTCTGCTGCCATACCTTCAGAGTCAGGATTGGCTTTGTTCTCTAGATCTCAAGGATGCGTACACTCATGTTCTCATCCATACAACTCATCAAAAGTTCCTTCGCTTTCTGTTTCAAGGGAAGCACTACCAATACATGGTTCTTCCTTTTGGCCTGGCCTCTGCACCAAGGGTGTTCACAAAATGCATGGCTGTGGTGGCAGCATTTCTTCACCCCCTAGGAATATTCGTCTTCCCTTACTTAGACGACTGGCTCATTTGAGCCTCCTCAGAGCCAGAGGCCAGGGTTGCTCTCTCTCACACAATGTGCATCCTTCAGTATTTCAGTCTTGTCATAAACTTTCCAAAATCCAACCTTGCTCCCACTCGGTCCCTGGAGTTTATAGGAGCTTTGCTGGATACCAGACAGACAAGGGCCTACCTTCCACAGCCCTGCTGCCTTCGCATTGTGAAGTTAGCTTCCCAAGCAGTGCTAAAACCTCACCTCACTGCTCAGGAAATGTTACAGTTGCTAGGCCACATGGCATCCACCATGCATATGGTTCCTTATGCTCGCCTCCATATGAGGGCAGCCCTGTGGACTTTATCCACTCAGTGGACTCAGGCATCAGGTTGCCTGTCAGACAAAATAGCAAACTCAGATCACCTTATTTTGTCCATCCAATGGTGGCAGTCACCCCAAAACCTTTTGGTGGGGTCTCCTTTTCAGCAACCCCCACCCCAAGCCACTCTGATAACAGCTGCCTCACAGGTGGGTTGGGGAGCCCACCTGCAAGGCCTCTCTACCCAGGGTACCTGGACTCCATAGGAGGCCTATCTACACATCAACCTCCTGGAACTCAGAGCAATCTTCCTTGCTCTTAGAGTATTCCACACCCAGCTCAGCTACAAGACAGTCCTAGTTCAAACGGGCAATCAAGTAGCCATGTTCTATGTGAACAAGCAGGGCGGAACAGGCTCTCTGTCGCTATGCAACGAAGCTTTGCGACTATGGGCCCTCGCCAGAGAGCATCAGATTTATCTTCTTGCGATGTATCTTCCAGGCATTCAAAACTCTTGGGCAGACAGACTCAGTCGAGTTCTGCTTCCACACGAATGGTTTCTCCATGCAGACCAGCTGGCCAAAACTTTCCAAATTTGGGGAACCCCGGACATAAACCTCTTTGCAAGTCTGCTGAATGCCAAACTTCCCTGGTTCTGTTCCAGAATAACGGCTCAGGGTTCTCAGGCCAGGGATGCTTTCCTCCTCCATTGGGGCCAGTACTTCCTGTATGCCTTCCCACCCATTTTCCTAATTCCCAAAACCCTGTTGAAGCTTCAGAGAGACAGAGGTCATATGATTCTCATTGCTCCACGTTGGCCACGGCAAATGTGGTACCCTCTGCTCCTACATCTCTCTCAAGCTCCGCCTCTGGAGTTGGGATCTGCTCCAAATCTCCTTTCTCAGGAGGACGGGATGCTGTGGCATCCCAATCCCCAGTCTCTGCATCTCAGGGCCTGGTTGCTGAAAGCCTAGAACTTCACGGTCTTAACCTTTCTCAGCAGGTAAAGGATATCCTTTATGCTTCCAGGACGTCTTCCACAAGACGCTCTTATACATTCAAGTGGAAAAGGTTTACCATATGGTGCTCGCAGAAGGGTCTTAACCCTCTGCAGGGCTTAAGACCAATTCATTGAGAGTTCATTTGAGTGCTATTGCAGCTTCTTTCAAGCCTCTAAATGGACAACCTATTTCCTCTCATCCTCTCATAGTGAGATTTATGAGAGGCCTTCTTTTAACTAAGCCTCCCATTAAGCCACCACCGTTGGCATGGGACTTAAATCTGGTTCTTGGGCAGCTCATGAAGCCGCCTTTTGAGCCATTAGCTACTACCTCTTTGAAATTCCTTTCCTGTAAGGTTATCTTTCTTATTGCAGTCGCATCAGTGAATTGCAAGCATTCGTGGCTGATCCTCCTTATACAAGGTTCCATCATGATAAGGTAGTCCTTAGGACTCATCCACACTTTATGCCATAGGTGGTTTCGCCCTTTCATTTAAACCAAGCAGTTTATCTTCCTGTATTCTTCCCAAGGCCTCACGCCTCAAATGCAGAAAGGAATCTACATACTTTGGACTGTAAAAGGGCTTTGGCCTTTTACTTGCAAAGGACACAGCAACATAGAAAGTCCTCTCAACTCTTTGTTGCTTTTGATCCTAGTCATTTGGGACTTCCAGTTTCCAAAAGAACACTGTCCAGCTGGATTGTACAGTGTATATCTTTGCCTATGCGAGTAAGAACCTTCGTCTTGAAGGCCATGTCACAGCTCACAATGTGAGAGCCATGGCAGCCTCTATGGCTCATCTTCACTCTGTGTCTATCGACGACATCTGTCGAGCAGCTACTTGGGCTTCGGTTCATACCTTCACAGCCCATTACTGCTTAGACAAGGACTCCCGCCGGGATGCCTTGTTTGGTCAGGCTGTTCTTCAACACCTGTTCCATACTTATTCAACTCCTGCCCACCATCCCTGGTAGGATGCCAGAGGTCCATGGGGGGAAGTGGAGCCCTTTCACAGGGGAACACATCTTCTGGGGCCATCTCCCTGGTATCTGCAGCTAGGGAGTCCCCATATGTGAAGACTACATTCCTGCTTGTTCCTGGAGATAGCATAGTTACTCACCTGTAACAGGTGATCTCCGGGAACAGCAGGAATTTAGTCTTCACAACCCACCCACCTCCCCTAGGAGTTGTATCTCTCTTTCTCTCTTTCCCTCTCTCTTTGTCTCAGCTTTAAATTCAACTGGAGAGGGACAGTTGGGAAAGGCGGGAAGGCAGCACGCAGGCGCTGTGGGATGCTCCCAAAAGCTTTCCTATTGGACGCTGGGGAGCGTTCCCGCGCAGGGTCCGTCGGTACCGACGATACCCATATGTGAAGACTAAATTCCTGCTGTTCCCGGAGATCACCTATTACAGGTGAGTAACTATGCTTTCTCTTATTTGCCTTTTTATCTAACCTATAGCTAGATTGCATTGCTCCTTGTCTCTGCCCTTTAGTGTCCCTCTTTTCACCTTTCATCCCAGTCCTCCCATTACCCTCCTCTGTCATATTCCTTCCCGATCTTCCTATTCCCCCATCTTTGGCCCACTTTCTAGTCCATTTCCTCCATCTATGCTCATCTTCTCTCCAGTCTCATCTACTTTCTTCTGTTTCTCATTCCCTAATCAGACTGTAGGGTTTCTATAACAGAGAACAAGCACTTCCTGTTTTATGCAGGAAGTGCTTGTCATCAGCTTTAGAAATGCCGAGATCCGGCAACTTGTAAGGCAGCACAGCCATGGGAGCAAAGAAAAGTGTAAAGATGGAATATCATTTTTTGATTGTAAAGATGGAATATAAATGTTAAAGTTACATGATTATTTAATTGAGGCATATTAATGACATCATCGTGCTTAAATAGAGCAGCAAACTTTAGTAAAGCTAGCCCTGAGACTGTAAGTTCTCTGAGACAGGGACTATCTACTGTACAAGACTGAATATCACTTGGAGCTTAGATTTTTAGAGGAACATCTAAAACATCCAAAATAAATACGAGGGGTTGCTGGAAGCTTCTAGCTCCAATCTGATTTAAGTATTTTGGTAAGGTTTTCTGTATCTTGTTTGTACATTCTATTTTTGCAGAAAACCTTAGAAGCTAACATTGTTTCACTTTTATCGATGTACTTTTGTTAATGTGTGCTTTAATTCATTTTAATGAGCAAAAAGACATTTGGAGAATGCACTATTAAAAATATGCCTCCTTTAAATTAAACCAGTCTCCCTCTGTTAGTGTTTAAACACATCTTAAGATAATTTTGGTAATAAAACAGCAGGACTACAAAAATGATTTTGAAGCAGCAGTTCTAGTAACATTGCTCAATTACCACATTGCTTACTCCTACATTCTGCTGTTATTACTTTTTATCTTATTAGATTTCCTTTGTCCTAGTATTTTATCTAGTGTACTTCTGACATTAATCTCTGAGGACAACTTTTAACAGGAGGAGAAATACTTCAAAGGAGAGGAGGGCAGAACTGTGATTGTTGAGCTGCTGTCTTCAGAAAATGTCTGTTACAGGGAAACAAATTTGCTTTCTCTATAGACAAGATGTTAAATAAGTACCAGGGCTTGTCCGGGTTGGGGGGAGGAGAGGGGGTGCAGGACAGGAAATCAGGTCTGGAATCACTGTAGCAATCAGGAACTGGAAACGGGATCAAGACCCAGACGACCAGTATATCCACAGGACCTGCGCACTGGAAACTGTTGACTCTACTTGCAGTTTGTCTTCAACCCTGACATCTTGATATGAGTCAGCAGGTTCTTCCACCCCTCCTCTTGCAGATAGGAGCTGCCTACATGTCCTTATGGGCATGTTAAAGAAAGGGTTACAATTGAAAGCCAAGTTTCTAATATATGTGGCTAGCAAAACAAGAAAATAAAGAAATCATAGGTTTAAAAAACTATCAGGTGGGGAGGGATAGCTTCTGCTTCATATAGTTTCACTCCTTCCTTTTAACTCCCCTAGTGGGCTTTCCTGGGATTGGGCCTCATTTGAGGGTGTGAGGCCTTCAATAAAGGATAGAAGAAGAAATGGGGAGTGCTCTAACCCAGGTGAGAGGACTCAGAGGTTGCTCACACCTGTCCCTGATGTGACCCTACTACTACTACTAATCATTTGTATAATGCTACAAGGCGTATGCAGTGCTGTAAATAGAGACAATCCCTGCTCATCAGAGCTTACAACCTAATCAAGATAAAACACATAACGAAACTGGGGACTAAAGTATAGTAAGATACACATACAGTAATTAATGGAGGAGCATCATGATTCAAGAGTGGCTTCAAAGAGGTGGGTTTTTAGCCTCAATTTGAATAGGGCTAGAGAAGGAGCCCGACATACAGACTCAAGTAGTTTGTTCCAGGCATATGGAGCAGCAAGATGGAATGAACGAAGTCTGGAGTCGTCAGTGGCAGAGAAGGATACAGATAAAAGGGATCTGCCAGAGGAGTGGAGTTTTGAGGAGGAGTGTAGAGTGAGATAAGAGAGGAAAGGTAGTGAGAAGCCACAGAATGAATGCACTTATAGATCAGTAGGAGAAATTTGGTTGCGAAAACTGATAGGGAGCCTGTCCAGTGACTTGAGAAGAGAAGTTACATAAAAAAAGCGACACTGGCGCAAGATAAGCCATGCAGCTGAGTTTTGAACAGATTGAGGAGAGAGAGGATTCAGAGGGAGACCAGTGAGGAGCAGGTTACAGTAGTCAAGGCAGGAGGTGAGTGGATAAGGGTCTTAGTATTGTGAGTAGAAAGGAAAGGATGAATTTTGCTGATGTTTATAAAGAAAGAAGCAGCGGGCTTTAGCTATCTGTTGGATGTGCCCAGAAAAAGAGAGAGTAGATTCAAAGATGACCCCAAGATTGTGAACTGAGGAAATGGGGAGGAGTGTAGTGTCATCCACAGGAATAGAAGAGGGGAGGTGAGTTTAGGGGGAAAGATAAGGAACTCAGTTTTGGTCAAGTGTAAAATTGTACATATGTAAATCTCTCTCTCTCCCCCCCCCCCTAACTGTGTGTTGTGCTTATCCTATGAATCAAACTGTATACATTATTGAAAATGACTGGCTTTGTACTGATAACCATCATATAACCTTGTAAATCACACTGTAATTTCTTGAAATTTGTCATTGATCAGACACTCCTTTTTACTTAATCAAACCGCTCCTGATCGCTGGAAGTAGCGGTATACAAATATATGCTAAATAAAAATAAATAAATAAATAAATGTTTAATTTCAGATGGTGGTGAGACATCCAGTCAGCAATGTCGGATAAGCAGGCAGAGATCCAAGATTGGATTTCTAGAGAGATTTCAGGCACAGAGAGGTAGATCTGAGAGTCGTCAGCATAAAGATGGTACTGAAAACCATGACAGGAAATAAGTGCACCAAGAAATTGGGTATAGAGAGAGAGAAGTAGAGGTCCCAAGACAGAGCCATGAGGCACATAGGCTGAAAGCAGGATGGCAGTAGAGGAGGATCTACCAGAACATACACTAAAAGTGCGCTGGGAGAGATGAGAAGTAAACCAGGAAGGAATAGAGCCCCTAAATACAAGCGAGGACAGGATACCGAGGAGAAGGTGGTGATCAACAGTGTCAAAGGCAGCAGAAAGATCCAGAAGGATGAGGATAGAGTAAAGGTCCCTGGATTTGGCGAGGAACAAGTCTCTGGAGACTTTGGCAAGCGCAGTTTCTGTGGAATGTAGAGGACGAAAGCCAGACTGTAGTGGATCCAGAAGGACTTGAGAGGAAAGAAAGTCAAGACAATGGCGGTGAACTACCCCTTTATATAGTTTTGAAACAAAGGGGAAGAGAGATAGAAGCCAATATCTGGAAGGACAGGCAGGCTAAGGTCTCACAATTTATAAGCAGAGGTGCCTCACTGCCCTTGTGCAAACCTTATAGGACTTTCCATGGCCTTATAGGACTTTCCATGACCTGAACGTTTACCACACTACTCTGCCTCAATCTATAAAGTGACAAATCAGAAGTACATGTTAACAGTTATCTGCTACACTGAGCTACACTAAATACTATTGTTAGTAACCTCCACAGTTTTACCACTATTGTGAATACCTTATTTTCATCATACGGTACTATTGCTAGTAGCTAGCCAGATAGCATATCAAGTAACATTAACAAGCAACAAAACAATAATTTCTATTGTTACTGTGATACTATTGTTAGTTGCCCCCACAGTTTATTACTATTGTCAAAAGATTATTACCATCATATAGTACTGTTGCCACTAGCTATCTAGCACAAAGTTTACTACTGTCAGTAGAATACTTTCAATCTGCACTGTTGCCAGTTGCCAATAGCCATCCTTCAATAGGTAACATTTTATTACTGTTGTCAGTAGTATACCCATAACTAGTACTGTTATAAGGATGTTAGTAACTATACTACTGTTGTCAGTAGTATACCCATAACTAGAACTGTTATAAGGATGTTAGTAACTAGCCTGTAATAGTTACTACCCATGGCATTATTGTAGTCAGCAATACTCTCATAAAGCTACACTTACAAATCATTGCACTGCTGTTACAAATAGCTGATACATTGTAACAATCTCATACAATTGTGACAAACAGCCAGCCGAAACTAACTTACTGTTCTAACTCTTCCAACCGATACTTTGCTGTTCTAACCTAATCACGTACAACTCAACACAACCACACTCAAGCCCTCTTGCATAGCCCGCCAGAAACACTTCTCTCTTACAAAACAAAATACAAAACATAATGGCCTACCTAAAAATAAAGTCACTGCCAACCACTCTCCTTCTAATAGCCCTCCTTCTGCAATTAATATACACATATAAATTCAACAACCCCCTTTGTAATAGCATCCCCATCATCCACAACCCCAACCGCAATCTAACACACTCTCCGCTACACCATCACTCATACAACCCGCCACCAAATAGTTCCCACAGACATCCTCCTAGAGTAATCCAGATAAACTGTAAAAACCATGACCACAAAATATCCTCTACTTGCACGGACACCAAACTAAAATTGATCTTAATAAACATTCGCTCTATTCGGAACAAAATACCAATAGTAAATGACATAATAAGAGACGAACAACCTGACATCATTTTCATCACTGAAACATGGCTAACACCTACAGACACAATATTATTAAACCAACTTCACACATCACAATATGATGTATTCAACTGCCACCGTGACACAAAAAGAGGAGGTGGTGCACTCATCCTCACTAAAAAAAACCTACAATACACCCTAACAAACTCAAACAATGTCGAAGGAATGGACATAATAAACATTGAAAACAGAACACTAGCATTCTCCTTAATCTATAGACCCCCATCAGCTGATCACAAAAATCTCTCCCCCATCCTTGAACTCGCATGCACAACATCTCAGAGAAAACCCCTCATAATCTTAGGTGACCTTAACCTCCCATCTCTGAACCAATCCCAAAAAGACAACTTCATTGATTCAATGTCCCACATGGGATTTAACCAGATAGTCCATACCCCCACACATAATAAAGGAAACTCACTTGATCTTGTTTTCCTCCCTACCCCCTTTAACCTACATAAACTCCATTCTTCCCCGATAGCTACGGAAGTACCATGGTCTGACCACCATTTGATAACATTCCACCTATTAGCACAAACAACATCACAGTCCACAAACACAATATCACATATCTCACGCTTTCCCCACTTTGATAATGACACATTCCTTGACAAGGTACTACCTAAACTCACCACAAGTCTAAATGACATAGAACAAACTATAGAGAACTGGAACCAAACTATCCAAAAAGCAGCAACCCCCACTCAAACAATGCAGAAGATAAAGAAGGAATCACATAAATGGTTCACTAAATAAATTGCCATGCTAAACAAGAAACTACGGAAACAAGAAAAAATCTGGAGAAAAACAAAATCACACGATAACAAAACTAAATATATAAACATACTTAATAGATACAAGGAAGCAATCAATAAGTCAAAAAGGGAATACTACTCCAAACTAATAAATCATGCTATCAATCGGCCAAGAGAACTCTTCTCAATTGTGAATACACTAACAAAAACACAAAACCCTGAACTGAACCAAGACTCAATCAGTGTACAAACCTTAGCATTACATTTTGCTGAGAAACTAAAGGTAAAACCTTACTCTCCAACCACCACAATATCTAAACATGTCAGTAATTATGAATGGACAACCTTTCACAAGATTGAAAGAAAGCACATCCTTAATATTATAACAATGATTAACACCACAACCTCACCGCTTGACCCTTGCCCTGTATCATGGATCAAACATACTAAGGAATTTCTTGCAGAAAATATCCAACATATAGTAAACCAATCACTCTCTCAAGGAACCATGCCCAATGCCCTAAAGCTCTCCTCGATCCGTCCCATAATAAAAAACAATAAACTAGACCCAAAAGACCCCAACTCCTACAGGCCAATAGCTAGCATACCACTAATTGCCAAAATAATAGAAAAGACCATACAACTCCAATTACAAGACTACATTGATGAACAAAAACTCCTTGATGAGCATCAATTTGGCTTCCGACCCTTCCACGGAGTTGAAACTCTCCTAATCGCCCTAACAGATCTACTCATCAGAGGCACCAATGACAACAACAAAGGCTTCCTTCTCCTCTTCATAGATCTGTCTGCTGCATTCGATAGCATCAATCATAATACCCTCATTAACAGACTAGAATACCTAAAAATAGGAGGGACAGTCCTTGAATGGTTCAAATCATACATCTCAAACAGGTTAATACGGATACAATTAGGTAACGACACATCCGAAACTTTCCCACAAGGTCAAGGCATCCCCCAAGGATCAGCCCTCTCAGCCCTCCTCTTCAATTTATACCTCCAGCCCATTACAAACATATTTAAGAAGCACAAAATTAACCATTTCATATACGCAGATGATATCATGCTTGCCACCCCTATAAACCCTAACAATCCCAAATATGATAGCCTACTCCAATGTATGAACGAGACTACTAAATGGCTTGAAGACAACCACCTAAGCATTAACCTCAAAAAAACAGAGGCAATGTTCATAACGAGGAAATCAGACACTGACTACATATACCCCAATACAATCACAATAAATAATACACCTATACCTGTTAAAAAGGAGGTAAAATACCTTGGAATAATCTTAGACCACTCACTCTCCATGATTCCACACATAAAACACACAGTAAAAACCATATTTTATAAACTCAAGACAATACAACATCTGAGACCCCTACTCAACACCGATGACTTTAGATCTGTAGTCAATACACTCATAACCCCCCACTTCGACTATTGTAATAGTCTCCTAAATGGACTTCCATTAAAAAGCATATACCATCTCCAAAGAGCCCAAAACATATGCGCCAAGATGGTCACTAAAGCTAATCTAACAGACCATGTGACCCCAATTCTCCTAGACTTACACTGGCTCGGACCTATAAACAGCCGAATAAAATATAAAATCCTCCTAACTACATTCAAAATCGTCAACAACATCTCCCCATCACAACTATCCACCCTAATACACCCCCCATCAGATACTAGATCACGCAGACAGAACGCAACCCACTCCCTCAACATAAAAACAAATTTTAGAAAAACTAAAGCGACAACAAGTGACAGGGCCTTCTCCTTCGCTGCCCCCACCCTCTGGAATGAAATACCATTAACACTACGCATGATAAAAGACCTTCACCAATTCAAAAAAGAATTAAAAACCTACCTCTTTACAAAACACTTTGAAATCCCCTACCAACAAAGAACCTCACCAATACAATCACAGAAACACATACACTGTACCCAAGACAGAACAAATGACTAACACAGGAAATTTCACTAACCCCACACAACACGCTAATGAACCACTCAAACAGTTGACTATTTCACCACTGTAACTAACTAAGATGCGCTCCATGTATATAACTTGTAAATAGTTTGAAAAGCTCTGTTATAGTTAATGTTCAAAATATGTTCAAAATGTTGTTCAAAATATGTTCAAAATATGTTCCCTGTAAGCTCACCTGTATATAGTTAAAGCATAATGTTCCTTGTAAATGTATACAGAAGTATACAATTGTTCTGTTTAATGTTCAATGTAAACCGCCCCTGATCTCTGGAAGGGGCGGTATAGAAAAGACCGTTAAATAAATAAATAAAAATAAATAAATAAATAAATAAAAAATAAGAAAAATCCTGTATCCTGTGCTCAAGAGAAGAAAAACAGAAAGATAAGTGAGAAGAGAGAGAAAAAAAATACATGGGGCCTAAATAAGGAGTATGAGAAGGAAGGAGGGATTGAGGGATGGCAGAGCACACCACCGACTGCTCACTGACCAGCAAATTGTTGCATTCTGCTGATGAATACCACATGGAAATGCCCTGCCTTGATCTTTATTTATTTATTTAACAGGGGGGTTTTATACCGCTTTATCATTTCAGTCAAAGTGGTTTACATTGTAACTTAAACTTGGTAATGTACATTAAACAGGGACATTGATAACTTGGATTCCTCTGTATAGTTGCTGTAGAGAGAGGATTCCACCCTGCCAGCTTATCTCTCCTAGTTCACCAGATGCCTTTTAGTGGCACCTGAATTTTATTTATTTATTTATTTAACATTTCTTCTATACCGCGCTATTAAAATCAGCGCGGTGTACAATGAACAAAACATACTGCAATGCATACAGGCAACATTGAGTTTACAAAGAACAGGGAAAAATAACACATGGGATAACCGGGATAACTATGTACAGTTTAACTTTAAACTATATACATTAACTATATGTAATATTCTAAACTCGTTTGTATATTGTAAGTGATTTCATGTGGAATGGTGAAGGTAAATGGTAAATTTTATAGCAGACGTCTGGATAGCTTCTATAGATTTTCTTTTAGTGGGTGATTTTAATATTCCCATTAATGGGAATATTAATGGGAGTGGAGGAGTGGCCTAGTGGTTGGGGCAAGGTACTTCAGGCCGGAAGGTCGGGGGTTCAAATCCCACTAGAGGACAGCAACTTTGGGCCGGAAGGACTGGGGTTTCTAGTCCCACAGGTGCTCCTTGTGGTCTTGGGCAAGCCACGTAACCCTCCATAGCCCATGTTCCCTGTAAAATAGTTATCTCCAAGTTATAATACCCTGTTCAATGTAATTTCAGTTTGTTCAATGTAAACCGCACTGATGCAGAATAGCGCGGTATATAAGAGAATGTAAATAAATAAATATTAGTGTTTTTTTGGAGGAACAGAGCTTTTTGCATCTATGGAGGATATAGGATTGTGTCAACTTGTGAATATTCCAGCTCATAGAACAGGTCATTCTTTGGATTTGATCTTCTCCTCTTTTACAGGAGTGGGAGGGGTGGATTGTGTGAAGGGAGTTTGTCTTCCCTGGACATACCATTTGCTGCTTACAGTGGTGCTGCATGGCCACATCCCTGATTGTATTTCTAAAGGCTTTCTGGTGGTGCAGAGGCGAATGTGGAGGGATCCACTGCTTGCCCCGAAACAAGCATTGTGGAATCTGTGTGCCTTTTGGGCCAATCCAGGTCACTGTTGGAAGGATGGCAGTAAGATGGAAGTAGAGGAGGATCATAAGATTGGCCACTGTTAGAAACAGTGGTCAAGGGGGGCGGAGCCTGATGTCCAGCGGGTTAGACGCTTTGCGCTGAAGCTCCCGAGGGGCCTACTCAGAATCCTGACTTAATATCTGCATAAACTTAATATTTTGCTCCGAACTTACCGGGGTGCCTTGGGGGGAATGGCGGCCCACAAACCAGTGCGCTTGGACTTCGGGTCTCCCTCTTCTTCACATGGAAAACGCTCCAAAACTGAGTTGTCTTCCCCACCAAAGATGGTTCCACTTCGGGCAGGCCCCGAAATGCAACATGAGATCTTGGAGGAAATACGTGGTGTGAAGGAACTGGTACAGTCCAACGGAGAAGCGCTCCGAGCCATGCGAGAAGATTTCGGTATGCTTCAGGACCGGCTTGAAGGTCTTTCACTACGGCTGGACAACATGGCGGGGGTCCTCGATTCGCACGCGGTGCGCTTGGTGAACCTGGACAAGGCTGAGCGTCAGATACAGAATCTTCAAAAAGAGTTAGAGGATTGCAATAATCGAGCCCGTCGCAACAATGTAAGGCTCATAGGAGTACCAGAGGGGGCGGAAGCAGGAGATATCAGAGAATTTCTGGTCAAAACTCTCCCCTCCTTGCTGAAGACTACCTTTTGCAGAGATCTGGAAATTGACCGAGCATATCGTGCTCCCACCAACATCACACTCAATCGGACGACCCCCCGGCCCATTATCTTTCGTCTACTGCGGTATCAGCAAGTTGAGCAAATTTTCAATGCTGCCCGGGTGATTCCACATCTGCAGTTTGAAGATCATAAAGTCTCTTTCTTCCCCGACTTGGCAAAGCCCACAGTTGATCGGCGGAAGGGACTCCTTGCTTTTCGACCTAGACTTCAACAGTTACAGGCTCGCTTTGGCCTCTTATATCCAGCGAAGCTCAGAGTGACTCTCCATAACCAAACTAGAACCTTTGAAGATCCTGCTCTGCTAGCAACATTTTTAGACTCCAAAGAGGCAGACCAGATGCGCTAAGTCAACAACTCGGATGGACTCCGCTGGAACTGCCCGCCATTTTGAATGGCCCGCTGCGGTGATCACTGCCTGGAATAGAGACTGCCTGGACCTTCCTTTCTTTTATATCTACCTCTCTTGGTCTCCTTTTCCTCCATGATGTGCACCTCGGTTGGATTCGGAGCCCGCACAGCTATACCGGTTATATGTTTCAATTTAGGCCTTCTCTGGGGCTTCACCCCGCAGGCATCAGGTCGCCAGTAATTTCTGGGGTTTTGCTTCTTCTCTAAGGCACTTCGGTGCTTCTACTGTTATATAGGGCGCTTCATGATTTTTCATTGGCTTCTTTTCTATCATATCGTGTGCACAGTCATTTATAGTGGATATGAGGGACATTGCGCAATTCGGTGCGCCATCATGTTTCTTTCTCAGAATGTTTGACTTTGTTGTATGGCCTTCTGTAAGCTCTTGTCACTGAACGTAAGAGGCATCAATAGTCCAATCACAAGAATGACCATCCTTAGTTATTTTAATCATGACCATACTGATTTGGTGTTTCTTCGGGAAGCCCATTTCACCTCCGTTGAACCACTGAAATTTACTGCTAAACCTTATGTGGTGACTGCCTATTCTCCCGCCGTTTCCAAGCGGTGTGGGGTAGCCATATTGGTTTAGAAATCTTTGCCAACCATTGTAATGGATACTAGCTCTGATGGGAGGGTAGCTGGGCCTGTGTATATTTTAAGGTTGGAGATAGTGAATTTACGTGTATTTGTATTTATGCTCCGAATGTGGATTTCCCTGTTACTGTTACTTGGCGGTGACTTCCACTAAGTATTTGATCCTTTGATAGATAGACTGCCGCCTAGAACGAGTGGTCCGCCCAAGAGTTTCTACACCCTGCCAGCTCTGATGAAGGATTTTGTGTGTGTAGATATATGGCAGCTGCTTTACCCCTCCGACTTACAGCTCACCTTTTCCCAGCCCCCCCCCCCCCATCACTCACAATCTAGATTAGATTTTTTCTTCTCTCCTCAGTACTGCTATCCCTAGTGGACATATACTCCTGATAGGTTATCCAATTGGAATGCCATCCAGAATACTTGATGCTGGACACGCCATGTGGCTTGTGGTTTACTAAACTCCTGTTAATTATGATTGTCCCGCATTACAGTATTACTGGAGTCGGGTCTGGGGTCATCTTCATTCTATTTTATATTTTCCGGAACCCCTCTTTTGGAAGATTGTGGGACTCCGCCCAGCTGCGGGGATCCCCTTTCTTCCTAACTTGGCTTACTTCCTTTCAGCCTTTATGCTGGGCATTGCTATTCTCTATTTCCTTAATATGACATATTGGGGAAATAGCTCTTTTTTGAGCTCTAATGAATGGTGAATCCTATCTGTCTTTATTGTAAATAGGCGCAAATACCTTGTATGTCAGCCTCTTCCGTTTAAACCATTCACTATTGGTCTTGATAGAAGACGCTCAACGATTATGTTCAACCTATTCAATGTTCTCAGGTGACTGTTTGATTTTGATTCTGTATTAATCTCTGTCACATGCTCATCCGGTATCATAGATTCTACTTCAGTTTGTTTGATGTACAATAATTGTTGTATGTAAGCGCTTATATGGTGATTCTTATCAGCTTAGAGAAGAAGCTTTGGGGTGGGGGGTAATTGGGATTGCTTTCTATATTGTATGTGTGTATTTGTTTCTTTTGGTGTGTTGTTACTTTTGTTTGTGTAAAACGAAAATAAAAGTTTAAAAAAAAAAAAGAAACAGTGGTCAATCTTATGATTTTTTACAGGAGGATTTAGCATCGGCTGTTGGAATTTTTGAGTTAGATGTCTTAAATCACAATGAGCAGATGCACTTATGACACCAGAAGTTAACTGGGGTTGCTGACCAGCTTGCGCCTGTGAAGCCAGTTTGTTCTAGGCATGTTAACTGTAGCAGGATGGGCTGGTATCATTCTGGACTGAGTTTGCTTAAGAGGCAGAGATTGCCAACTGTAGGTGGTAGAAGTGTAAATCAAATCTTTACAGAGCACACATGCAGTGTTACAGGCAAGAGATCGTTAAAGCAAAGAAAAGTTCTTGTGTCCCAGCAGCTAGAGTAGGAGGGGCATAGGGCAGCACATTTGTCTTCTACTTTGAAGTTGCTTTGCTAGCCGTTTATACCGTTTCAGTGTGGTTGTACTTGTTTTGACGGCCTCTCAGTTTAGTCTTTAGTTTAAGGAAAAAGTTAATTTGATTAGACAAGAATTTAGGGAAGAGCATCCTGGGCTAGAGGAGGAAGGGGGCTTTGAAAGTGTTATAGGTCTAATAGTGTTACTGTTTTGGACTCTTTTGTCCTTGTGTCCCTTGATCAAATTGTTGCTACACTATCTAGTTATAAGCCTAAATCTTGTGCATGTGATGTTGTTCTGACAGGATTTTTTTATTAAATGTCAAGAGTGGTTGGCTTCATTTTTTGTATCCTTGATTAATTCGTCCCTTTGAAAAGGATCACTTTCTGAGAATGTGACATATGCTGTGATGAAGTCAGTTATGAAGAAGGGTATGATTGCCATTGACAGTCTTGCACCTTATCATCCAGTTTTGCAGTTGCCCTTTCTGAGTAAGCTTACTGAGAAATTTGTGTATCAGCAGCTCTTTGCTTTTGTAAGTTCGCATGATTGACTGGATTCCAGGCAATCTGGATTCAGGGCCAGTCACGGAACAGAGATGATTTTGGTGTCGTCATTAAGTGAGGTGCATTGGTGCTTGATGAGGGTTAGTATGCGTTAATTGTTTGTTCAGATTTGTCAGCAGCATTTGATACTGTGGATCATGCCCTTCTTCAGAGGCTGTCCCAATTACGGTTGCAGGGCTGTCTCTTACAGTGATTTATTTTGTATGAAGACATGTAGGCAGTTTGTGGAGTTCGAAGGGGTGAATTCAAGTCTGCAGTAGAAACATGATGGCAGAAAAAGACCACATGGCCTATCTAGTCTGCCCTTCCATATCAACCACTACAACAGTCCCCTTTTTTGCTTAAGAGATCCTCTGTGTTTCTCCCATGCTTTTTTTAATTCAGATACTGTCCTCATCTCTACCTCCTCCACTGGGAGACTATTCCACACATCTGCTACTTTTTCCATAAAGAAATATTTCCGCATATTACTCCTGAGGCTATCCTTTTTCACCCTCATCCTATGTCCCCTCGTACCAGATCTTGCTTTCATTGGAGAGCTTTCATTGGAAAGAGGCTCTCCTCCTGTGCATTTATGCCATGTAGGTATTTAAACATTTCAGTCATATCACCTCTATCCCACCTTTCCTCTAAAGTATACATATTAAGCTCCTTAAATCTGTCCTCATATGCTTTATAGCGAAGACCACTAACCATTTTAGTAGCAACTCTGCACCGACTCCAACCTGTTTATATCCTTTTGAAGGTGCAGTCTCCAGAATTGCACACAATACTCCAAATGAAGTCTCACCAAAGACTTATATAGAGGCACTATCACTTCCTTTCTTCTGCTGGCCATTCCTCTCTCTATGCACCCAAGCATTCTTTTAGCTTTCACTGTCACCCTTTTCTACCTGTTTAGCTACTTTAAGATCATCAGACACAATCACACCTAGGTCCCGTTCTTCTTTTATGGACAGAAGTACTTCACCCCCTATACCATATTTCTCCCTTGGATTGCTGCAGCCCAAATACATGAACTTGCATTTTTTACCATTAAATCTCTGCTGCCAAATTCTAGACCATTCTTCAAGCTTAGCTAGATCCCTCCTCATGTTATCTACACCTTTCTAGCTGTCTACTCTATTGCAGATTTTGGTATCATCCGCAAAGAGGCAAACCTTACCGACAGCCATTCCGCAATATCACTAACAAAGATGTTAAAAAGAATCTGACCAAGGACAAATCCCTGCAGCACCTCACTAGTAGCCTCTTTCTCCTCAGAATGAGCTCCATTTACCTGTACGCTTTGCTGCCTCCCACTCAACCAATTTCTAGCCCAAGCAATAACTTTAGGGTCCATCCCTCGGGTGTTGAGTTTGTTTATAAGTCACCTGTGCGAAACGGTGTCAAAGGCTTTACTGAAATCTAAATACACCACATCTAGAGCTCTCCCTCGGTCCAACTCCCTGGTCATCCAGTCAAAGAAATCAATCAGATTTGTCTGACAAGACCAGCCTCTAATTAATCCATGTTGTCTCAGATCCAGTAATCCATTGGACTCCAGAAACCTCACTATTTTCTCTTTCAGCAACATTTCCAGTAATTTACTCACCACCGAGGTTAAACTAACCGGCCTGTAGTATTCAGCCATATCCTTACTTCCACTTTTGTGTAAAGGGACCATGTGCCTCTCTCCAGTCCTCTGGCACCACTCCTGACTCCAAAGAGGCATTGAAAAGGTCAGTCAGTGGAGCTGCTAGAACGTCCCCAAGTTCCCTCAGTATTCTAGAGTGTATCCCATCCAGTCCCATCGCTTTGTCTACGTTAAGTTTAGCTAGTTCCTCACAAACACAGTCTTCTGAAAATTGTTCAAGATGTTCCTCGCTTCTGTTCCTGTTTGTGTGTATTTTCTGATATCCTGCTCCTGGTTCTTCATCTGTGAACACAGAACAGAATTATTTATTTAGCAATTTCGCTTTATCCTCATCAGCTTCTACATATTCCTCTCCTTCACCCTTGAGTCTGACAATACCACATTTGCCCTTCCTCTTCTCACTAACATATATGAAAAGTGTCTTATCCCCTCATTTTATTGCATTGGCTATTTCCTCCTCTTTTTGAATCTTTGCTTTCTTGACTACTTTGCTAGCTTCTCTAAGTTTTTCTAAATATAGATGCCTGTCTTCCTCTCTCCGCAATCTCTTGTATTTCATGAAGGCCTCCATCTTCTTTTTTCACCTTTTCAGCTTTTTCTTTTGAAAATCATAGCGGTCTCCTCCTTTTACCTTTATTTACCATTTTAACAAAAAGGTCAGTTGCCCTTAAAATATCCCCTTTCAGTTTTGCCCACTGTTTTTCAACATCCCCCAGCTGTTCCTATCCCGCTAACGACTCCTTGAGGTATTGTCCCATCTTGGCAAAGTTAGTTATCCTAAAGTCTAAGACCTTCGCTTTTGAATGGATTTTATCCGCCGTAGTCCTAATACTGAACCACACCATCTGGTGATCACTGGATGCGAGATGTTCTCCCACTATAACATCAAAAACACTTTCACCATTGGTAAGCGCCAAGTCCCAATATGGCCCTTTCACATGTGGGTTCTGTTACCAGTTGCCTGAATTATTCTCCCTGTAGAGAATCCAGGATCTCCATACTTCTAGATGATACCGCAGCAGGGATGTGCCAATCAACATCTGGCATATTGAAATCCCCTATCAGTAGCACGTCCTCTTTTCTGGCAATGCTGAGTATATCGTCTATTAAATCTCCATCCATCTCTTTCCCTTGTGAAGAAGGTCTGTATATCACACCAATGCAAATAGATTTCTCTTTCCCTTTTTCTAATTTAACCAACAGTGACTCCTCTCTTCCTTTTAAGCCCTTTATTTCCATAGCTTTAATATTATTTTTTTACATACAGTGGCACTCCTCCTACCCTTCTTCCTACCCTGTCCTTTCTGAATAAAGTATAGGCTGGTATAGTTACAATCACAGTCATGGTTGTCTGTGAACCATGTCTCTGTTACCACCACTAAATCCAAGTCATCCACTCCCATTAAAGCCTCAACATCTGGGATCTTATTTCCCATGCTATTGGTATTTATACACACTGCTTTCCATATGTTGCCCTTTTACCCATTTCCATAAAGGTATTTCATGTTTCACTTACCTGGGGGCTTACTTTACCCATCCCCAATGAATCTAGTTTAACACTAGAAGCCCCAAAGTGCGTCAATTGATGCAAATGCATCTTCAAAGTTGTATACCAGTGCCATTGCTAGAACCATGTCAGTCATGTTCCATGACTTTGTCAGCAAGGTCAAGATGTTCAAATATGTGCATAGAAAATTAATGACAGATGCACCACCTAGCGGGAAAATGAATTTATACCTAGAAGCCCCAAAGTACGTCAATTGACGCACTCAATTGTCTTGGATGTGTCAATTGACATACTTTGGGGCTTCTAGGTATAAATTCATGTTCCCACTAGGTGGCGCATCGCAATCACTGTTTACAGTTTTACTCCGATATTACAAACAACAAACACACAATGAGGTCATGTAATGACATCACATACTGCACGTATTTAACAAATAAGTAACTTCACATTAATTCATATCTGCATTTCATGATAAACGCAGTCATCGTGATAATGCGTCAGTTGACGCACTTTGGGGTTTCTAGGTAAACCTTTGGAGCTTCTAGTGTTAAAGCCTTCTTCAGTAGGTTAGTCAGTCTGCTACTGAAGACATATCGACCCTTCTTGGACAGATGGAAGCCATCTCTGCTCTGCAACCCTTGGAACAGCATCCTGAGGTCCAGGAAAGCAAAATGCTCTCAATGACACCATCCACGCAGCCATGAATTTATCTCCAGGATGCCTGCTTCTCTGCCTTGGCCTTTACCCTCATCAGCGAGTATTGAAGAGAACACCACCTGCGCACCAATCTGCTTCACCCTCTGCCCCGCCCTCTGCCCCAGAGCCATGAAGTCACTTTTGATACGCTCAGAGGGATACCTGGCAGTATCATTTGTGCCAACATGGGTGAGCAACATCAGGTAATAGTCAGTGGGCTTGATGAGTCTTAGCAAACTCTCCATAACATCTCTGAATTCGGCACATGGCAGATAGCATACCTCTCTGGACATCAAGTCTGGTCGGCGGATGGATGCCTCAGTACTCCTCAGAAGAGAGTCACCAGCCACCACTACCCTTCACTTCCTTGTGGTCACTTATTCTGAAACTTAGGGTGCTCAAACTCTGGTTCTTCACTTTTCAGGGATACTTTTACCTCCTCCACTTCCAGGGCTGCATAATAGTTCTTCAATTCAAGGGCTGAAGGAGCAGGATTGGCGATGCTGCAGTCCCTGGTGACTTGTGTCCAACCTTCATTATTCTGTAGGCTCCCATCTTCTCTGCTGGAGAGCTTGGATGTTTCAAGAAGCATCTCATCAATGTACTTCTCACTGTCTTGAATGCTCCTCAGCCTCACCACCTCTTCTCTGTGCTCCTCCACTTGTTTCTTGAGAGGTTCATCATGCAGGCATCCTGCACATGGAACCGATCCTTCAGCTGGCATTGGGATCTCTGTCTGGACAGAGGCAGAAGCTGTAACAGGGGCAACAGCTTTGGTGTTACAATTTTTCCCAGCCATTGTTCAGTTGGTGGACTTTAGGTACCTTTTGACGCAAAAGAGGGAGATACCTACCAAAGTACCAGCCAGTTTCCCAGCTGTCCTTTCAGAGAAAAAAGGAATTAACCTCTTTTAAGTGTGTTCTAAATGTGCTATTCCAAGTCCCGGTGTGTAGTAATTGGGGATGTGCCCTATAAAGCAACACTGCTCACATGAGATGGGTGGGAGTTGGGGGATAGGGAAGGAGATGTCAGTAGCTTCAAAGAGCTGAGAAAGATACTGAAAGCAGAGTTTTAAACATACACCACTAAAGAAAATATTTCACCTTTTGAACTAAGGCACCAAAAAGAATGTAACTATGTTTAAAAATGTACCAAAAAACCCTTTTAAGAGCTCTCAGGCAGAGAACTAGTAATTAATAGCCACATACCTTTACCTTTGCTTGAAATGCATAGTCTCTGTTAGGAATGCCTCAATAATTTTGATTGTGAGCTCCCTCAAGGGTCAGTGCTTTCTCACCTGCTTTTTAATTTGTTTATTCATCCATTGACTGTCATTTTCAGTAGTTTGGTGTTTTTTAATCATCTTTTTGCAGGTGATATTCAGTTGGGGATTTAAGTGGAGGAGAATCCTGGTCCAGCGCTGCTTAGGTTGATAGACTGTCTGCAGGCAACTGCAGCTTGGTTGCGGGCATCTTAAGTTGAAGCTGAATATATTGAAATCTGAATATTTATGGATTAGTCTTCTTAACAGAGGTCTGACTTTTGTACCGGATATTGGGAGAATTCAGTTGATTCAACAACGAATAGTATGGAATTTGATGTGGTATTTGATGAGGGATGATCTTTCCATGCTCAAATCTCGTCAGTGGTCCAGGACTCCTTTGCTGGTTTACACTTGCTCCGTCAGTTCGACCATTCTTGGAGGTTCACAATCTTGCTATGCTGGTGTATTCTTTTGATACAATTCGGGCTTCCAAAGTACCAGCTTAAGAGGTTGCAACTTGTGCAGAACACGGCTGCTTGGCTTCTAACTTCAGCATAGGACCCATTACTCCTATTCTGGTGGCTCTCCACCGGTTGCCTGTGGAGGCTCATAGCCAGTTTAAAGAGCTATGCTTAGTGTATTGGGCCTTATATTGTGATGACCCATCTTATTTGAAATCTTATTTATCTTTTTATGTCCCAAGTAGAATCTAGCTTGTGTTCTTCCCAACAGGCATTTCTTGTGGTACCTTCCGGTGTCCGCTTGCAGTGTACTTGTCACTGGTCCTTTGCTGTTCAGGGTCCCTAGTCTTTTTAATATGCTTCCTTTGTCTATTTGTAAGGAAGGGTCTTATTTGACTTTTCTTAAGAAAGTAAAAGCTTATCTATTTGCTGGTGGAAAGGAAGGGGTATAAAGTTTAATTGTATTGTTGGTAGGTTATAATTTTCTAATTTCTATGTTGCATTTTATTGTACCTCGCCTTTCATGTTATGAGAAGGTGTGTATATCAAGTTTAAATAAATAAATAAATAATCCCATAAATGAATGGGTCCTTTGGACTATGTGTCTGTAGATGAACAAATGCAGAATACATTTAAGCCAGAAACAAAGGAATGGGGTTCTGATTCTGAGGACTACTTGCCTCTCAGATGGTCTCTTCACATAGCGTCTGGACAGAAGATGAGAGGGAGGTGATACACTCTGTAAACCAACAGCAATCACTACTAGAAACACTGTTACTTTAAAAAGAAACAAATGTTGCTTACTGCCAGCCAACAATTACAAACAAGAAACCCTTTGGGAAAGGAAAGGGGGCACCTCAGTGAGGGAAACTCGCTGCATGTATGCACATGACTCAAGTAAATGAGCTTGCTATCCCTTTAAACTCATTCTTAGGTTCCTGTTCACAGCCAAAGGTTTTTTTATTTAGATTTCCAGTGCATTTAAAAATTCAAATCCAAAATTGCTTTTCTGGTGTGTGAATGCCAAAATGGCATAAATGTAGTGAAAGATCGCCAAAGACCAGACTCAAATCAAGTTTCGCCAACAACTTAATAAAGGCTGCATTAGGAGAGTCTTGGCGTTAACTGATAGTGGCTGCCGCGGAATGAAACTGAGTGGCTGAAGAAAGACATTTAAAAAGGAAGAGGAAATGAGCAGGGATATACAAATGATGTAAGCTAATGAAGAACCAACAATTCACACAGCTGAAAACTATTCAATTACTTCATTCAGCCCTCTGGGTTGAATGCAGTCCAAACAGAATGTCCATTGTTGCTCCAGTCATGCTAAACGTTTCTCTTTATTAGCGCTATTGCTATCTGGGATGCAATCAATGATGTGCCAAGAAAAATCATTCCATTCATGAGAAAAATCAATACAATGCTGGACCATAGGGGCTGTAACCATCAGTGTAGCTAAACGCGATTTGTGCTCAGCAAGTCTGGCCTTCACCATTCTACATGTGCGCCCAACATAAACTTTCTTACAGGGGCAAATAATGGCATAAACAGCCTGCATGGTCCGGCAATTGGTGGCATAGCAGAGATGGTTTTGTTTACCTGTACCTGGATCTATCCATATATCAGTAGTGGTTGTAGTTGCATACATTATGCAATTACGGCAAGGGAATGACCAGTAACTGTCATCTTCCTCGATAGATTAAAAAAAAAACAGCACATACTACAAGATCGCATATTTTACGCCCCCGTGTGTATGCTATGCAAGGGCCACCATGAAATATCGGATGCAATGCTAAGATGTGCCAGTGCTCTGTTCTAAATGAGAAGACCCTACTGAGTAACGCACATTACAAATTTGTTTATCCATAGTGGTATGTGACTGTTGGTTGAGAAGAAGAGACCTGTTGGCACAGAGAGCCCTCAAATAGACTACTTTAACAACATGATAAAGGTAGCCTCACTGGAGAAACAGTTGGAACAGAATCTTAGCCTGAACCTTAAATTCCTCCAAATCAGAGCAGATATGTCTCACACTCAAAAATTGACCTATAGGTAACATCTTTTTTTAATTTAAGAGGATGATGACTTGCAAATTATAGCAGAACATTACATTCAACAGGTTTGCTATAAAGTGTGGTTGACAAATGTCCATGCCTATGCTAGACTAGAGCATCTAGAAATGGCAACTGTACTAACAAAAAAGGCATGGTGAACTTCAGATGACAGTCTTGATCATTCAACCTAATTAGAAGTGTCTGTAGCTCTGCCTCTGTGCCCTGCCATAAACAAAAGATGTCAATAAATCTAAACCAAGCAAATATAGATGGGAGCCACTGAGACTGATAGAGTACCCGCTCCTCAAATGAGGCCACATACAATTTAGCCACACTGGGATCAACAGTGGCTCCCATTGCAATCCTATGAACTTGCAAAAAAAAAAAAATCCCAAAACAATCTTGAAAGCAAAAATAGCTTTTGGTCAACATAATTTCTGCCCATGAGATAAAAACCTTGTGGAAATTCGCTGTGACTCAGGACTTCGATCAAGCCAAGATTTAATCAAAGTAAGAGCTGCCTGTGTTTATAAAGCTAGATACACAGGAACTGGTAATGGTTGTAATTTGTCAATTTTGTTTAAAAAAAAATCAGAAGTGTCTTTGATATATGACCAAGCACATAGAATGCAAGGCTGCAAGAAGGAGTCCAAAAATTTAGATAAGGAAACGAGGCTGAGCTTGACACTATAGGGTGCCTGGGTGGGTAATTGTGAGTTTTGGGTACCTTGGGAACCATATAAAAAATTGGGATTCTGGGATGTTTAACCCATAAAAAGAAATATTCTTGAAAGGTTATAATTCCATCCATGAAAGTCTATTGAAGAAAATAGATGTCGCTTTGAAAATTTGAAGTGGGATCTGGGTAAAAGTCTTGATCCTGTAGTTGACGTAATACTTATGGTAAATGGAGCTCACTCGGATGAAAGGAAGGTGATTAGCGGGGTACCGCAGGGTTCGGTCCTGGGCCCGGCACTGTTCAATGTATTTGAGTGATATTGCTGAAGGTCTGAATGGAAAAGTCTGTCTTTTTGCAGATGACACAAAAATTTGCAACAGAGTAGACTCCCCCGAGGGAGTGCTGAACATGAGGAGGGATCTGCAAAAGCTGGAGGAATGGTCTGATGCTTGGCAATTGAGATTTAATGCGAAGAAGTGCAGTGTCATGCACTTGGGTAGCAGAAATCCAAAGGAAATGTACATGATAGGGGGCGCGAGAGGTTGGTGTGCACAGAGCAGGAGAAAGACCTTGGTGTGATTATTTATGTAGATCTCAAGGTGGCAAAACAGTGTGACAAGGCAGTGGCAAAAGCCAGGAGGATTTGGGCTGCATTTGAAGAGGAATTACCAGCAGAAAGGAAGGGATACTAGTGCCACTGTATAAGTCTCTGTTGAGGCCTCACTTGGAATACTGTGTTCAGTTTTGGAGACCGTATCTTGCAAAGGATGTAAAAAGAATGGAAGCTGTTCAGAGGAAGGCGACTAAAATGATTTGGAGCCTGCATCAGAAGCCTTATGAGGAGAGACTTGAAGACCTAAATATGTACACTTTGGAGGAGAGGAGGGATAGGGGAGATATGATTCAGACCTTTAAATACTTAAAGAGAAATAATGAACAAACAAACAAACCTCTTCCAGAGACGGGGAAGCTGTAAAACTAGAGGGCATGACATGAAGCTGCAAGGTGGTAAATTGAAAGGCAATGTCAGGAAATTCCTTTTTACTGAAAGGGTGGTGGATGCTTGGAATGCACTCCCGATGGAGGTGGTGGGGGCAAACACAGTGACGGAATTCAAAGTGGCCTGGGACAGACACAGTGGATCATTTTACAGCAACAAGATTAAATCTAAATAAACTGAACCATCTAATTTCTCAACAAATAGGGGGTGTCCTACATGGAGCAATGGGGGGAGGAGTGGTGGGTTCACCCCTAAACAAACAAAAAAATAGACATGGGGCGGGGTGCATCTGCTCCTGGTGGGTGCACCACTAAGCAAAGACATGGGTAGGGGTGTACCTACTCTCTAAAAGACATCAGAAGGGGTGCACCTACTCCTGCCATATTGCTGGGCAGACTAGATGGACCACGCTGGTCTTTATCTGCCGTCATTTACTATGTTACTTCTATTTAGTATTGAGACCTAGATTGGACAGCAATCAAACCTCCTTTGTCAGCTGGCTTTATTATTAAATCAGGATGATTAGCCAATTGCCGAAGTGCCTGATGTTCTGGACGGGGAGTATTAATCCATTTCCGTTTCGTAGGTCAATAGTTTTCATATTCCTCAAGATCATAAGAACATAAGAGATGCCATACTGGGTCAGACCAAGGTCCATCAAGCCCAGTATCCTGTTTCCAACAGTAGCCAAACTAGGTCACAATTACCTAGCAGTTTCCCCAAAAGACACAGGTTCTTCAATGCTTGTATTGGGTCAAGCAGTGATATCCTGGTCCCTTTTAATAATGACTTATGGACCTTTCCTCCAGGAACTTGTCCAAACTTTTTTTAAATCCAGCTACACTAACAGCTTTTACTACATCCCCGGGTAACAAATTCCAGCATTTGATTACATGTTGAGTGAAAAAATATTTTCTCTTGTTAGTCTTAAATAAGTTACCCTGTAGCTTCATTGCATGTCCCCTAGTCTTTCTGTATTCTGATGATGTAAACAATCGATCTACGTTTACCCATTTCACTCCATTCATTAATTTATAGACCTCTATCATATCTCCCCTTAGCTGTCTCTTTTCCAGGTTGAAGAGCCCCCAACCTTGTTAGCCTCTATTCATAGGAGTATCCTTCCATCTCCCTTACCATTTTGGTGGCTCTTCTCTGTACCCTTTCTAATAACGCTATATCCCTTTTAAGATATGGCGACCAGAATTGCACACAATATTCAAGGTGCGGTCGGACCATGGAACGATACAGAGGCTTTATAATATCCTTTGTATTATTTTCCATTCTTTTCCTTATGATACTTAGCATTCTATTTGCTCTCTTGGCTGCCGCTGCACACTGGTCGGAGGGTTTTAACATGTTATCCACGATGAACTTTTTCCTGCCTGGTGGTTCCTAATGTGGAACCTTGCATCATGTGACCATAGTTTGGGTTGTTCTTTCCTAGGTGCATAACTTTGCACTTGTCCACATTAAATTTCATCTGCCATTTGGATGCCCAGTCTTCCAATTTATCAAGATCCTCTTGCAATTTTCCACAATCCTCATGGGTTTTCACAACTTTAAATAGTTTTGTGTCATCTGCAGATTTGATAACCTCACTCGTTATTCCCTTTTCCAGGTCATTTATGAATGTTAAAAAGCAGCGGACCCAGCACAAATCCCTGGGGTACTTCACTATTCACCTTTCTCCATTGGGAAAATTGGCCATTTAGCCCTACCCCCTCTGCCTTCTATCCTTTAACCAGTTCCTGATCCAGAATAGTACACTGCCTTCTATCCCATGACCTTTTTAATTTTGCCAAAAGTTTCAGATGAGAGACTTTGTCAAAGGCTTTCTGAAAATCCAGATACATTATGGGGTATGTTTACTAAACCGGGCTAACGGTTAACCCGGGCTATCTGCCACTAGGTCCCATATTATTCAATGGGACTTAGTCGGATATAGCCCGGGTTAACCGTTAGCCCGGTTTAGTAAACATACCCCTATATCAACTGACTCACCTTTGTCTAATTGTTTATTCACACCTTCAAAAAAACATAACAGATTAGTAGACAAAATCTTCCTTGTCTAAAGCCATATTGGCTGTCTCCCATTAAGTCATGACTATCTACATGTTCAGTAATTTTGTTTTTTATGATGGTTTCTACCATTTTTCCCGGTACTGACGTCTGGCTCACCGGTCTGTAGTTTCTTGGATCACTCCTGGAACCCTTTTTAAAAATTGGCGTTACATTGGCCATCCTCCAGTCTCCAGGTATTACAGATGATTCTAATGATAGTTCGCAGATTACTAATAACAGGTCTGCAATTTACATTTCAGTTGCTTCAGCACCCTTGAATGTAAATCATCCGGTCTAGGTGATTTGCTACTCTTCAATTTACAAAATAGATCTATTACATCTTCCCGGTGTATCGATATTTCTTTAAATTCTTCCACAGTATCACATTTATTTATTTATTTACATTCTCTTATATACCGCGCTATTCTGCATCAGTGCGGTTTACATTGAACAAACTGAAATTACATTGAACAGGGCATTATAACTTGGAGATAACTATTTTACAGGGAACATGGGCTCTGGAGGGTTAAGTGGCTTGCCCAAGACCACAAGGAGCACCTGTGGGACTAGAAACCCCAGTCCTTCCGGCCCAAGGTTGCTGTCCTCTAGTGGGATTTGAACCCCCGACCTTCCGGCCTGAAGTACCTTGCCCCAACCACTAGGCCACTCCTCCACTCCTTTAAATACCACTTCAGTCATGGGTACCATCCCTACATCTTCCTCAGTAAAGACCGAAGCAAAGAATTCATTCAGTCTCTCCGGTATGGCCTTGTCCCCTATTAGTGCCCCTTTATCATCTAATGATCCAGCTGACTCTCTCACAGGTTTTTTGCTACAAATGTACTTGAAAAAGTCTTTATTATATGTTTCTGCTTCCGCAGCAAGCTTCTTCTCAAATTCTCTCTTTGTCTGCCTTATCAATGCTTTGCATTTAACTTGGCAGTGATTGTGCTGTTTCCAGTTTTCGTCATTTGGCTCTTTTTTTCCATTTCCTGAAAGATGATTTTTTGGCAACAGCCTCTATGACCTCACCTTTAAACCATGCTGGCAGTTTTTTGGACTTCTTTCCACTTTTCTTAAAGCGTGGAGTACAGCTGGTCTGGGCTTCCAAGATAGTATTTTTAAACAATACTCAAGCTTGATGTAAGTCTTTAACCTTTGCAACTGCTCCTTTTAGTTTTTTCTTAAATATTTTTCTCATTTTATCATAGTCTCCCTTTCGAAAGGTAAAAGATAGTACTGTGGATTTCCTTACCATTCCTCCTCTATTAGTTAAATCAAACGCGATCATGCTATGATCACTACTGCCAAGTGACCCCAATACCCTTATCTCTTGCACCAGATCTTGTGTTCTACTAAGGACTAGGTCCAAAATGGCTTCCCCTCTGGTCGGTTCATGAACCAACTGCTCCAAGAAGCAGTCATTTATTTCATTTAGAAGCTTTATCTCGCTAGTATGTCCTGCCATGACACTGACCCAGTCAATACCGGGGTAATTGAAATCACCCATTCTTATTACCATTCTGTAACTTTTGTTAGCTTCCCTGATTTCTTTGAGCAATTCATCATCCATTTGTTCATTCTGGCCAAGCGGTAGATAGTACACCCCCACTGCCATTGTAGCAGCTGAATGCCACCAAACCAATTATACCAGGAGTCTTTATCAAGGTTCAAGCCAGTTTATTGTATACAAGGCAGTCTAAAAGTGACAGAGCCCCGCTTTAGCAGAAACATGTTCATTTTATACAGCCAAAACATTTTGATACATGAAGACATTCTATTGGTCTTATGCTAATTTCTACAAACTTTCTATTGGTCTGACATTTCCCTAAATTTGACCAATCAGGATCTATGCCCTTTGCTCTGCTTTCTCTAGCTAGCTGAACAATGGCATGGTTCAAACCTGGTTACTTTCCTTCATCAAGGTCATATCTGGCTCTTAAAATGTGTAAGTAACAATTCTGAAGTAACGATTTAACATACAGGCATTGTATTCACTTTGTGCAAACTCTGCTATAGCAGCATTTCATTCTAAAGTAATATTCAATTCTGTCTTTTTAATTTTATGTCTCAGCACTACTGAATTCTGAGGCCTGTCATTTTCCAGGTTCAGGCTTATGGCCTAATCTATAGTTATAGGCTACCTGGCTATAGGTGTAGGCTACCTGGCTACCACATTCCCCCCTTTGATTATTCTCACCCAGAATGTTAAGATGGGTGAGAAACAAATCACTTATACTTGAGTTGTTGCCATGTTATGTGGTATAGGCTGATACCGTCTTATAGCTAGGAGCTTAGCTGTTGTCTTTCTTTCTACAATATTCTCAATGATTGTAGATATATTGCGTAGGCAGAGGGGTAAAATGCATGGAAGTATTAAACATGTTATTACTACTAGTGCTGCAATTACCGCAAGTGTTTTCAGGCCACCAAACATTGAGAACGCAGAACCAAACCATCCATTTAACTCTAGTCCATGCCAGGTCTGAACTGGTATGTATGTTTGTTTGCGCATATGTTCAGCAATTTCTTCTACTACATGACCTTCATTATCTATTTGTAAACAACAATTGGTTAAATTCAATTTTCCACATACTCCTCCTTCAGCTGCTAGTAAATAATCAAGTGCTAAACGATTTTGATATATAGCTGTACGCATTTGAGTACTTTGCCTGGCTAAGAGCGTTAATGCTCTACTTGTTTCATTAGTTATTATTTCTACAACAGCTTGCAAACGTATAATTCTATTCAACATATAAACTGGGGTACGATATCCCCATGTGCCATCTTGCTCCCAAGTGGCAGGTCCATAGTAGGAAATAATTCTTTCAGGTGGCCACTCATCCGTACCACCCCATTTGTCCCATTGACCTATTTTTAAGGCTTCTCTTTTCTGTCTTGTTCTGTATATTGGGTATCCTAGCTGTTCTCCCTGGGCAGTGGATAAAAGAAAGAAGGACGGTCTTATTGTTCCCAATACACATGCTCCTCCCCAATTAGGAGGAAGTTTAGCATATGCTCTAGTTCCACAAATCCAGTAAAGCCCTGGTGGAGCTTGCCAGGTATTAGGTGATACTAGATTTGTCCATAACTTAGCAAGTTCAGGAAAAATAACTAGAGGATTGGTGGGTTCAGGATCTTTTATTCCTGACCACCAGGACGTCTTTTTCGTTGAGGCATTATAAAACTTCTGGCTGAGACAGACCAGCTGTCCAACCTTTGCAGTAAATTGTGGCCCAATACGTGCAAAACATAGACGTCCTACAATGGGGTTAGCTAATACCCATTCACTTGTAGCTTTATGAATATTTGTATAATTATATGATACAGAAAAATTTAATTCTTGTGCTTCCCATGGCCATTGATCTCCCATTTTAGTTCCTCCACAGAAGTAACAATTAGTTATATTGAGACTGGTTACTACAGCTCCAGCTAATTCAAGAAACAAATTCTGTGCGGCATGAGGAACTTCAAACTGTGATTTCATAGTTTCATAGAATGTATGGTGTATTCTATATGGTGATGATACATGAGTTTTAGTGTTAAGTTGTATATATACAAAAGTTCCAGGATCTAATCCTCCCGCTGCTATGCGTAAGCCAAATCTATATCCTTGTTTCCATTGACTGGGATTTATGACCAGGAGCCTTAAAGGATTACAGGCACCTTTCCTACATGTCTTTGGATTAGATAAAGACAGTTTTTCTAAATTGGCTCTACGATTATCTCCTTCCTGTCCTGTAGGGCTACCTGACCATGTAGCATAGTATACACATTCCCATTTTGGACAGTAATAATCAGCTTTTGAAGGTTTACCATAATGTGTTGGAGAATGTACCCCAGTACATATTCCCCATTTATATGCTCCTTCAGGACACATATATTTATCATCATAATAATTTCTCTCCCAAGTCCCACATTTCTGATTATAGTTTCTGTTTATGGCATCACAAGCATCAAAGTATAGAGCTGCAGGTTTTGTAGGGTCTTCAAGTTGTTGAGTAGCATTTAAAAGAGCTCCATCTTCATCATTCCATCGTATTTTTAGCACATAATAGGATGGATTCTGTCGTGGGTGAAAACAAGTTCTGCTTTTTCCTTTTGTGCAAATGTTCAGTTCCGTGCCATTATATATGCATTGACTTACTATACCTGTACAAGTATAGTAGGTATGATAAAGCAAAGTCTGTGTAATCTTTTCTGCAGTACGGGTAGTAGTTATGCATGCAACACAGGGTGGCAAGGCAAAAGTCAATTCAAAGCATCTCAAGGCTGCTATCAAGATGCAACAGTAGAGAATCATGATAAAAAGTCTCTGAAGAATTAGTGCAAGTCTTTGAAAAACTAGTGCAACTGTTGATAATTCTTGACCACGAAGTCTTCTTCTTCTTTACTTTACGTTGACCTGTTTTGCTCTCAGTAGCATGCAACAGGTGTAGTGTTGATTGTAGATCCTCAAGCTTCCGCTGTACATGACCTTACCAATTTCATTGGTAGGTGTGTAGAGCTGTAGATTCCAACGTATTTCAATAAACACAGTCCTTTTAGTTTGCACTGTTGATTAAAATGGCACAAAGATTTTCAAATGATATAGTCCATAATACAGTCTCTTTCTGCTGATAATAATCTCTTCAGAATAAACAAATAAACAGTCTCTTGGGATTCAGGATTTCTGTATTGGCACAGTCTCTTTTTAACTGAATTTTTCAATTTGCTTGTCTTCGCAAAGTTAGCCGCAATGGAACTTCTGGATCATGTTTTGATGTCCACTGGTCTGGTTCTGGAGCTGCTGCTGATTTCACTCTGCTGTGATGAATCCAGGGTTCGAGTTCTGCAACTTTCACTGCTGTAGGTGTTGACAGGATAACGACATATGGTCCTCTCCAGTATGGTTCCAACGGTGTCTTCTTCCAGTCTTTGACCCACACCGAAGTACCAGGCTTGTAAGGATGCAGCGGTTCAGTCAGGTTGATGGGTAATTGGTCTTGTACCCATTTGTGAAGATTCTGCAAAATAGAACTTAGTGCTAATAGTTCTTGCCTAGTAATTTCAGATCCTATCTGCTTCATATCCCCACTAGAGGACAGCAACCTTGGGCCGGAAGGACCGGGGTTTCTAGTCCCACAGGTGCTCCTTGTGGTCTTGGGCAAGCCACTTAACCCTCCATTGCCCATGTTCCCTGTAAGTATTAGTGTATGTGTCTCATATCCCCTCGTGTTAAATGTATCCCCCAACCGCTTTGACCCAGTGAAAAGCGGGATATAAATGCAGCTAAATAAATAAATAAATAAATAAAATAAATTTGATCCCTTTGACAATAGGTGAAGGTCTACCATACAAAATCTCATAGGGAGAAAGTCCTAATGACTTAGTAGGTGCTGAGCGTATCCTTAAAAAAGCTATTGGAAGTACCTGTGGCCATTTTAAATGTGTTTCCTGACAAAGTTTGGACAATTGAGATTTCAGAGTTCTATTCATTCGCTCTACTTTCCCTGAACTCTGAGGTCTGTATGCTGTGTGTAACTTCCATTGTATCTGTAGAGCTTTAGCTAACTGTTGAGTTACTTGGGATATAAATGAGGGCCCATTGTCTGACCCTATGACTAATGGTATTCCAAACCTTGGAACAATTTCACGAAGTAGGACTTTAGTGACCTCTCTGGCTTTCTCAGTTCTGGTGGGAAAAGCTTCTACCCACCCAGAATAGGTACACACTAGAACAAGCAAGTAACGGTATCCATTTGCTTTTGGCATTTCAGTAAAGTCCACTTGAAAATTACTCATGGGAGTAACTCCTGTTGATTGAATTCTTATTGGTAGATTAGGACCTTGCTTGGCATTGTTTTTGGCACATGTTTTACATTGACGAGTTACTGAAGCTGTCAAAGGTCCCAACAAAGAAATATAAAAATGAGGTTTCAAAGCTTTTGTCATTGCAGTTTTTCCATAATGTGTTGCTTGATGAAATGCTTGAACAAAGGCTAAACTTAATGCTTCAGGAATCACTATTTGTCCAGGAGGTTGACTCCCCTCCTGTGGTGGAAGTTCTATCCATCCATTTCTGAGTACTCCCCCTTCTTGTTCACAATAATAGTCCAATTCTTTTGTAGTATATCTGGGATCCCATGAATTAAGAGGTACAGGAAATAGAACTGCTTGAATTGTAGTATTCTGAGTTAGAGTCTGTCTGGTAATGGCTGCTTTACGAGCAGAGGCATCTGCAAATCTGTTTCCTTGTGCAATTTCTCCTTTTCCTGCTTGATGTCCTCGACAGTGCATAACTGCAACTTTCTCAGGGGCCCATACAGCATCTAACAATGTCAATATCTCTGGGCCATATTTGATAGATTTTTCCTCCTGAAGTTATCAATCCCCGCTCTCTGTACAAGGCTCCATGAGCATGCAATGTTGTGAATGCATACTTAGAATCTGTGTATACATTTATACAGAGTCCTTTTCCCAGTATTAGTGCTCTTGTGAGTGCTATCAATTCTGCTTTCTGTGCTGATGTTCCTGAGGCTAGGGCTGAAGATTCAATTACAAGATCCAGGGTTACTACTGCATATCCAGCACAACGATGTCCATTAACTACAAGACTGCTTCCATCCACGAAGAAAGTTTGTTCTGGATCTTCAAAAGGTACATCTGTCAGGTCTGGTCGACTTGAGAATACAGTATCCATGACTTCTATGGAGTCATGATCAGGAGGGTCAGTTCCAATTGGTAACAGTGTAGCTGGATTCAAGGCCTGACTGACCATCAATTGCGATCGAGGATTTTCACACAACATGCTCTGGTACTTTAGCATTCATGAGTTGGTGAACCAGTAATTTCCTTTGTGGTCCATGAGGGTTTGAACAGAATGTGGCACTATTACACAGAGATTTTGTCCTAGAGTGAGCTTGTCTGCTTCAGTTACTAGAAGTGCTGTAGCTGCGATGGCTCTCAGACAAGGTGGCCATCCTTTTGCAACAATGTCCAATTGCTTAGATAGATACGCTACAGGTCGCTGCCAAGATCCAAGTGGCTGAGTCAACACTCCTAAGGCATTTCCTTGTGACTCATGAACATATAGACAAAATGGCTTCTGTACATCTGGTAGTCCAAGGGCTGGTGATGTCATCAGGGCTGTTTTCAGAGTCTTGAATGCTGTTTCTTGTTCAGGTCCCCATTCTAATGGAGATTGTTCCAGTCCTTTGATGGCTTGATATAGTGGTTTTGCAATTAGAGCAAAGTTAGGTATCCATATTCGACAGTATCCTACTGCACCTAAAAAAGCTCTTACCTGTCTTCTGGTAGTTGGAATTGGAATGCTGCATACTGCTTCTTTGCGTTCTGGTCCCAGTCGTCGTGTTCCATTGGATAGCTGGAAACCTAAGTATTTGACTTCTTTTTGGCATAGCTGTGCTTTTGCTCTGGAAACCTTGTATCCTGCTTCATTCAAGAGGTGTAGAAGTTCACTTGTGGCTTGCAAACATTCTTCTTCTGAGTTGGTGGCAATCAGCAAATCATCTACGTATTGAAGAAGAATTCTCTCTCCTGGGATAACTGGATAACTTGATAAATCCTTGCTGAGTGAAGTACTGAAGATTGTTGGTGAATTTTTGAATCCTTGTGGTAATCTTGTCCAGGTAATTTGGCCTCCTCTTCCTGTTGTTGGATCTCTCCATTCAAATGCAAATAAAAGCTGACTGGCAGAGGCAAGCCTTATACAGAAGAAGGCATCCTTTAAATCTAGAACAGTGAAGTGAGTAGCTTCAGTATGAATTAATCCCAGCAGTGTGTATGGATTTGGTACTACTGGATGTATAGTTTCAATTGCATCATTAACTCTTCTCAGATCTTGTACTGGCCTGTAGTCACCTCCAGGTTTCTTGATTGGAAGTAAAGGAGTATTCCATGATGATTGGCATTCTTTTAGTAATCCATGTTTCAATAATCTCTTCAAGTGAATATGAATTCCTTCTATTGCTGGTCGTGGAAGTGGATATTGCTTCACATGCACAGGTTCTGCTCCTGATTTGAGAGTTACAAGAATTGGGGCTATATTCTTTGCTAGGCCAGGTGGATTATCTTCTGCCCATACTCCAGGTGGTGCTGAAATTTCAATAGGAATAGTTGCTTTTTTGACAGGAAAAATGCTGTAGAATCTCCATTCTTCTTCTCGTGGCACTGTTAGTGTCATTAATCCTGCAGGTTTGGGATTTGTGTTCACAGACATTTGCATTTCTCCCTCTTCAGTGAAAGTTATCTGTGCTTGCAGTTTAGCAAGCATATCTCGACCTAAAAGTGGAATAGGGCATTCTGGTATGTATAAAAATTGATGTGTTATCTTTTGTCCTCCTAATTCACACATGCGATTCTGTAAAAATGGTTTAGTTGCTTTTGTCCCAGTAGCTCCAACAATAGTAACAGTTCGTTTAGATAAAGGAGCTACTGGTTTTGCTACTACTGAATGCTCAGCTCCTGTATCTATCATAAAGTTCATGTATTGATCCCCTATCTTCATGCAGACCATAGGCTCTTGGGGACCTAGAATAAACTCAGAGCCCGGTCTGTCCTAATCTTCATCACTATTGTATTCTGTTTCTGCTACTGCAGCTCCTTCAATAGCCTCTTCTCTTTTTTGCTGAAACTGCATACGGCCTGTTCCTGCTTGATTCTGAATACGCCCTCTTCTTCTCCAATTCCCTCCTCCCCTCTCTGAGGTAGGGTTTCTCTGCGGGCACTCATTTCTCCAGTGCCCCTCCTCCTTGCAATAGGCACATTGGTTCTCACCTAGTGGGGGTAGGCTACCTCGACTCCTTCCACGCCCTCTCATTCTTCTGTTGGAAAAACTTCTTCCTCGCTGTTCTACCAATGCTGTAGCTAAAAAATCTGATTTCTTTTTCATTTTCCGTTCACATTCTCTCTCTCTTTCATTATCACAGTTTATAAATACTTTTTGAGCAACTTCCATCAATTGCGCTGTATTCATACCTGCAAAGCCATCCATTTTCTGCAATTTTCGTTTAATATCCCCTTGGGATTGACTTACAAAAGCTGCATTTACCATGCGCAAATTTTCCATGGCTGCTGGATCATATGGGGTATACAGTCTATATGCTTCAGATAATCGCTCATAAAAAGCTGCAGGAGATTCAGTTGGACTTTGTATTATTTCCGCTACTTTTCCAATATTCATTGCTTTTTGACCCCCCCTTTTTAGGCCCTGTAATAGGGCTTGGCGAAACTGTGTTAAAGCTCTCGCCCCTCTTTCACTATTTGGATCCCATCCAGGATCTTCGTTTGGAAATGCTGCCTGTGCCGCCTGTTGAGGATTTAAATTAGCTCGTTCAACAAAGTTTTCTTCTAACCACTTAGTGGATGCCTGCACAATTCTCACTCTTTCTTCAGTAGTAAATAAAGTAGACAAGAGCTGACGACAATCTGACCAGGTAGGTTGGTGTGTTTGCATAATACTGCTCATTAATTCAGTTAAATCTTGAGGCTTGCTAGTATAAGATGCATAATGTGTTTTCCAATTTAACAAATCAGTTGTAGAAAATGGTACGTAAATCAGGCTGGTGGGTCCTAAAGCCATCTGTCCCTGATCGGCAGGCCAGGTACCTGACGTAGGGGCATTACTTTTTTACTGGCACCGCCAATACTTCTTAAATCGTATGTTTTCTGAGCAAATCTTTCTATAGCTACAGGAGATTCTATGCTTGTGGATTCTGTGCTCTCTGCTTCGTTATCAGTAGCTGTCTGTCCCTCTGAAATGCTAGGAATGCTAGGACTTTCAATCAGAGAAGTCTGCCCTTCCCCCAATTGTAGAGACGGCACATTAGGTCTAGGCAACGCTAATGTAACATGCTGCAGTGATCGTGTTAGAATTTCTGAAGACTCTGGGGCAGAGTATATAGGCAATCCCCCCTTCCTGGGTTTCTGTTTAACTGTCTCTAATCCTCTCGCTAGCATAATTTTTCTCAACTCATAATACTGCCGTATCCAGGGTGGCTGCTTCTCACAAATATCTAACCAAGAGTCTATGTAAGGAAACTGATCTGGATAGCGTTCTCTCACACTCTTATGCACAGAAGAAATAATTCTCACATTGAAAGTACCCTCACGGGGCCATGCACTGTTTATTAACGGCCACTCTCTTTCACACAGCACAGCCATTCTATTAGGAGACATTGTAATACCATAATCCCCAGTAAACCCTTTATTAAAGTTCTTGATCATGATTTCTAACGGAGTTTGTGTAGACTCTATCCCACCCATTTTACATGTAATGTGGTGCGGTGCGTCTGTACTACGTAATCACGTACAACAAATTATTACTTCAAACAGTAGGAGAGGGAGGTCGAACTGTGAGGTAAGGGGTCCTCACAGCTCTGGAGACAGATAGGGACACAAACAACAATCACTTCCTCTGTTTCGCGACTTAGACACGGTCGCCCGGCTAAGAACTGCGCTAATCCAGAGTCCACTCTCGTTTGGTCTTGTCAAGACCTCTCACTTACACATCTTTCATACAAACACAATTGCATTTCCCAAAAGCCCAATCCTGACTATATAGGCTTAGCAAAAATTTTACCATTACCATTAATCATGATTTTATTACCAGAAAGAGTCAGTGGTTTCCTCTTGCGCTCTTAATAGCCCTAGCAAGAGTACTCGGACCGCTCTGGACATGATCAGTGTCCTTTTACCATTTTTCCCATTACCATATGGTTCCAGGTTGCAGTACTGTCTGACTTAATAATATAAAAACTCTGTACTCACCCAGATCTGGTACCCGTCCCCCAAGCCAGCGCATGGGTTGAAGCCTGGACTCCCCTCCTCGGGTTCGAAGGTGTTGGCCTAGCCGGACCCAACGCCCGCTGAGGCTAGAACCCTCTCCGATTCAATGGACCGGTTGGCGCCTGAGAATTCACACGTCAGTCAGACGCGGTCCCAACCAGGCCAAACCTTGAGGCGAATTTCGTGGTAAATCAGTTTGATCACTCTCTACCACTACACCTTCCAGGCCAACGCACCAAGAATATGTAGCAGCTGAATGCCACCAAACCAATTATACCAGGAGTCTTTATCAAGGTTCAAGCCAGTTTATTGTATACAAGGCAGTCTAAAAGTGACAGAGCCCCGCTTTAGCGGAAACATGTTCATTTTATACAGCCAAAACATTTTGATACATGAAAACATTCTATTGGTCTTATGCTAATTTCTACAAACTTTCTATTGGTCTGACATTTCCCTAAATTTGACCAATCAGGATCTATGCCCTTTGCTCTGCTTTCTCTAGCTAGCTGAACCAATGGCATGGTTCAAACCTGGTTACTTTCCTTCATCAAGGTCATATTTGGCTCCTAAAATGTGTAAGTAACAATTCTGAAGTAACGATTTAACATACAGGCATTGTATTCACTTTGTGCAAACTCTACTATAGCAGCATTTCATTCTAAAGTAATATTCAATTCTGTCTTTTTAATTTTATGTCTCAGCACTACTGAATTCTGAGGCCTGTCATTTTCCAGGTTCAGGCTTATGGTCTAATCTATAGTTATAGGCTACCTGGCTATAGGTGTAGGCTACCTGGCTACCACACCATCGCCTTCCCCTTTTTACATGGAATTTCAATCCATAGAGATTGTACAGCAAATTTTGTTTCCTGCAAAACTTTAATTCTTTGCGACTCAGTGCCCTCTCTAACATAGAGCGCAACCCCTCCACCAATTTGATCAGCTCTATATTTACGATATAGTTTGTACCCAGGTATCACAGTGTCCTACTGGTTGTCCTCCTTCCACCATGTCTCTGAGATTCCAATCATATCTAACTTCTCATTTAGTGCTATATATTCTAACTCTCCCATCTTCATTTTTGGACTTCTAGCATTTGCGTACAAGCATTTTAGAGACTGTATTTTATTCATATTAATCTGGCTATCGGTAGGCAGGGGTAATTTGGAATCTTTAAACTCTGTCTACTCCGTACTCAAGAGCATTTGGGCTACTTTTTTCTTTATTGGAACCTCTCTGCTGATATGCCCTAACTTCATTCTTTTGGTAGTATCCTTCAAGGATACATTGTTCCAAACCATGTGTTCTTCAGCTCTCCCCTATTATCTAGTTTAAAAGCTGCTCTATCTCCTTTTTAAAAGTTAATGCCAGCAACCTGGTTCCATCCCAGTTAAGGTGAAGCCCATCCCTTCAGATGAGCTCCTTCTTTCCCCAGAATGTTCCCCAATTCCTAACAAATCGAAAACCTTCATCCTTGCACCATCGTCTCATCCACGCATTGAGACTCTGGAGCTCTGCCTGCCTTTTGGGTCCTGTGCGTGGAATGGGAAGCATTTCAGAGAACGCTACCCTGGAAGTCCTGGATTTCAACTTCCTACCTAATAGCCTAAATTTAGCCTCCTGAACCTCCCTACCACATTATCCTATGTCATTCGTACCGACATGTACGAACAGCAGACTCCTTCCCAGCACTATCTAAGACCTTGTCTAGGTGGCACATGAGGTCTGCTATCTTCGTACCAGGCAGGCATGTTACCAGGCAATCCTCATGTCCACCAGCCACCCAGCTATCTACATGCCTAATGATCGAATCACCAACTATAACGGGTGTCCTAACCCTTCCCTCATGGGCACATGGCCTTGGAGAAACTTCCTCTGTGTGAGAGGGTTTTACACCACCTGTAGGACAGGTCCTAGCTACAGGATCATTTCCTGCCACACCAGGGTGATGCTTTCACAATCAGGTACTATCCCTAGAGGGCTTACAGTACATCTAAGTCTGTACTTGAGGCAACAGAGGGTTTGTGACCTAAGGCCACAGGAGTACCAGTGGGATTTGAATCCTGGTCTTGCTGGTTCTAAACTGCTGCCCTAACCACTAGGCTACTTCTCCACTATATCATTAAGAACCAGTTCCTGAAAAGTCTGATTACAGGGATCTAAAGGTCCAGGAGGCATCCACTGAGACTTGTCACGAAATAGTGAAGACAGTAGGAGGCAAAGTGCAAAGTTATGTATCTAGGAGAGAACAACGCCAACTATGTTTACACATTGCAAAGTTCCACTTTAGGAACCACCACCCAGGAAAATGATTTAGGCATCATTGTGGATAAAATGTTGAAACCCTCTGCCCAGTGTGCAGTGGCGGCCAAGAAAGCAAATAGAATGCTAGAATCGTAAGGAAAAGAATGGAGAATAAAACAAAGGATATTATAATGCCTCTGTATCATTCCATGGTGCGACCGAACCTTGAATATTGTGTGCAATTCTGGTCTCCGAATCTTAAAAAAGATATAGCGTTATTAGAAAGGATACAGAGAAGAGCCACCAAAATGGTAAAGGGGATGGAAGAATGCCCCTATGAGGAGAGGCTAAAAAGGTTAGGGCTCTTCAACCTGAAAAAGAGATGGCTGAGGGGGAGATATGATAGAGGTCTATAAATTAATGAATGAATAGGTAAATGTAGATCAACTGTTTACGCCATCAAAATATAGAAAGACTAGGACATGCAATGAAGCTACAGTGTAACCTATTTAAGCCTAATAAGAGAAAATATTTTTTCACTTAGTGTGTAATCAAACTCTGGAATTTGTTACCGAGGATGTAATAAAAGCTGTTAGTGTAGCTGGGTTTAAAAAAGGTTTGGACAAGTTCTTGGAGGAAAAGTCCATGAACCATTATTAAAGGGGACTCGGGAAATCCACTGCTTGCCCCAGTACAAGCATTGTCGAACCTGTGTCTTTTGGTACTTGTGACCTAGATTGGCCACTGTTGTAAACAGGATACTGGGCTTGATGGACCTTGGTCTGACCCAGTATGATATATCTTACGTTCTTATAGGTAAAGATTGCTGGGAAAAGAACTATGGGCAATTCTCCAAAGATCTTTCTGCACTGTGCCAGGCAGTGACCTCTACCTGCTGTTGGTTCGCACAGCACCAGAAATTAGGTCTCAACAAAAAAAGTGTTTCAATGAAAGCAATAGCAATCACTACCAGAAACACTACTACATTAAAAAGAAACACATGTTGCTTACTGTCAGCCAACAATTACAAAACGAAACCCCTTGGGAAATGAAAGGGGGAACTTCAGTGAGGGAAACTCACTGCATATATGCATATGACTCAAATAAGGACATTGGGGGTTCCGATGGCAGGCACAATGTGTCAACCCTGACGCTGCCTGGACTTGTCTCGTCCCACATCTGTATAGTCAGACCAAACAGTAAATTGTTTTCTAACACTGCAAGGGTGGAGAGAGGCTGAGGTAGAAGGAGCTTCTCAGGTTACATTTTAAGATCAGAGGGGTGGGGATGAAGATTAGGCAAGGGATCCTCCTCCCCCCCCCCCCCCCAAATCTAAGAGCCTCCTCTATCAAGGTGGCTTGGCTGGGAGCTAAGCAGCTCTTGATCTGCTATAGGAACCTGTTGATAGTACATGGGTTGACCCTGCCCTCACGCCTATTAAAATGAATGTGTGAAACTAAATGAAAAAAATAACCTCTGGAAAATTGGGTGCAGTTTGTGTAAAAAACGCAAAATTAGCAGAATTGTTCTTGCCTGTGCATATTCCTAATATGTCTTCATCCATCAGCATACTTTATCTCTGAAAACTTTTGACACTTAACATTACACCCAAAAACTAGGACAGCTCTATTGTAACGGAATGTAGGTAATCAGCCAAGGGAAGCTCTTCAAAAGTATATCTGTATCACTTGATTGTTACAAGGTGTTTTTCAAAAGCTCATCCAGTTCATCTGGTAGTTTGTATATATACTTTTCTTTTCACTTCTATGAATTATGCATTAAAAGGCATAGACTCCTATGATTATGCATTAGGAGGTGATGCTGAGCTGTCACTCGGATTCCACAAGAGTTCATAGTATAGGATGGAGGCATTACCAAACATTTGCCCATATAAATAGTTCATCATATAGAATTTTGTTAAAATAGCTTTGTGGGATTTTCATAGTTTCTGATGTCCAGTGTGTGTCTTACCCTCCAGGATACTCTCCTCACTCAATAAAAGGGGCTCTTTTTAAAACTGCATCCTAATGATGTGACCTTGCCCTTTGATAGGTCTCTTATGGGAGTTCCTGGGTGTGCTGCTACTTTTCTTTGCCTTCTGCTTAGATCTTATCTGATCACAGAAACTAAGCAGGGCTGGCCCTGGTTAGTTTTGGATGGGAGATTTGTCTTGTCCAAATATGAACTTGACCTTCATTCCTATACTTCTTCATTCTACTATCTGGTGACAGGCAGCTAACGCTAAATTCTGCGTAGAACTCCTTGGAGCTAATGCTTTAAGTTCTGGAATACTCTACCAGAGGGCTCATCTTGAAGGGAAGGGGATTGTCATCAGTTAACATGCACAATGTAGGCCAAAAGCCTCCTGGTGTTCCCACTAAGTTGTCACCCAGTTATGACACAATGCTTTGTATGTAGTCCTTTGGCTGCAAAAACTTGAGGGAGCCGTACAGTATAGGGGATGGAGTACTCCTGTGCACAAAAGAATAGTGGGGCCTGGGAGTGATCATATCTGATGATCTTAAGGTAGCCAGACAGGTAGAAAAGACAGCATCCTTCTGGTTTCTGTCGTCATCTTTTCAACCTGCTGAGCCACTTTAAGATCATTCAAAATGATCACCCACAGATTCCAGTCTTTTTGCTTATTGAAATACTTCACCCATATACTGTACTGCTCCCTTGGGTGTTTGTAGCCCAAATGCATGACCTTGCATTTTTTTAGCATTAAATCTTTACTGCCAGTTTCTCGACCTTCAAGCTTTGCTGCATCCCTCCTTATGTTATCCACACTTTCCAGGGTGTCTACTCTATTGATGATTTTAGTATAATCCACAAAGATATTACTATTAGTAGTCTGTGAACTATCATTAAAAATCATCTGTAATATCTGAAGACTGGAGGATGGCCAATGTAACGCTAGTTTTTAAAAAGGGTTCCAGGGGTGATCTGGGAAACTACAGACTGGTGAGCCTAACGTCCGTACCGGGAAAAATGGTAGAAACCATTATAAAGAACAAAATTACTGAACATGTAGATACACTTTTGGCTTAATGGGAGACAGCCAACATGGCTTTAGCCAAGGAAGGTCTTGTCTTACTATTCTGTTATGTTTTTAAAGGTGTGAATAAACAGGTAATCAGTTGATATAGTGTATCTGAATTTTCAGAAAGCCTTTGACAAAGTCCCTCATGAGAGACTCTTGACAAAATTAAAAAGTCATAGGATAGGAGGCAGTATACTGTTGTGGATCAAGAACTTGTTAAAAGATAGAAAGCAGAGGGTAGGGCTCAATGGCCAATTTTCCCAATGGAGAAAGGTGAATAGTGTAATACCATAGGGATCTGTGCTGGATCCACTGCTTTTTAACATATTCGTAAATGACCTGGAAATGGGAATAATGAGTGAAGTTATCTAATTTGCAGATGAGAGAAAATATTTCAAAGTTGTTAAAACCCATAAGAATTGTGAAAAATTGCAAGAGGACCTTGATAAATTGGAAGACTGGGCATCCAAATAGCAGATAAAATTTAATGTGGACAAGTGCAAAGTTATGCACCTAGGAAAGAACAACCCAGACTATGGTTACGCGATACAAGGTTACACATTAGGAACTACCACCCAAGAAAAAGATTTAGGCGTCATCGTGGATAATATGTTGAAACCCTCCACCCAGTGTGCAATGGTGGCCAAGAAAACAAATGAAATGCTAGGAATCATAAGGAAAGGAATGGAAAATATAAAACAAAGGCTATTATAATGCCTCTATATCATTCCATGGTGCGACCACACCTTGAATATTGTGCGCAATTCTGGTCACCATATCATAAAAAGGATATAGCATTATTAAAAAAGGTACAGAGAAGAGCCGGTAAAATGGATGGAGGGATACCCCTATGAAGAGAGGCTAAAAAGGTTAGGATTCTTCAACCTGGAAAAAGAGATAGCTGAGGGGAAATATGATAGAGGTCTATAAATTAATGAATGGAGTGGAACGGGTATTTATTTTTTTTATTTAGACAGTTTTTATATACCGCCTTATCCTTCAATCAAAGCGGTCACAACACAATTGGGGGATACATTTAACACGCGGGGGATATGAGACACATACACTAATACTTACAGGGAACATGGGCTATGGAGGGTTAAGTGGCTTGCCCAAGACCACAAGGAGCATCTGTGGGACTAGAAACCTCAGTCCTTCCGGCCCAAGGTTGCTGTCCTCTAGTGGGATTTGAACCCCCGATCTTCCGGCCTGAAGTACCTTGCCCCAACTAGGCTACTCCTCCCATATGTAAATGTAGATCGATTGTTTATGCCATCAAAATATAGAAAGACTAGGGGACATGCAATGAAGCTACAGTGTAACCTATATAAGACTAATAAGATAAATTATTTTTTCACTCAACATGTAATCACACTCTGGAATTTGTTACCGAAGGTTGTAGTAAAAGCTGTTAGTGTAGCAGGTTTTAAAAAAGGTTTGGACAAGTTCCTGGAGGAAAGGTCCATAAACCGTTATTAGAGGAGACCCAGAAAATCCACTGCTTGCCCCAATACAAGCATTGTGGAACCTGTGTCTTTTGGGGAAACTGCTAGGTACTTGTGACCTTGATTGGCCACTGTTGTAAACAGGATACTGGACTTGATGGACCTTGGTCTGACCCAGTATGGCATATCTTATGTTCTTATTGCAAACCTTTCCTGATAGCCTTCCTACAGTTTCACTTTCAAATATGTTAAAAAGAACAGTACCAAAGGCCTATCCTTGTGGAATGGCACTGGTAAGGCCCTAATCTTCATAGTGAACCCAATTTACTAGTGCCCTTGTGTTGTCTCCTACTCAACCTGTCAGTCACTTTAGGGTCAGTCCCAAGGGCACTCATTTTCTATGTCACTGATGTGGAGTGGTGTCAAAGGCCACCTCCATTTTGCACATAAGATAGAAGTGCTTAGGGCGTACCGCCACTTGAAGGAGTTATATTATTAGGACTACGATGTTCTGCTTTTCCAGGATTATTCTTCGCAGGTGAGAGTCCAGTGGGGGGGAGAGAGTTCAGGTTTGTGCGCCAGTACCCAGCTCATCTGTGTGTTTTGCATAATGGTGTCGCTCATGTACTTTCTATGCCCAAGGTTATTAAGGTATCGTTGGAGGTGCTGGGTTGGATGTTCATGTGATCTCCTCTAAAAGGGCTTCCCTATAGACCGCTTGCTGCATTTGAGAACTATGTGGTCTTACAGTTGGGAGCTGCAACTCCTTAGCTTAAAAAGTCAGGATGAACTATCGAAGACTGGTTACCTTTGAGTTTAGTGCTTTGTTTATGGACTTTCCTGCTGGGCCTCAATGTAGCCAGTAGAGGCATTGATGTTTTGGGGGCTTATTCTCCCAGAATCTTTTGGGGATTTATTGATTTTTCTCTGTTCAAATATGGGGTGAACTTTATGTATTCCAATTGCTTATTCTCCCTCTTAGAATGCTAAGATTAGATCACCCGATTCTAATCAGGGGGAATTTGGTTTGGGGAGATTTGGGGGCTTATGAAGAATGTGTGTAATGTTGTAGGTGTAGTGGTAAAAATGCAATGTGTGCCTTTGAGTCAGTCCTGACTCCTGGCGACCCAGAAGCTCCTGGGTTTTCTTGGCAGTGTCACCGGAAGTAGATTGCCAGGCCTTTCTTCCAAGGCAATGGAGGGTTAAGTGACTTGCCCAAGGCCACAAGGAGTGCTAGCGGGAATTGAACCCTGGTTGCTTGGTTACCAAGCCAGTGCTCTAACCACTAGGCTACTCCTCCACTCCAGGTGTAGTGATAGTCCCTGCATAATGTGGAAGTGTGTATTAGGATGGCAGAGGGGGGCCTCATTGGTGATCAGACATCTGTGGTGGTGTGGATATGGTGTGGTGAACTTACAGAAATGGTTTGGGAAAGGGGGTGAATAATGTTCTACTTTGGAGGTATATTAGTGGTTTTACTGGAGGGCTTTTTAAAGGAGTTGTGGTGTAGGCATGCGTGCTTCTTGGTTTGTGTGTTTGTTTAAGGTCTTGAGGTGCTACCATGTAGAGATGGGGTAGGGGACGAGCACTTCAGGTACTCTCTCCTATACAATTGGAATTTTTTACTTTTTGGATGGAATGTACTGTCATGCATTTGCTATGAGGAGCTGAGATGGTGATGCGGATTGCTTCATGGAATGTCTCTGGGTTAGGCTCCTTGATTAAACAATATAAGATTTTGCAGAGACTACATGGCTGTAATCTACATATTGCCTTTCTGCAGGAAACATGTCTCGATGAGGTGGAGCATGCCAAGTTAGCCCGTATGTGGGTAGGAGAGGCTGTTTTATGCCTTGGCTGGCTCAAATATTTATTTATTCTATTGGTAAATGATTGGTTTTTAAGTTAATCTAACAAAAAGGGAAGCTTTAGCCTATAATGTTAATAGGCTGCAGATGTGGGGTAAATCCTTTCCTTTGCAATGGGCCATGCGTTGTCGGTATTTTCATACCAGCACATTTGATTGGGATTTATACTTGGAATGTGGAACCTTTATTACAGGAATCTGAATCCCTTTTGCATCACTGGTGGGTCATATTTTTCTTTTTCTTATGATTATGATCCCTAAATAGCTCTACATGATGCAAATTCTTTGTTTATTGGCCCCATAAAGCAATAACCAGGTTGCGTGCTGCATTTTTGAAATTTCTTTGGAAGGTTAATTTTTAATATTAATGAGTTAGCATGGTGAAAGGGGTTTTGGGCCTACATAATATTTCTCCAGGACCAAGCAGGAGGTCAGTCCTCACATATGGGTGACGACGGCGCAAAGAAAGCCTTTGGGAATGCAGCACGCATGTGCGGTCCCCTTCCTGCCCAAGGGTGCCATCTTGCTCAGTCTTTCTTTTTCCGCGGAGCCCAACAGACATAGTTCGTGTCATCCGGTAAAAAGTTGATTTTTCTGTGATTTTTCTTGTCCCTTTATCCGGCTCGACCATCCCGCCTCGGCTCGGTACACCGGTATCGAGCCCAGAACTTCTTTTTCGGTTTTTGTCCTTTATGACTAGCGTTTGCACTTTTTCTGTTATTTTCACTGGCAGCCCTGTCTTTTAACCTTGCAGGGGCCCTTTTTCCCCTGATGGCTGTCAGCGGGTTTAAAAAATGTGATCAGTGTAAGAAACTTATGTCTCTCACCGACACACACGACTGCTGCCTCCGATGCCTCGGGCCTGACCATGACCCGCTGGTCTGTGGCCCGTGCGTCAAGATGTCATCGAAGACGCTTCGGCGCCGTCAGCATCAATGTGAAACAATTTTTTCGGAGTCCGCGTCCAGCCGGCCCCGGACTTCGTCAGAGACCTCGACATCTCGGGAGTCTGACCCCGAGCGCCGTCGTGGGTCCTCTGAAGGAGGGTCTCCCGCTCGGGAGCACAAAAGGAAGAAGAAGCTCGTGATGGCGGCATCAGTGGATGCACCTGGATCCTCGAGGGCCAGGTCGCGCAGCCCTGACCGCCGTCCTGGGCTCTCTGAGTCAGAGCAACCGACCAAACTGCCTTGCCTGGAGCTGGAGTCCCCGAGTCAGGTAACATCTGTTGTCCTCGTGGACTCTCCTCCGGGAGAACTGACGCCGGGCCTGACGCCATCGGGGCCCGATTCGGGGGCTGCAGTCTCCTGAGCTCGGTCTCAGGTTGATGGCCCTGGAGAGCAGCCTGGCTGCCTTCATGGAACAGCAGCGGGTACTGATCGCCGGTTTGAACGGTGCATCTGCCCCAACCACCGGGACCTCGACCATCCTTGAGTCCTTCAAGTCTCGAGTCAATCCTCAGCCAAGGACACCCTTGACCTCCCGTGCGGGGCTGAGGTCGTCGACGCCGGCGCCCTCGGTGTCGGGGCGGGTGGCATTGAGGCCCACACGGCCGGAGCCGCTCGATGACTCCTCGGAGGAGTCTGCGTGGGAGACGGAGGACGAGGAGTCTCCTGACAACTTCCGGACCCGGTGCGTCCCGTCAGACTCCCCGGAGTCTGAACCTTGGAGAAGGTCCCCCCCCCCCCGGAGGATACCCGGTTCTGGGACTTTGTCAGGGACATGGCCAAGGCCAAGGCTTTGACATTCTCGGCGGAGGCCAAGGAGGAGCCTCGAGCCGAAGAGCTCGATACCCTCCAGCATGACATTCCTCCGAAGGAAGCCTTTACTGTTACGGTTCCTCCGATGCTGGGACGGCTGCTCTTTCGTATGTGGGAGGCACCGGCCTTGGTGCCGGTTCTTAGCAAGTGGGTCAATTCCATTTATCGAGTCCGTAAGAGCCCTGGGTTCCAGAAGGCACAGCTACCGCACAACTCCATGGTTGTGGAATCGGCCATGCACAGGCTGAAAAGTCAGAAGATGCACTCCTTGGTGCCTCCCGGCCGGGAGGCCCAGAACCTGGATGCCCTCAGTAGAAAATGTTTCCAGGGTTCTATGCTATCTTGCCGTGTCCAGACTTACCAGCTGTACAAGGGCATGTACCTACGGGACCTGGAAAAGGAGATTGCCGGGTTCTCGGCTGGCTTCTCCGAGGATCCCTTGCAGAGATTCAAAGCCTTGTTTACAGGGATCTGAGAGTGTTCGAAGTTTATCTCTCGAGCAGCCTATGATGGCTTCAAGGCTTTGGCCCAGGTAGCCGTGGCCGGCATCGGTGCACGGCAGGCCTGGCTACAGTCATCGGACCTGGAGTCATGGGTGCAGGACAAGTTGGTCGATGTCCCCTGCTGAGGTGACAACCTGTTTGGCAAGCCCATGACTGAAAAGGCTTCAGAAATCGAGACTAAGACTCTCACCCAGGACAAGGCTGTCCAGAAAGACTTCTGCCCCTTCTCAAAAAAAGAAGGGCTCAGTGAAGAAGCTCTTTTTCCCGAGGAAGGGTGCTGCCTACAAAACCTACCCTCAGTATCAGACCTGTCCAGCTCCCCATCAGGGCCAGCAGGCCAAAAGGCAGGGGCATGGGCCCCATAGGCAGAAAACCCCCAAGCCGCCAGCCCCGGCTCCTGCACAGCAGGGAGGGGGTTTTTGACTCCCACAGCATAGCCTCTTCTCCGCCGGTGGCTCCACTCAGCACAGGAGGTTGGCTGACCCTGTACGCCTACAGGTGGCCAGCCATCACAGGGGATACCTGGGTACTGAGCATAGTCCAGAAGGGCTAAATGCTCCATTTCCATCAGCTACCTCCTCCTACTTTCCAGGGGAGCCTCCAAGACTTCCTCTGCACAGGGACCTCCTCCTTCAGGAGTTGGCAAGCCTTCTAAAGGAACAGGTGGTGGAACCGGTGCCACACCACCTGGAAGGGCAAGGCTTCTATTCCAGGTACTTCCTGGTGCCAAAGAGAACAGGAGGCCTCAGACCTATCCTTGTGAAATCTAAACGAGTTTCTGGAGAGGGAAAAGTTCAAGATGCTTACCCCTGGAATACTGCTGCCCTAACTCCAGCAAGGAGACTAGCTATGCTCCTTACATCTAAAGGATGCTTACACTCACATCCTCATCTATTCAAACCACAGACAATATCTCCGATTTGTGGTTGGAGGAAACCACTTTCTGTACAGAGTGCTTCCCTTTGGCCTGACCTCTGCCCCCACATTTTTCACCAAATGCCTAGCAGTGGTGGTGGCTTTTCTCAGAAATCAGGGGATTTTTGTCTTCCCCTACCTGGATGACTGGCTAATCAGGGGCCAGTCACTCCAGGAGGCCCGACAGGCCACTCTCCGCACTGTCTCTCTTCTTCAGCATCTGGGCTTTGTCATAAACTAAGTCCACTTTGCTCCCCTCTCAGAACCTAGAGTACCTCCAGGAACAAGCAGGAATGTAGTCTTCACATATGGGTATCGTCTGTACCGACGGAACCTGCGTGGGAACGCTCCCCAGCATCCAATAGGAACGCTTTTGGGAGCATCCCTCAGCACATGCACGCTGCCTTCCCGCCTTTCCAACTGTTCCTCTTCAGTTCTTCGTTTTCCGCGGAGCCGACAGTATCCATACCCTGTCACCGCAGAAAATTCCGTCTTTAAAATTATTTTCTTGTGGTTGCGTTTGCCTTCGCACGACGCTTACCGGTACTGCCGGTTCTTTTCTTTTCTGTTCCAAAAAAAAAAACCCCACCACCTTATACTTTGAACTGTTTCTCTTCAGAAACTTTTCTTTTTCGGTGCTAGGCGCTATTTTGGGCACTAGGCCCCATATTCCTAAAACATGGAAAAGCCAACTAGTGGTTTTAAAAAATGTACTAAGTGTGGCGGTACCATTTCCATCACTGACACCCATGATTGGTGTCTTAAATGTTTAGGGCCTGAATATTCTCCATCTGAATGTCTCTCCTGTATGGGGATGACTAAAAGAGGGAGACAGAACCAGGCTGCAAAGCCCGGTACCCTCTTTTCTTCGGATGCCAGATCCATTGCATCGACATCTTCAAGGGCCTCCTCTTCCTCCCATGGATCTCAGGTAACTAAACATAAAAACCAGTCCTCAAAGGGTAGCTCTCCTGCTAAGCATCGAGAGGCCATTGGCATTGACCTTGAGGGAACCACACAGGCAAAGCAGCCCCGGCGGGAGGCTTCGGCTTCCAACGCATCAGTGGACTCCAGGATATTCTCGAGGCCTCGACCTCGCCAGAACTACCTGTGCCATGCTCAAGGGTCCCAGCTGTTTCCACCGATACTGACACCCAGGCATTGGCAGCGTCGATAGACCAGAGGTTCCTCGCTATTGAACGCAGCATCGCAGCTCTTCTCTCAGCTGCAGTACCATTGGTCCAACGGGCACCGACATCGGCACCGATGCCGGTACCTACACCGGTACCGGTACCGACGATACCAGTACCAATGGTACCAGCCCCGGTGGGAATTCTTCCCACGCCATCTTTGGCTGGAATCGACAGATCGGTACCGGATCAACTCGGTACCGACTTCGATCGATACCAGGACCGTGCCTTGCATGAGCATCGTGGTCAGGAATACTTCGAGTCCTCCGATTCTGAAGACTCTGACAATTCTGCTGGTACTAGAGGGTTTCTCCCAGAAGATCCCTCTTCTCCCCAACCCAGAATATCACCTCCAGAGGACATGTCTTTTCAGGATTGTATGCGTGATATGGCCAAGGGCCTTTCAATCACAGTGGCCCCTGAAGAGCAACCCAGAGCAAAGGAATTGGAAATTCTCCATTATCCTAAAGCTCCAAAGGAGGCAGCCACTCTGCCTATCCATGAAATTCTGCATAACTTGATGCTCAGAATGTGGGAGATACCTCTGACTACATCTCCTCACTCTAGGAGACTTGATACTATGTATCGAGTTCCGCCATGTCCTGGATTTCAAAAGACTCAGCTGCCACACCATTCAATGGTGGTGGAGTCAGCCATGCGTAGGATGAAAAGTGCAAAGAGGCATGCATCCAATCCTCCAGGTCGTGAATGCAGGACTCTGGACGTTTTTCGGCTCTGAACATTTCAGGCTTCCATGCTTTCAGCTAGGATCAGTTCATATATACTATATATGGGAATATTCCTCAAGGAAGTTACAGGAGACTTGGAACTTAAGAGCCCATTTCTCCCAGATGACAAGAGACAAGACTTTCTTGCTCTAGTTAAGCATGCTCAAGATGTCTCCAAGTTTGTAAATCGTGCAGCCTTTGACTGCTTTGAATGCATCAGCAGAACCTCTACTATTGCCATTGGCGCACGACGGATTGCCTGGCTTCAGGCATCAGACTTGGAGACTTGGGTACAGGACAAGTTAGTCAACATTCCTTGCACGGGAGAAAATCTCTTTGGCAAGAACTGGCAGGAAAAGTCTAACGAGTTAGATGCTGACAATACTACTCTAGATAGATTGTTGAAATCTAGAGCCACTCCAACCAAAACGAAGCCTTATAAAAAACCCTCTTTCAGCAAAAAGAGGAAATTTTATCCTTCCTATACCCAGCAGAGTCAAACTCAGGGTCAGGTTGCCCAAAAGGGACAAACTAGACAGCAGAAGAAGCCAAAAGGCCCGAGAGCCCAACCATCTCTGCAGGTTCAGCCCCCTCAAGGGCTTTGACTCCTTCCTAGAGAGCTTAGCCTTCCTGCCTCTGAGGGGTCCTCAACCCCCCAATATCCCAGGCATGTTATGCCACTTTGCCAACAGATGACATCAGATAACAGCAGAAGATTGGACTCTGTCCATTGTAGGAGAGGGGTACAAGCTCCATTTTCACAGCATGCCCTCTCCTACAATTCTAAAACAATTCAATTCTCCAACCTCCGCAGACGATCTGCTAGATCACGAGGTCTCAACACTTTTTTCCCAAGGGGCAATAGAGGAGGTACCCATTCGTCAACGGGGTGCAGGGTTCTACTCCCCCTATTTTCTTATTCCAAAGAAAACAGGAGGACACAGACCCATTTTAGACCTCAGAGAATTGAACAAATACCTGTTTCGAGAGAAGTTCAAAATGATTTCTCTAGGAACTCTTCTGCCATACCTTCAAAGCCAGGATTGACTTTGCTCTCTAGACTTAAAGGATGCATACACTCACATTCTGATCCATCCAGATCACAGGAAATTCTTACGATTCCTTTTCAGGGGAAAACATTTCCAGTACAGGGTTCTTCCCTTTGGTCTAGCTTCAGCACCAAGGGTATTCACGAAATGCATGGCAGTAGTAGCTGCATTTCTGCGAACCCTGGGGATATTTGTCTTCCCTTACTTAGGCGACTGGCTCGTTCGAGCCCCTACAGTTGCAGAGGCCAGCACTGCACTGTCTAGCACAATGCGAATCCTCCAATATTTGGGGTTGGTAATAAACTTCCCAAAATCCCAACTTGTTCCTTCCCAATGCCTGGAATTCATAGGGGCCTGTCTAAATGCCAGACAGGCAAAGGCTTTCCTTCCACAGGCCCAGTGTCTTCGCATAATGCAACTAGCTTCTCAAGTAGCAGGGAAATCCTCCCTAACTACTCGAGAACTACTACAGTTGCTGGGACATATGGCATCCACAGTTCATGTAGTCCCATATGCTCGCCTTCACATTGCGAGCAGCTCAGTGGACCCTATCCACACAGTGGACACAGGCCACAGGTCTTTTTATCAGACAAAATATTAAACTCTCAGCATCTAATTTTGTCCCTCCAATGGTGGCAATTACTAGAAAATCTGACAGTGGGGTCTCCTTTTCATCAACCCCTTTTTCAGGCCACCTAACAACAGATGCATCACAGGTGGGTTGGGGAGCACACCTGAATCATCTCTCTACCCAGGGAACCTGGACTCCACAGGAGGCTGGTCTACACATAAACCTCCTGGAATTAAGAGCAATCTATTTTGCTCTTCGAGTTTTCCATGCCCAGCTCAGCTACAAGACAGTCCTAGTCCAGACGGACAATCAAGTAGCCATGTTCTATGTGAACAAGCAGGGCGGGACAGGCTCTCTGTCATTATGCAACGAAGCTTTACGACTGTGGGCCCTCGCCAGAGAGTATCAAATTCACCTTCTAGTGGTATACCTTCCAGGCATTCAAAACCTTTGGGCAGACAAACTCAGTCGAGTACTGCTGAATCACGAGTGGTCCCTCCACCTAGACCAGGTGGCAAAGATATTTCATCTCTGGGGCACTCCAGACATAGACCTCTTTGCAAGTCCACTGAATGCCAAACTTCCCCGGTTCTGTTCCAGGATTCCGGCTCTCAATTGTCAGGCAAGGGATGCCTTTCTCCTTCACTGGGGTCAGGACTTCCTTTATGCCTTCCCACCCATTCCCCTCATCCACAAAACACTCTTCAAGCTTCAGAGAGAGGGTCGCATGATTCTCATAGCGCCACGTTGGCCACGCCAAGCGTGGTATCCCCTGCTTCTACGTCTTTCTCAAGCTGCACCTCTGGAGTTAGGGCATGCTCCAGATTTCCTTTCCCAAGAGGACGGGACGCTATGGCACCCGAATCCCCAGTCCCTGCATCTCACGGTCTGGTTGCTGAAGGCTTAGACCTCCAGGATTTCAACCTGTCCCAACAGGTAAAGGATATCCTTCAGGCTTCTAGGAAACTTTCCACAAGAAGATCTTATGCCTTCAAGTGAAAACGTTTTACTATATGATGCTCCAAGAAGGGGTTAAACCCTCTTGTCATACCTTTAGAATTGATACTAGAGTATCTCCTTCACTTATCGAATTCTGGTCTAAAGACCAATTCGGTAAGAGTCCATCTTAGTGCAATTGCAGCTTCTTATAAGCCTCTGAATGGACAACCAATTTCCTCTCATCCACTCATATCCCGATTTATGAGAGGTCTTCTATTAACCAAACTTCCCATTAAGCCACCACCGGTGGCATGGGATCTAAATCGAGTTCTTGGGCAGCTCATGAAGCCGCCTTTTGAGCCTTTAGCCACTACAGCCCTTAGGTTTTTGACCTGGAAGGTCATCTTCCTAATTTCAATCACCTCTGCACGTCGCATTAGTGAACTGCAAGCTTTAGTGGCTGATCCTCCTTATGCTAGATTTCATCATGATAAGGTTGTTCTTAGAACTCATCCACGCTTTATGCCAAAGGTAGTTTCACCTTTTCATTTGAATTAATCAATTTATCTTCCTGTATTTTTTCCGAGGCCTCATGCCTCTAGTGCAGAAAGAAACCTTCATACTTTGGATTGTAAAAGAGCCTTATCCTTTTACCTACAGAGAACACAGCAACATAGAAAGTCCTCGCAACTTTTTATAGCTTTTGACCCTAGTCATTTGGGACTTCCAGTCTCCAAAAGAACTTTATCTAAATTGATTGCCCAATGCATATCCTTTGCTTATGAGAGTAAGGGTCTTCCTCTTCATGGCCATGTCACAGCTCATAACGTGAGAGCCATGGCAACTTCCATGGCTAATTTCCACTCTGTGTCTATCGATGACATTTGTCGAGCAGCCACCTGGGCTTCGGTACACACCTTCACAGCCCACTACTGCCTGGATAAAGCCTCCTGTTGGGATGCCTTTTTTGGCCAAGCTGTTCTTCAAAATCTCTTTCAGACCTAATTCAACTCCTACCCACCAACCCTGGTGGAATGCCAGAGATCCATGGGAGGAAGGATTCCCACCTTTCTAGGGTGGCACTTTCCTGGGGCTATCTCCCTGGCATCTTCAGCTAGGGAGTCCCCATATGTGAAGACTACATTCCTGTTTGTTCCTGGAGATAATAGCGTAGTTACTCATCTGTAACAGGTGATCTCCGGGAACAGCAGGAATTTAGTCTTCACAACCTACCCACCTCCCCTAGGAGTTGTCTCTCTATCTCTGTCTCTTTCCTCTCTCCCTCTGTCCTTTCACTCAGCTACAAACTTAATTGAAGAGGGACAGTTGGAAAGGCGGGAAGGCAGCGCACATGTGCTGAGGGATGCTCCCAAAAGCATTCCTATTGGACGCTGGGGAGCGTTCCCACGCAGGCTCCGTCGGTACCGACGATACCCATATGTGAAGACTAAATTCCTGCTGTTCCTGGAGATCACCTGTTACAGGTGAGTAACTACGCTTTATAGGGGCCAGGTTGGGAAAGAGACCACGTGACGCATGAGCGGGTGAGACGCATCTCTCCTTGCTCTGGGGCTGTCTCGCCGATATATTAATCTTTTGGCCTCCCCCCCCCCCCCCCGGTTGGAAATCCCCCGAAGCCCGTGAGTGACTCAGCAAGAGATTCCGGAGGTGCTCGTTCACTTACCACCCTTTATTATGCCTCTCGCCGCAAGAAAAGAGCGGGAGAAGGCTGCGAAACTGGGAACTGCTCCGGCCGGCAAGATGGCGTCCATCATGGCGCAGCCGCTGTCTCCCGGCGCGGAGAGCGGCGATTCTGGCTCTGAAGAGCTGGCGAAAGTAGTGGCCAAATTTCTGGAACCGAAGTTCGATCGGATTCTTACCAAGCTGGACGCTGTCGGGGAGACTCTGACTGAATTCGGTCAGCGCGTCGAAGTCGAGCATCGCGTGTCCGCGCTTGAAGAGGCTGAAGGGCTGCAGGCACGTGAGCAGGCCTCGCTGCAAAAGACCATTGCGGCCTTATGGGACAAAGTCAATGTCTTGGAAAATCGCTCCCGCAGGAACAACTTGAGGATCGTGGGAGTTCCGGAGGCTCATACTGAGAATTTGCTGCTGCCGCTGGTGGAGTCCTGGCTGCCCAGAGAGCTGGGGCTGGAAGAGCTGGTGGGCGAATTAAAGGTAGAGAGGGTGCATCGCCTTGGGCCTAAGTCTGAGTCCAACCGGCGCCCGCGGGTAGTGCTTGCCTATATCCTCAACTTCCACCATAAATGGAGGCTGCTGCAGGCGTTTCGGCAGAAGCGGGCGTTGTTACTGGACAACCATAAGGTGCTCCTATTTCAAGACTACTCTGCCTCTGTAGCTGCGAAGCGCAAAGAGTTCTCCCCCTTTTGCTCCGTTCTCTTCCAAAAGCAGCTTCGTTTTACACTGGCATTTCCCGCGACGCTGCGAGTGCTACATGAGGGGAAAAATCATGTCCTAAGCACGGTGGCAGCCGCACGGAAGTTTGTGGAGTCCTTGGAGAATTCGGGGCAGGCGACCTGAAGGGATCAGCACTACCCCGGCCTACCAGGCATCAGCGGCTGGCTGAGTGGATGGGACACTTGGGGACAGGACTCTTTATGGGCCTTCACCTTGTTTTGACCTCGGGATGGGGTCGCGCTGCCCCCCGAGGCCATGCGTTCCCTTTTGGGAGACTCAAGGGTTTTTCTTTGTCTTTTTTGCATATGTGGGGTTTGTAGTAGCGCTGTATGGTGGGTGGGGGCATTATATGTGTTCAATTTGCCAGTCTCCCTTTCTTTACTGAGATGCTGCTGTGATTTTGTACCAGCTATGCGGGGAGAGTGGTGCAGGGCCCATTGTAGGGGGTGACTGGTTATTCCTCTTCTCGGTTAGGATTGGGCTAGATTTTCGTTATTACTGTGGGGATAGGGGGGGTCTGTTTGTTTGCCACTGTGTTATCTCTAAGGGGGGGAGGGGCGGGACAGCCCTGTAGCGCACAGAAGTGGGCTCCGAGCCTGGCGCAGCTGGCCGGGCACTTTACAGGGTATGTTTTAGATTGGGGTTGGGAAGGGGGGTGGGGGGTGGGTGGGAATGGGAGGGGGGGGGAAGGAGACCTGTGGGGGGAGGTGCTTTGGGTGGGGGGGTGGGGGGGGCGACATACCTGGCTGTTGATGTGGATTGTTTGGGGTGTTAGAGAGGGGGGGAGTGTGCTTCGGGATGAGCGAATGGTTTGTTTGGATGCTCCTAACACTAGGCAGTGGGGGTTCGCACGATTTTTTGATCCCACGGGGCGATGGAGGCGGGGAGCTGAGGCTGGGCAGCTCGTAGCCCGCGGCTCTATGGTGTGGTCTGTCCGGGTTCGTGTGCTGTGGGACCCCGGCTGATGGGGACCGATTTACAATTTATCTCCTGGAATGTAGGGGGTATTGGCACGCCTATTAAGCGTACGAAGGTGTTGCAGTCCCTCCAAAGGCGTGGCGCACATGTGGCGTTCCTACAGGAGACGCACCTTTCTGATACTGAGCATGCCAAGTTGAAGAAAACATGGTTGGGTGAATTGTATGCAGCAGAGGGCGTTGGGGGGCGGAGGAATGGTGTGGCTATCCTGTTTCACCGGCAGTTGAAGGTGGAAGTCCTTAGGGAAGAGAAAGACCCCTTGGGAAGGTATATCTGGCTGCAGGCCAAAATTAATGGTGAAGAATTGCTGTTGGGGAATGTCTACGCGCCCAATGTCTATAGCCATGCATTTTTTAAGGCTTTGGGGCGGAAATTGGGTAGCGCCCATAATTTGCCTGTCATCCTGGCGGGCGACTTTAATTGCCCCCATAACCCGGAACTGGATAAGTCTGCAGCTACCACGGGGGGAGGGGGTTGGCACAACAAGGGCATTTCCTATCTTTGCCAGGTGGGTGAATTGTTGGATGTCTGGAGAGTTTTACATGGAGGTGAGCGAGACTACACACATCTTTCTAGAGCCCACCGCACTTGGTCTAGGCTGGATTACATCCTGGTAACGCAGGCGGCTTTTGGTAGAGTGAGTGGGGCGGCGATTGGCCCGATACAGGTCTCTGATCATGCTATGGTGAGCATTAGTTGGCAGGCCCAGTATCGGTTGGGTGGTAGGTGGTCTTTCCCCCGACAGCTTTGGCAGCGGGAAACTTTTCGGGAGTTTGTGCGCACCCGATGGCTTGAATATAGGGGCCAGGTTGGACACACTTCAGGCAAGAGCTTACTTGCCCGAGGACAGGGCCCACAGTCTTATGGACTTGGCCAACCAGTTCCAAAGCAATTCTCGTGTTTCCACCAGGCACTACCTGCGGCTCCTGGGCCACATGGCATCTACGGTACATGTGACCCCGAATGTTCATCTGCACATGTGGGCTGCTCAATGGTGCCTCAGAGATCAGTGGACACAAGCCACCGGCGACCTCCGAGACAGAGTAAAGGTGTCCAGACGACTTCTGAACTCCTTACAGTTGTGGCTACATCTGCCAAACCTCCTCAGGACTGTACCTTTTTAGACTCCAGCCATACACAAGGGTGCTGACAACAGATGCCTCCTTAAAGGGTCTGGGGTGCACGTTGCCAGGGCATGTGCACTCAAGGCCTGTGGTCCTCTCGGGAGGCTACACAGCAGATCAACCCTTTAGAGCTGCAAGCAATCTGCTTAGCTCTGCAAACCTTCTGCCATGCTCTCTCTCAACAGTCTATCCTAGTTCAGACGAACAATCAGGTAGCAATGTTCTATGTGAACAAACAAGGAGGCACGGGCTCCAGGCTCCTATGTCAGGAGGCACTGGACCTTTGCTTCTTTGCGGTCAAACAAGGCATGTTTCTCAAAGCAGTTTATCTACCTGGTCAGGAAAACTTCTTAGCAGACAAGCTAAGCAGGATTCTCCAGCTCCACGAATGGCAGTTGAATCCATTGGTGGTCCAGCAGATCTTCTTCCGCTGGGGACTTCCATCCATTGATCTCTTTGCAAGTCCACTAAACCATCAGCTGTCCAGGTTTTGCTCCAGACAGCCACATCTTCTGAGGATGGCAGCAGATGCTTTTTTGATCACTTGGTCTACGTTTGCGTTTCCTCCCACGCCCCTCGTGGCGCGAACTCTGTTCAAGATCCTCCGGGACAAGGCCTCGGTGATTCTGGTAGCCCCCAGATGTCCGAGGCAACCGTGGTTTCCACTTCTCCTACAGTTAGTGGTGGAAGCCCTTTTCCCTCTGGAGCTGCAACACAATCTCCTGTCTCAAGAGCAGGGTTCCCTTTTGCACCCCAATCTCAGGTCCCTCAATCTGATGGCCTGGCTGCTGAAAGGATATTGCTAGCTCCCTTACTTCTACCTAAGGAAGTTGAAGAGGTGGTCTTGGCCTCTAGGAAGCAGTCCACCAGAAAGTCCTATGCCCTCAAGTGGCGTAGGTTTACGGTATGGTGTGCTCAACGCAATGAAGATCCTTTCTCTTGTCTTGTGCCAGTAGTACTGCAGTATCTACTTCACCTGTCAGACCCAGGCCTTAAGTCTAACTCTGTTCGGGTCCACCTCAGTGCTTTGTCAGTGCAACACTCACCGGTGGAGGGACAGTCGCTGTCAGTTCACCCCTTAGTGTCCAGATTTCTCAGAGGTCTGCTTCTATTCAAGCCTCCGGTTCGTCCACCGGCGACTGAGTGGGAATTGAACGTGGTCTTGCAACAACTGACTCGCCCACCGTTTGAGCCGATGGCTACTTGCCATTTGCGCTTCCTCTCTTGGAAAGCGCTCTTCCTGGTGGCTCTTACCTCGGCCAGACGTGTGAGTGAACTACAAGCTCTGGTTTCTGATAGACCGTACATGCGGTTCTATAGAAACAGGGTGGTCCTACGGACCCATCCCAAGTTCCTCCCAAAAGTGATCTCATCTTTCCACCTCAGTCAGGAGGTGGTTCTTCCAACCTTGTCCTTTTACATAGAATGTACGCGGGAGCATCGAAGGGCTACTCAGCTCTTCGTCTCGTTTGACCCTAATAGGATGGGGTTACCTGTCTCCAAGTGTACGTTATCCACTTGGGTGGCAGATTGCATCGCCTGGGCGTACAGGGCAGCCGACCTCCCCTTGCAGGGTCGGGTCACGGCCCACCGTGTCAGGGCGAAGGCCGCGTCAGTAGCTCATCTCCGCTCTGTTCCATTGGCAGACATCTGCCGGGCCACAACTTGGTTTTCAAGCCAGACTTTTGCAGCCCATTACTGCCTGGAGAGAGAGTCCCGGTGGGACAGTGTTTTCGGCCAGGTGGTACTCCGTAATGTCTTTGAGGTTTAGGCAACTCCTACCCTCCAGCCCTTGTGTTGGGCTACCGTACGGGGTGCGTTCTGAGAGAAAATTTTTATCATAGATGCTGAGGCTCTTGAGAGGGAGCCAATTTTTCAGCTCTGGGTTCACGGTAGCCTAGAGCTGGGGAGTCCCATATTTGAGAACTGACTTCCTGCTTGGTCCTGGAGAAAGCGTAGGTTCTCCAGGAACAGCAGGAATCAGTCCTCACGACCCTCCCTCCTCCCCTGGAGTTGTAGTCCTAACCTTTATTTTGATTTTTTGCTGTCTTTAGCTATGTCATCAGTGAGTAAGATGGCACCCTTGGGCGGGAAGTGGACCGCGCACACGCGCTGCATTCCCAAAGGCTTTCTTTGAAAGCTGGGGAAATGCTCCGCATGAGGGCTCTGTCGGCGCCGACGTCACCCATATTATGTGAGAACTGATTCCTGCTGCTCCTGGAGAACACCTGTTACAGGTGAGTAACTACGCTTTACCTGTATAACTGGGCGGCCGGTATGTGATGGATTGTTGGCTACAGCCAATCGTGCCCCCTTTGCTGTGGTGAAGCCACTTTCACTTAGTTTTGTTTTGCATTCTAGGTGTAAATATCTCCTGGCAGCTCTCACCTCATATGTTCTCATTCACCTTTTGTGGCTTAAATGGTGCTGGGTGTGTTGTCAGATTGACTTTAATTTAGAGAGATCTCCATTTTTCACTCCGCTAAGTAACGAAGCGTTCCCAGCAGGTATGACCACCAAGGTGTATAAAGAATGGTTTGCCAAAGGAGTTTGGTACCTCCTTGAAGTAATTAATGAGGAAGGGCAATTTCTGCCTTCCAGACTTTGAGGGAGACCTATAATATATCACCCAGAGACTTATATGCTCCTTTGCAATTATGTCATTTCCAGACACTTCTGGTGACCTCCCTGGTTGAAAAGACCAGGTAAGTGTTAAACGATTGTTTGGAGCCTGAGATTAATCCCCCGACTTATACAATACTCCAAATAGAGCAACCGGATTTAGATTTTCAATACCGTTCTGCTAAATAGAGTGCTAATATTGGGATCCCCTCACTGGCAGCCTGCTTCACCAATTGTATCAGACATATTTTTTCCTTGACAGATAATCTGGTGCTTCAGGAACAGCAATATACATTTCTTCTGTGAGCTTACAGTATATCTTCCCTAAAGGTGCTTCTTATATTATCTCGGCTAATGATGATAATTGTTTGAAATGTGGGAAGCAAGAAGCCTGTTTGGGGCACATGTTATGACACTGCCCACAGATTCAGGGATACTGATGACAAGCCCTTGTTTTTGTGGGAGAGAATTTGGGGAAACATTTGCCAGGCATGGTGGAGTTTTTATTGTTTGACTTTACTGCTGTCAAAGTGTTATCCAAGGGAAAGAAGATGTTGGTGTGAAAGATCTGTTTGTTAGCCCATAAGTGTATACTCCTCATGTGGCGGAATAAAGACCCTTCTGGTCTTACTCAACTAAGGCTTAATGTGTATGATCTTATGGTAATGGAGCATCTGAGGGTGGAGAACAGGAGTGAGGTGAAAAACAGGTAAGCTTTATTGAATATCCTGACATGGCCGTGTTTTGGCAAGTGCCTTCTTCAGGGGCATACCTTTAAAATACAAACAAAACTGATTTATATACATAAAAAGATGATAAACAAATACATGAAACCTAAGGCAAAATGTAAAGACAAGTGCTAAAATCAAAATTAATAACACACAAAATAAAATGATATAAATGATATGTTACATAAAATATAAGTAAAAAGAAAAATAAATGAAATACCAAAGCAAGTGCTAAAAGTTAATAAACAACATACTAGGCCACAATAAAATGACATGTAAATCACAAAAACGTTGATAAGAGATAAAAGTATCTAAAAACAATTAGAACAATTAAAAAGTCATGAAATAAATATGAATATTAGCAAACTACAACTACATGTATATAGACTGAGAGTGACCGTAAAATATAGTATCGCATAGAGCAGGGGTGGGTAATTCCGGTCCTGGAGAGCCGCAGACCAGTCAGGTTTTCATGATGTCCCTAATGAATATTCATGGACCTTTTTCCATACAATGGAAGGCAGTGGATGCAAATAAATCTCATGAATATTCATTAGGGACATCGTGAAAACCTGACTGGTCTGTGGCCCTCCAGTACCGGAATTGCCCACCCCTGGCATAGAGTAATGATTTTCAAACTGCCCTAAGGAGGACTATAAAGGGCCAGGCCGAGACAGTGCCCCTGAAAGGGCCAGATATACAGTAAGCAAATGGGTAAGTATGCAACAGCAGTTCTGCCTCTAAAAAATAAAGTTAAAACGGTATGATAAATTCAATATAGGGAGAAAGAAGGAAAAATAAATTAATATACTGCTGTTCTATTCTATGGAGTAACCAGAGAAACATGCCAACTTTAAAGTGAACTAAAAATAGGAAAGAAAAAGGAAGAAGCTTACTTTAGAGCCCAGAAGAGTTTGTGTGTGGGGGGGGGGGGGGGGGGTTTTCACCTGCTGGTCTAAATGTATATGTATTTTACATCTAAGGTTTGCTACACTTCTCAGAAAGTCCAGAATTCCCCGTTATCCCAAAAATTGCATTGGTACTGCTAATGGCTGCATATTTCTTTATTCCTTCCTCTGGGGTGTCCAATATGATCTATTAGGGTATTTGGAAAGACATGTTTACTCATTGTTTCACTGCCGTTGTTTTAATAGAGCTTTCTCCAGGACCAAGCAGGAAGTCAGTCCTCACATATGGGTGACGTCGGCGCCGACGGAGCCCTCGCGGAGCAATTTTCCCCAGCTTTCAAAGAAAGCCTTTGGGAATTGCAGCGCGCATGCGCGGTCCCCTTCCCGCCCAAGGGTGCCATCTTAGCCAGTCTTCTTTTTTCCGCGGAGCCCTACAGACGTACCCGTCGTGTCCCCGCGAAAAAGTTGATTTTTACTTGTAATTTTCTCTTATTTTCTTCGGTTCGACGCCGGTCTTTTTCCCGCCCGGACTCGCGACGCCGGTCACGAGTCCTCTTCTTCTTTTTTCGGTTTTTCTGACTTAGTCAGTTTCGTTTTCGATTTTTCCCTGGCAGCCCGGTCCTTTGACCTCGCCGGGGCCCTTTTTCCCCCGATGGCTGCCAGTGGTTTCAAGCGGTGTGGTCAGTGTGACCGGAATATGTCACTAACTGACACACACGACAATTGCCTCCGCTGCCTGGGCCCGGATCATGAAGAAATGATCTGTGGGCCCTGCGGCAAAATGTCCTCCAAAGCGTTGAGAAGTCGGCGGCATCAGCGGGATAGGATCTTCGCTGACCCCAGCCGTACCCGGACCTCGTCGGAGGCCTCCGCGTCCAGAGGTTCCAGCTCGGACCGTCGCCGGAGTTCCTCCGACAGGGGTTCTCCCTCCGGGGACCATCGACGGAAGGTGAAACCCGCGAGGGCGGCGTTGGTGGACGCTCCTGGCTCCGCGAGGGCCAGGTCGCATAGCCCCGATAGCCGTCCCGGGTCCTTGGAGAAGGAGCACCTCCCGAAGCGACTTCGCCTGGAGTCGGAGCTGCCTGCTCGGGTAAGTCCTGTGGTCCTCCTGGACTCGCCTCCGAGACCGCCGACGTCGGGCCCGACGCCGTCGGGGCCCGAGTCGGGGGCTGCTGGGTCGCCTGAGCTCGGACTCAGGTTGACGGCCTTGGAGAGCAGACTGTCTGCCTTCATGGACCAGCAGCGGGCACTGCTCGCTGGCGCCGCTGCCCCGACCGCCGGGACGTCGACGTCTACGTCGACCCCGGAGACCGAGCCGATCCTCGAGTCCATGCGAACTCGAGTCGATCCTCGGTCGAGGTCACCCTCGGCCTCCCGTTCGGGACCGAGGTCGCCGACGCCGACTCCCTCGGTGTCGGGGCGGCAGGCGCCGCGCCCTGCCCGGGCCGACCCCACCGAGTCCTCGTCGGAGTCGGTCTGGGAGTCCGAAGAGGAAGAGTCACCTGATTCTTTTCGGACTCGGTGTGTCCCCTCGGACTCACCTGAGTCCGAACCTCGGAAGCAGTCCCCCCCGGAGGATGCCCGGTTCTCGGACTTTGTCAGGGATATGGCCAAGGCCTTGGCCTTCCCTGCGGATCCCGAGGAGGAGCCTCGAGCCGAAGAGCTCGACGCCCTCCAGTATGACTCTCCCGCCAGGGAACACTTTACTGTACCGGTTCCTCCCATGCTGGAACGACTACTCTTCCGCATGTGGGAGAGTCCGGCCTCCTCGCCGGTCCTGAGCAAGCGGGTCGATTCTATCTATCGAGTCCGCAAGAGCCCTGGCTTCCAAAAAGCACAGCTACCACACCATTCCATGGTAGTGGAATCGGCCATGCATCGTCTTAAGAGCCAGAAGATGCACTCCTCGGTGCCTCCTGGCAGGGAGGCCCGTAACCTGGATGGCCTTGGTAAGAAGTGCTTCCAGGGCTCTATGCTTGCGTGTCGTGTCCAGACCTACAAGCTATACATGGGCATGTATCTCCGAGACCTGGCTAAAGAGCTAGCCGGATTCTCCGCTGGTTTGTCCGAGGAACCCTTGCGGAGGTTCCTGGCCTTGTCCTCTGGCATTCGGGAATGCTCAAAATTCATATCCCGAGCAGCCTATGATGGCTTTGAAGCATCGGCTCGAGTGGCCGCAGCCGGCATCGGTGCCCGCCGACAGGCTTGGCTTCAGTCGTCGGACCTTGAGCCCTGGGTGCAGGACAAGTTGGTCGATGTCCCCTGCCGAGGCGAGAACCTCTTTGGCAAGCCCATGGCTGAAAAGGCTGCACAGATCGAGACGGAGACTCTCACCAGGACTAGGCTTTCTAGGAAGACCTCCGCCCCTTCCCAGAAAAAGAAGGGCTCGGGAAAGAAGTCCTTTTACCCGAGAAAGGCGACTGCCTACAAACAATACCCCCAATATCAGGCCCCTGCAGCTCCCCAACAGGGCCAGCAGGCCAAGGGACGGGGTAACGGGTCCCGTAGGCAGCAAACCCCCAAGCCTGCACCACCAGCCCCTGCTCAGCAGGGTGGGGGTTTTTGACTCCTTAAGCATAGCCTCTCCCCCTCCGCTGGCTCCTCCCAGCACCGGAGGCCGGCTGGTTCACTTCGCCCACAGGTGGTCCAGCATCACCTCAGATGCCTGGGTGCTTCAAGTCGTGAGAGAAGGCTACCTTCTCCACTTCCAACAGGTCCCTCCCTCCTATTTTCCGGGAGAACCTCCACGACTCCCTCTGCACAGAGAATTGCTCCTTCAGGAGTTAGCAGGTCTTCTACAGGAACAGGCGGTGGAACCGGTGCCCCACCACCTGAGAGGTCAAGGCTTTTATTCCAGGTACTTTCTAGTACCGAAAAGGACAGGAGGCCTCAGACCCATCCTGGACCTGCGCAACCTCAACAGATTCCTCGTGCGGGAAAAGTTCAAGATGCTTACCCTTGGAATCCTTCTGCCCTACCTCCAGCAGGGAGATTGGCTATGCTCCTTGGATCTAAAGGATGCCTACACGCACATCCTCATCCACCCAAGCCACCGCCAATACCTAAGGTTTGTGGTGGCAGGAAATCATTACCAGTACAGAGTACTGCCCTTTGGCCTGTCCTCCGCACCGCGGGTCTTCACAAAATGCCTCGCGGTGGTGGCGGCCCATCTCCGGCTTCACGGCCTCTATGTCTTTCCGTACCTCGACGACTGGCTCATCAGAGCAGCGTCCGCTCCGGAGGTCACCAACGCCACACGCCGCACGGTGACTCTTCTCCAGTACTTGGGCTTTGTTATAAACTTCGCAAAGTCCACTTTGCTCCCCTCACAAGATCTCGAGTTCATCGGCGCAAGGCTGCACACTCCTCAGGCACGAGCGTTCCTACCGCTCGACAGGGCTCAACGGCTCATGGACCTAGCCGACCGTTTTCGCATCCAGCCCCTGGTCTCCGCCAGGCGCTTCCTGAGACTACTCGGCCATATGGCTTCCACCGTCCATGTGACCCCCAATGCCCGCCTGAATATGCGGCCTGCTCAATGGTGTCTCCGCAAGCAGTGGCAACAAGCCACAGGCGGCCTAGCAGACCTAGTGCACGTTTCCGAGCCGCTGATCTCGTCTCTCCGGTGGTGGCTTCATCGGCCGAACCTGGTACTCGGCATGCCTTTTCAGTCACCTCAGCCGGCCCAGGTGCTGACGACAGATGCATCCCTCCTGGGCTGGGGAGCACATTGCCAAGGGGCCTGTACTCAGGGCCTCTGGACCGCGTGGGAGTCTGCTCAGCAGATCAACTTCCTGGAGCTCAGAGTGATCCGCCTGGCTCTCAAGGCCTTCTCCCACCTGACCTCTCGCCAATCCGTCCTTGTCCAGACGGACAATCAAGTTGCCATGTTCTACGTGAACAAGCAGGGGGGCACGGGCTCCTTCCTTCTCTGTCGGGAAGCACAGAAGCTCTGCTCTTGGGCCGTCAGTCACGGCGTCCATCTCAAGGCAGTTTATCTCCCAGGCCAAGAAAATTGCCTGGCGGACAAACTCAGCAGGATCCTCCAGCCGCACGAGTGGCGCCTGGATCCCTTGGTAGTTCAGAAGCTCTTTCTAAAGTGGGGCCTCCCCACGATGGATCTCTTTGCCAGCCCTCTCAACCGGCAACTTCCTCGCTTCTGCTCCCGTCAGCCACATCCCCTTCGAGTTGCGGCAGACGCTTTTCTACTCTCATGGTCGGAGGGCCTTCTGTACGCTTTCCCTCCCACCCCGCTAGTCTCTCGAACTCTTTTCAAGGTTCTCCGGGACAAAGCCTTCATGATCCTGGTGGCCCCTCGCTGGCCCCGACAGCCGTGGTTTCCACTCCTGCTGCAATTAGCGGTGGAGGATCCATTCCCTCTGGGGTCACAACCGGATCTCCTCACTCAGGATCAGGGGTCTCTGCTACACCCCAACCTCAGATCTCTCAATCTAATGGCCTGGCTGCTGAGAGGGTAGTCCTTGCTCCCCTTCTTCTGCCAGCAGAGGTGGAAGAGGTCGTCCTAGCTTCTCGGCGACCTTCTACCCGCAAATGCTATGCCCTTAAATGGCGTCGTTTTTCCGTTTGGTGTACCCAACAGTCTCAGGATCCCTTCTCCTGCCCGGTGTCGGTGATTCTGCAGTACTTGCTATACCTCTCTAATCTGGGACTTAAGTCCAATTCCGTCAAAGTTCACCTCAGTGCTCTTTCAGCACATCATGTGCCGGTGGACGGCAGACCTCTTTCCAGCGACCCTCTCGTAGCGAGGTTTCTCCGAGGTCTCCTTCTACTTAAACCACCTCTGCGCCCGCCAGCACCTGACTGGGATCTGAATGTGGTGTTACAGCGGATCACCTGTCCGCCTTTTGAAACCTATGGCTACCTGTTCTCTCCGTTTTCTTTCTTGGAAAACATTGTTCTTGATAGCCCTCACTTCCGCTAGACGCGTAAGTGAATTGCAGGCCCTCGTGTCTGATCCCCCTTACACTCGGTTCTACAAAAATAGGGTAGTCCTACGGACTCACCCAAAATTTCTTCCAAAAGTGGTCTCCCCTTTTCACATCAATCAGGAGGTGGTACTTCCAACCTTCTTTCCCAGACCACACTCCTGCTGAGCTGAAACGGTCCTCCATACCCTGGACTGTAGGAGGGCATTGAACTTCTACCTTGACCGTACGCGGGAGCACCGTAAAGCTGCTCAGCTTTTTGTGTCTTTTGACCACAATAAATTGGGGCTCCCGGTCTCCAAGCGTACTCTGTCCATCTGGGTTGCGGACTGTATCACTTGGGCTTATGGGGCAGCCGGACTCTCCTTGGAAGGTCGAGTCACGGCTCATTGCGTTCGGGCAAAGGCTACGTCAGTGGCTTACCTCCGCTCTGTTCCGCTGGCAGACATCTGCCGGGCCGCTACTTGGTCTTCGAGCCAGACATTTGCGGTCCATTACTGTCTCGAGAGGGAGTCCCGCAGGGACAGTGCTTTCGGACAGGCAGTCCTCCGTAATCTCTTTGAGGTCTGAGCAACTCCTACCCTCCATCCCGGATGTGGGCTACCGGTGGGTAATAATTCAGCGAAGATTCCTTCCTTCGGTGCTGCTGAGCTAGAGGGAGCTCTTTTTTGTGCTTAGGGTCTCCGGTAGCCTTAAGCTTGGGAGTCCCATATGTGAGGACTGACTTCCTGCTTGGTCCTGGAGAAAGCGTAGTTACTCACCTGTAACAGGTGTTCTCCAGGAGCAGCAGGAATCAGTCCTCACAACCCTCCCTCCTCCCCTTTGAGTTGCAATCATCTGCTTAAGTTTTTTTTTTGCAAATTTTTTATGCTGTCTTTTTTAGCTATGTCATCTGACTGGCTAAGATGGCACCCTTGGGCGGGAAGGGGACCGCGCATGCGCGCTGCAATTCCCAAAGGCTTTCTTTGAAGGCTGGGGAAAATTGCTCCGCGAGGGCTCCGTCGGCGCCGACGTCACCCATATGTGAGGACTGATTCCTGCTGCTCCTGGAGAACACCTGTTACAGGTGAGTAACTACGCTGTCTGGCTCCGCCTTACATGCTGAAGGCTTTTCCTTGCAAAAAAAACACACACACTCTCTTCTGGGCTCAAAAGTAAGCTCCTTCCTTTTTCTTTTCTATTTTTAGTTCACTTTATTTATTTATTTATTTAGTAAATACTTATATACCGCTACTTCCAGCGATCAGCAGCGGTTTGATTACAAGTTTGGGATTTGTCAAAAAATCAAGACAGAAAATTTGGGGCATAGATAGAGAGAACAGGGGTAATACACAGCACACATATTAGGGTCTATATTTAGACCATAATTACTATCACAATCGATTATATATTTATACAAGCAATTATACATTTACATACGCGATTATCCGTCATCTATGTACAGTTTTACATACAGCTATTCACTCTCTTTTATCTTCTTGGATTTACATCTGTATATAGTGACAATTGAACAGGTGCGTCTTTAATTTTTTTCTGAAATCGGTTATGTCTTTAATTGCTCTCAGCTCGTGTGGGAGCTGGTTCCATAAAGTGGGGGCAGAGAGGGAGAACGCTCTGCGACTAGTACTGACTTTTACGTGCCTAATGCTGTTTGGGACTATTAGTGTGTCTGAGTTTATGGTTCTCCTGCTTCTGGTGGTAGGTTGTATGGAGATCAGGGAGGAGAGGAATGAGGGGGCCAGGTTTTGAATTAACTTGAATGTCGTTACCAATGTTTTGTATTGGATCCTGGCAGCAATTGGGAGCCAGTGCAGTTCCATCAATACAGGTGTGATATGCTCAGTGACGCTTGTTCTCATGATGATCCTTGCTGCTACGTGTTGTGCCAGTTGTAATATGTTAGTGGTTTTCTTTGGCAGACCCTGCAGGATGGCGTTGCAGTAGTCAAGGTGGGGCATGATGAGTGCTTGTGCAACTGATCGGAAATCACACGAGTCCAGTACGTTCCTCAGGGGTCGTAGTACTCTAAGCTTGTGAAAGATGGCTTTGTTGGTGTTGCTGAGGTGTTTTTCCATTTTCAGTTTGCTGTCGATTATGACTCCTAAATATTTAATTTCTTCCTTCGAGTTGTAAGTATTATTGCACAGTGTGATTGTTGGAGGTGGTTCGAAGTCCATTTTACTGGACATAAACATTACTTCAGTCTTCTTATGATTAATTGACATGTTGTTTTGCTTTAGCCATCCCAACATCTCTCCCATGCAGGTTTCAAGCTGGTCGTAATTCGGGTCAGTGGTCTCTAGTTTGGTGTACAACATGATATCGTCTGCGTATATGTGGTAGTTGATGCCGTATTTCCTGAATATTTCACTGAGGGGCTGCATGTAAATGTTAAAAAGTAGTGCCGAGAGTGCCGAACCCTGTGGTATGCCTTGAGTTTGGGTGAAGGCTTTGGCTTTTTCTCCGTTGAATTGGACCTGCGGCTTTCTGTCTGTTATATAGGAGGAGAACCATTTCAAAGCGGTTCCTAAGATTCCAATTGATGCCAGCTTGTTAAGGAGGGTTAGGTGATGGACAGTGTCGAATGCAGCGGATATGTCGATGAAAATGAGGATAAACATTTTCTTCCTGTCTTCCAGACCCTTAAGGAGGTTGTTAAACAGGGCCAAAAGAAGGGTTTCGACCCCATGATTTTTCCTGAATCCGTATTGCTGTTTGTCCAGTGTTTCGTTGTCATCAAGGTGTTCTTGCAGTTGGATGAGGGCTGCTTTTTCAATGATCTTTGCTAAAAAAGATATGCTGGAGATTGGGCGGTAAGAAGATGGGTCTTCTTTGTTTAGCGAGTTGTTTTTTAGTATCGGTCTAATTATAGACTTTTTGAGTTGGTTAGGCATGATTCCTTGTGAAAGTGATTGGTTCACAATGTGTGAGACTTGGTGGCCAATGCCCTTTTTTGCTGCTTTGATCTAGGTAGCTGGGCAGGGATCAAGCAGGGAAGTGGTGGTATTGATACTGGTTATTATTTCAACCGCTTGTTTATCATCGATTTTGCGAAATTCATTCCACATCTGTTCTTGCTTCACTACAGTTTTCAAATGGTGCTTGGGAAAACATAGTGTGGTTGATGTTGTGGTCAGCTTGCTTTCGTAGTAGTTTGCTAGGGTTTGGGGTTGAATAGTATCACTCCGCTGTTCTGGTTGGTTTGTTTTGGTTAGAGTTTTCACTAGTCGAAATAATTCCCGTGGTTTGTTGATGGCTTTATTCAGCAGGTTGGTGTGGTGTTTCCTTTTTGCTTCATCTACCTCTTTGTATTTTCTAAGGATGTTGAAGTATTCAGCTCTGCGTTCCAAAGTTCTGTTACGTCTCCACTTTTTTTCACACCTTCTAAGTTCTCTCTTCCTTTTGGTTAGCGCAGTCGTGTACCAAGGCTCTGATTGTTGTTTGCCTGAGCTAGCTGTGTTATTCCATTTCGGGTTTGCTGAATCCTGAATCCCTTCGTTCCAGCTATTTGTTAGTACATCGAGGTCTGTAGATTCCAAATCAATGTGCGCGCTGATGTTACTTGTGAGACCATCCAGATCAAGCTTATTGAAAGATCTCTGCTGATGGGTTCCTCTTTGGGCTTCCGCATCTTTCGGTACCAATGGGAGTTTTATCCGTATGTCTATTTGGTGATGATCAGACCAGGGTATTGCCTTGATATTAATCAGGGGTTTAACATGGTTGGGCTGTTTGTTTTTCGGAGTAAAGACCATGTCCAGCGTATGTCCCTTTTCATGAGTTGGCTCATTTATTATTTGATGATATCCAAGTTGCGACATAGCTTCGAGGAAGGTGTTGGCGTGCACTGCTGTTGTTGACGCTAGGTTTATGTCCCCGAGGATGATTTGGAATTTCCTTGGCTGTGTTGAGGAGATGTTTTCCAATGCTGCAGCAAGTACTTCATGGTTTGGTGAGGGGGACCTGTACATTAGGCAGATGGATATTGCTTGGTTCTCCACTTTGAGCAGGTCCATGTCTGGGTTTGATTCCAGGGATGTGCATGAGAGTTTCAAGTGTGATTTGGCAATTATGAGCACTCCTCCACCTCTTTTGTTGGATCGTGGACAGTTATACAGGTTGTAGCCTGGTCTGTCTATCTGGTTCAGTAAGACAGCATCGGTGTTTGTTATCCAGGTTTCTGTTATACAGAGGATGTCTGGTTGCTCATCTTTGATTATGTCACAGATAATGTGGGTCTTGTTTCTGATTGATCGGGCGTTTACGAGGGTGATGCTACAGTCCACTAAAGGATCTGGTGGTGCCAGGCTTTGTTGAGCAATGGGCCGGCGGGGTTTCCTCATCTGTGGCATTTTTGATTTCGGTTTGTGGTGCTTTGGTGTACTCGCATGTTTTCTGCGTGCGTGCACTGGATAGGTCATAATTGTTGGTACTATACGGTGGTGGGGTAGGTTGAGGGAGGGGGTTTTTGGTGGGTTTGGATGGCATAGAGAATGTAGAGTGGGCAACATATAAGTGGGGTAGATTGGTATATGTTTGCTTTGGTTGTGTATGTTGAGATTAGAGTGAGCAGACTAATTCCTAAGACCATTTTTAGTAGATGCATGTTTAGGTGTGGGTGAGTAACAATACAATACAACTTGCTTTGTAACTAATGCTAATCTAGGACAGATGCAAAAAGGTTACGGTATCAGCAGGTAAACTTAGTGCAGAGGTACAAGTTATAGTATCAGCTGGTAATAGTATCAGAGTGGCATCAGGTAACAATGGATCATCAGTAAGTTTGCAAGATTGCCAAGTAACTCATGCAGTGTTGGTAACAGTACATGTGGAGAGGCAGCATGTAACAGGCAGGAAGTAACAGTATGTAGTCGCTAGTAACAGTATCTAGCAGTAGGTAAGTAGTCTACTTAGCAGGGGGATATTCAAGGTATCTAGTAGTCCGAGTTTGCAGGTAAAAGTCAGCTCAGCAGGTGTTTAGCTGGTTTTAATTGACTTCGGCATCAGTAGACTTTGTGGGTGTTGACCTGTCAGTCTACTAATGGTCCGGTTTTGAATTAACCAGCTAGGTTTTTGTCTTATCTAGTGATGATCAGGAGGGCTTTCCGTGTGTGATAATTTTAGTGTAACTCACCTCTTGGGGACTGCCTCTAGTCTCCCACAGGCCTGTTGTTATTCTCTGTTGCTCGTGGTGCAGCTCCCGGTGTTCCCGTGTTGCTGTGTCTGATGTTGGCGAGCTCGACCTGGTCAGAGGGAGCTCCAGCTGTGCGGAGATGTCGCCTCGGCACACTGGGCCCAGAGGGATCCTTGTCTTACTTCTTCCCACTCTTGTGGTTTTTCGGGTGCTTAGGTCAAATGTGCTGGCGAGCTCGAACCCAGTCAGGGGAGCTCCAGCCCGACGTAGCTGTGGTTCCTTGTTCGTTTGACCTCCACTGGGCGGTAGTTTGGTTCAGGCAGTATTTCCACTTCCTCGCCTATCGTCCCACGCCTAAGGGCCACGCCAAAGGGCCCTCTGGCGAGGCCCTCAGGCGCGGGCCCGCCAGGCGCGGGCGCGCCCTGCAGGGACGCCGCTTAAATTAGGGTCGGGTTGCCGGTCACAGCTGCTCCCACTGCCCCGATTGGACAGGAGCACTCCCACTGCCCGGATAGGGCAGGAGTTGAAGCTGGACGGCTGCGGGCTGAAGCGGCTCCCTCGGTGCAGGGACGCCGCTTAAATTAGGGTCGGGTTGCCGGTCACAGCTGCTCCCACTGCCCCGATTGGACAGGAGCACTCCCACTGCCCGGATAGGGCAGGAGTTGAAGCTGGACGGCTGCGGGCTGAAGCGGCTCCCTCGGTGCAGGGACGCTGCTTAAATTAGGGTCGGGTTGCCGGTCACAGCTGCTCCCACTGCCCCGATTGGACAGGAGCACTCCCACTGCCCGGATAGGGCAGGAGTTGAAGCTGGACGGCTGCGGGCTGAAGCGGCTCCCTCGGTGCAGGGACGCCGCTTAAATTAGGGTCGGGTTGCCGGTCACAGCTGCTCCCACTGCCCCGATTGGACAGGAGCACTCCCACTGCCCGGATAGGGCAGGAGTTGAAGCTGGACGGCTGCGGGCTGAAGCGGCTCCCTCGTGCAGGGACGCCGCTTAAATTAGGGTCGGGTTGCCGGTCACAGCTGCTCCCACTGCCCCGATTGGACAGGAGCACTCCCACTGCCCGGATAGGGCAGGAGTTGAAGCTGGACGGCTGCGGGCTGAAGCGGCTCCCTCGGTGCAGGGACGCCACTTAAATTAGGGTCGGGTTGCCGGTCACAGCTGCTCCCACTGCCCCGATTGGACAGGAGCACTCCCACTGCCCGGATAGGGCAGGAGTTGAAGCTGGACGGCTGCGGGCTGAAGCGGCTCCCTCGGTGCAGGGACGCCGCTTAAATTAGGGTCGGGTTGCCGGTCACAGCTGCTCCCACTGCCCCGATTTAAAGTTGACATGGTTCTCTGGTTACTCCATGGGGTAGAACAGCCGTATATTAATTTACTTTCCTTCTTTCTCCCTAAATAGAGTTTTATCATGCCATTTTAACTTTATTTTTTAGAGGGAAAAACTGCTGTTGTATCCTTACCCATTTGCTTATTGTATATTTGGCCCTTTCAGAGGAATTGTGTTGATCTGGCCCCTTATAGTCCTCCTTGGGGCAGTCTGAAAGTCATTACTTTATGTGATGTGATATATTTTATGGTCACTCTCGGTATGTTTGTGTGTATATATATATATATATATATACACACACACACACATTTGTATTGTCCTAATATTCATTATATTTATTTCATGACTTTTTATTTGTCCTAATGGTTTTCATCTATGAGAAATGCCCATTAACACAACTATATTTCAGGTATATGCCCGAACAACAGCTGCAGAAGAGGAAAATGTTAAGTTCTATGAACAAATACAAGTTGAAATTGACAGAACATACAAACAGGATATCCTGATAGTCATAGGTAACTGGAACGCAAACGTTGGCAACAAAGACGACAACAAAGTGGTTGGAAAATATGGACTTGCAACAGAAATGAAACTGGAGAAAGACTGATAGAATTCTGCAAGATGATCTATTCATCTTAAATACCTTCTTCCAGCAACTCACCTAATGGATTGTACAAAAATCAAATTGACTACATCTGTGGAAGACAACGATGGAAAAGCTCAATAGCATCAACAAAGGCAAAACCTGGAGCTGGCTGTGGTACAGATCACCAAATACTAGTATGCAAATTCAAGCTAAAGTTGGAAAAGGGCAAGCCACTCATTAATATAGCAAAATATGACCTTGAGAACATACTACTGGAATTCAAAGACTGCCTGCAAAATCGATTTGCTGCTTTAGCTACAAATGACAAGAGTTCCAGAAAAGTTATGGGATGACATCAAGAAGGTTATGCTGGAAGAAAGAGAGAAGTCTGTACAAAAGATGAAAAAACAAAAACAGCCAACAAGGATGACTGAAGAAACTCTGAAAATTGCCCAGAAACACAGGGAAGCTAAAGCCAGAGGGGAACGAGAGGCAATCGCAGAACTCAACAGAGATTTCCAACATGCACCAAGACAAGACAAAGAGAAGTACTATAATGATGCATGCAAGGGAATAGAATCAGAAACTATTAGAGAAAGAACAAGATTGGCTTTCCTAAAGTTACAAGAGTTAAAGAAAAAATTCCATCCTCAAATTGAAATGCTACAAGATGCTCAAGGATCCATATTGAATGATGCTGAGAAGATCAAGAAAGGTGGAAAGAATATACAGAGTCATTATACCATAAATATCAAGTGGACCAACAGCCGTTTCAACCTCTACCTTATGATCAGGAACCATTGGTTAGTGTAGCTGGGTTTAAAAAAGGTTTGGACAAGTTCCTGGAGGAAAGGTCCATAAACCATTATTAAGAAGGGACCCAGGATATCAATGCTTGACCCAATACAAGCATTGTGGAACCTGTGTCTTTTGGGGAAACTGCTAGGTACGTATGACCTAGATTGGCCACTGTTGGAAACAGGATACTGGGCTTGATGGATCTTGGTCTGACCCAGTATGGCATATCTTATGTTCTTATGAAAGAAGTCGTGAAGCTTGAAAGCCTTATCAAAGAACAAAGCACCAGGCATTGATGGAATTCACATTGAAGTATTACAGCCTTCGGATGAAGCTGTTAGCATACTTACAAGGCTCTGCCAGGAAATTTCAAAGATGAATTCATGGTCAATTGACTGGAAATGATCTGTGTTTATACCAATACTGAAGAAAGGTGATCTGACTGTGGAAATTATCGCACAATTGTCCTGATCCCACATGCCAGCAAGATTCTATTCAAGATCATTCAGCAGAGACTACAACCATACCTAGAATGAGAACTGCCTAAAGTGCAAACAGGTTTGAGGAACGAGAGACATCATCGCGAATATGAGATGGATCCTTGAAAAGACAAAAGAATACCAAAAGGATATCCATATGTGTTTTATTGACCACAGTAAGGCTTTTGACTGTGTAAACTATGAGAAACTCTGGGCCACATTAAGAAGCATGGGTATAGCAGAACACCTGATAGTTCTCTTGCACAACCTTTACATTGATCAAGAAACAACAATTTGAAAGGAACTAGGACAAACAGAATGGTTTAAAATCAGCAAAGGTGTACAACAAGGCTGCATTCTTTCCCCCTACCTCTTTAATTTATATGCAGAACAAATCATCGGAGAAGTAGGACTGTATGAAGACAACCGAGGTGTGAAGATTGGTGGAAGACTCATCAACAACCTTTGCTGTGCTGATGATATGACATTGCTGGCTGAAAGTGAAGATGATCTGAAACATTTGCTTTTCCAGATCAAGGAACATAGTCTTAAAATGGGCCCACACCTTAATGTTAAGAAGACAAAGATTCTGACAACTGGTAAAATCAATAAGTTCATCTTTGATGGAGACAAAATTGAAATAGCTGACAACTTTAACCTGCTTGGATCAACAATCAATAAAGAAAGGACAAGTAGTCAAGAAATCCAATGACGCATTGCTCTTGGCAGAATGGCTAGGAAGGACCTAGATAAGATTCTCAGAGCAGAGATATGTCTCTCCATTTTCAATAACATGATATGGATGCAAAATCTGGACAGTGAAAAAGATAGACAGGAAGAAAATCGATGCCTTTGAATTATGGTGCTGGTGATGAATATTGTGTATATCATGGACTGCCCAAAGAACAAATCAGTCAGCACTAGAGATCAAACCTAAGCTTTCCTTAGAAGCTCATATGACAAGACTTTGACTTTCATACTTTGGACACATCATGTGCAGAGAGAGTTCATTAAAGAAAGACATAATGCTTGGCAAGGTTGAAGGTCAATGCAAACGAGGAAGGCCGGCAATGAGATGGATCAATACAATAACAGCAACTATGGGTGGCACTCTATCAACAATGAACTGCCTGACTGAAGACCGAACACAGTTTAGGTCAACTCCTCAGAGGATCACAATGAATCAACAGTGACTTGATGGCACTTATCAGGAACAACAATGATTTTTAGATATTTTTTTTATCAGTGTTTTTGATTCATATGTCATTTTATTGTGGTCTAGTATGTTTTGGTATTTTATTTATTTACTTATGATATTTTATGTAACACATCAATTATGTCATTACATTTTATTTTATGTGTTATTTAAGTTTGATTTTAGCATTTGTCTTTACATTTTACCTTAGATTTCATACCTTTGTTTATCATGTTTTTTTGTACAGTATATTAATCATAGTTTTGTTTGTACTTTGAAACTATTCTCCTGAAGAAGGCACTTGCTGAAACACGGCCGTGACAGGACATTCAATAAAGCTTACCCGTTTTTCACCTCGCTCCTGTTCTTTCTCACGTTTTGTGCAAGTGTGTGTGCTTTCCTTTGGATCCTTTGCATCTGAGGATGGGACAACAGTGGAATGAGGGCTTTGAGAAGTTTTCAAGAGATCTCTGAGCCTTTTTGGACTTCTTTGCTTCGCAAGCAAGAAGTTATGTCTTAAACTTGGGTTAGTCTGATGGTGAATGTGCTGTGTTTGTGAAGTTCTGTCTTTACTGTTGCTCTGGAGGTGGGGTTAAGAGATAAGGGGAGTGGGGTTTGGCTGTTTACTTGTTTGGTGTGATGTGCACTGGAGTGTATCAGGGAGCCTGCATTCAGTAAATTTTGGAGTTTGTGTTTCCTTGTCCCCATGTTTGTTTATATCATTGAAGGTATAATTTTCCATATAGTCCTGTTGGACCAGTCCAGACAGGTCTGTTGTGTCCCCCTACCAGCAGAGGTGGAGATGGAAAAATATTTCAGAGGCTTATTATGACCTCAGCCTGCTGTATCAGTCAATGCAACTAAGGGCACATCTTGATAATTCTCTGATTCCGGCAGATGGTGAATGCTTCCATGCAGCTCTGATGCAAAATTGAAAGAGATTTGATTTTGCTCATGAGTAACCACCCTTGGGGGTGACTTCCTCACTGAAGTACAATGCTGGAAGTTCCACTAGAGGCACCCTTAAAACAAGTGCTGTTTTGGATATTACCATATGGAAGAGGGAATTGCTTCAGCTCCTCGTCCTTATCTTGTTAAGGACCAGTTGAGCAGGCCAAAGTTTGGATTTTGTGCGAGGCGAAGAATCATTTTCCAATCTTAATGCCCCTAAATGTTAACCTCTAGTAAACATACCCCTAAGTGTCAAAGAAATTCTACCTAAGGCAAAGAGCTAATGTCATAATGCTAACAGTTCACTCCGTCGGTCCACTTCTCACAGAGTATATATTGAATAATATCAGTTAGGCTCTGTATCACAACTAGAAAGTAGAACACGTTCTAATTAGGACTGTAGAAACTCATAGATGCAAGACTATCCAAACAAAACTTGTTGTAGGTGGCTACGTGGTCTCAGTATTTCGGACAAGAGTCAGAAACTCCGATTCACTGTCCACACTTTCACATCAATGACCACTAAAATGTAGCAACCTCTATTTCATATTATTCTTAAAAAAGTCTCCATCAGGAGAAGGAAATAACAAAAAATTGCTTAGCTTTTATTCAACTTGGCTTCAACTTCAGTCAGCTTTCAATGATAATTCACTTCTTTCCCGACGCTAACAAGCGCTAAGCGTTTCACCAATCAAGGGTTCTTCAGGGGAAGTGCTAAGCTCTAAAACACAAAACACAGTGCATGTAGACAATACTTTCTTCTTACAATGTCGTCTAAACTTTCAACCTCATTATACAGTGTAAGGAATATCTTCTACTCACTTTCTCACAAATGCGCCGGCGTTCTATCCACATAAATATGCTGAACTGCTGTGCGGGTGTAAAGGACGCCGCGCATGCGCTTCTTAAATAGAGGGAAACTCTTCACGAATGGAGCCTGCAAGCCGTGACGTCACACACACAGCTCCCATTCCACACGAACATTCAACCCCAAGGGAGCGACAGTTTGTAATAAGTGTATCCAACGTTGTTCTGTGTATAGCAATGTTCCTTCCCTAGTGCGACCTTGCTGCGGCCGCTGTATTTGAGTTATACAGAAACAGCGTAAATCTTCAAATGCATGTTGTAGAGCCAGACAATGCTCTACTATAGGAGCCTCAAGTCGTTTGCATTTCAGTTTACTTTTGTGTTCATTCATCCGAATCCTGAATGGACGATTGGTCTTCCCGATATACAGCAGGGCGCAGGGGCAGCGTATACAATACACAACGTGCGTGGATCCACACGAAGTGCTAGCTCGTAGCTTATACAGATGTCCATTATGAACAAAACTGTCACACTCTTGAGTAACAGAACAGATTGTGCAATTGCCACAGGGCTTATGGCCATAACTTTCCAAACTAGATGGGCTAGATGGTCGTAGAACTGTCGGGCTCAATAAATCCTTAAAATTCTTCTGCCGTTGCCATACACAACGTGTATGGTACTGTTGTAAACCTGGTATGGCAGATAAGAGGAGAAAACGGAGATTTATGAGGACAAGATGAAAATGATACAAACTCAATTATCTACACTGCATAATGAAGTTAAACAAACTAAAGAAAAGAAGCTACATCGTGACTATACGGACTATACCAAGGGATATGTTTATCCCTGGATGAACATTAAACGCAAGTCATTCACAAAGAGGAAGCAAGTCACGTTTGAGAATACCTCCGAGGATACTGCCTCTACGGATTCGGAAGGAGCATCCCGTCAAAAGGATTTTTCGGAGGACACCAACAAAGAAAAGAAAAGGAAAACCAACAATACTCGGAGCAAGGTCACATTGGCAGACCGTCCTCGTCGCAAGACGGAATCTCGCTAGTAATTAATGTCTCAGGATTGGAAGTTTCTAAGGAGTTGTGTGCTGTGTTAGAAAAAGGCTTATCGTTTGTCCCATATATTAAATTTGATTTCTTCCGCTTTAGAGTGGATTTGGAGAAATACATTCGAAAATTACATTTGAAGTTATTTTTTGCCCAGAATATCACACCACAGATTGGTCCAGGGGAAGTATTAGCTAGCTCAACATCTGCGAGAGTGGTGTTGCCTCTAAAATCTAAATGGACTCCCCCAGGTCCATTGCACCCTTCATTATCACTTTATCGGGATTTGATTATACGAGATATGCTACAAGCGGCAGAGTCGCAAAAATTTTTTTACACTTCTCTTTCATCAAGAGAAAGGTTTGCATTGCAAGAACTACAATCCCGTTCCGACTTAGTAATAAGGAGGGCGGATAAAGGAGGTGCCGTTGTGATCTGGAGTAGGCTACAATATTTGGAGGAAGCATCCCGTCAATTAGGGGATGTACAGGTGTATGTTAGGCTAGCAATTGATCCTACTGGTTTGCTTCAAGATCGAATTTGTCATCTTACGAAGACAGCTTTAGAGGATAAGCTGATCTCTAAAAAAGAGCATGCCTTTCTTAATGTTGTTGAACCGTCATTCTCAAAATTTTATCTAGTCCCTAAGATACATAAAGATCTGAAACGGCCCCCTGGCCGACCTATAGTGTCCACTCGTGGATCTTTGTTAGAGCCCCTATCAGTGTTTCTGGGACTCCTATCTTCGACCATTGATGTCTGCAATTCCATCTTATATTAAGGACTCAACCCATTTTCTGAATATATTACATGAACATGATCAGCTAGCAGTGACGGTGGGGGTGTTTTTAGTGACTTTCGATGTGACTTCACTATACACAGTGATTCCGCAAATTGAAGCTCATGCGGTGGTTATGGAGGCGCTTAGAGGACGTGGGGACTTGTCCACCTCATTACTCACTCTTTTATCTACAATAGCAGAAATAACACTGTTTAATAACTTTTTTATGTTTGAGCAACAACTATATCATCAAATTTCCGGAGTAGCCATGGGAGCCACCTGCGCTCCATCAGTGGCTAATTTGTATATGCAACAATTTGAGCGTCGATGGATTCAACGCTGTCCTTATCAGGAATCACTAAAAATATGGAAGCGCTACATAGACGATATATTCGTCGTGTGGCAAGGAGATAGCGCTTCCCTACAAGGGTTTTTGGCCTGGTTAAATTCATGTGAGCCGAATCTTAATTTTACCATGACATGTCATGAAACACAGATTTCATTTTTGGACATACAGGTAAAGAAGACATCGATGGGGTGGCAAACCTCTATTTATCGGAAGACCACTGATAAGAATACTCTGCTTCATTATTCAAGTGCCCATCTGAGGCAGTTGCGTAATAGTCTACCTTTTTCTCAATTTGTTAGATATAGACGCAACTGCAGTACTGTAAATGAATTTCAACAGCAGGCAGCCCACTTGCGACAGAATGTTTCCCAACGGGGCTACCCACGTAAAATCATTCGGGAGGCGTACACTAGGGCACGGTTTCTTAACAGAGACTTACTTTTGCATCCTAAGCGTCTGGAATTGCCAATGGGGGATAGCATTAATTTGATAAGTTTACTCTCCTCTAAGTAAACAGTTGCAGTCTAGTTTAAACAGACATAAGAATATCTTATCTGCCATACCAGGTTTACAACAGTACCATACACGTTGAGTATGGCAACGGCAGAAGAATTTTAAGGATTTATTGAGCCCGACAGTTCTACGACCATCTAGCCCATCTAGTTTGGAAAGTTATGGCCATAAGCCCTGTGGCAATTGCACAATCTGTTCTGTTACTCAAGAGTGCGACAGTTTTGTTCATAATGGACATCTGTATAAGCTACGAGCTAGCACTTCGTGTGGATCCACGCACGTTGTGTATTGTATACGCTACCCCTGCGCCCTGCTGTATATCGGGAAGACCAATCGTCCATTCAGGATTCGGATGAATGAACACAAAAGTAAACTGAAATGCAAACGACTTGAGGCTCCTATAGTAGAGCATTGTCTGGCTCTACAACATGCGTTTGAAGATTTACGCTGTTTCTGTATAACTCAAATACAGCGGCCGCAGCAAGGTCGCACTAGGGAAGGAACATTGCTATACACAGAACAACGTTGGATACACTTATTACAAACTGTCGCTCCCTTGGGGTTGAATGTTCGTGTGGAATGGGAGCTGTGTGTGTGACGTCACGGCTTGCAGGCTCCATTCGTGAAGAGTTTCCCTCTATTTAAGAAGCGCATGCGCGGCGTCCTTTACACCCGCACAGCAGTTCAGCATATTTATGTGGATAGAACGCCGGCGCATTTGTGAGAAAGTGAGTAGAAGATATTCCTTACACTGTAAAATGAGGTTGAAAGTTTAGACGACATTGTAAGAAGAAAGTATTGTCTACATGCACTGTGTTTTGTGTTTTAGAGCTTAGCACTTCCCCTGAAGAACCCTTGATTGGTGAAACGCTTAGCGCTTGTTAGCGTCAGGAAAGAAGTGAATTATCATTGAAAGCTGACTGAAGTTGAAGCCAAGTTGAATAAAAGCTAAGCAATTTTTTGTTATTTCCTTCTCCTGATGGAGACTTTTTTAAGAATAATATGAAATAGAGGTTGCTACATTTTAGTGGTCATTGATGTGAAAGTGTGGACAGTGAATCGGAGTTTCTGACTCTTGTCCGAAATACTGAGACCACGTAGCCACCTACAAAAAGTTTTGTTTGGATAGTCTTGCATCTATGAGTTTCTACAGTCCTATTTAGAACGTATTCTACTTTCTAGTTGTGATACAGAGCCTAACTGATATTCTTCAATAATGCTAACAGTGACTTCTCAACTAGCAGCATTGCAGATATTTTAGGCTGCAGCATAAGTTTATTTGCAGTCATCCTTAGCCTAAAAGTTACAAAGTATTTGTTAACCTTAATCATATCTATGGTCACATCTCCTTCCATTCCAATTATTTGCTTCTATGGCCTTGAAAGGTTAAAAAGAGGAGGCCAGCACATTTAAAGCACTATGTTTAAAAAAAAAAGGTTAAGAAAAAACTTTGGATAAAAAAGAGAATTACTTAAAGGTTTGAGATGATGGAGGAGCAAAACTGTGGAATAGGCATATTACTTTATGAAAAGCAGTTGCTGCTTGAGAATGATGGGTAATGAATTATTCAGCTTCTAAAATTTAATAAGCTGAAATAGTTCAGTGAATGGCTTAAGTCAGACTCTGACAAATTTTCTTTGGATTTATGAGCAGACAGCTGAGACCTCTTGTCTTTACTGAAGTTGGGGAAGGGTAAAGATGACTTTTGAAGTGTATTACATATTTTTTTAGGGCCTTATTTATTATGGCTGTTTTCCCCATTATTTGTCTTAGCAAATCAGACCTTTAATGCACTTCACTGGCAGAAATACACAGTAGCCTCCCCTCCCTATCCAGTCGTACTTGCTCTCTTCCCACAACAACCCAGGTATTATCCAAGCTCACTCTTTTATCTGTTCCTCCCAACTAGTCTCCATCCTCTCTATGAAGAAAAACAAAAGAAAAAAGAAAATCTGCCACCCCCCCTCAGCCTTGTCACTGGATTCCCATTTTCTCAACCTACCCCAGCCCACAACAGTCACCAACTCTCCCCCCCTCCTTCACCCTCAAGAGCATTTTGGAAAAGTCCTCACTTTCTCAGCTGATCCTAAAGGACCTCTTCAATTTCCAGCCAACTTTCAGGCCACGTGCCCTCTGTGCCCCTTTTTTTTTTGTTGTTGCTGTGAGCCCAACCTCCAGACTCTGCACTTTCAATGTCTACTGTGATGGCGAGCGTGTAGCTGAGTCTATGGATTGGGAAGAAAAACAGTCATTTACCTTTAAGGAGAGAGACAAGTAAGAAAGCAGTAGCCCTCAAACTGCAGGCAGAGAGAAAAAAACACGTAGTTGCTGAGTGCAGACCACGCCCAAGCTCTGCTAATCCAGAGGCAAGCTTGGAAGTTAATAAGAAACACCTGGGGGAAGGGCAGTGCACGGGAGTTCAGGCACACTCTTATAAACCCCAGGGAATAGAAGGAAAGGAGAGCACCAGGAAAACAGAAGGAAAGAGAACCACCAGGGAGACGGAAGGAAAGAGAATCGCCAGAGACAGCACCAGAGAGGATTCCAGAGGGAAGCAGCACACAGGAAGGCAGCATACTGGGAAAGGAGGCTGTGAGAGAGAGTCACACGAGAGGCTTAACCAGGGAGAACGCTGGAGAAAGCAGTGGGGTTCTCAGAGGTGAAAGCCACGACCCAGAAGGAAGCCAGGGGTTACAGGGGTTACAGGGGAACTGCATCTGGTTCTGGAGACAGGGAAGCTGTACCTGGGAGGAGTGCTGACGAGGAGCAAGATACAGTAGCAGCAGTTTATGAATCTGCTGGGAAACTGCCAGCTCCAAAAAGGTGCGTGAATAAACCTGTAACTAAAAGTAACTTGAGCCAGTTAGAGGCATTATGTCAGTTACTGAAGGGAAAGAATCTCCACGTGCTTGGGGAAAAACCTGTGCATAAGGAAAAGTCTCACTGGAGGAAAGTGTTAAAGCTTTTAGAAGACATTAAGCCTGAGCTTTTGCAGGGTGACTTGAAATCAGAGTTACCAGACTCAAGTTATGAGGACATGCAAATAGATCCTTATGAATCTGACAAGGAGTCGGATGATTCATTAATGGACTGTTCTCTATGTAAAAAGACAAAATAAGGAGTTCCTGGTTTGGAAGGAGAAAGTCTTAAAGCCTAAAAATGTTTTACAAAGCAGAGAGAGGAAACAGGGATAATGTTGCTTAGCTAGAGTTTGCTAAGAATCCTGTTTTATCTGAAGAAAAGAACATTGTTTTTGGGTTTTGTTAAAAGAATGAAAAGCTTTATTTTGAATGCTGAAAGTTTTGGAAAAACAGCTACATGTGTTTGAAAGCTAATTGAAGCACTTACAGTGCCTTGTTTTGGATAAAAGGTCTTTGGAATCTTGTTTGGAGAAAAATCCTATTTTTGTTATGCGTTGAGCCTTAAAATGCTTTTTGGAAAAGGAACTAATAAATTCCTGTGTTTGCCTTGAAAACCCTCGGGTCTCAACATTATTGTCTTGAAACCACACAACTACAACTCCCAGAAGCCTCAGCCCTGGGAAGTCTCCAACCATTCTTTATTTAAAAGGACAATATAAAGGCAGGTCCGTGCCTATAGGCGGTTGCCTGGGCACGGGTTGCGACACTACCTATAGGACAGCAGCAATAAAAAGAAAAATTAGCCTTTGGCAAGAGCAGTTAATCATAGTCAGGCAGAGGAAAAAAAGATGTTTGCCATCCCAGTTCTAGACCCTCCTTTCACTGAAAAAGAGATTCTTCTGTGTATGCATCATTAGTATCAGTCAGGAATTTGAATATCTTCGTCATATCTCCCCTGTCTCTCCTTCTCCTCTAGGTTATATATATTTAAACCTTAAGCTTCACAGAACATTTGGTGGAGATCTTGCACCATTTCGGCAACCCTTCTCTGAATTACCTCTGCTCTATCCTTCCAGAGATATGACTTCCAAAATTGGAAACAGTACTCAGATGAGGTTTTACCAAGGACCTGTACAACAAAGTAATCATCACCTTTTAACTAGTTATGACTCTTTATGCACCTTAGTATCCGTCTGACTCTGGCTACTGTCTTGTGTTGTTTTGCTGGCTTGAATAATCAGACGCCCTCACCCCTTGATCTCTTTCCTGCTTTGTGGGTATCATCTCACCACTTCTCATATATTACTCCTTGATTTCTGCCCCCCAAAACTGATAATCTCATTTTCTAGCATTTAAACTTCTCTGCTGAGTAGCCAACCACTCCTTAAGCTGTCTCTGATCCTTTCTTATAGCATCTACTCCTTAACATGTGTCCATTCTGTTGCAGTCACCTGCAAAAAGCCAAACATTTTTTCCTAACCCATCCACATTCTTGCTGAAAGGGCTTGATGCAGAAACCCTGCACTAGAATACAGTGCTAAAGCTCTAGCGCATAATTCCCTAATTCAAGTTTAACGCAGAAGTTTTGCTCAGCTGCACAGCTTCAAAACTCAGCTGCATGCTTTATCTTCCACCAGTGTCACTATGCTCGTATAACCCCTATTCTCAAGTCACTTCACTGGCTCCCTATTTAAATATCCAATTCAAATGTCTCCTACTGACCTAGAAGTACATTCATTTTGCAGTTCCTCACTGCTTTTCCTCTCTTATCTCACCCGACATCCCTCCTTGGGAACTCTGCTTCTCTGGCAGATCTCTTTTATCTGTGCCCTTCTTTGCCACTGCCAACTCCAGACTTTGTTTATTCCACCTTGTTGCTCCATATGCCTAGAACAAACTACCTGAGTCAGTACATCTGGCTCCTCCTCTAGCCCTATTCAAACCCAGGCTAAAACCCCACATCTTTGAGGCTAATTTTGGATCTTGATGCCCCTCACTCTCTTGTTCACACTTATGTATATCTAACGATATTCTAGCCCCAGTTTTGTAATGCTCTACGTCTTGATTAAATTGTTTGCTCTGATAAGCAGGGACTGTGTCTTACATCTACAGTATATGTGCAGGCCTGCATACGCATTGTAGCGCTATACAAATGATAAGCAGTAGTAATAGTAAGCAAACAGCATGCAAATAAGCTGTGCTAAACAAGGAGAGTAAGCCAGGCACATGCATGCAGGGATCTGCATTAGCAACACCTATATTGTGATCACAGAAAAAAACTCTTTGGCACTTGTGTGCATGTTCTGGAATACTATCTGGTACATAGACAACATTATTCTATGCAGAGGTTCTGCTCAGAATAATATCAGTGTTCAGAAACACAGATATTCCTTATCGTCCCTCCAGTCTAGTCCCGAACCTCTAAGTTGTGCTCCTCCTCCAGCAGCTTTGGAGACTGAGAAACGTCATTCTTCTAATGACACTGGTACAAATACTCCTGGGACTGCCGCCTCTGTCCAGTTATCTCAGTCTCCAAGCAGCTGGAGGGTTGGGAGCCTGGAGGTCCGGGCTCCACTAGAGGAACAATTAAGGAAAGTTAGGTAGTTTGTAGTATTTGTAGGATGTTTTCATTTGGTTTTTGTTTTGAAAAGAAAAAAAAAGGTTTAGTTCCTTATGATCTGCTGTAGAGCTCCTCTCCCCCTTCCCCTATTTACCTTGACTCCTCCGTCCTGCTGAGGCTCCGGGGGAACAGGGTCAGTGTCCGCGGCTCCATACGAGTGGGGGAGAACCGGCTTCAGTGTTCGCTCCCGCTTTTGAGGGGCAGCCGGTACAGCAGGCATACTGAGCGCTTAGCAGAGGTTTGCCTGTCAGCGCTCGGTTGCCGTCACCGCAGGAGCTGGAAAGGATAGCGGCCGTGCTGGTCCTGAGGCTGAGAAGTCCTTTTTATTTTCGCTGCGTAAGAGGCACAGCAGGGCAGAGACTTGGAGCGCACGATCGGCAGCGGCTGAGTAACACCGGACAGAGAGGTGAGTCAGCCGGAATGTGCCGAACAGTGGAAACTGCATGGCTTCAGGAGCGTCAGAGCGCACAGCAGGCCCAAGCTGCGTGTAGTTCGGGCAGGAAAAGCTAGTGCAGTCTCTACATTTACCGAGGCATCTACTGCAGCCGGGAAGCCTCGTTTTTACAGCGTTTCTTCAGGAATCAGGTAATAACACATCAGGAATATATATATATATATATATATATATATTAATAAATAAAAAAATATTTTTAACCAGCTGTACGTGGTCAGAGTTTCTAGGTTTCCTAGACTGGTTCTCTCTGTTGAGTAGCCTGCAGCAGGCATGCCTTCTAAACCACTTTGCTTGCTGTGTGGGGTTAGGTCTGCACTCTCAGAAACAGGAGTTTGTAAGGGTTGTAGTCAAGCTGCAGCTTCCATGGAGCAGGACTTACAACCTTCCTCTGCAGCACAGCCGGGGGTTCCGCAGGAACTATCCTCTCCGAACCTGCCTTCACCAGAGCCCCTAGCAAGTACTTCAGCCACTCCGGAGCTCCCATCCGCTCCGTTGTCTTTTCTTGGAGGCACGGCGGCTATTTTTTCCCCAGAATTTGCGACCCTTATTCAGCAAGCATTTGGTGTTGCTCAGAGAGGGTCTACAACTGGAACCCCAGGCGGGGAGCTTAGGGGAAAGAGACCGGGGACACCTCTGCATGAAGGGACGTCGGAGGTGCCACCGAAAAAGTCCAGGGAATGCCTGGATCAGTTGATGGAGTCAGAGGGTATCCATTCCAAAGATGGAGAACCGGATTTGGCCCTCGAGGAGGACTTGGAGGAACGTGAGATCCCGGAACAGGAGGATCAGGCTATGGTAGTTAAGATCTTTTGGAAGGAGGAATTACCGGTGCTTATTTCGGAGACACTTAAAGCGCTGAATATGCCGACGGGTGGGGGACTGGCAGAGGATTCAGCTCTAGAAGATCCATTGTTGCAAACTTTTCGAAAAACACAGAGAGTGTTTCCCATTCACAGGGTGGTGAAAGAAATGATTCAGGGGGAATGGGACATGCCTGAGTCCAGTCTTAAAGGCTCTAGGGTCATGTCTCGACTTTACCCGTTGGTGGATGCAGCTGTTTCGGCGGTCACCAAAAAGACTACCATTCCAGTGGAGGGTAGTGCGGCTCTTAAGGATACCCAGGATAGAAGGTTAGATGCATTACTGAAACAAGTTTTTGAGGTGAATGCCCTGTCCATACAGACATCTATTTGTGGGGCATGGGTGTCCAGAGTTTATCTCTGCTGGTCACAGCGCATACAAGGAGAGCATGTAGAAGAGGCTACGGAAGAAGCAGCTCGGCTAGAGTCGGGTGTGGCATATATGGCCGACATTTATTATGATCTTATTCGAGGTTTGTCAAACAGTATGGTGTCGGTGATTGTGGTGCGAAGATATCTGTGGCTGCGCAATTGGACGGCAGATGCTTCTTCCAAAGCAAGGTTAAGTAAGCTCCCTTTGAGAGGGAAGTTACTTTTTGGAGAAGATTTGGACAAGATAGTAAAGGACCTGGGGTGTCCAAAGGAGGGAAGCTCCCGGAAGACAAGCCAAAGCAGGGAAGGTTGCCGTCGACGGCCAGAATGCAGCTGAGAGACTTTCGTCGGTTTCGTTCCCCAAGATTCACTCAAAATCAGAGAAGACGTTTCCCCATTATGAATCAGGGATTTTGGGGATTTCGTGGGGCGGGGAGGGGATTCTCCTCCTCCTCTAACCTCCGAAAGTCGCAATGAAATGAGGGGAACCCAGGTGGAATTGGTGCCTGTAGGAGGTCGGCTTCAGGAGTTCTACCCCACCTGGGTCCAAATTATCTCAGACCAGTGGGTACTGGAGATCATTCGAAAAGGTTATGCGTTAGAGTTTCAACGGCCGGTGACAGATACTTTTGTGCAGTCCCCGTGCAGAGCACCGTTCAAATATGTAGTGGTCAAGCAGACGGTGGAGAGGCTGCTGGGTCTCCGGGCGATCGTGCCAGCCCCTCGAGACCAATGCGGTTCCAGTCGGTACTCCATTTATTTCGTCGTCCCAAAGAAAGAAGGGACCTATCGACCAATTCTGGATCTCAAAAGAGTGTATCGGTCCCTTTGGGTGTCTCACTTTCATATGGAAACTCTAAAATCAGTCATCGTAGCCGTGAGAAAAGGAGAGTTTCTTACTTCCCTGGATTTGTCGGAGGCATACCTGCATATACCGGTTCGACAGGAACACCAGATGTTTCTCAGATTCACAGTGCCAATGGGTCATTTTCAGTTCCAAGCATTGCCATTCGGGCTTGCGACGGTGCCGCGAACGTTCACCAAGGTGATGGTAGTGGTGGCGGCCGTGCTGCGGAAACAGGGAGTGTTAGTGCATCCATATCTGGACGATTGGCTAATCCGGGCAAAGTCAAGAGCCGAAAGCGAGTCAGCTACGGTCTGAGTGATTACCTTTATTTATTTATTTATTTATTTTATTTTTATTTATTTTATTTAGACAGTTTTTGTATACCGCCTTATCCTTCAATCAAAGCGGTCACAACACAATTGGGGGATACATTTAACAAGCAGGGATATGAGACACATACACTAATACTTACAGGGAACATGGGCTATGGAGGGTTAAGTGGCTTGCCCAAGACCACAAGGAGCATCTGTGGGACTAGAAACCGCAGTCCTTCCGGCCCAAGGTTGCTGTCCTCTAGTGGGATTTGAACCCCCGACCTTCCGGCCTGAAGTACCTTGCCCCAACCACTAGGCTACTCCTCCCTCTTGTACAAAGCTTAGGCTGGGTGGTCAATATGTCAAAGAGCAGGATAACTCCAGCGCAGACCTTAGAATACCTAGGGGCGCGGTTCGATATGAAGGCCAGAAGGGTATTTCTCCCTCGACAGCGGGCGCAAGGTTTGAGAAAGTTGGTTTGAGAGTTTCTGCATGACATTATCTGCAGTTGCTCGGTACCATGGCGGCGGTGCTCGAGATGGTGCCGTGGGCGAGGGCTCATATGAAACCCTTACAGAGGGCATTGTTAAGAAGGTGGTCACACCAGGACAATCTGCTGTCGTGGAAACGTCCTTGCCCAGCACGGACCAGGGAGTCTCTGCAGTGGTGGCTGCGTCCAGGAATTCTGGAGAAGGGTATGCCCTTGGAATCTCCGAATTGGATTCCTCTGACAACGGATGCGAGTCTAACTGGATGGGGGGAGCACACTGCCAGGGTCAGTTTGCACAGGGGCAGTGGTATGATCAGGAAAGGTTATGGTCGATCAACAGGTTAGAACTGAGGCAGTAACTCTGGCGTTGCAAGGGTTTCAGTCTTATCTGCGCGGACAAGCGGTTTGAGTGTTGTCAGACACTGCGACGGCAGTGGCCTACATCAACAGACAAGGAGGCACAAGCAGTGTGTCTCTGAAAACCGAGGCCGAGCAGTTGTTCGATTGGGTCGAGCGGCACCAGGAGGCTCTATCGGCGGCACATGTAGCAGGAGTGGACAATGTCGTGGCCTACGACTTGTCGAGTGAAAGTAGATCCGGGGGAGTGGATGCTCCATCCAGAGGTTTACAACATGATAGTACCTCGCTGGGGTTCTCCGGTAATGGATCTCATGGTGACTTTTCACTCGGCGCAGGTCGGTCGATTCTTCAGCAGAAGACTAGAAAGAATGTCAGAGGGCTTAGATGCTCTCATTCAGAGCTGGCCAGTAGATCAACTCTTGTACGTGTTTCCTCCGTGGGTGTTAATAGGTCACGTCATGCAGCGTATAGAACGGCACCGAGGGTTAGTGATTCTGATTGCTCCGGATTGGCCGAGGAGACCTTGGTATGCGGAGCTGCGGAGACTGATGGTAGTGCAGCCCTGGTGACTACCACTCAGAGTAGACCTGTTATCTCAAGGTCCACTGTACATGCCGCAGGTAGATCGATTCTTGCTTACGGCTTGGCTCTTGAGAGGGGACGGCTAAGAGCGAAGGGTTATTCCGCAGAAGTAATTGCTACTTTGCTGAAAGCATGGAGGCGGTCTACTTTGGCGTATATTCGCGTTTGGCGTATTTTCGAAGCTTGGTGTGCAGACCGGAAGGTGGAGGCCCTTAAAGCCTCGATACTGCAGATTTTGGCATTTTTTCAAGACGGGTTTCAGAAAGGGTTAGCGGCTTCGTCCTTGAAGGTGCAGTTGGCCGCACTATCATGTTATAGAGGGAAAATCAGGGGGGCCACACTAGGGTGTCACCCAGATGTTAAACGATTTTTAAGAGCAGTTTTGCTGTTGAGACCACTGTATCGGCAGGTGATCCCAAAGTGGAATCTTCACTTCGTTTTAGAAGCGTTGGTATGAGAGCCGTTTGAACCATTGTCTAGATCATCATTGAAGGATCTCACTCTCAAGGTCGTTTTTCTGGTAGCAATTTGTTCAGCCAGATGAATCGCAGAATTGCAGGCGTTATCTTGTAGAGAGCCTTTTCTAGCCTTTTACGAATCAAAGGTTGTGTTGAGACCAGTACCATTGTTTTGCCTAAAGTGGTGTCTGCCTTTCACATGAATCAGCTTGTCTCTTTACCGGTATTTGGTAAGGAGCCAGCGGCTTCGTCTGAGGGCTGCTTACATCTGTTAGATGTTCGCCGAGCGTTAAAGAAATATGTTCGAAGGACAGCGGATTTCCGGAAGTCAGACTATTTGTACTGTTTGGTGGTCAGCTTAAAGGAGAAGTGGCTTCTAAGGCATCCATAGCTAGATGGATTAAGGAGGCGATAGCTTCGGCATATATTCTCAAGGGTAGGCTGGTGCCGGAAGGTCTTAAGGCTCATTCCACTAGGGCTCAGGCGGCTTCTTGGGCTGAGTTCCGCTTTATACCAGCAACAGAGATTTGTAAAGCGGCAACCTGATCATCTCTGAATTCCTTTGTTAAACATTACCATCTGGATGTCCAGGCCGGTAGGGATACCTGTTTTGGAGCAGCGGTGCTTCAGGCTGCTATGGCAGGTCCCTCCTGTTGATTGCTTTCACTGCTCTGTTACATCCCCAGAGGTTCGGGACTAGACTGGAGGGACGATAAGGAAGAGGAAATTAGACTAACCTGCTAATTCTAGTTCCTTGAGGAACTCCAGTCTAGTCCCGTATCCCTCCCTAGAGATTATCTTTTGTATCAGGGCCTGAAGCCCGCGAGGACACACAGGTAAGAAATGAACAGTACTGTGTAGGTTCTGGTTCATATGGGAGGGGGTTGAAGAGAGGATTATCATGAGGGTTCCTATTCCCTGTTGGGGGGGGGAGAGTAATCCTCAGCAGTTCTATCAAACGCTAATAGGTCCTTAGAGGGGATATTTCTCCTTTAAGAGTGTTAGTTCAGTTATGTTGGGTTATTGTTGAAAATATTAATTACTTAATTGTTGCTCCGGTGAGTCTGCTTTGTCAATAGATTACTGGACAGAGGAGGCGGTCCCAGGAGTATTTGTACCAGTGTCATTAGAAGAATGACGTTTCTCAGTCTCCAAAGCTGCTGGAGGAGGAGCACAACTCAGAGGTTCGGGACTAGACCGGAGTTCCTCAAGGAACTACAATTAGCAGGTTAGTCTAATTTCTGCTTATTCTACATAGACGTTCTGCGCAGCATAATGTTTATGTGCCAAATAACATTCCAACACATGTGTATAACTTTATTCCAGCTCACTTTCCCTGCTATTTTTTTAGTACTCTTCAGCAAAACCAGAATAAAGTTGTGGGTGCTGTGCCCTCAAGAAAAAGGCATAAATTCCTCACTAGCAGTGACCTATGAGCTTAACCCTTAACATCTCTTCAGACCTCGCACTATAATCCCAGCATTGAGCTCAGCTTTCTGGTCTTCTGTACACTTGTCTGCATCTGCGCTGCATAGTTAATTGATTTAAATAGATTCAAATGTACTGCCTTTAAAATAACCATTTTTGCATTGATTATGCTCGTGTTAGATCTCTTCCTGCATTCTGTGCTCACATACTACACTATTGCCTGTGCTGATGGCAGGGCACTTTGCCACATCGAGACCAAAGATACGTAACAATGATGGTTACAAGACATATCCAAGAGATTATCAGATAAAACTAGAATTGTGTTCTTTCCAAAGGCTGCTAACTCCAGAAAGGGCCAGCTGTGGTGGATAATATTGCCGTCATAGAATGCCATTTGAAAAATAAATTATATTTTGTAGATACTAGTATCAAGTTGCTATCAACCTGAAAATGTTGATATTGATAACATCTGCTTGTGTGTGCTAATATGTTTTCCATTATAGAATGAGTTTCTTTGTGATATGTGTTTTGTTTTGTTTTTCTCTCAGTTTGAACAGGAAAACCAGCGTCTGGTCAGTGAAATGAACAGTATGTGCGATGAAGTAAGGTATGCCTCCTATTTTTTTTTTCTTGGTTTCTGACACTAACTTTAAGAACATATGCCATACTGGGTCAGATCAAGGTTCATCAAGCCCAGTATTCTGTTACCAACAGTATCCAATCTAGGTCACAAATACCTAGCAGTTTCCCCAAAAGACATAGGTTCCACAATGCTTGTATTGGGGCAAGCAGTAGATTTCCCGGGTCATCTTTAATAATGATTTATGGACCTTTCCTCCAGGAACTTGTCCAAACCTTTTTTAAACCCGGCCATACTAACAGCTTTTACTACATTCTCCGGTAACGAATTCCAGAGTTTGATTACGCATTGAGTAAAAAAGTATTTTCTCTTATTAGTCTTAAATAGGTTACACTGTAGCTTTATTGCATGTTACCTAGTCTTTCTATATTTTGATGGCGTAAACAATCGATCTACATTTACCCGTTCCATTCCATTCATTAATTTATAGAACTCTATCATATCTCCCCTCAGCTGTCTCTTTTCCAGGTTGAAGAGCCCCTAACCTTTTTAGCCTCTCCTCATAGGGGTATCCTTCCCTCCCATTTACCATGTTGGTGGCTCTTCTCTGTACCTTTTCTACTAACGCTATATCCTTTTTAAGATATGGCGACCAGAATTGCACATAATATTCAAGGTGCGGTTGCACCATGGAGCAATATAGAGGCATTATAATATCCTTTGTTTTATTCTCCATTCCTTTCCTTATGATTCCTAGCATTCTATTTGCTTTCTTGGCCGCCGCTGTACACTGGGCAGGTTTCAACGTTATCCACGATGACCCCTAAATCTCTTTCCTGGGTGGTGGTTCCTAATGTGGAACCTTGTATTTGTGTAACCATAGTTTGGGTTGTTCTTTCCTTAGTGCGTAACTTTACACTTGTCCACATTAAATTCCATCTGCCATTTGAACATCCAGTTTATCAAGGTCCTCTTGCAATTCTTCACAATCCTCTTCAGTTTTAACAACTTTGAATAATTTTGTGTCATCTGCAAATTTGATTACCTCACTCGTTATTCCCATTTCCAGGAACAAAAAGGAAGTCAGCCCTCACGTATGGGTAACATCAGCATCAACGGAGCCCGCATGGGTTCATGGTAACATAGTATATGACGGCAGATAAAGACCAGTATGGTCCATCTAGTCCAGCAAAACAGTTATTTAGCAGAGGATGGTTTCGATCCATCAACCTCTGAGTTATGGGCCCAGCATGCTTCCGCTGTGCTACTCTAAAATGAACATATATACCTGGAATTATACATTACTTATCTGCTCAGGCAAGAGAGGATTGGGGGAACTGGCTTAGGCCGCAGGGTTGCTAGTGAGAATTGAACCGTTTTCCACTGGACATCTAGTCACTGCTCAGACCATTGGGCTATCCCTCCACTTTCCAGCTTTTAAAGAAAACCTTTGGGAGTTAGACCGCGCATGCGCAGTCATCTTCCCACCCAAGGGTGCCATGTTACCTCAGTCTTCTTTTTTACACAGAGCCCTGCAGGCATCCTGTCTGTTATCCCCTTCTACTTAGCATTTTTTGCCGGTCTGTTCCTGATCACCACCCTGCTGCCCGAGTCGGCCCTCACCTCAGTGTTGCGTTTTCCTCAGGTCTTTTTTTGGTGCACGGGTCTTTTCTCACATCCTTCCTGACAGACATCTGGGTTTGATCTTGCGGGTGCTATCCTCCCATGTCTTCGGTCAGTGTATTTCAGCAATTACCATGTCCATAACGGACCACCACAGTTGCTGTATCAGATGCCTCAGTGCGACCACTCCCCTTGCCTGCTCTGCCTGCAGATTTCGAGTAAAAGTCAGAGGAATGGTGAAAAGCAGTGGGGCTGCAGACTGAGGGGGGGGGGGGTGACTTTTGACTCCGTGGGCATAGGCCATCTTCCCCCAAGGGCCAGGGTCCAAGGCACATGAAAGAGCATTTGGTTCACTTCACTGGCCTCTGGCTGGGCATCGCCACCAATGTCTGGGTGCTTCAGGTGGTGCGGGAAGGTTACCATCTGGACTTCGATCAGATGCCTCATCCCTTCTTTTCAGGAGTACTTCCTATGACATCCCTGCATAGCTCTGGCAGAAGGGACTCAGGTCCCTGCTTGAGGATCAGGCGGTAGAGCCAGTCCTTCGCCCCTCTAGGGCATGGGGTTCTACTTCCAGTACTTCCTCGTCCCAAAAAAGACAGGAGGTTTTCGGGCATCCTGGATCTGTGGGACCTAAACCGCTTTCTGGTCAAGGAGAAGTTCCAGATGCTATTCCTTGGTACATTCCTGCCCTATCTCCAACGGGGAGATTGGCTATGCTTCTTGGATCTCAAAGATGGCTATACCCTAATCCTGATCCATCCCCAGCACCGTCAGTACCTCCACTTCGTCATAGGAGGCTACTGCTACCAGTATAGAGTACTCGCTTTCGGCCTCTCCTCAGCCCCCGAGGTATTCACCAAATGCCTGGCAGTAGTCTCTGCTCACCTCCGCTTGCTTGGGAGTCTTTGTCTTTCCCTATCTGGATGACTGGCTTCTAAAGGCCAGCTCATCAGAGGAGGTACATCATGCGGCCCACTGCACCATCATGGTGCTGCAGCATCTGGGTTTTCGCAATCAACTTCCAAAGTTTCATCTGCTACCAACCCAGTGCCTGGAGTTTATAGGAGCCTTTCTGGATTCTACCCTGGCCAGAGCCTTCCTCCCGCTAGATAGGGCACTGCATCTGGTGACCCTAGCAGAAGAGGTACAGGGTCGCTCATCAGTGTCCATCTGTTTCCTGCTGCACCTATTGGGGCACATGGCCTCGACAGTTCACGTAACCCCGCAGGCCCATCTATGGATGTGACAGCCCAGTGGACCCTCAGTTCTCAATGGACTCTGTCCACAGGCCAACTGGAAGATCTGGTCCAGATCACCTAGCCTCTGGTGGCAGAGCCGAAAGAATTTTATGGACGACCTACCCTTCCAGGCCCTGCCAGCCCAACATGTTCTGACCACGGATGTCTCCAAGCTCGGCTGGGAAGCTCACTGCGATTGTCTCCAATCACAGGGCACCTGGACTCGGGAGGAAAGTGCCCTCCAGATCAACCTCCTGGAACTCAAAGCTGTGACAAATGCTCTTTGGGTGTTCCAGGCCCACCTGGCAGGCCAAGTTGTCCTCGTTCAGACGGACAACCAAGTTACGATGTTTTACATCAACAAACAGGGAGGAACAGGCTTGTACCTCCTCTGTTGGGAGGCAGTTTGCCGCTGGACCTTCGCTGCAGAGAAGGGCATGACCTCCAGGTGGTCTACCTACCGGGCCAGGATAATCTGCACACAGACTGACAACAGAGTCCTTCAGCCCCACGAGTGGTGCCTCAACCCCGGAGAGGATGGTGGCAGATGACTTTCTCCTGACCTGGTCCTGAAGCCTGCTGTATGTGTGTACCCACCTACTCCCTTGGTTCCCTTGCTCAAGGTTCAGTCGGACTGGGCCTTGGTAATTTTTATTGCTCCTTGGTGGCCCAGACAGCCATGATTCCCTCTGCTCCTGCCGCTGTCCCGAACAGCCTCGATACCCCTGGGCCAGGCCCCGGACTTGCTGTCGCAGGAAGACGGGACCCTTCTCCATTCCAGCTTCTAGTCCCGCGCCCTGATGATATGGTTGCTGAATGGCTAGCCCTAGCGCACCTCCACCTCTCCAGAGATGTGGAAGGCGACCTACTGGCATCGCACAAGGACTCAACATGGTATGCATATGCCTTCAAATGGCATAGATTCTCGGACTAGTGCACAGACAAGAATCTCAACCCTTTCTCTTGCACAGTGCAGGACATCCTGCAATACCTTCTGCACCTCTCCAGGGCTGGTCTAAATTTCAACTCAATCAGGGTGCACCTCAGCGCCCTGGCGGCATATAACCACCTTGTCGATGGCCAGCCCGTCTCTGTGCACTTCCTTATGGGCTGTTTTATAAGGGGGCTTCTCCTCTTATGAATCCCCCGTCCGCCCTCCGCTGATGGCATGGGATCTGAATGTTGTCCTCAGGAAGCTGATGGCTCCCCCTTTTGAGCCTCTGGATGCGTGCTATCTCAAGTTCTTGTTATGGAAAGTAGTGTTCCTGGTAGTGCTCACTTCATTCAGGAGGGTTAATGAACTGCAGGCATTGGTGGCCCATGCTCCCTACACCCAGTTCCACAAGAACAGGGTCGTTCTCCGGACTCTCCCAAACTTTCTGCCTAAGGTGGTATCTGCTTTTCACATAAATCAAGATATGGTTCTTCCCATCATCTGAGGGACGAGTGGCCTGGTGGTTGGGGCAAATTACCTCAGGCCGGAAGGTCGGGGGTTCAAATCCCAATAGAGGACAGCAACCTTGGGCCAGAAGGACTGGGGTTTCTAGTCCCACAGGTGCTCCTTGTGGTCTTGGACAAACCACTTAACCCTCCATTGCCCATGTTCCCTGTAAAATAGTTATCTCCAAGTTATAATACCCTGTTCAATGTAATTTCAGTTTGTTCAATGTAAACCGCCTTGATATCATGAAAGGCGGTGGGAGAACAGCAGCACAGCAGCCCTCCTCCTTAAAAGCGGCGTCCCTCGCGGGCGCACCCGCGCCTGGCGGCCTCGCCAGAGGGCCCTTTGGCGTGGCCCTTAGGCGCGGCACAGAGGCGCACAAAAAAGAAGCAAGCAACCAACATATCCTCCTCCTCAAAAAGCCACACTGCATCCAACAGAGGCACCTCCACCACTGAACCGAAGAACAACGACAACAACTTGGCACAGAAAAGACCTCACCACTCCGGAAGCCCAGGTACTCCTACACAGCATGCCACCCCTCCTAACACCTATCTATCTCCTAACCCCCCTCCTAACCCTCTATTCCCACTCAGCCAAACCCTGCAACCCTCTCTGCCCAGACACCACGACAGCTCAACCCACATGCATCCACAACCATACATACACTCACCCACTCTCACATTGCACACCAACCTACACCACCAACTCCACAAACCACCACCACCTCTCCATCTCTCTCATAAACGCTCGCTCAGTCAGGAACAAATACCACATGCTCCGGGACCTGATCACAACTGAGAAGTTTGACATCCTCTGTGTAACAGAAACCTGGCTAACAGACCACGACACAGTAGTAATGAACTAGCTAACACCAAAGGGATACCACCTCCAACACTGCTCCCGGACACATGCCAAAGGCGGAGGTGTAGCCATCATTGCCAGAGACAACCTCCACCTCCGGATCCACGCCGCAGATACCTCCAACGAAGCAGACATCCTCACCCTCACCAACAAATACCTCTCGATATGCCTGATCTACCGTGCACCCACCACAACCTCTGACCTACCACAGATTCTACACCTCATCTCCGAAAGCACCAGCCCTTCAAAGGAACAAATTATCCTAGGAGACTTCAACCTCTCATCACTCCAGGAGAAGCAAGCAGAAACCTTCCTCGACGCCATGACAGCAATGGACCTGACACAAATCATACAAGAACCAACACATGAAAAAGGAAACATACTTGACCTCATATTTCTAAACTCCCAAACCGTCTCCTCATACAGAAAACCAACAATCTTGCCAGTACCGTGGTCAGACCACTACATTATCAACATATCCCACACCTATCAACCCAAAAATAACAGAGAAAACAAACACCACGCAAGGAGATTCAAAGCATTTAACAAGGAAGACTTCCTAACAAAAACCCTGCCTAACTTACACACAGACTCCAACAACCTTGATGTCCTGATCCACAACTGGAATACCACAATCTCCTCAGCAGCCAGCACAAGTAGAAACAGCACCAACACCAGACCCATCTCCTCAAAAGCCCGATGGTTCACCCCCAGCCTCCGCAAACTGAAAACCAGACTTAGAAGAACCGAAAGGAAATGGAGAAAAACCAAAAGCGTCAGAGACAAAGCAAAATACCTCCACGAACTCAACGCATACCACTCAGAAACTGACAATGCCAAAAGAGCCTACCACACCAAAATCATCGCAACAGCCATAAACAAACCTCGAGAGCTCTTCCAAATTGTCAAAAATCTAACGAAAGCACCCAGTAACTCCGACCAGCTGCCAGACATCCCCTCTGATCTTCTGGCCCGACAATACAAACAGCTGCAGCAACCATAAAACCCACATCACTACGCTGAAACAACAACCAAGACAACATCATACACTACTCTGATCAGTGACTGGAATACATTCGACACAACCTCAAAAGAAGAAATATCCTCCACCATCTCCTGCTTGAACACCACCACCTCCCTGCTGGATCCTTGCCCTGCCGACTGGATAAAGAAAACCAAAGAAGACCTCAGTGCACCACTAACCCACATCGTAAATGAATCCTTTAAACAAGGACACATGCCAGACGCCCTCAAGACCACAATCATCCGACCAACTCTAAAAAAGCACAACCTAGACCCCCTAGACCCCACCTCCTATAGGCCAGTAGCAAGCCTCCCGCTCACCGCAAAAATAATTGAGAAGATAGTCCAACGTCAGCTTCAAGAACATCTAGACATTAACAACATACTGGACCCGCAGCAACACGGATTCCGACCATTACACGGGGTCGAGACCCTAATGACCATGCTGATGAACACCCTTATCATAGGAACCCAAGAGAAACACTCCGGATACATCCTAATTTTTCTGGATATATCAGTGGCATTTGACACCATCTCCCATAACACCCTTATCCACAGACTCCAAACAATTGGGATCAAAGGCACTGTACTCCAATGGTTCAGATCCTATCTAACCGACCGACAGCAACTGATCCGCACCAAAACCTCCACCTCATCCCCCTTTCAGCAACATCAAGGAGTACCACAAGGATCCACACTATCAGCCATGCTTTTCAACATCTACCTCCGTCCACTCTGCTCAGTCATACGCACTCACAATGTCAACTTCCACATATACGCCGATGACATAATGCTCTACGCCCCAATTACAACCACGGACCCAACAAACGACCAGCTATCAACCTGCTTCACCGACGTATCCAACTGGCTACAAGAGAACAACTTATCCATTAACATAAAGAAGACCGAAGCCCTTATAGTAACAAAAGACCCAGACTTCAAACCACCCACTCACCTCACCATGGGAACCACACAAATTCAAGTACAACCACACATAAGATATCTTGGCATTATCATTGACCAAGCCCTAACTCTTAAGCAACAAATCAACAAGACCACGAGAACTGTATTCCACAAGGCGAAAACGGTACAACGCCTCCAAACCCCTCCTCGAACCACAAGACTTCAGGACAGTAATGCAAGCTTTAACACTCCCTCATCTGGACTACTGCAACATAATCTACCATGGCCTACCTGCAACACAGACCAATCCCCTCCGAACTGCCCTAAACACCACGGCGAGAATAATTCACAATGCAAGGAAACGAGACCACATCACCCCAATTCTGAGGGACCTTCATATCCTCCCCATCGAAGCAAGAATTAAGTACAAAATCCTTCTACTCACTCACAAAACCGTCCACCAAACACAGGGCACCCCACTCCGCGCCCTACTGCCTCGCCCAACCCACAACAGAACAACCAGACAATCCTCCAACAGCTCCGTTGCCATCCCCCACAAAAGAACCAAAGCAACCCAACGGACCTGCAACAGAGCTTTTGAACTATATGCCCCATCCCTCTGGAACTCTCTACCAAACCACATCAAGAACAACGGTGATCTCCCATCATTCAAAAAGCAGCTAAAAACCATCCTATTCCAAGAACATCTCTGAATAGGAACCAGTAACTATGCTATCTTGTCAGTCTCTATGTCCACCCAAAAATCATCAATGTTGAATCCCCGGTGATGGCCCCCCCCCACACACATTTGATTCCCCCCCCTGGTTATATGTCCCACCGCTTTGACCCGGTGAAAAGCGGGATATAAATACAGTTAAATAAATAAATAAATAAAATAAATAAAGGCAGTATATAAGAAATGTTAAATAAATAAATCTTCCCCAGACTTCACACTTCCTGAGCGGAGGCCTCGCTACATACCCTGGATTGCAAGAGGTCACTGGCCTTCTATCTCCAGAGGACACAGGCCGATCGCCGCTTATCACAACTGTTCGTCTGACATAACAGACTCGGGGTTGCAGTCTCTAAGCGTACCCTGTTTGCCTGGGTGGAAAACTGCATCTCTTTCTCCTATGAGCAGGCTGGACTCTCTCTGGAGTGTCATGTTACCATGCATAATGTGCCCACCATGGCGGCCTCTGTGGCTCACCTATGCTAGGTCTCCCTGCAGGACAACTGCCGGCCACCACCAGGTCTTCGGTCTATACCATCGCAGCGAATTACTCCTTGGAGGAGAGCTCACGACGTGATAGCGCCTTCGGCCAGGGAATAGTGCAACTCCTTCCCTCCAGCCCTTTGTAACCATGCTACCGGAATGGTGATTCTATCATCAATGTTGGGGCTACATCACTGGACTTCAAGCTATGCAGCATTCCTTGCTGCCCTTCACGGTTTGCCTTTTGGGCTGCCCGAGGCTCCTACGGTTTTTTCGGTAGCCTGTAGCTTAGGAGTGCCTTATGTGAGGGCTGACTTCCTGCTTGTTCCTGGAGAAAGCGTAGTTACTCACCTGTAACAGGTGTTCTCCAGGGACGGCAGCAATCAGTCCTCACAACCCTCCCTCCTCCCCATGGAGCTGTTTTTACTTTTTTATGTTAATTGAGCTGTGTCGTCATATTGAGGTAAGATGGCACCCTTGTGTGGGAAAGTGACCTTGCATGCGCGATCCAACTCCCAAAGACTTTCTTTGAAAGCCAGGGGGTGAATCCATGCGGGCTCTGTCGATGCCAACGTCACCCTTATGTGAGGACTGATTCCTGCTGTCCCCGGAGAGCACCTTTTACAGGAGAGTAACTATGCTTTCGCAACATTATAAAGAAACAAAGGTACATGTGCAGGGTCAATTCTTGGACTAGGCAAACTAGGTGGCTGCCTAGGGAGGGGGAGCGCAAGGAGCACTTCAATCAGTGTGCAATTAAAACAAAGAGCAATTAATCAATTTAGAACTGAATTACCAGTTGCGTCGACAGTACAGAATGAATGAGTCATCAAACATCCAGCCTCTGCCACAGACAGGATTGTGCATGACATCAACCAAGGAACACAGTGCAAAAACAAGCCTTCATTTTTTCCAATCCCACAGAACCTCCCCCTCTCTCAGCTCTCACAGTATCCTGGGATGTATCTCATCTGGTCACATGGCTTTGTCAACTTAAAGTTTTGCAGTGATCCTTGGACAAGAGAGTAACTGATGATCTATGATTGGGTGTCACCTGCCGTAGATCCGTTTGCTGCATCTCTGAACAGAAAGATTTTGTAGTTTTGTTTGACAATGGGGGTCATAAGGCAAACTGCAGTCTTCAAATCTTCACGTGAATTTTCTGTTTGATTAAGATCTAGGCTTTTACTGGGCCGCTTGAAGAAATTCACTTTCTTCTTATTGAGCCACTCCATTGTTACTTATCTTCTGTGTTTAAGATCACTGTCCTGCTGAAAGGTGAATCTTCTTCCCTGTCTCAAGTCTGTAGCAGACTGAACCAGGTTTCCTCCATGATATGGTACTTTGCACCATCATCTTTCTCTCAGTCTTCACAAACCTCTCTGTCTTAGCTGCTTTTAAGCATCCCTACAACTTAATAATGTTTTGTTTGTTTATTTATTTGGTATTTAGCACACAACTTTCCAATAGTTATTGAAAGTGTTAATCGGGTACATCAAAATGGTTTGCAAAAATAAAGATAAATCATGGAACTAGAAACAGGAAGACCAGTACTTAATGACAGCAAAAATAGAGATGGTAATACAAATAAGAGAAAGTAAAAATGCAACTGGCATACAGTTGTGGTCAACATTATTGGCACTCTTGCAATTCAACACCTTAATGTCTAATATTTCCTAAATAAAAGTGACTGGTGAAATGGCTTTGGACTACATATGCAGAGATACTAGACATACAAAAGAATCAAATAAAACAAGACCAATTAAAAAAGGAAATAGTAAGAAATAGTATAAAAACTGGGACATTGCCGGGACATGATTATTGGCTTTCGGTAGCCTGTAGCTGGGGATCCCCATCTGTGAGGACTGACTTCCTCCTTGTTCCTGAAGAAAGCTTAGTTACTCACCTGTAACAGGTGTTCTCTGGGGACAGCTGGAATCAGTCCTCACAACCCTCCCTCCTCCCCTTGGAGTTGCTCCTTTACCATTTTTTATTTTTGCCGTATTTTAGCTATGTCATTTGACTGAGCAAGATGGCACCTTTGGGCGGGAAGGGGACCACGCATACATAGCGTCATCTCCCAAAAGCTTTCTTTGAAAGCTAGGGGGATGCTTCCGCGAGGGCTCTGTCGGTGCCAACGTTGCCCATATGTGAGGACTGATTCCTGCTGTCCCTGGAGAACACCTGTTACAGGTGAGTAACTACGCTATGTGCCCGACACTGCGATCACGTGACTTGCCCACATCAGGTGACCCAGAAGAAGCCCTTATCACTAACACCTTTGTGGCATTCTGTGCTGTGGCGGTGCGTGCTGGAGTAGCGCTCCTGAGGAGCAGGTCCTGCTCCTTGGGCAAGCTCTTTTAGTGCCGCTATTACCCTGCTAGGAGGCTACCTCTGTCATTCTCCCTTTTCTCGCGATGTGATTCGCTGCTCTTCCTTCTGCAGGTACTCATCTTAGTTATGATTTGTTCCATTCCTGTGCTCTGGGGTCATTGCCCAGCTGATCCACCCAGAGCCGCCGATCTGTTGTGGGTTAAGTACTTTTCATTTCCTGCTGTACCTCCATCACTGTTTTGGAGGCTGTGCCCCCTGTCCTATCCATGCTCTTATTCCTGTGTGCATTACTTCACTGCAGGTCACTTTGCTCCAAATCGGCCCTTATCTCTGACCTTATTTGTTAGCACTCCTTGGACCTGGCTTAGAAAGGGAGAGGAATCATTTCTGTACCACTGTCTTCCTCCTGACTATAACATCTTTTCCACATCACGCTTGTCCAGAGCAGGAAGCAGCATCACCATACTCTTTAAATGCTCGTTTAATCTCACAGAAGTGCCCTCATCCACATTACGCTACCCTGAATCTGTGCTTGTTTCGCTCCCGTCCTTCTCCGCCACTCACATCCTGCTACTCTACGCTCCTTCCTTCTTCAGTATCTTGCTCTGGAATGCTCTTTACTCACTATATCAGAAATGGTCACCTCTTTCCCCAGTGTCCTCATCTTAGGGGACTTCAGTGTCCATTTTGACTCCCTTCACAAGCATCATGGTAAACTCTTCCTTTCCCTTGTCTCTGACTTGTCAATTCTTCATCATGTCATAAGAACATAAGAAATGCTATTCTGGGTCAGGCCAAGGTCCATCAAGTCCAGTATCCTATTTCCAAAGACCCACCTAAAAGTGATTCTATAGTAGCTGATATACCATTTTCTAAACTAATTTTTGTATTATGCTAATTTTTTGTCGGAAGTTATTGCCGTGAGCGAATAATCACTCATGAAGCGTGACTTCCCTTTTAATTACTCTTATGGTAATGAAACCATCGTATAAAATATATGAAGCAATTGCATTTTTAAACATCACTTAATGCTACTTCATAACACACCATCTTTACCATCTTCACAACCGTTATTTAAACAGCTGTTAAAAGCTTTTTTTTTTTTTGCAGATTTTCACGAACACAGTACTGCGTTTAGACCCGTACTTTCATTCCGGCTCTGTTTCAACGCTTAATTTCTGCCCAATATGCTCATCTGAATTAGTGAGTTGAATAAATTCTTCCAGACTCTTCTGAATTAATGAGTTAAATAATTCCTTCCAGCAATCCGAACGGAAGATATGTTAGCTACTGGATTTCTCCAAAGACACAGCCTGACTTGTGTGAGCGGTAAAAGCAAAGGAAAAGACTTTTAAAGCCTGATGGGAAACTCCACCCATCATGATGTCATCACCCCTGATTGGTCTTTTGATTCACAATCACTAAATCAGACTGAGCCAATCTAGCTCTGCATTAAGCCCATGAGGTTCCAGACAGCCAATCCGAAATATCCAATATTGTTCAATCCATTGGAGCCGCTGTTCCCTATTACCTCCTCTAACAACTGGGGGCACTTGATCAATAATTCGCCATTGAAAATCTTTGAAAGAATGGCCAGAGTCCATACAATGTTGTACTAATGGAGCTGTAATAACTCTGTTCCGAATGCGAGACGCATGCTCCTGGAGGCGGACTCGCACTTTCCTAATCGTTTGGCCAACATATACCTTCGTGCATGGGCATATTAGAATATACACCCCATAAGTGGTAGAGCAGGTAGTGAATGCTTTGGACCGCTGAATTATGTTGGTATGTGGGATTTTCCATTCGGCCCCTTGAATTGTTTGCTGACAAAGTTCACATGAAAGTCCCTTAGAACAGCTGAAATGTCCAATTATTCCATCATGAGAAACTACCGATGATTGAGACTGAATTGTACTGAGTAAATTGGCTATGTTTTGGCCTCTAGTATATGCTACCCGCAATGGCTTGCGAAAACATTCATGGAGAGCCAAAACATGCCAATGTTTCTTTAAAATGGAAGTTATTTTCGAACTATTCAGCATATATGGAAAAATACCAGTAATAAACTCATATTCAGACTGAACATTTCTCTTTTCAGTGTCTTGTAACCATTCTTTATGTGTGTATCTCGCCCGTGTGCGGGCCTGTTGTACAGCCGATAGTGGATATCCTCTCTGTAATAAACGAACTTGTAGATCCTGAGCATGATGGTCAAATTCATGAGAAGAGGTACAAATTCTACGCAGTCTTAGAAACTGACCATAAGGAAGACCTCTTTTCAAAGCTGGAGGATGAAAACTGGAAAATTGTAGCAGAGTGTTTCTCTGCACAGGTTTTCGATATAAAGTGGAACATAATCGAGGTCCCGATTTAAAGAGTTTTACGTCCAAGAATTCTAAATATTGTGCATGAGAATGTAGAGTGAATGATAAATTCTCTTTTTGAGCATTTAACCAGACAATAAAAGTTTGTAAGGTCTCCTGAGTATCATACCATAGAAAAAAGATATCATCAAGAAATCTGACCCAAGTTTTTATCTTAGAGAACCAATCAGATGGATAAATGATTCTTTCTTCAAATTCTGCTAGATATAATGTAGCAATCGATGGGGCCGCTGTGGCCCCCATCGCTATACCTTGAATTTGATAGTAAAATTTTTCCTCAAATTGAAAAAAATTCTTGGTGAGCACCAAAGATAGCATTTGAAGAAAAAATTCTTAAAAAATATGAGGGATTGAATCAGGGTTGGATAACAAAAAAAGAATTTCAGTTTTTAACGCCTAAATTCCCTAAGATTCCGTATTTTTATACGGTACCAAAGATACATAAATCTCTCTTAAATCCACCGGGAAGACCTATCGTTTCCTGCAGAGGCTCTATATTGGAACCACTGTCACAGTTTTGTGACGTTTTTTTGAGGCCATGTGCACAGAAGGTTACTTCCTATATTAGGGATACGTCTCATTTTCTGGAAAAGATTGATTTAATTTCTCAACCAGTGGAAAATGCCATCCTAGTATCTTTGGATGTTGTGGCCCTCTACACTAATATATCTCAACAGGAGGCCTTACAAGTCATAGACAGCTTAGAGCTAGCTTTACCGTCTCGTTTACCTAAAGAATTTTTTCTTCAAATGCTATCTTTGGTGCTCACCAAGAATTTTTTTCAATTTGAGGAAAAATTTTACTATCAAATTCAAGGTATAGCGATGGGGGCCACAGCGGCCCCATCGATTGCTACATTATATCTAGCAGAATTTGAAGAAAGAATCATTTATCCATCTGATTGGTTCTCTAAGATAAAAACTTGGGTCAGATTTCTTGATGATATCTTTTTTCTATGGTATGATACTCAGGAGACCTTACAAACTTTTATTGTCTGGTTAAATGCTCAAAAAGAGAATTTATCATTCACTCTACATTCTCATGCACAATATTTAGAATTCTTGGACGTAAAACTCTTTAAATCGGGACCTCGATTATGTTCCACTTTATATCGAAAACCTGTGCAGAGAAACACTCTGCTACAATTTTCCAGTTTTCATCCTCCAGCTTTGAAAAGAGGTCTTCCTTATGGTCAGTTTCTAAGACTGCGTAGAATTTGTACCTCTTCTCATGAATTTGACCATCATGCTCAGGATCTACAAGTTCGTTTATTACAGAGAGGATATCCACTATCGGCTGTACAACAGGCCCGCACACGGGCGAGATACACACATAAAGAATGGTTACAAGACACTGAAAAGAGAAATGTTCAGTCTGAAAATGAGTTTATTACTGGTATTTTTCCATATATGCTGAATAGTTCGAAAATAACTTCCATTTTAAAGAAACATTGGCATGTTTTGGCTCTCCATGAATGTTTTCGCAAGCCATTGCGGGTAGCATATACTAGAGGCCAAAACATAGCCAATTTACTCAGTACAATTCAGTCTCAATCATCGGTAGTTTCTCATGATGGAATAATTGGACATTTCAGCTGTTCTAAGGGACTTTCATGTGAACTTTGTCAGCAAACAATTCAAGGGGCCGAATGGAAAATCCCACATACCACCATAATTCAGCGGTCCAAAGCATTCACTACCTGCTCTACCACTTATGGGGTGTATATTCTAATATGCCCATGCACGAAGGTATATGTTGGCCGAACGATTAGGAAAGTGCAAGTCCGCCTCCAGGAGCATGCGTCTCGCATTCGGAACAGAGTTATTACAGCTCCATTAGTACAACATTGTATGGACTCTGGCCATTCTTTCAAAGATTTTCAATGGCGAATTATTGATCAAGTGCCCCCAGTTGTTAGAGGAGGTAATAGGGAACAGCGGCTCCAATGGATTGAACAATATTGGATATTTCGGATTGGCTGTCTGGAACCTCATGGGCTTAATGCAGAGCTAGATTGGCTCAGTCTGATTTAGTGATTGTGAATCAAAAGACCAATCAGGGGTGATGACATCATGATGGGTGGAGTTTCCCATCAGGCTTTAAAAGTCTTTTCCTTTGCTTTTACCGCTCACACAAGTCAGGCTGTGTCTTTGGAGAAATCCAGTAGCTAACATATCTTCCGTTCGGATTGCTGGAAGGAATTATTTAACTCATTAATTCAGAAGAGTCTGGAAGAATTTATTCAACTCACTAATTCAGATGAGTATATTGGGCAGAAATTAAGCGTTGAAACAGAGCCGGAATGAAAGTACGGGTCTAAACGCAGTACTGTGTTCGTGAAAATCTGCAAAAAAAAAGCTTTTAACAGCTGTTTAAATAACGGTTGTGAAGATGGTAAAGATGGTGTGTTATGAAGTAGCATTAAGTGATGTTTAAAAATGCAATTGCTTCATGTATTTTATACGATGGTTTCATTACCATAAGAGTAATTAAAAGGGAAGTCACGCTTCATGAGTGATTATTCGCTCACGGCAATAACTTCCGACAAAAAATTAGCATAATACAAAAATTAGTTTAGAAAATGGTATATCAGCTACTATAGAATCACTTTTAGGTGGGTCTTTGGTTATTTAATGTAAGTGAAGGGTGGTTAATTGTTCAGTATCCTATTTCCAGCAGTGGCCAATCCAGGTCACAAGTACTTGGCAGGTTCCCAGAGGCCACCAGTTCCACAATGTTCATACTGTGGTAAGCAGTATATTTCATGGGTTCTCTTTAATAATGGTTTATGGACCTTTCCTCCAAGAGCATGTCCAAACCTTTTTTAAATCCATTTTCCCCTTTAGTACATCCTCTGGTAACGAATTCCAGAGTTTGATTACATATTGAGTGAAAAAAAAAATTCTCTTATTAGTCTTAAATGGTTTAAATCGTATCTTCATTGCGTGTCCTCTAGTCTTTCTACTTTTTGATGGTGTAAACAACTGATCTACATTAAACCGTTCCATGCCATTCATTAATTTATAGACCTCTGTCATATCTCCCCTGAACCTTCTCTTTTCCAAGTTGATGTGCTCTAACCTTTTAAGCCTTTCCTCACAGGAGTATCCTTCCATCCCCTTTACCATTTTGGTGGCTCTTTTCTATACCTTTTCTAATAACGCCATGTCCTTTTTAAGATATGGCAAACAGAATTGCACGCAATATTCAAGGTGCGATCGAACCATGGAATGATACAGAGGCATTATAATATCCTTGGTTTTATTCTCCATTCTTTTCCTTATGATTCCTAGCATTTTATTTGCTTTCTTTGCCGCCACTGCACACTGGGCGGCCTAATCATGCTGCTGGTCACCCTTTAGATCTTATTATGACTCCGGCTACATTTTCGCACTTGCAGTACTCCCTTTCTACCGTTGTCTTTCCCTAGACCAGGGGTGGGCAATTCCGGTCCTGGAGGGCCACAGACCAGTCAGGTTTTCATGATGTCCCTAATGAATATTCATGAGATCTATTTGCATGAACTGCCTTCCATTGTATGGAAATAGGTCCATGAATATTCATTAGGAACATCATGAAAACCTGATTGGTCTGCAGCCCTCCAGGACCAGAATTGCCCACCCCTGCCCTAGACAGATCACATCGGTATCTTTTTTTTAATCGATCCCACACTCTGCCTTCCAGGCCAGGTCTGACCTGCCCTTTGTTCAACCACCAGGGAAGCCTACCTCTTGTGGTGCCCTATCACGCATGATACTTTCTTTGCCTTCCCTTCCTCAAAAACCTTTTTTCTCTGACTTTGATTCCCTTTCAGTTAACTCCCAGGCTGAGACCTGGAATACCATACTCTGTATGGCCCTTGACTCACTGGCCCCCCTTGCCCGAGGACAACCACCATGGAAAAGCCTTCATCCCTGGTATTACCATGGTCTCATTCTTACCCGTCGACAGTTCCACAAGGCCGAATGGACCTGGCGTAAAGTACGTACACTTGACACACTATCTGTATTTATGGATTTTATACTTACTACAGAAAGGCAGTGATGGCCGCAAAAAGCACTACTTTACTAACATTATCTCCAGTTCTACTAATTGTCCCAAAAAACTCTACTCCATGGTATCTTACCTACTGCATCCCCCCCCCAGCCCCTTTCAGTCACTGCGCTCATGGCAGAACAATTAGCCCAATTTTTTCATAAGAAAACCCTTGATCTTAAACAGGAATTTACCCCTGATGCTCCATGGGATCTTACTCAGTCCATGCATAACGAAAGTCCATCTCTAACCTTGGATACCTCAGCCCCCTATCGCCACTCCTTCACTCATGTCTGGTTCTCATTCAACCATGTTCGCCTGGAATCTCTTACAAAGTCTATTACAGCTTTTCAGAAAACCACCTGTGCCTCAGATCTCATTCCCTCCTCATGGATCCCCATTCCTTTTTTAGTCCTTCTGCAAATGTTAGTTCTTTGTAATAACAGCTTGTTGTTGTTAAGTGCCGTCGAGTCGGAGTCGACTCATGGCGACCCTCTGGATAGCTATCCTAAATTGTGTTCGGTCTTCAGTCAGGCGGCTCATTGTTGACAGACTGGTACCCATAGCTGCTGTTATTGTATCGATCCATCTCATTGCTGGCCTTCCTCTTTTGCGTTGACCTTCTATCTTGCCAAGCATGATGTCTTTCTCTAATGATCTCTCTCTTCGCATGATGTGTCCAAAGTATGAAAGTCGAAGTCTTGTCATCTGAGCTTCTAAAGAAAGCTTAGGTTTGATCTCCTCTAGTACCGACTGGTTTCTTCTTCGGGCAGTCCATGGTATACACAGTATTCACCGCCAGCACCATAATTCAAAGGCATCAATTTTCTTCCTGTCTGTCTTTTTCACTGTCCAGCTTTCACATCCATATGATGTTATTGAAAATACCATGGCTTGAACAAGTCGAATCTTTGTATGGAGAGAGACATCTCTGCTCTTGAGAATCTTATCTAGGTCTTTCATAGCCATTCTGCCAAGAACAATGTGTCGTTTGATTTCTTGACTGCTTGTTGCTTCTTTATTGATAGTTGATCCAAGTAGGTTAAAGTTGTTCACAATTTCAATTTCTTCTCCTTCAACAATGAACCTGTTGATTATGCCAGTTGTCATGATCTTTGTTTTCTTTACATTAAGGTGCAGGCCCATTTTGAGACTATGTTCTTTGATTGTGAGAAGCAAATGTTTCAGATCATCTTCACTTTCAGCCAGTAATGATGTATCATCAGCATAGCGAAGGTTGTTGATGAGTCTTCCACCAATCTTCACACCTCTGTCGTCTTCATACAATCCTGCTTCTCTGATGATTTGTTCTGCATATAAATTAAACAAGTAGGGGGAAAGTATGCAGCCTTGTCTTTCACCTTTGCTTATTTTAAACCATTCTGTTTCTCCTTGTTCCGTTCGAACTGTTGCTTCTTGATTAATGTACAGATTTGCAAGAGTACGATCAGGATGTTCTGGTATACCCATGCTTCTTAATGTGGCCCAGAGTTTCTCATGGTTTACATAGTCAGAAGCCTTGCTATAGTCGATAAAGCACAAATAGATATCCTTTTGGTATTCTTTAGTCTTTTCAAGGATCCGTCTCACATCCGCAATGATGTCTCTCATTCCTCACCCTTTCCTGAACCCTGCTTGCACTTCAGGTAGTTCTTTTTCCAGGTATGGTTGTAGTCTCTTTTGAATAATCTTCAGTAAAATCTTGCTGGCATGTGGGATCAGAGCGATTGTTCGATAATTTCCACAGTCAGTTGGATCACCTTTCTTTAGTATTGGTATAAACACAGATGTTTTCCAGTCAGTTGGCCATGATGTTGTCTTCCATATTTCTTGGCAGAGCCTTGTAAGTATGGTAACAGCTGCATCAGATTGCTGCAATACTTCTATAGGAATGCTATCAATGCCTGGTGCTTTGTTCTTTGATAAGGCTTTCAATGCTGCTTCAACTTCTTCTTTCATCACCAATGGTTCCCGATCATAAGGTACAGGTTGAAACGGCTGTTGGTCCACTTGATCTTTATCATATAAAAACTCTGTATATTCCCTCCACCTTTTCTTGATCTTCTCAGCATCATTCAACATAGAACCTTTAGCATCTTGTAACATTCCAATTCAAGGCTGGAACTTTTTCTTTAACTCTCGTAGCTTTAGGAAAGCCGAACTTGTTCTTCCTCTAATAGTTTCTGCTTCTATTTCCTTGCAAGTGTCATTGTAGTATTTTTCCTTGTCCTGTCTTGCTGCACGTTGGAAATCTCTGTTGAGTTCTGTGATTGTCTTTCTTTCTCCTATGGCTTTAGCTTCTCTGCATTTCTGGGCAATTTTCAGAGTTTCCTCCGTCATCCATTTTGGCCGCTTTTGCTTTTTCACCTTTTGTAGACACTTCTTGCTTTCTTCCAACACAACCTTCTTGATGTCATTCCATAACTCTTCCGGAGCTCTGCCATTTGTATCTAAAGCAGCAAATCGATTTTGCAGGCAGTCTTTAAATTCCAGTGGTATATTCTCAAGGTCATATTTTGCTGCATTCATGAGTGGTTTGCTTTTTTTCAACTTTAGCTTGAGTTTGCATACTAGTAGTTGATGATCTGTACCACAGTCAGCTCCAGGTTTTGTCTTTGTTGATGTTATAGAACTTTTCCATTGTTGACTTCCACAGATGTAGTCAATTTGATTTTTATACAATCCATTGGGTGAAGTCCATGTGTACAGTCGCCGCTTGTGTTGCTGGAAGAAGGTGTTTGAGATGAATAGATCATTGGTCTTGCAGAATTCTATCAGTCTTTCTCCAGCTTCATTTCTGTTGCCAAGTCCATATTTTTCAACTACTTTGCCTTCTTCTTTGTTGCCAACTTTTGCGTTCCAGTCACCCATGACTATCAGGATATCCTGTTTGCATGTTCTGTCAATTTCTGCTTGTACTTGTTCATAGAACTCTTCAATTTCATTCTCTTCTGCAGCTGTTGTTGGGGCATATACTTGAATTATAGTTGTGTTGATAGGCAATCCTCGTAGATGAATAGAGTTTAAGCGTTTGCTGACTGCATTGTATTTCATTACAGTTCTTGCAAGTTTCTTCTTTATTATAAATGCAACACCATTTCTTCTTTGTCTTTCATTTCCAGCATAGTAGACCATGTGATCATCCGATGCAAAGTGCCTGATGCCAGTCCATTTCAGTTCGCTGACACCCAACAGATCAAGTTGTACACGTTCCATTTCATTCTTGAACACCTCCAACTTCCCTTGGTTCATGCTTTGTACGTTCCATGTTCCAATGCGTAAGACATCTTTACAGCTTCTGACTCTCATTTCATGTGCAGCTACATCAACAGTCAGACTTCCCAAGGGCTTTGATCCAACCACATCATAAATGCTGGCTTTACTCTGAAAAGTCTTCAGCTCTTCCCCAGTAGCTAGTTGAGTGCCTTCCGACCTGGGGGTCTCATCTTCCAGCACCATAGCACAATTTGTTTTTTTGTAACTATCCATTGGGTTTTCATGGCAAGATACAGAAGTAGATTGCCGGTCCTTTCTTCCGCGCAGTTTAAGTTCGGTGGTGTTGCCGTTGTCACAAAAATGTGATCCTCCGCTGTCAACACTATCCCATTCTGCTGCTGCCAAGATGGGTGGTTTGTCTTGGTCTGGCACCTCAGCTGAGACCTGTCCATCTTGAGAGACCCTGCCAGTAGTTAAACTACCTATAGTTTAGCTCTCAGCATCACTGATGCAGGCAAGCCCTTACAGCACGACAAGTTGCAAACCAAGTGAGAGAAACAGCTTAGATATAGGCATTTTCCCACAGCGTTGAAAAACTGCTCTGGTCCGACCTTTCCTGAATAAATTCCTCCTTGGATACCTCCACCCCTGCACACTATCGCCACGTCTCCAACCTTTCCTTTCTATCTAAAATTCTAGAAAAATCGGTTTTTGCAGAACTCGCCGACCTTCTCGAGAAAACCAACTTTTTTCATCTGCGACAATCCAGATTCCAATCTGGGTTGAGCACTGAAACCAACCATCCCTGCTTTCTGTCTTTAGTGAAACTCGTAAATCTCTTGACAAGGTCAATATATCTCTTGCCATCTCTCTCAAGCTTTCTTCAGCCTTGGATCTGATTAATCACTCCATTCTCCTCTCCTGTCTGCAAAGTGCCAGCCTCCATGGCCTCATCTTATAATGGTTCCACTGTTTTCTCTCCGCCCACTCTTATTCCATTACCTTTGAGTCTTCTACTTCCTCTCACCACTTATTTGTGGTATTTCCCAGGGTTCAGTTCTGGTCTCCTCCTTATTTAACATCTTTCTTGCCCTATTGACTATTCTTATTCAACAACTTGGTGTCTCCGCGTATTGCTACACAGATGACATCCTATTATTTTTCCACATGCACCCAATGTCTCCTGATCTCAATATTATAAACTATCTCTCCTAAGTTGCCCTCTGATAGCGAACTAATCATTTGAAACTGAACCCTTCCAAAACCTCTGCCACCTGGATCACTGGAACTTCAGCAGTTCCTCATTTGACCCCCTCACTTGACAGTACTTCTATCCCATTGATACCTTCATTCAAATACTTGGGCGTTATGCATGAAAATGCTCTCACTTTCCATGAACAGATTAGCACCATGGTGAAATGCTCCTTTTTTTGTCCTCCACCAAATTCACTCTGTTCATTTCTTTCCAACTCAGCCATAACTACCTTTCTCCAGGACCAAGCAGGAAGTCAGTCCTCACATATGGGTGACGTTGGCGTCAACAGAGCCCTCGTGTGGAGCATTTCCCCAGCTTTCAAGGAAAGCCTTTGGGAATGCAGTGTGCATGTGCGGTCCCCTTCCCGCTCAAGGGTGACATCTTGCTTAGTCTTTCTTTTTCCGCGGAAACTAACGGATGTGAGTTTGTGTCACCCAGGAAAAGTAGATTTTTTTCTGCGATTTTCGCTTTTTTTCTTATCCGGTTCGACGCCGGTTCCCCTCCCCGCTGTGCTTGGTACGCTGGTATCGAGTCCGGAATTTCTTTTTTCGTATTTTGTCCTTCATGACTAGTGTTCGCGCCTTTTTTGGTATTTTCACTGGCAGCCCGGTCTTTTGACCTTACAGGGGCCCTTTTTCCCCCCATGGCTGCCAGCGGGTTCAAAAAATGTGATCGGTGCAAGAAACTTATGTCTCTCACCGACACACCATGACTGCTGCCTCTGATGCCTTGGGCCCGACCATGACCTGCTGGTCTGTGGCCCGTGCAGCAAAATGTCATTGAAGCCACTTCGGAGCTGTCAGCATCAATGTGTGAGAATTTTTTCAGAGTCCGCATCCGGCCGGGCCTGGACTTCGTCAGAGGCCTCAACATCTCGGGAGTCTGACCCTGAGTGCCATCGTGGTTCCTCTGAATGGTGGTCTCCCACCTGGGAACACAAAAGGAAGAAGAGGCTCATGAGGACGGTGTCGGTGGAGGTCCCTGGGTCCTCGAGGGCCAGGTCGTGTAGCCCTGACGGCTGCCCCGGGCTCTCGGAGTCGGAGAGGCCGTACAAACTACCTTGCCTGGAGCCGGAGTCCCCGAGTAACGTAAGTTCGGTTGTCCTCGTGGATTCTCCTCCGGGAGAACCAACGTTGGGGCCCGAGTCGGGGGCTGCTGAGTCTCCTGAGCTTGGACTCAGGCTGACGGCCTTGGAGAGCAGCTTGGCTACCTTCATGGAACAGCAGCGGGCGCTGATCGCCGGTTTGAACGGTGCATCTGCCCCGACCACCAGGACCTCGACGTCTAAGTCGACCCCGGAGGCCGAGCCGATCCTTGAGTCCATCAAGTTTCGAGTTGATCCTCGGTCAAGGTCCCCCTCGACCTCCCGTGTGGGGCCGAGGTCGTCAACGCTGTTGCCCTCGGCGTCGGGGTGGGTGGCACCGAGGCCCACACGGCCGGAGCCGCTCGACGACTCCTCGAAGGAGTTGGCGTGGGAGACGGAGGACGAGGAGTCTCCGGACACCTTCCGGACACGGTGCGTCCCTTCGGGACTCCCCGGAATCTGAGCCTCGGAGAAGGTCTGCCGCCCCCCCCCCCCCCGGAAGATACCCGATTCTCAGACTTCGTGAGGGACATGGCCAAGGCTTTGCCATTCCTTGTGGACGCTGAGGAGGAGCCTCGAGCCGAGGAGCTCGATGCCCTTCAGTATGATTTTCCTCCAAAGGAAGCCTTTACTGTACCGGTTCCTCCAATGCTGGAACGGCTGCTCTTCCGTATGTGGGAGGCACCGGCCTCGGCGCCGGTTTTTAGCAAATGGGTCGATTCCATTTATGGAGTCCGTAAGAGCCCTGGGTTCCAAAAGGCGCAGCTACCTCACAATTCCATGGTTGTGGAATTGGCCATGCACCCCCTGAACAGTCAAAAGATGCACTCCTCGGTGCCCCCGGGACAGGAGCCCCGGAACCTGGATGCCCTCGGTAGAAAGTGCTTCCAGGGCTCTATGCTATCTTGCCGTGTCCAGACTTACCAGCTGTACATGAGCATGTACCTAAGAGACCTGGCAAAGGAGATTGACGAGTTCTCAGTTGGCCTCTCCGAGGAACCCTTGCAGAGGTTCAAGGCCTTGTCGACAGGGATCCGAGAGTGCTCGAAATTTATCTCTCGAGCAGCCTATGATGGCTTTGAGGCTTTGGCCCGGGTACCCATGGCTGGCATCGGTGCACACCGTCAGGCCTGGCTACAGTCATCGGACCTGGAGTCATGGGTGCAGGACAAGTTGGGCGATGTCCCGTGCCGAGGTGACAACCTATTCGGTAAGCCCATGACTGAAAAGGCTGCAGAAATTGAAACTGAGACTCTCACCAGGACAAGGCTGTCCAGAAAGACTTCTGCCCCTTCTCAAAAAAAGGAGGACTCTGGAAAGAAGCCCTTTTTCCCGAGGAAGGGTGCTGCCTACAAATCCTACCCTCAATCTCCAGCTCCCCATCAGGGCCAGCAGGCCAAGGGGCAGTTGCCTGGGTCCCGTAGGCAGAAGACCCCCCAAGCCTCCAGCTGCGGCTCCTGCACAGCAGGGAGCGGGGTTTTGACTCCCACAGCATAGCCTCTTCTCCGCTGGTAGCTCCACTCAGCACAGGAGGTCGGCTGACCCTGTATGCCTACAGGTGGCCAGCCATCACATGGGATACCTGTGTACTGAACATAGTCCAAAAGGGCTACATGCTCTCCTTCCACCAGCTACCCCCTCCTACTTTTCAGGGGAGCCTCCAAGACTCCCTCTACACATTAACCTCCTCCTTCAGGAGTTGGCAAGTCTTCTAAAGGAACAGGCGGTGGAACCGGTGACTCACCACCTGGAAGGGCAAGTCTTCTACTCCAGGTACTTCCTGGTACCAAAAAGGACAGGAGGCCTCCGGCCTATCCTAGACTTGCGAAACCTAAACAAGTTTCTGGAGAGGGAAAAGTTCAAGATGCTTACCCTTGGGATACTTCTGTCCTACCTCCAGCAGGGAGACTGGCTATGCTCCTTAGACCTAAAGGATGCTTATACTCACATCCTCGTCCGTCCAGACCACAGACAGTATCTCATATTTGTGGTGGGAGGAAACCATTCTCAGTACAGGGTACTTCCCTTTGGCCTAACCTCTGCCCCCAGGGTTTTCACCAAATGCCTGGCGGTGGTGGCGGCTTATCTCAGTAATCAGGGCATTTTTGTCTTCCCATACCTGGACGACTGGCTCATCAGGGGCCAGTCTCTCCAGGAGGCCCGACAAGCCACTCTTCGCACTGTCTCTCTTCTTCAGCATCTGGGCTTTGTCATAAACTACGCAAAGTCCACTTTGCTCCCTTCTGAGAACCTAGAGTTTATAGGGGCAAGATTAAGACACTCTTCAGGCAAGAGCCTACTTTATTTATTTATTTATTTACATTCTCTTATATACCGCACTATTCTGCATCAGTGCGGTTTACATTGAACAAACTGAAATTACATTGAACATGGCATTATAACTTGGAGATAACTATTTTACAGGGAATATGGGCTATGGAGGGTTAAGTGGCTTGCCCAAGACCACAAGGAGCACCTGTGGGACTAGAAACCCCAGTCCTTCCGGCCCAAAGTTGCTGTCCTCTAGTGGGATTTGAACCCCTGACCTTCCGGCCTGAAGTATCTTGCCCCAACCACTAGGCCACTCCTCCACTCCACTCCTACTTGCCGGAGGACAGGGCCCACAGACTGATGGACTTGGCCAACCAGTTCCAAAGCAGTTCTCATGTTTCCGCTAGGTGCTACCTGCAGCTCCTGGGCCACATGGCATCCACGGTACATGTGACTCCAAATGCCCGTCTGCACATGCGGGCTGCTCAATGGTGCCTCAGAGATCAGTGGACGCAGGCCACAGGCGACCTCCGAGATAGAGTAAAGGTGCCCAAACCACTTTTGGATTCCTTACAGTGGTGGCTACATCTCCCAGACCTTCTCAGGGGGGTACCTTTTCAGGCTTCAGCACACACAAGGGTGCTGACGACTGATGCTTCCTTAAAGGGCTGGGGTGCACATTGCCAAGGCGCGTGCACTCAAGGCCTCTGGTCTCCTCGAGAGGCCACGCAGAAAATCAGTCTTTTACAGCTGCGAGCAATCCGTTTAGCGCTGCAAACATTTTCTCATGCCCTCTCTCGCCAGTCTGTCCTAGTTCAGACGGACAATCAGGTGGCAATGTTCAATGTGAACAAACAAGGGGACACGGGGTCCAGGCTCCTATGTCAGGAGGCACTGGCCCTTTGCTCCTTTGCAGTCAATCAAGGCATGTTTCTCAAAGCAGTTTATCTACCTGGTCAGGAGAATTTCCTAGCAGACAAGCTAAGCAGAATTCTCCAGCCTCACGAATGGCAGTTGAATCCATGGGTGGTCCAGCAGATCCTCCTCCGCTGGGGACTTCCATCCATCGATCTCTTTGCAAGTCCACAAAACTGTCAGCTGCCCAGGTTTTGCTCCAGACAGCTGCATCCCCTGAGGATGGCAGCGGATGCTTTTCTGATCTCTTGGTCTACGGGCCTCCTTTATGCATTTCCTCCCACGCCCCTGGTGGCCCGAGCTCTGTTCAAGATTCTCCGGGACAAGGCCTCGGTGATTCTCATAGCCCCCAGATGGCCGAGGAAGCCCTGGTTTCCACTTCTGATGCAATTGACGGTGGAAACTCCATTCCCTCTGGGGTTGCAACACGATCTCCTGTCTCAAGGGCAGGGTTCCCTTCTGCACCCCAATCTCAGGTCCCTCATTCTGATGGCCTGGCTGCTGAAAGAATAGTGCTAGCTCCCTTACTTCTACCTAAGGAGGTTGAGGAGGTGGTCTTGGCCTCTAGGAGGTAGTCCACCAGAAAGTCCTATGCCCTCAAGTGGCGTAGGTTTACGGTATAGTGTGCTCAGTGCAATGAAGATCCTTTCTCTTGCCTTGTGCCAGTAGTATTGCAGTATCTACTTCACCTGTCAGACCTAGGCCTTAAGTGTTTGGGTCCACCTCAGTGCTTTGTCAGCGCACCACTCACTGGTGGAAGGACAGTCTGTCGGTTCACCCCTTGGTGTCCAAATTTCTCAGAGGTCTGCTTCTACTCAAGCCTCCGGTTCGTCCACCGGCGACTGAGTGGGATTTGAACGTGGTCTTGAAGCAACTTACTCGCCCACCATTTGAGCCGATGGCTACTTGCCATTTGTGCTTCCTCTCTTGGAAAGCACTCTTCCTGGTGGCTCTTACCTCGGCCAGACGTGTGAGTGAACTACAAGCTCTGGTTTCTGATAGACCGTACACGCAGTTCTATAGGAGCAGGGTGGTCCTACGGACCCATCCCAAGTTCCTTCCAAAGGTGGTCTCCTCTTTCCACCTCAACCAGGAGATGGTTCTTCCGACCTTTTTTCCCAGGCCGCATACCAGCCTGGCTGAAACAGTCTTGCATACCCTGGTCTGTAAGAGGGCGTTGTCTTTTTACATAGAACGTACGCGGAGGCATCCGAAGGGCTACTCAGCTCTTCGTCTCCTTTGACCCTAATAAGATGGGGTTACCTGTTTCCAAGCGTACATTGTCCACTTGGGTAGCAGATTGTATCGCCTGGGCGTACAAGGCAGCCGACCTTCCCTTGCAGGCTCGAGGCACGGCCCACCGTGTCAGGGCGAAAGCTGCGTCAGTTGCTCATTTCCGCTCTGTTCCATTGGCAGACATCTGCCGGGCCGCAACTTGGTCTTCAAGCCCGACCTTTGCAGCCCATTACTGCCTCGAGAGAGAGTCCCGAAGGGACAGTGCATTCGGACAGGCGGTACTTCATAATCTCTTTGAGGTTTAGGCAACTCCTACCCTCCGGCCCATGTGTTGGGCTACCGTATGGGGGCGTTCCCAGAGGATATTCTTATCACGCATGCTGAGGCTCTTGAGAGGGAGACATTTTTTCAGCTTAGGGTTCCCGGTAGCCTAGAGCTGGAGAGTCCCATATGTGAGGACTGACTTCCTGCTTGGTCCTGGAGAAAGTGTAGTTACTCACCTGTAAGGTGTTCTCCAGGAGCAGCAGGAATCAGTCCTCACGACCCTCCCTCCTCCCCTGGAGTTGCAGCCCTATCCTTTTTTTTTTTTTTTTTTGCTGTCTTTAGCTATGTCATCAGACTGAGCAAGATGGCACCCTTGGGCGGGAAGGGGACCGCGCATGTGCGCTGTATTCCCAAAGGCTTTCTTTGAAAGCTGGGGAAATGCTCTGCATGAGGGCTCTGTTGGCGCCAAAGTCACTCATATGTGAGGACTAATTCCTGCTGCTCCTGGAGAACACCTGTTACAGGTGAGTAACTACTCTTTCTCTTGTCCCTGGTCATATCTCATCTCGATTACTGTAATGTTGTCTATGTCATCCTTCCTAATTATCAGCTTAAATGTCTTCAAACTGTTCACAATTCAGCCATGTGCATACTGCATCACATTTCCAAATTTGACCGTGCTACCCCTTTGCTCATTGACTCCCATTGGCTATCTCTTCAATATAGGACCCTATACAAACTCCTTACCATAGTTCATAAAAATCTTACACTCTGGCATACCTTCTTATCTGTCATCCCATATTATCCCTCAGTCTTCTGTGCTTCATTCATGCCAGTCCCCTTTTTTCCCCTCCCCCTCCTTTGCCTGTTATGAATTAACTTACCACTCAACATTTTGTCTTGGCCCCAGCCTATGGAATGCACTTCCTTCTGACCTTAGCTTGAAAATATCCTACACCAGATTCAAGTCATGTCTTACAACTCATTAATTTCATCTAGCTTTCAATCTGACACCCTCAGCTAAACAGGACTCTGCTTCCCATCCCTCCCACTCCTGACCTCTCTTACTGTCCCTTTTTACCCTTTCTCTGTAACCCTGTTGTATATTACTCCTTCTCTTTCCAATATTTTATTGGCATTCTTTTCCTTCCTGAATAATTTTATGAACACTGCTCTGCTGAAACGAAGGGTGTTATATCAAATTTTTATAAACCATAAGGCAGGCAGAGCTCCGGAGTCTCAGTGCATGGATGAGACAATGGTGCAAGGAAGAGGTTTTTGGATTTGTTAGGAATTGGGCAACATTCTTGGGAAGGGAGGTGTTTTTCCAAAAGGCTGGGCTCCAGCTTAACCAGGATGGAGCCAAGCTGCTGGCATTAACCTTTAAAAAGGAAATAGAGCAGTTTTCAACTAGATAATAGGGAAAAGCCAACAGCCACCCAAGAATGGATGGTTTGGAAGGATGTATCCTTGACAGATAGAGAGGTTTCAATAAAGATAGAGAGGTTTCAATAAAGATAAAAGTAACCCAGCTCCCTTAAGTACAGAACAGAGCTGAAAGATTCCAAAGTACCCCTATCAACTGGTAACCAAATTAATATGAATAAAATACCTCTAAAATGCCTGTATGCAAATAGTAGAAGTCTAAAAAGTAAGATGGGAGAGTTAGAATATATAGCATTAAATGAAAGTTTAGATATAATTGGCATCTCAAAGACCTGGTGGAAGGTGGACAACCGGTGGGACATTGTGATACCTGGGTACAAACTATATCGCAATGATAGGGTAGATCAAATTGTTGAAGTGGTCGTGTTTTATGTTAGAGAGGGCATTGAGTCACACAGGATTAAAGTTTTGCAGGAAACAAAATATACTGTAGAATCTCTGTGGATAGAAATTCTCTGTAAAAAGGGGAAGGCAATGGCAGTGAGGGTGTACTACCGTTCACCTTGCCAGAATGAAGAGATGGATGATGAAATGCAGAAAAAAATAGAGAAGCTAACAAAAGGTTCAAACAGGAATAATGGATAATTTCAATTACCCTGGTATCAACTGGGTCAATGTCACAGCAGGACATGCTAGGGAAATAGTTTCTAGATTAAATAAATGACTGCTTCTTGGAGCAGCTGGTTCATAAACCGAAAAGAGGGGAAACTATTTTGAACCTAGTCCTTAGTGGAACACAGAATCTGGTGCAGGAGATAAGGGTGTTGGGGCGCTTGGCAAAAGTGATCATAGCATGATTGCATTTGATTTAATAAATTTATTTAGACATACATGTATACCACCTTATCCTACAATCAAAGTGGTTACATCACATCACAATTGGGTTACATTCAACATGTGGGTATTTTACAACATTTAACATGAGGGTATTTAACAACATTAAGACAACAGAGGTTGAGGGTTACATTTATCATGATGGTGTCATGAGTCTAGCTGGGTTAGTTAAGTATTGAGCTTGCAGTGGAGTTTACATTACAGTCCCACTCGGGTGGGGGGGGATGTTATGTATCTGGTGAGGACTGTTGTCTATCTGCTCGTAAGTTTCTGTGAAGAGCAGGGTTTTAAGAGCCTTGCGGAAGTCTGTGATGTCCTCTAATTCCCTTAGGCTTGTTGGGAGGGAGTTCCATATTGTTGATGCCATTAGTGATGGTGCTCTTCTTGATGTATTTTGTTTAGTCTTGTGATATCCTGAAGGTGTGCATGGAGGGAGGATGACAAGGAAATCCACAGTACTACCTTTTAACTTTCAAAATCGAGACTATGATAAATGAGAAAAATGGTTAAGAAAAAACTAAAAGGAGCAGCTGCAAAGGTTAAAGATTTGCTTCAGGCATGGGCATTGTTTAAAAATGCTATCTTGGAAGCCAGATGTATTCGCTTTAAGAAACGTGAAAGGAGGGCCAAAAAACTGCCAGCATGGTTTAAAGGTGAGGTCAGAGAGGCTGGGGTAGCCAAAAAAACAACTTTCAGGAAATGGAAAAGGGAGCTAAATGGCAAAAGTGGGAAACAACATAAGCACTGGCAAGTTAAATGCAAGGCATTGATAAGGCAGACAAAGAGAGAATTTGAAAGAAGCTTGCGTGGAAGCAAAAACACTTAATAAAAACGTTTTCAAGTACGTTCGTAGCAAAAAAACGGTGAGAGAGTCAGTTGGACCATTAGATGATAGAGGAGTAAAAGGGGCACTAAGAGGGGACAAGGCCATAGCGGAGAAACTAAATGAATTCTTTGCTTCAGTATTTACTGAGGATGATGTATGGAAGTTACCCATGACTGAAATGGTATTTAAAGGTAATGCATCGGAAGAACTGAAAGAAATATTGATAAAACGGGAAGATGTATTACAACTTTTTGATTAACTGAAGAGTAGCAAATCACCTGGACCAGATGGTATAGACCTACTATTAGTAATCTTTGAACTATCATTAAAATCATCTGAAGTACCTGAAGATTGGAGAATAGCCAATGTAACGCTTATTTTTAAAAAGGGTTCTAGGGGTGATCCGGGAAACTACTGACCAGTGAACCTGATGTCAGTACTTGGCAAAATGGTAGAAACCATTATAAAGAAAAAAATTACTGAACATATGGGTAGTCATGGATTTAGTCAAGGAAAGTCTTGTCTTATTAATCTGTTATATTTTTTTGAAGGTGTGAATAAGCAAGTAGTCAAAGTTTGAGCCGGTCGTTACAGTGTATCTGGATTTTTAGAAAGTCTTTGACAAGGTCCCTCATAAGAGACTCTTGGCAGAATTAAAATGCCATGGGGATAGGAGGCAGTGTACTATTGTGGATCAGGAACCGGTTAAAAGAAAACATAGAGTAGGACTTTATGGCCAATTTTCTCAGTGGAGAAAGGTGAAAAGCCGAGTTCCCCAGGGATCTGTGTTGAACTGGATGCTTTTTAACATCTTCATAAATGATCTGGAAATGGGAATGAAGAGTGAGGTGGTCAGACTTACAGATGAGACACAATTATTCAAAGTTATTAAAACACAAGAGGATTGTGAAAATTGCAAGAGGGCCTTGATGAATTGGAAGATTGGACGTCCAAATGGCAGATGAAATTTAATGTGGATAAGTACAAAGTTATGCACTTAAGGAAGAACAACCCGAACTATGGTTACATGATGCAAGGTTCCACATTAGGAACCATCACCCAGGAAAAGGATTTAGGTGTCATCGTGGATAATATGTTCAAAACCCTCCGCCCAGTGTGCAGCAATGGCCAAGAAAGCAAATAGAATGCTCAGAATCGTAATGAAAGAAATGGAGAACAAAATCAAGGATATTATAATGCCTTTGTATCATTCCATGGTGCGACCACACCTTTAATATTGTGTGCAGTTCTGGTCACCATATCTTAAAAAGGATATAGCAGAATTAGAAGAAGTACAGAGAAGAGCCACCAAATGGAAGGATACTCTAATGAGGAGAGGCTTAAAAGGTTAGGGCTCTGCAACTTGGAAAATAGACTGCTAAGGGGAGATATGATAGAGGTATATAAATTAATGAATGGAGTGGAACAGGAATACAGAGAATGGTTGTTTACTCCTTCAAAAAGTAGAAAGACTAGAGGACACTTAATAAAGCTACAATGTAGCCCATTTAGGACTAATAAGAGAGAGTATTTTTTCACTCAACACATAATCAAATTCTGGAATTCATTTCCAGAGGATGTAGTAAAAGCTGTTAGTGTAGCTGGGTTTAAAAAATGGTTTGGACAAATTCCTGAAGGAAAGGTCCATAAACCATTAAACAGGAACAGGGAAAATCATTGCTTTCCCCGGATAAGCATTGTGGAATCTGTGTACCTTTTTGGGAACCTGACAGATACTTGTGGTCTTGATTGACCACTGTTGGAAAAAGGATACTGGGCTTGTTGGAACTTGGTTTGACCCAGTATGTCATTCCTTATGTTCTTATGATCTGATGAGGCTTCTGCAAGTTCCTCCTCTGTGACTGCCCCTAAACTGGAGGCTATTAATTCAAGGACCAGTTCTTCAGGACAACCTGACTTGCTTCTCGCTTATGGCTTGGCTCTTGAGAAGCGCTGCTCAATGTGTAAGGGCTACTCTCCTGCCGTGGTTTCCATGCCTCTCAAGGCTCCACTGCCCTGGCCTATGTGTGCGTCTGATGTTGTCTTGAGCATTCATGCCATCAGCATCAGGCTAGACCTGATGTAATGGACTTACTGTCTTTGCTTGCCTTTCTTCAGGAGTGTCTGGACAAAGATATTTCTCTTAGTTCCTTGAAGGTTCAGGTGGTGGCTCTTTTTTGCTTCGCATCCTGTTGGTTCACTTTTTCTCCAGGGGTTACGACATTTGTGTCCCCCGCCCTCTGCATTCAGTTGTTCCTCCATGGGAGAAGGACCTTCGCCTGGTGGATGTCTGGAGAGTATTTCTCTCGTATCTTATGGTTATCAATTCTTTCTGTAAATCATACCATATTTTTGTGCTGTTTGTGGGACCACGTAAAGGTGACGCAGCCTGCAAGTCAAGGAAACGATTCCCTCTGTATATCTGTTGTGGAACACAACAATTACGGAGAGTTTGTGTGCACATTCCACTTGGGCACAAGTGTCCTCATGGGCGGAGCATAGCTCGGTAGCCCCTTCAGATGTGGGCGGCAATGTGGGCATCACTTTCCATTTTCGTTAAGTATTACTGCTTGGATGCCTATGCTCAGGTGGACATGGCCTTTGACTTGGAGGTCTTAAAGCTGCCTTGTCGTCTTCTTGCCCAGTGGGGTCATAGCTTTGGTACATCCCACTTGTCAGAATGATATGAAAGGTGATATTTTACTTGCCAGATAATGTCCTTTCCTTGTCCAGCTAGACAGACCCTCCCTGGAAAACTGCTTGGTCTTCTATTCTCCAGGAACAAGCAGGAATGTAGTCATCACATATGGGTATCGTTGGTACTGACGGAGCCTGTGCGGGAATGCTCCCCAGCGTCCAATTAGAAAGCTTTTGGGAGCATCCCACAGCACCTGCGTGCTGCCTTCCCGCCTTTCCCAACTGCCTCTTTCCAGTTCTTCTTTTTCCGCGGAGCCAGCAAGTCGTCGTTCCTGTCACCGCAGAAGAATTCTTCTTTATTTATTTCTTTTTTGTGGTCGCGTCTGCCTTACTCGACGCTTTACCGGTACCGCCGGTTTTTTCTTCTTATTTTCTGTCTTTAAAAAAATAAATAAATAAATTTCTACATTGTTCCTATTTTCTTCAGGTGCACGCACCTTTTTGGGCCTTAGGCCCAAAAACCTTTTCTTACAATGGAGAAACCTGCTTCAGGTTTCAAAAAGTGCACCAAGTGTGGCGGTACCATTTCCGTCACCGACACCCATGAATGGTGTCTAAAATGTTTAGGTCCTGACCACTCCATCATGGATTGTATGTCCTGCGCCATGATGTCTAAAAGAGGTCGGCAGAACCGAGCTGCTAAGCTCCGTACCCTGTTTCCTTCTGATGCAGCTTCGGTGGCATCGATGTCTTCCAGGGCTTCCTCTTCCTCCTGTGCATCTCAGGTAACTAAACATAAGTCCAGCCGGTCCTCAAAGGGTAGATCTCCTTCTAAGCATCGAGATGTCTCTGGCGTTGCCCTTGAGGATTCTGCACCGGCAAAATGGCCCCGGCGGGAGGCTTCAGCTTCCAAAGCATTATTGGGGCTCCAGGATGTTCTCGAGGCCTCGACCTCGGCAGAACTACTGGTGCCATGCTCTGGGGTACCGGCAGTCTTCTCCGGTACCGACATCCAGGCATCGGCAGTGTCGATAGACCAGAGAATCCTGGCTATTGAGCACAGTCTGGCGGCTCTCCTTGCGGCATCAATGCCCTCGGAACAGCGACAGATAATCCGGCCGGTACCGGCCCGGGCACCGGTGTCGGTACCGGTACCGATAGCATCGACATCGGCATCGGTGTCTGCTTTGCCAGTACCCAGTCATCCAATGCCCTTGGGTACTGATACCCCGGTACCGATTACTCCCGGTACCGACTTCGGTCGGTACGGGTATCGGGCTCTTCAAGAGCATCCGGACAGACGGTACTTCGAGTTCTCAGAAGAATCTGAGGATTCTGACAGTTCTGTCGATGCAGGAATGCTTCTCCCAGAGGAGCCGTCCTCCCCTAAGCGCAGGATGTCTCCTCCAGAGGATATGTCCTTCCAGGATTTTATCAGGGAGGTGGTTCGGGGTCTGACCATTACTGGGCCCCTGAAACAGAGCCAAGGGCCAAGGAGTTGGAAATTCTACAATCTCCCAAAACTCCTAAGGAGGCAGCTACCTTGCCCATTCATGAGATTTTATATGATCTCATGTTAAGGATGTGGGAGACACCTCTTACCACCTCTCCTCATTCTCGCAGACTGGATACTATGTATCGAGTCCCTCCTTGTCCTGGTTTCCAAAAAACTCAGCTTCCTCACCACTCTATTGTAGTGGAATCAGCTATGAGAAGGATCAAGAGTGCAAAGAGGCATGCCTCTAATCCTCCGGGACGTGAGTGCAGAACACTGGATGCTTTTGGACGTCGGGTCTTTCAAGCTTCCATGTTTTCTGCCAGGATCAGTTCCTATAGTCTCTACATGGGAATGTTCCTGAAGGAGGTCACAGATGATTTAGAAGCTTTAAGTCCTATTCTTCCTGAGGATAGAAGACAGGATTTTCTCACTTTGGTCAAACATGCCCAAGATGTTTCTAAATTTGCCAACCGTGCAGCCTTTGACTGCTTTGAGTGCATAAGCAGAACCTCTGCTATTGCCATAGATGCACGTAGAATTGCTTGGCTCCAGGCATCTGATCTGGAGCTCTGGGTACAAGACAAATTGGGAAACATCCCTTGTACTGGTGAGAACCTGTTTGGTAGAGATTGTCAAGAAAAGGCCAATGAGATGGATGCTGAAAACTCCACCTTGGATAGATTATCCAAGTCCACAGCTGATCCTGCTAGAAAGAAATCTTTCAATAAACCATTCTTTTCTAAGAAGAAAAGATATTATCCTGCATATGCTCAGCAGGCACGTTCGTCAGGTCAGTTTTTCAAGAAGGGTCAGCAACCACCCAAACAGAAGAAAACAAAGACTGCTAAGACTCAGCTGTCACAGCAGTCTCAGCCTCCACAAGGCCTTTGACGTTCAGCTAGAGAACTTAGCCTTCCTGGCTCTCGGGGGACCAGAGCCTTCCACGATTCCAGGAAGGTTATGTCACTTTGCCCCAAGATGGGGGCAGATAACAGCAGAGCATTGGACACTCTCCATCATAAAGGAGGGGTACAAGCTTCATTTTTCAAGCATGCCCCCTCACACACTAGTAAGGCAGTTCAATTCTCCGACCTCTCTCATCAACCTGTTAGGGCAGGAGGTCACTATCCTTCTTGCCCAAGGGGCAATAGAAGAAGTACCCATTCATCAGCAGGGTACAGGGTTCTACTCCCCTTATTTCCTTATTCCAAAGAAAACAGGGGGATACAGACATATATTGGACCTCAGAGAATTGAACAAATTCCTTGTCAAAGAGAAATTCAAGGTGATTTCTCTTGGGTCTCTGCTGCCATACCTTCAGATTCAGGATTGACTTTGTTCTCTAGATCTCAAGGATGCGTACACCCATGTTCTCATCCATCCAACCCACAGAAGGTTCCTTCGGTTCCTTTTTCAAGGAAAGCACTACCAATACAGGGTGCTTCCTTTTGGCCTGGCCTCAGCACCATGAGTGTTCACGAAATGCATGGCTGTCATAGCAGCATTTCTCCGCACTCTAGGGATATTCGTCTTCCCCTACTTAGACGATTGGCTCATTCGAGCCCCAACAGAGTCAGAGTCCAGGACTTCTCTATCCTACACAATGCGTATCCTTCAGTATTTGGGTCTTATAATAAACATCCCAAAATTCATTCTAACTCCCACTCAGTCTTTAGAGTTCATAGGAGCTTTGCTGGATACCAGAAAGGCAAGGGCCTATCTCCCTCAGGCCCGCTGCCTTCGCATGGTGCAGTTAGCTTCTCAAGCAATGCTAGAGCCTCATCTCACTGCTCGAGAAATGTTACAACTACTAGGCCACATGGCATCTACTGTACATGTGATTCCCTATGCTCGCCTCCATATGAGGGCAGCCCAGTGGACTTTATCCACTCAATGGACCCAGGCATCAGGATGCCTGTCAGACAAAATAGCAAACACAAGTCGCCTTATTTTGTCTCTCCAGTGGTGGAAGTCCATTCAAAACCTGTTGCTGGGGTCCCCTTTTCAACAACCCTTACCGCAAGCAACTCTCACAACAGATGCTTCTCCAATGGGTTGGGGAGCTCATCTGCAAGACATCTCCACCCAAGGCACCTGGTCTCCACAGGAGAGTCATCTACATATCAATCTCTTGGAGCTCAGAGCAATTTTCCTTGCTCTGCGAGTGTTCCACACCCTGCTCAGCTACAAGGCAGTCCTCATTCATACGGGCAATCAAGTAGCCATGTTCTATGTGAACAAGCAGGGGGGAACAGGCTCTCTGTCGCTTTGCAACGAAGCTTTGCGACTATGGGCCCTCGCCAGAGAGCATCAGATTCATCTCCTGGCAGTGTATCTTTCAGGCATTCAAATCTCTTGGGTAGCCAGACTCAGTCGAGTTCTGCTTCCACACGAGTGGTCTCTGCATGCAGACCAGCTGGCCAAGATTTTTCAACTTTGGGGAACCCCGGACACAGATCTCTTTGCAAGTTCGTGGAATGCCAAACTTCCCCGGTTCTGTTCCAGAATTCCGGCTCAGGCCAGGGATGCTTTCCTCCTTTACTGGGGTTAAGACTTCCTGTATGCCTTTCCACCCATTCCCCTAATTCCCAAAACCCTGTTCAAGCTTCAGAGAGACAGAGGCCATATGATTCTCATAGCTCCACATTGGCCACGGCAAGTGTGGTACCCTCTGCTTCTACATCTCTCTCAAGCCCCCTCCCTGGAGTTAGGGTCTTCTCCAGATCTCCTATCTCAGGAGGACGGAATGTTATGGCATCTCAGGGCTTGGTTGCTGAAGGCCTGGATCTCCATGATCTTAATCTCCCTCAGCAAGTAAAAGATATTCTTTTTGCTTCCAGGAAACCTTCCACAAGACGCTCATGCTTTCAAGTGGAAAAGGTTTACCATATGGTGTTCGCAAAAGGGTCTTAACCCTCTTGCGATATCTCTGGAATCATTGCTGGAGTATCTCCTTCATTTATCTAATGCAGGTCTTAAGACTAACTCGGTAAGAGTCCATTTAAGTGCTATTTCAGCTTCTTTAAATGGACAACCTATTTCCTCTCATCCTCTCATAGCAAGATTTATGAGGGGCCTTCTTCTAAATAAGCCTCCCATTAAGCCTCCTCCAGTGGCGTGGGACCTGAATCTGGTTCTTGGGCAGCTCATGAAGCCGCCTTTTGAACCTTTAGCTACTACCTCCTTGAAATTCCTTTCTTGGAAGGTTATCTTTCTCATTGCAATCACATCAGCACGCCGCATTAGTGAGTTGCAAGCGCTAGTAGCTGATCCACCTTATACAAGGTTCCATCATGACAAGGTAGTCCTTAGGACTCATCCATACTTTATGCCAAAGGTGGTCTCGCCTTTTCATCTGAACCAAGCGGTCTACCTACCTGTGTTTTTTTCCAAGGCCTCATGCATCAAATGCAGAGAGGAATCTTCATACCTTGGATTGTAAAAGAGCTTTAGCCTTTTACTTTCAAAGAACACAGCAACATAGAAAGTTCTCTCAACTCTTTGTTGCTTTTGATCCTTCTCATTTGGGACTTCCAGTCTCCAAGAGAACACTGTCTAACTGTATTGCTCAGTGTATTTCCTTTGCCTATCAGAGTAAGAAACTTTCTCTGGAGGGCCATGTCACAGCTCACAATGTGAGAGCCATGGCAGCCTCAATGGCTCATCTGCACTCTGTGTCTATCGACGACATCTGTCGAGCAGCCACCTGGGCCTCGGTTCATACCTTCACAGCCCATTACTGCTTTGACAAGGACTCCCTCCGGGATGCCTTGTTTGGTCAGGCTGTTCTCCAACACCTGTTCCATACCGGGGCAAGGTACTTCAGGCCGGAAGGTCGGGGGTTCAAATCCCACTAGAGGACAGCAACCTTGGATCGGAAGGACTGGGGTTTCTAGTCCCACAGATGCTCCTTGTGGTCTTGGGCAAGCCACTTAACCCTCCATTGCCCATGTTCCCTGTAAGTATTAGTGTATGTGTCTCATATCCCCGTGTGTTAAATGTATCCCCCAATTGTGTTGTGACCGCTTTGATTGAAGGATAAGGCGGTATACAAAACTGTCTAAATAAATAAATAAATAATCAACTCCTACCCACCATCTCTGGTAGGATGCCAGAGATCCATGGGGGGAAGTGGAGCCCTTCTCAGGGACACACAACTTCTGGGGTCTCTCCCTGGCACCTAAAGCTAGGGAGTCCCCATATGTGATGACTACATTCCTGCTTGTTCCTGGAGATAGCATAGTTACTCACCTGTAACAGGTGATCTCCGGGAACAGCAGGAATTTAGTCCTCACAACCCACCCACCTCCCCTAGGAGTTGTATCTCTCTATCTATCTCTTTCCCTTTCCCTCTCTCTCTCTCTTTGTCTCAGCTTTAAAACTCGACTGGAGAGAGGCAGTTGGGAAAGGCGGGAAGGCAGCACGCAGGCGCTGTGCGATGCTCCCAAAAGCTTTCTAATTGGACGCTGGGGCGCGTTCCCGCGCGGGCCCGTCGGTCCCGACGATACCCATATGTGAGGACTAAATTCCTGCTGTTCCTGGAGATCACCTGTTACAGGTGAGTAACTATGCTCTCTCTGTGGTTGACCCTGCAGGCTTATACCCTTCTGGCAAGCCTTCTGTTGAAGCTGATCCTGTGCATAGTTATTTTTTATTGTTCTTTTGAACCTGGTTATCTTTTACTGAGGTCGTTTGAGGTTTGAAGTCTGAGGTTTCTCACTATATGCATAGATATGAATACTGAAGACTGCTCCTAGGAGTTATGGCTGATTATGGCATGATGTCATGAGAACATTCTAGAAACTTTCTCTGTCAACACATCTGCTGGTAGGGGGACACATTCCACTTGACTGGTCTAGCAGGACTCAAGCAAGGAACATTATCTGATAAGTAAAATGTCACCATATGAGCCAGAAGGAGGCTCATAAGAACTTAAGAAATGTCATACTGGATCAGACCAAGGTCCATCAAGTCCCGGTATCCTGTTTCCAACAGTGGCCAATCCAAGTCACAAGTAATTGGCAAGTTCCCAAAATGTTACATAGGTTCCACAATGCTTGTCCCAGGGTAAGCAGTGGATTTCCCATATACTCTTTAATAATGATTTATGGACCTGTCCTTTAGGAACTTGTCCAAACATTTTTTTAAACCCATCTATTCTAACAGCTTTTTCCACATCCTCTGAAATGAATTCCAGAGTTTGATTACGCATTGAGTAAAAAAATATTTTCCCAGATTAGTCTTAAATGGGTTGCATTGTAGCTTTATTGCATGTCCCCCTAGCCTTTCTACTTCTTGATGGAGTAAACAACCGATCTACGTTTACCTATTCGACTCCATTCATTAATTTATAGATCTCTGTCATATCTCCACTCAGCCATCTCTCTTCCAAGTTGAAGAGCCCTAACCTTGGTTTTATTCTCCATTCCTTTCCTTATGATTCCTAGCATTCTATTTGCTTTCTTGGCTGCCACTGTACACTGCGTGTAGGGTTTCAACATATTATCCAGGAAGACCACACTCCACGTATGTGTATTGGTCCTTCCACAGCAACAGCAGATGCTGACCATGATAAGGTCAGGCCATTTCGTCTCTATCGGACGGACCTCATAAAGTACTAGCTGTTTCATTGTATACATATAAACCTTATCCCACTAAACACTTGCTAACTAACCTTATAGTGTGTCCTAAAGATAATTTCCTTAACAGCTTGAAGTAAAGTAGACTGAAGAGAGAAGTAGCAGAAGAAACCCAAAGGAATCTGGGCTGAAGGAGCAACCTAAAGTGAATCCAGAAGTAGAAAGTACCAAGAATTCATCTTGAGTACTGGGATTATTCATCCTAAGTTAGTGGGACCAACAAGGTGCATCCCATATTCACCACTGAAAGGCCCAAAGCTGAGGTGCCAGGGACTGGTAAGCCCAGTATATCTCAAACATCTGGTCTAGGGATTGTTTTGAGCTTTTTGGAGTTTTGAATTTTTCCTCAGCTTACCCTACTGGGGAGGATAATAATATCCCACATTTTATATCTCCAGCCTAGAGATAAGGTGCCAAAGGAGTTTTGGCTTTTGTATGATTGTCCAGAATATGAGATACTAACTGTTCCTGCTTAAGTTAGTAAAGCTTGGAAGTTTTGTATTTTGAGCTAGTATTTGGAGATACACAGGAAGGAAATCTATGGTGCCCAGCCCAGGACATACATGGAAAGAAAAAGAGAAATCCAGAACTACTTCATGTCCCAGGATTTGAACTACTTATTCTTTGGGACTTTGATTTTACATTATAATTTTCATATTGCTTTTATCTGATTTTATATTGTATATATTTAAATACTGTGTGGATATATTGTATATACTTAAATACTCTTCATACAAAGATTCAACTCATTCAAGCCATGGTATTTTCATCATGTGGATGCGACGTCATATGGACGCGAAAGTTGGACAGTGAAAAAGATAGACAGGAAGAAAATTAATGTTTTTGAATTATGGTGCTGGTGACGAATACTGTGTATACCATGGATTGACCGAAGAACAAACTAGTCCATATTAGAGGAGATCAAACCTAAGCTTTCTTTAGAAGCTCAGATGACAAGATTTCAACGTTCATACGTTGGACGCATCTTGCGAAGAGAGAGATCATTAGAGAAAGGCATTATGCTTGGCAAAGTAGAAGATCAATGCAAAAGAGAAAGGCCATCAATGAGATGGATCAATATAATAACAGCAGCTATGGGTGCCACTCTGTCAACAATGAGCCGCCTGACTGAAGACCGAACATAGTTTAGGACAACTATCCAGAGGGTCGCCATAAATCGACAGCAGCTCAACGGCACTTAACAACAACATACTTAAATCTTTGGGATAACCAATAAAGGTGTTCTATCTAAAGATACTTTTGTTGCCCTTGTGCTATCTTTGCAAACTTATGCGTGTTTCTACTCCAGATTAGACTGAGGTTCTCATTCCCTTTTATGTCTTTGCATTAATCATTTTGCTGTTTCTTCCTTTTATCCTAACTGCTGGTGTCCCTATCCTTTTATGTAGTGCCTCCAGGGCCATCGTCGCCCCCTTAAGGAAAGGCCTCCAGCTACAGCTAAAATAGTGATTTACAGATCACTTTCTTTGAACAACGTTCAGCACAAAGTGGTTTACTGCAAAAATAAGACAATAGTAGAATAAATATATCATGTACCCGTGAAATTTGTTACAAACTATTAACATTCTCATAGAGACCTCTGAAGTACCTTGTTAATCTCCAGGAACAAGCAGGAATGTAGTCTTCACATATGGGTGATGTCGGTACCGACGGAGCCCGCATGGGAACACTCCCCAGCGTCCGATTGGAAAGCTTTTGAGAGCACTCCACTGCACCTGCGCTACTGTCTTCCCACCTTCCGAACTCCCTCTCTTCAGTTCTTCGTTTTCCACGGAGCCAGCAAAAAGTAAGTTCTGTCACTGCAGAAAACCTTTTTGTGGATAAGCGCCTCTGCCTTCCCATTGACACCAGCATTGTTGAAGACATTGCTGGATCCCTTATTCTTTTCCTTTACTTCTTTCTTTATCTTCGTTAAAAAATAAGTCTTGCGCATCACCGCTCTTTTTAGGCCTTAAGCCTACCATACCCTTCGCATCCTTGAAGGTATGGAGAAACCAACTAGTGGTTTCAAAAAATGTTCTAATTGTGCTAGCACCATTTCGGCAACTGACACATGACTGGTGTTTAAAATGCCTCGACCCAGACCACCAGCCAAAAGACTGTCCCCTCTGGCAGAAAATGACACGGAGAGGCATACAAAACAAGTTTCTGAAATTGGAGCACTCTTCGCTTTGGACACAGTATCGATGGCATCCACTTTGTTGAGGGCCGCCTCATCCTCCCATGGATCTCAGGTATCTTTGAATTCCAAGCACAAGGCCACATCAAAGTCTGACAATATCTCCAAGGGGAGATCTCACATAAAGCATCGAGACCCCTTGGGTGTTGCCTCGGTGGGGAGGCCCTGTCTTCCAGAGCCATCGAGGGGCCCCAGGATGCTCCCAAGTCCTCGACCTCCAGAGAACTACTGGTGCCATGCTCTGGAACAGTAGCGCAAATACCCATAACTGACACCCAAACATCAGCAACCTCGATAGACCAGCACATACTTACTGGTCATCGAGTGGAGCTTGGCAGCCCTCCTTGCAGCCTTGGTACCAATAAAACCCTTGGCTACAGGCACCGCCCCATCGATACTAGTTACAGTACCGACATAGACACTGGTTCCGGGCACAGCATTAGGGCTGCTGCAGATGACATAGACATTGCTCCCACCCATGCCCTCCCTTGAAACTCTTATCGATACCAGTGCAAAACCCAAGCGGCTCACCAAGGCCGATACCTCATAGCATCGGTACCGGCATCTAACTTCCGGCGAACACCATGCCCGTTGATACTTCAAGTCCTCCGATTCTTATTCCCCCATTTTGGATGCAGAGTCACTCGATTCCTGGGGGCCCTAGGACCTACCTTCGGACCCTTCCTTGCCTCAACAGCAACACATGTCACGTCCAGAAGACATGTCCTTCCAGGAATTCATTCGCGATCTAGCCAAGGATCTTTCCATCTCAGTAACATCTGAGAAGGAGCCAAGGGCTGCAGAATTAGAGATCCTTCAATACCCAACAGCACCCAAAGAGGCAACCAATTTACCGGAGCACCGCATCCTTCATGATCTTATGCTCCGTATGTGGGAGACACCTCTCATAGTCTCGCCTAAAGTTGACATCTCAGTACCATGTATCAGGTACTGGAGTGTCCCGTCTTCCAAAGGTCACAGCTTCCCCACCACTCTATGGTGGTTGAATCGGCGATGTGCCAAGTCAAAAGTTCAAAGACTCGTTCCTCTAATCCTCCAGGTAGAGACTTGAGAACTCATCTTTGGGCATCGATGCTTCCAAGCATCCATGCTCTCAGTTAGGATCAACTCCTATATCCTTTACATGGGAATGTTCCTCAAAGAGGACTCCACGGATCTCGAAGACTTTGCCCCTCTCCTCCCAGATGACAGATTTTCTTGACCTAGTTAAGCATAGCCACAAGCAGGGCCTCAGCAATATGCATTGGTGCACATAGAATTGCATGGCTTCAAGCCTCAGATCTTGAACAGTGAGTTCAAGATAAGCTGGGCAAAATACCTTGCACAGGGGAAAACCTTTTTGGCAAAGATGGCAAGATAAGTCTCTCAGTTAGAGTCAGAAAATACTACTCTAAAGAGACTGTCCAAAGTAACAACTAACCCTGCTAGGAAAAAGACACCTGCAAAGAGGTCTTTCTACAATAAGAAGAAAAATTTCTTCTCTTCTTACCCTTCTACTTCTCAGTACCAGGGTCAGCCTGCACAGAACACGCAGCAGCCTCCTAAGCAACAAAAGAAGCCACAGGTGGCTAAATCTCAACCAGCTCCGCAGCCACAGTCTGCGCCTGGTTTTTTACTCTTTCCTAGAGAATATTGCCACCCTGCTTCTGGAGGACCCCCACCCCCTCCACATAGTAGGCAAACTGTGTCACTACGCCCACAGATGGCACCTCATCACCTCAGAGCAGTGGACAATCACCATAGTCCAGGAAGGGTATAGACTTCATCTGAAAATTCTGTCCCCCTCCACTTTTATGGGGGAATATCAAATGCAACCCCCATTCATTGCTCTTCTACTGGATAAGGTGTCCTCTGTTCTGTCTCGGGGTGCCATAGAAGATGTCCCAACATCCCAACAGGAAATGGGCTTCTACTCTCAATACTTTCTCATTACAAAGAAAACTGGAGGGTACAGGCACATGCTGGACTTCAGAAACCTCAACAAGTTTCTAGTCCACAAAAAGTTCAAGATGATCTCTCTCGAGACTCTTCTTCCCTACCTCCAGAGTCAGGACTGGCCCTGTTCTCTAGATCTAAAAGAAACGTACACATATGTCCTCATCCATCCTGGACACAGGAAATATCTGCGCTTTATCTTTCAAGGAAAACATTATCAATACAGAGTCCTTCCCTTCGGACTCGCCTCTTCCCCAAGAGTCTTCACAAAGTGCATGGCGTTCGTGACCGCATATCGAAGATCTCTAGGGATATTTGTCTTCTCTTACTTAGATGACTGGCTAATAAAAGCCGACACCTCCCAAGAGATACTGCTTTCCTTTCATCATACCATCACAGTACTACAACACTTGGGATTTGCGATAAAATTCCCAAAATCCCAGCTAGCTCCAACTCAAAAACTAGAGTTCATCAGAGCCCTACTGGACACCCAACAGTCCAGGGTGTTTCCGCCCCAGCTCCGTTCTGCCCGTCTAATCAAACTAGCATCCCAGATGCTCCAACAAGACCATCTGACAGCATGAGAGATGCTGCAGCTCCACATGGCCTCTACAGTACATGTCGTTCCATATGCCTGTCTACATAGGTGGACAGCCCAGTGGACTCTTGCCTCCCACTGGAAGCAGGCCTCGGGCCATCTCTGGGATAGGATCCAAGTCTCTGCCTGTCGAACCACATCATTTCAGTGCTGGTGGTCTCCAGAAAACCTGCTCGTAGTGTCACCTTTTCAGATGCCTCCTCTTCAATGCGCCCTGACGACGGATGTCACCAAACTGGGTTGGGAACCCCATCTGGGCAACCTGACTACACAGGGGCTCTGGACAACTCAAGAGTCACAACTCCAGATCAATCTCCTGGAATTTTGTGCTATCTTGAATCCTCTCCAGGTGTTTCAGCACCATCTCAGAGTACAGCAAGTCCTAGTCAGGACAGACAATCAGGTTGCCATGTTCTATGTGAACAAGCAGGGAAGAACAGGCTCTTGGGTCCTCTGCTAGGAGGCGATACACCTTTGGTCCTTTGCCATTGCTCACCAAATACACCTCCAAGCAGGGTACCTCCCGGGGGAGTCCAATGTCTTGGCAGACAAACTGAGTTACATCCTTCTTCCCCACGAATGGTCTTTCCAAACGGACACAATGTTCTACATCTTCCAGACCTGGGGAACTTCAGACATAGATCTGTTCGCAACTCCACAAAATGCCAAGCTTGCTCACTTCTGCACAAGAACTCCGACATCCACCAACAAATAAATGGATGCCTTCTACCTACACTGGGGTCTGTGTCTGCTTTATACTTTACCTCCTATACCCCTCATTCCCAAGAAGCTTTCCAAGCTTCAGGCCGACAAGAGCTCCATGATTCTCATAGCCCCTCACTGACCTTGTCAACCATGGTTTCCACTGCTACTATGTCTGACTCAGACTCATCCTCTGTGTTTGGGATATGCGCCAGATCTCCTCTCCTAGGACGAGTGCTCACTACTCCATCCCAGTCCACAGTCTCTCTGCCTCACAGCTTGGCTGCTAAGAGCATAACTTTACAAGGCAATACTCAACTCCTTACTTAAGAGGTTAAGAAGATACTTTTTGCTTCTAGAAAGCCCTCCACTAGATGTTCATACGCTTTTCACTGGCATAGATTCTCTGTATGGTGTTCCCAGGAAGATCTCAATCCCTTTTCTGCTCCAGTGGAGTCACTCTTCCAGTATCTCCTCCACCTGTCCTTGACAGGTCTAAAGACAAACTCAGAGAGAGTCCACCTTAGTGCCATTGGGGACTCTCGCCATCTACTCGATGGACAGTCCATCGCCACACAACCGCTATTAGCGTGTTTCATGAAAGATCTCCTGCTATCCAAACTGCCCATTAAGCCACCTCCGGTAGCTTGGGACCTCAGTGTCGTTCTAGCGCAGCTTCTCAAACCACCATTTGAACCATTAGCTACGACCTCACTTAAGTTCCTCTCTTGGAAGGTGATTTTCCTAATAACCCTTACTTCAGCTAGACATATTAGTGAGCTTCAGGCTTTGGTGGCGGATCCACCTATACCTGCTTCCACCATGACAGAGTAATCCTTCGGACTCCCCCACAGTTCATTCCAAAGGTCGCATCTCCCTTACATTTAAACCAGTCAATTTACCTTCCAGTTTTCTTTCCTAAGCCACATGCATCTCAAGCAGAAACAACTCTGCACACTCTTGACTGCAAATGTGCATTGGCTTTCTATCTCCAAAGGACTCGGTCATTGTAAAGCCTCGCAGTTATCTCATTTGACCATAGTCACCTGGGATAACCTGTTTCTAAGCGTACGCTCTTCAAATGGATAATAGACTGCATTTCATTTGCCTATGACAAAGCAGGATACACCCTGGAAGGGTATGTCACTGCTCACAACATTCGAGCCATGACCACCTTGATGGCAAACATTCGCTCGGTAGCTATCAACAAAATCTGCAAAGTATCAACTTGGTCTTCTGTCCATATCTGTGCTGCACATTATTGTTTGGACAAGGACTCCTGTTGGGGTGCTATGTTTGGTCAGGCTGTACTTCAGCATCTCTTTCAGACTCAGTTGCAACTCCTATCCTTCTTCCTGGACTTTGAAGATACCAGAAATCCATGTGGGATCCATGACCTCATTATGCGAACCTCTACCGATTCTGAGGTCACTTCATCTAGCATCTGTGAGCTAGGGAGTCCCATATGTGAAAACTACATTCCTCCTTGTTCCTGGAGATAGCGTAGTTACTCACCTGTAACAGGTGATTTATGGAAACAGCAGAAATTTAGTCTTCACAACCCGTCCTCCTCCCCTAGGAGTTATAGGTTTCATTTACTCTCTTTTCTGAGCTACAAACTCAACTGAAAAGAGGGAGTTGGGAAGGCAATCGTGCAGGCGCAGTGGAGTTCTCCCAAAAGCTTTCCATTTGGATGCTGGGGAGCATTCCCACGCGGGCTCCGCTGGTACCGATGTCATACATACGTGAAGACTAAATTCCTGCTGTTCCCGGAGATCACCTGTAATTGGTGAGTAACTGCGCTGTACTTTGTTGTAAATAATACTATTCTGTTCATTTTCTTCTCTTTTTTTTCTTTTTATAAAGGCAGATAGAAGGAAAAGTGGTAGAAATCTCACGACTTCAAGAAATATTCACAGAAAAAGTCTTGCAACAGGTAAAATTGTTACTGTGTTTAAATCCTGACAAATTACAGTAATTCACCTTTAGAAAATCCTTTCACCAGTTATGAAATTCTTTGTAGTGGTCGTGTGTTGTTTTTCTCTATAGGTAAATATTTTCAATGGAGTCACACTGATAGGTCTCTTGACACTTAGAACTGCACTCTGAGTGTGGTGAAGTTCTCCTATCAATCATTCACCTCCTTTCCTTTATACTGCTGTAACGAGAGGAACTCCCCCTTCTCCCAGCGTATGATTGTTATCTAATATTCATTATTTTATTTATTTCAAAATTAGAATCTTCGATCTCCAAACACACCTCTTTTTGGATCTGTTTTCTGTGGAACTTGTTTGCTAAAATACATTCCTTATCGCTTCTCCGGGCCAGTCCAGGGAACGTTAGGGTTGTCAATCCTGTTCAGCAGCTGAGGACTGACAGACTTCAAATTCTTGCTGACAGCTTAAGCCACTCCCCCTGATGCCAGTACTCCAGTCTTTCAGTCCTCAGCAGCTGAACAGGACATCAATGCTGACAGCTCCCTGCCAAGGAAAATAGTTGGTTTGTTGTTTTTGTACTGGGATTTTTATAACGGAGTTGCTCTAGCAGGGCTGATCTCTGCTATATTCCCCTTAGCTGATTAAAGTCAAATTGAAAAAAAAAAAAAAGACAGAGTGGACGTCGACGGCCCGTTTGCTGCCAGCTAAGCAGCAAGGGAGAGCAGAGCCTGCCTTCCCTCGGGCGTAAGTCAGTCTTAGAAGGGGATTGGTCCTGGGAGCCCCAGTTGCCAGCCGCCTTACTGTACCGCCGCGTTTTCTCTTCCCCCGCTAGCAGTGGGGTAGCGGGAAATCAGCACTGCGCTACTTGCGCTGATCAGGTGAGCCATTCGGAGCAGGCAGAGGCCTTCATTTCATTTCTCCGAGTGTCGGGGGGGGGGTCCCCGTGGGCGAGATTGCTCCGGCATTAGAGATCTGGGGACAGAGTTGTTTGGAGCGCTGCAGAGCCGCTTTCCAGTTCATACTGCTAGACCAGTCCAGACAAACGGGTTATGCACCCCTGCCAGCAGATCTTGGAGACAGAGAATTCTACCAGAGCTCTGATAGGCTGGAGCCTGGTGATATAATCCTACCCCTAGGGGTCTCCCTCAGTTTTTCTCTGTCTCCAGCAGATCTGGATGCTTTTTTTTTGCTCCTTCAAACAAAATTTAAAATGCTTTATTTCTTTGTGATTTCTCTTGGAGAGATTATGCCCTGAGTTGCCAGTGTACTTATCTGAGCATCAGGATGATTCCAGCTGAAGCTCCTGTGTCCTCTGTCACAGTAGAGATTGCTGATGTGCAGACTCCCCAGCACTAGTCATGAGGGCTATTTAGCTGGATGATAAGCCTCCTAGAATCCAGTCCCTGGGGCTGATTTTAGTGGTGAGGCAGCTGCAGTGGTTTGAGCAGCGGTCCGTGGCTTCTCTGCACTTTCGGTACTGTAAGTACAGAAACTGTCTTTCTCCCACTGCTGTCTGCAACTCTGTGGTAACTCGATTTATTTTTCTTGATTTTTCAGCGATTTTAGGCATTTCTCTCATGCCTGCAACCCTCCCACCTTCTCCTTTGACTTTTTAAGTTAATTCCTTAGCTTTTGGGGGTTTTAATTCACTCTTTTTGTGTTTTATTTTTGCCGGCGGCCATTTTGAATAGCTAATGAGCCTCGGTTTTTGGCGGGAAGCCAGATTACTTCTCTGCTGGCTTCTAACAGCTGCTGTTTAAGTTTTTTTTCCACAACACTTGCTAGCTGTGAGTTGTGAAGGGGTTCCCTTTTCTCTGCCTATGTATTAGCATAATGAATAAAAAGTACGGAAGGCATGGATAGAGAACAGGATGCAATTCAGAGCCACAGTACAATGCTAAGTCACTGACAAAGGGTGCAGAGCTCATGGGTTTCATCCCCCACTGTGCCCAATAAAGAAGGCTGGCTGAGGCATTACCTATTATGGGGAATATTGTTAAATGCCTGTTCCTGCGGGACGCAGTTATTTGTCTTTAGTTCTCACTGTGCCTTATTCAGGTTTACGCTGCATAGGCTGTCAGAAGAAACACAGGGACCTCATGAATCAGCTCTGCTCTTCCCCCAGCATCTTGCTTCCCCAGATGAACGGGAACTCCTGAGCTTGGCTTCAGTGGAGCTCTCCATTGGCTTTACGCTGCGCTGAGTCTTTACCACGAGAGTTTGGATACCTCCAGGAAGTTCAGGTATCATTTTCTGAAAGAAAACTGTGAGTACCCTGGTTTTTTTCTTACTTGACTCAGCTGCTCTGGGATGATTTCAACTGCATCCGGACCGGCTGCCTCTGAGTTTTGAAGTTCCTACTTTAAATTTTTAGTCCACAAACTGCAGCCGGGTTACTTTGTACGTCCTACTGAATATTGTATCTGTCTTATTCAATATACCATTTGATTGGAATTTTAAGTCAGTGTTTTGGATCCTGACTGTTTTGGGCTCGGCCTAATTAAGCATGCTCACTGTAATCTTCCTACGGCTGGATTTGAGCTTCTACATCCCTCCCCAGAAACATCTTTCAGCCCCTACCATGGAGGTCTGAATGGCTGCGGAGGGATCACACTCTAATTTCACTACTTTCAGTCACTGTAATTGCCTTACCCTGACTTTGAAAGTTTCTCTATGCCAGCACAGTGAATGACTGACAGTTCCCTTCTCAGCTCAGTGAATACCTGACAGTTTTTCGGTGCCAGCGGCCGTTTTGTTTTTCTCTTCAGTGTTTCTTTTTGGAGGAAACAGCTCTAAACAGCAGTTTCCACACATTTAATCATGCTGTGGAGGCACGTGGAGTTTCAAAATCCTTTTCTTGAAGAGTCTTGGGTTTCCCTGAGCCTACCTTGCTTTTTGTTTTAAATGCAAAAAAAAAAAAAAAAACCCCACACAAGAAGAGGAAAGGTGGTTTAAGTCTCTACAATGCTTATTTCTCTGGCTGTATTATATGTGATATGTAATCAGCCGAAGGGGACATTAATAGATTGCTTGTGTTCCACCTGCACGCTGCATCCCGGAGACTTTCCCCATTCCCACTGCGTTGCTAGCTGGGTTCATCAGCACCTTATCTCCCCCCTCCTCAGAGCCCCTGCTGCAGGATCTTCCTGCAGGAGAAGATTCAGTCAGCTCCCATGTCGCTTCCACAGCCGCTGGAGACCACAGCAGCCTTGACTGACAGTGCCTTCCTCACACTCTTCCATCTGGCATGACGCCTGTGACTTTTGGAGTCTTTTGGATTATCTCCTACACCTGCCCAGTAGCAGGCGAGCATATGGCGTGGTCTCGCAAGTGGTCCCATAAGTCCTCAGACTTTAGAGCAGTACGTCCTCCTTGGGGCGTAGCCTGTGCCTTGCGGGGTACTATGGATATTCAAGAAGACTTTAAATCTTCGGAGGTCAGCCCTGACTCGTTGGAGTACGGAGATGGGGAATATTCTCCGTCTGTTTTCTTCGCTGACGGTTCTCCGCCTTTTTCGGTAAGAGGAGTTGCCGGCTCTAATCACACAGGTGATGGAGTCGCTCCCCCTAGCCGACACGCCTGCTCCTCCGGATTCTCAAATCCGGTTGCAGCCGCATCCCATTTTCCAGTGCATTCGTACGGCATTCGGTATTGGTCGGTTATACCCTTGGTCTCCCTTTCACTTCGACCGTTGGCTGCAATACCCGATGGTTGATGCATTCTGACCACTTCCGGTTGATGCATACCACACTTCCGGTTGAGGGCGGAGAGGCGCTCCGCGACCAGCCAGACCTGAAGAGTTGGGAGACTGCTACAGTCCGGTTTTCCTTCGCCCGCTATTTCCTCCTTGCAGGTGTGCGGAGGTCTGGCAGCTCGGGCCTCCCTTCGATGGATTCCGCAGCTTCCAGGTGTTCCCGAGTTGGTTCATTTCGAATCCATTGCTGCATTCCGGGCAGAGGCATTCTGTGATCTCTTGCAGCTGTCAGCTCGTTTCCTAGCACCGGTGTCGGTAGCTCGGAGATGGCTCAGCCTGCATCAATGGGCAGCGGATGTTGCTTCATTTAAAGGCTCCAGCGTTTAGATGCCATTCGTCCCGGTCCACCGTTGGAAGGAGGACTGGGCCGTTACTCTGTCTATTTTGGGGATTCTCTCGGGGCTGGGTGCGACACTCGTAGGGGACGGGTGTTTCTACCTCAGGAACGTTTTCAGAAGATCTCTCTTCAGCTCCGCCGCTGCTTGGATCAAGCGGCACCTCGGCCTTGGGGCTACCTTCAACTCTTGAGGTCCATGGCAGCAACGATAGCCCTCGTTCCGTGGGCAAGAGCGCTCTTGCGCTGCTTGCCGACGGCGCTTCTATCTCGTTGGTCGCCGGTATCGGAGAATTATCGAATCTGGTTGCCTTTGCTTCTGCCGGTGCGCCGCAGCCTCCGCTGGTGGCTTCAGGCACACAATCTTCTACGGGCGGTCAATCTGGAGTCTCTGCGCTGGATCTTGGTGACGCCAATCGCCGACCTCTCCGGTTGGGGAGCGCCTTGCGGCTTAGCCTCGGCGCAGGGGTGTTGGTCACCTTGCGCAGCCCAAGGGTCTATCAATCCTCTCGAGACGCGGAAAGTGCGCTTCGCCCTTCTTCAGTTTCAGCCTCTAATGCGGCGGTGTGCGGTTTGGATCCTGTCCGACGCCACGACTGTTACTTACCTAAGCCGCCTAGGCGGCACGCAATGTCCGGATGTCTCACAGGAGAGGCGTTTGCTCCTCCCGTGGGCGGGGGAACATCTTCATGCTGTCGACACAGCACATCGCAGGCGTGAACAATGTGTAGGCCGATTTTCTCACCCGGCACTCTCTGGAGCCCGGGGGCTGGGCTCTGCAGCCGGATGCGTTCCGGTCCATTGTTCACCTGTGGGGCCTACTGACCATGGATCTAATGGCTACGGCACAGACTGCCACGGCTTCGCTGTACTTCGGCCATTGGAGGGACGAGGGAACGCACGGCATAGATGCTCTCTCTCAACCGTGACCGATTCATCTTCTCCGGTGTGTTTTCCCTCCCTGATCCGTGATATGCATGGTTCTCCAGCGGCTCCGAGACCGTCGCGACCCTGTACTCCTGCTGGCTCCGAGTTGGGCTCGCGGACCATGGTATGCGGATCTATTCCGTCTGTCTGGGGCGTTGATGCTCCGCCTTGAGGCGTTTCTCGGCCTTCTGATTCAGGGACCGGTGGAGATGGAAGACCCAGCTCCTTACTTGCTTACGGCCTGGCAATTCCACGCCGCCGGTTTGCTCGCTATGGCTATTCACCTAGCGTGGTCGTGACGCTTCTCACGGCGCGGCGGTCTACCACGACGCTGAATTACGCTCGGGTTTGGCGTCTCTTGATGGTTGGTGTTCGCGAAATAACCTCTCACCCTGGCGTTGCGGTGTTCCGGATATCCTGTGCTTTTTACAGGCCGGAGTGGATAAGGGATTAGTGCTCGATTCCTTGCGAGTACAAGTGGTCGCCTCAACTTGTTTTCGGAGTCCTATAGCGGGGCGATTGATAGCTTCGCATTTGGACGTGTCTCGGTTCCTCCGCGGAGTTAGGCCTTCCGGCCTCCTCTGCGTTCGCCTGTGCAGGCGTGAGCTCTCGTGCTTGTCCTCTGTGCCCTCGTTGCTCCTCCCTTTGAGGCTCTGAGGGCATGTTCTCTTCTAGATTTGACTCTGAAGGCAGTCTTCTTGGTGGCCATAACTTCGGCACGCCGTCTTTCTGAGCTCCAGGCTCTCTCGTGTCGACATCCCTATCTCTCGTTTTCCTCCGAAGGCGTTTCTCTGAGAACTGTCCCTTCCTTTGTTGCCCAAAGTGCTGACGCCATTCACTGTTGACCAGCCTCTTTTCTTTCCGTCTTTAACAAAGGTGCAGTGTGACAGTGGTCGGTCTCCGTTGCGGGCGGTGGACCTTAAGAAGGTTCTTTTTCGGTATCTGGGGGTCGCGGGACCCTTCCATATGACTGTTGCTCTTTTGTCTTGTTCGCGGGTTCTCGTCGGGGATCCGCAGCCTCCGAATCTACCATTTTTAGATGGGTTACGGAAGCCATTGAGGTGGCGTACCTTCTTCTGGGAGAGCCAGCTCCACCGGGACTCCGTGCTCACTCCTCTCGGGCGCAAGCAACTTTGTAGGCCGGGAGGTCTCATGTAGTTCCTCTCGATATTTGCCGGGCGGCGACTTGGTCGTCGCTGTCCACCTTTGTCGGTCATTAAAGGTTGGACGTTCATGCCCGTCAGGAGGTCCGTTTTGGAGTTGCTGAGCTGTCGGCGGCCTTGCCCCCCCTTGAACGCAGGTAGCTTGGGTACTGCCCGTTTGTCTGGACTGGTCTAGCAGTATGAACTGGAAGGAGAAATTTCACTTACCGTTAATTTCCTTTCCTGGAATACTGCTAGACCAGTCCAGGACCCGCCCTGCTGTTGGTTGGAGTGCCGCTGGTGCGGTGCAGCCGCTGACCGCGGTTCTTCTCTTTGCCGGTATGCCTTGCCATGGGCAGTCCATGGGTTCGTAGGTGGATACTGTTTTCAGCTCTAGGGAGTTCTTTGGCTCCCTTGTATATAGTTCACTTGAGACCCTCTGGGGTGATGTTACAGTTCATGTTGCATTAGCTTGTGGATGTAACTGAGGGAGACCCCTAGGGGTAGGATTATATCACCAGGCTCCAGCCTATCAGAGCTCTGATAGAATTCTCTGTCTCCAAGATCTGTTGGCAGGGGTGCATAACCCGTTTGTCTGGACTGGTCTAGCAGTATTCCAGGAAAGGAAATTAACGGTAAGTGAAATTTCTCCTTTCTGTTGCTGCGGGGGTTTTTTGTTGTTACTTTGAGAGTAAAGGCAGATGGACGGCAAGGCTTCGGCAGAGCCAGATAAGCCTCTCCTCGCCTCAGAAAATGCGGGAACGGTGGCCATTTTAGGGGAGCCGTCCGTTGCGCCCGCGAGCCACCACAAGCAAGGAAAGAGGAAATCAAAATCTGATAAGGCAGCTCCGATAGTGGTACAGGCTCAGCAGAAGTCTCCTGAAGCTCAGGAGGGGCTTGCTGCGTTGTTTTCCCCTGAATTAATTTTGGTGCTGCATAGGGCGTTTCTGCTAAAATCCTCTCAGGCAAGCCCTTCTGTCTCTGGTTCTCCTCCAGTGCAAGGGGTGCAATTTGAGGGGACTGCTGTGGACCCGGGGGAAGGCACTTCCCAGAAGAGGTTAAAGGCGGAGCCCAGGGTAGAGCCAGTAGGGACGCTGGCTTCGGACCCTCAGTTATTGGAGGATGGAGAGGTCCTCTCGGAGGCAGGCTTGGAGTTTTGGCCAGGAGATCTGGAGGAAAGGGAGCTTGTGCCGGGCGAGGACCCTAATGTTTTTAGGGTTTTTCGCAAGGAGGAGCTCGGAGCGCTTATCACCCAATCTTTAGCTGCTCTGAACATTCTGATGCCCTCAGTTTCTCAAGAACCGCTTGAGGATCCGTTGTTGCAAGGCTTCAAAACGGAGCATCGCTGTTTTTCAGTGCACCGCGTTATCAAGCAGATGATTGAGTCGGAGTGGGAATGTCCTGAGGCTATGCTAAGAGGTAGTCGCGCCTTGGGTCGACTATATCCGGTACCTCAGGAAGAGAGTGAATTGTTAAAGATGCCCAAGGTTGATGCCTTGGTGTCTGCTGTAACTAAGAAGACTACCATTCCCGTGGAAGGAGCGGGGGTGCTTAAAGATCTGCAGGATCGTAAGCTGGAGGTTCTCCTGAAGCAGGCTATCGATTCTAGTGCTCCAGCTCTGCGTGCTTCCATTTGTGGAGCTTATGTGTCCAGGGCATCTATCCGGTGGCTCCAAGGGGACGTCCAGGCGGATTCAGCAGAGGCCTCTTCGCGGAGGGGGCAAAATTGGAATCGGCAGCAGCTTACATAGCTGATGCATTCTATGATTGGTAAGGATTGTTGCAAAGTCCATGGCTTCGTTGATTGCAGCCAAGCGCTTCCTTTGGTTACGAAATTGGACAGCCGACGTCTCCTCTAAGTCGCACCTCAGTAAACTACCCTACAAGGGTAAGTTGCTCTTTGGGGAAGCTTTAGAGAAGATTGTTAAGGATCTCGGAGACTCCAAGGGGGGTCGTTTACCGGAAGATCGCCCAAAGGTTCCTAGGGGAGGAGCGACACCACGCAGTCAGGGTAGAGATTCGCCTAGGTTTCGTGGTGCTCGGTTCGCTCCCTATTCCAGAGGCCATTTCGGATCTAGGGGACAGTTCTTTCGGGGGGCCAGATGTTTCGGTAAAAGCTACTTCCCTCCTCAACACAATGCAGCTAAAAAGTCGCAATGAAGGTTTGCCGGTCCCTGTGGGAGGCCGCTTACAGGGTTTTCTCTCAGCCTGGACCAGCATAACTTCGGACAAATGGGTGCTAGAGATCATTCGGCACGGATATGCGCTGGAGTTCGCTTGCCTGTTGACAGAGGCCTTTGTGATGTCTCCCTGTGCTCCGGGGCCGAAGGTGCTCGCCATTGCTGACACGCTAGGGCGTCTGTTACAGCTGCAAGCGGTTGTACCGGTGCCTTCCGACCAGTACGGTTTAGGTCGATACTCGATTTATTTTGTGGTCCCCAAGAAAGAAGGTTCTTTTCGTCCCATTCTCGATCTCAAATATGTCAACCGCTCCTTGCGGGTTCCGCATTTTCGGATGGAGACGCTGAGGTCTGTTATTCGGGCGGTACAGCCAGGAGAGTTTCTCACGGCCCTAGATCTCACGGAGGCATTTCTGCTCATTCCCATCAGGGCAGAGCATCAGCACTTTTTGAGGTTCGCCATGCCTATGGGTCACTTTCAGTTTCGAGCGTTATCTTTCGGTCTGATGATGGTAGTGGTGGCGGCGGCTCTGCGGAAGGAAGGTGTCCGGGTGCATCCTTATCTGGACGATTGGTTGATCAGGGCATATTCCCTAGCGAACTCGGTTGCGGCGACAGCTCGAGTGGTTCAGGTCCTAGAGCAGCTTGGTTAGGTCATCAACAAAGCAAAGAGTCAGCTGCGACCGGTGAGACAGCTCACTTATCTCAGAGCCTTTTTTGACACGGAATGGGGTTCGGTCTTCCTGCCCGAGAACCGCGTGTTAAAGATTGTGGATCAAGTGCGAGCTTTTTGCGGATTTCAGCTCCTTCGGTGTGGACCTACTTGCAACTCTTGGGGACCATGGCAGCGGCCCTCGACCTGGTTCCGTGGGCCAGAGCGCATATGCGGCCTCTTCAATGTGTGTTGCTCACCAGGTGGTCTCCGCAGCTGCAGCCTCTGTCTCAGAGGCTGTTCTGTCCAGATTCGGTGCGCATAAGTCTGCTTTGGTAGCTAAATCCCACTCATCTGCGAGCAGGGGTTCCATTGCACGATCCAGTGTGGGTGCTACTGACTACGGACGCCAGCCTCTCGGGCTGGGGGGCTCACTGTCAATCTCAGGTAGCACAGGACCTCTGGTCCGAGGAGGAGAGTTTGTGGTCGATCAATCTGTTGGAGCTTCGAGCGGTCCGCTTCGCGCTTCTTCATTTCGGACACTTGCTCAAGGGGGCGGCGGTCCGGGTGTTTTCCGACAATGCGGTGACAGTATCTTATATCAATCATAAAGGAGGTACCAGGAGTGCCCCTTTGCTAGAGGAGTGCCTAGCCTTGATGAGTTGGGCGGAGACTCATCTGGGGGTGTTGTCGGCAGCGCACGTGGCAGGCAAGGACAATGTGCAGGCCGATTATCTCAGTCGTCATGTTCTCGATCCCGGGGAGTGGGAGTTGAACGCGGCTGTGTTTCATGACATTACAGTTCGCTGGGGGCAACCAGTAATGGACCTCATGGCTACTCTCGGACATGCCAAAGCGTCTCGTTTCTTCAGCAGACGCAGAGAACACATGTCGGAAGGTCTGGACACGCTGGTACAACCCTGGCCGCAAGACACACTGCTGTATGTGTTTCCGCCGTGGCCAATGCTAAGCAGGCTCCTTCAGCGGATCGCAAGTCACAGGGGCATTGTGATTCTCATTGCTCCAGATTGGTCTCGTCGGCCGTGGTATGCGGATCTGGTACGACTGTTGATAGATTCTCCGTGGCGGTTGCCGGTCCAGCTCAATTTGTTAAATCAGGGACCCGTGTTGATGCCGCAGGTGGATCGCTTCTTGCTTATGGCTTGGCTCTTGAGGGGAAGCGGTTAAGGAGCAAGGGTTACTCAGAGGCTGTTGTGTCCACCTTGTTGCGATCTAAGAGATCTTCGACTTCGCTGGCGTACATTCGCGTCTGGCGCGTCTTTGAGGATTGGTGTGCACAGCACGGCTTCAAGCCTATGTCTGCTGCTTTGCCTCATCTGCTGGACTTTCTTCAAGGCGGTTTGCAAAAAGGGCTGGCTCTCAGCACGCTAAAGGTGCAGTTGACGGCCCTGTCTTGTTTTAGAGGGTCTGTGCAGAGTCCGCGACTCTCGGCACATGGCGATGTGCAATGGGTTTTTCGGGCGGCCAAGATCATCAGGCCTCCGTTACGCACTGTAGTGCCTTCCTGGGATTTAAATGTGGTCCTAGAGGCTTTAACGCGGCCACCGTTTGAGTGCCCTTCCGATGTTCGCTTGAGAGAGTTTTCCTGGAAGACGGCCTTCTTGGTGGCATTGTGCTCTGCACAGAGAATTTCGGATTTACAAGCGTTATCTTGTTGAGAGCCCTACCTTCAGTTCTTGCCAGAGAAGGTGATGTTGCGGCCTGTGCCTTCGTTTCTCCCTAAAGTAGTGTCTTCCTTTCATGTAAATCAGTCAGTGGCCTTGCCGATTTTTTCCGATCTGTCTGGCTCTCCAATGGATCGAGCTCTAAGACGGTTGGATTTAGGTCGCGTGTTGAAGAGATATCTCAAGGTCACTAAGTCTTTTCGCAAGTTGGACAGGTTGTTTGTGCTGTTTGCAGGTTAACGTAAGGCGGCTACGAAGGCTTTGATTGCCCGATGGGTGAAGCGCGCTATAGTATCGGCCTACGAAGCATAGGGGAAGGAGCCGCCGGAGGGGCACAGGGTACACTCCACCCGTTCTCAGGCGGCGTCTTGGGCGGAGTACACGCTAGTTCCTCCAGTGGATATCTGTAGGGCGGCCACGTGGTCCTCTCTGCATACTTTCACTAGACATTATAGGTTGGATGTTCAAGCCAGAAGGGATGCGCAGGTGGGGGCCTCAGCCATTGTAGCGGGTCTTGCGGGTCCCTCCCGGTTTTAGGTACTGCTTTGGTACTGCCCTAACGTTCCCTGGACTGGCCCGGAGAAGCGATAAGGAAGGAGAAATTAGGTCTTACCTGCTAATTGTCTTTCCTTGAGCTCTCTCTGGGCCAGTCCAGGGCCCACGCCGTTTTTCTCGCTTTTCAGAGTATAAGTCCTCGGCCTATCAGTCTATCTGAGCACAAGAGCGGTTATAGATTTAATTGTTTGGATAGGCGTGGCTCTGGGGCTTCCTCGGACTTTTCCGAGGGGTTAGTATTCGGGTGGTTTTACAATAAAAAAAAAAAAAAAGAGAGAGCACAAACACTGGAACATAGGTTTAGTAAGCGGCTCACATTGCTTTGGTGTGTGCAAGCCGTTTCAGGGGAATATAGTAAGTTCTCAGTTTTTTTTTGTTTTTAGTTCCGTTAATTGGTTGTTTTTCCACTTTTTTCCACTTTTTGGGTTTTAAGCTGCTAGGTCAACAGGAGACTGGAGTACTGGCATCAGGGGGAGTGGCTTAAGCTGTCAGCAAGAATTTGAAGTCTGTCAATCCTCAGCTGCTGAACAGGATTGACAACCCTAACGTTCCCTGGACTGGCCCGGAGAGAGCTCAAGGAAAGACAATTAGCAGGTAAGACCTAATTTCTCCCTACCAATGTTCCCTCTAATTTTCTATAGGCTGTGTGTGCATAAAATATCAGCTGTGCATCTTTTGAAGGAAAGTTACATTTTTGTGCGCCACATAACGACACTCGGAGTTATATACTTTAAAATTTGACTACACGTCAGAATACAGTATGTACATCACATTGATTTTAATCAAATTAAATGAAAATAGACGATTACTAAATGAAGCGGAAAATTTCTAGTAATTACAATCACAACTTTTAAATTTTAAGACGTCTGTGTTTTCTATCAGAATCAGAACCGTAAGTTTTGTGCGCTCTGTTGTAAAGTATGTGCGCTCGCTCGGCGAGGTGTGTGTGCGCGCGCACATGCGCACAGCTTAGAGGGAACAGTGCTCCCTACCTGTGATAAAGTATATCCTAATAGGTGGCAGTGCTTCCCACCTGCTTTTGGTTAGAGCTGCAGTGTAGTTTCCAGATATGTTTTTGTTTCTATGCCCAAGATTTCCATATTTTTTCCATTTTCATGTTTATGTACAGTATGTTCAGAGTGTCTCCTGTTGCCCATTTAAAGACAGTAAGCTTTTTTCCCCCACAAGTGTAGAGATGGTAACTTTTTTAAGTCTGAGGATAGGTTTGATTCTTTATGGACAAGCAGGGTAAGTGCTCATATAGGGGTGAGTTTAGACAGGAACCATTCTCAGCTCCTACTAGAAACTTTTGGGTTGGCTCCTACATACATGTTTGCCACCCATTTGCCACCACTGAACCTCATCTCCTCAGTCTTAATTTTTTTCCATAGAGCCCCATAGACATGTATGTGTGGGGACTTTTTATACACCCCTCTCTCCACGTGTTATATATTTGAATCATAAGTCTCTGCTTATAGTGAAACAAACACTTAGCTCCTCCGTTGCTTCTCAGATTATATCTGCGTCTCTTGTGCACAGATATAATCTGAGAAGCAACGGAGGAGCTAAGTGTTTGTTTCACTATAAGCAGAGACTTATGATTCAAATATATAACACGTGGAGAGAGGGGTGTATAAAAAGTTAACAAAAGAGCAGAAATCAGTCATTGATGCCAATAGGCGCCGCTGGTTACCTGATTCTTCAAAGTTCCAGCAATAGGCTGCCGATAAGTCTGAGACGATTTCATAGCTCATTCTTTGAAATTATAACAGAATACAGTATTACCCTCCCGTTTTCTTCTGAGTGAGTTGGTTACAGTAGAGTAATTTAATAGTATTGGGAGCAATTCGATTACTCTGGAAATTAGACCCATAATTTTTATAGGTTGACTAACATTTAGCCCTCAGGCAGGGGCGGCCCAAGGGGGGTGCGGGGCCATGTGCGGAGACTCGGTGCGGGGCCTCATTTGCATAAGTGGCCTTATTTGCATAAATATTTGCATAATGTTACCATACACTAACTTTTAGTAAACATGTCTCTTAATGAGTGTATGGATAAAGAAAGACTAAAAGATTTCTACATTACTATAATCCAGTGCCAACCGCCAGGCACATTAGGAACTACTACAAATGCTGCCCATTTAGAACCCATAGCAAACCCGCTGTATCCTGACAGCATTACCAGGACTCACAAAGCACCAGTCCCTACCTATCAAAAGGAAACACTGCAAATATTAAACCAGTACATTTCAGAGAATACTGGGGAAAGAGAACAAGTGGCAATGTCAAATAGGAATTACATAAACAGAATACCTCAGCTCAGTTACACATGCAGAACATAGACCATCACCAAACAAGGAATCGCAATTTAGAAACAGGAAGGCAATAATTTAAACTGGGAACCCCAAAAGCCAAACTTGGAATGTACAACAACACTGTAGAAATAAAACTATAAATCAATTTCCTCTTGTACCAAACAAAGCGCAGACGTTAATGATGCACATTTCCCAGAACTTTCATATTCCAGTTAATAAATTCAAAATAAAGAGATATATTTCTACCTTTTGTGCATTTTTTTTCAGTTGCAATTGCTCCAGCCACTTTCTTCTGGTTTCTTCATGTTTTCTGCTAACTCTCCATCGTCTGCTGTCCATTTGTCCTTTCTTCTCTCTTCTAGTTTTCTTTCCATCCTCTCTCTCTACATCTGCTTTAACATACTAATCTTTATCCTTTTGCTCTTTCCTCATTCTTATTTCATCCACACAAATTTTACCCCTCCATCCTCAATCCCCACTTACTCTCCCAATACCCGGCCAATTGTAGATTTTTCATCCCTCCCACACAAAATATTTTTCCCCTCTCCATTTTACTCTCCCAGCCCCATCCCATTCTAATCCTCCCCCAACATCAGCTCCCTTCTAGTTCCAGTCTCACCCAGCATCCATTCCCTTCTAGTCCCTGCATCAGCCCATTTCCAGTCCTAGCCCCCCATCAACCCATTTCCAGTCCTAGCTCCCCCATCCATTTTCAGTCTGAGTCCCTTCATCAGCTCATTTCCAATCCTAGCCCCCCATCAGCCCATTTCTAGTCATTTCCTAGCCCCACCATCAGCCCATGTCAAATCCTAGCTCCCCTCCACTCAGCCCAATTCCAGTCCAAGCCCCCCCATGAGCCTACTTCCAGTTCTAGCCCCTCCATGAGTCCATTTCAATTCAAGCCCCCACCACAGCCCATTTCCAATCTTAGCTCCCCCCAACAGCCCATTTCCAGTCCTATCCTAGCTGCTCCATCAGCCCATTTTCAGTTCTAGCTCCCTTCCCTCACAGCCCATTTCCATTCCAAGCTCCCTCCCCATCAGCTATTTGCAGTTCAAGCCTCCCCGTCCACTCAGTCCATTTCCAGTCATAGCAATCCCCCAACCCATTACCAGTCCTAGCCCCCCATCAACCCATTTTCAGTTTAAGCCCCCCCCTATAACCCATTACCAGTCCTAACCCCCCATCAGCCCACTTCCAGTCTTAACCCCATCAGCCCATTTCCAGTCAGCCCCCCATAGCCCATTGCCAGTCCTAACCCCCCCCCATCAGCCCACAGCCCATTACTAGTCCTAACCACATCAGCCCACCTCAAGTCCTAACCCCTCCCCATCAGCCCTTTTCCTGTCCTAGCGCCCCCATAGCCCATTAGCAGTCCTAACCCCCCCCATAGCCCATTAGCAATCCTAACCCCCATCACCCTATTTCCAGACAGCCCCTATCAGCCCACAGCCCATTACCAGTCTTAACCCCCCCAGCCCATTTCCAGTCCTAACCCCCCATCACCCCATTTCCAGTCAGCCTCCATCAACCCCCAGCCCATTACCAGTCTTAACCCCCCCAGCCCATTACCAGTCTTAACCCCCCCAGCCCATTTCCAGTCAGCCTCCATCAGCCCCAGCCCATTAGCAGTCTTAACCCCCCCCAGCCCATTTCCAGTCCTAACCCCTCCCCAGCCCATTTCCAGTCAGCCTCCATCAGCCCCAGCCCATTTCCAGTCCTAACCCCCCCTCCAGCCCATTTCCAGTCCTAACCCCCCCAGCCCATTTCAAGTCAGCCTCCATCAGTCCCAGCCCATTTCCAGTCCTAACCCCCCCCCTTGCACATTTCCAGTCCTACCCCCCCCTTGCACATTTCCAGGCCTAACCCCCCCCCGTGCACTGTTCCAGTCCTACCCCCCCCCCTTGCACATGTCCAGTCCTAACCCCCCCTCACCCCATTTCCAGACAGCCTCCATCAGCCCCCCCCCCCTTCCCTTCCCTTCCCTTCCCTTCCCGCAAATTTAAGAACAAAAACCTGGCTCTAGCTGCTGCCGCGTCCGTCGCAGCAGCGGCAGAATGGCGTGTCCCGCGGGGCCCCCTCTCCACGTCGAGCCCTCTGCAAGGGCTTTCAGATTCGCGAAGGGAGAGTGCTCCCTCGCGTCTCTGTAAAGCCCGCAGGGGCTAATGGGAAATTTCCCATCAGCCCCTCGCGTCTAAAGGGGCTGATGGGAAATTTCCCATTAGCCCCTGCGGGCTTTACAGAGACGCAAGGGAGCACAACTCTCCCTTCGCGAATCTGAAAGCCCTTGCAGAGGGCTCAAAGAGGAGAAGGGGCCCCGCGGGACACGCCATTCTGCCGCTGCTGCGACGGACGCGGCAGCGGCAGCAGCTAGAGCCAGGTTTTTGTTTTTAAATGTAATAAAAAAAAAAGCAGAATGTTCTTTGCGCGGGGCCCCCTGAAACGCGGGGCCCTGTGCAAAAAACATTCTTGCTCAATGGACGGGCCGGCCCTGCCCTCAGGCACTCTGGCCGTGATAATTTTTTTTTCTTCTTCCAAAATTGAATAATTTTCACTGCAGCTATTTTTCCAGATAACATTTACCAGAAACTGGCCACCAGGTTTAAAAAATGCTCTCAGTGCTTCAGGACCATGTCTGTAACAGACACCCACAAATGGTACATCCAGTACTTAGGGCCTGGCAATGAACTGCCTTATTGTGTTTTGTGTTCTCAGATGACAAGTAGAGTTTTCAGGGTCGAGAGAAGCAGCGTGAGCGTATTTTTGCCACTGATGAGACCGATCCATGATCTTCAGGATCAGCGGCATCAGTTTCAGTGTTCTCAGAAACTGCATTGAATGTTGGCAGTGCGTTGACATCAAAGAGCTGAGTACCAGTAATACCACCCCAGTGAAGAGGATGGATTCTTTCTCATCCTCAAAGATATAGAGGACCAGAGATGCTGAGCATCATGTGTACACTGTAGTGCATTGGCATTAAAAGTCATCAGAGCACGATGCCAAGAGCAGCATCAAGGTATTGGAGGAATCCCCACCCTTGTAGCAGTTTGTAAGGACTAATCATCCTCCTTGCTATCAGAGGAGCTGCACCACTTTACAATTGAGACCTGCCTGCTGATATTCCTTTGCAGATTCTGCAGACATTGGCTGAATCTTTGTCAATGGCAGCCATTGAGGAGTAGCTCAGGAGAGGTTTTGAGGAGAGGATGACATTCTTTGCCCTCCACAAAGCTGCTGCATTGTGGATGGTGCATCGATGCATTGAGTCTGTCTTCAAAACACATTTATTTATTTATTTATTTATTTACATTCTCTTATATACCGCGCTATTCTGCATCAGTGCGGTTTACATTGAACAAACTGAAATTACATTGAACAGGGCATTATAACTTGGAGATAACTATTTTACAGGGAACATGGGCTATGGAGGGTTAAGTGGCTTGCCCAAGACCACAAGGAGCACCTGTGGGACTAGAAACCCCAGTCCTTCCAGCCCAATGTTGCTGTCCTCTAGTGGGATTTGAACCCCCGACCTTCCGGCCTGAAGTACCTTGCCCCAACCACTAGGCCACTCCTCCATTGACTACTTGCAGGAGAGAAATCTAAATAGAGACTTTGAAAGGCCTCAACACCGGGTTCCTACCTGGCTTGATATCACTTTTGAGTGCATTGAGAGGGTGATTGCTCCCCTTTGCATCTGAAGTTCTCTATGAATTGATGCCCCTGGAGATCTGCCTCCCCTGAGAGGCAGAGGTCAACCCAAGCAGAGACAGATGTCCTTTGAGTACCTCTGAGTCTGCATCAGAGTGCTCCTAGGAAACTGAGTTGAACTCTGAATAATATTCTGAGAAGTGGTCTCAAGAGCTTCCCTCAGATTCCCCACTCATCCTCATAAGCAACACAAATACTCACCTGAGGAATTCACTTTTCATGATTTTATGAGGGAAATGATTGTCCATTCCATTTACAATGGAGGAGGAGCCCAGGACCAAAGATTTGGATATCCTTTAGTGTTCTTTTGTCCCCAAGGAGACAATGACAGGGCCTGTGCACCATGTATTTCAGAGGCTAAAGAAGACAATGTGAGGAAACTCCCCTCGCTGTGCCTCCAGTTAGTAAGAAGGTTGACTTTGTATGTATAGTGTGCTCAAGGCTACCAGATATAAGAGGCTCCAGCTGCCACACCACTCCATGGTCGTCAAATCTGTTCTCAAAAGAGCCAAGAGTTCCAAGTCTCGCTCCTTGGCAGCCCAAGGGAGAGGCTAGGACATTGGATTCTTCTGAGGGGAGTATTTTTCAGAATGCTTCGCTGATGTCCCATGAAGTGTGTTACCAGTCTTTGGGCATGCACTTGCAAAATATCATGGTGATTTTGCCAACTTGCTCCCTCCAGAGAAAGCAAAGCCACTCACAAATAACCCAAAGGAAGAAGTGTGGAGAATACATTCTCCAGGACCAAGCAGGAAGTCAGTCCTCACATATAGGTGTCATCGGCACCGATGAAGCCCCAGCGGAGATTTCCCCAGCTTTCTATGAAAGCCTTTGGGAATGCAGGCACGCATGCGCGTTTCCCTTCCCACCTAAAGGTGCCATCTTACCTCAGTCTCTTTTTTTCCGAGAAGCCCACCGGACGTGTGTCCTGTCATCCCGGATAAAAGTTGATTTTTTTTTGCACTTCTCGCTGTTTTTTTCTCCCGGTTCGACGCTGGTTCCCCTCCCGCCGGGTTCGGTACACCGGTATTGAGCCCGATAATTCTTTTTCGGTTTTTGCCCTTTGTGGCTGGCATTTGCGCCCTTTTTTGCTTTTTCCCTGAAAGGCCGGTCCTTTGACCTCGCGGGGACTCTTTTTTCCCCGATGGCTTCCAGCGGTTTCAAGAAGTGTGATCGGTATAAGAAATGAATGTCTCTCACCGACACACACGACTGCTGCCTTCGGTGCCTCGGTCCTGATCACGACCCTAAGTCGTGTGGACCATGTGGGAAGATGTCTTCCAAGGCACTCCGAAGTCGCCAGCAGCATAAAGAAAGGCTTTTCTCGGACTCAGCCTCCGGCCGGGCCCGGACTTCGTCTGAGGCCTCAACATCTTGGGATTCGGATCCCGAGCGCCGTCGCAGCTCCTCGGACGGGGGTTCCCCGACCGGGAACGCAAGAGGAAGAAGCAGCTCGCGAGGGCGTCGTCGGAGGAGGTCCCTGACTCCTCGAGGGCCAGGTCTAAAGACCCCCGACCGTCGCCCCGGGCCCGTGGAACAAGAGAAGCCTTCCAAAGTTCCTCGTGTGGAGCCGGAGTCTGCTGGACACGTAAGCCCCGTAGTCCTCGAGGACTCTCCTCCCAGAGAGCCAACGTCGGGCCCGGCGCCGCCGGGGCCCGAGTCGGTGGCTGCTGCGTCTCCCGAGCTGAGTCTCAGGATGACAGCCTTGGAGAGCAGATTGTCTGCCTTCATGGAGTAGCAGCGAGCAGTGATGGCCAGCCTGTCTGGCGCATCTGCCCCGACCACCGGGACATCGACTTCGAAGTCGACCCCGGAGACCGAGCCGATACTCGAGTCCATCATGGCTCGAAGTCGACCTCGGTCGCGGTCTCCCTCGACCTCCTGCTCGGGACCGAGGGCATCGACGCCGGTGCCTCCGGCGTCGGGGCGGGTGCTCCAGGGCCCCACGGGGTCGGACCCTGACTCCTCGTCGGACGAGTCCGCCTGGGAGACGGAGGATGAGGAGTCCCCCGATACGTTCAAGACTCGGTGCATCCCGTCGGACTCACCGCAGTCTGAGCCCAGAGTAGATCCCCTCCGGAGGATACTCGGTTCTCGGAGTTCGTCCGGGATATGGCCACTGCCTTGGCTATTCCGGCAGACCCTGAGGAAGAGCCTCGAGCTGAAGAGCTCGAGGCCCTGCAGTATGACTCTCCTCCGAAGGAGGCCTTTACTGTCCCGGTTCCTCCGATGTTGGAACGGCTCCTCTTCAGGATGTGGGAGGCACTGGCCTCGGTGCCGGTTTTAAGCAAGCAAGTCGACTCGATCTATCGACTCAGGAAGAGCCCTGGCTTTCAGAAGGCACAGCTACCACACCATTCCATGGTTGTGGAATCGGCCATGCATCGTCTGAAGAGCCAGAAGATGCACTGTGCGGTGCCCCCCGGCAGGGAGGCCCGGAATCTCGATGGCGTCGGTAGAAAGTGCTTCCAGGGCTCGATGCTTGCTTGCCGTGTCCAGTCTTACCAGTTGTACATGGGCATGTACTTGTAGGACCTGGCCAAGGAGTTACATAGAAACATAGAAACATGATGACAGAAAAAGACCACATGGCCTATCTAGTCTGTCCTTCCATATCAACAACTACAACAGTCCACTTTTTACCTTTAGAGATCCTCTGTATTTGTCCCATTCTTTTTTTAATTCAGTTACTGTCCTCATCTCTACCACCTCCACTGGTAGACTATTCCATGGATCCACTACTCTTTCCGTAAAGAAATATTTCCGCATATCACTCCTGAATCTATCTCCCTTCACCCTCATCCCATGTCCCCTCGTAGCAGAACTTGCTTTCAATTGAAAGAGGCTCTCTCCCTGAACATTTATGCGACAGAGGTATTTAAACATCTCAATCATATCACCTCTATCCCGCCTTTCCTCTAAGGTGTACATATTAAGATCCTTAAGTCTGTCCTCATATGCTTTATAATGAAGCCCACTAATCATTTTAGTAGCCACCCTCTGCACCGACTCCATCCTGTTCACATCCTTTTCAAGGTGCGGTCTCCAGAATTGCACACTATACTCCAAATGAGGTCGCACCAAAGACTTATACAGAGGCATTATCACCTCCTTTTTTCTGCTAGCCATTCCTCTCCGTATGCACCCAAGCATCCTTCTAGCTTTTGCCGTCACCTTTTCTACCTGTTTAGCTACTTTAAGATCATCAGACACAACCACGCCTAGGTCCCGCTCTTCTTTAGTGGACAAAAGTACTTCACCTCCTATACTGTATTGCTCCCTTGGATTGCTGCAGCCCAAATGCATGACCTTACATTTTTTAACATTAAATCCCAGCTACCAAATTCTAGACCATTCTTCAAGCTTAGCTAGATCCCTCCTCATGTTATCTACACCTTCCTGGGTGTCTCTTGCATATTTTGGTATCATCCGCAAAGAGGCAAACCTTACCCGACAGCCCTTCCGCTATATCACTAACAAAGATGTTAAAAAGAATCGGACCAAGGGCAGATCCCTGGGGCACACCACTGGTAACATCCTTCTCCTCAGAGTGAGCTCCATTTACTTGTACTCTTTGTCGCCTCCCACCCAACCAATTTCTAACCCAAGCAGTAACTTTAGGGTCCATCCCTAGGGTGCTCAGTTTGTTTATAAGTCGCCTGTGAGGAACAGTGTCAAAGGCTTTACTGAAATCTAAATACACCACATCTAGAGCTCTCCCTCGATCCAACTCCCTGGTCACCCAGTCAAAGAAATCAATCAGATTTGTCTGACAAGACCTGCCTCTGGTGAATCCATGCTGCCTCGGATCCTGTAATCCGCTGGACTCCAGAAACCTCACTATTTTCTCTTTCAGCAGCGTTTCCAATAATTTACTCACCACCAAAGTTAAACTAACCGGCCTGTAGTTTTCAACCGCATCCTTACTTCCACTTTTGTGTAAAGGCACAACATGAGCCTCTCTCCAGTCCTTTGGCACCACTCCCAACTCCAACGAGGCTTTGAAAAGGTCAGTCAGTGGAGCTGCTAGAACGTCCCCAAGTTCCCTCAGTATTCTAGGGTGTATCCCATCCTGTCCCATCGCTTTGTCTACTTTAAGTTGAGCTAGTTTCTCACGAACACAGTCTTCTGAAAATTGTTCAAGATGTCCCTCGCTTCTGTTCCTATTTGTGGGTGTTTTCTGAGGTCCTGCTCCTGGTTCTTCATCTGTGAACACAGAACAAAAATATTTGTTAAGCAATTCCGCTTTATCCTTATCAGCTTCTACATATTCCCCCCCCCCTGCACTCTTGAGTCTGACAATACCACTCTTGCCCTTCCTCTTCTCACTAATATATCTGAAAAATGTCTTATCCCCCCATTTTATTGCATTGGCTATTTCCTCCTCCTTTTGAATCTTTGCCTTCTTGACTACTTTGCTAACTTCTCTAAGTTTTTCCAAATACAGATGCCTGTCTTCCTCTCTCTGTGATCTCTTGTATTTCATGAAGGCCTCCCTCTTTTTCTTCACTTTTTCAGCTACTTCCTTAGAAAACCATAGTGGTCTCCTTTTCCTTTTGCCTTTATTTACCATTTTATCAAAAAGGTTGGTTGCCCTTAAAATACCCCCTTTCAGTTTTGCCTGCTGTTCCCATCCCACTAACGACTCCCTGAGGTATTGGCCCATCTTCGCAAAGTTAGTCTTCCTAAAGTCTAAGATCCTCACCTTGGAATGGATTCTAACAGCCCTAGTCCTAATACCGAACCACACCATCTGGTGAACACTGGATGCAAAATGATCTTCCACTACAACATCAGAAACACTTTCTCCATTGGTAAGCACCAAGTCCAGTATGGTCCCTTCACGTGTGGGGTCTGTTACCAATTGCCTGAATAATTCTCCCTGTAGAGAATCCAGGATCTCCTTACTTCTAGATGATACTGCAGCAGGAATGTGCCAATCAACATCTGGCATATTGAAATCTCCTATCAGTAGCACTTCCCCTTTCCTAGCAATTCTGCGTATGTCTTCAATTAACTCTCTGTCCACCTCTTCCTCTTGTGAGGGAGGTCTGTATATCACACACCAATGCAAATAGATTTCTCTTTCCCTCTTTCTAGTTTAACCCACAATGCCTCCTCTCTCCCTTTTAAGCTCTGTAATACCAAAGCTTTAATAGTAGTTTTTACATATAGTGCCACTCCTCCTCCCCTTCTTCCTACCCTGTCCTTTCTGAATAAAGTATAGCCAGGTATAGTTACATCACAGTCATGGTTTTCTGTGAACCATTTTTCTGTAACTGCCACTAAATCCAAGTCAGCCACTCCCACCAAAGCTTCAACATCAGGGATCTTATTTCCCATGCTACGGGCATTTATACACACTGCTTTCCATATGTTACCCCTGTTACCCATTTCCATAAAGGTATTTAATGTATCACCTACCTGGGGGCTTTGACTTACCTGGGGGCTTTCTTCACCTATTTATTTATTTATTTACATTCTCTTATATACCGCGCTATTCTGCATCAGTGCGGTTTACATTGAACAAACTGAAATTACATTGAACAGGGCATTATAACTTGGAGATAACTATTTTACAGGGAACATGGGCTATGGAGGGTTAAGTGGCTTGCCCAAGACCACAAGGAGCACCTGTGGGACTAGAAACCCCAGTCCTTCCGGCCCAAGGTTGCTGTCCTCTAGTGGGATTTGAACCCCCGACCTTCCGGCCTGAAGTACCTTGCCCCAACCACTAGGCCACTCCTCCACTCCTATCCTCCACTCCTACCTATCCCCAACGAATCTAGTTTAAAGCCCTCTTCAATAGATTAGCCAGTCTACTACCGAAGATGCGTTGACCTTTCTTGGACAGATGGATGCCATCTCTGCTCTGCAACCCTTGGAACAGCATCCCATGGTCTAGGAAACCAAAACGCTCTCGATGACACCATCCACGCAGCCATGCATTCATCTCCAGGATGCGAGCCTCTCTGCCTTGGCCTTTACCCTCAACAGGGAGGATTGAAGAGAACACCACCTGTGCACCTAACTGCTTCACCCTCTGTCCCAGAGCCATGAAGTCACTTTTGATACGTTCCGAGGTATACCTGGCAGTATCATTTGTTCCAACATGGATTAGCAACATTGGGTAATAGTCAGTTGGCTTGATGAGTCTCGGCAAACTCTCCGTAACATCTTGGATTTTGGCACCAGGCAGATAGCATACCTCTCTGGACATCAAGTCTGGTCGGCAGATGGACGCCTCAGTACCCCTCAGAAGAGAGTCTGCAACCACCACTACCCTTTGTTTCCTTCTGGTCACTGATTCTGCAACTTTGGGGTACTTGAACTCTGGTTCTTCCCTTTCCAGGGATGCTTTCACCTCCTCCACTTCCAGAGCTGCATAATGGTTCTTCAATTCAAGGGCTGGAGAAGTTGGATTGTTGATTTTGCAGGCCCTGGTAACTTGTGTCCAACCATTGACATTCTGTTGGCACCCATCTTCTCCTGTGCTGGAGAGCTTGGTTGCTGCAAGAAGCATCTCATCAATGTACTTCTCACTGTCTTGAATCCTCCTCAGCCTCGCCACCTCCTCTCTGAGTTCCTCCACTTGTTTCCTCAGAGCTTCAGCATGCAGGCACCCTGCACATGGAACTGGTCCTTCAGCTGGCATTAGGACCTCTGTCTGGACCGAGGCAGAAGCTGTAACGGGGGCAACAGCTTTAGCAATACGATTTTTCCCAGCTATTGTTTTGTTCGTGGAGCTTAGGTATCTGTTAAAGCAAAAGAGAGAGATCTACCAAGTACCAGCTGGTTTCGCAGCTGTCCTTTCAGAGAAAAAGCAGTTAAATCTCTTTAATTATATTCAAAATGTGCTGGTCCAATTCTCTGTGATTTGTTAAAGGGGGAAGTGCCCTATAAAGCAAGACTGCTCACTAGGGGTGGGTGGGAGTCAGGGTGGGTAGGGAGAGAACTAACACCTGATTAGGTGTTAGCAGTTTCTAAACCTGAGGAGGTTACTAGAGTTCAGCAACCTATTGTGCTCAAGGAAAGGTCCCCTAAAGCACCGAAAAGAAAGTAACCTTGCTTTAAAAAATATACAAAAAAACTTTTTAAGAGCTCCCAGTCAGAGAGCTAGCAATGTAATATAATAAAAACAAACAAACAAACCCTCAAATCCTTACTGTTTGTTGATCTGTAGAGCCCTGGTTAGGAAAGCCTCAACAGGGCAAGGCACTGGAGCCTTTTATGCAGGCCTCAGCTGCACTCAGGAAATCAAGCCTACGAACTGTTGATTAGGTGTTAGCAGTTTCTAAACCTGAGGAGGTTACTGGAGTTCAGCAACCTATTGTGCTCAAGGAAAGGTCCCCTAAAGCACCAAAAAGAAAGTAACCTTACTTTAAAAAATATACAAAAAACCCTTTTAGGAGCTCCCAGTCAGAGAGAGTTGGCCGGGTTCTCTGCTGGTCTCTCCGGGGAGCCCTTGCAGAGATTCAAGTCCTTGTCCTCGGGGATTCGGGACTGCTCGAAGTTCATGTCCCGCGCCGCCTACGATGGCTTCGAGGCTTTGGCCCGAGTTGCGGCAGCCGGCATCGCGGCTCGATGCCAGGCATGGCTGCAGTCATCGGACCTCGAGCCATGGGTTCAGGACAAGTTTATTTTTTATTTATTTAACAGTATTTCTAAACCGCCTTATCTTAATAATCAAGGTGGTATCACAGCAAGCAATCAGGTAAAGTGGGTGTGTTATACATGCAGTGAGGGTGAAACTTAGTTGTGTGAGGGCTGTGTTGTGTGCTTGATTTGTTTTGAGCTATGTACAAAGTTGGTCGATGTCCCTTGCCGAGGTGAAAACCTTTTTGGCAAGCCCATGACCGAGAAGGCCGCCCAGCTCGAAACAGAGCACCTTACACGGACAAGGCTGTCTAGGAAGACCTCTGCCCCTTCTCATAAAAAGAAGGGCTCGGGTAAAAAGCCCTTTTACCCGAGGAAGGGCACTGCCTACAAACAGTACCCTCAATATCAGGCTGCCCAAGCTGCACCCCAGGGTCAGCAAGCCAAGGGGCAGGGTAATGGGCCCTGTAGGCAGAGGACCCCCAAGCCTCCGGCCCCTGCTCCCACTCAGCAGGGTGGGGGGTTTTGACTCCTTGAGCGTAGCCTCTCCATCCCTGCTCTCCCAACCCTGCACAGGAGGTCGCCTCACCCTCTTTGTCCACCAGTGGCCCCTCATCACCGGGGACAGTTGGGTGCTGGACATAGTCCATAGGGGCTATGCACTGCATTTTCACCAACTGCCTCCTCCTTACTTTCCAGGGGAGCCTCCAAGGCCTCCCCTGCACACAGACCTTCTCCTTCAAGAGCTTCAAGGTCTGTTGGTGGACAGGGCGGTGGAGCCTGTGCCTCCCCACTTTCAAGGTCACGGATTCTGCTCCAGGTATTTCCTGGTGCCCAAAAGAACCGGTGGCCTTCGACCCATTCTGGACCTCAGGAACCTCAACAAGTTCTTAGAGAAAGAAAAGTTCAAGATGCTTACTCTTGGAACACTTCTGCCCTACCTCCATCAGGGAGATTGGCTATGCTCCTTAGATCTAAAGGATGCGTACACTCACATCCTCATTCATCCAGACCACAGAAAGTACCTCAGGTTCATTGTGGGAGGAAACCATTATCAGTACAGAGTGCTGCCTTTTGGCCTCACCTCCGCTCCCAGGGTCTTTACCAAATGCCTGGCAGTGGTGGCGGCCTACCTGAGAAATCAGGGAATCTTTGTCTTCCCCTGTCTGGACGACTGGCTCATCAGGGGTCAGACGTGCCAGGAAGCCAGACAAACCACCTTCAGAACTATTGCTCTTCTTCAAAGCCTGGGGTTTGTCATAAACTTCGCAAAGTCCACTTTGCTCCCCTCCCAGAACTTGGAGTTCATAGGAGCAAGGCTGGACTCTCTGCTGGCAAAGGCTTTCTTGCCAGAACACAGGGCCCAAAGGTTGATAGCCTTGGCAAATCAGTTTCTCAGCAGGTCACTGGTCTCCGCCAGACTCTGCCTGAGGCTGCTTGGCCACATGGCTTTGACAGTACATGTGACCCCCAATGCCAGGCTCCATATGAGGCCTGTACTGTGGTGCCTTCGGACTCAGTGGTTACAGGCCACAGGCAGCCTCAGAGACAGGATAAGGGTGTCCAGACAATTTCTGAACTCCCTCAACTGGTGGCTGCACTTACCCAATCTACTGAAAGGGGTGCCTTTTCAGATTCCTGGGTACACGGTGGTACTGACCACAGATGCCTCCCTGCAGGGCTGGGGAGCTCATTGTCTAGGCAAGTGCACCCAGGGCCTGTGGTCTCCTTGGGAAGCTGCACAGCAGATCAATCTCCTCGAACTCCGAGCTATTCGATTAGCACTCAAAGCTTTCACTCCTACCCTGGCTCATCAATCTGTCCTGGTTCAGATAGACAACCAAGTAGCCATGTTTTATGTGAACAAACAGGGCGGGACTGGGTCCAGAATCCTTTGTCGGGAGGCTCAGGACCTTTGTTGGTTTGCCCTCAAGCACAACATGCTCCTCAAGGCTGTGTACCTTCCAGGCCAGGACAACTACCTGGCCGACAGATTAAGCAGAATTCTGCAGCCCCACGAGTGGCAGCTGCATCCTTCAGTAGTTCAGAAGATCTTCCTAAAATGGGGTCTCCCTTTGGTAGATCTCTTTGACAGCCCAATGAACAAGCAACTGCCAAAGTTCTGCTCCAGGCAACCGCATCCTCTGAGAATAGCAGCAGATGCTTTTCTGATTCCATGGTCTCTGGGCCTCCTGTATGCGTTTCCTCCCACGCCCTTGGGTGGCCCGAACTCTCTTCAAAATTCTTCAGGACAAGACCTCGGTCCTGCTGGTGGCTCCCAGGTGGCCGAGACGGCCTTGGTTTCCTCTTCTGCTTCAACTGGCGGTGGATCCCCTATTGCCTCTGGGGTTGCAACCCGACTTTCTCTCACAGGAGTCAGGGTTCCCTTCTGCACCCCAATCTCAAAGCTCTCAATTTGATGGCCTGGAGGCTGCAAGGGTAGTTTTGGCTCCCTGGGGCCTACCTCAGGAAGTTGAGGAGGTTGTCCTAGCCTCTAGGAAACAGTCCACTAGGAAAACCTATGCTCTCAAATGGAAAAGGTTTTCTGTGTGGTGTCAGCTACGTACAGAGAATCCTTTCTCCTCTACTGTGCCAGTAGTGCTTCAGTACTTACTGCACTTATCAAATCAGGGACTTAAGTCCAATTCTGTTCGGGTCCACCTCTCAGCTCTAGCAGCTCACCACTCACTGGTGGAGGGACATTCTCTGTCAGGTCACCCCTTGGTGTCCCGCTTTCTCAGGGGCTTGATTTTGCTCAAGCCTCCAATCCGTCCTCCTGCCCCTGAGTGGGAGTTGAATGTGGTCTTGCAGCAACTGACTCGCCCACCTTTTGAGCCGATGGCTACTTGTCCACTACGCTTCCTCTCCTGGAAGACACTCTTCCTGATAGCCCTTACCTCGGCTAGGCGAGTGAGTGAGCTTCAGGCCCTGGTCTGTGATAGGCCTTACACCAGGATTTATAGGAACAGGGTAGTCCTCAGGACTCATCCAAAGTTCCTCCCAAAGGTTGTCTCCTCTTTCCACCTCATTCAAGAGGTGGTTCTTCCAACATTCTTCCCTAGGCCTCATGCAAGCCAGGCTGAAGCAGCCCTGCATACCCTGGACTGTAGGAGGGCCTTATCCTTCTACCTTGACCGTACGCAGGGGCATAGGAGGGCTACTCAGCTCTTCGTATCCTTTGACCCTGATAAGTTGGGGTTGGCTGTGTCCAAGCATACCTTGTCCATCTGGGTGGCTGACTATCACCTGGGCTTACAAGGCGGCTGACCTTCCCTTGCAGGGTCGGGTCACGGCCCATCGTGTCAGGGCAATGGCTGCCTCAGTGGCTCATCTCCGCTCTGTGCCCTTGGTAGACATTTGCAGGGCTGCAACTTGGTCTTCAAGCCAGACTTTTGTGGCCCATTACTGTCTGGAGAGGGAGTCCCGTAGGGACAGTGCTTTTGGCCAAGCAGTACTCCAGAATCTCTTTGAGGTTTAGGCTACTCCTGCCCTCCTGCCCTCTGTTTGGCTACCTGTGGAGGTTGTGTCAGTGAAAAGCCTTTCTTTGCTGCTGAGACTAGAGGGAGTTCTTTTGTTCAGCCTGGGTTCCTCGGCAGCCCAGAGCTAGGGAGTCACCCATATGTGAGGACTGACTTCCTGCTTGGTCCTGGAGAAAGAGTAGTTACTCACCTGTAATAGGTGTTCTCCAAGAGCAGCAGGAATCAGTCCTCACAACCCTCCCTCCTCCCCTGGGAGTTGCAGTTGTACATAGTTTATTTTTCATTTTTGTGTGCTGTTCTTAGCTATGTCATTTGACTGAGGTAAGATGGCACCTTTAGGTGGGAAGGGAACCACGCATGCGTGCCTGCATTCCCAAAGGCTTTCATAGAAAGCTGGGGAAATGCTCCGGTGGGGCTTCATCGGCGCCGATGACACCCATATGTGAGGACTGATTCCTGCTGCTCCTGGAGAACACCTGTTACAGGTGAGTAAGTACTCTTTTTCCGAGTGACATATGATATTTTTGATACAGCGTCAAGAGACTCCTTTAGGTATATTGGCACCTAGAAACTCTCATTGCTCTGGTCCTCACACTTTTATAGCCCATGGTGTAGGAGCAACTTGTTGACATTTCTGTGATGTGGAGAGAATTGCTTTGGAGATGAAGTTCAAGAATCTCTAATTATGATCAAGCAGTATATTGGCACCTTGAAACCCCTCTTTAGGCCCATTTCTGACCTGGCCTCCTTATCTAGAAGGTTAAACAGTGCAGGGCAGTGGAGATCCAATTACTATCACAGGCATAGGTATCCTCCTGCTCCTCTCAAACCAGGCTACTTTCTCAGTTCTGTCCTCTGCAACTGAAGGTTCAGAAGCCTCAGCTGGCATCCCAGCCAAAGCCAGGGGTGGGATGTTGACTGGCTCCTAGCAAACATAACAGATATACCTGTCCTGCTCCCAGACAACCTTTGAGTCAGAGGGGAACTCACGCTCTTTGCAAGCTTCTTGTAACCTCCAGCCCTTGGGTTCTAAAAATAGTCCAAGAGGGGGTACAGAATTCAAACTCCTGTCCAAATTTCTTACTGAGAGCGCACTCTTTTCGACTCTCAACACACAGATATACTTCAGGAGCTCTCCAACCTTCAGGCTGCAAATGTGTTTGAGCCTGTCCCGCCAGGGCAGGAAAGACTCAAATTTTACTTACGCTATTTCTTTGTACTCAGGAAAACAGGTGGATACCATCCCATCTTAGTCCTGAGGGACCTGAACAAGGATCTAGTTTGAGAAAAATTCAATATGGTTTCCCTGCTTAATTTTCTTCAAAAAAGGCAATTGGTTATGTTCTCTGGGCCGAAGGGACACATACACCCACAAACAATTACATAACAATCACAGGGCATATCTGCAGTTCGTCATGAGGAAACACCATATCAAGTACCATGTACCTCCTTTTGGTCTCTCATCCACTCCTCACATTTTCACAAACAGTCCGATTCCATTCCAGACGTAGATCCCCTCTGTACATCCAGTCTGAGCCAGATGTACAGAGGGGATCATGATTCTGATCCCGTGGGGCAAGTCTAGCCCTGCGGGATCAAGAATCACGATCAGTCATGTACGTGTAGGCCAGGATTGCGATTCGTCTGGCCTGCATGTATATGACCTGCCCGACTAACTCAGTCGGGGCTTTTAAATGGAGCTGCAGCGCCATGGCATCATGTTGCATGGCACTGTGGCTCCATTTACAATCCATGATGCCAGCCGCCTGAAAAAGAGGTTTATTCCCCGCAGCCCGACACCCCCTTCCCCCAAATCTGGCCTCCTAAGGCCAGGGTCGGGCTGCGGAGAATGTCCCCTGGCCCCCCTTGCCCCATCTGAGCCCCAGGCACTTAAAAAAATCATGTCCAGGGAAGTTATTCCACCTCAGAGGTGGAATAACTTTCCTGCACATGTCGCTGGCCCTGGAAGTACATTACAATTGGCCCTGGGGCGCCCATTCCCCGCCGTTGACTAACTTCCCTGCATAACCAGTGGGGAAGTTTGTCGGGGCAGGAGCCGGCACAAATACAGGATGTCCATCCCCCACTATTCATGGCTCAGAATGACCCAGAAAGTGTCTTACAGCATTTGCAGCATTTCTATGCAGACTGGGCATGCATGTGTTTCCCTACTTGGACTATTGGCTGATCAAGATTATCAGGAAGGGGTTCAAGAATCCGTACATTTCACCATCTTACCCCAAATCAAACTTCAGCCCGTTAAACCAATTGGAATTTATTGGAGCTCTGCTACACATGACCAGAGCTGGCCCAAAGGTTTCTGCCGCTCAAGGCAGAAACCCCAGCCTCGCCGCCCCCCCCCAAGCTGATGCTGCCCCCCTGTTGACGCCAACTGCTGCTGCCAACCCCCCCCCCAACCTCCTTCCATTCCATCTTGGGAAGGGGAGGCAGGCAGCGGCAGTATTTATAAAAGCGGAAATATTGCCACTACCTGCCTCCCACTCTCCCCAAACGGATTCGGCAGCAGCTGGGTGGTGCGGTGCAACCACCCATACGTGCCGCTGCTGCCCACCCATGCTGCCGCCCACCCAGACTGGCCACCCCAGGAGTCCACCTAACTCACCTTATGGGCGGGCCGGCTGACACATGACTCAGGTGAAGGTCTTCCTTCTATAAGATAGGCTTACCCAATTGGTGGTGATTGTGGAAGAAGTATAGTAGAGTCGTCAGACATCAGTGAGAAATATTTTGAGAATGCTGGGCCACGTGCCTTCAACAGATCCTCCTCGGTCGGAGGATCTAGAGATCATCCAATTCGACTCTACACCCCCCCCCCCCCAAAGGAGTCCCTATCGGTGCCAGTCCCAGCAATCCTCAAGAGCCTGCTCCTAAGTATGTGGGAGACACCAGTTATGGTACCCACAGTCAGTCGCCAGCTCGACCTTGTGTATAAGGTCCGCCTGAGCCCAGGCTTCCACAGAAGCCAATTACCACACAACTCCATGGTGGCTGAGTCAGCCATGCATCTGCTTCAAAGCTAAAAGACATATTTCTCCGGGAACAAGCCGGACGTCAGTCCTCACATATGGGTGATGGCACCAACAGAGCACTTGCGGAGACATCCCCCCAGCTTTCAAAGAAAGCCTTTGGGGGATGCCACAATGCATGCGTGGTCCCCTTCCCACCCAAGGGTGCCATCTTACTCATTCTCCTTTTTTCCGCGGAGCCCTTCAGACATTTGTCTGGCTTGTCCCTGGAAAAAGTTGATTTTTCTCTTGGAGTTTTATACTCGTCTCCGGTATCACACCGATACTCTTCCTGCCTGCCAACCTCTTTGCCTTGGCGTCGAGTTCGGTCCATTTTTGTAGGTTTTTTTCTCTCTCTTCTTTTCCTGGCGTCTTCACACCTTTTTTTCTTTCACTGGCAGCTAGGAGAGTCTTCGACCTTGCAGGGATGGTTTTTTCCCCCATGGCTACCAGTGGCTTTAAGAAGTGTGATCGGTACTCCAAAATTATGTCTCTGCAGCCTAGGGCCAGATCACGACCTGGCAGCCTGCGTTCTCTGCTAGAGGATTCCAGTAAGGCCCTCAAGAGCTGTCAGCAGCAGCTCGATAAGTTTTTCCCCGAGTCCCCGGTGCCTCCGAAGGCCGGGGCCTTGTCTGAGGCCCCGACATCTCGGGTGGAACCCTTCGAACCCGAACCTCGTCGTGGGTCCTCAGAAAGGGGGTCTCCCTCGAGGGAACAAGGAAGAAGAAGAAACCCTCGAAGGTGGCATCCTTGGATAGTTCCAACTGGCCGGGGGCTCCCCGGGCCCAGTCACGCAGTCCAAGACATTCATCCGAGGTGTCGGAGAAGGAGCGGCCTGCAAAGGTCCCCCGGAAGGATCCGACCGCGGACCTGCCTTGGTCCCTAGACACTATCCTCATTGAGGATTCCCCTTCGGGGGAGCTGGCATCGGGCCTGAGTCCCTCAGTGCCCACGCCAAAGGCTGCGGAGCCTTCTGGTCTGGAGTCCAGAATGGCGGCCCTGGAGCGCAGTTTGTCTGCCTTCATGGACCCAGCAGCGGGCGCTGTTGTCCAGCATGACCGGTTCATGTGCCCTAACCACTGGGTCCTCAATGTCCAAGATGTCCCCGGAGGCCGAGCCAATCCTCGAGGTCCTTCAGCCTCGAGTCGATCCTTGGCTGAGATCGCGATCGGAGTCCCTCTCAATGGGACCATGGTGATCCCCGGCAAGTCTGCCGGGCACCGGCCGTAGGGCATCAGGAGCCCCGATGCTTGCGGAGCAGCCCTCCTATGAGTCCTCAACGGACTACTCCGAGTGGGAGACGGGAGGATGAGTCATCCCCCAATATCCGTCGCCACCACAACACCCCATCTGACTCTCCCATCTCGGAGCCTCAACGGTGGTCTCCGCCCGAGGATATGGGCTTCCTTGATTCTGTCAAGGACCATGTCCAAGGCCCTGGAATTACTGACGGAGGAGCATCCTCGGACAAATGAATTGGAAGTTCTGCAGTACGAGGCCCCTCCTCAGGAATCACTTCCGGTGCCCATTCCTCCCATCCTGGAATGGCTGATGCTCCAAATGTGGGAGACACTGGCTTCAGGGCCGGTGGTGAGTAAATGCTTATCGACTGCATCCAGGCCTACCAGCTGTACATGGGCATGTACCTGAGAGACGTGGCGAAGGAACTCACTGGGTTCTTGACTGGTCTCTCCGAGGAACTTTTTCAGCGGTTCAAAGCAATCTGTGAATGCTCCAGATTCATGTCTCGGGTAACCTATGACGGGTTCGAGTCAGTGGCTCGAGTAGCGGTGGCTGGCAATGGTGCACGCCGCCAAGCATGGCTGCAGTCATTTGACCTTGAGCAGTGGGTTCAGGACAGATTGGTTGATATCCTCTGCCAAGGAGAGAACCTCTTTGGCAAACCCATGATCGACAAGGCTGCCGAGCTGGAGACTGAGTTCATGATGAGGACCAGGCTCTCCAAAAAGACCGCTGCCCCTCCCCAATGGAAGGACTCGGGTAAAAAGCCCTTCTACCCAAGGAAGGGAGCTGCTTACAGAAACTACCTACCTTGTCAGGCTTCCCCAGCTTGCCAACAGGGTCAGCAGGCCAAGGGACGGGCATGGCCCACATAAGCAGAAGTCTTCAAAACCTCAGGCACCAGCTCCAGCTTAGCCAGGGGGGAGCTTTAGACTCCTTGAGCTTAGCCTCTCTACCCCAAGGAGATCAGCAACCCAGAGGGGAACGTCTGGCCCTCTATGCTCAGAGGTGGGTGACCATCACCACTGACATCTAGGCACTCTAGGTTGTCGGAGAAGGTTACCTCCTCCACATAAACCAGACGCCCCCTCCATTCTTCCCAGGAGAACCCCCAGGACTCCCGATAAATGATATAATTTGTAAATATCTACAATGTATATAAGTTCTAATAGTTTAATTTGTAAATATCTACAATGTATATAAGTTCTAATAGTTTAATGTTCAAACTTTTATATTGTTCTAATAGTTTAATGTTCAAACTTTATATTGTACCTGTATCTAATTCCACCTGTTCTATGTAAAATGACTTGGTATGATATTACCCATACCATATTACATACTGTTCTTTGTAAACCGCACTTGATACTTGGGAAAGAGCGGTATAGAAATAACTGTTAAATAAATAAAATAAAAGACATGGCTGTGGAACCACTGCCCCATCAACAACAGGGCAGAGGGTTTTACTCAAGGTACTTCCTCATCCTCAAAAGAACAGGAGGCCTAAGGCCCATTCTAGACTTCAGAGACCTAAACAAATTCCTGGTGCGGGAGAAATTCAAGATGCTCTGCCTTGGAACCTTGTTGCCTTGGAACCTTGTTGCCATACCTCCAGCAGGGAGACTGGCTATGCTCTTTGGACCTAAAGGTTGCCTATACCCACATCCTCATCCACCCAAGGTACCTCAGATTCATGGTCGGGGCGATCACTACCAATATAAGGTACTACCTTTCAGGCTCGCCTCCACACCCAGAGTCTTCACAAAGTGCCTGGCAGTCATGGCAGCCTACCTACACCTCCAAGGAACCTTAGTCCCTCTTCCTTGGGCAGGAAGAGGACCGTGCATGCATGATGAAATTACCAAAGGCTTTCTCTGAAAGCTGGGGATTTGCTCCGCACGAGGACTCCGTCGGCGCCAACGTCACCCATATGTGAGGACCGATTCCTGCTGTCCCTGGAGAACACCTGTTACAGGTGAGTAACTACGCTTTTCATACTCTGGACTGTAAGAGGGCCCTGTCCTTCTGCCTGCAGCGTACCCAGCGTCACTCAAAGCCTCCAAGCTTTTCGTCTCCTATGACCCAAGCTGGCTGTGGGAGGCAGTGATCAAGCGGAGCTGTCCACCTGGGTTGTGGACTGCATTGCCCTCGCCTATGAACAGGCTGAACTCTCGCTGGAACGCCGAGTCATGGCTCACAGCATCAGGGCTATGGCGACCTCAATTGCAAGCTTACACTCTGTCTCAATGACAGACATCTGCCAGGCCGCCACCTGGTCTTCATTCCACACCTTTGCAGCTCACTGCTGCCTGGAGAGGGAATCCCGATGGGATAGCGCCTTCAGCCATGCTGTACTCCGTAATCTTTTTGGGATTTAGGCAACTCAGACCCTCCATCCCTTCTGTGTCAGGCTGCTGGAGTGATGGTTCTCCCTGGACACGGGTCCTTTCAGAGTCTCTCCTTCAGACTCACCAGCTGCTACTCGGCTTGACTGTGTCTATTCTACAGGTTGTCGGTAGCCTGTAGCTAGGGAGTCCCATATGTGAGGACCTGGAGAAAGAGTAGTTACTCACCTGTAACAGGTATTCTTAATGGGCAGCAGAAATCAGTCCTCACAACCCTCCCTCCTCCCCATAGAGTAGCCTTAACTAAACCAAATTGTGTTTTGCAGTCTTGGCTGTCATATGACTGAACAAGATGGCACCCTTGGGCGGGAAGGGGACCACACATGCATGGTGACATATCCCAAAGGTTTTCTTTGAAAGCTGTGGAGATGTTCCATGCGGGCTCAGTCGGTGCAGACTTCACCCATATATGAACACTGATTCCTGCTGTCCTTGGAGAACACCTGTCACAGGTAAGTAACTACGCTTTTCCTTCTCTGTAAAATGCTGTATGAAGTTTTGTGTAGCATCTTTGTATTTCTTCTGGATTGCAAAAATTCAAAAAAAATGATCTTTTGAAAGTGCAAAAAGTTATGATTTCTTAAACATATTCACTTTCATATTCACTACTCATCTTAGATTTGCTTTTGTGTCTTTTCCTGTGTCTTCCATGTCTCTCTTGTTCCAGATGATAGTATCTGGCATGTCTATCTGTAGAATACTAGTACCTTCTTTTGACAAAATTTTTATCTCAAACTTTTCAGTCTCCTGGAGCTTTTGTAAGACTTAAATCTTTAAGTTGCTTAAAACTTCAAACATCACTTTCTCAAGTTGAGTATACTCATATTTTTTCTAATATTGGAAAGAATGTCAGATCAGGCATGCCAAAGAAATAAAACTCCCCTTCCCCCCCCCCCCCCCCCCCAAGAATAAAACTTTGATACATGAAACTACAGTTAGGGAGCTGCTCCATTCAAACTGCCTTTCTCATCTTCTATACTCTCCTGAGCACAGACATAAACGCTCCTCCCGCAAATATACTCACAAGCAAAGTACATATACAGAAAAAAAACATACACCAATACACACAAATGCACATACCTGCACATAGACAGAAACTAAATATATATATATATCCTCTGCATAACTGAAACATGGTTATCTAAAACTGATACTGTGCTCATGAATCAGCTCACCCCACATGGCTATAATCTCTGCCATTGCTCACGCTCCCATTGCAGAAAGGGGAGGTGTGGCCATAATAGCAAGAACAAGCCTTCACCTCCGGAATCACACAACTGAAAACACAGAAGAATCTGACATAGTCGTGGTCACCAATAAACAACTAACAATTTACCTGATATACCGAACCTCTACGACAACCTCTGATCTCTCTGACATTCTTATGCAAGCAACTGACATCACCAATGCCAAAAAGGACCTAGTAATTCTAGGTGACTTCAACCTTCTCTCTGTAGAAGAAAGGCATGCAACTACCTTCCTTGAAGCAATGGAAGTCATGGAACTGTCACAAATAATCTGCACGCCAACGCACGAAAAGGGTAACACTCATGATCTCATCTTCCTCAGCTCCCAAACCACCTGCGCAGAACACATTTCCACCGCCCCAGACCACACCTGTTCCTTGGTCAGACTACAATCTCATCACCTTCACTACTTCCAATCAAACACATACCACTACAGATGATGCCCAACCAAAGAGAAGATTCAAACCATTCAACAAAAACAACTTTCTCAAACATGTCTTACTGCACATACAATCTGGACTCTCTGACCCCAGTGCACTGGCCAACAACTGGAACAATGTAATAGCTAAAGAAGCACAACCAACTACAGCCCCCAAAAGAAAGAATAAGAAACCAACAAAAATATGTTGGTACACCCCCGCCCTCTGTAAACTAAAAACACAGCTTAGAAAAATTAGAAAGAAAATGGAGAAAATCTAAACTGGAAACAAATAGAATGAGATATATGGAGGAACTGAACAGCTACCAAACCAAAATTGACAACACAAGAAGAAGCTACCACTCAAAACTACTCAATACAGTTCTTAATCGTCCATGTGAATTATTTGACCTAGTCAAGTAGCTGACCAAATCCTCTAACTAAACCAATCTACTCCTAAACATTCCCCCTCAACCGATCGCTGCACAATACAGACAGCTCCACCCAAACCCCAATGTCCCACTCACTCCAACACAGGACCAGCACCACACAACCCCCATTAGCGAATGGTACACATTCGAAGTGATTAGCAATGAAAGGTTCAAGCAGTCATCGCAACCCTCAACACCACCATCTCCCCCCTTGATCCATGCCCGCTCAGCTGGATCAAGATGACAAAGCACAAACTAAGCCCAGCGCTCACTGTCATCGCAAAGTAATCACTTCAACAAAGCCAGATGCCCGCCAGCCTCAAGATGTCCATCATCCGCTCCACACACGAAAAAGCCTGAACTCTACCTGCTGGATCCTGCCTCATTCAGACCCATTGCAAGCCTACCATTCACCGCTAAGGTCAAACAAATAGTACAGCAACAACTTCAAAACCACATAGACCGAAACAACCTACTAGACCCACAACAGCAAGTTTTCCATCCTTCCTACAGAGTTGAAACACTTATGGTCTCCTTACTGAGTACACTGATAAAAGGAATTCAAACCAAACATACCGGATACATTCTCATCTTTCTAGATATCTTAACAGCATTTGACCCGGTCTCCCACAGCATCCTCCTCCACTGTTTACAAAAATCTGGCATGCAGGATAAGTTTTTCCAATGGTTCCAGTCCTACTTGTCAGATGGATTTCAGCAAATCCAAACAGGTTCTGGCACTCCAGCCACCTAACACCAGACCCAAAGAATACCCCAGGGCCCTACACTGTCAGCACTGCTTTTCAACATTTATCTAAAACCACTCTGCTCAATAATACGGTAACACAACATCAATTTCCACATTTATGCTAATGACATCATGCTATATGGCCCAGTAATCACCACAAATGCAGTTACTGCATTGTTTCAGTGATGCCTCCAGATGGCTTCAAGACAACAATCTCAAGATTAACCTCAAGAAAACAGAAGCATTAATCGTCACAAAGGACCAAACCCTCACCCCACCTACCTACCTTACACTAGGAGCAACTCAAATACTAATTCAATTAAAATATCTCTCATACTCGACTAAACACTTTCACTCAAACAGCAGGTAGTGAAGACAGCAAGAACCATATTCTATAAAACCAAAATGATACAATGATTCAGACCCCTCATAGACCCCCAAGACTTCAGATCGGTGTTCCAAGCCATGACGCTCCTGCATTTCAACTACTGTAATGTGATATCTCCAGGAACAAGCAGGAATGAGTCTTCACATATGGGAGACGTCGCCGACGGAGCCCGCACGGGAATGCTCCCCAGCATCCAATCAGAAAGCCTTTGGGAGCATCTCCCGCGCCTGCGCGGTGGCTTCCCGCCCTTCCTACTGCCTCTCCTCAGTTTTTCATTTTCCGCGGAACAGGCAGGACGTCCCTCCTGCCACCGCAGAACTTTTCACCTTCTTTTTCTTGTTTCTGTAGTCGCGGTTTCCCGCCGACAGCAGCACCTCTGTGCCCCTTGTTTCCTTATTTTTTCTTCGTCGCCTAGCGGGACCTTTTTTCCCCTCTGGGCGCCGAGGCCTACCGGGCGTACAGCATGAAGCCCCAGAAGTGCCCTCGCTGCGGGGACTTAGTTTTCCACATGGACTCCAACGCCTGGTGCCTCTCTTGTTTTGGGGCCTGATCCTTCCCTCCCGGGTTCTCCGGGCTACGGTGTCGGGAGAAGACCTTCCCTTTTTCGGGTATCCCTTGATGACGTTTTCGCGCCCAAGGCGCGGCCATCGGGTTTTTCTTCTTCTTCTTCTCTCCAGGATCAGGTAACCACACAACAGTCTGTTAAGACTAGCCAAGTCTTGAGGGGCGAGTCTCATGCGCGGCATGGCAATGGCTCCGGCCAATCCCTCAAGCCCCCCTTGGCTATTATACCCCGGCGGGAATCCTCGGGCTCCAAAGCATTTACGGGGTTTCTGGATGTTCCTGGGGTTCGCTCCTCACAGAACATTCCCGAGCCGTGCTCGAGGGAGGTACCCGCTTCGAGCGGTGCCGATTCCCCGGCATCAGCGCCGGTGTCGAGTGTTCCACTCTTCACCAGGGACCGTCAGCTGGTGTCCTCGGCGCCTTCGGGGCCGATCGACTCGACCGAGTCTGACCTCCCTCTATCCAAGCCACGCTCGGGTGCGGTACCCGATCTGGGCGGCGCAGACCCCCCGGCAGCGGCGTCGGTGTCGAGTGTTCTGCTCCTCGCCGAGGATTGTCAGGGGCCGCTCGATTCGGTCCAGTCTGGCGTTCCTTCACCCCTGTCATCCGCGGGGGTGGTATCCGCTATGGGCGGTGCCGACCCCTCGACATCGGTGTCGAGCGTTCCGCTCCTCACCAGGGGTTGTCAGCCGCAGTCCTCGGCGCCTCCGGGGCCGACCGACTCCTGCCGGTATAGCGTTCCTATGAGGGTGCCGCTCCCCACAGGGGATCGCCGGTCGCTACCCTCGGCACCTCTAGGGCCGACCAACTCGACGCAATCTGGCGGCTCTACGTTCATGCCATGCGCGGAGGTGGTACCCGCTTCGGGCGCGTCGGCGTCGATGGTTCCACTCTTCGCCAGGGATGGTCATCTGGCCTCGCTCCCTTCGGGGCTCGTCGCTTCGACCCGCGCTGGGTCACCGGTATCCCAGCCCTGCGCGAGGGTGGTACCGGGTTTGAGCGGCGCCGCTCCGCCGGTGACGGCAGGGGCGTCGAGAGCCAGGGACCGCCGTCAGCCTTCCCTGGGGCCCTCGGGGGTGTGTTGATCAGCCCCAGACGGGCGACCCCCCAGCATCATCGCGGCCATCGAGGGGGCCTCGGGGCCTTCGATCGCTTTGATCCAGCCCGGATCCGCGCCGTCCTGCACCGGTACCCTGGTGACGGCGAGGGAGTTTTGCACTTCCCTCCCCGCAGGGACTCGCCGTCGGGCGACCTGGGTGCCCTCGGGGAAGGGTCGCGTGCCCCAGAAGGATTTCCCTCCGGGCCGGACGGGCTCGAGAAGGGGCCCGGCATCTGGCAGTGCCCGCCGCCCGACATCTGGCAGTGCCCGCCGCCCGACATCTGCGCCGGCGTCGGATGACTCCCTCTCCACCGAGCTTGGTCCTCGGGAGCCCTTGATGCTCGCGATGCCGATCGGCATGGTTCCGGCCCCGGGATCAGCACCGCCGGCGCAGCCCTCTAGAAGGGAGTCGATCTCATCGCTCGGTCGATGCCCAGCCTGGAATCGGTATCCAGCCTCGAAGGCTCGGCCACGACACATCTCGAAATCGGCCCCTGTCCCCTCTCACGATGCGGAGCGGAAATCGTTGGCCACTGCCCTTCGGCGGCCGCGGAACCGCTTCAGTGGCCGGGGGCGGCGCCAATTCCGGCGGCCCCATCGGTGCCATCGACCTCCTCGATGCCTAGCTTGGAATCCATTCCAGGAGCCGACGACGCCATGTTGACCGCCCCGATCCGGGGCTCTTGGTCCCCTCCTCTGCCCAGCGGGCATCAGCCCGAGAGGCTTCTCGGTGCCCTAGCGGCCCCTCCCGCCACCGCCTCCCACGGCATAGCCCTTCCGGGGGAGCCGTCTTTTCAGAATTTCATACTTGACATGGCGGACTTGCTGGCCATCCCTATCCCGGACCTAACTCTGGGCCCTGCGGAGTGGGCCGCCGTGATGCTTCCTCTGCACCCCTCCCTACAGGATCTCCTGCTGGGGGCTTGGCGGTTGCCTTTGATGGTTCCGGCACCGTCGACTGCGATGCATGCTCTGTATCAGGTGCCCCCCTCCCCGGGTTTTCGGCAGCACCAGCTTCCACATCGTTCCATTGTGGTAGAATCGGCGCTGAGGAAGGCCGGAAGCAAGGAAAAGCATTCCTCCCGCCCTCCAGGCCGCGCCTCGAAGACGCTAGGTACCCTAGGACGTCAAACCTTTCAAACGTCTATGCTGGCGTCCAGAATTATTTCATATATTTTTTATATGAGTCTGTTGCTCCGGGAGGTCACCGAGAGATTATCTCTGTTGTCCCCCTTTTTATCTGCAACCAAGGCCTTTGAGTATTCCCTGCTCCTTTATCACTGCAGGAATATCTCTGTGTTCCTTTCTCGTGCTTCTCTAGACTCCTTCCTGTCGGTCAGCAGATGTTCTGCTGTTGCCATTAGAGCACGCCGTACAGCATGGTTGCAGGCGTCCGAGTTGTGTAGACGAGCACAGCATAACCTGGGTAATTCTCCCTGTGACGGAGATCATCTCTTCAATGGCGAAGCCTTATGTCAGGTCGCGCAGTGCTTCGCTAACCTTCCCAGCGTTAGAAGCCACCCTAGGGCCTGGCTTCCCCCCCCCGGCGGTGGTACACGCCTGTCCAGACCTTCCTTCCCTAGGAAGAGGAAATGTCACCCCTCAGCCCACCCGCCAGGTGCGCCCAAGCAAGGGACCTCTCACCCTGGGTTGAAGTTCCCGGGTCCGCGTCAGGACTCTCATACCAAGCAGGTTTAGGCTCCGGTGGGCGGCTGCCTGCGGTTTGCCTTCTTACCAGAAGTTTACAATTGGGATGGGGCTCGCTCAGTGGGGGAAATGGCTCGGGGGCTTATCCAGGGGTTTAGGTATTCTCCTTCCGCTGGTAGAAGGAGACCACCTCTGCTCCTTGATAGCTCTGGCCCGCGGTCAGCTGGCTTACCCTTAGGTACGGCCCCTAACCCTTCTCGGCCAGTATTCCCCTGCTGATTGCTTCCGTGCCGGAATTTTCCTTCCAGCCTATAGTCCCCCAATGATCACCAAGGACTATGCCCTCATGTTCCCCGATTAGTGCGGGGAGCGAGCTCTGCGTGCAGGTCCTGGGGACACCTATAGGGCCTCATGCCCCCTGATGTGCTCTTCCGGACGGACACTATTCTCTGTCATGCACGCTACTGTGCTATTAGTTCGCCGATCTGCCCTTGTTCCACCGGAGTAGATCCCTCACCGGACAGATCTTGGCGCCACCTCCCCAGGTGGACGTTCTGTGGATCAATGGCAGGTTCCTCGGCGTACCTGCGTTAGTGCCGGGGTGGGGCGTTCTATATGCCCAACGGCCTAGATAGGCCACATATCACCTGCTCTATCGGCACTTTTTGGGGGATGCCCACGGTGCCTGTGTTCTGCCGCCTATTTTTTCCCAATGGCTGGTACTCACGCACCCCCCCCCCCTCCGGGGTCCCACCAGTCCGCCTGCCTATTCCTTAGTTCGGCGCTCAGACTGGTTGTACTCTACTGCTGTGAAGTCAACAGCTTCTTTTTCAGTTATACCCTCCTCCCGGAGGTTCAGACCCTTGTCTCCCTATCTCTTCGCTAGGGCAGACTGTGTACTCCTTCTGCTTCGGGGTACTCCCCTACTCTTCTCCGGAATAGGCTATCCAGATCGGCCAGTCTTCTGCTGTTAGTCCTCTGAGTTATGGACTCTGCTCCTAAGGGAGTGCTCAGCTTTGCATGAAGCTCCTTGAAGACCTGCCGTCCTTCTACTGACCCAGCTGCCTCCTGGATCTCTTGGCCTTCCGGATTTGGAACTTCCTCCTCGCTGCGGTGAAGTTCCCTTGAAGACCTCGCTACTGCAACCGTACCTTCATCACCGTTCTACTTCCTACAACTCAGTAGGTAAGCTCTACATGGTACTAAGTCTTTAATTCCTTAATTACTTGCTGATGCTTCCATGCATTCTACTGACTACTCTCCCTGTAGTCTTTGGGTTTGCTGTTCTCCCTCTCAACTCCTACCCTCCATCCCTTCTCAGGGGATGCCGGGGTTTCAGGTTGGGAAAATGCCATCCCGTCCTGGGCCAGGCTTGCGAGATCTCCCCCGGGCATCCTCAGCTAGGGAGTCCCCATATGTGAAGACTCATTCCTGCTTGTTCCTGGAGATAGCACAGTTACTTACCTGTAACAGGTGATCTCCGGAACAGCAGGAATTAGTCTTCACAACCCGCCCACCTCCCCTAGGAGTTGTCTCTCTTTCTCTCTCTTCCTTCCTCTCCTCTCCTTCTGGCTCAGCTATGAAACTCAACTGGGGAGAGGCAGTAGGAAGGGCGGGAAGCCACCGCGCAGGCGCGGGAAATGCTCCCAAAGGCTTTCTGATTGGATGCTGGGGAGCATTCCCGTGCGGGCTCCGTCGGCGACGTCTCCCATATGTGAAGACTAATTCCTGCTGTTCCGGAGATCACCTGTTACAGTTAAGTAACTGTGCTTTATCAAGGTCTTCCGCCCTCCACTCTCCACCATCTGCGCACAGCCCTTAACATGTTCCCTGTAAAATAGTTATCTCCAAGTTATAATGCCCTGTTCAATGTAAACCACCTTGATATCATGAAAGGCGTTATAAAAGAAATGTTAAATAAATAAATAAAACACAGCTTCCTGGACTATACAAAAGAGTGAGGAAGAATGACCATATTATCCCAATATTAAAGCACCTCCGCGTCCTCCCCCTGGATTCATGGATCAAGTATAAAACCTTACTTTTGATCCACAAAACACTACAACAACAACAGAACTCCCATCTCCACACTCTCCTACCACAACCAAACTCTGAAAGATCCACAAGACAAGCAGCAAACAATATGCTGACCATACCACATGCAAGGACAAGGCACAACAACCAAGCATGTGCTCACGCATTTGACATCTACACACCATCGTTATGGAACTCTCTCCAAACTAAAATCCGGAACAACAAAGACTTCTCTTCCTTCAGGAAACAGATGCAATTATTCTGAGAACATTTTGGTGCCAATTCATGTGATGCCCCATAAGCTCTGGCTTAAGAGGTACACAGTGTAAATAAGTCATCTGTGCCCTAACTTGTGATTATTTTGATTTTATAACCTCCCCAACTTCCGTGATACCCTCAATCAGACTGTATATATGTTATAATTAGTTTGATGTATCAACTGTTGCTATTGTTTAATGGAAACCGCTTTGACCTGGTGAAAAACAGTATATAAGCATAGCTAAATAAATAAATAACAATAAAATAACTAAATAAAACAGATAATATAAACAGAGACTAAATCAAAATACACAAGCATGCATGTGCACAAATGAATTAAGAATAATTCCATGAGGCATGCACCACTTTTTTCACCAAGCACCCCCTACACCTGCTGTTACCATTCTTCTGTCCCTGCTGGCTCTTAGTGATTTAGACGTGTATTTCATTTTCTTAGTTATACATCTTATTTATTTATTTAGCTTTTTTTTATATACTGCTTAATCTACAAGTCTAAGCAGTTTACATAAGAACAAGGTGGTCTTTATGGCTTTACATGTAACATTGACATAAAACATGAATAATGATTGCAAGGCATAGAAAGTCAAAACAAATAGTTGTTATAGCAATAAATATAGTTTTATACTAACATAGAAACAGCTAAGGAGATTGAGGTAGGGTAGGGAGATAATGGGGGAGGGGTGGGTGGGTCAGGAGCTGTGATTGGTTACCCTTTGCATTAGGTCTCCTATGTTGGGTCAGAAAAGTGTTTTGAGCTTTTTCCTGAAGTTTATTATGTCATCCATGACACGGAGGTCATCTGGTAATGTTTTCCAGAGCATTGGAGCAAATAATGAGAAGGTCCTCCTAGAAGTTGTGAGATTTGTCTTGGTGATTATTGGTGGTGCGTGAAGCGCGTTGATGGTGTTTTCTTCTGGATCTGGTATTGGGTGTCTTGTATAAGCGATTGTAGGTAAGTTGCTGACAGATTGTACAAAATTTTGAAGATGGTGAGTAAGGATTTGTATTTTATTCTTTATAGATTGGGTAGCCAATGAAGCTCTTTGAGGATTAGGGTGATATGTTCTGATCTGGAGGTGTTGGAGAGGATTCTTGCTACTGTATTTTGTGCAAATTGGAGAGGAAGTATTGTGGATTTAGGCAGGCCCTGGAAGATAAGATTGCAATAATCCAAGTGAGGGAGCTGAGTGCTTGAACAACTAAGCGAAAGTTGTGGGTGTTGAGTATTGGTTTGAGGTTCTAGATTGTCTTTAGCTTGTGATAGAGGCTCTCGTGATATTACTGATGTGGGGGGAGAGGCTTAGGTGGTGGTCCAGTATTCTAGGTAGCGGACTTGATTTTACTTGGAGATGAGTACCATCGATGTTTATAGTTGAGGGTGGTGTGAAATTGCTGTTTTAAGTGATGTATAATACGTCTATTTCCTTGTGGTTGATGATCATGTTGTGTTGCTTGAGCCAGCCTGTGATTGATGGTTGAGAGTGTAGGTTTATTTGTGGAGATTGGGGTGTAGATCATGATATCATCAGTGAATATGTGGTATAGTATGTTGTGTGCCTGTATGATTGTACATAATGTTTGAAGGAAGATGTTAAAGAAAGGGATGAGAGTGCAGATCCTTGTGGGACTCCTTGGCTTAGTGTGGATGGTGCTGAGTTGGTTGTTCCAATTTTCATTAAGTTGTCGGTGAGGGCAGTGAGTACTGTTTCTATCCCATGTTTTGGTCTAAAACCTTATTGTTGGGAGTCGAGTGGAGCGTGAGAGTCGATGTGATTCTGAAGTTGGGTTTGTACAATTTTTTTCAATTACTTTTGCCAGGAATGGCAGACTCGCAGTTGGTCTGTAGGAGCTTGGTTGTGTTTTGTCCAGAATAGGCCCTTTTAATAGGGGACGGATGGTAGTGTGTTTGAGTTGCTGTGGCAGATATCCTTGTTGAAGTGAGAGTGATACTATTCTAAGGATTGTTGGGATAAATTCTGTTCTTGCAATCTTTATCCAACTTACTGGACAAGGGATCCAGTGGGGAAGTGTTGATATTAATTTGGTTGATGATTTTTTCTAGTTGTTCAGGCAAGATGGTTTTGAATGACTCCCATGTGTTTTGGTCTTGTTCTTGATTTTGAGTGATCTGCATTGTTGTTGTGTTTATTCTATTGTTTTGAGGGTCCATTTGTATTTGTAGGTGGCAATCCATGAGTTGTGATGAGGTTAGCTGTTGCTGTTGTATGGGTTTTTTTATTAGGGTATTGATTATTTCAAATAACTCCCTGGATTTGTTGATGGCACTTTGTATAAGTTTGGAGTGGTAATTCTTTTTCGCTTTGAATGTGGCTGACTGGTATTCTTGTAAGTTACTTATGTACGTTTTGAGGTTGTCCGGTGATTTGTTGCATCACCATCTTCTTGTAGTCTGAGGTTACGTTTCATGACTTTTAGTTGTTTGGCGTACCATGTTGCTGTGTATTGCCTTAGGGGGTTTATTGGAGAGGATGGTTTTATGGCTATTTTGCTTATTGTTTGGTTCCAGTTCTGAATGAGTGTTTCAAGGTTGTCTGAGTTGTGGTTAATCTGTGGCAGGATCTTCTGTAGAAACTTTCTTTTCAAGATGGTGGAATCTTCGGGTTGTAGACTATGCAAGCGCCAGTCTGATTGTATTTATTGCTTGGTAGTTGTTAGTGGATTACTTTGTGGTCTGACTATGGGATTGCACATGAAGTGGGTGGATGGAAATTGTTGGTCAGGAGCATTTGTTGCAGGACGAATATCAAGTTCAGAATATTTCCCTTGCTGTGTGTTGGCTTGTGAATTCCAGGGTTTCCATGGCCTCTAAGAAGGATTTGGCAGTTTTGTGGTTAAGGGAGGAGAGAGAGGTTAAAGTCCCCTAGGAGAAGTTGATTGGAGGTAGTTTGGAGACTGCAGATTATTTCTAGTAGAACAGCGAAGTCATCTGGGCAGGCTCTTGGGAATCTGTATGCTAGTCATAGGATCAAGATGGTGTTGGTGATGGTGAGGGTGTCTAATCCCTTGTCTGTGCTGTTGTCGAGGATGTGGAAGTTAAGGTACTTTCTGGCTAAGATGAGGACCTCTCTACCCTGGCGCCTATTTCTTGTACAACTAAATACATCATAATTGGGTGTTAGAAGTTGATCGAACAGCACATTATCTGTATCTGAACCAGGATTCCATTATACACATAATATCCAAGCTATTGTCGGAGAGGTAGTTGCAAGTATCTGTATCTTGTTACATGCAGATTGTACATGATTGATGCACATCTTGGTTGATCTCCAGGAACAAGCAGGAATGTAGTCTTCACATATGGGTATCGTCGGTACTGACGGAGCCTGCGCGGGAACGCTCCCCAGCGTCCAATTAGAAAGCTTTTGGGAGCATCCCACAGCGCCTGCGTGCTGCCTTCCCGCCTTTCCCAACTGCCTCTCTCCAGTTCTTCGTTTTCCGCGGAGCCAGCAGGTCGTTTTCCTGTCACCGCAGAAATTATCCCGTATTTTTCTTTCTTTTTTTGGGTAGCGTCTGCCTTCCTCGACGCTATACCGGTACTGCCGGTTCTTTCTTTCTTTCTAAAAAAAAAAAAAAAAAAATTCTAATCTTTTATCTGGATTTTCCAGCCTTTTTCTCTCGGGTGCCACACGCCATTTTGGGCACTAGGCCCAATTTTTCCTCAACATGGAAAAACCCGCTTCGGGTTTTAAAAAGTGTTCTAAGTGTGGCGGTACCATCTCCGTCACTGACACTCATGAGTGGTGCCTCAAATGTTTAGGTCCTGACCACTCCATCTCGGAGTGTGTTACCTGTGGGATGATGTCGAAGAGGGGTCGGCAAAACCGAGCTGCTAAACTTAGCACCCTTTTTCCCTCCGATGCAGCATCTGTGGCATCGACGTCTTTCAGGGCTTCGTCTTCCTCCCATGGATCTCAGGTAACCAAACATAAGTCTGGCCGGTCCTCAAAGGGTAGATCTCCTTCCAAGCATCGAGATGCCTCTGGCGTTGCCCTTGAGGGACTTGTACCGGCAAAATTGCCCCGGCGGGAGGCTTCGGCTTCCAAAGCATTATCGGGGCTCCAGGATGTTCTCGAGGCCTCAACCTCGGCAGAACTACTGGTGCCATGCTCTGGGGTACCGGTACCGACACCCAGGCATCGGCAGCATCAATTGACCAGAGATTCCTGGCTATTGAGCGCAGTCTGGCGGCTCTCCTTGCGGCATCGGTGCCTTCGGGACCGCTTCAGACAGTTCAACCGGTATCTACACCGGTTCCGGAACCGATATTGGTACCAGTACCGACGACATCGGCGAGTATACTACCAACACTGAGTCATGCTATCTCCTCCAGTATCGACAAACCGGTACCGGACCCCTCCGGTACCGACTTAGATCGGTACCGGTATCGTGCTTTACAAGAGCACCGGGACAGAAGATATTTTGAATCCTCCGATGACTCTGAGGACTCTGATAGCTCTGTCAATGCTGGAGTACTTCTCTCTGAGGAGCCTTCTTCTCCTAAGCGTAGGATGTCTCCTCCAGAGGATATATCCTTTCAGGATTTCATCAGAGAGGTGGCTAGGGGTCTTTCCATCACAGTGGCTCCTGAAACAGAGCCCAGAGCAAAGAAATTGGAGATTTTACAATATCCTAAAGCTCCCAAGGAAGCGGCTACTTTGCCTATTCATGAGATCTTGCATGATCTCATGTTAAGAATGTGGGAAACACCTCTTACCACCTCTCCCCATTCCTGTAGAATGGATACCATATATCAAGTACCTCCTTGTCCTGGATTTCAAAAAACTCAGTTGCCACACCACTCCATAGTGGTGGAGTCAGCTATGATAAGGATCAAGAGTGCAAAGAGACATGCATCTAATCCTCCAGGACGTGAATATAGGACTCTTGATGCCTTTGGGCTTCGAACATTCCAGGCCTCTATGCTTTCTGCCAGGATTAGTTCCTACATCTTATACATGGGAATGTTCCTTAAGGAGGTTACAGGAGATCTCGAGCTTATGAGCCCTCTCCTTCCTGATGATAAGAGGCAGGATTATCTTACACTTGTCAGACATGTCCAGGATGTTTCCAAGTTAGTTAATTGTGCAGCTTTAGACTGCTTTGAGTGCATAAGCAGAACCTCTGCCATTGCCATAGGTGCTCGCAGGATTGCCTGGCTCCAGGCATCTGACTTAGAACTCTGGGTACAGGATAAACTGGGGAATATCCCTTGTACAGGCGAAAATCTCTTTGGCAAGAATTGGCAAGAGAAAGCTAATCAGCTGGATACTAATAATACCACTTTGGATAGACTATCCAAGGCTACAGTTGATCCTGCAAGGAGAAAATCCTACAAGAAACCAGAGGACAGCAACCTTGGGCCGGAAGGACTGGGGTTTCTAGTCCCACAGATGCTCCTTGTGGTCTTGGGCAAGCCACTTAACCCTCCATAGCCCATGTTCCCTGTAAGTATTAGTGTATGTGTCTCATATCCCCGCGTGTTAAATGTATCCCCCAATTGTGTTGTGACCGCTTTGATTGAAGGATAAGGCGGTATACAAAACTGTCTAAATAAAATAAATAAAATAAAATAAATTCTTTTCTAAAAAGAAGAGGTTTTATCCCTCGTATACCCAGCAGGTACATTCTGCAGGTCAGTCCGCCCGGAAGGGACAGCAGCCCCCAAAGCAAAGGAAATCAAAGACTGCTAAGCCTCAACTGGCCCAGCAGTCTCAGCCTCCACAGGGGCTTTGACTCCCATCTAGAGAAATTGGCCTTCCTGGCCCTGAACGGGCCAGAGCCTTCCACCATCCCAGGAAGGTTGTGTCATTTTGCCCCCAGATGGGGGCAGATAACAGCAGAACAATGGACTCTTTCCATTGTAAGAGAGGCGTACAAGCTTCATTTCTTCAACATGCCCCCTCCTACAGTGGTAATTCTCAGGCTTCTCTCAACACCCAGTTGAGTCAAGAGGTCAATTTACTTCTTGCCCAGGGAGCAATAGAAGACGTACCCATTTCCCAACAGGGTACAGGGTTTTACTCCCCTTATTTCCTTATTCCAAAGAAAACGGGGACACAGACCCATTTTAAACCTCAGAGAACTGAACAAATTCCTGTTCAAAGAGAAATTCAAGATGATTTCTCTGGGAACTCTGCTGCCATACCTTCAGAGTCAGGATTGGCTTTGTTCTCTAGATCTCAAGGATGCGTACACTCATGTTCTCATCCATCCTACTCACCGAAGGTTCCTTTGCTTCCTGTTCCAAGGAAAGCACTACCAATACAGGGTGCTTCCTTTTGGCCTGACCTCAGCTCCAAGGGTGTTTACGAAATGCATGGCTGTAGTGGCAGCATTTCTTCGCACTCTAGGAATATTCATCTTCCCCTATTTAGATGACTGGCTCATTCGAGCCCCATCAGAGTCAGAGGCCACAATTTCTCTATCTTGCACAATGCGTATTCTTCAGTATTTGGGCCTGGCCATAAACATCCCAAAATCCAACCTAACTCCCACTCAATCTATAGAGTTTATTGGAGCTTTGCTGGACACCAGAAAAGCAAGGGCCTATCTCCCACAGGCCCGCTGCCTTCGCATTGTGTAGTTAGCCTCCCAGGCAGTGTTAAAAACTCATCTCACTGCTCGGGAAATGTTACAACTCCTAGGCCACATGGCATCTACCGTGCACGTGGTTCCCTCTGCTTGCTTCCATATGAGGACAGCCCAATGGACTCTATCCACTCAGTGGACTCAAGCATCAGGCTGCCTATCAGACAAAATAGCAAACACAAGTCGACTTTTTTTGTCTCTACAATGGTGGCAGTCAACCCAAAACCTGTTGGTGGGGTCCCCTTTCCAGCAACCCCTACCCCAGGTCACTCTAACAACAGATGCCTCACAAGTGGGTTGGGGAGCTCATCTGCAAGATCTCTCTACCCAAGGCACCTGGACTTCACAGGAGACCCACTTACATATCAATCTCCTAGAACTCAGAGCAATCTTCCTTGCTCTTCGAGTGTTCCATACCCAGCTCTGCTACAAGACAGTCTTAATTCAGACGGACAATCAAGTAGCTATGTTTTATCTGAACAAGCAGGGAGGAACAGGCTCTCTGTCGCTTTGCAACGAAGCTTTGCGACTATGAGCCCTCGCCAGAGAGCATCAAATTCATCTCCTGGCGGTGTATCTCCCAGGCATTCAAAACTCTTGGGCAGACAGACTCAGTCGAGTTCTGCTTCCACACAAATGGTCTCTCCATGCAGACCAGGTAGCAAAACCTTTTCAAATTTGGGGAACTCCGGACATAGACCTCTTTGCAAGTCCATTGAATGCCAAACTTCCCCGGTTCTGTTCCAGAATTCCGGCTCAGGGTTCTCAGGCCAGGGATGCTTTCCTCCTCCATTGGGGTCAGGACTTCCTATATTCCTTTCCACCCATTCCCCTAATTCCCAAAACCCTTTTCAAGCTTCAGAGAGACAAAGGCCACATGATTCTCATAGCTCCACATTGGCCACGGCAGGTGTGGTACCCTCTGCTCCTGTATCTCTCTCAAGCTCCATCTCTGGAGTTAGGATCTGCTCCAGATCTCCTGTCTCAGGAGGATGGGATGTTGTGGCATCCCAGTCCCCACTCTCTGCATCTCAGGGCCTGGTTGCTGAGAGCCTAGACCTTCATGGTCTTAATCTTTCTCAACAAGTAAGGGATGTACTTTGTGCTTCCAAGAAACCTTCCACAAGACGCTCTTATGCTTTCAAGTGGAAAAGGTTTTCCATATGGTGTTCTCAAAAGGGTCTTCACCCCTCTGCAATACCTCTGGAATCATTACTGGAGTATCTCCTGCATTTATCTAATGCAGGACTTAAGACTAACTCAGTAAGAGTCCATTTAAGTGCTATTTCAGCTTCTTTAAATAGACAACCTATTTCCTCTCATCCTCTCATAAGAAGATTTCCAAGGGGCCTTCTTCTAACTAAGACTCCCATTAAGCCTCCTCCAGTGGCGTGGGACCTGAATCTGGTTCTTGGGCAGCTCATGAAGCCGCCTTTTGAACCTTTAGCTACTACCTCCTTGAAATTCCTTTCCTGGAAAGTTATCTTTCTCATTGCAATCACATCAGCACGTCGCATCAGTGAATTGCAAGCATTAGTTGCTGATCCTCCTTACACGAGGTTCCATCATGATAAGGTAGTCCTTAGGACTCATCCACACTTTATGCCAAAGGTGGTCTCACATTTTCATTTAAACCAGACGGTTTACCTGCCTGTATTTTTTCCAAGGCCTCATGCTTCAAATGCAGAAAGGAATCTTCATACTTTGGACTGTAAAAGAGCACTTGCCTTTTACTTGCAGAGGACACAGCAACATAGAAAGTCTTTGTTGCTTTCGATCCTTCTCATTTGGGACTTCCAGTCTCCAAGAGAACATTGTCCAACTGGATTGCACAGTGTATTTCCTTTGCCTGTCAGAGTATGAACCTTTCTTTGGAAGGCTATGTCACGGCTCACAATGTGAGAGCCATGGCAGCCTCAATGGCCCATCTACACTCTGTGTCTATTGACGACATCTGTCGAGCAGCTACTTGGGCCTCAGTTCTTACCTTCACATTCCATTACTGCTTAGACAAGGACTCCCGCCGGGATGCCTTGTTTGGTCAGGCTGTTCTACAGCACCTGTTTCATACTTAATCAACTCCTACCCACCTTTCCCAGTAGGATGCCAGAGATCCATGGGGGGAGGTGGAGCCCTTTCACAGGGGCACACAACTTCTGGGGTCTCTCCCTGGCATCTGTAGCTAGGGAGTCCCCATATGTGATGACTACATTCTTTCTTGTTCCTGGAGATAGCGTAGTTACTCACCTGTAACAGGTGATCTCCGGGAACAGCAGGAATTTAGTCTTCACAACACACCCACCTCCCCTAGGAGTTGTATCTCTCTTTTCTTTTCTTTTCTTTACCCTCTCTCTCTCTCTTTGTCTCGGCTTTAAATCTCAACTGGAGAGAGGCAGTTGGGGAAGGCAGCACGCAGGCGCTGTGGGATGCTCCCAAAAGCTTTCTAATTGGACACTGGGGAGCGTTCCCGCGCAGGCTCCGTCGGTACTGATGATACCCATATGTGAAGACTAAATTCCTGCTGTTCCCGGAGATCACCAGTTACAGGTGAGTAACTATGCTGTATGTGCTGTTAGTGTCCTCTGTGTGAGGAGTGGGGAGAGTTTGTTGTGGTGTGATTCGAATGAGGTGATGGTATGGTTTAAGTCTTGATCTATTAAGAGGGCAGAATAGGGATTGTTGGTTTGGTTGAGAGACTAGTGGACTAGTGTATAGGTAGAGTGTGGAGCTTGAAGTGTGATGTGTGTTATGAGAGCTGTAAGGTATAACAGGCTGAGAGTAAGAGGGTCAGTGGAGCCATGTTTGGATACTTTGAGGAGTATGAGGGTCTTGGGGAAAGGTGCTTGGTGTGGTGTGTGGTGCTTGGTGTGGTGTGGTATGATTATGTGTTACAGGCTGGGAGATCTTGTGGGTCCCTCAATACTGTGTGGGCGCTTGCACTGGTTCTAGATATTTTGCGGGTTGCTATATTGCACTGTGATTTTGCTCCTCATGGTTGTAGGATATGGCATAGGAACTTACCTCTATGCAAGAGCGCAGATCCTTTGGATGTTGGGAGCAGGAAGGTTAGCTTGGAGACGGGTGGTGGCTGCTGAAGACTTTGACAGATGAGCCTCATAGGCAGAGGGCTGTACAATGGGTTCTGACTTGTTTGTTTGGTCTACACCGGCCTGTATATGTTCGTGCCATTCCAAGGGCCTAATCTAAGGGCCCTTTAGTGAGGCTCTGAGGTGCGGGCCTGCCTTGTGAGGGGGCTTTAAAATCTCCCGCCGGAGCAGGGGATTGGTCACAGGGAGGAGCTTATCTCCTCTCTGTTTTTCTGTTCCAGAAGCTGCTGTCCCGGTAGCCATCATGCAGTGCTGTGATGCTTTAGCTCTGTTGCTGCTGGCTGTTTAATCAGGCATCGGGTGTGCTGCACCATGCCATGCGATAGCTGCTACAGCTGCTGTGAAACCTACTGATAGAACAATATAGCTTTCATCTCAAGTTGAACCCTTGCAAGTCAGTGGCCACTTGGATTACTGAGTAGACCTGTCTATTCTTCCATTTCTTCATCTGTACAGGGTGTTTTGATTCCCTTGGTTGAGTCTTTCAAATACTTAGGTGTCATTGTAGATTACCAACTAAATTTGAGGTCCAAATATCTTCAACTGTCAGGACTTCCTTCTTTGCCTTCCAACAGTTGCATTCCCTACTATCATACTTAGATGTAGCAGAACCAGTATACGTTAATCCATGCCCTCGTAACAATGTGTCTTGATTACTGTAATTTCATGTATTTTGTGCTTAGATCAACAGCATAGTTATCTGACTTTTATATTGCGCAAAAGGATTTGATCACATGACTCTACCACTATTTAAGAATCATTGGCTCCTGGTGATCTACCAAATCTGCTTCAAAAACCCATTAACAAACAGGGCTCTAAAGACAGGAATTCCATTTTTCCTTTTTTCTATGCACACGGTACATGCTTCTTCCTGGTCTTTGTTGTATGCACAAATTTCTTCTGTCCATCCCACCAGTCTTGCATGTGAGACTTGAGTCTACAAGATAGTTGGTCTTTTTTTGTATGGTTTCTTCCCTTGAGAATTATTTGCCCATTGAGCTACGCTCCAAACCTTCTTATAAAATAAAAATCATGGTGGGTCTAAAGACACAGTGGGGAATATTCAGCGGCGGAGGCCAGAACTTGTACTGCTGCTAGCTGTCGCCACTGAACTTTGCACCCAGATATTCCATGTCTGTGCAATATCCAGCTACAGACATTGAAAATCCAGGTTGGCCGGATAGCACTGCAGCTAACACAGCAGTGGCAAGATTCAGCTACTGCCCAGTAAGCTACAGTGGTGAAAGTTAGCCTTTCAGGTGCCTAACCTTTGCCGCCATGGGATAAGCGGGGTAATGGCTGAATATTGCCATTAGCTAATTATCTCCGGGTGCCTCTCCTGCTCTGCCCCCAGAACACTCCGAAGCTAGCCAGCTAACTTTGGGGAGTTTAGTGGCGTGAAAATGCCCCCGTGCTTCTTTTCCTTGCCATTTGGTGATCTGAGAGAGTTAAATCTATTCCCATGGGCTGCTGGTTTAATCCAGGAAGCCTGATGTCTCTGGCTGAACTTTTCTCCTATAAATTTCTTTACTTTCCAGTCCTGTCATTCATTATGGTTCTGTTTGCACTCTCCATTTATTGATTGTAAACTGCCTTAATAAACGTAAACATAGTTTGCTCAATTTAGATCTACATGGAAGGTACTGTGTTAAGTGAACCATTAATAGCGGATACTATATTTTCATTGTCAAAACATAAACATAATATTGAGCACAAAGCACTTAGGCCCTGATATTCAAAGTGATTAAAGCGGTTAGCAGACTAGTGGTGGTAATGCGCTTAACCAGATAGCGCTGCAGCCAACCAGGCAGTGGCCATATTCAGCCGCTGCCCAATTAGCTACAGTGGCGAAAGTTAGGCCAGCCTTTAAAATTCCTAACTTTCAATGCCATGGGGTAACAGGATACTGGCTGTATATCACCACTAATCTGTTATCCCCAGGTGTCTACTCCTCCCTATCCCAGAACATTCTGATGCTAGCTGGGAATATTCAGCCGCACTAACCGTATTAGGCCTGCAAACCACCTAAATGGCTTTAAAAATGCCCCCTGTTTGAGATGAGGAAAACTTGACAGATATAGAAATTTTCCCAGTTGTTTTGGATGGCATTGGCCTGATTAAAAACAACTTCCAATCACATTTTGATTTGTTGTCTGTACATATTACACCATATGAACTCCAGAAGGAATAAGACGTGCGCTAGTAGTAAATTTGAAAGACTGAGTTTGTATTTGGAGTGGAGGAGTAGCCTAATGGTTAGAGCACTGGCTTGGGAACCAAGAGACCAGGATTCATTTCCCACTAGCACTCCTTGTGGCCTTGGGCAAGTCACCTCCATTGCCTCAGAAAAATCTAAGTTACCAATGTCCCTGTTTAATTACATTACCAAGTTTAAGTTACAATGTAAACCGCTTTGACTGAAATGATAAAGCAGTATAAAAAAACCTGTTAAATAAATAAAGTATCCAACATGCTCTAGCATACAAGGGGGTTTCATTCCTGGCATGGTATGCACAATATTAACTCATTTGGACGAGCAAGCCCTCAGAATATATACTGCATGTGTATTCTATATTCATAGCCTTCAATTTCTGTGGCAGCTTAAAATGTTTCAGCATCAAATGTTTTTTAAATCTTGTGCAGCAAAGTTTCTGAAATAATGTGACATTTTATGCCTCATGTCTACAAAATATGTATTTTAAACAATGTAAATGTACTGTATTTTCATGCAGATAATGTGCCTACATATTCAACACATATAATGCGTGGAAATGACGCCGTTCTCTTTGAGAATTTTCGGATGACGCACTCACGCGTATACCAGGCATGTGCATGCCCTTTTTGCTGTTGACTATGCCAGGATTGAAACGCATGTCCTTCACTGTCGACTTCAAACTAAAAGTTGTCGTGAGAGCAGAAAAAGCAAGCAAGAGAGAGGCAGCAAGAGAGTTTGTGGTTGGAGAGATGTCCATTCATGAATGGAGAAAAGAGAAAAAGGAGCTCAAGTATATGAACCCCCCCCCCCGGCAAACGCGCACATTGTGGACCCAAAGCAAAATGGCCTAAACTGGAGAATGGCTTGAGAAATTGGGTTCTTTCTCAGAGGAAACAAAATCAAGCTATCTCTACTATTCAAATTCAATCAAAGCGAAGCTTCTGGCAAATGAAATAGGAATCATAAATTTCGAAGCAGGTTTTGCCTGGATTTCTATGTTCATGAAAAGAAATGGACTTTCAGTGACTGTAAGCCAGCAACTTCCGTACGACTGGGAGCAAAAGATGAATGGCATCTGTGAATTTGTCTCCAAAGAAATCTCCAATTGGTATTTCTGCAATGGACATGATAAATATGGTTGAGGTTCCAGTGTCTTTCAACATCCCTGCCACCAGGATGTAGCTCCTTCAGATACAAAAACTGTAGCCATTACAACCACTGGGCATGAAAGGGCTTGCTTCACTGTATTTATTTTATTTATTTAACAGGTTTTATTATACCACTTTATAATTTCAGTCAGTGTTTTTTTTATATTGTAACTTAAATTTGGTAATGTACGAAGGGGTACCCAAAAAAAACAGGAATTATTTTTTAAAAGCTATTTATTTCAAATTCTTTACAAAACAACCTTATCCCCTTCAAAATACTCTCCATTACAACTGATACATTTGTCCCACCGGTGCTTCCACTGTTCGAAACATTTTTTGTAGTCATCTTTAGAAATGGCTGACGGCTCCTCCCTCGTTTTTTTCTTGACTTCTTCAATGTTGTCAAATCGGTGTCCTTTCATGCCCCTTTTCATGCGTGGAAATAAGAAAAAGTCGCACGGAGCCAGGTCAGGCGAGTAAGGTGCGTGGGGCAGCGGAACCATGCCATTTTTAGCCAAAAACTGTCTAACAGAGATGGCTGTGTGTGCAGGTGCATTGTCGTGGTGGAAGAACCAGTCTCCTATCTGCCACAAATCGGGTCTTTTTTGATGAACACTGTTGCGCAATCTTCTTAAAACTTCCAAATAAAAGGTTTGATTGACGGTCTGACCTGGGGGAACAAACTCTGAATGAACTACCCCCTTGGCATCAAAAAAGCAAATCAGCATTGTTTTGATGTTTGATTTGACTTGACGACATTTTTTTGGACAGGGTGACGATGACGTCTTCCATTGGCTTGACTGTTGCTTTGTTTCTGGGTCGTAACCATAGCACCATGACTCATCACCTGTAATGACCTTTGACAGAAAATCTGGATCAGTTTCAAGCTGTTGTTTCAAAACACGACATGTTTCAACTCGATGTTCCTTTTGATTGTCAGTCAGAACCCGAGGAACAAACTTGGCAGCAACCCTTTTCATTCCCAAATCTTCCATTAAAATTCGCTGAACCGAGCTCCAAGATAACCCACTAATCTCTGACAGTTGATCAATTGTCTGTCGACGGTCTGTGAGCACAAGCTCTCTAATTTTTTCAATATTTTCGTCGATTCGGGCAGTTGATGGACGCCCAGAACGAAGTTTGTCATCAATCGACATGTCGCCATTTTTAAACCGAGCAAACCACTGGTACACTTGACTTTTTCCCATAGCGTCATCTTGATAAGCTGTTTTCAACATTAAAACAGTTTTAGCAGCATTTTTACCGAGTAGAAAACAAAATTTCACAGCTGCACGTTGTTCACTTAAACTTGTCATCATAAAAAAAGAAACAAGAACAAACAGCGCTAGCAAAAACAATCACTGCAGTTGAACAGAACAAGCCAGGTCGACAACACAGGCGGCACTGAACTGACAATGAGTTGCACTATACACGCCTAGCGGCAGAAGTGCGTACTACACAAGCTCCGCCCACGGCAATGTTGTTCCTGGTTTTTTTGGGTACCCCCTCGTACATTAACCCTTTCGCGTCCACATAATTGTTTTGTAACTGAAATTTCTTTTCTGTTTTTTTTTTAAATTAAGATTTGAGCTAAATGATGCAGAATATAAAGTTTTTTTGAAAAAATGTATTTCTAAGAAACAATATTTACTGTTGCCATATGGCAACTACGGACCTGAATGGCTGAAAATTAAAAACAGTCTTGGCATCAGTTTCATTTACTGCTGGGTGTGATAGTTTAAATAACAGGGGGTTTTTTTTTCAGATGTCAAGCACAGATACACATCACATTTTGCACACAGTGTGTGGATTTTTTGGAAAAATAGAATCCAGTGAAAAATTTGGGGGAAAATTTGAAGGTTGCCATATGGCAACAACAGCCATGAAAGGGTTAAACAGGAATATTGATAACTTGTGTTTTTCTGAGGCAATGGAGGGTTAAGTGTTGCCCAAGGCTACAAGGAGTGCTAGTGAGAATCTAACCCTGGTCTCTTGGTTTCCGACAGTGCTCTAACCATTAGGCTACTCCTCCACTCCACTGTAGTCCTTGGATGCATTGCAAGTGTGGTGAAATTAAACCGATGGTAGTTTTTAAGAGAGTTACCATGCCCCGTGAAAAACTGCTCACCTTGGTGGTTGGCCATTGCAATAGGAAGGGATGGATGGATGGACCTTATGAAAAGTATGGGGGGCGATTCTTCTCCAAGAAGTCCTTAATAATTCTCGACACCATGGCTGCCCACAAAGAAGAAAATGTTCAAAATTATATAAACTCCGCTGGTGTTCACAAAGCTGTATTACCTGGCGGTCTTACTGCAAGCTACAGCCGATAGATATAGTGGTTAACCAACCATTCAAGACATTCGTGAGAAGAGAGTGGGACGAATGGATGCAATCTGGTATTCAGAAAGTCATACCATTAGGAAGCCTGAAGCAGGCATGGCTTTTGGAAGTCTGAAAGTGGGTGTTTTTGCTTGGGGGTAAAATAACTCCACAAACCATCCGCAGTGGCTTCAGAAAGGCTGGGATTGTCTACCAGCAAATAAGACACATTTATTTACCGACGATGAAGGTGAAGATGCCAGTAGCAGTGAAGACATTGCTTCAGAAATCACAAAAGAGCATCTGCAGTTAGCTCTTAGTTATTTCAACGATGACAGTGAGGATGGAAGGGACTTTGAAGGGTTCAAGGAGTCAGATGATGATGATGTCGATTGAACTGGAATTGGCCTAGTCTAATTTAGTCTGTTTCATTCACTTGTATTTAGTCTCATTGAAAGTCACCATTTCAGAAATAAAGAAGTTATTAAAAAGGTAAAAATAATTACGTATATAATGTACACACACTTATAACGTGCATGAGGGTGCTGTTTTTGCAAAAAAGCATATAACATGTGCATTATATATGTGAAAATACAATATATACGTATTATGTTGTAAAAGTAAACTAACAGTTTTTGTGTCCTGATAATTTTTGTTTTTATAAAGGAAAAGGGATCTTGGCCTTGCCAAGAAAACCCATGGGATAATCGTAACATTGGCAACTATCTATAGGGTCACCAGGCGTCAATATTTACTTAACCAACTTAGCAACAACAATTTATTTTGTTTTTATAGAGAAAAGGGATCTTGGCGATAGATACTGTGAAGGGAAAGGAATAAAAAGAACAGAGATGACAGAGGATATGAAGGAAAGAGGAGGGGCATGAAAAAGGAATGACGATATGGTGGAATTGAGAGTAGAGGGGGAAAAAGAGAAGGAAGATGAAGGGAGGAAAGGGAATTTGGTTGGGCAGGGGAAAATCTAGGATATGGGGAAGAAAGAGAGCAGATCCATTCTCTGCATTCCATGCCAATTTGTTTTTTCACAGCCCTTCTCAATCCCATTCCAATTTTTCTCATATCTAGACACACACTTTCTCCGTGGACAAGTAGAATAAAGTCCTCACAATTGGGTAACATCACCGACTGAGCCCTCATGCTGGAACCTTCCCTAGCTCCTCCTGAAAGCTTTTGGAAAGGCTTCACCATATATGCACATGTCTTCCCACCTCTGTCGCTGCAACATTTTACCTCAGTCTCGTTTTTTGCTGTGGAGCACACTGGTTGTACGAAGTGGTCTGTGGTCTCCATATATTTATTCTTACAAAGTTTGTGAGATATTGCTCTTGGCTTTTCAGTTCTTGCACATGCCATTGCGTGTCCCTCTCTCCATTTTTCTCTTTTCGCTCCTTAAGTTTTTCATTCATTTCTAGGTTTCCTTTCTCTGTGGACAAGCAAGGAAGTAAGTCCTCACGTATGGGTGATGTCACCGATGGAGCCCCAAGCTGGAATGCTCCCCAGCTTCTATTGGAAGGCTCCATTGCACCTGTGCCTGTCTTCCCGCCTGCAGCAGCACCATCTTCTTCAGTCTTCATTTTCCGTGGAGCCCCAGATGTGTTTCGGTCGTCCACCAGTAAACGTTCCTATTTTTCCCCTTCGGGGGTTGTTTTCACTTGTTTATCCTTTCCGCCTGCCATCGGTAGCATCAGGCCCTGCTGATTGTGGTTCCACGTTCGGTTCTGGTGCTTTTTCAGTAACCTTTTTTATTTTACCTTTTCCTTCTTCCTGCGACCCGATAGCACAATCAAGCTGTTTGATTTAGCCATGACTGTTTTCCTAGACATGTCGCAAAAGCCAGCCAGCAGATTCAAAAAGTGCACCAAATGTTCCAGGACCATCTCGGTCACCGACAAGCACAACTGGTGCCTCTGGTGTCTGGGTCCTGATCAACAGCTCTCTTCTTGCAGTTTGTTTGCAGATGACAAGGAGAGGCCTGAAGAGTCGAGAGAAGCATAGAAAATTGTTTTTTGGCCAGAGGTCTAATTCAGCATCTTAGCACTGGCATCAGTCCTGCTGGCTTCTCTAGGTTCCACCAAAAGCACATCGACATAGAGAGGCTCCTGAGCTCAATCGGAGCCGAGGGGCCACAGTGGCCCAGAGCATCAGCCTTTGGTCGGCGTCCACCTGGAATCGAAGGACGAGCTCGATTCCATCGACATCAAAGGGGGACCCTTCTGAGAACCATGCTAAGCCTCACGTGCATCGACATTGGAATCCTTCCTGACATGATGTTGAGAGCAATGGTTGCGAACGGCCTGCCAAGATGCCCCAGCAAGAGGAATCAACTTCCAGAGCTTTGGAGGGGCACTGACCATCTCCTGATAACTGAGGCCATGTTGTTATCCCCAGCAAGGATGCCGAAGACAGTGGCCAAAGCGACTCAGGCCCTGAGGTCTTCAGAATCAGCAGCCATGGAGGAACACATCCAGGCCCATGTGGCAGCGATGCTGGAAAAGCAGCAGGCTGATGCTTCGGTGCCAATAGTATCGTTATCGCACGTTAAGCAACCGATCCTTGAGACACATGCGTTGCCTGCAGAGGCATCAACTTCAGGGCGTTAAAAAGATCCAATGTCGGCCATTAGTGGGCTATCTCTCTCTCAAGTGTGTTGGGGTCCGATGCCTGACGAAACTTCAGAAGCACTCAATGCCTCATTGATCCCATCGATGCTCCAACTCTCCTCGAAGTTGGAGGGAGCTCCAGGCAGAGTCTCAGAGGTACTTTGACTTCCTCTTGGAGTCAGACTGATGGCTGGGTGACCAATGTGGAATCGAAGATCCTGTCAGAGAGCAGGTCCATGGAGCTTCCATCGGACCCTCTCCTCCGCACGAATGACAGTAGTCTCCTCCAGAGGACATAACCCAAACTCCTTCTGTACTGTCTGCCAGGAACTTACCACCCTTACCTTTGACTATTGTAACCTCATCTACCAAGGTCTCCCAAAGCACAGCATCCACCCCTTCCAAATGGCACAGAATACAATAGCTCGCTTAATCACAAATACTTCCAGACATTCCCGTATCATCCCAATCCTCTATGACCTCCATTGGTTCCCCATACTTTCTAGAATAAAATTTAAAACCATCACACTCATACACAAAATCATCCACAACGAATCAGCCCCCTGCTTATCCTCACTCCTATCCAAAACCAAGAATACCAGATCACGTCGACCTAATATCATCAACATTCTAAAAATACCAGCAGCAAAGAAAAAATGCAAGCAATTCACCTGTAATAGGGCCTTCTCCTTTTGCGCCTCCTCTTTGTGGAACGCCCTTCCATTTGAACTTCGTACTTACCCTGACCATTCTGAATTCCGGAAGAAAGTCAAAACCCACCTCTTCCAAGAACACCTCTCCCTGCTCCTTAAGACTTCCCTCCGCTAATGCTACCAACCACTCTGCGGCCACTACATACTCCTACCCCCTTATCATCCCCATTCCCCCTCCACCCACTTCTCCTTACCCCTGCCCCCACCTAACACCCCCCACTCAATAAGCAGCATGTATATATGTGAATAAGTCATGGTTTAAACAACGCATATTCATGTTCAAAAATTTGCTGTTCCATGTAAAACAGCTGTGTTACACTGTTATGTTCCTTGTAAACCATCTTGGATTGTAGAAAGATAGTATATAAAAGTAGTTAGATAAATAAATAAAATCCTGCCAGGGCTTCATGAGGTATATGACCAAGGCCATCCCATTTTCTCTGGAGGCAGAGGACGAGCCTAGGGTGGAGGAGCTGGAGATCTTCCACTATCCCTCGGCCTCTAAGGAGGCAGTAACTGTGCTGGTGTACTGGATCCTACAGAGGCTGCAAATGATGTGGGTTAGCCCCTCCCCCCCCCCCCCCCCCATGGTGCCCTCTATCAGCAGGAGGCTAGACTCGATATATCGGGTTCAGAAGGCTCCTGATTTTGAAAAGCCTCAGCTCCTGCAACATTCCTTGGTGATTGAGTTCGCCCTAAAGAGTATTAAGAGCAGTAAGGCACATTCCTCGACACACCCAGGCAGGGAAGCTAGGACAGTGGACTCTTTCGGTTGGAGGTGCTTTCAGAGCTCCATGCTAGATGCCAGGGTGCTCTCCTACCAGCTATACAGAGCATGTTCTTGAAGGACATTGTGCTTGATCTTGCCAAATTGGCTGCATTCCTGCCCTCAGAGAAATTAGATCCCTATTATGTTCTGGTGGGCCACAGCAAGGACTATTTGAAGTTCATGGTGTGGGCAACCTACAGTGCCTTTTGAGTCAACCTGTAGGTGGCTGCGGTGGGCATTGGGGCCCGTCAGCTCGCCTGGCTTCAGTCTTCCAACCTGAAACAGTCTGTACAACATAAGCTGGCAGATGTGCCATGCTAGGGAGAGAACCTCTTTGGAGAGCAGGTGGAGGCGAAAGCTGGCGACATAGAGAAGCAGCACATTACATAGAGAAGCAGTACATTACCCTCACTAGGCTTTCAAAGAAAACTCCAATTCCTCTCGCAAGAGATATCAGGGGGGGTCAGAAAAAGACTTACTACCAGCATAAGCGCAGGTACTTCTCAAATTCTCAAAACTCAGTAGAGGGCTCAGGGCCCTTGCTCACAGCACCAAGAGAAGCCTCAAAAGGCTCCACAGCCCAAGCCAGGGGTGGGTTTTGACTGGCTTATTGGGAGCATAGCCATCTGCCAGTGACTCCAGAGGGGGGACTGCTTTGGTGGGGGGGGGGGGGGACGGCTCATTCTTTTTGCCCACAGGTGGCCACTCATAACTTTGGATTCGTGGGTGCTGCAAATAGTCTAGAGCGGCTACATGTTGCATTGCGCTGAACTGCTACTTCATTTCTCCTCGATCCTCTGCATCTCAACCTCTTGCAAGGAGAAATCTCTGCCCTTCTGGCTGATCTCACCATCGAGCCTGTGCCTCCAGAACAGGTCATTTAAACAGCAACCCGTTTGTCTCCCACATCTATATCCAGCCATCAATGGAAACATACAAACATAACAATTTTTTGTCGGAACTTACACCTTGAAGAATCTACTCCTTCCCGTGGTATGATGTTCCTTTTTATCTTTTAGCTAGGGACGCAACCCTAACATCAGGTTATTGGGAGGATTGTAACCCCTCAATACCAACCGGTAAAAGTACATGCTCTTTTATCACAGGCAAACAACCAAACGGAAAGATCACTTAGCCGACTGCATTTGGTTTCTCTCTTCCTTTCCAAAGCATGGATTCTCTTTCTTCAGCTAATCAGCTGGAAAACTTCTTATGTCGTAATACGTTTTTTGGGAGAGTTGTCTTGGCTGCGACATAAGGAGTTTTCCAGCTGATTAGCTGAAGAAAGAGGATCCATTCTTTGGAAAGGAAGAGAGAAACCAAATGCAGTCGGCTAAGTGATCTTTCTGTTTGGTTGTTTGCCTGTGATAAAAGAGCACGTACTTTTACCGGTTGGTATTGAGGGGTTACAATCCTCCCAATAACCTGATGTTAGGGTTGCGTCCCTAGTTAAAAGATAAAAAGGAACATCACACCATGAGAAGGAGTGGATTCTTCAAGGTGTAAGTTCTGACAAAAAATTGTTGTGTTTGTATGTTTCCAGAACAGGTCAGGCAAGGTTTTACTCTAGGTACTTCCTGGTCCCCAAGAAGATTGGGGGGGGGGGGGGTTTGGCCCATTCTGGACCTCAGAAACCTCAGCACCTTCCTGGTGCAAGAAAAATTCAAGATTGTCTGGGGACCACTGCTCCATTATCTTCAAAGGGACGATTGGCTATGCTCCTTGGATCTCAAAGACACGTATACACACATACTGATCCATCCTACCTACAGGAAATATCTCCGATTCGTCCTGAGGGAACAACACTTCCAGTACCAAGTATTACCCTTCAGACTGGCCTTGGCCTGGGTCTTCACAAAGTGCCTCGTAGTAGTAGTGGCCTGTCTCAGAACACTAGGGGTCTTTGTCTTCCCTTACCTGAACAATTGACTCATAAAAAGCACCACTCCGGACAGAGTCCAGTGGTCAGCACAGTTGACAATTTAGGTCCTCGAGCTGTTGGAGTTTGTAGTCAATTACTCAAAGTCCCACCTTCAGCCCGCCCAGCATCTGGAGTTCATAGGGGCTTTTCTCGGCATGACTCAAACACAGACCTTTCTCCCACTGGACTGTCTTCAGCGGTTGACTGCTTTGGTCTGCAATATTGTGGGGAAGCATCAGATAACAGCCCAGGGAATGCTGACTATGCTCTGTTATATGACCTCCACAGTGCACGTGACTCCCCTGACTCGTCTGTCAATGAGACATAGTTAGGGGACTCTGAGTGTGGAAGCAAGCCACTGACCGCCTCTAGGATCAGGTGGCAGTCATCGTACCTCTGGTCCAGTCTCTGCATTGGTGGGTAGATCCTCAAAACCTGCTCAAGGGTCACCCTTTCAGGCAGCACCTCCCCAGAGGATGCTAACAACAGATGCATCCAAGATGGGTTGAGGGGCGCATCGGGATGGCCTTCGCACATAGGGTGTTTGGTCCATACATTAGAGTCTCCATCAGATCAATTTGTTTTTAATTACGGACCATAGCGAATGCCCTTCGGGCTTTCCGGGATCATCTAGCCAACCATATTGTTCTAATTCAGACTGACAGTCAGGTGTCGATGTACTACATAAACAACCAGGGGGGGCACAGGTTTGTAACTCCTGTACTGGCAAGCGGTCTGGCTGTGGAGGTTTGCCATCACTGACAATATACAGTTAAGAGCCACAGGGAGCAGAATTCCCTGGCAGACCAGTTGAGCTGTGTCCTCCAACTGCACAAGTGGACTCTGACTAGAGATGTCGCAACCCAGATCTTTTGGAAGTGGGGTACTCCCTCGATAGATCTGTTTTCCACTCTGCACAATGCCAAAATGGATCAGTTCTGCTCCAGGGTCACCTCACGCAGCTGGCTAGTGCCGGATGCTTTCCTCCGCTGGGAGAAAGGCCTACTATATGTGTATACTCCCATTTCTCTTAGCAAAAACCCTGCTGAAACTCCAGGCTGACAGGGGGTACGATGATTCTTATTGTACCATATTGGCCCAGGCAGCCGTAGTTCTCTCTTCTGCTTTAGCTCTCCCAGTGGGAACCATTGCGATTGGGCGGTGCTCCAGACCTCATCTCACAGGCGGAAGAGAGGATGCTCCACCCCAACATCTAGTCCTTGGCTTTCACTGCGTGGATGTTGAGCGACTAGTCCTGTCGACACTTAACCTGCCCGACAGGGTGACGGAGGTTCTGTTGATTTCTAGAGGGCCTTGACGAGAAGGTCTTATGCTTTCAAGAGGAGGAGATTCACTTCCTGATGTGCTGACCGGACGCTTTCATTGCTCTCTCAACAGGCTGCTCAAGTACCTCATGGATACCATGTTAAAACCCTCAGCCCAGTGTGCAGCGGCGGCCAAGAGAGCAAATAGAATACTAGGTATGATAAGGAAAGGAATGGAAAATAAAACAAAGGATATTATAATGCCTCTATATCGTTCCATGGTGAGACCGCACCTTGAATATTGTGTGCAATTCTGGTCGCCGTATCTTAAAAAGGATATAGAGTTATTAGAAAAGGTTCAGAGAAGAGCCACCAAAATGGTAAAGGGGATGGAAGGATACTCCTATGAAGAAAGGCTAAAAAGGTTAGGGCTCTTTAACCTGGAAAAGAGACGGCTGAGGGGAGATATGATAGAAGTCTATAAATTAATGAGCGGAGTGGAACGGGTAAACGTAGATCGATTGTTTACCTTATCAGAATATAGAAAGACTAGGGGACATGCAATGAAGCTACAGGGTAAACTATTTAAGACTAATAAAAGAAAATATTTTTTCACTCAACGTGTAATCAAACTCTGGAATTTGTTACCGGAGGATGTAGTAAAGGCTGTTAGTGTAGCTGGGTTTAAAAAGGTTTGGACAAGTTCCTGGAGGAAAGGTCCATAAGCCATTATTAAGAAGGGACCCAGGATATCAATGCTTGAACCAATACAAGCATTGTGGAACCTGTGTCCCTTGGGGAAACTGCTAGGTACATATGACCTAGATTGGCCACTGTTGGAAACAGAATACTGGGCTTGATGGACCTTGGTCTGACCCAGTATGGCATATCTTATGTTCTTATATCTCAGAGTTGAATCTCAAGTCCAACTCTGTCAGGATCCACTTCAGAGCAATTGGGGCCTACCATCACAGTTCGGAGGGGAAGTCCATATCTGCTTAGCCTTTGTGGTTTGTTTCATGCAGGGCTTACTCCTCTCTAAACCTCCCTTCAAGCTTTCGATGGTAGCTTGAGACCTCAATGTGGTTTTGGTGCTGCTCATTTCAGCCCCCTTTGAACCGCTCGCTTCCTGCTTTGAAGTTCTTGACTTGGAAGGTCTTGTTTCTGGTGGCAGTTACTTTGGCACGCCATGTTAGTGAGCTCCAGGCTCTGGTGACTTGCCCACCATATACTAGGTTCCATCATAATAGAGTGGTCCTACGCACTCATCCATGATTCCTTCCGAAGGTGATATCTGCTTTCCATCTTAATCAGTCATTCTGCCAGCTTTCTTTCCTTGGCCTAAATGCAGGATGTTCCTGAATTGGGGAGAAGGTAGAAAACTTCTGTTTCCCCATCAGGATCCTCCACTGACTGACCCACACTTGCCAAGTAAGTTATAACTATGGATTCTCCGGGAACAAACAGGAAATCAGTCCTCGCATATGGGTGACATCTGCATCAACGGAGCCCTCATGGAAGCATCCCCCAGTTTTCAAAGAAAGCCTTTTGGAGATGCCATCATGCATGCGCGGTTCCCTTCTTGCCCAAGGGTGCCATCCTGCTCAGTCAGGTAACATAGCTAAAAGATGGTACAGTAGCAACTCCAAGGGGAGGATGGAGGGTTGTGAGGACTGATTCCTGCTGTCCCCAGAGAACACCTGTTACAGGTGAGTAACTACGCTTTCTCCGGGAACAAGCAGGAAGTCAGTCCTCATATATGGGACTCTCCAGCTACAGGCTACCGAAAACCCACAGCAAAAACAGGGCTCCCATGAGGGGAGCCGCAAGCAGAAGCAATTTGAGTCCATGCACACAGACCACCAGACCACAGTAAGACTCCTGTATCCGTTGAAACCAGAACTCCGGTAGCCTGAACACAGGAGGGTAGGAGTTGCCTAGACCCTGAAAAGGTTACGGAGCACAGCCTGGCCAAAGGCACTGTCTCATCGGGACACTTTCTCCAAGCAGTCATGAGCTGCGAAAGTATGGACTGAAGACCAAGTGGCGGCCCGGCAGATGTCCACCATCGGGACAGAGTGCAAGTTTAGCCAGACACAAAGAAGAGCAAATGCTCTTGCAGTAGAGCTCAAGAGACACAAGGAGCATCGCTTCCTGATTAAGGTGGAAGGGCAGGAACCTGGGGAGTGTGTGAAGCACCACCCTGTTCTTGTAGAACATGGTATAGGGCGCCTCTGCCACAAGGGCCTGGAGCTCATTAACTCTGCGAGCGGAGATGAGCGCAACCAGGAAAACCACTTTCCAAGAGAGAGGTAGTGAAGGTGGCAAGTCACCAGAGGCTCGAAGGGCAGGCAAGTGAGCTGCCCCAACATCACATTGAGGTTCCATTCGGTTGCCGGAGTGCAAACACGGGGTTTTGACAGGAGCAAGCCCCGAAGAAAGCTTGTCACCAATGGTTGGACCGAGGGGGGCTTACCATCCACCGGAAGGAGTTAGACTTGAGCCCAGATTGGGAGAGGTGGAAAAGGTACTACAATACTAAAGCCAATGGGCAGTAGAAGGGATCAGCCCTATGATCGGTGTACCAAACTGAGAACCTGCGCCATTTGAGGGCGTATGCCTTCCTAGTAGAGGCCTTGGGGAGAGGCCAGCAGGATGTCTTCAACCTCAACCAGAAGGTTGACGGAGGCGACAGTCATCCTCTCAGCAGCCACGCTGCCAACAAGAGGGATCCCAGGTTGGGGTGCAGAAGAGAGCCCCCCTCCTGAGATAGGAGTCCCAGGGCGGTGCCCAAGGGGATGGGGGCCTCCACTGCCAACTGCAGAAGCAGCGGGAACCACTGCTGCCTGGGCCACCTGGGAGCTATCAGGATGAATGAGGCCCTGTCGCGGAGGGTCCTGAACAAGGTCTTGGTCATCAGCGGCGTCGGAAGGAAGGCGTACATGTGGCCTTCCGACCACGAGACTAGAAATGCATCCGCTGCCACCCTGGAGGGGTGGGCCTGCCGGGGAGCAGAAGCGGGGCAACTGAAAGTTGTCCGGACTGGCGAACAAGTCCATCACGGGTTCCTCCCAGACTTGTGTGGCTGGAGAACCGTGCTGAGCCTTTCGGTCAGCAGGTTGTCCTGGCCTGGCAGGTACACTGCCTTAGGAGGATACCCTGTTCGATAGCGTACAAACAGAGACCCAGTGCCTCCTGGCAAAGGACAGGGGACCCCTCGCCCCCTTGTTTGTTTATGTAGAACTCATGTAGAACATTGCCACCTGGTTGTCCGTCTGGACCAGGACTGGCTGATGGCACAGGTGGTGACAGAAAACCCTCGGAGCAAGGAGTATCATTCAGAGCTCCAGGAAGTTGATCTGTTGGGTGCTCTCGTCTGGCGACCAGATGCCCTGAGTGCAGAGGGCTCCGCAGTGAGCTCCCCAGCCAAGCAGGGAGGCGTCCGTGGTGAGGAACCTCAAGTGGCTGGGAGTCTGGAAGGGCATGCCCGCTTCTAGGTGTTGGGGCAACTGCCACCAGATCAGGGAATCTGCCAATTGGTGGGTCACCGCAATCCTGTCTCGGAGGTGGCCTGTGGCCTGAGACCACTGGTCCAGGAGACACCACTGCACCGCCCTCATGTGGAGGTGAATATCTGAGGTGACGTGGACTGTGGAGGCCATGTGCCCGAGGAGACACAGAAGGTGCCAGGCAGGCACCGAGGAACGGTGTTGTATGTCTCGAGCCAAAGATCTGAGACGATAGGCCCGGTCCTTGGGCTGGAAGGCCTTGACCTGGAGGGTGTCGAGCTTTGCCCCGATGAACTCCAGGCATAGTCCTGGGAGGAGGTGAGACATGGGGTAATTTATGACGAAGTCCAAGGGTTGCAGAACCTGGATGGTGCGTGCCGTGACCTGCTGCACCTCGGAGACTGTGCCTCCCATTATGAGCCAGTGGTCCAGGTAGGGAAACATGAAGACCCCTTGGAGCCTGAGGAAGGCGGCTACGACTGCCAGGCATTTTGTGAGGCCCTCGAAGCCCTGCAGTCGACATCTGGTAGACTCGCTGGGGATGACCAAGCTCCCATCGAGCGGGTTGCCAAGCGTGACCTCTGCCAAGGATTGACTCAAGGTCACAAGACCTCGAGGACTGGCTTGGCCTCCAGGGACATCTTGGATGTCGAATGCCTGGTGGTCAGGGCGGATGAACCGGACGTGCCGGACAACGGCGCCTGATGCTGGCTGATGAAGACAGACAAATTGCACTCCAGGGCCACCATTCTGGACTCCAGTCCAGAAGGTTCCTCAGTCTTCGGCACAGGCACCGAGGGACTTGAGCCCGACGCTGGCTCCCCTAAAGGGGAATCCTTGATGAGGATAGTGTCTGGGGACCAAGGCCGGTCCGCAACTGGGTCCTTCCAGGGGACCTTGGCAGATCTCACCTTTTACGTGCCTTGGACTAATGCCTCAGACTGTGGGACCGGGCCCTGGAGGTCCCCAGCCGGTCGAAACCATTCACGGATGCCGCCTTCAAGGGTTCCTGATCATCCCTCCAGTCTAGTCCCGGAATCTCTGGGGTTATGATCCTCTTCCAGCAGCTTGGAGACTGAGAAACGTCACTTTTGTGATGTCACTCGTACATAAGCCCCGGTTCCACCTCCTCACACCAGTTATCTCAGTCTCCAAGCAGCTGGAGGCTGGTGAGCCCAGGAGTTCGGGGCTCACTGGAGAGAAAATTAAGGCGAGTTTAGGCTTAGAATAGCTAAGAGGATTTGTTTAAAAAAAAAAAAGAAAGGCAAAGGGGCTTCCATTTGCCCTTGATCTGGTGCTAGGGGCGCAGGTGCTCTTTCCCTCCTTTGGATTTGGGATTCTCTGTTACCCCCCTCCCTTCCCTCCTCCCCCCTTCCATGCTCTGGAGGGTAGCCTTGGGCTTCGGTGGGGGCTCGGCCAGGGTAAGAAAGAGGACAGTACCGATTGCCGATCCCACCAGCGAGGGAGACGAATCGGCAGCCTGCAGGGCTCATCGCGTGCAGTAGTTCTGCATGCTAACACAATTAGAGCCGCTGGCTTGATATGCAGCATTGAGAAAGGTTTAATCTGGCCCCCCTTTCCAGTGGTGACTGCAGTTCCCGGAACGAGGTGGAGCGCAGTGGGGGAGGCATCAGGCGCACTACTCCGGTGGCAGGCAAGGTAGGACAGGAGAAGCCGGGGGAGCGCGGGTTCCGGTGCTGCAGGCCGGACCGCGTGTCGCTCATGCGGGAACCATGCTGTGCAGTATGTTTGCTAAAGCCATGTAATTCGGCTGGGGAGCCTCGTTTTAATTCCGTTTCTTCATACTTTAGCTTGGGGGAGCATTTCTGAGGGTAATTTCAGTAAAAAAAAAAAAAAAAAACCCGGGCCATCAACAACGGGGGCAAGGATCTGTTGAGGAGCCTGGTTAGATTTTTGAGGGGCTCCGGGAAGGCAGAATGCCTTCTAGACCGCTATGTTTGCTGTGCGGGACTAGAAGGGGTTCAATGTCACCGGAGGGTGTCTGCAGAGGTTGCAGTCAAGAATCACTGAATATGGATCAGAGTTCAGAAACTGGAGCAGGGGTTCAGGAGGGGGTGGTTGCGAGCCCTGTAGAACCAGTCTTAGACACTGGGACCACGAGGGAGCCGGTGCCCAGTACTTCCGCAGTTCTAGAACCCTTGACGGCACAACCCTCTTGGCCGGGAGGCTTGGCAGCAATTTTTGCTCCAGATTTTGTAGCCTTGCTCCAGCAGGCCTTGGGCAGCTCCTTAAATAAGGCTGCAGCCAGTTCCTCAGCAACCGTGCTGGGAGATAAGAGGCCGGGGACGCTTTGACGGTGGCAGTGACAGGCGTGGCGGCGAAGAGGCCCAGGGAAGATGCGATCCTAGCAGACGAGTCAATCATATCGGAGGATTTATGGTCGGAGTATCCAGAGCCAGACATGGGCCAGAACGAAGTTCTGGAAGAAGGCGAGATTGCGGAACAGGAGGATCAAGCAAGGGTGGTCCGAGTGTTTCGTAGAGAAGAGTTTCCGGCTCTCATTGCGGAGTCTCTCAAAACTCTTAATATGCCATCAGATGGACCAGCAGAAGATGTTACTCTGGAGGACCCATTGTTGCAGGCCTTTCGAAAGACTCAGAGGGCTTTCCCGGTACATAGAGTGTTTAAGGAGATGATACAGGAGGAGTGGAGCATGTCTGAATCCGCGCTTAAAGGATCTAGAGTGATGACGCATCTTTACCTGCTGTTAGACCAGGATAAGGACTTGTTTTAAGTCTCCAAGGGTAGATGCGGCTGTGTCGGCGGTTACCAAGAAGACCACAATTTCAGTAGAGGGAAGCGTGGCGCTCAAGGATGCTCAGGACCGTAAGTTAGAGACCTTGTTTAAAGCAAGTCTTTGAGGTCAATGCGCTCTCTTTACAGGCTTCTATTTGCGGAGCCTGGGTGGCGCGGGCTTACCTACGCTGGGCGCAGTGAATTCAAGGGGACCCCTCGGAAGAGGCGGCCAAAGAGGCGTCCAGACTGGAATCCGGAGCGGCTTATCTGGCTGACATTCATTATGACCTTATCAGAGGGTTATCAAAGAGTATGGCTTCGGTGGTCGCGGGGCAGAGATGTCTTTGGCTATGCAATTGGGCAGCAGATGGCTCGTCCAAGGCAAGGTTAAGTAAGCTTCCCTTCCGGGGAAAGCTACTGTTTGGTGAAGATTTAGATAAGTTGGTGAAGGATTTGGGAGAGTCCAAAGGTGGGAGGCTGCCGGACAAGCAGAAACAGGATTTTGTGGTCAGCAACGGGAATTTTGGCGTTTTCGTACCCCGAAGTTTGTGCAAGGTCAGTGGAGGCGTTTTCCCGGTAGAAGCCAAGGGTTTTGTGGATTTCGAGGAGCGGGTAGGGGGTTTGCTCCCCTTCCTCAAATTTCAAGAAATTGCAATGAAGTCAGGAGGGCCCAGCTGGGGCTGGTTCCCATGGGGGGTCGGTTACCGGAGTTTTACCCTGCCTGGGTCCAAATCACTTCAGATCAGTGGGTGCTAGAGGTTATTCGAGAAGGTTAGGCGTTGGAGTTTCAGCGGCCAGTAGTCGATTCTTTCGTTCAGTCGCCGTGCAAAGCAAGCGTAAAGTGCAAGGCTGTGCAGGAGACAGTGCAGAGACTGCTCTTCCTCAAGGCTATAGTTCCTGTTCCCCCCACCCAGTTCGGTTGCGGTCGATACTCTATTTATTTCGTGGTTCCGAAAAAGGAAGGGACTTTTCGGCCTATTTTGGATCTCAAAAGAGTAAATCATTGTCTGCGGGTGTCTCATTTTTGGATGGAGACTCTCACGTCCGTTATAGTGGCAATGAGACGAGGCGACTTTCTTATGTCTCTGGACTTGTCGGAGGCATATCTTCACATTCCAGTTCGGCAGGTGCATCAGAAATTTCTCAGGTTCACAGTGTCTATGGGACATTTTCAATTTCAGGCGCTTCCATTTGGCCTAGCTACGGCGCCACATACGTTCACCAAGGTGATGGTGGTGGTAGCAGCAGCCTTGTGAAAGGAGGGAGTGTTGGTGCACCCTTATCTGGACGATTCGTTGATCAGAACGAAGTCCCAAGCAGACAGTGTGGCGGCTACGACCAAGGTGGTGACCTTTTTGCAGAGTCTCAGTTGGGTAGTCAACATGGCAAAGAGCAAGTTGGAGCCGTCTCAGAATCTAGAGTACCTGGGGGCGCGCTTCGATACGAGAGTGGGGCAGGTTTTCCTGCCTCGGCAGTGGGTGCTGGGGCTCAGAAAATTGGTCAGACAATTTATCGGCAAACAGGGCCCCACAGCTTGGGATTACCTGAGGTTACTAGGGACCATGGCGGCGACGCTCAAGTTGGTGCCGTGGGCGAGGGCCCACATGAGACCTTTGCAAAGGGCACTGTTGAGGAGGTGGTCACATCAAAGGGATCAGTTGTCTCAAAGGTTACCTTGTCCGCCTGGGACCTGCAAGGTGCTTCAGTGGTGGCTGCGTCCAGGGTGTCTGGAAAAAGGATGCCACTGGAGTCGCCTGCGTGGATATCTCTGACGACAGATGCCAGTCTTCTAGGCTGGGGGGCTCACTGTCAGGGACGATTTGCGCAGGGGCAGTGGTCCGAGCTAGAGAAGAGTTGGTCGATCAACAGGTTGGAATTGAGAGTAGTAGCGCTGGCGTTGCAAAGGTTTCGGCCGGCGCTCCGCGGAAAGGCCATTTGAGTGTTCTCAGACAATGAAACCGCAGTGGCTTATATCAACCGTCAAGGAGGCACCAGCAGCATGGCACTGGAGGCCGAGAGTTTGTTAGAATGGGCCGAGGACAATCTGGTGGCGTCGGCGGCGCATGTAGCAGGGGTAGACAATGTACAGGCCGACTTCTTGAGTCGCGTGAGGGTAGACCCGGGGGACTGGGTGCTACACCAAGATGTATTCGCGATGCTAGTGCGTCGTTGGGGGACGCCGGTAATGGATCTCATGGCGACTTTTCAATCGGCGAAGGTCGATCGCTTCTTCAGCAGAAGAAGGGAGAGAATGGCAGAAGGCCTGGATGCTCTTATACAGGCCTGGCCGGAAGAGCAGCTCCTCTACGTGTTTCCACCTTGGGTGCTGATCGTTCGAGTGCTGCAACTCATAGAGCTACACAAAGGTCAGGTGATTATGATAGCGCCGGATTGGCCAAGAAGACGGTGGTACGCGGACTTGGTGTGGCTGTTGGTAGGGAAGCCCTGGAAGCTTCCGTCTCGGAAAGATCTTCTAACACAAGGGCCCCTGTGCATGCCTCAGGTGGATCGATTCTCGCTTATGGCTTGGCTCTTGAGAGGGCTAGGATGAGAGCGAAGGGTTATTCGGCGGGGGTGATCTTCACTTTGCTAAAAGCTCGGAGGAGGTCTACCTCGTTGTCTTATGTTAGGTTGTGGTGCGTCTTTGAAGCATGGTGTGCGGACAGGGGGGTTCATTCCCTTAAAGGCGTCGGTGCCGCAGGTGCTGTCTTTCTTGCAAGATGGATTTCAGAGGGCTTGGCGGCCGCTTCGTTAAGGGTGCAGTTAGCAGCGCTGTCCTGTTATAGGGGAAAGGTGCAGGGCGAGGTGCTCGGAGGACATGTTGATGTTAAGCGTTTTTTTACGTGCAGTAACCCTATTGCAGCCGCCGCGGAAGCAAATAGTTCCAACGTGGGATCTCCCTTTAGTGTTAGAGGCGTTAGGGAGAGCGCCCTTTGAACCATTGGCGAAAGCGTCTATAAAGGATCTCACGCTGAAAGTGGTTTACTTGGTGGCGATTTCTTCGGCGAGGCGAATCTCAGAATTGCAAGCGTTGTCCAGTAGAAAGCCATTTCTGGCTTTCTTTGATACTAAGGTGGTTTTGAGGCCAGTTCCATCCTTTTTGCCAAAGGTCGTGTCGGTGTTTCATATGAATCAAGTAGTATCTTTACTGATGTTCGCGGCACAGAGAGAGGGTCAGGCTGAGGAGCGGTTACATCGGTTGGATATTCGGCTAGCATTGAAAAGGTATAGACGCAGGACGGCCAGTTTCCATAGGTCCGATAGACTGTTTGTGTTGTTTGACGGAGCAAGAAAGGGTGAAGCGGCTTCTAAAGCTTCTATTGCCCGATGGTTGAAGGAGGCGATCGCGTCGGCGTATCTATTGACAGGCCAGGTGGTCCCGGAGGGACTCAGAGCTCATTCCACTAGGGCGCAAGCTGCCTCTTGGGCGGAGTGCAGTCTGGTGCCGGCGGTGGAAATATGTAAGGCAGCGACCTGGTCTTCTTTACATTTGTTTGTGAAACATTACCGTCTGGATATTCAGGCAGAGAGGGACACCTGTTTTGGATCGGCGATGCTTCAGGCTGGTCTAGCAGGGCCCTCCCATTGAATCTGTTCACTGCTGTAATGGGGTAGATCCATCCCTTGCCATGCAGTCAGAGGAAGCTGAGGAAAGTACATCAGATTCTGACAGCTAAGTAAAGCACATGGCTACAGGTTGCCAGGGGAGATATAAATAAACCCAGCCACGAGTGCAGCAGCCCCGCCCACGTTGCAAACAATCCCCGTCCCCTGAGTGTAATAGGATTCACCTGGGTGAGGGAGGAACGAAGCTAAGTCATAAGACTGATAAAAAGCACTCATTAGAAAGCAGTGAGAGTGTTGGAAGGAGAGTTGGAAGCAGTTCTGGAAAGAGTGCTGGAGAGAGAATTGGAAGCAGTTCTGGAAGGAGAGCTGAAAGGGGAACTGAAACGGAAACTGGAAGGAGAACCGTTAGAAGGACTGATAGCAGAGAGGCTGAGAGTGATTTAAGCAGCCCTGAGAACCGACCAAGGAAAGCTTCAGCTGAAAAGGTACAGAGAACTCAAACCCAGACACTACAGGAAAGCTACTCTCAGTTAGAGCCTGGTGTTGAAGGTAACTGTAGAGAAAAGCCATGCAGAAAGTTAGTTTGGGTGTGCCCAGAAACTCCGGTGAGAGGAAGGTACAAATCTCTAGACTCTGCTGATATTGAAGAAGCACTGCCGAGTAAACTTTACAGGCAAAAGCCAGACAGTGGTCTCTGTAAAAGGAACAGGGAGAAGACAAAGAATACCAGTTTTCTCTGGGATAGTAAAGCTCTCCGGGACTCTCTTAAAGGTAAAGAGAATTGTTTTAAATCCCTGTGTGAATGTGTTCCCATGTATCCAGCGGGGGAAGGACTGGAAGATATGCAAGTTGAATCCATAGATGAATGTATAATTGATGAGCCTATGGATTGTACACTGACTATAGCAGATACCGTAGAATCACTTCGCTGAGTTGGATGTATAAAGCTGTAGGAACAGCATTGAGAAGCAAAGTGAGCATTGCTGCCTTTGAAAAGAAACGTTCATTGATTCCTGTGTTAAAGGACTGTATAGTGAAAGCTGGAAGAAAAAGGAGTTATTTTTCTGCAGTTCCTGATTTACTTTTCTTTGTACCAGAAGCATGATTATTTTGTCCTAAGTTCTTTGTGCTTACCAAACCCCGGGACGGGGAAATAAAACCTCATTTTGACCTTACTACTTTTGGTTACATCTATTCCTCTGCTTGGGGAGTGTTTGGGACTTCATTACCCAGAGGGTGTGTACTACTACGCCTGCACAACCCCCACTTCCTGGCTCAGGATATTCACCAGCCTGACCCTCTCTGCATGCCCTAGGACCCCAGGGTAGGCCACTGGTGACACTGCTCTGTTACATCCCCAGAGATTCCGGGACTAGACTGGAGGGACGATCAGGATTATTAAATTAGACTTACCTGCTAATTGTAGTTCCTTGAGGAACTCCACTCTAGTCCTGTATCCCGCCCTGGCAAGTGAGTGGACTAAGTTAACAGGTAAGCGTCACAAGTGACTGTGCTACAGCATAGTTTTTCCTAGTTCAGGGTGTAGTTTGGGGATGGTTGGGCAGTCGACATCCTTCGCAGGGGGAGAAAATGGACCTCAGCACGCAGGGCACATTTCAAAGCATGTGTACATAGTTGATCATGATATTCTTTAGTGTTCAGTTAGTGGTTTAGCTGACAGTTATGGTACAGTTTACTACTTAATAGTTGCTCCGGTGAGTCTGCTTTGTCAATAGGTAACTGGTGTGTGGAGGCGGAACCAGGGCTTATGTTCCAGTGACATCACAAAAGTGACGTTTCTCAGTCTACAAGTTGCTCGAAGAGGATCACAATCCCAGAGATTCCGTGACTAGACTGGAGTTCCTCCAGAAACTACAATTAGCAGGTAAGTCTAATTTAATCTTGTTTCTTCTTCCTGCGTTCCCTCGAGGGAGACCCCTTCTCCGAGGACCCACGACAACGCTCTGGTTCGGAGAGCTCCTCCCGAGATGGGGCCTCAGATGAGGTCCTGGCCTTCAGAGGCATTAGGATTTCAGGGAAGAACTTATCGTGCTGCTGCTGGCAGCTCTTTAGGACCTTGCTGGACATCCTTTTGCAGAGACCGCAGGCCGCCGAGTTGTGGTCCAGCCCAAGGCAACGAAGGCAGCAGTCGTATGTATCAGTTAAGGACATTATTTTAGAGCACTGATCAAACTTCTTAAAGCCACTGGTAGCCATGGGAGAAAAAAGTGCCCATGTGAGGTCGAAGACTCTCTGGGCTGCCAGTGGGGAAAAAAAGGCACAAAGGCACCAGAAAATAAAAAGAACGAAGACTATAAAAACGAATTAAACTCGATGCCGAGGCACTGAGGATGGTAGGCAGGAAAATTACTGGTACAAGACTGGAGTCGAGTTGAAAACTCAAAAATAAAAATCAACTTTTTCCGGGGGAAAGTCGGACAGCATCTGAAGGGCTCCGCGGAAAAAAGGAGACTGAGCAAGATGGCACCCTTGGGCGGGAAGGGGACCGCTTATGCGTGGTGGCATCTCCCAAAGGCTATCTCCAGGAACAAACAGGAATGAGTCTTCACATATGGGTACGTCGGTTCTGATGGAGCCTGCGCGGGAACGCTCCCCAGCATCCAAAAAGAAAGCATTTGGGAGCATCCCACACACATGCGCGCTGCCTTCTCGCCTAAACACTTCCCTCTCATCAGTTTTCCGTTTTCCGCAGAGCCGGCAGGACGTAGTCCTGTCTCCGCAGAAAATTCTTCTTTTTATTAGTTTTTGTGGTCGCGTCTGCCTTCCCTCGACGCCACTGGTACCGCCGGTGCTTTTCTTTCTTTTTACTAAAGAATTTCTTCTTTTCTTAGAAATTTTTTCCTGTTTAGTGCCTGACGGTTTCTAGGCCACTAGGCCTCTATCCTTCCATTATGGAAAAGCCAGCCACTATCCTTAAGAAATGCTCAAAGTGTGGCGGTACAAATATATTTTCAGACACTCATACTTGGTGTCTAAAATGTTTAGGTCCTGACCATTGCCCTCTGGAGTGTCTCTCCTGCTGGAGCTCAAACAGAAGAAGTCTTCAGGATCGAGCACAACTCGATACCCGGTTCACATCGCACTCGATGTCACCAGCTAGAATATCTTCTTCTTCACATGATCAGGTAACCAAACAAAAGTCTGTAAAGACTAGCCAGTCCTCGAGTGGTAGATCTCCTTCTCAGGATCGAGATGGCTTCGGCCTTGCCCTCGAGGACATTTTGGCAATAAAGCCCCGGTGGGAGTCTTCAGGCTCCAAAGCATTAACGGGGTTTCGGGTTGTTCCCGGGGTTCTTACCTCGATGAACATACCTGGGCCATGCTCGGTGGTTGTGGCCGCTTTGTGCAGTGCCGACACCCCGGCATCGGCTATGGTGATGGATGAAACACTCCTCACTGATGAACGTAGTCTAGCGCTCTCGGCTACTTCGGTACCGCTAGAGTTGCTGCAGACCGTTCCTCGAGTATCGGTATCGACATCGGTGTCGGTACCGTCCATGTTTGTTTCGACAGACTCGCTTCCTTCGATGCCGAGCCTGGAATCGATCTCTAGCATGGAGGATTCGGTACCGACTCGTCTCGGTACCGACTTCGGGCGATACCAAAGACATCGCTTTAAAGAAAATCCGATGCTTCATCCTTTCAAGTCTTCCGATCCCGATGACTGAGATGAATCCATTGGTACCAAGGCTGATTTTTCAACAAGTCTAGCCTTTACCCCTCATTTCAGAGGGTCCTCCTCAGGGGAAATTTCTTTTCAAGCTTTTCTGCTTGATATGGCAAAGTTACTTGCCATTTCTATACCTGGTAAAGAATCCCTACCGGGGGATTCAAAGACACTGCAATTCCCCTGGATTTCAAAGGAGGTGATCATGCTTCCTTTGCATCAGATCTTACAAGATCTACTATTAAGAATGTGGGAAACTCTAACGGTATCCCCACATTCTAAGACACTTGACACCATGTACAAGGTGCCACCTTCTCCAGGTTTTCAAAAGACTCAACTTCCTCATCATTCTATTGTAGAATCAGCAATGAGGCATATTAAGAGTGCAAAGAAGCACTCTTCTTATCCGCCAGGTCGTGAGTCTAGGACTTTAGATGCCTTTGGACGTCGATGCTTCCAGGCATCCATGCTTTCAGCAAGAATTATCTCATATATTTTCTATATGGGATTATCTCTTGAAGAGGTCACAAAGAACTTAAAGTTTTTGAACCCTTTTCTTCCAGAGTATAAAAGAGCAGACTATTTCTTATTAGTCAATCATGCTCAAAATATCTCTAGGTTCCTTAATCGTGCTTCCCTGGACTGTTTTGAGTCTATTAGCAGAACCTCTGCTATAGCCATAGGAGCACGACGCATAGCCTGGCTTCAAGCTTCAGACTTGGACATATGGATACAGGAAAGGCTGGGAAATATTCCTTGTACTGGTGAAAATCTCTTCAACAAGGAGGCTTTATTTCAAGCTAATCAGTTAAGCACTGATGCTGTTGCTTTCAGAGGATTGTCAAAACTTTCCTCTATCCCAGCTAATAAAAAATCTCCTAAAAAGCTTTATCCCCCTAGGGGAAAAAAGTTTTATCCGTCTTCTACCCATAATGCAGATGTTTCCATAAACAGGGAACATCAAACCAGGCTAAGCAAATCAAAACCTCAGCAGGCTCAGCAAACCCAGCAGTCGCAGGGTTTCTGATATTTTATTTATTTTTCCTGTGTGAGGTTTTTAGAACCTCTGAACCACTTCTTTTCAACAGAAGCATCTAAGGTTCCACTCATCCATGTTGAGATATCAGTCATACATTGACTCAATCCTCGTCTCTGGGCATGAATCTCTTGCTACAAGAGAAATCCCTCCCTTTAGCTCCAAGAGCTATTGAGGACCATCATACCCTAAAGATAACAGGTTTTCTCCTTTAAAAAAAAAAAGGAGAACTAACAACTAACAACAAGGTGAGCTAAGCCCTTCACCTTGACAGTTTCCTGTACGAGGATATCTCATACTTTTAACTGCAAGGGGACCCTTCCTCTTCAAAGACTTACCAAATTGTAAGTCTTCTCAACTCTGTATTACTTCTATCCCTCTTAGTCCAGACATTCAGTCTCTTAAGAGTACTACTAATCAACTGGAGGGCTTATTCTCTAAGCCCATAGGATTTTCTTCAGTACCTATTCCAGTAACTAGTTTCCATACAGAGTTTTCTTCCCCTTTGCGGTTCATCTTTTTCTCTGTGTATCTTTGAGCTCACCTTCTCAGATACTTCTTTAAGGCAGCTTATCAGACAGAAATTGAGTATCACCACTCCAAATTATGTCTGTCGGTCCTCTCCAACCTAAAGGACCTAACTTTTTCTGCTGCCTTAATAACAGATAACTCCAAGAGAGGTTCCAGAACGCATTTGGACAATTTATTGTTGCAGACATCAAGCCTGTCTACTATTCTTAGCCATCTTCAATTCTTTTTGGCTCCAACACAATAGATTAGGTTGCACACTGGCAATTAAACAGCCAGATCCAAGCAACCTACAACATGCTCTCTGCAATTATACAAGAGAAAGCTCTGCAACTATGGGCCTTTGCCAGATAGCCTCAGAGCTACTCCTAGTAGGTAGCTTCCAGATGGTTAAAAAGGGCTTCAGCTGGTAGGCTCTGCCCAGTCATGCTCCTACATGACTGGTTTTTTCCTAATCTTACCATCTTCCTTAAAAATTTTCCTTTTAAGGAAAAGTAACCAGGGCTTAGACCACGTGAAAGTGTACAGAATTGCACAATTCCCTGGATTGTTCCACATCTCACTGGAATTTCTACAACAGGGATGCATTCTTTTCACTGCAGTCGGTCCTTATTCACTTCCCTATACTTCATTGTAGCTTATGATGAACAAAAGAGCGCATGATACTCATATTGCCCTCATAGAGAGGCAAACATGGTATCCCCTTATATTGCATCTTTTTCTCAAGCTACTACTTGAAGTTATAGAAGGATCCAGACTTGCTGTCTTAAAACTAAGGATCTCCTCTGCACTCTTTAACGTACGTCTCAAGACCTGGTTATTCAGGGGATAGATCTTTTTTAAAGAAATCTAGTCCTCTCCTTGTAAGTGGAAAACATAGTACCAGTTTGTCCATGAAACTCTCTCTATAGTTCTTCCATTTTTAACCAGACAGAGATTCTCCATCAATATTCTCAAGTAGGTCTTAATCCTTCTTGTTATGGGGTCAATCTCTATACAACATCTGACTTTGAAAGATTTGTTTACTGTCCATATTAATGCTGTCCCAGCATATCATAAAACTTAATTGACAGCCAATTTCTATGGTACATTAGGAAATACCTTCTTTACCGTTACTTTTCGGTTACCTCACATCTGAAGCTCTCCATGTAAAGTCATTATCATAAGTGACATTACTTACGAAAGACTTTACTGATCTTCAAGAAATTGGGGGCCCAACGCCTATTAAAAATGTCTTGGTCTTTCATTTGGATGAAGGGGGTCTTAAAGACCTATCCTTTTTTCTGCAAAGGGTATTTCTACCTTTTCATCCAAATCAGTCAGATTTATCAGTCAGATTTATCTCCACTCTTTCCTAGGGCCTTATTCTGCTCCAAGGACAAGGAGTTCAAACTTTGGACTTTACAGAAGCTTTAGCTATTTTCTCCAAAGTCCAACCTCATTAAACTCCCCCACTTTTTCTTCTGGGGTTAGTTCCAGCCATTAAGGCTTCTTATCTCTTCCTGTATTGCAAAATTTATTTTCCTCTACTTCACAGTGAGGAAATTTCTTTGAGGATAGTGTACTGGCTCTCAACTACAAAACCATATTAGCCTCACCAAATACTTTTGCAATACTTTTGAGTAAGATCCACATTAGAAAATTGGAATTCAATATTGTCTAACAATTATGAACTACACAAGGACCCCCCTCTGGATACCTTGTTTAGTCAAGCTGTTCCACAGCCCCCTTTTTTCTTTTCTAGTTCAACTCCTACCCTCCATCCCTTTGATGCCTGAGCTTCTGAGGAATAAGCATGGCCCATCCATTAGATTTGCAACATGCAGGGGCCTCCTCCAGGCATCTTAGCTTGGGAGTCCCCATATGTGAAGACTCATTCCTGCTTGTTCCTGGAGATAGCACAGTTACTTACCTGTAACAGGTGATCTCTGGGAACAGCAGGAATAAGTCTTCACAACCCACCCACCTCCCCTAGGAGTTGCGCTCTCTCTCTCTCTCTCTAATTTGTCTACTTCCCTCCTTCGGTCTCAGCTACAAACCCAACTGATGAGAGGGAAGTGTTTAAGCGGGAAGGCAGCGTGCATGCGTGTGGGATGCTCCCAAAGGCTTTCTTTTTGGATGCTGGGGAGCGTTCCCGCGCAGGCTCCGTCGGTACCGACGTACCCATATGTGAAGACTTATTCCTGTTGTTCCCAGAGATCACCTGTTACAGGTAAGTAACTGTGCTTTCTTTGAATGGGTAACAGGGGTAACATATGGAACGCAGTGTGTATAAATGCCCGTAGCATGGGAAATAAGATCCCTGATGTTGAAGCTTTGGTGGGAGTGGCTGACTTGGATTTAGTGGCAGTTACAGAAACATGGTTCACAGAAAACCATGACTGGGATGTAACTGTACCTGGCTATACTTTATTCAGAAAGGACAGGGTAGGAAGAAGGAGAGGAGGAGTAGCACTATATGTAAAAAATGCTATTAAAGCTTTGAAATTACAGAGCTTAAAGGGGAGAGAGGAGGCATTGTGGGTTAAAGTAGAAAGAGAGAATGAGAAATCTATTTGAATTGGCGTGATATACAGACCTCCCTCACAAGAGGAAGAGGTGGACAGAGAGTTAATTGAAGACATACGCAGCATTGCTAGGAAAGGGGACGTGCTACTGATAGGGGATTTCAGTATGCCAGATGTTGATTGGCAAATTCCTCCTGCAGTATCATCTAGAAGTAAAGAGATCCTGGATTCTCTACAGGGAGAACTATTCAGGCAATTGGTAACAGACCCCACACGTGAAGGGGCCATACTAGACTTGGTGCTTACCAGTGGTGAAACTGTTTCTGATGTTATAGTGGGAGATCATTTTGCATCCAGTGATCACCAGATGGTGTGGTTCAGTATTAGGACTAGGGTTGTTAGAATCCATTCAAAGGTGAGGGTCTTAGACTTTAGGAAGACTAACTTTGCCAAGATGGACCAATACCTCAGGGAGTCATTAGCGGGATGGGAACCACTATGACTTTCATAAGAAGTAGCTGAAAAGGTGAAGAAAAAGAGGGAGGCCTTCATGAAATACAAGAGATCACAGAGAGAGGAAGACAGGCATCTATATTTGGAAAAACTTAGAGAAGCTAGCAAAGTAGTCAGGAAAGCAAAGATTCAAAAAGAGGAGGAAATAGCCAATGCAATAAAATGGGGGGATAAGACATTTTTCAGATATGTTAGTGAGAAGAGGAAGGGCAAACGTGGTAGTGTCAGACTCAAGGGTGAAGGGGAGGAATATGTAGAAGCTGATGAGGATAAAGCGGAATTGCTTAACAAATATTTCTGTTCTGTGTTCACAGATGAAGAACTAGGAGCAGGACCTCAGAAAACACCCACAAAGGAGGAACAGAAGTGAGGTACATCTTGAACAATTTTCAGAAGACTGTGTTCGTGAGGAACTAGCTAAACTTAAAGTAGACAAAGCGATGGGACCAGATAGGATACACCCTAGAATACTGAGGGAACTTGGGGATGTTCTAGCAGCTCCACTGACTGACCTTTTCAATGCCTTGTTGGAGTCGGGAGTGGTGCCAAAGGACTGGAGAGAAGCTCATGTGATGCCTTTACACAAAAGCAGAAGTAAGGATGTGGTTGAAAACTACAGGCCGGTTAGTTTAACTTCGGTGGTGAGTAAATTATTGGAAACGCTGCTGAAAGAGAAAATAGTGTGGTTTCTGGAGTCCAGCGGATTACAGGATCCGAGGCAGCATGGATTCACCAGAGGCAGGTCTTGTCACACAAATCTGATTAATTTCTTTGACTGGGTGACCAGGGAGTTGGACCGAGGGAGAGCCCTAGATGTGATGTATTTAGATTTCAGTAAAGGCTTTGACACTGTTCCTCACAGGCGACATATAAACAAACTGAGCACCCTAAGGATGGACCCTAAAGTTACTGCTTGGGTTAGAAATTGGTTGGGTGGGAGGCAACAAAGAGTACAGGTAAATGGAGCTCACTCTGAGGAGAAGGATGTTACCAGTGGTGTGCCCCAGGGATCTGTCCTTGGTCCGATTCTTTTTAACATCTTTGTTAGTGATATAGTGGAAGGGCTGTGTTGGGTAAGGTTTGCCTCTTTGCGGATGATACCAAAATCTGCAATAGAGTAAACATCCAGGAAGGTGTAGATAACATGAGGAGGGATCTAGCTAAGCTTGAAGAATGGTCTAGAATTTGGCAGCTGGGATTTAATGTTAAAAAATGTAAGGCCATGCATTTGGGCTGCAGCAATCCAAGGGAGCAATATAGTATAGGGGGTGAAGTACTTTTGTCCACTAAAGAAGAGCGGAACCTAGGTGTGGTTGTGTCTGATGATCTTAAAGTAACTAAACAGGTAGAAAAGGCGACTGCAAAAGCTAGAAAATTTCTTGGGTGCATACGGAGAGGAATGGCTAGCAGAAAAAAGGAGATGATAGTGCCTCTGTATAAGTCTTTGGTGCGACCTCATTTGGAGTATAGTGTGCAATTCCGGAGACCGCACCTTTTAAAGGATGTGAACAGGATGGAGTCTGTGCAGAGGGTGGCTGCTAAAATGGTTAGTGGTCTTCATTATAAAGCATATGAGGACAGACTTAAAGAGCTTAATATGTACACTTTAGAGGAAAGACGGGATAGAAGTGATATGATTGAGATGTTTAAATACCTCCGTTGCATAAATGTTCAGGGAGAGAGCCTCTTTCAATTGAAAGCAAGTTCTGCTACAAGGGGACATGGGATGAGGGTGAAGGGGGATAGATTCAGGAGTGATGTGCGGAAATATTTCTTTACGGAAAGAGTGGTGAATCCGTGGAATAGTCTCCCAGTGGAGGTGTTAGAGATGAGGAAAGTAACTGAATTCAAAAAAGCATGGGACAAACACAGAGGATCTCTAAAAGAAAAAAGGGGACTGTTGTAGCTGTTGATAAGGAAGGACAGACTAGATAGGCCATGTGGTCTTTTTCTGTCGTCATATTTCTGTTTCTAAAGCTGGGGGGATGCTTCCACGAGGGCTCCATCAATGCTGACGTCACCCATATGTGAGGACTGATTTCTGCTGTCCTCGGAGAACACCTGTTACAGGTAAGTAACTACGCTTTACCCGTGGTTCTTTTCACATCCATCAATTTCCATGTTGCACCACTCAGTGACCACTTCCCCCACACCTCCTGCTCTTTGTGTGCACACTGTTTGATCTTGGGCACCCCCTGCCACTCAAAAATCGCTCTCATTTGAACCACATGATAATAGCACTCAAACTCTGGCACCTCCATCCTCCTTCCACTTCTGCAGTACCCCCACCCCGACCCTGGGCGATCGCTTATTCCAGATAGTCAAAAACCCTCACCTGCAGACCCCTCAAGAAGGCTTATGGCACAGCCACTGGCAGGGCTAGAAAAAAATTATAGCAATCGCGGCAGAACATTCATCTTAACTACTGAAATTCTCCCCAGCTATGTCACTAGGAGCCTACCCCACTGAACTAGATCCTCCAAAATATTCCTCCACAGCGGCTCATAATTAAAAAAAAAAAAAAAAAAAAACAAGCTGTCCGAGTCCTCTGCTAGCAGGACCCCTAAGTATTTAACCATCCCCTTCCCACTTAAAGGGGAATTTCTCCTTTACCTGCTGAGCTAAATCATGCTCAATATTTATTCCCAATATTTCAGTTTTAGTTGATCTTGTAGCTCAACCATTTACTGTAGTTGGCAATTTCCTTCAGGGGCACTAGCAAAGGTATTAGGGGCCTAGTTAACATGAAAAGCACATCATCAGCAAACAGTGTGATCTTAAACTACAAGTTTCCTATTTGCACCCCCCTCCTCCCATTATATCAGAGCACTCTCTCAGCCTGTGCACTAAAGGTTCAGTATCATAGCAAAGAGCAAGGGAGACAACGGGCACCCATACCTTGTGCCCCACTTTAATTCAAAACTCTGAGTACTTACCATTTACTCTTACCCGGGCCCTTGGCTTTTTATATAAGACTCCAACCCAATTTATAAAGTTTGACCAAACCCCTACCCTCCAAAGAACCTGCATCATACAGGCCCACTCCACCCGGTTGAAGGCCTTCTCTGCATCTACACCAACCAACACCATTGACTTTTTTCTTTTCTTGGCCTCCCAAATTTGGTGAAGGACCACCTGGATGTTCTTACTAGCTTGCTGGCCCAGAATAAACTGGCCTGGTGGTCCTTCAACACCTTGGGAACTAGTGCACCTAGTTGAGCAACCAATATCTGAGCTAAAATCTTAACATCAAGATTTATAAGCGAGCTAGACAGAAAAGAACTGCAAAGCATAAGGTCCTTCCGCGCCATGGGAATTATTGCCACTCCTGCCTCCTTCATGGATTCAGGCAGGCCATTCCTATCTTGCACCCCATTAAATCAATCAATCAATCAATCAGTGGGCACACCAGCACCTCCTGAAACTCCTTGTAAAAGGATGCACTCAGCCCATCTATTCCCATGGCCTTCCCCACTTTCATATTCTTAATAGCTTCCAGCACCTTTAAACCCGCAATCTTCCTATCCAGCAATCCTACTTCCTCCCCCCCTAATGTGCCCAGCCCACTATCACTAAGATACTATTCCAGCCCTATACCCCCTCCCACCCTTCAAATTTATATGACTGCTAATAGTATGGTTGGAACTCTTTTCATATCTGAGCAAAATTAGTTGTAAGTCGTCCCTCATTCATTGGAAATTTTAAACACCATTTGCTGCTTGGGCTGTGCCTCCAACTGCCTTCCTAACACCCTAGTAGACTTATTGCCAAACTGAAAATGCCGCTAGCACAGCTGCAGCAATTGAAAAGCCATCTTCCTTGCATGTATTCCATCCAGCTACCTCTATCGAGTCAGTGTCGATACTGTCCCCACTTAGTAGTTCTCTGATGATGTTCCTGCTCCAGCGTCCCCACTATCTTCCTAAGAATTTCCTCCCACCCCTCTTTTTATAGGCTGCCATAGAGATAGTGACCCCAAATCACTACCTTAATCCCATCCCACCCCCACTCTACCTCGCTGTTCAGATTAACCTCCAAGTATTCCTTTAATGCCCTGCTAATACGGTCTCTACACTCCTTGTCCTCCAACAACAAATCATTTAATCTCCAGGAACAAGCAGGAATGTAGTCTTCAGATATGGGTAACATTGGTACCAACTGAGACCATGCGGGAACGCTCCCTAGTGCCCATTTGGAAAGCTTTTGGGAACACTGCGCCTGCCGACTGCCTTCCCACATTCCCAACTCCCTCTCTTCAGTTCTTCGTTTTTCGCAGAGCCAGCAGAAAGCAAATCCTGTCAAAGTAGAAAAATTTTCTTTTTGTGGAAAGCGCCTCTGCCTTCCTGTCGGCATCGTCACCGTCGAAGACATCACTGGTTCCCTTATTCTTTTCCTTTAATTCATTCTTTAACTTTCTTTAAAAAAAAAAAAAAAACCTCTGGCATCAACATCCTTTTTAGGCCTTAAGCCTACCATAGCCTCCATATCCTTGGAGAAACCAATTAGTGGTTTCAAGAAATGTTCTAATTGTGCCAGAACCATCTCGGTGATTGACACACATAACTGGTGTTTAAAATGCCTTGGCTGAGACCACCAACCAAAAGACTGTCCCCTCTGTTAGAAAATGACATGGAGAGGCCTATAAAACCAGTTTTCTAAATTTGGAGCACTCTTTGCCTTGTACATAGTATCGATGGCATCCACTTCGTCGAGGGCTTCATCATCCTTTTGTGGATCTGAAGTATCTTTGAGTCCAAGCACAAGAAATCTGACACTACCTCCAGGGGAAGATCTCGCTCAAAGCATTGAGATCCCTCAGGTTTTGTCTTGGAGGTAGATTGGCCTGCCAAACAGCCCCGGTGGGAGGCCTTGTCCTCCAAAGTCATGGAAGGATCCCAGGATTTATTTTTATTTTTTATTTATTTAATGCTTTTATATACCGCGCTCTTTAAAATCAGTGTGGTTTACAGATAGCATTTTGTGCAGAGCAGGAAGAGCCTGCTTCGCACTTACATTGAACAGGAAATACAACTTGGGTTAATAACCATGGGGAGGTGAATTGATGTGAATTGGGTCGTAATGTTGTTTCAGGTAGGGTTGTGTTGTTAGCCTGGGCATAGTGCAGGAGAAAAAGGTGGTGCTTTAGTGCTTTTCTAAATTGTGCGAGGTCAGTGATCATGCGGATGGACACTGGGAGCTCATTCCAGCAGGTAGGTGCATAGAACATGAACGCTCTGTTTTTTGTTGCATGAGTGCATTTTGTTACTTCACTGGGTGTTATTAGTATGTTGGTGGCGAAGGATCTTCTTGCTCTGGAAGTGGGTGTGGGGTGGATAAGGTTTGTCAAGGAGACGGAGGTTTTTTTGTTAATGGCTTTGAAAGTTAAGAGAGCAACTTTGTAGATGAGTCGGCAGTAGATTGGTAGCCAGTGGAGGTCCTTTAGGATTGGAGTGATGTGCTCCCAAGGCCTCGACCTCTGGAGAGATACTGGTGCCATGCTCTGTGACTGTAGTGCAAATACCTGTCACCGACAACCAAGCATCAGCAACCTTGATAGACCAGCGCATACTGGCCATAGAGCGGAGCTTGTCAGTTCTCCTTACAGCTTCAGTACCTATAAAACCCTTGGCTACAGGCACCACCCCATCGATACTGGTTACGGTACAGACATTGATACCAGTTGCGGGCACGACATCAGGGCAGCAGTAGATGGCATCGACATCGGTCCCACTCATGCCCTCCCTTGAAACTATCACCGATACCGGTGCCAAACCCAAGCGGCTCACCAAGGCCAATACCTCTGAGCATCAGTACTGGCACTTAACTTCAGGTGAACACCGTGCTTGTCAATACTTCGCGTCCTCCAATTCAGATTCCCTCGTTTTGGATGTGGAGTCACTCAATTTCCGAGGGCCCCAGGACCTTCCTTCAGATCCTTCTCTGCCTCAACAGCGATGCATGTCGCCTCTGGAAGACATGTCCTTCCAGGAGTTGATTCAAGACCTAGCCAAGGGCCTCTCTATCACGGTAACATCAGAAAAGGAGCCAAGGGCAAAGGAATTAGAGATCCTCCAATACCAAACAGCACCCAAAGAAGCAGCCACTTTACTGGTGAATCGCATCCTTCATGACCTTATGCTCCATAGATGGGAGACGCCTCTCACGGTCTCACCTCAGAGTTAATGTCGACATATTCCATGGTGGTTGAGTCGGTGATGAGCCGAAACAGAGCTCGAAGACTCACTCCTCTAATCCTCCATGTAGAGAATTGTGAACTCTCGATGCCTTTGGGAGTCGATGTTTCCAAGCATCTATGCTCTCGGCTAGGATCTACTCCTATATCCTCTACATGGAAATGTTCTTCAAGAAGGTCTTCAGAGATCTTGAGGCCTTTGCCCCTCTCCTCTCAGATGACAAGAGGGCAGATTATCTTGTCATAGTTAAGCATAGCCAGAATGTTTCAAAGTTTGTTAATAGGGCTACCTTTGATGCCATTGAATGCACAAGCAGGGTCTCAGCAATATCCATTAGAGCATGTAGAATTGCATGGCTTCACACCTCAGATTTTGAACAGTGGGTAGAAGATAAGCTGGGCAAGATACCTTGCTCAGGGGAAAATTTCTTTGGCAAAGACTGGAAAGATAAGACCTCTGAATTAAAGTCAGAAAATACTACTCTAAGTGACTGTCCAGAGTAACAGCTGACCCTGCTAGGAAAAAGACACCTGCAAAAAAGTCTTTCTACAATAAGAAGAAGAAATTCTGCTTCCCAGTACCAGGGTCAGGCTCCATAGAAGAGGCAGCAGCCTCCTAAGCAACAAGAGAAGCCACAGGTGGCTAAATCTCAACCAGCTCGGCAACCACATTCTGTGCCTGTTTTTTGACTCTTTTCTAGAAAACATTGCCACCCTACCTCTAGAGGACCCCCACCCCCTCCACATAGCAAGCAGACACTGTCACCATGTCCACAGATGGCACCTCATCACCTCAGAGCAGTGGACACTCACCATAGTTCAGGAAGGGTACAGACTTCATCTGCAAAGTCTGCCTCCCTCCACTTTCATGGGGGAATATCAAATGCAGCCCCCACTCACTGCTAAGTCTCAAATATACCTTTTTCAGGTATGTTCAGGAGAAGAGGAAGAACAGAGGTGGAATTACAAGACTCAAAAGTGCCGAGAACAGATTCATGGAAAGTGACTTTGAAAAAGCGAAAATGCTAAGCAAATACTTCTATTTTAACTAAAGAAAATCCTGGTGAAGGACCATCTGTGATTGACAAATATATAAATGGGAATGGTAAAGATACCACATCATTCACAGAAGATGATGTGTTTGAACAACTTGCAAAACTTGAAAGTGAACAAGGCCATAGGACCGGATGGAATACATACCAGGATACTGAAAGAGCTCAGAGAGGTTCTGGCAGGGTCTTTAAAGAATGTTTTTAATAGATACTTGGAGACAGGAGAAGTTCCGCAAGACATTGAGAAGGGCTGATGTGGTGCCTCTTCACAAAAGTGGTAATAGGAAAAAAGTGGCAAACTCTACAGCCCAGTAAGCCTTACCTTGGTAGCAGGAAAAGTAATGGAGGCGCTCCTGAAAGAGAGAATAGTGGGCTTTCTCGAAACCAGTAGGTTGCATGATCCAAGGCAATATGGATTTACCAAAGGACGATCATGCCAAACAAATCTGATTGAATTCTTTGACTGGGTGACCAGAGAACTAGATTAAGGCATGCGATGGATGTGATCTACCTAGATTTCAGCAAAGCCTTTGATATTGTTCCTTATCAATAAACTAACCAGCCTGGGTATGGGCCCCAAGGTGGTGAATTGGATCAGAAATTAGTTGACTGACAGATGATAGAAGGTGATGGTAAACGGGACTCACTCTGATGAAAGGAAGGTGATTAATGGCGTGCCCCAGGAATTGGTCCTGGGACTAGTACTGTTCAATGTATTTTTGAGTGATATTGTTAAAGGACTGAATGGAAAAGTCTGTCTTTTTGCAGATGACACGAAAATTTGCAATAGAGTTGGACTCCCCTGAGGGAGTGGATAACATGAGGAAAGATCTACAAAAGCTGGAAGAATGGTCTTATGCTTGGCAGTTAAGATTTAATATAAAGATGTGCAATGTCATGGAATTGGGATGCAAAAATCCAAGGAAATTGTATGCGATAGAGGGTGAGAGGTTGGTGTGCATGGACCAGGAGAAGGACCTCGGAGTGATTTATGAGGATCTCAAGGTGGCGAAACAGTATGACAAGGCAGTGGCCAAAGCCAGAAGGATGCTGGATTGCATACAGAGAGGAATTACCAGCAGAAAAGAGGACATACTAATGCCACTGTAGAAGTTGCTGGTGAGGCCTCACTTGGAATATTGTATCCCAACAGAGAATGGGCTTCTACTCTCCATACTTTCTCATTCCAAAGAAAACAAGAGTACAGGCCCAATCTGCACCTCAGAAACCTCAACAAGTTTCTATTCCATGAAAAGTTCAAGGTGATCTTTCTCGGGACTCTTCTTCCCTCCCTTCAGAGTCATGACTGTCTCTGTTTTCTAGATCTAAAAGAAGCGTACACACATATCCTCATCCATCCAGGACACAGAAAATATCTACACTTCACTTTCAAGGAAAACCTTATCAAAACAGGGTCCTTCCCTTTGAACTCTCCTCTGCCCCAAGAGTCTTCACAAAGTGCACATCTGCATATCTAAACTCTCTGGGAATATTCATCTTTCCTTACTTAGATGACTGGCTAATAAAAGCAGACACCTCCCAAGAGGTACTGCTTTCCTTGCATCGTACCATCACAGTACTACAACACTTGGGATTTGTGATAAACTCCAACTCAAAAGCTAGAGTTCATTGGAGTCCTACTAGACGTCTAACCGTCCAGGGCATTTCTGCCCCAGCTCCGTTGTGCCCATCTAGTCAAACTAGCATCCCAGACACTCCTAAGAGACCATCTGATCGCTCGAGAGATGCTACAGTATGCTATAGTACATTAAGTTACGCCCAGCTACATGTGCAGACAGCCCAGTGGACATTTGCCTCCCAGTGGAAGCAGGCCTCGGGCCATCTCCGGGACAGGATCCAAGTCACTGCCCCTCTAACCACATCCCTTCAGTGGTGGTGTTCTCCAGAAAATTGTAGGGTCACCTTTTCAGATGCCTCCACCTCAGTGCACCCTGACAACCGATTCCTCCAAACTGGGTTGGGGAGCCCACCTGGGCAACCTGTTTACACAGTGTCTATGGACAAGAGTCACAACTCCAGATCAATCTCCTGGAACTTTGTGCTATCTTGAATGCCCTTCAGGTGTTTCAACACCACCTCAGAACCCAAGTCTGAGTCAGGTCGGACAATGAGGTTGCCATATTTTGTGTGAACAAGCAAGGAGACTCTACACCTGTGGTCCTTTGCCATTGCTCATCAAATACACTTCCAAGCAGTGTACCTCCCAGGGGAGTTCAGTGTCTTGGGAGACAGACTGAGTCACATCCTTCTTCCCCATGAATGGTCTTTCCATCCAGACACAACGTCCTACATCTTCCAGTCCTGGGAAACAATAAGTGAGTCTAAGAAAAAGCTACGTCAATATGAACATCGATGGTGACATGACAGGTCTGAAACCACATTAAAACAATGCCAAAGGAATACAACAACGTAATCAACAAGCACAAGCAACAATACCACACCAACCTCATTTTAAAAGCCTGCAATAAACCCAGAGAACTCTTTGACATTGTCCACACCCTTACAAAAGACCCAACTCTGAAGGAAGAAGACAGATACACCCTCAAACGTTTGCTGACTTCCTCATATCCAAGAACAAACCCCTTCCGAGGTCTCCATGCACAGACACCTCCACCACTGACACACTTACCATTCATGAAAGACCTAACAACACACACAGCTGGAGTGACTTCTACATCCCCACGACCGAGCAAGTAGCCCACACCATAACCACCCTAAACTCAAGCACAGCTCCATCAGACCCCTGCCCGGTGGCCTGGATCAAGTTTGCCAAGGATGACCTGAGCAGTTGCGACCATCAGATAATAGGCTCTTCCCTGACCCAGGGCTACATGCCCCCTATGCTCAAGCAAGCTACAATCCGTCCAATTCTGAAAAATACATCATCCCACAGCTTCGACCCATCAGCTTACCAGACAATATCCAGCCTCCCATTCCTTTCCAAAATAATTGAGAAGGTAGTTCAAGGACATCGCCAGGACCACATTGACATACATGCCCCTCTGGACCCCCACCAACATGGCTTTCGCCCCGATCATAGTGTCAAGACTCTACTCACACATCTATTTGACAACCTGCTCAGAGGAGTACATGACATAAGGAAAGGTTTTCTACTCATCTTTGTTGACATCTCCTCTGCCTTCGATACTGTATCACATGAAACCCTGATGAAGCGACTAATGATGATTGGACTCCAAAGCATCATACTCAGATGGTTCCAGTCCTATCTCAGCGACAGACAACAAAGAGTCAAAGTTGGTCCCCTCACCTCAGCTACTTTCTACACAGCACAAGGAGTTCCTCAAGGGTCCTTGCTGTCCGTCCTCCTCTTTAACATATACAACCAGTATGCAACATATTCAAAAAATACAAGATACAATACGCCATAAACGCAGATGATATGGCTTACACTCCAATCCATTTGAACTCCCTGGACTTCACTACAATGTCAACATGCATCCAAAAGATAAGCTGGCTCACCAACAACATCAACATAAGAAAACCCGAGGCAATCATCATTAGACGCGAAACCTCATTTACCCCCCTCCCCCCACCACCACCTCAATCAACATTGCTGACACTCCAATTGCAATAAAAGAGGAAGTATATGGTACCTTGGAGTCATCCTTAACCAGCACCTTAACTTTCAAACCCATATCAACAGGACCGCTAAGTCCGCCTTCCACAAACTCACCACAGTTTGAAGACTCAAACCTCTCCTCAGTCAAGACCACTTCTGCACGGTCTGTCAGGCCATCATTAAGCCCTTACTGGACTATTGCAATGCTCTTTTCCAAGGATTACCCCAGCAAACTATCCGACCCCTGCAACTAATCCAAAACACCACCGCCTGAATCATCACTGGATCATCTCAGCACAACCACATAACCCACCTCCTGAATCAGCTCCACTGGCTACCAATCAGTTCACATACCAAATATAAATCAGCACTCGCCATCTTCAAAATTAAAAACAACTTATAAGCCAGAATCTTACAGGGCCTGATCTGTACCAAGCCCATCAACAGACCAGTGAGACATAGCACCATAAGTACCATACCTACAAAAGTCAACATATCCACTTAAAGAGAGCTCTTTCACTTCATCAGAGGCACCAACCTGGGAACGCAGTTCAAAGGAGAGAAGATAGTCATGTGCCTACCAGGCTCTTCAGCCAGCAAGAATACAAACCAAGTTGTTGAAATACTTAGTGCAAAAAGTGAACACTCCAAACTTGATGTTATTATCCACTTGGGCACAAATGACCTGGCTAGAAACAGTGCCTCTACAGCCCAAAAGGACTTCCAATCTCTGGGAGAGAAACTCAAGCCCATTGTTAACACTGTTGCATTCTCAGAAGTTCTACCTGTTCTTGGTAGGGGGACAAAAAGGCTGCATCGCATTAACAGCTTTAATACATGGCTCCAGACCTGGTGCAAACAAGAAGGATTCAGATTTATTGGCAACTGGGGCAACAGATGGACCAACAAGAGACTATACTGTGCTGATGGACTACCTTTCTCTGTCGCAGGAAAAAGAATCCTAAGTGAAAAATTCAGGCAGTATGTGGATATGCATTTAAACTAGGAAAAGGGGGTGACTGATGTGGAAGGTCAACATCTGCATGCCAACCCCTGCAAAAGCAGAATAACATCAGAAATAGCCACACTTTTAAACCACACATAAAAACAAGTGGGAAGAAGTGGGCAGAAGAAAATCAATGCAAAATACACACAAGCCAGGTAAATGCTGGAAAGCAATGAGCAGAAATGCTCGAAGCTTAGCCAACAAAATTCCGGACCTGGAAGCCCTAATGGTGGAAACAGATTTGGACATTGTGGCCATTACAGAAACATGGTTTAATGAATCACATGATTGGGATATAGCCATAGCTGGCTATAATCTATTCAGAAGAGACAGAGAAAATGGAAAAGGAGGAGGAGTAGCCTTGTATGTCAAAGCAATATTAAAGCTACTGAAATGCAGGGGACATGGGGAAAAGAAGAAGCACTCTGGATTGCGTTGGAAAGAGGAGATGGCACTGTCATCCATATTGCTGTAGTCTACAGACCTCCGACTCAAATTGAAGAGAGAGATAACGAATTGATTATAGATATTGCCAAGATAGCAACAAAGGGGGAAGCGATCATATTGGGTGACTTTATTCTACATGATGTGGATTGGATTACTCCTTCTGCACATCTGGAAAGAAGCAAAAACATTGTGGATGCTCTCCAAGATGCATTACTTAGACAAATGGTGATGGAACCAACCAGGGAAAGCTCAACGCTGGATGTAGTGCTCACCAACGGTGATAGCGTATCGAATGTCTGCGTGAGTGTCCCTGTGAGCAACAGCGACCATCACATGGTGTGGTTTGAGATAAAAGCCATGGTACAGGCCAATCATAGCAAGCTCAAAGTCCTAAATTTCAAAAACACTGACTTCAATAAAATGGCCGAGTACTTAAAGGAGGAGATGAGAGAGTAGAAGGAGATAAGGGAAGTGGAATTGCAATGGGCTAAACTAAAGGTGGCAATAAAAGGGGCAACAGATAAATATGTAAGAAAAGTAAATAAAAACAAGAGAAGAAAGAAACCTATTTGGTTTTCCAAAGAGGTGGCTGCTCAAATAAAGGCAAAAAACACAGCTTTCGCAAAATTCAAAAGCTTGCAAACAGAAGAACACAGAAATGAATACAGGATCAAGCTCAAAGAGTCTAAAAGAGAAATAAGGCTAGCAAAATCAAAGGCAGAGGAAAAGATGGCTAAAGATGTTAAGGGTGGCAACAAAACTTTCTTCAGGTATATTCGGGAAAGGAAGAAGATCAGAGTTGGAATTGCAGGACTCAGAAGTGCTGGGAAAGGACTCGTGGAAAGTGACACTGAAAAAGAGAAATTGCTAAACAAATACTTCTGCTCTGTTTTTACTAAAGAAGATCCTGGAGATGGACCAGATGTGACTCCCAAATATAAAAATGGAAATGAAGTAGATACCACACCATTCACAGAAGACGAGGTGTGAGAACAACTTGCTAAACTGAAAGTGGACAAAGCCATGGGACCGAATGGGATACATCCCAGGATACTGAAAGAGCTCAGAGAGGTTCTTGCAGGACCGTTAAAGGATGTCTTCAACAGATACTTGGAAACAGGAGAGGTTCCTCGGGACTGGAGAATGGCTGATGTTGTGCCTCTACACAAAAGTGGTGACAGGGAAGAAGTGTCAAACTACAGGCCTGTGAGCCTTACCTCGGTGGCGGGAAAAGTAATGGAGGCGCTCCTGAAAGAGCGAATAGTGAACTTTCTCAAAACCAACAGGTTGCAAGATCCGAGGCAACATGGTTTTACCGAAGGACGGTCTTGCCAGACAAATCTGATTGAGTTCTTTGACTGGGTGACTAAGGAACTAGATCAGGGGCATGCAATGGATGTCATCTACCTGGATTTCAGCAAAGCCTTTGATACTGTTCCTCATGGCAGGCTTGTCAATGAACTCAGTAGCTTCGGGATGGGTCCCAAGATGGTAAACTGGATTAGAAATTGGTTGACTGACAGACAACAGAAGTTGATAGTACATGGAGCTCACTCGGATGAGAGGAAGGTGATTAGCGGGGTGCCCCAGGGTTCGGTCCTGGGCACTGTTCCCTCTAAGCTGTGCGCGTGTGCGCGCGCACACACCTCGCCGAGCGAGTACACATACTTTACAACAGAGCGCACAAAAATTACAGCTCTGATTCTGATAGAAAACAACACAGATGTCTTAAAATTTAAAAGTTATGATTGTAATTACTAGAAATTTCCTGCTTCATTTAGTAATCGTCTATTTTCATTTAATTTTTATTAAAATCAATGTGGTGTACATACTGTATTCTGACGTGTAGTCAAATTTTAAAGTATATAACTCCGAGTGTCGTTATGTGGCGCACAAAAATTTAGCCTTCCTTCAAAAGCTGCACACAGCTGATATTTTATGCGCACACAGCCTTCAGAAAATTAGAGGGAACATTGGTCCTGGGCCCGGCACTGTTCAATGTATTTGTGAGTGATATTGCTGAAGGACTGAATGGAAAAGTCTGTCTTTTTGCAGATGACACAAAAATTTGCAACCGAGTGGACTCCCCCGAGGGAGTGGTTAACGGGAGGAAAGATCTACAAAAGCTGGAGGACTGTTCTAATGTTTGGCAACTACGATTTAATGCGAAAAAGTGCAGTGTCATGCACTTGGGTAGCAGAAATCCAAAAGAAATGTACACGATAGGGGGCGAAAGGTTGGTATGCACGGTTCAGCAGAAAGACCTTGGTGTGATTATCTCTGATGATCCCAAGGTGGCAAAACAGTGCGACAAGGCGGTGGCAAACGTCAGGAGGAGGATGTTGGGCTGCATACAAAGAGGGATTACCAGCAGAAAGGAAGGGGTACTTATGTCACTGTACAAGTCACTGGTGAGGCCTCACTTGGAATGCTGTGTTCAGTTTTGGAGACCATTTCTTGCAAAAGATGTAAAAAGACTGGAAACTGTTCAGAGAAAGGCGACCAAAATGATTTGGAGCCTGCGTCAGAAGCCTTATGAGAAGAGACTTGAAGACCTAAATATGTACACTTTGGAGGAGAGGAGGGACAGGGGAGATATGATTCAGACCTTTAAATACTTAAAGAGAAATGTTGAACAAACCTCTTCCAAAGACGGGGAAGCTGTAAAACTAGAGGGCATAACATGAAGCTGCAAGGTGGTAAATTGAAAGGCAATGTCAGGAAATATTTCTTCACTGAAAGGGTGGTGGATGCTTTGAATGCCCTCCCGATGGAAGTGGTGGGGGCAAACATGGTGACGGAATTCAAAATGGCATGGGACAAACACAGTAGATCCCTTTACAGCAACAGGATAAAAATAAAATAAACGGTACCATCTAACTTCTGAACCATCTAACGTCTCAAATAGGGGTGGGGTGGCCTGCACAGAGTGACAGGTGCACCTACTCTTGCCATCTTGCTGGGCAGACTAGATGTACCATGCTGGTCTTTATCTACCCTCATTTACTATGTTACTTGCCACTCCTGCTATCTGGAACTCCCTTCCAGAAAATCTAAGAACCACCTCAGACATAAAAGTCTTCAGGAAGCAGCTCAAGGCCCTCCTTTTCATCTAACACTTTAGCAAAAACCCCTGATTCCTCCAGCAGTCTCTGGACGCATGCATACACCTCACGAACAAATGTATATATGTTCCACTGTGCATAAGTTGTGCTATTTAGCACCTCCTGCATGATCCCCCCTCCCTTTTGTTCTCCATAGAAAGTTATTTGTAATGGTTTGAGTTATAATATTTTACAATGCAAGTTCTTTGTAATGGTTTTGAGTGTCAGTGTAAACCACCTTGATTAAACGATAAGGCGGTATAGAAAACGTATTAAATAAATAAATTAACTCCAACAGAGATCTGTTTGCGACTCCGCAAAATGCCAAACTTCCTTGCTTCTGCACAAGAGCTCCAATATCTAGCAACTAACAAGTGGATTCCTTCCACCTACACTCGGTCAGGCTCTGTTTTATACTTTCCCTCCTATACCCCTCATTCCCAAGACATTTTTCAAGCTTCAGTCCAAAAAGGGCTCCATGATTCTCATAGCCCCTCACTGGCTTCAGCAACTGTGGTTTCCACTGCTATTACATCTGACTCAAATTCATCCTCAAACTCATCCATCTCCTCTCTCAGGACGACGGCTCACTACTCCATCCAAATCCATAGTTTCTCCGCCTCCCAGCTTGGCTGCTGAGAGCATAGCTTTACAAGGCTTTGACCTTACTCAAGAGGTTAAAGAGTACATTTTGGCTTCTAGAAAGCCCTCCACCAGTTATTCATATGCTTTTAAGTGGCGTAGATTCTCTGTCTGGTGTTCCCAGAAATATCTCAATCCCTTTTCTGCTCCAGTGGATTCACTCTTCCAGTATCTCCTCCACCTGTCCTCGACATGTCTAAAGACATAAGAACATAAGATATGCTATACTGGGTCAGACCAAGGTCCATCAAGTCCAGTATCCTGTTTCCAACAGTGGCCAATCTATGTCAAAACTACCTAGCAGTTTCCCTAAAAGAGACAGATTCCACAATGCTTGTAATGGGGCAAGCAACGGATATCCCGGGTCCCTTTTAATAATGGTTTATGGACCTTTCCTCCAGGAACTTGTCCAAACTTTTTTTAAACCCGGCTACACTAACAGCTTTTACTGCATCCTCCGGTAATGAATTCCATAGTTTGTTTACACTTTGAGTGAAAAAAATATTTTCTCTTATTAGTCTTAAATAGATTACCCTGTAGCTTCATTGCATGTCACCTAGTCTTTCTATATTTTGATAGCGTAAACAATCGATCTATGTTTACCCGTTCCACTCCGTTCATTAATTTATAGACTTCTATCATATCTCCCTCAGCCGTCACTTTGCCAGTTGAAGAGCCCTAACCTTTTCAGCATCTCTTCATTGGAGTATCCTTCCATCCCCTTTACTATTTAGGTGGCTCTTTGTTCCTTTTCTAATAACACTATATCCTCTTTAAGATACAGCAACCAGAAATGTATACAATATTCAAGGTGCGGTCGCACCATGGAACGATACAGAGGCATTATAATATCCTTTGTTTTATTCTCCATTCCTTTCCTTATGATACCTAGCATTCTATTTGCTCTCTTGGCCGCCACTGCACACTGGGCGGAGGGTTTCAACATGTTATCCACGATGACACCTAAATATTTTTCATGTGTGGTGGTTCCTAATGTGGAACCTTGCATCATGTAACCATAGTTTGGGTTATTCTTTCCTAAGTGCATAACTTGGCACTTGTCCACATTAAATTTCATCTGCCATTTGGATGCCCAGTCTTCCAATTTATCAAGGTCCTCTTGCAATTTTTCACAATCCTCTTGGATTTTAACAACTTGAATAATTTTGTCTCATCTGTAAATTTGATTAGCTCACTTGTTCCCATTTCCAGGTCATTTATGAATATGTTAAAAAGCATCGCACCCAGCACAGATCCCTGGGGTACTCCACTATTCACCTTTCTCCATTGGGAAAATTGGCCATTGAGCTCTACCCTTTGCTTTCTATCTTTTAACCAGTTCCTGATCCACAATAGTACACTGCCTCCTATCCCATGACTTTTTAATTTTGCCAAAAGCCTTTCATGAGGGACCTTGTCAAACGCTTTCTGAAAATACAGATACACTATATCAATCGACTCACCTTTGTCTACCTGTTTATTCACACCTTTAAAGAAACAACAGATTAGTAAGACAAAATCTTCCTTGGCTAAAGCCATGTAGGCTGTCTCCCATTAAGCCATGACTACATGTTCAGCAATTTTGTTCTTTATAATGGTTTCTACCATTTTTCTCGGTACTGACGTCAGGCTCACCAGTCTATAGTTTCCCAGATCACTCCTGGAACCCTTTTTAAAAATTGGTGTTAAATTGGCTATCCTCCAGTTTTCAGGTATTACAGATGATTTTAATGATAGGTCTGCAATCTCATTTTTCAGTTCTTTCAACACCTCAATACCATTGCGGCCTCTCACCACCTACTGGCTGGACAGCCCATTTCCACGTAACCGCTAGTAGGACTTTTCATGAGAGGTCTCCTTCTGTGCAAACTGCCTATTAAGCCACCTCCGGTAGCTTGGGCCTCAATATCATTCTAGCACAGCTTCTCAAGCCACCCTTTGAACCATTAGCCACGACCTCACTAAGAAGAACTAGCCTCCACCCTCGAGGCAGCCTGCGCAATTAGCTCAAGCCACAAACCCACATTACTGCTAGGAGACTTCAATCTTAAGTCCACCAACACCAAAGATGCAGAAGCATTCCTCCAAGCAATGAGTGTGCTTCAATTCACGCAAATAATCAACACCCCGACACATAGACACGGATCATCACCAGACCTCATCTTCGCACCCAACTATCTAACCACAAGAGGTCTAATATCAATACCCTCCATAACACCAGTACCTTGGTCCGACCACCACATGATTGAAGTAAACATTGTACCACAAGAGGATAAACTAGACAAATATCTGGACAACACACCCACACAAAGAAGATTCAAAAGCTTCGACAGGGACCAGTTCCTATAGGACACGATACAACACCTAAACTCTGAAACAGATGACCTAGAAGCCCAAATCACCAACTGGAACAACACCATATAGAACACTGCCAAAGCAACAGCTTATAGACACAGGAAACTTTGCTGCAATAAACTACAACACAAGCCTTGGTACTCAGAAACCATACAAAACGAAAAGAGGGATCTCAGAAAAGTAGAACGGAAATGGAGACTGTCAGACGGGTGCCTGGGTGAGAATGTTCACAGCCTTGGCAAAGGCATATATCAATATGATTTGCAAGGGATTGTGGGCAATGCAGTCCATTCACACCAGACACAGCCGCTCACAATAATTAGTTGTGCTTGAGTGTAAAGCCAATAAGATATTTATTTATGGGGTTATTTCTCCCAACACAGATATGCTTGGTAGCACATAAAACAGGATACTTGCTTTCAGTGTTAAACTTAGAAAAACAAAATCAGGAAAACAACAACTGAACTTGTCAGGCAATCAAATCAAAAGAATAAAGACCTGGTTGGTAACAAACTGGTCTTTTCTGTAGGCTTTAGCTAATATTTTCTTAGCAGTGCATCAAACAACAAACAAAACCCACAAAGAAGGGAAAAACTGTTCTTTTCAGGTTAACTTCTTATATCTTCACACATAGACTCAGAAGTGATTTCCTCAGAGCTCACAAGCAATTAGGCAAGGCTCACAAGCAATTAGGTAATTGCTAGCAGTTACCCAGCTGAAACCCCTTAGCTGGCTTGCTTTCTACTGCGTGGCTCAAATCCTACTCAGGAGCTTTTCTGAGTAGATTAAAGAACAAGTTTGTATTTCTTTGTGATGGTTGTTTTACTTTGTAACAGTAAATTACCAAAGGAGTTTAGACAGAGAGCAATCCATGTATTCACAGCCTGTATCTATAACCGCTCCCCCTTCTTCAACAATCATGGGTTCAATATCATGGATTGGCACAGAGGAATTTCTCAATGGAGCACTCTCAGGAGAAATACTTGTTTCCCTGCTGTCTTTCAAGGGTATAGCTAGGGCATAGATCAGTGTTCATACCTGAGCTTCCATTGCTGTTAGAGTTCCTCTCTAAATAGCCTGGCCAGTATGTAGTCCAGTTCTTATGTCCAGCCTTCCAATCCAGATCCCTGGACACTGGATCTCTCTTCACATACCTTCTGGCACGGGTCCTAGGGTCCCTTCCAAGTGCAGCCGTCTCCCTCACAGGTACCGTCTGGAGATTCCTAGCTCTGCAGCACCACTCCTCTGGTTTTCCCATGTCCAATGGTGTATGCTGGCCTTTTGAATGTCTCCCAGTATACGTACTGCTCTGGACTCCTTTAGACCTCCCAAATGCTTTTCTCTTCTTTCTCCCAAAGGGTTTCTTGCCCTCTCTGTCCGTCCGCTCTGGCTTCTGCTTCTGATGATCCTCCAGATGATGAAAATGTCCAAGATGAGGATGATGTCCAAGATCATGAAGAGGATGATTCTCTGTAGAATAAACTCTACCTTTATTCTACTTAGATGAGTGCTCCACCTTAGCACAGCGCAGCTGTGCTGAATCAGGCCCTGCCCTTTGAGATGAGTGCTTGGGGATTACCTCATAGCCCTCCTGATTGAACACACGTTTCCCCACTTCAGCTCCTCTAATGGCTGTTGGAAACCTGGTGCATTCTGGGACTGGTAGTCTTTTATAGAAAAATTCTGTTTTCTTATTTCTACCAGAACTGACAGGTTGCTTGTTCAGAGACACTTCACCTTTACTATAGCTCCTTCCTGAGCTATGATAAGCTTCCTTATCACAAGACAGAATAAGTCACCCGAGACCCAGGAACTATACCTAACAAAGCAAAAACAATACAACGAACGCATCAACCAAACAAAAAGGGAATACCATACAAACATTATACGCAACTCCAACAACAAACCTAGAGAGCTATTCGAAATCGTAAAAACCCTCATCAAGAAGCAGAAAACGAAGTGCAAATAGACCCACAAAACTTTGCGGACCACGTCCAAGAAAAACGCTACGTGGCAGAACAAACAAGACCCAACCCAGCCTCAAAGACTAACACCGCCCCGAAAACCTGGGGTTCATTCAACACCCCATCCACAGAGCAACTCTCCCACATCATCACAGCAATCTAGACAAGCACAGCCCCTACGGATCCCTGCCCAGTGACCTGGATCAAGGCCACCAAGTCCAGCTTCATCCACACCATACACAAAATGGTGCACAGCTCCCTAACACAAGGGTTCATACCAAATCAATTATGTTTAAATCTTTTTATTCATTTGTAAACACATTTAACATAGAAAAAAACATCTCACACATAGAAACAGCGTAAATAGCAAGCGTGTTAAATATGGTAAACAACCTACAGTTTCTAACATTCCCAGTATGCAGCAGACAGGATTAAACATTATTAGCCACGAACCATCATGAAACAGGTTAGGCCGCATGCATATTAAACATAACCACCAAGAGTATGTCACCCTACCGGAATTAACTATTACCCTCATCCCCCCCTCCCCCCCCCCCCCCCCGCTCTTTTATGGTCTGTTTACTTTCCCTACCCCCATATTTTAATAGAACATTCAACTCAGTACAGAGATTCAGAAAGTGTTGCATGGAGAGGCAGTGGAATAAGCCAGCAGAAGGAATGAGCCATGCCAGCGGGAGGAGATAGCGGGGCCACCCCCCCGTACCGCCAATAGTGGCCCTTGGGGCCGGCCACCGGGAGACATCAAAGCTGTAATGAGACAAAGCTAAATGCATCATCCCCCCTCCCCTCCCACCACCACTATCTGGCTACCGCCATAAGCAAACCAAGGAGACACCCGGGTCTGACCAAGTGCAAAATTATCTAACCTAAACCCGCCACCACAAACCACTCATACCACCCAGGCAATCAATACCACACATACGGAAGCGGCCCCCCCAGAGAATCTGATACCCCCCCCCCCCGGCTGCCCCCCCTTTTTTTGCAGATCAGTTACAACAGTGTTCCATTCTATCCCAGAAGAGCCTAGGGTGGACTTTTCTCCCAGGCCCTCCCTACTCAGGGTTAAGCAAATAACACCTCCTTCAAACAGACCAGCATCCAGATCCCTGTCATCCCAATATCGATCCCCCTTCCCCCCAACCCACCCCTTCCCCTACTGTATTGGAGCAGTTACGGCATATTAAGCACATATGCCTGAAACAAGTTAGAAGGGAATGAAAAGAAACTTAGCCAAAAGGGCCCCACAGACCTCTAAGGGCCTCCCAATATCCGACATCGGGTTCTAGAAGGCAAGTGAGACAAATGGGGCCCCCACCCCTCCAAAAACCGCTGCCAACGGCGTGGATGCCCAGCAGCATAAAGCCGAGCCATGAGGAACATCTCATGAACCTTTACCCTCCAGAGCCCACAGCCAGGCCCAGAAACTTCCAGCCATTTCTGTAGGATCGTCATACGAGCTAACAGCAACATCAAACGAACCCACCGTAACACCACAAATCCCAGATCTTCCGACCATCTCTCCTCCCAAATATCTAAGACCACGTTACCAGCGTGCAAGGGCATGGGAAACTGCACACACCTAGCCAAGTATTCGCCCACCTTCTTCCAAAAGACCTGAACCTGTGGGCAAGACCAAAACATATGTCCCAACGTGGCCCTAGTTTCACTGCACCGAGGACAACCCGGAGTAGTAGCTAGACCGGCCCTCCACGCCCGATGAGGCGCGAAATGTAATCTACGCAGTATCTTGAACTGGGCATCTCTCTGCGTCACCATAGCACTCATTTCAGGGAGGGCCACCAAACTCCTCAACAGTCCATCCGCTGCGACCTCTTCCCCCAGTTCCTCAGTCCAAGCAGTCACCAGCTCTGTCATTGCTATCGGCTCCGAGCCTTCCCACAGCATGTGTTGCAGCCACGATACACGTATCCCCTGGTCCGAACCTCGGAGCCCCCTTTCCAGGGCAGAGCTGACCTCCCCCCGTAGCGCCTCCCCGGGCACTCCCCGAATATAACTTCGAAGCTGTAGATAAGAAAAGACATCCCACGCTTGCAGCGGGTATTGTCGCCCCAGCGCTGCAAATGTTTCTACCACTCCTTCCGACGAAACTACCTGCTCCAGATTCTCTATCCCCATATGCGCCCACCTCTCAAATACCGGGCCTTCCAGACCAGGGAGAAAATCCGCATTTCCACGAATGGGGAGGTAAGGAGAGTATCTGGGCGAAAGCCGCCGCCCGCCACAGAAGAAACGCCATGCCTGCCATACCGGGTCTAATAACACCTCTCGGAGTTCTTGAGTGGGGCCCCGTGCCGATGCATGAAGCAAATACCTCAGATGAAAGGGCCTAACAGCTTCCTTCAAGAGCGCTAACGGCGAACTCTCTTCTAGATCCCAAAGCCAGTCCCGTCCGATGCGCAGCAAGCACGCGATATTATACTTTCGAAGGTCCGGAAAGCCCATGCCGCCCAACGATCTAGGCTGCTGCAAAATTTCCAACCGCACCCTGGGCCTCCGGCCTTGCCACAAAAGACGATTAATAAGAACGCGTAGCCGCCGAAGGTCTACCCGCTTCAATAGCAGCGGAAGCGTCTGCAGCACATACAGAATCTTAGGGAACAACGCCATCTTGAATAAAGCCACTCTACCTCCCAACGAGAGCGGCAGGTCTCGCCATTTATCCACGTGAACCAAGACAGCATCCATTAGTTTAGAGACATTGAGACGATAAAGATCCCGCACGTTCGCCGGTAAATAAATACCTAAATATTTGAAGTGCCCCGCCGCCCACTTTAGAGGGAAGTCCCCAACCCAACCCCGCTGTCCTGCAGTACCCACCCACATGGCCTCGGATTTATCCAAGTTTAAGCGGAACCCAGAGTGCACCCCATAGTCTTTGATAAGGCTTAACAACCCGGAAAGCCCCTCACACGGATTCCCCAAATGTACAAGCAAATCGTCCGCAAAAGCCGCAACCCGGACTTCCGTCATCCCCACCGGGATACCCCGAAACTCCGTGGCTGTCCGGATCCGGATGAGCAAGGGTTCCAACGTCAAGACAAAGAGAAGTGGGGAGAGAGGGCAGCCCTGACGCGTTCCCTTCTGAATTGGGAACGCTGCCGACATGTGACCATTCACCATAAGGGCCCCCTGTGGTTCAGCATAGAGTAAGCGGACCACATCTACAAAAAATCCAGAGAATCCCATCGCCTCCAAGGTCTGATACATGAAGTTCCACGCAACTCTATCGAACGCTTTCTCTGCGTCAAAACTGATAAGCATGGAATCCTGCTTGGTCAGCTTCCCCACGCACAGAGAAAGCAATATTCGTTGGACATTATACGCGGCATGTCGTCCCCTAACAAAGCCCACCTGGTCACCGTGAATCAGATCCGGTAAGAACCGTGCTAACCTGTCCGCCATAATTTTCGCCAACAGTTTGATATCCACATTGAGGAGAGATATGGGGCGGTAGGACCCTGGCAAGAGCGGGTCCCGACCCGGTTTTGGCAAAATCGTAATCACGGCTTTATTTGCTTCGAACGGAAACCTCCCTAAACTAACCAAAGCTTCGAAATACCCCACAAGGGGCGCCACCACAGAGTCTCCCAAGGCCTTGTAAAACTCACTTCGATAGCCATCAGCCCCCGGGGCCCTGCCCATCTTTAAGTTCTTAATCCCTTCTTGTACCTCCCGTCCTGTCAATGGCTGGCTAAGAGCCTGCACACCTTCCGCACTGAGTTGAGGCAAGTGGCAGGCCTGGAGAAAATCCCGATCCGCCGTGTCCGGAACGTCTTCCCTTGCGTAAAGCTGCTGAAAAAATTTGGTGAAGATCTGCTCAGTGTCTGCTGCTTTCCGTCTAATGGTGCCGTCTTCATGTCTGATTGCCCCTATAACACGCGTTCCCCCCGGAGGCCGTACCAAAGAAGACAGCAACCGACCGGCCTTATTCCCATGCTGATAGAGCCTATACCGATAATACAGCAGGGATTTCTGTGCCCGCCGATGCAAGAGCATCTCAAGCTCCGTTTGAATTTCCCGCAAAGTCCGGCTATTAGCCGCAGAGCGGTTCCCTGCCGCCAGTCGCCTCGCCTTTCCTAAATCCCATTCCAAACGAAGTATCTGGAGATTCAATCGCTTACGCCGCGAACTTGTATAGCTAATAATATTCCCGTGCAAAACAGCCTTCCCGGCCTCCCAAAGGAGGATAGGAGAAATCCCAGGCTGATCGTTAAGGGCCTCATACTCCCTCCAGCGCTCACGAAGGTAGTGCGCAAACTTCACATCTCCCCCCAGCTCTAAAGGGTACCGCCAAGGCTTGCCCCAACCAGAGTTGACACCACGCAGCTCCAGGGTCACTAGTGCATGATCCGATAACACAGAAGGGCCCACCTCGGCCCCATGAATCTGATCAAAGAGTGACTCTGAGATCAAAAAGTAGTCTATGCGAGACCATGAGCCATGCGCTCTAGATTGATGCGTATACTCTCGATCCCCTGGGTGGAGGACCCGCCAAATATCCATAAGCTGATGAGCCTCACAAAGCCCCCATAGACACCTCCTAGTACGCGAGCCCCGAACTCCAGCCCGCCCCGTACGGTCAATGTGCGTATCTAACACTTCATTAAAGTCACCACCAAGGATGACCTGGTAGCCAGAGGCACCAGCCAAGACCCTTGCCAAGGCTTGAAAGAACCTGGCCTCATATACGTTTGGAGCATACACTGCACAAAGAGCCACTTTCATACCATCCAGTACTCCCCGCGCACAGACATATCTCCCTTCAGAGTCAGACTCTACACTTTCCTCTGTCCATTTTACGGAACCGGTAATTAAGATCGCCACCCCCCTCTTCTTCCCCAACGCCGGAGATCCGTAGACCGTGATAACAGGGCCTTTGCAGAGCTTTGCATGTTCAACATCTGATTGATGGGTCTCCTGGAGCATGGCCACCCCTATCCGATTACGTTTCAACTGCTGGAGAATTTTATATCGTTTTATCGGGGAACCGAGACCACATACATTCCAGGAAGCTAACTTAAGGCCAGTACTCATTGCTTATTCCACAAAATGTTCAAACAGGTTAACCCACTAGAGCCTGCCCAAGGAGGACCCCCCCAGCCTAGGGTCTCTCCCAGCCGCCACATAAACCACACCCAATAGGTCCACCATCGTCTACACATATCGTTATCAAGCAACCTCAGCATTCCCGAAACATCCAATACAGTCCCACCCTTCCCTCCCTCACGACCCTTACCCCCCCTTCCTGTCCTCCCCCCTTCTCCCCCCCATCCCCCCACCCCCAACCCCCCCCCCCCGTTCGCCAACTCCCCCCTACCGCCTCCTCCCTCCCCCCAATCCAGCTGCCACCACCAGCCCACCTCATCCATTGGTCTCACCATGACCTCCAATGCACGTAGAGCCCCCTCTCCCCCTCTCACAGAAATTGCACGTCCTACCCACACCCAAGCAACCTCCCAACTACTCCCGGCTAGCCTATCCCGTCCCACCCCACCGCCCAACGCTAAGACTTAAGAAGGATCAAGAGATCAACGGCCAGAGGATTCAGGGCATGAGAGGAGACAGAACATTCCCAGGCCACTGCTCCTTTCCCCACAGAGTTATCTACACCTAAGCTCCTCGCATACCACTTCCTGCAGGGGCCTTTCCCACCCCCCTCCCCCCATGAACAGCTAGGCCATCATCTTAAACAGGCCAAACCGGCTCTCCACACGTCCCCTTAGTATTGGGCAGCCGAGTCCGTCAAATACATTACCCGTGTTTCCCACCCCCCAACATGTGGTGGATTAACTCACGCTAAATGGGGCCAAGGACACTGGACAGAGACATCTATGCTGCCCAACACATTTGCCCCCTATCAAGAGAGACATGGACGGCAGTCCGATCAACAAACACCACCAGCTATATAGCTGCAAACATCATCCTCCAATCCCTTCGTGGCTGCCCATGTTCATCAGGGCTATGCATTTTCACCCCAACAACCGACATGTGCGCACCACTTCTACAGGGAGGGAAGTAATTAAATTCACAAGGCAGTGAAAGGAAATAAAAGTAGATTAGAGAAAACTCACTTAATATAAATATATAGGATAAGTAAATGAAAATAAATAAAAAGCGCAGCACAGCGTATGACAGCAGATATCAACACCATCTGAAGGACAGAAAACCTGCCATAGAGGAGCAATCATGAACTCTTAAAAGTGTGCACACTGAAGTAATAAATACATAAGGGAGGAAAAAGAAAGAATTAAATGAAAACGATAAATGACAAAGGGTAAAAGAAATTATGGCGATAAGCAATAACATTAAGCAACAAAACCCCCGCTGATAAACCGCCCCCCCCCCCAGAAAAAAATTAAAGAAAAGATTTACTTAAAAAAGGATTTAACAGGGGTGAGTAAATTAGAACCCAGGAGATTGAGGCAGAATAACTCAAATAGTTAAGTTAGGTTTGTAAAAATGACAAAAAAAATGATAGATAGAAATCGTGAAACCAAGGTAAAAAGTGGAGGGTAATTAAATCAAAAGAAAGGGTAATTAAATCAAAAGAAAAGGGAGAAAGAGTTTTATTCACGTTATAGAAGGCAATGCCCACCAAGGGCGCAGACCCCTTCTTCGCACTGAGAGCAAGAAACTCAGGACCAAAGTCTCAGAAAGTCTCAGCAACTCGAAGGCCGGTGTGTAGTGGGGAGAAGATTAAGAATCTTCCAGATGGAACCTCCAAGTTGATCCCCTCCGATCAGCTCAGGCTGTTGCAGTAACTCAGCGTGGCCTCCGGTGTCAAGAAAGTCCGTCGACCGCCTTCGGACTCCACTCTCAACGTCGCCGGGTAAGCCATGGTGAATCTCAAACCCCTCTCAATCAGCTTGCCACAGGCTTCTTTGAAGGCTCGCCGTCGCTGGGAGACCCCCACAGAATAATCTTGGAATATCAGAAGCTTGCACGTCTCACCGCCCAGACGCCGTTGCTGTCTTGCCGCTCGCAGGACACCTTCTTTCTGAGAGGCGTTTAAAAAGCGAGCGATCACTGCTCTGGGTCGGTTGTCGGTCGGCTTATAAGGCCCCAGTCGGTGCGCTCTCTCCAAAACTATGGCCCCCATCCCCGCTTCCAGGGGTAAGTTTTTGGGCAGCCAGCTCTCTAAGTATTGTCTCAGATCTCTCTCTTGCACCGATTCTTCAACGCCTATAAAGCGAAGGTTGTTTCGCCTGCTCCGGTTTTCAAGGTCTTCCATCTTTTCCTCGTGTCTCGCCAGGGCCTCCTCCAACTTCTTAATACGAGTCGCATCTTGGGCGCACGTGTCCTCCAGAGTCCCCACACGATGCTCCACCAGCTCTACCCGGGTTGTAAAATCAGTTACCGCTTGAGCAACTGCGGTAATCTGCGAGGCCAGTCCGCCCAGGCGTCCTTCCAGGGCTTCCACCACTGCCTTCGAGACCTCCGCGATCATCGTCTGCGTTGTCAGTACCACTTGCCCGTCTGTTGCCCCGTCGGCCATTTTCGCTTCACTTCCTCGGGGCCGCTCTCGGCGGGAAGTTTTAGTGGCCATAAACCACAGGCAATGCGTTGTGCACAATGCTAGCTGCCCACTGCTGGTTTACACCTCCCCCTCGTTTCTGGATATTATTTAGGCGTCGGCAGTAAGTTAGATAACCGGGGGGAGAGCGCAGGCTCCGGAGCTAAGCAGGAGACGTCCTACTCAGCCCACCATGTCACCGGAAGTCATACCAAATCAATTAAACCTCGCCACAATAAGACCCATCCAGAAGAAATCCACACTCGACAAGAACAACCCAGCAGCATACAGACCCATCTCCAGCATACCCCTACTGGCAAAAATAATCGAAAAAACTGTACAGCACCAACTACAAGATCACATCGACAACCATGCCCCTCTGGACAACAACCAACACGGTTTCCGCCCCAACCACAGGGTAGAAACACTTCTGCTATACCTCTTCGACAGTATTCTACGACTCATAGACAACACCAAGAAAGGGATCCTACTGATCTTCATAGACATCTCATCAGCATTCGACACAGTTGACCACATGACTCTATTGGAAAGACTACAGAACATCGGACTACACGGATCCACCCTAAAATGGTTCCACTCATACTTGACTGACAGACAGATACAGGTCAAGGTAGGCCACAACACCTCCCGACCCATAAAAGTCATACAAGGAGTACCACAAGGATCGGCCTTATCAGCACTATTATTCAACCTCTACATCCAGCCAATATGCGACATCATGAAAGATCACAACATACAATATACAATCTACACAGATGACATCATGATATATACACCCATCTCAGTCGACAACCCGGACTACTCCAAAATAACAAACTGCCTCATACAAATGACAAGCTGGTTTCAAAAAAACAACCTCTCAATAAACTACAGCAAGACAGAGGCACTGATTATCACGCGAAACTCAGACTTTCTCCCCCCACCCGACATCAAGATAAGACACAATCATACCCGTAAAATCAGAAGTAAAGTACCTCGGAGTGACCCTGGACAAGGAGCTGAACCTCCAATCACGCATAAGCAGAACAGCCAAGAGCTCATATCACAGAATGAGACTCATCAGAAGACTTAAGCCCCTCTTTGCCCCAGAGCACTTTCGTACAGTCTGCCAGGCACTAATCACCCCTCTACTAGACTTCTGCAACCCAATCTACCTTGGGCTACCAAAACATACACTCAGACCGCTGCAACTGGCACAAAACACGGCCGCCCGCATAATATCTTGCACTACGAGACAGGAACACATCACACCAATACTGAAAGATCTGCACTGGCTCCCAATCAGCTCACGCATCAAATACAAAACAATCATAAACATATTCAAGATCAAACAACACTCTTCAGCCATAAGCCTACACACACTCATACAACCTGAAACAAGCACACGACCAAGGAGAAGAGGCACCGCCAATCGAGTAAACACCCCAAAAGACTTCACCAAGACCCGCAAGGACACCGCGGTACGAGCACTCTCCCTGGCTGCTCCATCAATCTGGAACACCCTCCCAGATGAACTGAGACTAACCACAGACCTCAAGGACTTCCGCAAACAGCTGAAGACAACTCTTTTCATTGAACACTATGGACATGTCACATGAGCTACCAACCAAACCAGAACATCGGATCCTCCCCCCACCCTAAGCTTGTATATATGAATGTATATTAGCTCACGATGTATAATAGCGCACAATGCAGAATGCACAACCCAAATCAAATACTCGCCACCACTAACACACTACACACACCACTGCATGAAAACACACGAACACTCCTTGATTGCTTGCCGTGGAAACCGCCTTGATTGAAGGAGAAGGCGGTATAGAAATACTGTTAAATAAATAAAAATAAATTGCCCTCACTTCAGCTAGACACATTAGTGAGCTTCAGGCTTTGGTGGCGGATCCACCCTATACCTGCTTCCACCATGATAAAGTAGTCTTTTGGCCTCACCCACACTTTATGCCAAAGGTGGTGTCTCCTTTCCATTTAAACCACTCAATTTACCTTCCAGTTTTCTTTTCTAGACCGCATGCACCTCGAGTGGAAGCAACTCTGCACACTCTTGACTACAAACGTGCGTTGGTTTTCTATCTCCGAAGGACTCAAGATCATCGTAAAACCTTGCAGTTGTTTATCTCATTTGATCCTAGTCACCTGGGATTACCTGTTACTCTCCAAATGGATAGCGGACTGCATTTCATTTGCCTATGACAAAGCAGGACTCTCCCCATTTCCAAGTAGTGACTCATCTGGTTAAAGACATCACTCTCCTTCATATAGACACCCTGCTTCGTATAGACATTCTGCATCCCCCATCTCTTCCACTGGGGGCCATTGCACCCATCTCATCCCCAGCAACGCCTTTCATGCCCTCACGTGCTCAATCCACACCTGACAGGTGTATTTTTAAGCTGATGGTAATAGTTTTTTTAACTTTTAACGGATCAGAAACAGAAATATTTGAAGCGTATCTTGCAGTGCTATATTCCAGCTAGGAATTCACTCATGGTTCTGGGTGAACTGGAGAAATGAAGAGTTGTGTGGCGTGCCTAGTCCTTTAGGGTAGTTGCTCCTGAGACATGGGTTAGCAGAAGAGATGCATGCTATGGTTAGTCTATCTAGTTTTAGAAAGGCATTAAAGACATTTCTGTTCCCTGAAGGGTAAGTGGGGTATGGTTTTGGGGTTGGGTTGATTGCTATGACAATTTGATTGGGTAAGTTTTTTTGGGGTAAAGAGTGCGGGCTTTTAAAATGTTTTTATATAGCTTTTGTAAAACTATTTTAAATTTGAAACCTTTTATAAATAAGTACCTCTGCACAAAAGTGGTGACAGGGAAGAAATGTCAAACTACAGACCCATGAGCCTTACCTCGGTGGTGGGAAAAGTAATGGAGGTGCTCCTGAAAGAGCGAATAGTGAACTTTCTCAAAACCAACAGGTTGCAAGACCCGAGGCAACATGGTTATCTCCAGGAACAAGCAGGAATGAGTCTTCACATATGGGTATCGTCGGTACTGACGGATCCTGTGCGGGAACGCTCCCCAGCGTCCAGAAAGAAAGCTTTTGGGAGCATCCCACAGCGCCTGCGCGCTGCCTTCCCGCCTTTCCTAACCGCCTCTCTCCAGTTCTTCTTTTCCGCGGAGCCAGCAGGTCGTGTTCCTGTCACCGCTGAAGAAGTTCTTTATTTTTCTTTATTTCTTTGGTCGTACGTCTGCCTTCTTCGACGTCGGACCGGTACCGCCAGTCTTTTCTTCTTTCTTCTTTTAAAAAAAAAAACAAAACCTACCATTTCCCACTTCTGTGCATTTTTTCCTTTTGGGCCTTAGCCCTAGAAAACGTTTTCCTCATGGAAAAGCCCGCTTCCGGGTTTAAAAAGTGCACGAAGTGCAGCGGTACTCTTTCTATCACTGACACCCATGACTGGTGTCTAAAATGTTTGGGTCCTGACCACTCCATCACCGATTGTGTGTCCTGTTCCATGATGTCTAAAAGAGGTCGACAGAATCGAGCGGCCAAGCTCAGTACCCTGTTTCCCTCTGATGCAGCTTCGGTGGCATCAACATCTTTCAGGGCTGCTTCTTCCTCCCATGGATCTCAGGTAACCAAACATAAGTCCAGCCGGTCCTCGAAGGGTAGATCTCCCTCTAAGTATCGAGATGCCTCTGGGCTTGCTCTCGAGGATCCTGCACCGGCAAAATTACCCCGGCGGGAGGCTCCGACTTCCAAAGCTTCATCTATGGGGTCACAGGTTGACATCGATGGCGTGGCCTCGACCGATCACCTGTTGCCATGTTCTGGGGTACCGGTGGTTTCCACTGGTACCGACATCCAGACATTGGTTGCGTCGATGGATCAGAATATTCTGACCATGCAGCGTGCCATTACGGCATTCATACTTTATTTTATTTATTTATTTATTTAGTATACATTTTGTATACCGCTACTTCCAGCGATCAGCAGCGGTTTGATTACAGATTGGAAATTGTCAAATCATGACAGGAAATTTTTGAGGTATAAACACATTGATTAGACAGGAAAGCACAGCACACAGAGAACTATTTTACAGGGAACATGGGCTATGGAGGGTTAAGTGGCTTGCCCAAGACCACAAGGAGCACCTGTGGGACTAGAAACCCCAGTCCTTCCGGTCCAAGGTTGCTGTCCTCTAGTGGGATCTGAACCCCCGACCTTCCGGCCCGAAGTACCTTGCCCCAACCACTAGGCCACTCCTCCACATACAAGCTGCGACACCTCCAGTACCGGTTCCGGCACCGATATCGGTTCCGGTGCCGGTACCGATTGCATCGACATCGGCTTCGGTGTCGACTGCAGCGGTACCCTGTTCTGTGATGCCCATCGGTACCGAATTGGTACCGATCACTCCCGATGTCGATACCACTCGGTACGCGTATCGGGCTCTGCAAGAGCATCCAGACAGGCGATACTTCGATTCTTCCGAAGACTCTGATGAATCAGAGGCTTCTGTCGAAGCATCGGTACTCCTTCCTCAGGAGCCCTCTTCTCCAAAAAGAAGAATGTCTCCTCCAGAAGACTTGTCTTTTCAAGACTTCATTAGGGAAGTGGCCAGGGGCCTCTCTATTTCAGTGGCCCCTGAACCAGAGCCTAGAGCCAAGAAATTGGATATTTTACAATATCCTAAGGCTCCTAAAGAGGCAGCTACTTTACCAATTCATGAGATCCTTTATGATCACATGTTGGGCATATGGGAGACACCTCTTACTACCTCCCCTCATTCTCGCAGGTTGGACACCATGTACCGTGTTCCTCCTGGTCCTGGCTTTCATAAGACTCAGCTTCCTCACCACTCTATTGTGGTGGAGTCTGCTATGAAGAAGATAAGAGTGCAAAAAGACACTCATCTAATCCTCCAGGAAGAGAATGCAGAACCTTGGATGCTTTTGGCCGGAGAATCTTCCAGGCCAATATGCTTACTGCCAGAATCAACTCCTATAGTCTCTATATGGGGATGTTTCTAAAGGAAGTTACAGATCATCTGCAAACTTTATCTCCTTTTATCTCAGAAGATAAAAGGAAGGAGTTTCTCACCTGGCTTAAACATGCCCAGGATGTTTCCAAATTTTCCAACCGTGCAGCCTTTGACTCTTTTGAGTGTGCCAGCAGAGCCTCGGCTATTGCCATAGGTGCACGCAGACTTGCTTGGTTACAAGCTTCTGATTTTGAACCCTGGGTCCAGGATGGATTAGGAAATATTCCTTGTACAGGTGAAAACCTTTTTGGCAAGGATTGGCAAGCAAAGGCCACTCAGATGGATGCTGAGAATTCTGCCTTAGATAGACTTTCAAAGTCTACTTCTGCTCCTGTTAGAAAAGGTTATTCAAAAAGGCTTTCTTTCCCAAAAAAGGGAAATATTATCCTGATTATGGTCACCAGGCATCTTCTGCAGGTCGTTTTGCTGCAAAGCGTCAGCAAACTACCTAAACAAGCCAAGCCTAAGGCTGCAAGGACTGCTACGGCCCAACAGCCTCAGCCTCCTCAGGGCCTTTGACTTACAACTAGAGAACTTAGCCTTTCTGGCTCTAGAAGAACCAGAGCCTCTCACCATTCCAGGAAGGTTAGCTCACTTTGCTCCCAGATGGGAACAAATCACAGCAGAGCAATGGACCCTCTCCATCATAAGGGAGGGATACAAGCTTCATTTCTTAAACCTTCCTCCTCGCACCATGGTGAGACAGTTCAATTCTCCAACATCTCTCCTCGATCCTCTGGGTCAGGAGATTACTACCCTTCTTGCCCAAAGGGCAATAGAAGAAGTACCCCTTCTTCAACAGGGTTCAGGGTTCTACTCCCCCTATTTTCTTATCCCAAAGAAGACCCATATTAGATCTCAGAGAATTGAACAAGTTTCTATGCAAGGATAAATTCAAGATGATTTCTCTCGGTGCTCTCCTTCCATACCTTCAGAGTCAGGATTGTCTTTGTTCTCTAGATCTCAAGGATGCGTACACCCATGTCCTCATCCATCCAACACACAGAAGGTTCCTTCGGTTCCTTTATCAAGGAAAGCACTACCAATACAGAGTGCTTCCTTTCGGTCTTGCCTCTGCTCCAAGAGTGTTCACAAAATGCATGGCAGTAGTAGCTGCATTTCTACGCACTCTAGGAATATTTGTATTCCCATATCTGGACGACTGGCTCATCCAAGCTCCATCCCAGACAGAGGCCCAGGCTTCCCTAGCCTGCACAAGGCGTGTTCTTCAGTATCTGGGACTGGTAATAAACATCCCAAAATCACATCTCACCCCTACTCAGTCACTAGAGTTCATAGGGGCCTTGCTGGATACCACAACTGCAAGGGCCTATCTTCCCCGAGCCCGTTGCCTACGATTGGTGCAGTTAGCCTCACAAGTTCAGTTAAAGTCCCATTTAACTGCTCGAGAGATGTTACAACTGTTAGGCCACATGGCATCTACCGTGCATGTGGTTCCTTACGCTCACCTTCACATGCGGGCAGCTCAGTGGACTCTGTCCACCCAATGGACCCAGGCATCAGGGTGCCTGTCAGACAAAATAGCAACCTCCAGTCGCCTCTTTTGGTCTCTCCAGTGGTGGAAGTCCACTCAGAATCTGTTACTGGGGTCCCCCTTTCAACAGTTGCTACCCCAAGCAACCCTTACAACAGATGCCTCTCCAAGGGGTTGGGGAGCTCATCTACAAGATCTCTCCACCCAGGGCATCTGGTCTCCACAGGAGACATCTCTACATATCAACCTCTTTGAAGCTCAGAGCAATTTTTCTAGCTCTCAGAGACTTCCACACCCTGCTCAGCTACAAGACAGTCTTCATCCACACGGACAACCAAGTAGCTATGTTCTTCATGAACAAGCAGGGCGGGACTGGCTCTCTGTCGCTTTGCAACGAAGCTTTGAGATTGTGGGCCTTTGCCAGAGAGCATCAAATTCATCTCATGGCAGTGTATCTTCCAGGGGTTCAAAACTCTTGGGCAGACAGACTCAGTCGAGTTCTGCTTCCACACGAATGGTCCCTACATGGGGACCAAATAGCCAGGATCTTTCGAATTTGGGGAACCCCGGACATAGACCTGTTTGCAAGTCCGTGGAATGCCAAACTTCCCCAGTTCTGTTCTAGAATTCCGTGTCAGGGAGTTCAGGCCAGGGATGCCTTCCTCCTCCATTGGGGGCAAGACTTCCTCTATGCCTTTCCACCCATTCCCCTAATTTCCAAGACACTGTTCAAGCTTCAGAGAGACAAGGGGTCTATAATCCTCATAGCACCACGTTGGCCACGCCAAGTGTGGTACCCTGTACTACTTCATCTCTCTCAAGCTCCCCCCCTGGACTTGGGATCTGCTCCAAACCTCCTGTCCCAGGAGGAGGGAACGTTGTGGCACCCAAATCCCCAGTCTCTTCATCTCAGTGCCTGGTTGCTGAAGGCCTAGACCTTCAAGATTTGCATCTTTCTCAGCAGGTGAAGGATATCCTTCATGCTTCCAGAAAGCCTTCCACTAGATGTTCCTATGCTTTTAAATGGAAAAGGTTTACCATTTGGTGTGCAGAGAAGGGTCTTAACCCTCTTGCAATACCTCTGAATTCTTTACTAGACTATTTGCTACATTTAACCCATGCAGGCCTTAAAACGAATTCAGTAAGAGTCCATTTGAGTGCTATTGCAGCATCCCTTAAGCCTCTCAATGGACAGCCTATTTCCTCTCATCCTCTTATTGCAAGATTCATGAGAGGCCTTCTTTTAACTAAACCTCCCATTAGACCACCTCCAGTGGCATGGGATTTGAATTTGGTTCTTGGCCAGCTTATGAAGCCACCTTTTGAACCCTTAGCCACTACCTCCTTGAAATTCCTTTCCTGGAAGGTTATTTTTCTCATTGCAGTCACCTCAGCTCGCCATATCAGTGAGCTGCAAGCCTTGGTGGCTAATCCTCCTTATACAAGGTTCCATCATGACAAGGTAGTCCTCAGAACTAATCCACACTTTATGCCTAAAGTGGTCTCACCTTTTCATCTGAACCAGGAGGTGTATTTACCTGTCTTTTTTCCAGGACCTCATGCATCAAGTGCAGAGAGGAATCTTTATACCCTGGATTGTAAGAGAGCGCTTGCTTTTTACTTACAAAGTACACAGCAACATTGAAAGTCCTCTCAACTATTTGTTGCTTTTGATCCCTCTCATTTAGGACTTCCAGTCTCTTAAGAGAACTCTGTCCAATTGGATTGCTCAGTGTATTTCTTTTGCCTACCAGAGTAAGAACCTTTCTCTGGAGGGCCATGTCACAGCTCACAATGTGAGGGCCATGGCAGCCTCTATGGCTCATCTAAACTCTGTGTCCATCGACCAAATCTGTCGAGCGGCCACCTGGGCCTCGGTTCATACCTTTACAGCCCATTACTGCTTGGACAAGGACTCCCGCCGGGATGCCTTGTTTGGTCAGGCTGTTCTCAAACACCTGTTTCATACCTAATCAACTCCTACCCCCCATCCCTGGTTGGATGCCCGAGATCCATGGGGGGAGGTAGAGCCCTTCTCAGGGACTCACAACCTTGGAGATCTCCCTGGCATCTCTAGCTGGGGAGTCCACATATGTGAAGACTCATTCCTGCTTGTTCCTGGAGATAGCACAGTTAGTTACCTGTAACAGGTGATCTCTGGGAACAGCAGGAATAAGTCTTCACACCCCACCCACCTCCCCTAGGAGTTGTATCTCTCTATCTATCTTTCCTTTCCTCTCTCTCTCTCTTTGTCTCAGCTTAAAACTCGAACTAGAGATAGGCGGTTAGGAAAGGCGGGAAGGCAGCGCGCAGGCGCTGTGGGATGCTCCCAAAAGCTTTCTTTCTGGACGCTGGGGAGCGTTCCCGCGCAGGCTCCGTCGGTACCGACGATACCCATATGTGAAGACTTATTCCTGCTGTTCCCAGAGATCACCTGTTACAGGTAAGTAACTGTGCTTTACTGAAGGATGATCTTGCCAAACAAATCTGATTGAGTTCTTTGACCGGGTGACCTGGGAGCTAGATCAGGGACATGCGATGGATGTCATCTAATTACTATCTCTGTATATAGTTTAACCCTGTTAACCAAGTTGTTACTCCTGTTCCTTGTAAAACCAAACAGAATGTTGTCTTGGTAGTTTTGTTATATTGTAAACCGCGCTGATGCCGAATAGTGCGGTATATAAGCAAATGTAATAAATAAATAAATAAAATCTACCTGGATTTCAGCAAAGCCTTTGATACTGGGCCTCATAGGAGGCTTATCAATAAACTCAGTAGCTTGGGGATGGATCCTAAGATGGTAAATTGGATCAGAAATTTGGTTGACTGACAGACGACAGAGGGTGATGGTAAATGGAGCTCACTCGGATGAAGGGAAGGTGATTAGCGGGTGCCCCAGGGGTTGGTCCTGGGCCCGGCACTGTTCAATGTATTTGTGAGTGATATTGCTGAAGGACTGAATGGAAAAGTATGTCTTTTTGCAGATGACACGAAAATTTGCAACAGAGTTGACTCCCCCGAGGGAGTGGTTAACATGAGGAAAGATCTACAAAAGCTGGAAGAATGGTCTGATGCTTGGCAATTAAGATTTAATGCAAAGAAGTGCAGAGTCATGCACTTGGGTAGCAGAAATCCAAGGGAAATGTACGTGATAGGGGGCGAGAGGTTAGTATGCACGGATCAGGAGAAAGACCTTGGTGTGATTATTTATGAAGATCTCAAGGTGGCAAAAGCCAGGAGGATGTTGGGCTGCATACAAAGAGGAATCACCAGCAGAAAGGAAGAAGTACTTATGCCACTGTACAAGTCACTGGTGAGGCCTCACTTGGAATACTGTGTTCAGTTTTGGAGACCGTATCTTGCAAAGGATGTAAAAAGACTTGAAGCTGTTCAGAGGAAGGCGACCAAAATGATTTGGAGCCTGCGTCAGAAGCCTTATGAGAAGAGACTTGAAGATCTAAACATGTAAACAGAGGAGATATGATTCAGACCTTTAAATACTTAAAGGGAAATAATGAACAAACAAACCTCTTCCAAAGACAGGAAAAGCTGTACAACTAGAGGGCACAACATGAAGCTGCGAGGTGATAAATTGAAAAGCAATGTCAGGAAATACTTTTTCACAGAAAGGGTGGTGGATGCTTGGAATGCCCTCCCGATGAAAGTGGTGGGGGCAAACACGGTGATGGAATTCAAAATGGCATGGGACAGACACAGTGGATCCCTTTACAGCAACAGGATAAAATCAAAATAAACTTAACCATCTAATTTCTCAACAAATAGGGGTGCCCTACATGGAGTGGTGGGTTCACCCCTAAACAGGGACGTGGGGAGGGGTGGCGGAGCGGCAGGTGCACCTACTCTTGCCATCATGCTGGGCAGACTAGATGGACCATGCTGGTCTTTATCTGCCATCATTTACTATGTTACTATGTAAGTAGATAGCAGTAATCTTCCAACTTGCTGTTTAATACACAAACTGGGAGGATGCATCTGCTTACATTATATATTGTGTTTGGGTTGTGGGTTTGTTTTTTTGCTGCTAAAGACCTTTTCCAGATAGCACTGCAAACAAAATATGTATATTTATCATGCTTGAATCCTCCACTTCGCCAGACAGCCCGAAGTAGCTTACAGGTGATTTATCATTCACCCAACCACTCCTAAACAACACAGTACTCAACCTTGATGAGTCTGTCACCGCCTGGTACAACAACCTCAACACCATTGCTCAATTACCACACAAAAAGAACACATCATCAAGAAAAAAAACCTCTGCTCCATGGTTTTCCCCGATTTACAGTCCTCCCTTTCCCACCTACGAAGACTCGAAAAACGCTGGCGCCGCTCACTTTCCATCGATGATCACGCAGCCTACAATCAACACCTTTCATCTCACCGCGAGGCAATCACAACCATAAGGAAGCAATACCACACTGATATGCTCAAAAGATCTTTAAACAAACCTCGCGACCTCTTCAACCTGGTCAAATCACTATCAAAGGAACCATCTTCAGAACAAAAAGAAGATATCCACCCACAGGAATTTGCTGATTACTTACAATCAAAACTTCTATAAACAGAAGAACTCTCAAAAACCACTGTACACAAAACAACCTGCATAACACCCCTATCTGCACTTACCACACCCTCTGCTAAACACATTGAAGACACAATCGCCTCACTCAACACCACGACTGCACAAACCGACCCGTGCCCAGCCTTCTGGATAAAGGATCTCCGAAGCTCATTTAGCCCTTTCATTACAAGAATCATTGACCTCTCCTTTACATCTGGCTCCTTCCCATCTGCATTAAAGCTCACATCCATTAGACCTCTGCTAAAAACGCGAAACTAGACCCTAAACGGCCCGATTCCTACAGGCCAATAGCCAGCATCCCCCTTCTAGCAAAGATATTTGAGAAAGAGGCACAAAGGCAAATCCAAGACCATATAGATTCTGCAGCCCCCCTGGACCGTTCCCAACACGGCTTCAGAGAATTCCATGGTGTTGAGACACTACTTACTACTCTATTCAATGATGTTCTCACCACCCTAGACAACCTACAGCAAGGCGTCGTACTAATCTTCTTGGATATAGCAGCAGCATTCGATTCAGTAAACCATGAGATCCTCCTCGGTCGACTAAAAGAAAAAGGCATCTGTAACTCAGCACTCGAATGGTGCAAATCATACCTCGACACCAGAATGCAATATGTGAAATCCGCAACAGGAGAATCCAAACTCTTCCATCAAAAACAAGGCGTTCCACAAGGGTCCTCTCTCTCTTCCCTCATGTTCAACATCTATATGCAGCCGATCTGCAATATCATCAGATCATTCAATGTGAGATGCATGGTATATGCGGATGATATCCTACTCTACATGCCATTTTCCACAAAGCAAATGGATTTACTGCCTATAACTAATTGCTTCAATGCAGTCTCTGAATGGCTCCTGTCACAGAACCTTCGTTCTCCAGGACCAAGCAGGAAGTCAGTCCTCACATATGGGTGACGTCGGCGCCGACGGAGCCCTCGCGGAGCAATTTTCCCCAGCTTTCAAAGAAAGCCTTTGGGAATTGCAGCGTGCATGCGCGGTCCCCTTCCCGCCCAAGGGTGCCATCTTAGCCAGTCTTCTTTTTTCCGCGGAGCCCTACAGACGTGCCCGTCTTGTCCCCGCTAAAAAGTTGATTTTTTCGTGATTTATCTCTTTTTTTCTCGGTCGATTCGACGACGGTCCTTTTCCTGCCCGGACTCGCGACGCCGTTGCGAGTCCTTCTGTTATTTTTCGGTTTTTCTGATTTTCTGTCAGTTTCGTTTTCGGTTTTTCGCTGGCAGCCCGGTCCTTTGACCTTGCAGGGGCCCTTTTTCCCCCGATGGCTGCCAGTGGTTTCAAGCGGTGTGTTCAGTGTGACAGAAATATGTCACTCACTGACACACATGATAATTGCCTCCGCTGCCTCGGCCCGGATCACGAGGAACTGATCTGTGGGGCCTGCAGCAAGATGTCCTCCAAAGCGTTAAGGAGTCGGCGGCATCAGCGGGAACGAATCTTCGCTGATCCCGCCCTTACCCGGACCTCGTCGGAGGCCTCGGCGTCCAGAGGTTCCAGCTCTGACCGTCGCCGGAGTTCCTCCGACAGGGGTTCTCCCTCCGGGGACCGCCTCCGGAGGACGCCCGGTTCTCGGACTTCGTCAGGGATATGGCCAAGGCTTTGGCCTTCCCTGTGGATCCCGAGGAGGAGCCCCGAGCCGAAGAGCTCGATGCCCTCCAGTACGACTCTCCCGCCAGGGAGCACTTTACTGTACCGGTTCCTCCCATGCTGGAACGACTACTCTTCCGCATGTGGGAGAGTCCGGCATCGTCGCCGGTATTAAGCAAGCGGGTCGATTCCATTTATCGAGTCCGCAAGAGCCCTGGCTTCCAAAAAGCACAGCTACCGCACCATTCCATGGTGGTGGAATCGGCCATGCATAGGCTTAAGAGCCAGAAGATGCACTCCTCGGTGCCTCCTGGCAGGGAGGCCCGCAACCTGGATGGCCTAGGTAAGAAGTGTTTCCAGGGCTCTATGCTTGCTTGTCGGGTCCAGACCTACCAGCTCTACATGGGCATGTATCTCAGAGACCTGGCTAAAGAGATAGCCGGATTCTCCGCTGGGCTGTCCGAGGAACCTTTGCGGAGGTTCCTAGCCTTGACAACTGGCCAAATTCATGTCTCGAGCAGCCTATGATGGCTTTGAAGCATCGGCACGTGTGGCCGCAGCCGGCATCGGTGCCCGCCGACAGGCTTGGCTTCAGTCGTCTGACCTTGAACCCTGGGTGCAGGACAAGTTGGTCGATGTCCCCTGCCGAGGTGAGAACCTCTTTGGCAAGCCCATGGCTGAAAAGGCTGCACAAATCGAGACAGAGACTCTCACCAGAACTAGGCTTTCTGGGAAGACCTCCGCCCCTTCCCAGAAGAAGAAGGGCTCGGGAAAGAAGTCCTTTTACCCGAGAAAGGCGGCTGCCTATAAACACTACCCTCAATATCAGGCCTCCGCAGCTCCCCAACAGGGTCAGCAGGCCAAGGGACGGGGTAACGGGTCCCGTAGGCAGCAAGCCCCCAAGCCTGCACCACCGGCCCCTGCTCAGCAGGGTGGGGGTTTTTGACTTCATCAGCATAGCCTCTCCCCCTCTGCTGGTTCCTCCCAGCACAGGAGGCCGGCTGGTTCACTTTGCCCACAGGTGGTCCAACGTCACCTCAGATGCCTGGGTGCTTCAGGTGGTGAGAGAAGGCTATCTTCTCCACTTCCACCAGATCCCTCCCTCCTATTTCCCGGGAGAACCTCCACGACTCCCTTTGCACAGGGACTTACTCCTTCAGGAGTTAGCAAGTCTTCTTCAGGAACAGGCTGTGGAACCGGTGCCCCACCACCTGAGGGGTCAAGGCTTCTATTCCAGGTATTTCCTAATACCAAAAAGAACAGGAGGCCTCAGACCCATCCTGGACTTGCGCAACCTCAACAAGTTCCTCGTCAGGGAGAAGTTCAAGATGCTTACCCTTGGAATCCTTCTGCCCTACCTCCAGCAGGGAGATTAGCTATGCTCCTTGGATCTAAAGGATGCCTACACGCACATCCTCATCCACCCAAGCCACCGCCAATACCTAAGGTTTGTGGTGGCAGGAAATCATTACCAGTACAGAGTACTGCCCTTTGGCCTATCCTCCGCACCACGAGTCTTCACAAAATGTCTCGGGGTGGTGGCGGCTTATCTCCGGTTTCACGGCCTCTATGTCTTTCCATACCTAGACGACTGGCTCATCAGAGCATCGTCCTCTCCAGAAGTCACTAAAGCCACACACCGCACTGTGACTCTTCTCCAGTACTTGGGCTTTGTCATAAACTTCGCAAAGTCCACTTTGCTCCCCTCGCAAGATCTCGAGTTCATCGGCGCAAGATTGCACACTCTTCAGGCACGAGCTTTCCTGCCTCTCGACAGGGCTCAACGGCTCATGGACCTAGCCGGCCGCTTTCGCAGCCAGTCCCTGGTCTCCGCCAGGCGCTTCCTGAGACTACTCGGCCATATGGCTTCCACCGTCCACGTGACCCCCAATGCCCGCCTGAATATGCGGCCTGCTCAATGGTGCCTTCGCAAGCAGTGGCAACAGGCCACGGGCGGCCTAGCCGACTTAGTGCGCATCTCCGGCCCGCTGGCCTCTTCTCTACAGTGGTGGCTTCATCGGCCGAACCTGGTGCTCGGAATGCCTTTTCAGTCTCCTCCGCCGGCTCAGGTGCTGACGACCGATGCTTCTCTCCTGGGATGGGGAGCGCATTGCCAAGGGGCATGTACTCAAGGTCTCTGGACCACGTGGGAGTCTGCGCAGCAGATCAACTTCCTGGAGCTCAGAGCAATCCGTCTGGCTCTCAAGGCTTTCTCCCACCTGACTTCTCACCAGTCCGTCCTTGTCCAGACGGACAATCAAGTTGCCATGTTCTACGTGAACAAACAGGGAGGCACGGGCTCCTTCCTTTTCTGTCGAGAAGCACAGAGGCTCTGCTCTTGGGCCGTCAGCCACGGCATTCTTCTCAAGGCAGTTTATCTCCCAGGCCAAGAAAATTGCCTGGCGGACAAACTCAGCAGGATCCTCCAGCCGCACGAGTGGCGCCTGGATCCCTTGGTAGTTCAGAAACTTTTTCTGAAGTGGGGCCTCCCCACGATGGATCTCTTTGCCAGTCCTCTCAACCGGCAACTTCCTCGCTTCTGCTCTCGGCAGCCGCATCCCCTTCGAGTAGCGCCGGATGCTTTCCTGCTCTCATGGTCGGAAAGCCTTCTGTATGCCTTTCCTCCCATACCGCTAGTCTCCCGAACTCTTTTCAAGGTTCTCCGAGACAAAGCTTCCATGATCCTGATAGCTCCTCGCTGGCCCAGACAGCCGTGGTTTCCACTCCTGCTGCAATTAGCGGTGGAGGATCCGTTCCCTCTGGGGTTTCAACCAGATCTCCTAACACAGGATCAGGGGTCCCTGCTACACCCCTGTAATCTTCTGAATATGTAATCTCTGGTCTAGTCTCCGCTTGGTCCTGGGTTCATTTCACGTCACAGACGCAGGAGGGCTTGTAATAAGACCAGCAAACAGGTGTGGCTTGGAGAAAGGTTTTTATGTACAAATAGGCTTAATACATAGGTATTGAACAGAGGTATATAGTGATTGTTACAGAGCTGTTTCAGTGTGTATCATTGAATCTGTGTGTGTGCATGTGTGAAGTGTGAGAGAGATAGAGGCCAGAACATGTGGGTCAGAGCCGCATGGTAGGCCAGAACATGTGGGTAGAGAGAGAGAGAGAGAGGGGGAGGGGTGAAGGGAGTTGAGTATCAGAGTCTCATTGTAGTGTCCAAACCTGTCCGAGGAAAGAGAGAGAGAGAGAGAGACAGGAAGTGTGTCTGTCCTTTATAGTGCCTCTCCAGCAGTTTCCCCTTGAGGTCTGCTATTGTCTTTGGCCACTCCCTTTAAGGTCTACCCATCTTGATTTAGCAAGGAGGGGCTGCAGCCAGGTCCTAGAGACTGACGTCAACCAGGGGTCAGAGTTTAGACTGAATTAAACAGAGTCCATAGCTGCATGAAATGTATGCTGACATCTCCCACACCTTTTTTATTTTTATTTATTATTTGTGCCTGGAATTGGTGGAAGCAAACCTGTGGTACCTGTCCCAGCTGCCATTACCTGATAGTAGGCAGCTCGTCGAATACCTCCTGTATTAAATACCTTGCTATGTCTAGCAGGTCCCCTGTCCTGCACAGTACTGTCTCTAGTGTTCTAGAGATAAACAAGTCTCCTTATGAGTCCAAACCTCGTGTCTTAGGTTGAGCAGCCACTACTGGGGGGGGAACCCAATATGCCACTTACATACCCGTCTTAGAGAGAGTGAACAGTGCATAAGGTCTGCAGGAATTTTTAAGGAGGCTAAAACCAAAAGGTACCAGGATGCTATGAGTGAGGATAGGCAGCAATACTAGACTGCAGCTGACTCTGGTATTCAGTGTAATAGTAAATGCCAAATTAGCCAAATTAGCAGGCCAAATTAGCCTGGATGTAGGGGTGGATGCTGGAGAGGTTCAGTGTAACTACCTTAAAATGTTGTTGTTCTGTATGACATGCGCTGCAAGGAAATGTACATTATTTTTTTTTTCATCTTACAGCACAAGAAAATTACAATAATGCATAGCAATATTTGTACAGCAGTTAAAATAATAATAGGGTGAATAAAAACATTAAAGACATGATCAGCAGTAGGTGAGTAACCAAATAACAATTCCCACACAGACACATGAGCATCTTGTAGCAAGTGTCCAACAATTTGTTGAATGTGTCCATTCTCATAGGCGATGGTGTGATTCACTTCAGTGGATGTTGTTTTAAGGTGATCAATATAGGCATGGAGTTCTGTAAAGTTGAGCAGTTTATGTAGTGTCTCTTCTCCCATGCCAAGTGGTAATGGATGCACAGCATATGAGATAAAGTCTGGAATGTCCATAGAGTCATTGGTAACCAGCGGTGTGGAATAAGTTGTCCCATTAATGGTGAGGGAGACCAGTGGTGTATGACTGCACCAGGTATTGTTTGGTAAATAGTTTGAACTGTACAACAAAGTGTTCTTGGGAAGGCGAATGTCATGCATTCTGGGAGCAATTGAAAAAGAGACTTTCTGGGGAAAGAACAGATGAAAACAAAAGTGTCCAGCTCCAAGGTAGTCAGGGGATATGAGAGCTTAACAGTCAGGGAGCAAGAGGAAGAATTGTTCCAGCAGGAGGTGTCAGCCTCTTTAAACTGGTGAGGTTGACACTTGAACTGAAATGTAGTCTGCTCGCACAAACTGGGGTCCATTGGCTTGAATGAAGTCCAGGTGTTGTCCAGTGGCTGTACCCATGTGAGATGGTCCACAGGATACATAAGCATATTATCAAACTGCACCCCAATATTAACAACAGGATAACTGTGTGTTGTCCTGACCATGGGATCAAAGTACAGATAGAGCAGCCTTGTGGTGAACAAATGGGAACACTAACTGTCCACCAATCAAGGTGAGCTATAGCAAATTCAGGTATTTTGGTACTAGCCATATGGATGAGAGATGGTGGCCAGTGTCCTAACTTAGCAGTGATCAGAATTTCCTTTAGTATAGTAATAAGCTCGATCTGTACTTGATCACAGGCAAGAGCCCAGGAAATATTCTTTCCCAATCTATATTCTGCATGTGCTAAGGTAACACTTTTCTGTTCTATAATGGGAGATATAAGAGCAAAGGTATCTACCACTACATTGGACAGTTTAGAGGAAGCTTCATTAATAATATGTTGTGAGGTAAAACCATCAGCAGCATGCTGAGCAGTGGATCCCATTTTATTACGGAGCACCTCTATATCAATTACATTAAGGGCACCCAGTGCAGTCCCTGTGCCACCTAAAATTGTATCAATTAATTCACGCTTGTGTCAAAATTGCTTAGCTCTGGGTGTTACTGACTGCATATCAAACCAAGTATTGAGCATTTGTATGTGGTTGGCCACAAACTGAGAGCAATTTGGATATTTGTGAGTAACTAGAAACAATTTGGGAAATAGATGTCAAGTAAGAAAATGGTATTCCACATCATATAAAACATCGTGTGGTGCATCATATTTAATCTGAAAGGGATGTCCTTCCTGAAATAGGTGGATATCAGAAAGGTAGAGTACAGGAGGAACAGAAGTGGTGGGAGGGGTGGGATGAGGGGTGGTAGGTAAACAAGATACATCCAAAAGGAATGAAGTCTCAGTGATGTGCTGTTGATCACTCAAACCCATGTATAAGTTATTTTCCAGGTACCTCTGTCCTAACAGGAAATATTGTACAAAATCAAAGCAGGAGGACCTAGAAAGTAACGTTCTGGGCGTGCCCTCAATTCTTGTGTCCTTTCTAGAGAAGTGGAAACTGGTGGCTCCCACTGTACTTGAGTGATGTTTAATGAATAGAACACTGGCTTGTCCTGTACCGAACAGAAACTCAGGATGACCAGATCCTTTCCTTCCGGGAACGGTGGGGGTATTTCTTGATAACGATATACCCCACTTGTGGAGTTAGCACAGCCAATCGTGCATATTCGGATGATAGTTCCTGTAATGAGACTTGAGTGGAAGAGAGCAGATACAAGAACAACAGCAAACCGAGACATAATAAAAGCAAACTTGTTTCACTCTACTAGGGAGTAAACTAATGCTCCCCACTTATACTATGTAACACCAAAACAAAAAAAATTTTTTACTAATTTCTAACTAACTACTTATTTACATAACTATTAAACACATGTCAACTATACAGCAGGAGTAAATAGTTACCGTCCTCAAGCGATTTCTGTTCAGAAAGCAGCTGTCCGTGCTGTCTTCATAAAGCAGCTGTCCGTGCTGTCTTCAGGTGGTATCTGAAAACAAAGACTGATAAAACACATATTACCCATATGGTTTTAACTGGGTGATGTGTTTCCAGTACTGCTGGTTGTCGTGCATTAGGATAGGCTTGGGCCTAAGGTATCAGTAACTGAGTATGGTCCCTCCCACTGTGCAGTTCCAAAGGGGAGTTTTGGTCTAGGTCTCATCTCTGCAAGACACTAGTGACAGGGCTTCCTTCATGTAATCATGAAATATTGATGGTGAATCCTTAAATCCCTGTGGAGGCACAGTCCATGCACACTGTTTCGACCAGGCTGGTGAATTGCATGTGGAAGAAATAGGTCTAATCAGATCCCTCTCCTCCAGTATCTTCACAATTTTAGTGACTGGTTCTATAGCCTGATGAGGTACTGGGTATTGCTTCTGTGGTGGAGGATCCTCACCTTCCAACAGTATTTCTGTGTGCATTTTCCCACAATCTAACTTGTCTTGAGCCCAGACTGGAATATCAGCCACTTCTGAGGGAATTACACACAGATCATACTGTTGAGCTGCCTTAGTGCACTGAGTTGCTAACTGCATGGGGATGACTTCATGCACTAAAGTTTTAGAAGCACTTGAAGTTCCTGAATACTGCCACAATTTAAGATTAGCCATATCCACCACCAAATTTAACTGGTTGAGAACATCAATTCCAATTATTTCTTTTGGTGTGTTCACTATAGTGGAGGCAGTGGTTTCCAACATTTCCTTATTTTGTTCACTGTGCACAGGGATACCCCATTTAACTGGGATAGCCACACATTTGGAAGCTGTGTCATTAATTCCTTGAATTTCATAAATTTCCATATTTTCCTGATCTGCAGTGGGAGAAGCTCTGTTAGTAAAACTAATTCCAGCCCCTGTGTCAATCAAAGCTAATTTATCCTGACCCCCTACTCTACTGATAACATTGGGGCGTGCACAAGAGTCCAGTATCAAGGGTGTTACAAGCCTTAAATTGTGTCCTGGGCCTGTATCCATTTCATCACCCAGAGGCTCTGGAATTGAGTCCTCTGCTGAGATAAAGGAGGCAGGCTGGGCTATGAAGGCTTGAGACATTTTGATATCTGAACTCAAGAGGTCAGGACATCCCTATGCCCTAGCCTTGTGTTTGTCCTGAGCTGCTTGTAAATCCTGTTTTAATTTATCTATTTCTATCTGCAGTGTATGTTTATCTTGTTCCCATTTAGTTTTTTCCTTTTCTAGCCCATCTCTCTGTGCTTTGAGCTCTTGAAAGGGGATGTAACCTGAGGAGTTTCTAAAAGTACCTCTGCCGTGTGCTCTCCAAGGGGCGTGGCCTCTGTCGGTGTTTCTTGTGTACTGAGAGGATCCTTCAGCTTGCCACTTAGGGGTGTGTCCTCTGTCTGTGTTTCTTATGTACTGAGAGGATTCATTGGCCTGCCACTTCCGTGCCTCTGATACTGTAATGACCTGCGAGGGCTGGGTCTTCCAAACAGACCCAATTCTGAGCATTAGAGTATCAAAAGGGGTTGCTTCAGGGTCTTCAGAAAATAACAGAAGGTGTTTTGTAATCTCAGGGGATAGCAATTCTAATAAAAATTCCTTATGCATGCTCTCCCCATAATCTTCTGCTTTGGGCCAGGACTCCTGCTCATTAAGAACTGCTTTTAAAATCCAGGCTCTATATGCAAACTGTTCCAGTGTATCATCTGGTAAAGGTGAAATAATTTTAAATACTTGCATTGGGGAACAGTGAAATAGTTTCTCAGTACCCCTTTTAACCAACTGGTATGGGTGAGTGAGAGAGCCAACCCTGTAATAGTGTGGCCCTAGAGCCAGATGCATAAGTCTATCAAAGTCTGATTGTTTTCTTCTGTATTTCCCTAGACCCCAGTGAATCAGAATATCAATCGCCCATTTAACCCACTGATTTACATTAAGAGGCATAGTGCCAATTTTCTCAACTATTTTTTCAATATCTCTATCTTTTAAATTTTCCTGGAACATTAATTTAACTTCATTACTGGGTGTCATGTCTAAGTCATCAGAATTATTTTCCTGACAGAGATTGCTGGGTTCTGGCTGAGATAAACTATCAGAATTTTGTTCTGATTCAGCTGTATTCTTTCCATTCCTAAGTTCAACTATGCATACTTTAGAATTCTTTTGTTGCTGATCAGGTGTGTCATAGGCATAGGGAATGGGTGTATCTTTGTTCTTTTGTTTCTCTCTAGCTGGTATGCATGGCTCATAGGCATATGGTGCTGAGGGAGGGGTAGGTGTTGACTTTCTTGCAGAGGCCACTTGATCTTTAAGGTGCCTCAATTCAAGTTTAAGTGCTTCTAATTGTTCACTAACAGTTATAAAAGAATTTGTGGCTTGAATCACTTGAGTTCTCTGAATAGAAATACAACTTTGTGCCTCCTCCAGTTCTTTGATCAATTGGCTACACTGAGAAGTCAGTTCAGAGTTTTCTTTTTTCATGCTAATTAGTCCTCTGTACATGCCCTGGATGAAGAGGCATTTTCTTTTATTTGTTTTCTTTTTGAATTCATGATCATGGCTTAACATTCGTTTTTGAATATTATACCATGAGTCAGGGAATTCCCCTTCATATGGACCTCCTTTTCTCTTACAATATGAAATTAGAATTTCTGTAAGTTCTTTAAAATCAAATGCTTCCATATTAGATACTGCAGAAAGGCTGTAGTTGGACAATCTAAAATGTGTAACCATAGAAGGAGGAATGCTAACTTAAAAGGTATTTCACACCTATTTAACAGGGTGGAGTAGATTAACAGAATTGTATCAGTTGCAGCCAGCTGTAAGCCTGCTCTCAGTAAGAAAGTTACTGACAGGAAACAGAGAAATAAAAGTAAAAAAGGGACAGGAGATTAACAGAATAGTCAGATATTCCTGCTCACACCAAGATATATACTGACAGGAGAGAGAAATAAAAGTCAAACAGACAAGAGGTAAATTAATGTTACCAGGAAAGATGTATATTGTACTCTATGAGGAATATTTAACTGTGTAACTCTGTATTTTCTTAGCAGTTCAAATACTATATAAAATCTGTAGCAAGCCTATACATAAAAATAAGACAATTGCAAGCCACTCTGTGTAATGTCCTTAAAATTCTAGATTCTTACAGAGCCTTTTGACACTAAAAGTCTCACCTTGTCTAACCCACAAAACAAAATTGTAAATGGTCACAAGGGCTATTGATTTTCCTGTCTCACTCTGTCTGAAATCTACTTAATGTATTATACAAAATTATTACTTACCCAACTGGAGGTCTGCTGTGAAATCCGAGAGACGAGCCCCCAATATGTAATCTTCTGAATATGTAATCTCTCGTCTAGTCTCCGCTTGGTCCTGGGTTCATTTCACGTCACAGACGCAGGAGGGCTTGTAATAAGACCAGCAAACAGGTGTGGCTTGGAGAAAGGTTTTTATGTACAAATAGGCTTAATACATAGGTATTGAACAGAGGTATATAGTGATTGTTACAGAGCTGTTTCAGTGTGTATCATTGAATCTGTGTGTGTGCATGTGTGAAGTGTGAGAGAGATAGAGGCCAGAACATGTGGGTCAGAGCCGCATGGTAGGCCAGAACATGTGGGTAGAGAGAGAGAGAGAGGGGGAGGGGTGAAGGGAGTTGAGTATCAGAGTCTCATTGTAGTGTCCAAACCTGTCCGAGGAAAGAGAGAGAGAGAGAGAGACAGGAAGTGTGTCTGTCCTTTATAGTGCCTCTCCAGCAGTTTCCCCTTGAGGTCTGCTATTGTCTTTGGCCACTCCCTTTAAGGTCTACCCATCTTGATTTAGCAAGGAGGGGCTGCAGCCAGGTCCTAGAGACTGACGTCAACCAGGGGTCAGAGTTTAGACTGAATTAAACAGAGTCCATAGCTGCATGAAATGTATGCTGACAACCCCAACCTCAGATCTCTACATCTGATGGCCTGGCGGCTGAAAGGGTAGTCCTTGCTCCCCTTCTATTGCCGGCAGAGGTGGAAGAGGTCGTCCTAGCTTCCCGGCGACCTTCTACCCGCAAATGCTACGCCCTTAATTGGCGTCGCTTTTCCGCTTGGTGTGCCCAGCAGTCTCAGGATCCCTTCTCCTGCTCGGTGTCGGTGATCTTGCAGTACTTGCTCTACCTCTCTAATCTGGGACTTAAGTCCAACTCCGTCAAAGTTCACCTCAGTGCTCTCTCAGCACATCATGTGCCGGTGGACGGCAGACCTCTTTCCAGCGACCCTCTCGTGGCGAGGTTTCTCCGAGGTCTCCTTCTACTTAAACCACCTCTGCGCCCGCCAGCACCTGACTGGGATCTGAATGTGGTTTTACAGCGGATCACCTGTCCGCCTTTTGAACCTATGGCTACCTGTTCTCTACGTTTTCTTTCTTGGAAAACCTTATTCCTGATAGCCCTCACTTCCGCTAGACGCGTAAGTGAATTGCAGGCCCTCGTGTCTGATCCCCCTTACACTCGGTTCTACAAAAATAGGGTAGTCCTACGGACTCACCCAAAATTTCTTCCAAAGGTGGTCTCCCCTTTTCACATCAATCAGGAGGTGGTACTTCCGACCTTCTTTCCCAGGCCACACTCCAGCCGAGCTGAAATGGTCCTGCATATCCTGGACTGTAGAAGGGCATTGAACTTCTACCTTGACCGTACGCGGGAGCACCGTAAAGCTGCTCAGCTTTTTGTATCTTTTGACCCCAATAAATTGGGGCTCCCGGTCTCCAAGCGTACGCTGTCCATCTGGGTTGCTGACTGTATCGCTTGGGCTTATGGGGCAGCCGGACTCTCCTTAGAAAGTCGAGTCACGGCTCATTGTGTTCGGGCGAAGGCCACGTCAGTGGCTTACCTCCGCTCTGTTCCATTGGCAGACATCTGCCGGGCCGCTACTTGGTCTTCGAGCCAGACTTTTGCGGTCCATTACTGCCTCGAGAGGGAGTCCCGCAGGGACAGTGCTTTCGGACAGGCAGTCCTCCGAAATCTCTTCGAGGTTTGAGCAACTCCTACCCTCCATCCCGGATGGGGGCTACCGGTGGGTAATAATTCAGCGAAGATTCCTTCCTTCTGTACTGCTGAGCTAGAGGGAGCTCATTTTGTGCTTAGGGCCTTAAGCTTGGGAGTCCCATATGTGAGGACTGACTTCCTGCTTGGTCCTGGAGAAAGCGTAGTTACTCACCTGTAACAGGTGTTCTCCAGGAGCAGCAGGAATCAGTCCTCACAACCCTCCCTCCTCCCCTTGGAGTTGCAATTATCTGCTTTAGTTTTTTTTTGCAAATTTTATGCTGTCTTTTAGCTATGTCATCTGACTGGCTAAGATGGCACCCTTGGGCGGGAAGGGGACCGCGCATGCGCGCTGCAATTCCCAAAGGCTTTCTTTGAAAGCTGGGGAAAATTGCTCCGCGAGGGCTCCGTCGGCGCCGACGTCACCCATATGTGAGGACTGATTCCTGCTGCTCCTGGAGAACACCTGTTACAGGTGAGTAACTACGCTCATTCAGCACAAGAAAACTGAGGTTCTCTTTATCTCCAGAGACCCCAACTTCACCCCACCACCATATATAAACGTCAGGGGAGCTGAACTATACACCAAGGAAGCAATAAAATACCTCGGAGTAACACTTGACCATCGGCTCAACATGATACCACACATACTTGTTGAGATATAAGAGTTAGTTATGTTTCTTTTGATTTTATCCTGTTGCTAAAAAGGGATCCACTGTGTCCCATGCCATTTTGAATTCTGTCACTGTATTTGCCCCCACCACTTCCATTGGGAGGCCATTCCAAGCATCTACCACCCTTTTAGGGAAAACATTTTTTCCTGACATTGCTTTTCAGTTTACCCCTTTGCAGCTTCATGTTATGCCCTCTAGTTTTACAGCTTCCCCGTCTTTGGAAGAGGTTTGTTCATTTATAAATATTTGAAGGTCTGAATCATATCCCCCTGTCCTTTCTCTTCTCCAGAGTGTACATATTTAGGTCTTCATGTCTCTTTATCTTTATTATGACATTTGCTTGACTGCCAAGGCATCAGGGCAGTTTACAATAAAAAAAAAGCAGACTGCAATTAGAGAAGGAAAGGAATGCCAATTATGTGACAGGAAATATAAGATAAGCTACAGTCAGAGGAAGAGAGTAAATATACCCACTTCAGTAAGTTAAGTAGGAGTGGGGAGTAGGTCAAATGCCTGACAGAAAAGGTGAGTTTTCAGTAATGACTTAAACCGAGGGGGTATGAGTGCTCAGAACGGAGAGAGAGGGGTAGGGAATTCCATAGGGCTGGTCCAAGGAAAAAGAAAGCAGCATGGTGGGTATGTTCGAGACAGGCCTGGGCAGGAGAAGGGAGGGCCAAGCGGTCATTATGGAGGGAAAGGAGGGTGCGGGGGTGGATGAGGTGAGCATGGATAAGATCGGCAAGGTATTGAGGGTGGCCAGTATGGTTCGCTCTATGGACAGTGATAAGAACCTTGTATTGATTGCGATAGTGTATCGGAAGCCAGTGGAGCTGAACTAAAAGGGTGGTGACGTGAACTCTGTGGTTGGCATGGTTAATGAGATGGGCTGTGGTATTTTTTACAAGCTGTAGGCGATGAAGTTGATACAGGGGGACACCCGCCAGGACAACATTGCCGTACATAAGAACATAAGATATGCCATACCGTAGTCAAGGCGGGATAAGAGGAGTGACGCTGTAAGCGTGACCAGGGAAGTGGGGGGAAGGAAGGAGCGTACTACATGAAATTGACCAAGAATGCAGAAAGAATGATGGACAAGGGAAGAAATATGTTGGTGGAACATAAGGGCAGAGTCAAGGGTGACCCCAAGTAGCGCAATGTCGGTGCAAGTGGGAAAGGAGTGCCGGAGAGAGAGGGTGATGGGTCAGGGATAGGTGCACTGAAAGTGAGCCACATGGCTGCGGACGTGGAAGGATTCAAATGGAGATAATTTGCCGCCAGCCAGGAGGAAATACTGGAAAGACGAGCATTGAGGGGAGAGAGGAGAGAGTGGGCAGGCATGAAAAGGAGGAGTATGTCATTGACATAGTAATACGCTGATATTTCAGACTGTTGAATGACTAGTGTAAGAGGAGCTAAGAAGAGACTGAAGAGGAGGGACAGCACCGAACCCTGCGGAACCCCACAGGGAAGAGGGGTAGGAGGAGAGGAAGAAGAGCCCATATGAACCGAGAGAGAACGAGAGGATAGGAAAAATCTGAACCATTTGAGAACCGTCCCATGTACCCCATAATCAGCAAAGCATGTGAGGAGTGTGGGGTGGTCCACAAGGTCGAAGGCGGAAGAGAGATGGCGCCACGTTCGTGTGTTATATGTATCTCATTGAGAAGGGAGAGGAGGATGGTTTCCATATTGTAGACAGGCTGAAAGTCTGACTGGCCGAGGGTGTAGTGTAAGTGTGGCATCCAGGTGGGAGGACAGTTGGGTGAAGACTAAGGTTTCAAGGAACTTGGAGAGGAGTAGAAGTTTGGAAATGGGCCTCCAGTGAGCAGGGACAGAAGGGTTTCGTGAGGGCTGCTTGAGCACAGGACAAACGATAGCATGTTTCCAGTCAGAGGGGAAGGAACCCAAGGAGAGACTAGTGTTGATTAGACTGAGGGCGAAGGGGAGAAGAGCTAACGAAGGTTCTAAAAGCCAATGGGAAGGAATGGGATCGACGGGACAAGTCGTCTTGTGGGATTTATGAAGGACTGAGAAATGTTCAGTTTCTGTAACCGGATAAAAGGTGATCCAGGTGTGCATGAGAGAAGGGCAGGGTGAGGGTAGCACCTCAGATGGGGCGGGTCTTCTGACACAGGCTCCAAATCATTTTGGTCGCCTTCCTCTGAATCTTTTACTGTCTTTTTTTATTTCCTTTGCGAGATATGGTCTCCAAAACTGAACACAATATTCCAAGTGAGGCCTCATCAGCGACTTGTACAGTGGCATTAATACCTCCTCCTTTCTGCTGGTAATTCCTCTCTGTATGCAACGCAGCATCCTTCTGACTTTTGCCATCACCTTGTCACACTGTTTTGCCACTTTGAGCTCCTCAGAAATAATCGCTCCAAGGTCTTTCTCCTGGTCCGTGCATGCCAACCTCTCCCCCCTATCGCATATAATTCCCTTGGATTTCTGCTTCCCAAGTGCATGACACTGCACTTCTTCACTTTAAATCTTAACTGCCAAGCATTAGACCATTCTTCAAGCTTTTGTAGATCTTTCCTCATGTTATCCACTCCCTCAGGGGAGTCCACTCTGTTGCAAATTTTCATGTCATCTGCAAAAAGACAGACTTTTCCATTCAGTCCTTAAACAATATCACTCAAAATACATTGAACAGTATTGGTCCCAGGACCGAACACTGGAGCACACCACTAATCACCTTCCTTTCATCTGAGGGAATTCCGTTTGCCATCACCTTCTGTCATCTGTCAGTCGACCAATTTCTGATACAGTTCACCATATTGGGACCCATTCCCAAGCTATTTAGTTTATTGATAAGCTTCCTATAAGGAACAGTATCAAAGGCTTTGCTGAAATCTAGGTAGATCACATCAATCTCATGCCCTTAATCTAGTTCTCTGGTCACCCAATCAAAGAACTCAATCAGATTTGTTTGGCAAGATCGCCTTTGGTAAAATCATGTTGCCTCGGATCATGCAACGTGCTGGTTTCAAGAAAGTCCACTATTTACTCTTTCAAGAGCACCTCTATTACTTTTCCTGCCACCTAGGTAAGGCTTACTGTCCTGTAGTTTGTCACTTCTTCCCTATTACCACTTTTGTGAAGAGATACCACATCAGCCCTTCTCCAGTCCTGTGGAACTTCTCCTGTCTCCAAGGATCTATTAAAAACATCCTTTAACGGCCCTGCAAGAACCTCTCTGAGCTCTTTCAGTATCCTGGGATGTATCCCATTCGGTCCCCTGGCCTTGTCCGTTTTCAGTTTTTCAAGCTGTTCAAGCATATTATCTTTAGTGAATAGTGTGGTGTCTACTCCATTCCCATTTGTATGTTTGTCAATTACAGGTGGTCCTTCTCCAGGATTTTCTTTAATAAAAATAGAACAGAAAAATTTGTCTAGCATTTTCACTTTTTCAATGTCACTTTCACAAATCTATCCTCGGCACTTTTGAGTCTTGCATTTCCACCTCTGATCTTCCTCTTCTCATGAATATACCTGTAAAAGGTTTTGTCACTACACTTCATGTCTTTAGCCATCTTTTCTTCTGCCTTTGATTTTGCTATATTTATTTCTCTTTTTGTTTCTTTGAGCTTTATGCTGTATTCTTTTCTGTGTTCCTCTGTTTTGCGAACTTCTGAATTTTGTGAAAGCTGTGTTTTTTACCTTTATTTGTGCTACCACTTCTTTGGAGAACCAAATAGGTTTCCTTTTCCTCTTGTTTTTATTTACTTTCCTTACATATATATCTATTGCCCCTTATATTGCCTCCTTTAGTTTAGCCCACTGTAATTCCACTTCTCTTATTCCTTCCCACCCTGACAACCCCTCCTTCAGGCACATGGCCATTTAAGACAGTGTTTTTGAAGTCTAGGACTTTGAGCTTGCTGTGATTGGACTCCACCTTGGCTTTTATCTTAAACCACACTGTGTGATGATTTCTGTTGCTCATATGGGCACCCACCCTGATATTCAACACACTATCTCCATTGGTGAGTACTAAATCCAGCATCAAGCTTTCCCTGATCTGTTCCATCACCAGTTGTCTAAGTAATGCATCTTGGAAGGCATCCACAATTATTTTTATTTCTTTCTAGATTTTCAGAAGGAATACTCCAGTACACATCAGGTAGATTAAAGTCACCCAATCTGATCATTTCCACCTTCATGGCTATCTTTGCAATATCAATAATCAATTCGCTATCCATTTCTTTGGTTTGAGTTGGAGGCCTGTAAACCGCACCAGTATGGACGACAGTGCCATCTTCTCTTTCCAACACAATCCACAGCACTTCTTCTTTTACCTACATCCCCTGCATTTCAGCATTTTTAATATTGCTTTTGACATATAAGGCTTCTACTCCTCCTTTTCTACCATCTCTGACTCTTCTAAATAGATTATAGCCAGCTATGGCTATATCCCAATCATGCGACTCGTTAAACCATGTTTCTGTAATGGCTATAATGTCCAAATCCATTTCCACTATTAGGGCTTCCAGGTCAGGAATTTTGTTGGCTGGGCTTTGAGCATTTGTTGACTGGCTTACCTGTATTCTGCATGGATTTTGTTTTACATGCCTCTTCCCACTTAGCATTGATGTGTGGGTTTATTCTGCGGCTGTTTCCAATGTTGTTATGTTTTTGCCAGGAGTGACATCCTGAACTTGTTCTTTTCCATCCGTCACCCCCTGTCCCTTGTTTAAATGCCTGTCCACATACTGCCTGAATTTTTCACTTAGGATCCTTTTCCCTGCAACAGAGAAATATAGTCCATCAATACAGTATAGACTCCTGTTGTTCCATCTAGTTCCCCAGTCGCCTGAATATCTAAATCCTTCATGTTTGCACTAGGTTTGGAGCCATGTATTAAAGTTGTTTATGCGATGCAGCCTTCGTGCCCCCCTTACCTAGAACAGGTTGAACCTCTGGGAATGCGATAATGTTAGCAATGGGTTTGAGTTTCTCTCCCAGAATCTGGAAGTCCCTCTGAACTGTAGAGGCACTGTTTCTAGCTAGGTCATTTGTATCCAAGTGGATGATAACATCAATTTTGGCGTGCTCATTTTCTGTACTAATTATGCGAGCAATTTTCTTCATATTCCTGCTGGCTAAAGAACTTGGGAAGCATTTGACCAACATCTCTCCTTTGAACTGTGTTCCCAAGTTTGTGCCTCTGATGATGGAATTTCCAAGTAGTAGTAGTTTCTTCTTTTGTGCTAGTTTCTTCATATTTAGTGCATTATCAGTAGATTGGCATTAACCTTCTCGTTTAAGGACACTTCAGTTTCCACTAATTGGGCACTCAAATTTCCCAAGGTAGAGAAGGCATTATGGAGGGATATCTCTTGATGGACCGTGTTACAGGTCACAACCTACCAGAGCCCAGTGTGATCCATTTGCTCCGGGGCTGCTTGATTCTTTGTAGGACTGGTGGTATATTTTTTCCTATTGGTACCCTAGAAGAGGTGTGATTAATTGCAGCTAATTCTTTCCTTAATAGAATCAATTCTTTATGCATGACAGCTAACTTCAGACATACAGGACAAATGATTTTTCTTAGAATAAAGGCACCACAGCTATTGCATTGAATAAATGACATGCTGATTAATATGGTTATAAAGAAGTTCTAGGACAAGAAGAAAAGGTGGGTGTTGCACCAAATTGGAGGACAGATCTTAATCTATATGATGACTGTATAGGCAACGCAACCCTGGGGTGGGTGGGGTGAGGGGTAGGGTGGGTGGTAATGTAAATGCCCTTGGCCATTAAACCTTCTATGAATTGAGGGCACACTGAGATCTAAAAGAATATAAATAGGTAAATAGGCAAGGAAATTTATTTCAAAACCAGCCAAAATAGTAAATTTAGAAGTTTAGCTTTGTAGTCTCTTGGGGTTGTGATGGCAGGTGCTGGATCAGAACTCCTGATTGAATTAACCACACCCTGTGAGGTGGACTTCTAATAGAGCAATGGCACTTTAAACGTTCAAATGAAATCCTACATCTCTGTACCAGTCTATTATGCAAAGGACCTTGGAACTTTAAAGTGTATACCTTTACTGCAACCAGGTCTTTGCAAATCTAAAATCAAATGTTTTATTTAAATCGCTTGCCATGATCATCGTTCAATGCTCTGCAGTTCGGTGTGAAAAAATCAAGATGAGAGTGCAAAAAATGTATCTTTAGTGACATGTTGCAGCCAAGACTTTTGTATGCATTGAGGAGTTTTTCCACCAACTCGTGTAGTGTAATGAGGAAGATCCATTCTCTGCCTTAAAAACACAGGATTCTGTGAATTCTAGCTTGAAAGCTGACAGGCAGGCAAGCCATGTGAGCAGTAGTTGTCAGGGGCAACATAAACAAACCCAGCCATGAGGTTTGCAAACACGCCCAGCTGACAAACAATCCCCAGTTCCTAATAGCTTGCACCCTGAATAGAGGAAGGGCTAATAGCTACTATAAGAGTCACTCAGGAAATACAGAGTTAGACCAAGAACAAGGACAGGAACAAGAACAAGGGCAGAGCCAGGAACAGGAACCCTGGCAGAGACAGGAACCAGGAAGAGTTCAATCCACAAGATACCCAGAACACCTCAGGAGAAGGCAGTTAGGAGCCGTGGAGTCAGAGAACAGCTGTGAGTGTTCATCTGATGTGACGCAGTTTGAAACTCAGAGGCAACGTCCCACCCAGAATGAATGGAAGCCTGAGAAAGTGAAACAGTATGTATATGAAAGCTATAAACCTGAGAGTGATTCTGAAATAGAGTTAAGAAAGTTTGCTGGCAGTAGAAATACCTGGAGGGTTAATGCTCAGAAGCCTCGTGGGAGAAATCCAAGGGGAGAGCAGTGCTGTAAAGACGAATCGAGGGATTTACCCAGAGAGCTAGTGAGAGAGCAATTCCAAGCCCCTGAAAGAGAGAGGTATTCTATTGAAGACACTTGCATATCAGAAGAGGAAGTGTTTGAAACTCCCAAACCTCAGAGAAAGACACGCAGAGCTAAACCCTGTGCTGATAGGGGAGGAGAATTCTTTTATTCTGTGCCAAAGCCTGAAGGTAGAACCAACAGATATTCTAGAGTTAGAAACTCTTATAAGAAGTTGGATTCTGGAAATCTTGAATGGTGGCTTCCTTCTCTCCCAGACTCAGAGGAATACGGTAACAGCTATTCCAGCCCTAGAGGGAGCTGGTCAGATAGGCTCTGTAACGAGACATTGCAAGGGAACTTACAAACATTCTGTGGCAAAGAAAACACAGGTCCTTCTGAAACCTTGCAGGAACCCCTGGTCATTGATTGTCCCAGTGAATGCTCTTTGGATGATCCAATGGACTGTACATTAACAATTTCTGACAGAATAACCTCTTTATGTTAGACAGAAGCTGTGTAGTGCTTAAGGTTAACACTGAAGGTCAAGTGTGCCTGTTTGTCTAGAGAGGAGCTGTATGCTGAATATTCCTAAGATTCTCATTTATCATTTAATTAAGAAGCAAGAAGAAGCTTTCCTGTTTTCCTTTATAACATGCCAGAAAGTATGGCTTACTTATCTTAAGTTCATGTGTTGTACCTTTTGAAGAATCCAACCCCGGGAGGGGAAATAATTCCTAATTTACCTTTACCATTCGTGTCTACAACTACTTATTCTTCATAACCACCATCAGACACAGACCTGCTATCCCTAGGCGGCAGCCTGCCCACCTGTTGGTGACAGTAGTTGTTTGCCTTGTTTCCGAGAAAACTTATTGCCACTAACTGGAAGGCTTTCCATGCTGTCCTTTCTTTGCCACATAGTGCATTTTTTATTTATTTACACCGCTTTTCTATACCACCCCTTCCCAAGATCAAGGGTGCTTTACAAAGAACTAACAAGTTACTAGTCCGCCTCCATGAGAAGGGAATACAAGGAATTGCATGGGACTGGTGCAAGTCTTATCTAGAAGACCGATGGCAACAAGTTTGAATTGATAACAATACATCTTATCCATTCCAACAGAAACAAGGTGTTCCACAGGGTTCCTCACTATCAGCATTGCTTTTTAACATCTATATGCAACCAATCTGTAATATTGCCCGTACCTTTGGTATATCTTGTCTTATTTATGCTGATGATGTGCTGTTGTTCACACCTATTAATGTGATTAGCCCTGATTACACAGTTTTAATTAACTGTTTCAATTCAATAACCGATTGGCTGCTCACTCAGAACCTTCGAATAAATTTAAAAAAAAACTGAAGTCCTTATCATTACAAGAAACAATGACTTCTCTTCACCACCTTCATTAAGAGTACGAGACGCTGATTTACCTATTAAATCCACCATTCGATACTTAGGTGTCATTCTCAACCAGCGACTTGAATTTAATGAGCATATAAAGTCCACAGTAAAATCCATTTATCACAAGATTAATACTCTACGACACCTAAAACCCATGTTAGACCCCGATGATTTCCGCACAATATTCCAAGCGCTAGTCACTCCACATTTTGACTATGCGAATATTATCCTGCAAGGCCTACCTAAATCTACGCTTAATCCATTACAGCTTGCTATGAATGCAGCAGCTAGATCACTATGCGGAATTACAAGGAGACAACACATAACCCCCATTCTAATGGAGCTTCACTGGCTCCCAATAATTTGTAGATTATCTTATAAAACACTTCTTATGACCTTCAAAGCGTTCCATAATATTTCACCTCCTTCAATCTCTGATCTACTCATTCATACCCAAAACAACAGATCAAGAAGATCTGCAACTGAAAATACTCTAGTGATTCCAAATGAATTAGTAAAATGTACTCAAACTACCATTAACAGATCATTTTCATCCTTTGCTCCAAGGTGCTGGAATAAGCTTCCATTAAACATCAGATTGATAAAAGATATATCGCAATTTAGAAAAGCTTTAAAAACCCACCTTTTTTTACAACACTTCTCTTACATCAATATTTCCCCTCCTCTCACCCCATTATCTCAACTCAGCAATAATAGTTAAATGATGATGTTAGACCGTTCCACCTTATGATATTTCACTGTATATACCTGCTCTGTTAAATGTTATTTATGACATGTCTCTATACCCACTCAAGATCTCTAGTCTGATGTAATTGCTTTTATTTAATTATTTATATGCTATTCCCCAGTTAATCCTTGTTTTATTCTCCTGTTACCTGTAACTTGGACAAGTTCTCTAAATCTGAGTGTATTTTGTTTAATGTAAACCGCACTGATGTCAAATAGCGCGGTATATAAGAGCTGTTAAATAAATAGAACCAAGATGAAAACATCAAATATAGTAACTGTTTAAAGATTTTTACATATAACAAGAGTACATTTGTAAGGTGTTTAGGGGGTTGTTAGATGATTCACCTGTTATCTGTGATGTTGGTGAGCGTCTATGTGAGTGGCTAGGTTGGGTATATATCATTCTTGCCATAATTTCTACCATAGTGTTCGATAAATAAAAATGTTTAATCTCCTTTCGGAATGATTGGAGGTCTCAATGTGTCTGATAGGGCATTCCATAGTATAGGGGCGACATACGAGAAAGCTCTGTTACTTGTGGTTTGTTTTGTTTTGCAGAAGTCAGATAGGACTATATTAATGTTCTGTGAGCATTCTCTTTTCATTCTTGTGTCTGTCAAATGGGTTAAATGCATCATCTTAAAGTTCATGAATCTGACACCTTAGCTTCACTTAGTCTTGGAAATTTCAAGCTGAGATATTTGAAAGCTGGTTTTGTTTTGTCCATGGTCTGGACAAAGTTTTTCATTAGACCCACTTAATTTGTAAGGGTGGTAACAAAACCGTCCTTGATTCAACAAGTGATGGATACTGCATACCTTTTCTTTCCAGGCTCCAATTACTGTCTGAGTAGAGTCACGCCCTTAGCCCCTTACATCAGTATGGAGGGGCGTGCTTCTTATTGAAGTGCTTCACCTTTAAAGGCCTTTTCCTAACTGGTTGCTTTTTTAATGCATTATGGGAAAGGTAGTTCCGTTAGATGTTATGTGGCCTCAGTTTAAAAAAAAAACACCTTCTTGGGTTGAGTGGTAGGCAAATGACAGAAATTAACCATTGAAAAGACACACTAAGGTTCACACATTTTCACCTTTTTAATGTTTCACCAGGATTCTTGTATTTTAACACAGGATACAACTTGAACTCAAACAAAACAGCTTTCTTCAGCTTAAATATTCAATACTTCTAACAGCACATGCCACCAGGCATAGCTTGCCGTGCAGTCCAAAACAAACAGGAACAAAACTTTAAACCAGGTTTCTTTTCCTTCACTCCAGAACTATACCTGGCAACTTTGTCTTCTTAAACACAACAAAACTTCTTACAGGCAGTTAAACTCTCACTGGTAGAAAAATCAGTTTGCAAGGTTTTCTCAATATTTAGCCAAATAAAACCTTTCTTACTTTCTCTGTTGGTACAGCTTCAGACGGAGCACAGCACTCTTCACAGCTGTTCTCAAGTGGAATTAGGTAGCTTCAGCTTTGCACAGTAAAACACTTCTCCTGAACTGAGAACCTTCACAAGCTGAACACAGTTCTTAGGGCTATCGGACATTGGAGGTTTTTTTCCTTTAAGGTTTACTCCCTTTGAACCCCTCTGAATTGGCAGACTGGCATACAGAACAAATCCATACATGAGTCCTCTTCTACCAAAGGTAAATCTGGGTCACCCAATTGCATTGGCTCAGTCTCTGACTCAGACTCAGATGGCTTATCTGACTGCTTTCCGTTATGGTTAAAGCTGTCTCTAGCAACTCTGTAGTGCTCCTTATTAGATAAGCTTCTAGGACTCATACCTTCGTCAAAGCTTGTATCAGCTTCTCCTCTTTCATGCTCTGGCCACCATTCACCTCGTCCTGTTCTCCACCCTGTGTTCCAGGTTCCTGCTGTTACTGTTCCATTCCTTCTCCAGAAAGCATTCCTACTTCCTTCTCTTTCTCTCTCATCAGCAGCTCTCCTGGTGCTGCTGCTGCTTCTGCTCCTGCTGCTTCTCCTCCTCGTGCTGTTCCTCTCTGGATAAACGGAGCTAAACTTAAACCTCTCAGGGACCTGCTCCACCCTCTCTCCTCTCAGGTGAGAAAGATCAAATTCCCTCGTGGCAGCTGAATGATTAGGGAATGCAGTGACATAAGGGTTCCCTATCCTGGGCTTGCATTCCCTCACCTTTTCACCACTAGGGGCATGCTGTAACTTATTGCAGCCAGGAATTACCTGTTTTCTAGGTACAATGGGAGTTTTATGTCCTTGACCTTTTAAAATGGGAGCTTTTGTTAGGGTAAATTCCTTCTTCTGAACCCTATCTCCTAGGTCCTGATAAGCTTCCTTATCACATACCCCCCTGCCCAAGATATTACGGGCTGCCGGAGGTTGCAAGTGTTCTTCCGGACAGACCGTAATTCTCGAGAGGGCATCAGCATTCTGATGCAGTCTTCCCGCCCTGTGCTCTACTTTAAAATCATAGGCTTGGAGAGCCATATACCAGCGGGTCAACCTGGCGTTATGATTTTTCATTTGTTGAAGCCATTTTAGCGGCGCATGATCTGTAATTAATAGGAATCTTCTTCCTGTAAAATAAAAGCGGAAGGTTTCTATGGCACATTTTATAGCTAGGCATTCTTTTCGAATGGTGGAATACTTTTGCTCTGCTGGTGATAGCTTCGTGCTGAGATACATCACCGGGTGTTCATCCCCCTCATGTTTTTGTGACATCACAGCTCCTAATCCCACGTCTGATGCGTCAGTCTGCACCAAGAAGGGCTTCTTGAAGTCTACCCCACGCAACACTGGACTCGTGCATAACCTTCCTTTCAGGTGTGCGAATGCCTTTTCAGCCTCTGGAGTCCATTTAAGTTGATTCGGGCAATTTTTTCGAAGCATGTCCGTAAACACTGCACTTTCTTTAGAAAACCGAGGTATGAATCTTCGGTAATATCCGATGAGTCCAAGGAAACTTCTTAAGTGCTTTTTGTTGGTTGGTTGGGGAAAATTTTGGATACTCACTACCTTGTGGACTACTTCTTGCTCCGCAAAGGTGCATTTCTTTGGGTTCAGGGTAATGCCGGCTTGCCTCATGGATCGCAGTACCGCTCCGATTCTTATGAGGTGTTCTGCCCAGCTGTCGCTATGGATTATCACATCATCCATATAAGCGAAGGCGTACTCCTGATGTGGGCGCAGAACCTGATCGACTAACCTCTGGCAGGTAGCTGCTGCTCCATGAAGTCCAAAAGGCATTCTCTTGAAGTGAAATAACCCCATTGGGGTACTAAACGCAGTTTTTGGCCTAGACTCCTTCGTCAAAGGAATCTGCCAGTATCCTTTCGTCATATCTAGCGTAATTAAATAATGAGCTTGCCCTAACTGGTCTAATAGTTCCTCAATTCTTGGCATGGGGTAGGCATCAAAGACAGATATGGCGTTCACTTGCCGGACGTCTATGCAAAACCTTAGGGTGCCGTCTGGTTTCGGAACCAGGACTATAGGGCTACTCCAAGGGCTCTTTGATTCCTCTATGATGCCCATTTCCATCATCTTGCGGACTTGAGCCGCCACCTCTTGTTTTTTGGCTTCGGGCAGATGATAAGGCCTCTGCCTGACTATCTTCCCCGGCGGAGTTATAACTTCATGTGCCACTAGGTGGGTTTCTTCGGGAATCGGAGTCAGCACATCCGAAAATGTTGCCAGTAGTCGTGTTAATTCCCCTCGCTGTACTGGAGACAGGTCTTTGCTTATTTGGGGCTCTGGGTTTTCCTTACACTCGGCCACCTGGGGTCCTAGGTCTTCCTCTTCGGGCACCTCCATTCTTTCTTCGCAGGCAGCAGAGAGGCTTTCCATCTTTACCCCTCCTGTGGACCCGAAACCTCTGGCTCCACATTCCGTGGTGGATAGTGTTGGGACCTCCTCTAATGGGGGAAAACCCACTCTTTCACATATTAGTTGGACGATTCGATCTCCCACCGTTACTGGAAAATCTTTGTGTCCGAAGTTAAACAATAACACTTTGGTATTTCCTCTATAATCTGGATCAATAACTCCGGCACCAACATCCAAAAAATGCTTTAGAGCAAGCCCTGATCGAGGGGCTATTCGCCCGTAACAACCGATTGGTATCTCAATTTGTAGACCAGTGTCCACTAGGGCTTTTACTCTACTAGGTATAGTTGCCTCTTCTGCACTACATAGGTCAAACCCCGCAGCCTGCGGAGACGCCCGCTTGGGAGCTTGGGCCTTCCCTGATACTTTACAGAATCTTAATGTGAAAATCTGTTTATTTGGAGGTTTGCTCCCTAACGGTTAGTTTCCTACCTTCTCAGTGGGCTTTTGGGAATTTTCGAAGAGAGGCCCGGGGACCACCATCGTCATCCCCTCCCCCTGCTGGGTTAGGCCCTTTCCTATCCCCTGCTTGAACTGGGGCCAGTCCCTTCCCAACACTATCTCCTATGGGAGCTTAGGAACCACTGCCACGGCTATTTCCCTCTGGATCCCTAGACCCTTAATCTTTAGCTTATACGTAGGGTAAAATGACGCAGCCCCATGAATGCACCTAATGCGCACATTACCTTCAGGCTTCCTACGTTCTGAGTTATTCTGGGCCTCTATTGCTTGCCAAAGCCTTTTAGAAAGCATGCTTTGGTTCACACCAGAGTCTAAAAGAGCTTTTGTGGTAACTCCTTGAATGTCAACCGTTTAAAAAAAACCTTCTCCAGGCCCTTTTATACTGGTTCCCATTAAATTCATGCGGGCTTTGCAGCCCTTCTGCACATGACCCCACTTCCCACACTGGAAACATTTTTTCCTAGCCCACTTTTCATCTTGGGTAGGTGCACAAACTCTCCCAAAATCAACAGCCTTTTCTTCCTTCTTTCCTGATGCAGCAAAATGCAGCTCAGCACCTATTTTAAGAGAGCTTCCCTTTTGCTGCTGAGCCAATTCAGCTTCCATAAACTTTCAGACAAAAGGGTCGCTTCTCCCAGGTTTTGGCAATTTTGCTGGATGAGAAAAGACTGCACGTCCTTGGGCACTGCTGCCATAAATTGTTCTAGCATAATCATATCAACAATCATTTCCACACTCTTCCCTTCAGGAGCCAGCCATTTTAGTGCCAATCCATGAATCCTCTGGCTTAAGCCTTTCGGCGTCTCGCCAACCCTCAGGACTGTGCTTCTAAACATATGGCGATATACTGTGGCTGTTAACCCCAAGCGATCCTTAATGGCCATTTTTACAGCCTTATAATCTAACGCTTGGGCTGCCGGCATGGCCCTGTAAGCGGCCAGTGCCTCTCCTGTTAAGGAAGAAGCCAGGCGTATAGCCCACTGGGTCTCCAGCCATCCTAGAGCCTGAGCTACTCTTTCAAGAGTCAATAAAGTCGTCCACATTATCTTCTGGGGCAAATTTACCAAAACTGAGCGCTCCAGTATTAGAAAAGTCTACCATATGGTCCATATTGTCCATCCGTGGTGTAGCTGGGCCTGCTGGCGCCGTTACTCCTCTGCCTTCCTGGCTTTGGAGCGAAATCAAAGCCTCCACCATATCAAGAACTTGCTTCTGCTGTTCCCTCATGGCAGCAATGGCATTGTCCTGCGCAATTTGCGGCAGCTCCTGCTGACGAGTAAACTGGATCGCCATCCAACTCAGGAGTTCCTTGGGATCCATACTGTTTACCTGTAAGAAAAGAGAGAGAGAGAGAGAAAAAAAACCAAGGGCGGCACCGTACAACAAAAAAAAAACTTTTTTTTTTTTAAATATATGCCCTCTTTAAATGCACCAGCATATACTTTTTTTTTTTCTTATCCGAAAGTGGTCACGCCCAGGTAACTTTACCTTTTTCAGGCGTTGACTCACGCTTACACAGGGTCTCTCATCAGGAACTGTCCCTGGAACACCTCCTTCTGCTGTTCAAGTCAGTCAAGGGAATTCTGTTTCCAGTTGCTTCTGCTTGGAAACTTGCAGCAGTATCCTTAATGAATCTCCTGGTCACTTTTCAGATGAAAAAAATATCCAAGAACTACGCCACTGTCACGCCCTTAGCCCCTTACATCAGTATGGAGGGGCGCGCTTCTTATTGGAGTGCTTCACCTTTAAAGGCCTTTTCCTAACTGGTTGCTTTTTTAATGCATTATGGGAAAGGTAGTTCCGTTAGATGTTATGTGTCCTCAGGTAAAAAAAACACCACCTTGTAGTTGGGTTGAGTGGTAGGAAAATGACAGAATTAACCATTGAAAAGACACGCTAAGGTTCACAGATTTTCACCTTTTTAATGTTTCATCAGGATTCTTGTATTTCAACACAGGATAAAACTTGAACTCAAACAAAACAGCTTTCTTCAGCTTAAATATTCAGTACTTCTAACAGCACATGCCACCAGGCATGGCTTGCCGTGCAGTCCAAAACAAACAGGAACAAAACTTTAAACCAGGTTTCTTTTCCTTCACTCCAGAACTATACCTGGCAACTTTGTCTTCTTAAACACAACAAAACTTCTTACAGGCAGTTAAACTCTCACTGGTAGAAAAATCAGTTTGCAAGGTTTTCTCAATATTTAGCCAAATAAAACCTTTCTTACTTTCTCTGTTGGTACAGCTTCAGATGGAACACAGCACTCTTCACAGCTGTTCTCAAGTGTAATTAGGTAGCTTCAGCTTTGCACAGTAAAACACTTCTCCTGAACTGAGAACCTTCACAAGCTGAACACAGTTCTTAGGGCTATCGGACACTGGAGGTTTTTTTCCTTTAAGGTTGACTCCCTTTGAACCCCTCTGAATTGGCAGACTGGCATACAGGTTAAAGCTGTCTCTAGCAACTCTGTAGTGCTCCTTATTAGATAAGCTTCTAGGACTCATACCTTGGTCAAAGCTTGTATCAGCTTCCCCTCTTTCATGCTCTGGCCACCATTCACCTCGTCCTGTTCTCCACCCTGTGTTCCAGGTTCCTGCTGTTACTGTTCCATTCCTTCTCCAGAAAGCATTCCTACTTCCTTCTCTTTCTCTCTCATCAGCAGCTCTCCTTTTGCTGCTCCTGCTGCTTCTGCTCCTGCTGCTTCTCCTCATGCTGTTCCTCTCTGGATAAACGGAGCTAAACTTAAACCTCTCAGGGACCTGCTCCACCCTCTCTCCTCTCAGGTGAGAAAGATCAAATTCCCTCGTGGCAGCTGAATGATTAGGGAATGCAGTGACGTAAGGGTTCCCTACCCTGGGCTTGCATTTCCTCACCTTTTCACCACTAGGGGCATGCTGTAACTTATTGCAGCCAGGAATTACCTGTTTTCTAGGTACAATTGGAGTTTTATGTCCTTGACCTTTTAAAATGGGAGCTTTGGTTAGGGTAAATTCCTTCTTCTGATCCCTATCTCCTAGGTCCTGATAAGCTTCCTTATCACAGTAGCCAATCTCTCTTGATGTAGTGGGAATCTTTCGCATGACTATCCCATTCACAGAGAAAACAGCAGTACTTTGTGTATCCAGTCTGCAGACTGAGCAACAGAGCAACGACTTTCAAATCACTACAAAGCTGCCAATGATGTTAGTCATAGTTTATGCATCTCAACAGCTGTTTTATATTGTCATAGTTTTCCTTCATATGGACTGCATGACCAACTGGAATCAATGGGAAAACATTGTCATTATTCAGCAAAACAGCTTTAAGACTTGTCTTCAATGAATCAACGTACAGTCTTCACTCATCTGGATGATGAATGATATTCAGGGCTGCCGATGTTATTGCAGGCTATAAGATCACCTTCCATAAAGAAGAATGTAACAAGATCCTTTTGACGTTCATGGAACATGGAAACCCTCACATCACCTAACAGGAAATTCCACTGCTGCAGTCAGGAGCCCAACAGCTCTGCCAACAGTTCACCTTGTGTTATGAGGTGTGGTTCAGAGGAGGAGGATGAGAGAAAATTTGGGTCGTGTGACATTGATAGTTGGTGACCAGAAGTTTCATCCCTTTCCTCTTCCTCGTCTGACTCAAATGAGAATGATTCTGGAGCATCAGGAACCGGCAGTCTTTTTCTGTGGGGTACTGGGCGTATAGCTGATGGAATGTTTGGGTACTACACAGTCCACATTTTCTTCTTCAACAAACCTTTCCCAACAGAGGAGGCACCATGCAGAAGTAACAATTGCTCTCTCCAAATCATTGGCACTGCAAAAGGCATGGATTTCCTTTTTCTATTCAACCACTGGGGAAGATTTGTTGCACAAGTGTTGCAGCATACGTGTGGGGCCCAGCTCTTGTTCTGATCTCCAGTTTTGCAGCCAAAGTAAATGTGGTAGGCTTTCTTAATCAAAGCGATTATATTGCATTTTTATGATGCAAAAGTCATTTCACCACAAATGTAACAGAAGTGATCTGCATTGTTCAAACAACTGAGGCATCTCTCACTTTGGCTAAATAGAAAAAAATCAAACACTGAGAAGATTAGTCTACAGCCAAAATACTACTATATTCAGATTCATTTTTAAAAAATGGTCAATTTCTTCTGCAGTGATGTAATTATGCTTAGTTAGGATTGCATCATCTATGACTTCTAGGAATAACATGATGCAACTCATATCATGTATGATGCAATAGCACCTTCAAATTGCATCATTCATTAATTGGTTTGCCTGAAAAGCAAGTAATGTCAAACAAAAACATAGATTTATCATAAATCTAGTCCATGTATTTTAGTAATTGATGGTTTAAATTGAGATCCCTTCCCATTATAACTCACATATTCTTAGTACTTCCAAAACTGAGGTCGCATGTACTGACCCATTAGTGGAAATTGAAAACTAGAGCCAATAAACTGTTTTAAGCATCATTTTTGTTCTCAGCGACCCATGCTTAGTAAAGTGTGACTAAATTTATTTCGGAAGCATTTTGGCTGTAGAACAGTGTTACGTGCTTTTATATAAACATATTTTAGCTTTAATTACCATATTATACATTTCATGAGGACACAAATCATCTGCTGTATTAAAATAATAATATATAAATAATATATGTGTGTGTGTGTGTGTGTGAATATTGTTTGCAGCCCAAAGAACAGTACAGCCTTTTATTTATTTGCTTTGGAATTTATTTTATATATATTCTCTTTAACACTTGTTCAACAGGAAATGGAAATTGATAATATTCATCAACTAGTTGTAGGTACAACTGAGAATATCAAGGAAGGGAATGAAGACATAAGAGAGGTAATATTTCTAAACAATATGTTTTGATAAATGGCTTATTCTGAACAAGAGAACAATTGTGCAAAATACCAGCCAAAAAAATGGAACTGAAAAAACAAATGTAGGCAAAAATTGATTTATAAGACATGCAGCTGTGTTTCCAACCAAAGCAAATGTATTGTGTATGATGTATACTGATAGCAATACAACTTGGCTAAAATTGGTTCCGTTTATTTTTGCTTTGTTCCTAAATTAACATTTTACATATAACTGGATATAGAAAAAATACTTCTTACCATTGTCAGTTTGTAAAAATTATATATACTTTTTATAGGGACTTGTTTACTAAGCGGTGCTAGCGACCTTTGTGCGAAATCGGAGCTGTGACCCCGTTTTATTCAATGGGGCCACAGCTCCGATATCGCACAGAAGCCACTAGCGCCATTTAGTAAACAGACCCCATCATTTCCATTGTAGGTACATTGTGTGTAAGCACTAGTGCTGATTAGAGATGCTCCAGCCAGCTGTGCAGAAAGTAGTCTGTCCATAAGATGTGTATAGGTTCCTCCAGCCTGAAGAGTGGGACTGCAGGTGAAAAAATCCAGCAGTACTCCTTGGATCCCACCCGCTTGAAGAGCAGGGCTTCCAGCAAAAAAGCTGGCATGAGTCCCACATTCCACCCACCTGAAGAGTGAGACTGTGGCCTGGCTGCCTGAGAGAAGGGAAGAGGACAGAGCATGAATTGAAGGGAATGAGGTTAGAGAAGGAAGTCAAGAAAGCATGAGGGAATAGATGGGGCTAGAGAGGAGTGAGGGAGAGGAAGGGCAGAGCATTATGGAAGGGCAGGTTTAGAGAAGGAATAGAGACTTGAGAGAGAGTGCAAAGTTGGTTGGGAGGAGAGAAAAGTGCAGGAGGGAGGTTATCGAAAGGGAATGGGAAGCCCTATTGACACACACCCCAACTCCCCCCCATAACACACACATGCACAAATGGGTATACACACAATTCCAAGCACCCTCCATGACACACATGGATACAACTCCAACACCCCCTGATGCCTCACACATGTGCATACAGTCCCCTGACGCACCCACACATGTGTATGCAGCCCTCTGATGCACCACACATGAGCATGTGCCCCCTGTCGCACCCACACGTGCATGCACCTCCCTGACACACCCACACATGCGCATACACTCCCCTGATGCACCCACACATGCGCTCTCCTGATGCACCCACACATGCGCATGTGCCCTCTTGATGCACCCACACATGTGCCCCCGACGCACCCACACCTGTGCCCCCGACGCACCCACACATGTGCCCCCCGACGCACCCACACATGTGCATGCGCCCCCCCCCGACGCACCCACGCATGTGCATGCGCCCCCCCCCCCGACGCACCCACGCATATGCGCACCCCCAATGCACCCACGCATGTGCATGCGCCCCTCCTGGCACACCCACGCATGTGCATGCGCCCCTCCTGGCACACCCACGCGCATGCGTCCTCCAACACCTCCCATGACACAAACACATGGGCCTCCTACATGCCTGATTTTGCAAATAGGGGAAATGCATCATAGTGTACGCTTTTCAACTTATCTAAGCCCTGTAGAATAACCCTGTTTTGGAGGTGTGAGATTAGAATGTAAGATGGGAATAAGTGATTTAGGAGTACTTATTGATGCAGATTGACCATGGGTGGTTAGATTTCAAAGGTAGTTCTGAGGTTAGTTTGACAGTTGCACCTTTTTATATATGAGAATGCGATGCGGACTGTTATGCATGCTCTGGTGATTTCTATTTTGAATTGCTGCAGCTTTTGTATGTAGGGTGTCAGGGAAATTTGACAATATTGCAGAAATAACTTTATTCATAGCACTGTGGAACAGTGATCTCAATAACAATGATTCTCTGCCCATCCTACACATCTCCGGCAGTTTGCTAAATAGCAATCAGATATACATTATCCTAGACACACCTCTATATTTGCCTAATGTAAGACATAGAAAGCAACATTGTCACAGTTGTACATAAAAAATGCTAGAGTCAGCAAAATTATCCTCTACAGTGGGGGGCTACCACTACACATGTATTTATTTATTTAAACAGATTTGTATACCACCTTATACTTCAATCAAAGTGGTCACATCACAATTGGAGGGTTACATTTAACATGAGGGTACTTAACAACATTTAGACAGTACAATTGGATGGTTACATTTAACACATACTTATCGGAGACTGCACAGACTATATAAAAAGTATGAATAACTGGGCCATAAGTTCACAGAAAGTTCATTCAGTATGCTTAGATCAGAGAGCAACTGCTTGCAGCCAGCTTCAAGCAGTTAGATAAAAAGATCTGAGGTAATAGTATTTTTGCATAGACTCTTGCCCAGTTTACATACAGTATTCTTCTACACACATTCTCAGTCACATGCACATAGATTTACACAGACCACTATATGCTTCATTGTAAACTGTTCTATTCCCTAATAAGGGTTACCGTATTATGTTGTGCATCGAAGATTGCAGATAATCCGGAATATGGTGACCCGGGTGTCAGTGTCTGATGCATTGTGACAACTCCACTGGCTCCCTATTAGGGAGAGGAGTTTATTGAAGATATTGTCTTTAACTTTCAGGCTTCTACAGGCAGACTGTCCAAATTATCTGCATGAGCTGCTGTAGTTGTATGAGCCAGGAATGATCTTGTGGTCCAATCAGAATACATTTTTGGTAGTGCCAGATCATCAAGAATTTTGCTTGCAGCAGTGGAGGAGGAGAGCTTCTGTGGGAGCAGCACCTATATGGTGGAATAAGTTGCCTGGTAATTTGAGGCAGGAGCAGAATGGGGTTAGTTTTCACCAGATGTTGAAAAATGTTCTATTTTCATGTGAGTAGCTTTGGAGGCTAATTGGTGGGTAGTTTTGTGGGCATGGATAGTAGGTTGGTGGTAGCAGTCTCAATTGCTATGTTAAATGGTGTTTCCATATCATCCTGCTAGACCAGTCCAGACAAGTGGGTTGTGTTCCCCTACCAGCAGATTGGTAGAGACAACCAATGAAAAGTACAGGTTTCAATGACATCACTCCCATGCCTCTATCCACCTCAGCCACCAGAAATGTCTTCAGTATTTCTTTGTCTCCAGCAGATTATGGAAGGATTTTCTACACTCTGAAGAAAATCTGAATAATTGAGAAGAAAAGATTGATTTAAACACTCGTGAACAACTACCTTGAGGGTGACTCTCACTTCAGCGGAGGTTCCGGCAACCATGTTGTGCGCCGCTCCCCAACCTCTAGGGTATCGACAGCAACTGTGTCCTCTGGTTTTGGAGCGGTGTCATTTCCACAAGGAGAGCTTCCGGAGTCCAGATTGTCCTCCTTGGGATTCTTTTCCTTTTTACAACAGGCCCAGTCATTCTGGTGTCGTAATTCAGACCCTGAGGCCTCTGGCCTGAGCAAAGTCTTGGGAGAGATAGGTTGAGAGTGGAAACCCTTTTCAATTGTCTATGGCTCAGCATTCCTAGCAAAGGGTGCCCTCCTGGAGATGGGGATCAGCTGGGATCTGTCCAAGATTTGGACTGTAGCTTGGATTCATATGTCTGATGTGGAGAAGAAGTACTCTCGCCTTCAGAGGATTGTGAAGAGGCCTGTTTTGGAAAGAGGAAATAGAGGTTTTGATTCCCAGGGTCTTATCCACCTTGAGCTTGGTGGATGCTCCAGGCATGAAGCAGGAACTGAAGATCCATCCTCTCCTGCAAGGGGTGTGGAAATCCACTACTGTCTTCCTGTTCCCAGAGGTGTTCAAGGGCCTCTTCCTGTCCGAGTGGGATTCCCCCAACTCCCCCGCCTAAGGGGCTAAGGGTGTATAAGAAGATGAGATGCACACTCTACCGGAGAAGAAGTACGTTGTGTGGTTTTATATTTCCAAGATGGATGTGCAGACCATGGCAGTTACCAGATGGACCACCATTCCTGTGGAAGGCGGATCGGCCTTAAAGGATACTCTGGACTGAAAGGTGGATTTCCAGTTTGCTACTATTCTTCAGTTGGCAGTATGTACAGGTCTGATGTCTCGAGCCCTACTCCAGTAGATTGTCTCTTCCGCCAGATGATTCTACCCCTCTTTTGGAGTCTGCTATGGCCTTCCTTTCTGATGCCATATACGGCCTGGTATGTCTAGCAGCCAGGGATTGTGCCCTGTCAACTGTGACATAGCATTGGCTTGGCTCTGACACAGGCAGTGGACTCATCTTCAAGCCTGGTTGCCCATCTGGCCTTAGAGGACTGCTTCATTTGGGTCTGATTTGGAGAAGTTGCTAAAGGACCTAGGCAAGACAAAATCTTGCTGCCTTCCAGAGAACAGGTCCAGGGGGTCTGTGAAGTGGGCAGGAGCCCCTTTTGCATCTTTCTCTGTCTGCTCTTCACAGATGCACTGGTTGGACTCCTGGGGGTCTCAGACTCCCATCACTGCTGTCCTGGAAAGCCTTTCTTCCCCTCTGCTTATGGACTTCAGACTTATTCTCAGTACTTTTGTGAAGCTCTTGGGCTTAGGGACCCAGTACTATCTAGAAGAGGACCCTCCTGGGCTGCACAATGAAGTTTTAGGAGCTCGTTACCTGGTTCCTCTGGTTGGGGGCAGGTTTCACATATTTTTTCAGAAAGGACCCTGGTCAACAAGGATCACTGGGTGCTTTCCCCATTCAGTATGGCTATGTCCTGAAATGCAAAGAGCTAATCTTGGCCACTTTTGTCTTCTCCCCTTGTAGGTCTGTGAACAGCAGGGCCGCCGTGTGGATCACCTTAGACAAGTTGCCTCTCTGAAGGCAATGGTGCCTGTTTCCTCAGAGAATCAGGGCAAGGGTAGTTATTCCATCTGTTTCGTGGAGCCAACCCAGAAGGAACACTCCAGCCCATTCTGGATATCAAGTGTGTCAACAAGCACTTGCACGTCATGCGCATCTGGATGGAAACTTTGCGATCCATGATTCAAGCTGTGTGCCGAGGGGAGTTCCTGGCATCTCTGGATTTGGCTGAGGCATATTTTCATATCCCATTCTGGGGGAGATCAGCAAAGTATCTGTGTTTTGCCATGCTTGGCTCTTCCCTTCAGTTCGCTGCACTCCCATTCAGACTTTCCACAACTCCAAGGACAGTCTCCAAGGTCATGGTCATGGCTGTAGCACAACAGCTCCAAGAGATTTGTGTGCACCCATATCTGGACTACTGGTTCATCAGAGTGGTGTCCCTTCTGATGAGCCCTGGCTGGGTGATCAGTTGGGGAAAGAGCCAGTTTTTACATTCCCATTCCCTGGAGTTCCTGGGAGCACATTTGGATACTCAAGTGTGCAGAGTCCTCCTGCCAGAGGAGAAGGTCAAAGGCTGTTGGATTGCCTAGTGCTGTTCTGTTTGCAGCAGGGTCTGGGTTGCTCCAGCTTTTTGGATTGATAGCAGCGACGATCGAGATGGTGCCATGGGCGCATGCTCATATACGGCCTAGTCCAACCGTCCTTACTGACTCAGTGGTCCCTGAGTTTTAAGCAGTTCGAGCCCAGGCTCCCCCTCTCAATGATGGTGATGGCCAGCTTGCAGTGATGACAGCAGCCCAGTCTTCTGAGGAAGGGCATGAAGCTGGACGATTGCTCATGGATCCTTCTGACAACTAATGCCAGTTTCTCAGGCTAGGGAGTTCACTGCCAAGAACAAACGGCCCAGGGCTATTGCAACCGCAGGAAGGTGGTGTGGTCCATCAGCTTCCTTGAGGCAAGGGCCATTAGATTGGCTGTTCTGCATTTCTGGCCTCCAGTCAAGGGCTGGGTGGTTCGAATGTTTTTCTGATAATGCCACAGTGGCGGCTTATGTCAGTGGCTCTCCTTTTTGCCAGGGCAGTGAAGAAACCCCTAATTTGTTGACTTTCCACATTGCCAAGATGGATACTATGGAAATGGATTTTCTCAGCCGGTACGCTTTGGTTCCAGGAGGGTGGGAGTTGATTCACCAGGTGTTTCATTTGTTTCTGCACTCTTGGGGTCACCCTGAGAGAGATCTAATGGAGACCTGTTCCAATGCTAAAGTGTGCTGCTGCTTCAGTCACTGCATGGAGACTGGGTCTGAGGGCGTCAGTGCCCTGGCTTAATCTTGACCAACCTTGATGAGGATAAAGCGGAATTGCTTAACAAGTATTTCTGTTCTGTTTTCACAGATGAAGGACCAGGTGTAGGACCTCAGAAAATACCCACAAATAGGAACAGAAGCCTGAGTTCATGAGGAACTAGCTAAACTAAAAGTAGACAAAATAAAGGGACTGGATGGGATACATCTGAGAATACTGAAAGAACCTTTGGACATTCTAGCGGCTCCACTGATTGACCTTTTCGATGCCTCTTTGGAGTCTGGAAAGGTGCCAGAGGATTGGAGAGAGGCACATGTGGTCCCTTTACACAAAAGCAGAAGTAAGGATGTGATTGAAAACTACAGGCCAGTTAGTCTAACCTCTGTGGTTAAGCAAATTACTGGAAACGCTGCTGAAAGAGAAAATAGTGAGGTTTCTGGAGTCCATTGGCTTACAGGATCAGAGGCAGCGTGGATTCACCAGAGTCGGGTTTTGTCAGACAAATCTGATTGATTTCTTTGAATGGGTGACTAGGGAGTTCAACCGAGAGAGAGCCCTAGATGTGGTGGACTTGGATTTCAGTAAAGCCTTTGACACCATTCCGCACAGGTGACTTATAAACAAACTGCTTCCTAGGGATGGGCCCTGAAGTTACTAACTGGGTTAGAAATTGGTTGAGTGACAGGCAACAAAGTACAGATAAATGGAGCTCACTCTGAGGAGAAGGAGGTTACCAGTGGTGTGCTTCAGTGATCTGTCCTTGGTCCAATTCTTTTTAACATCTTTGTTAGTGATATTGCGGAAGGTCTATCAGATAAGGTTTGCCTCTTTGCAGATGATACCAAAATCTGCAATAGAGTAGACACCCAGGAAGGAGTAGATAACATGAGGAGGGATCTAGCTAAGCTTGAAGAATGGTCTAGAATTTGGCAGCTGAGATTTAACGCTAAAAAAATGCAGGGTTATGCATTTGGGCTGCATTAATCCAAGGGAGCGGTACAGTGTAGGAGATGAAGTACTTCTGTCCACAAAAAAAGAGCGGGACCTGGGCGTGATTGTGTCTGATGATCTTAAAGTATCTAAATGGGTAGAAAAGGCAACGGTGAAAGCTAGGAGGGGAGAGGAATGGCCAGCAGAAAAAAGGAGGTGATAGTGCCTCTGTATAAGTCTTTGGTGCAACCTCGTTTGGAGTATTGTGTGCAATTCTGGAGACCGCACCTTCAAAAGGATATAAACAGGATGGAGTTGCTGCAGAGGATGGCTGCTAAAATAGTTAGAACATAAGATATGCCATACTGGGTCAGACCAAGGTCCATCAAGCCCAGTATCCTGGTTAGTGAACTTCGTTATAGAGCATATGAGGATAGACTTTAGGATCTTAATATGTATATGTTACAGGAAAGACAGGATAGAGGAGATATGATAGAGATGTTTAAATATCTCCATTGCGTAAATGCACAGGAGGAGAGCCTCTTTCGAATTGAATGCAAGCTCTGCTGTGAGGGGACATAGGATGAGGGTGAAAGGGGATAGACTTAGGAGTAATATGCGGAAATATTTCTTTACAGAAAGAGTAGTAGATGCATGGAATAGTCTCCCAGTGGAGATGGTAGAGATGAGGACAGTATCTAAATTCAAAAAAGCATGGGTCAAACATAGAGGATCTCAAAAGGAAAAAAGGGGAGGAAGGAGGAGTGGGCTAGTAGTTGGGGCAAGTTGCTTCAGACCGGAGAGCCGGGGGTTCGAATCCTGCTGGAGGACAGCAACCTTGGGCCGGAGGGACTGGGGTTTCTAGTCCCACAGCTGCTTCTTGTGGCCTTGGGCAAGCCACTTAACCCTCTGTTGCGTCAGGTTCAAAAAAAATTGTGATCCCTTCAGGGACAAGGGAAATATTTACTGTACCTGAATGTACACTGCTTTGACCTGGTGAAAAGTGGTATATAAGCATTGCTAAATAAAATAAGTAAGGGGACTCTTGTAGTAGTTGATATGGAAGGGAGAACTAGAATAGGCTATGTGGTCTTTTTCTGGGTCATGTTTCTAAATCATCACCTGCTGTATGTGTTTCCTCCATGGCCTGTGATGGGGTGTGTGAGTCAGTGTATGGAGCCGCACCCATGAAGGATTATTCCGGCAGCGCCAGATTGGCCAAGGAGAGCATGATTCGGAGATCTGATGCAGCTTCTGCAAGCGCCACCTCTTCATTTGGCTCCATCTTAGGGCCTTTTTTGTCGGGACTTGCTTGTCCTGGAGGATCTAGCTCCCTTGTCGCTTATGACTTGGCTCTTGTAAGGAGACGGTTAGTGCATACAGGCTATTTTATGGCAGTGGTTTTACACTCTGTTCAGTGCCCGGAGGAGGTCTACCAACCTGGCATAAGTTCAGATCTGGTGCCTTGCGTGCTGGTGTGGCACATGACAACTGACTCCTGAGGCGGCCAAGGTACTGTCTCTGTTGGCTTTTCTGCAGGATGGTCTGGAGAGAAGGGCCTTTTCTCTTAGCTCCCTGAAAGTTCAGATGACAGCTTTGGCCTGTTTCAATAGTCCATCGGCTGGTAAGTCTCTAGCCTTACCCCTGGATGTGTCATGCCACCTTCAGGGGGTTTGTCGTCTGTGTCCTCCCCTCCGGTCTGAGATTTCTTCCTGGCATCTGCATCTGGTGCTCAGGCCCCTGATATTGGAGCCCTTAGAGCCATTGAAGTGCGCCACTCTGAAGGATTTGACGCTTAAGATGGTCTTCTTGGTTGCTATTTGTTCTGCAAGGAGGATTCTGAGCTGCCGCTTTCTCTTGCCAAGATTCCTTACCTATGTTTTTCTGAGGAGGTTGTTTCCATTTGGCCTGTAGTGATTTCTCCCTTTTGTTTCTAAGGAGCAGTGTTGAGGGAATGGTAAAGATCTTCGCCTTGTGGATGTTAGGCTTGTGCCTCTCCTGTTTTTGGAGGTTACTAATTTTTCTCCAGGACCAAGCAAGAAGTCAGTCCTCTCTTATGGGTGACATCACCGGCGGAGCTCGCACAGGAATGCTTCCCAGCTTCCAAAGGAAGCTTTGGAATTGCATCATGCTTGCGTGCTGGTCTTCCTGCCTGAAGGAGCCATCTTTACCTTAGTCTTCTTTTTTCCGCGGAGCCCTTTGGATGTAGTCTGACACTCCGGAAAGAGTTGATATCTTTAAGTACAAGTTTTTCATCTTTTTTTTTTTTTTTCTTTTTTGGTCACATGCCTTCGTTATTGTCTTCCTGCTCGATCCCGGGAGCATCGGGGCCTCAGCGCTGGATTTTTCAGGTTTATTTTTATTTTTTTGAGGAGCAGGGGTATTTTTTCTCACGTCCCTGGTCGGCCCAGACATTGGAGTAGTTTGACTTTGTGTAGCCATCTTCTCCAACATGTTGAAACCGGCCAGTGGTTTTAAAAAATGCACCCAGTGTGGTCAGATGATATCAGTGACCAACCCCCACAACTGGTGTTTGCAGTACATCGGGCCTTACCACCGGTTGTTCGGTTCCTTGGAGTCCTCAGCATTGGCTCCCCCATTGACATTGGCATCGACGTCCTTGAAAGGCCTCTTGTGTGGGGAGCATGCTCATTCAAATCCAAGGGGTCATGGAGGATCGGGACCAGCGGCTCTCCTTCGGTAAGGAGCGCCCCCAGAAAGACCAGCCTCACACCCAGTCAGAATTGAAGGTGATGCCAAGCCCCGGGCAAAGGCCCACTCACATCGGCATCGGAGCCCTCGACGACTGGGAGCAGCCTCCCAAGCTACTCTGGTGGGAGGAGAGGCTTCCCAAGGCCCAGGAGGGCCAGTGAGCGACTCCCGAACCAGTCATAATCATGGAGTCCTTGCCAAAGGAACTGGCATAGACGTTGGTAGTTGCAGCGCCAGCTCAGACACCGTCGGAGACCGAGCTACTGGCTCAATGCATGGAGATGCTCGAGCGCAGCCTCTCAGCGTTCTTCGCCCAGCAGGCTTCCAAGGACCTGATGACCTTGGGTTCCTCAGTCCCGGTGACCAGCCCTGTCCATGGCGATGGCCTCATCAGGGGAGGTGCAGCCCATCTTCGAAGCACATGCCCTTCCTTGGATGGGCATGCCTTTGAGAGACGCTCAAGATCTCTTTCAGCACACTGGCTTTCGCCCACGAGTGCCTCGAGGTTGGATCATCGAAACCCTCAGACTCCCTGCACTCCACCAGACCACCAGCGGCACCAAGAGGAGTCTACTTCAAGTTCCTCTCGGAGTCGGAGTCCGATAATTGGGAAACGGAGGAGGAATTGCCCGAGACCGTGCGGCATCAGGGCATTCCTTTGGATCCCTCTCCAAAGCACAAGCATTGTAAGTTCCCTCCAGAGGACTTGAGAAAACCTTTTTGGAGCACCTATGAGGGAGGTGGCAGGTGGAGCAAGACCAGCTCACTATGAATCACTTCTCTCGGAAGACTTTGGATCCCTCTAAAAGGAAATCTGCTGGGAAGAAGCCTTTCTCCCAAAAGAAGAAGAAATTGTATGGTACATATACCCCATACCATTCGTATTGGTCTCTTCAGCAAGCTTCCCAACAGAAGGGTCAAGGCCAGTACCCCCAAGCAACAGAAATCCCAACCAACCCCCCAACCGCAGACTGGTGGGGGATTTTGACTTTTTCTTCAAGGACATGGCCTGTCTTCCTCTTCCAGACGTCATTCCTCTGCAAGTGGAAGGACGGCTGTTCCACTTTGCCCACTGATGGCCCACAACTCAAATCATACTCCTGGGTTCTCAAGATTGTCTGACAGGGCTATCTCCTCCACTTCGATCAGCTTCCTCCCACTTTCTGCCTAGGGGAGTACCCCCTCGATGCTCACCATCGTGCTCTCCTCCAGCTCGAGATCCAAAATCGCTTGTCGGACCAGGTGGTGGAGTTGGTCCCAGCATCTCAAATGGAACAGGGGTTCTACTTGCAGTACTTCCTGGTCCCCAAAAAGACACAAGCTTTTCATCCCATCCTAGACCTCTGGAACCTCAACTGGTACCTCATGAGACTAAAATTCAAAATGATGTTACTGAGTACCCTCTTACCCTACCTCCAGCAGGAGGATTGGCTATGTTTCTTGGATCAGAAAGATGCCTGCAGACACATTCTATTCCACCCCCTTCATCGGCAATACCTCTGCTTCATGCTTAGCGGTTGGCACTACCAAAACAGGGTGCTACCCTTCGGTACCTCTGCTCACAGTGTCTTCACAAAATGTCTAGCAGTGGTGGCTACTTTTCTTCCAACTAGGGGATTATTTGTCTTTCCTTATCTGGACAACTGGCTGATCAGGGGCATGACCCCGAAAGATGTCCCAAGTTTGACCAGCTTAACCATTCAGGTTCTGGAAAACCTGGGATTTCTCATCAGTTACCCCATATCCCACCTAAAGCCCACTCAAAAGCTAGAGTTCATTGGGGCTGTCCTCAGTACCACCCTATCATGTGCATACCTGCCGAGGGACAGGGCTCACACTTGATGGTCCTGGCAAAGGCAGTCCAAGCTGCTCCTCTCATCATCGCTCATCATATGCTACACCTCATCAACTGCATGGCTTCCATAGTCCATGTCACCGCAACAGCATGCCTTCACATGCGCCAGGCGCAGTGGGCGCTTTCTAGTCAGTGGCACCAGGTGACAGGCCGGCTCAGAGACACAGTCTGTGTCACCTTTCCACTCAAGGCTCAATCATGGTGGCAGCAATCCATGAACCTCCTGGCAGGCCTTCCCTTCCAGGCTCCCTCCCTTCCTGATGATGAATGCCTCCAAGTTGGGCTGGGGAGCTCACATAAGAACATAAGATATGCCATACTGGGTCAGACCAAGGTCCATCAAGCCCAGTATTCTGTTTCCAACAGTGGCCAATCTAGGTCATACGTACCTAGCAGTTTCCCCAAGGGACACAGGTTCCACAATGCTTGTATTGGTTCAAGCATTGATATCCTGGGTCCCTTCTTAATAATGGTTTATGGACCTTTCCTCCAGGAACTTGTCCAAACCTTTTTTAAACCCAGCTACACTAACAGCCTTTACTACATCCTCCGGTAACAAATTCCAGAGTTTGATTACACGTTGAGTGAAAAAATCTTTTCTTTTATTAGTCTTAAATAGTTTACCCTGTAGCTTCATTGCATGTCCCCTAGTCTTTCTATATTCTGATAAGGTAAACAATCGATCTACGTTTACCCGTTCCACTCCGTTCATTAATTTATAGACTTCTATCATATCTCCCCTCAGACGTCTCTTTTCCAGGTTAAAGAGCCCTAACCTTTTTAGCCTTTCTTCATAGGAGTATCCTTCCATCCCCTTTACCATTTTGGTGGCTCTTCTCTGAACCTTTTCTAAAATCGCTATATCCTTTTTAAGATACGGCGACCAGAATTGCACACAATATTCAAGGTGCGGTCTCACCATGGAACGATATAGAGGCATTATAATATCTTTTGTTTTATTTTCCATTCCTTTCCTTATCATACCTAGCATTCTATTTGCTCTCTTGGCCACCGCTGCACACTGGGCCGAGGGTTTTAACATGGTATCCACAATGACGCCTAAATCTTTTTCCTGGGTGGTGGTTCCTAATGTGGAACCTTGCATCGTGTAACCAAAGTTTGGGTTGTTCTTCCCTAGGTGCATAACCTTGCACTTGTCCACATTAAATTTCATCTGCCATTTTGATGCCCAGTCTTCCAATTTATCAAAATCCTCTTGCAATTTTCCACAATCCTCTTGGGTTTTAACAACTTTAAATAGTTTTGTGTCATCTGCAAATTTGACAACCTCACTCGTAATTCCACTTTCCAGGTCATTTATGAATATGTCAAAAAGCAGCGGACGGTCGGCGCACGTAAGGACTTTTGGACGTCCCAGGAGAGCCTCCACTAGATCAACTTGCTCAAACTCTGAGCCATTGCCAATGCATTCCGAGTTTTCTGGATGGATAGCCAAGTGGCTATGTTCTACATCAACAAGCAGCGCGGCACAGGATCCTACCTTCTCTTTTGGGAAGCTGTGCACCTCTAGAAATGTGCCATCTTTCAGAGCATGTCTCTCAAAGCAGTATATCTCCAGGGGGACCTTGGCATTCTCGCCGACCACCTCAGCAGAGTCCTTCAACCAAGCAAGTGGCTCTCAACAGCCAGGTGGCCAACTGGATCTTCCAGGCATGGGGCACACTGTTGATAGACCTCTCCGGTTGGGCTCGGCCCCGGATCTCATTTCTCAGGATAGAGGGATGTTGCTACATCCCAACTTTCAATCCATGGCTCTCACAGCGTGGATGCTGAACGGGTAGCTCTTGCTGCCCACCAGCTGCTGCCGGAGATAGACAACGTTCAAGGACTTCATACAATCAGCCTATGCTTTCAAGTGGCGCAGATTCTCTCTATGGTATATGAGCAGGGCCCTGGACCCGTTCATTTATCCAATCAATTCAATTTTGTCATACCTCTTACGTCTTTCAGACTCTGGCCTGAAATCCAACACTGTCAGAGTGCATCTCAGAACAGTGGCCACTTACCATCATTCAGTGGCTGATGAGCCCCTCTCAACTCAGTGAGCCATTACATGTGGGGTTGCTTCTTTCCCGTCCCATTAAACCACCGCCAATGGCATGTGAACTTAATGTGGTACTGGGACGGCTTCTCCCTCCCTCATTTGAGCTGCCCAGCTCTTGCCTACTCAGATTCCTTACTTGGAAGGTAATTTTCCTGGTAGCACTCATTGCTGCGCACTGGGTTAGGGAATTGCAAGCGCTAGCAGCAATCTGCCTTATACCAAATTTCATTAGAACAGAGTTGTCCATTAAATAAAGTAATCACTAAACTGAAGTCGAGAGAAAACAAAAAATAATACAATCCCACATTATACTAAGCAACAGCCACGAAAATTCATCAAGTCTGATTATTTAGAAAAGTTTCCAATTGAGAAGAATCAAAGAAGATATACGATTTACCCAGATGAGTGACGACACATTTACAAGGATATTTAAGAATATAAGAGGCTCCCAAAGCAACGACACGAGGCCGAAGCTAAAGGAAAGCCTTCCTTTTCAACTGTGTAACACGGCAGACATCTGGAAAAACCTGTATCTTCTGTCCAAAATATTTCTCTTGCCGAAATTTAAAATAAGATCGTAAGATCATCTCCTTATCCCTTTCCAATGAAAAAGTTACCAACAAGGTAGCACGAGTTGAAATTTCTTCAACAGAAGACTCTAGGTACGCTGATAAATCCATACTCTGATCAGATAAACGATCTAATTCTCCACCTGCAGCATCACCTGTCTCCAAATCAGTGACCGGATGTTCTCTAACGCCACTAGGGCTGGGAGTTAATATTTTGTTCTTTATTCAATTGGATTGTGTATTAATTTCTTTATATTTCCTATGTATGTCTTTTGATGAAAGTTGTGGAAATAAAAAAAAAAAAAACAGAGTTGTCCTCCGGACTCACCCTAAATTCCTGCCTAAGGTAGTTTCCACCTTTCATCTCAACCAATTGGTGGTGCTGCCCGCCTTTTTTCCCAACCCTCATGCCAACAGGGCTGCGGTATCTTTGCATACCTTAGATTGTAAGTGAGCGAGCTGGAGAGAATGAAAGCCCACCACTGTTCTCACCAGTTATTCATCTCCTTCGACCCCAACAAATTGGGCGTGGTGGTGATAAAGCACACCCTCTCAATCTGGGTGGTGGACTGCATCTCCTTTGCCTGTGCTCAACCTGGCCTCTCTTTAGAACGCCATGCCAATCTTCATTCAGTCTCCATGGTGGAGATCTGTAGGGCTGCATCATAGTCTTCTGTCCACATCTTTACAGCCAATTACTGTCTGGATGGAGATTTCCAGTTTGACAGCAACTTCAGCCAGGCTGTACTCTGGCACCTTTTCGGAAACTAGAGCAACTCCTTCCCACCAGCCCCTCTGTCCATCCAGGCTACCATAGAGTCATGCTGATGTTGATGTCCCTGCCGACCGCTACTTCTCTGAACCTTCAGCAATTGCTCATGTTGTTTTCCTGGTTTGTATTTTCTGGTTGACCCGTTGGGCTTTTCACAGGTTTTTTCAGTAGCCTGTAGCTATGGGAGTCCCATAATTGAGGACTTACTTCCTACTTGGTCCCGGAGAAAGTGTGGTTACTCACCTGTAATGGGTGTTTCCAGGAGCAGCAAGAATCAGTCCTCACTACCCTCCCGCCTCCCCGTGGAGTTTTTTCTTTTTGGGTTTGATTAAGCTATATCATCATACTGAGGTAAAGAAGCATTCCTGAGTGAGCTCCTTCTGTGATATCACTCATAAGTGAGGACTGATTCCTGCTGTTCCTAGAGAACATTTGTTACAAGTGAGTAACCATGCTTTTTCATGAGTCTTAGTTCCCCAAATTGCCCCATTTAAGTGGACCACTTTATCCCAAAATTTCACCTCCTAAGAACATAAGATATGCCATAGTGGGTCAGACCAAAGGTCCATTAAGCTCAGTATTATGTTTTCCACAGTGGCCAATCCAGGGCACAAGTATCTGTCAGGTACCAAATATGTAAAAAAAAAAAAATCCCCCTCTTGTTCGCACTCAATCCAGCATCCCTTATCTCCCATTCCAAACCACCTATATACAGTAACTTGATTTGGGGCTATGTGCATTCCGTACAGAATTTTGTAGCCATTCTTTGGAAGGCTGCAATGCAAATATGTAACATTTGCCATTGAATCTATGCCGATTCCTGGTGACCCAGTAGCCCCCAGTGGGTTTTCTTGGCAATGTGTGACTAGATGTAGATTGCCAGGCCTTTCTTCCAAGGCAATGGAGGGTACAGTGACTTGCCCAAGGCCACAAGGAGTGCCAGTGGAAAGGTTAGCAGAAATCAAAGCCTGGCTGTACTCTGAAAAATACTTCGCCACTCACTCTCCTCCAACATTAAAACCCCAGATCTCTTTCCCATTCATCTAAATGGCTCTCCCTCCTCCATCAACTCTTAGTGATGACAGATTTTCAATAATAACTCCTGCTTCCCCTATTGGTTTGCTTAACCTACTCAAACTGGGATTCACCCCACAGATATGTATTAAATAGCAAAAAAAGGTCTTTATATTCCAGACCAAACCATTCCTTCAACCCTTCAAAGCTCAAAATAGACCTATGCAGAAATTGGCCCACCTCATCAAGTCCCTTCCTCTTCCACACCCAGAACCTTACATTCCCTAACTCTGGGCCAAACTCCTGACTATACACATTAGCATGTAATCAAGATACACTGTCCCCCCTCCCCCCCAATAAAGGTCCTTGCACTCTCTCTCCCAGACCATCAGGGTATAGTTAAGAAGGAGATTTTTTTCCCATTAATATCCTCTTCTGCTTAATGGGCCTCCAAGAAAGAAAACATAGGAGAACCCCCCCCAACTGCTTAATTCTTACCCATGCCTTTACCCCACTGCCCACCCCTTTACTCTCATAGAGCATACAGCTAGTAATAACTTTTAATATTAGTTACACCCAAGTCCATCTACTTTTGCCTGATTAAAAAAAACTTTAGGGGCTACCTTTGGTGGTCTCCACATAGGAAATACCCACCTGTTCATAATTAACAAAATGTTCTCTGGCACTTCAGTAGGTAGGTTAATAAATAATTCAATCATAGGAGAGTATTCATCTACATTGGTGAGTCTCCCAGATTAGAAAAGTGTACTTTCTCACCATGAATCAAGGTCAGAGCTCATAATTAAGATGAAACATCTTAGCTAGATCATGCATAATTTATACCCCCAAATCCTTTAGATTTTTTCGCCCACTTAATTAAAAGTGATCTTTTAAACATTTTTCAATCACTTGTGAAAGATTGATGTAAAACAGCTCTGACTTTGATATTTTCACTTTAAAGCCAGAGATCCTACTATAAAGTTGTATAGTTCTCTCAGCAGAACCAGCAAAGAGGTCACTAGCTGAGACAGTGTAAACATGATTTCATTCACAAAAAGCTCAACTTTAAATTCTTAGCCCCTTATCTAAATATGCTTAACACACCTAGCTACCTAATATATTCCACCAGGAGTTCTATAGTCAAAGCAAATAGAAGCAGACACAGTAGGCCCCATTGCTTCAGTTCCCTCTCTATCATAAATGGCTCTGAATAACCATTATTTACTCTAATTCAAGTCTGTGGGCTTTCATATAATGCTTGGATCCATCCTGTAAATTTGTCCTCCAACACCATCTTCCATAAAAACTAACGTGAACCTCCTATATCAGTCACCAAAGGTAAGGATGGTAACCTGTTTGGGCTACCCAAATCAAATTTAACAGCCTCCTAATATTGTCCCCTGCTTGCCTACCTGGGATAAACCCTGCTTGGTCCTCATGCACCAAGCTGGGAATCACTTTCTGTAATCTGTTATTTAAAATCTTTGCCAAACCTTTAACATTAAATGGCAACAGTGAAATGGGTCTATATGTTCACACACCGAAGGGTCTATCCCAGGCTTGGGGATGACTGTAATGCCTGCCACTTTCACGGATGGTTGGAGGGGTTTGTCCTGAATTATTTCTTTAAACATTGCTACCATTGGGAGAATCATGTCTTAAAATGTTTTACAGAAGGCAGCTGTGTACCCATCTAACCCTAGGGCCTTCCCTTCTTTAAGTTCCTTACTTGCATATTGAACTTATGGAAGATGGTGTGCTCATCTTCTCCCATGGTTTTCAGTACCATCTTTATGCTGACTCTCAGATATACTTCTCTACACCTGAAATCTCTCTGGGAATCCAGGCCCGTATCTCTGTATGCCTGTCTGACAATTGCTGCCTGGGTGTCTCACCGCTGTTTGAAATTGAATATGGCCAAAACCGGGCATCTTATCTTTCTCTCTATACCCACCTCACCCCTTCCTCCTATCTGTATCTTCTGTGGATGATGCTCTATTCCTCCCTAGTTCCTTGGCTTGCAATCTTGGGGTCATGTTTGACTTCTCCCTCTCCTTCTCCATACACATCCAACTGATAGCTAAGACCTGTTGCTTCTTTCTGTATAACATCAGCAAAATTTGTCCCTTCCTTTCTGAACACACTACTAAGACACTTAGTCACTCTTTAGTCACCTCTCGTCTAGACTATTGCAACCTCCTCCTTGCTGGTCTCCCTGTGAGTCATCTCTATCCCCTTCAATTTATTCAAAACTCAGCTGCATGGCTAATCTTCCACTAGTCTCACTATGCTCTTATAACTGCTCTTCTCAAGTCGCTTCATTGGCTCTCTATCTGTTTTCATATCCAGTTCAAATTTATCCTGCTGACCTATAAGAGCACTCGTTCTGCCTCTCCTCACTACCTTTCCTCTCTTATCTCTCCATACACCCCTACCCAGAAACTCCACTCTTGTGGCAGATCATTTCTGTGCCCATCTCTTCCAAGGCTATCTCCAGACTGTGATCCTTCCACCTTATTGCTCCTTATGCCTGGAACAAACTACCTGAGTCAGTACGTCAAGCTTCCTCTTTGGCCCTTTTCAAATCCAGGCTAAAAACTCACCTCTTCGAGGCTGCTTTTGGATCCTGATCTGTATAGTCTCCTGCTCTTCAGCTATGTGTTTTCTTTCCATTCCCCTTGACATATCCTAGTCCCAAGCTGTTCTATTGTCTGTCTTGACTAGATTATAAGCTCTGATAAGCAGGGACCATCTCTTATATGTGTCTGTACAGTGCTGTATACGCCTTTTAGCATTATACAAATCATTAGCAATAGTAATAGTAGTGAACTTCCATCATCCTTATGTCTCTTTCAAGCGCTGTGCCAATTATGAACAATATAACTTTATCCAAATACTCTTGGATATCTTGCTCCATAAGAGAGCTCTCCTGTTAATACAAATCCTCATAAAAGAATTCGAAGACTCCCCTAATACCCTCAATATCAAAAAAGCATAACCCTCACTTATCCCTCACCTTAAGCACATCTGAGATTTGAGTCTCTACCCTTTCGTTTGTATACTAGGAGCTTGTCCACGCGATTGCCCTGCTCAAAATACATCTGTTTAATTCTGTTTAAAGAGTGGGCAATCTCATCTCTTTTCAAAGCCAGGCGCTCCACCCTTGCAACTGAAAAATCACGGAGCACTTTCAGCGATAACGAGACTTAATGCTTCTGTTCCAAATTCTTAATACATTGTATTAACGTTTCCTCTTTCTCAGCCTTTCTTTTTATAGGAAGCCCATGAGATAATTCTACCCCTTTACTACTACATTAAGGGTATCCCACACTATTGCTGCATCACACTTCCTATCGGCATTACTGTCCAAGTAGGCAAGGATTTTTTTTAAGAACTTATATACCGCCTCACCGGTCAATATCTTTTCTCACCCTTTCACACCCTCCTTTATCTTCCCATAGACAATCATTTACTCTCCCAAATTGCAGTGTATGTTCCCTCACCCCAAAATATTCACATACCCGCACTGGTGCACGATCTATTCATGTGGTAATTTGTTTTTAGAAACATGACGACAGAAAAAGACCACTTGGCCTATCTAGTCTGTCCTTCCATATCAACCACTTCAACAGTCCCCTTTTTTCCTTTATAAATCCTCTGTGTATCTCCAGGAACAAGCAAGAAATGAGTCTTCACATATGGTATCGTCGGTACCGACGGAGCCTGCGCGGGAACGCTCCCCAGCATCCAATAAGAAAGCTTTTGGGAGCATCCCACAGTGCCTGCGTGCTGCCTTCCCGCCTTTCCCAACCGCCTCTCTCCAGTTCTTCTTTTCCGTGGAGCCAGCAGGTCGTGTTCCTGTCACCGCAGAAGAAGTTCTTTATTTTTCCTTTATTCTTTTGTGTCGCGTCTGCCTTCTTCGACGTCGGACCGGTACCGCCGGTCTTTCTTTTTCTTTCTTTCAAAAAAAAAAGAAAAAAACGCTTTATCTCTACTGTGCATTTTCAGTTTTTGGGCCCTAGGCCTAAAACATTTTCCTCATGGAGAAGCCCGCTTCTGGGTTTAAAAAATGCACAAAATGTGGCGGTACTATTTCTGTCACCGACACCCATGACTGGTGTCTAAAGTGTTTGGGACCTGACCATTCCATCACGGATTGTATGTCCTGTACCATGATGTCTAAGAGAGGTCGGCAGAACCGAGCAGCCAAGCTCAGTACCCTGTTTCCCTCTGATGCAGCTTCGGTAGCATCGACGTCTTCCAGGGCCTCCTCTTCCTCCCATGGATCTCAGGTAACCAAGCATAAATCTGGCCGGTCCTCGAAGGGCAGATCTCCCTCCAAGCATCGAGATGCCTCCGGGCTTGCCCTCAAGGATTCCGCACTGGCAAAATTACCCCGGCGGGAAGCTCCGGCTTCCAAAGCATTATCTATGGGGTCACAGGTTGACATCGATGGCTCGGCCTCGACAGAACACCTGTTGCCGTGTTCTGGGGTACCGGTGGCTCCCACTGGTACTGACATCCAGACTCTGGTGGCGTCGATGGATCAGAAGATTCTGACCATGCAGCGCACCTTAACGGCTTTCATACAGGCTGCAACGCCTCCGGTACCGCAATAATCCCTGTTGCTGGTACCGGCATTGCTTCGGTGTCGACTGCAACGATACCCTGTCCTATGATGCCCATCGGTACCGAACCGGTACCGATTACTCCCGATGTCGATCCCACTCGATACGGTTATCGGGCTTTATAGGAGCATCCAGACAGGCGATACTTCGATTCCTCTGAGGACTCTGATGAGTCTGAGGGTTCTGTAGAAGCATCGATACTTCTTCCTCAGAAGTCTTCTTCACCTAAACGAAGAATGTCTCCTCCAGAAGACTTGTCTTTTCAAGACTTTGTTAGGGAAGTGGCTAGGGGCCTCTCTATCACAGTGGCCCCTGAGTCAGAACCCAGAGCCAAGGAGTTGGATATTTTACAATATCCTAAAGCTCCTAAGGAGGCAGCTACTTTACCTATTCATGAGATTCTGTATGATCTCATGTTGAGGATGTGGGAGATACCTCTCACCACCTCTCCTCATTCTCGCAGGTTAGACACCATATATCGTGTCCCTCCTTGTCCTGGCTTCCACAAGACTCAGCTTCCTCACCACTCTATTGTGGTAGAGTCTGCCATGAAGAAGATAAAGAGTGCAAAAAGACACTCATCTAATCCTCCAGGGCGTGAATGCAGGACCCTGGATGCTTTTGGCCGAAGGGTTTTCCAAGCTGCTATGCTAGCTGCTAGGATCAATTCCTATAGTCTCTATATAGGAATGTTTCTAAAAGAAGTCACAGATCATCTGCAGACTTTAACCCCTTTCATTTCAGAGGATAAAAGGCAGGAGTTTCTCACTTGGCTCAAACATGCCCAAGATGCCTTTGACTCTTTAGAGTGTGTAAGCAGAGCTTCGGCTATTGCCATAGGGGCACGCAGAATTGCTTGGCTACAAGCTTCTGATTTGGAGCTCTGGGTCCAAGATCAATTGGAAAATCTCCCTTGTACAGGTGAAAACCTTTTTGGTAAGGATTGGCAAGCAAACACCACTCAGATGGATGCTGAAAACTCTGCTTTGGATCGACTTTCAAAGTCTACCTCTGCTCCTGTTAAGAAAAGATTGTTTAAAAAGACATCTTTTTCCAAAAAGGGAAGATACTATCCTGCTTATGGTCAGCAGGCATCTTCTGCAGGTCGTTTTGCTGCAAAGCGTCAGCAACCACCTAAACAGGCCAAGTCAAAGGCAGCTAGACCTTCCACGGCCCAGCAGCCTCAGCCTCCTCAGGGCCTTTGACTTGCAACTAGAGAACTTAGCCTTTCTAGCTCTGGAAGGACCAGAGCCCCTTACCATCCCAGGAAGGTAGACTTACTTTGCTCCCAGATGGGAGCAAATCACAGCAGAGCAATGGACACTCTCCTTCATAAGGGAAGGGTACAAGCTTCATTTCTTAAGCCTTCCCCCTCACACCATGGTGAAACAGTTCAATTCTCCAACATCTCTCCTCAACCTTCTAGGTCAGGAGATTGCCATCCTTCTTGCCCAAGGGGCAATAGAAGAAGTACCTCCTCTTCAACAAGGCACAGGGTTCTACTCCCCTTGTTTTCTTATTCCAAAGAAAACAGGGGGCTACAGACCCATCTTAGATCTCAGAGAATTGAACAAATTTCTTTTCAAGGAGAAATTCAAGATTTATCTCGGTGCTCTGCTTCCATACCTTCAGAGTCAGGACTGGCTTTGTTCTCTAGATCTCAAGGATGCGTACACCCATGTCCTCATCCATCCAACTCACAGAAGGTTCCTTCGGTTCCTTTTTCAAGGAAAGCACTACCAGTACAGGGTGCTTCCTTTTGGTCTGGCCTCTGCACCAAGGGTGTTCACGAAATGCATGGCAGTAGTAGCTGCATTTCTACGCACTCTAAGAATATTCGTCTTCCCATATCTGGACGACTGGCTCATTCGAGCTCCATCTCAAGCAGAGGCCAAGACTTGTCTAACCTGCACAATGCGTGTCCTTCAGTATTTGGGACTAGTAATAAACATCCCAAAATCCAGTCTCACCCCTACTCAGTCCCTCGAGTTTATAGGGGCTTTGTTGGATACCACAATTGCAAGGGCCTATCTTCCTCAGGCCCGTTGCCTACGCTTGGTGCAGTTAGCCTCCCAAATACAGTTAAAAGCCCCTTTTAACTGCTCGAGAAATGTTACAACTCTTAGGCCACATGGCATCCACTGTGCATGTGGTTCCATATGCTCGCCTTCATATGAGGGCAGCTCAATGGACTTTGTCCACCCAATGGACTCAGGCATCAGGTTGCCTGTCAGACAAAATAGCAAACTCCAGTCGCCTTTTTTGGTCTCTCCAGTGGTGGAAGTCCTCTCAAAACCTGTTGCTGGGGTCCCCTTTTCAACAGTCACTTCCCCAAGCAACCCTTACAACAGATGCCTCTCCAATGGGTTGGGGAGCTCATCTGCAAGATCTCTCCACCCAGGGCATCTGGTCTCCACAGGAGACTTCACTACACATAAATCTCTTGGAACTCAGAGCAATTTTCTTAGCTCTCAGAGTGTTCCACTCCCTGCTCAGCTACAGGACAGTCCTCATCCACACGGACAATCAAGTAGCCATGTTCTGTGTAAACAAGCAGGGAGGGACTGGCTCTCTGTCGCTTTGCAACAAAGCTTTGCGACTGTGGGCCTTCGCCAGAGAGCATCAGATTCATCTTATGGCAGTATATCTTCCAGGCGTTCAAAACTCTTGGGCAGACAGACTCAGTCGAGTTCTGCTTCCACACGAATGGTCCCTCCACAGGGATCAGGTAGCCAGGATTTTTCGAAATTGGGGAACCCCGGACATAGACATATTTGCAAGTCTGTGGAATGCCAAACTTCCCCGGTTCTGTTCCAGGATTCCGTGTCAGGGAGTTCAGGCCAAGGATGCCTTCCTCCTTCACTGGGGTCAAGACTTCCTTTATGCCTTTCCACCCATTCCCCTAATTCCCAAAACACTGTTCAAGCTTCAGAGAGACCGAGGTTCTATGATCCTCATAGCACCACATTGGCCACGCCAAGTGTGGTACCCTCTACTTCTGCATCTCTCTCAAGCTCCATCCCTGGAGCTGGGCTCTGCTCCAGATCTTCTCTCCCGGGAAGACGGAACATTGTGGCACCCAAACCCCCAGTCTCTTCATCTCAGGGCCTGGTTGCTGAAGGCCTAGACCTTCAAGTTTTCCATCTCTCTCAGCAAGTCAGACATATTATTCATGCTTCTAGAAAGCCTTCCACTAGACGTTCCTATGCTTTCAAATAGAAAAGATTTACCATTTGGTGTTCAGAGAAGGGTCTTAACCCTCTTGCAATACCTTTGAATTCTTTACTAGAGTATCTTCTGCATCTTTCCCATGCAGGCCTCAAAACGAATTCGGTAAGAGTCCATTTGAGTGCTATTTCAGCGTCCCTCAAGCCTCTCAATGGACAGCCTGTTTCCTCTCATCCTCTTATAGCAAGATTCATGAGAGGCCTTCTTTTAACTAAACCTCCCATTAGACCACCTCCAGTGGCATGGGACTTAAATCTGGTTCTTGGCCAGCTTATGAAGCCACCCTTTGAACCTTTAGCCACCACCTCCTTGAAATTTCTTTCTTGGAAGGTTATCTTTCTCATTGCAGTCACCTCAGCACGTCGCATCAGTGAGTTGCAAGCCTTGGTGGCTAATCCTCCTTATACAAGGTTCCATCATGATAAGGTAGTCCTCGGGACCAATCCACACTTTATGCCCAAAGTGGTCTCGCCTTTTCATCTGAACCAGGAGGTATACTTACCTGTCTTTTTTTCAGGACCTCATGCATCAAGTGCAGAGAGGAATCTTCATACTTTGGATTGTAAAAGAGCTCTTGCCTTTTACTTAGAAAGAACACAGCAACATAGAAAGTCTTCTCAACTTTTTGTTGCTTTTGATCCTTCCCATTTAGGACTTCCAGTTTCTAAGAGAACACTGTCCAACTGGATTGCTCAGTGTATTTCTTTCGCCTACCAGAGTAGGAATCTTTCTCTGGAAGGCCATGTCACAGCTCACAATGTGAGGGCCATGGCAGCCTCAATGGCTCACCTAAACTCTGTGTCCATCGACCAAATCTGTCGAGCGGCCACCTGAGCCTCGGTTCATACCTTCACAGCCCATTACTGTTTGGACAAGGACTCCCGCCGGGATGCCTCGTTTGGTCAGGCTGTTCTCAAACACCTGTTCCATTCCTATTCAACTCCTACCCACCTACCCTGGTTGGATGCCAGAGATCCATGGGGGGAGGTGGAGCCCTTTTCAAGGACACACAACTCTGGGGTCTCTCCCTGGCATCTGCAGCTAGGGAGTCCCCATTTGTGAAGACTCATTCCTGCTTGTTCCTGGAGATAGCACAGTTCCGGGACTGGACTAGAGGGATGAAAAGGAAGCACAGTTACTTACCTGTAACAGGTGATCTCTGGGAACAGCAGGAATAAGTCTTCACAACCCACCCACCTCCCCTAGGAGTTGTATCTCTCTATCTATCTTTCCTTTCCTCTCTCTCTCTCTCTTTGTCTCAGCTTTAAAACTCGAACTGGAGAGAGGCGGTTGGGAAAGGCGTGAAGGCAGCACGCAGGTGCTGTGGGATGCTCCCAAAAGCTTGCTTATTGGACGCTGGGGAGCGTTCCCGCGCAGCCTCCGTCAGTACCGACGATACCATATGTGAAGACTTATTCTTGCTGTTCCCAGAGATCACCTGTTACAGGTAAGTAACTGTGCTTCCTTTTCGTCCCTCTAGTCCAGTCCCGGAACCATAGAGTTTAGAATCTCCTCCAGCAGCCTTGGAGACTGAATGACTTCATCGCTTCACTAACTGTGCTATAAGTAGGCAAGGACTGCCCCCTATCTCCAGTACTTCAGTCTCCAAGCAGCTGAGGAGATTCTGAGCCTGGGACTGGGCTCAGTACAAATAAGCAGAGCTTGGGGTTTATAGCTCCTTTGGGGGGTTTTGGTGTTATTTTTATTTCTATATTGTTCCCTTCAGAATTTTAAACATTTTTTCCCTTTTTCTTTTGACTTGCAGATTCGGTGTTGGCTCCATCCTGCTCCCTGGCCCCCCCCCTCACTCTCCTGCCTTCCTCAACCTCCTCCCCCCCCTCTCGGTGTTAATTCCCCATCATTTAAATGAGCAAAGGGGGAGAAATTAAGGTGTGTGCCTCCCTGCTTCCGAACCCAAAAATAGGGGTGAGGAGCAGGTAGCAGGCTGGCTCACGGGGAGTCCCGACTGCAGTCTCGGGCAGTGAGCAGCGTCGGAGCCGAAGCCGCGGTAGGCTGAGCTCCGACGCCAGTGTGCCTAGCGGCAGCAGGACAAGCACAGTGAGTTTTAGCGCTGAGCGCTTGAGCTTTGATTTTCCTTTCTTTTCTTTTATTTGATTTCCCTCTTGCGTCTTCTTGGCGGGCAGTAAGAGTTGGTCTCTTTGGGGGTGCTTGGCCTAGCCGCGTGGGTGAGCGCGGGAAGACGGCCGGCAGCCATTTTGGAAGCCGCGGTTCTTGCTTCCCGCATCTGTGCAGCTGATTTGGTACCGTTAGGGGCCTCGTTTTTGCACGGCCCTATCCCCCCCTATCTGGGCACCTCTGTGGGGTGGCTTGGAAATAAATAAAGATAAAAGACGCATTTTTGAAGGGGGGTTGCTGCAGCGTTCAGAAGAGGGGAGGCAGTCTAGTGCTTGGCGCTGTCACAGACCCTGCAGGGTTTCTCCAGTCTGAGCTGCAGGTGGTCAGGTCAGGGGCTGGTGGAACGCAGGATCTAGGCCAGTGGGGGGGTGTTTGCTTCTCAGGGCTATGCCTTCTAAGCCACGGTGTTTGGTGTGTGGCTTGCGGCGCAGTTCGGTGCAAGACTCTGGAGTGTGTTCTGCGTGCGCGCTGGTTGCAGTTGGAATGGATAAGGTGCCGGAGCAGCCTGGGGCGGAAGCCGGGGGCTTGTTGCCTCCGGTCCTGGCCCAGGAGGAGCCGGTGGCAGGGCCTTCCTCGGGGGGCAGTCCCTCGGTAGCGTTAGGGTTGGATCACGGGACTGCTTCTCCGGGGGTCCCACCAAATTTATTTTCCCTACTTCAGCAGGCTTTGGCCTTGCTGCAGCCCGCAATGCCGGGTCCGCCGATGGGGTCCCAGGGGCAGAAGAGATTAGGGCCCTTGGGCAGTACAGCGGAAGGCGCTCCTGTGGCTAAGAAGTGTAAGGGGGCCGGTGTTGAGGGGGCGGCCTCGCTCCTCGGCGAGGACACCGCGGAGCTGGACGAGGAAATGGAGTTCCTTTCAGAAGAGGAGTTGGAAGAGGGGGAGTTGCCTAGCGCCGAACAGCAGAGTCGGGTGGTCAGGGTGTTTCAGCGTGAGGAGCTTCCGGCCCTGAACACGGAGACTCTCAAGACCCTCAACATGCCCGTGGGGGAGCCAGTGGCTGATGAGGTCTTGGAGGATCCGCTATTGCAGGCGGTGCGGTCATCCCAGAAAGTGTTTCCCCTTCATTGGGTCTTTAGGAATATGATCCAAGAGGAATGGGATGTGCCGGAGGCGGCTCTCAAGGGTACCCGAGCCTTGACGCGTCTTTTTCCGCTGACAGACCAGGATAGGGAGCTGTTTCGTTCCATGAAGGTGGATGCGGCGGTTTCGGCGGTGACGAAGAAAACTACGATTCCGGTCGAGGGGGCCGCGGCATTGAAAGATGTGCAAGACAGGAGGCTAGATTCCTTGCTGAAACAGGTTTTCGATGTGAGTGCCCTTTCCATGCAGGCTTCCATAGCGGGGGCCTGGGTGGCTCGGGGCTGTTTGCGGTGGTCCCAAAGGTTGCAAGGGGAGCCGTTGGAGGGCCACCTCGATGATGCGTCGCGGCTGGAATCCGGGACGGCGTACTTAGCGGATATCCATTATGATCTCATCCGCGGTTTAGCTAAGAGTATGGCCTCAGTTGTAGCGGCTCGTCGGTATCTCTGGTTGTGTAATTGGTCGGCTGATAGTTCCTCTAAGGCTCGTCTCAGTAAGCTGCCTTTTAGGGGTAAGCTCTTGTTTGGAGAGGATTTGGAGAAGTTGGTCAAGGATCTCGGGGAGTCCAAGGGGGGTCTGCTCCCGGAGGATAAGTCGAAGCAGGGTCGTGCTTCGGCGGGGTTCAGAGGACCCGCTAGGGAGTTTCGCAGATTTCATTCCTCTCGCTTTGGCCCGTCTCAGCGGGGGAGGTTCCCGGTTAGGGGTCAAGGGTTTCGGGGCTTCCGCGGAGCAGGAAGGGGCTTCGCTCCTTACCAGTCCTCGGGCCCTAAAAAGGCGCAATGAGATACGGCGGGCTCAGGTGGGGGTGGTTCCCGTGGGAGGTCGGTTGCGGGACTTTTACCCTGCCTGGGTCCAGATTACGTCAGACCGGTGGGTCCTGGAGGTCATTCGCAAAGGGTACGCATTGGAGCTCCACCGGCCCGTGTTAGATTCCTTTGTCAGATCCCCGTGCGCAGCTCCGGCCAAGTTACAGGCGGTCTCGGACACTCTGCAGCGACTAATTCAGCTCGGGGCGGTGGTGCCGGTTCCGGCGGCTCAGCGCGGGTTCGGTCGGTACTGTATATATTTCGTCGTGCCAAAAAAGGAGGGCTCGTTTTGGCCGATTTTAGATCTGAAGCGCGTGAATCGGTGTCTCCGGGTGACCCATTTTCGGATGGAGACTCTGCGGTCCGTGATAGCGGCGGTCCGAGCGGGCGAATTTCTTACGTCTCTGGACCTGACGGAGGCTTATCTTCATATCCCCATTCGGCAAGAACATCAAAAATATCTCCGTTTTGCGGTTCCAATGGGGCACTACCAGTTTCAAGCGTTGCCCTTCGGCCTGGCTACGGCTCCTCGGATTTTCACCAAGATCATGGTGGTGGTGGCGGCAGCGCTCCGCAAGGAGGGAGTGTTGGTCCACCCATATTTGGACGATTGGCTGATTCGGGCAAAGTCGAGAGAGGAGAGTTTGGCTGCGACCTCCCGGGTGGTGGAGATGTTGGAGTCCCTGGGCTGGGTCGTCAACTTTGCAAAGAGCAACCGGGTTCCTTTGCAGTCCCTGGTCTTTCTGGGGGCCCGCTTCGACATGAGTCAGGCGGCGGTGTTCCTGCCTACCCCTCGAGCGCGGGGGCTGCGTGCCCTGGTCAGGCGGTTTTTGTCAGCTCCCGCACCGACAGCATGGCAGTATCTTCAGTTGTTGGGCACAATGGCGGCAACGATCGAGGTGGTGCCGTGGGCCCGGGCTCACATGCGGCCTTTGCAGAGTGCGCTGCTTCGCCGGTGGTCGCATCAGCGGGATGCGTTGTCTCGGCGCTTGGTGTGTCCTCTCGGGGTATGTCAGGAGCTTCGCTGGTGGCTGCGGCGAGAGAGTTTGGAGGTGGGCATGCCTCTCGAGTCCCCCTCCTGGAGATTGCTGACGACGGATGCCAGTCTCTTGGGGTGGGGAGCGCATTACGGGGGCAGATTTGCCCAGGGGGCTTGGTCTCCGGAGGAGTCGGTTTGGTCCATCAACAGGTTGGAGATGAGAGCGGTGTTCCTGGCGCTGTAGAAATTTCAGGACAGTTTCCATCAGGAGGTGGTTCGGGTTCTGTCCGACAATGCAACGACGGTGGCGTACATCAATCGGTAGGGCGGCACGGGCAGTGCGGCTCTGAAAGCCGAGGCGAGTCAACTCTTAGAGTGGGCCGAGAGACACCTGGGGGCCCTCTCGGCTCAGCACGTGGCGGTGTGGACATCGTCGAAGCGGATTTCCTAATCCGTCGCAGGGTGGACCTGGGAGAGTGGCGTCTGCACCCGGACGTGTTTGCGCAGTTGCGGAGGCGCTGGGGGCTTCCGCTGATGGATCTCATGGCGACCTTCGAGTCGGCGCAGGTACCGCGGTTTTTCAGCAGGCGCCGGGAACGGATGTCAGAGGGGCTCGATGCGTTGGCGCAGAGGTGGCCGGTCGGCGGCCTTCTCTATGTGTTCCCGCCTTGGGCTCTTATAGGCCGGGTGGTGCAGCGCATAGAGAAGCACCGCGGCCTGGTGTTGTTGGTGGCTCCCGATTGGCCTCGACGGTCCTGGTACGCGGACGTAGTGCGGTTGCTGGCCGACAGTCCATTGAGGTTGCCGCAGCGAGACGATCTCTTGGGGCAGGGGCCGTTACGCATGCCCCAGGTGAATCGATTCTTGCTTACGGCTTGGCTCTTGAAAGGGCTAGGATGACGGCCAAGGGGTATTCGGCTACGGTTATTTCTACCTTGCTAAAAGCGTGCAGACGCTCCACCTCGTTGGCGTACATTCGAGTTTGGCGTATTTTTGAGGCCTGGTGTGCGGAGGGCGATGTTCAGCCCTTGGGGGCTTCGGTAGCTCAGATCCTTTCATTCTTGCAGGATGGCGTGGACAAAGTTTGGCGGCTAGTTCCTTGTGGGTTCAGTTAGCGGCTATTTCCTGTTATCGCGGTAAGGTTCGTGGTCAGTCGGGGTCGCACGGCGACATTCGGCGGTTTCTGCGGGCGGTGTTGCTTTTGCGTCCACCGGTGCGTAGTGCTGTGCCGACCTGGGATCTGAATCTGAATCTGGTGTTGGAGGCCTTGCTCAAGGCGCCGTTTGAGCCCTTGGACAAGGCCTCTCTGAAAGACCTCACCTTGAAGACGGTTTTTCTGGTGGCAATTTGTTCTGCGCGGCGCATTTCGGAGTTGCAAGCATTGTCTTGTAGAGAACCTTATCTTTCCTTCTTGCATCATAAGGTTGTACTGCGTACAGTGCCAGCCTTTCTGCCTAAGATAGTTTTGCCTTTTTATGTTAACCAGGTGGTTTCGCTTGCCATGTTTTCGACCCATCAGAAGGGCAAGTCGGGGAGGCGGTTGCACCTCTTGGATGTGCGTAGGGTGTTACATAAGTATCTTCGTAGGACGGCGGACTTTCGGGAGTCTGATAGGCTGTTTGTGGCTTTCGGGGGGCCGCGAAAAGGAGAGGCAGCGGCGAAGGCGTCCATTTCGCATTGGTTGAAGTCAGCTATTGCTTCGGCGTACCTTTTGAAGGGGAGAGTGGTGCCGGAAGGTCTCCGGGCGCATTCGACTAGAGCTCAGGCGGCGTCTTGGGCGGAGTTCGGTTTGGTCCCGGTTGGGGACATTTGTCAGGCAGCGACCTGGTCGTCGTTGCACTCTTTTGCCAAGCATTATAGGCTCGATGTGCAGGCGGCGGGGGATGGTCGTTTTGGCTCGGCGGTTCTTCAGGCTGGGCTCGCTGGTCCCTCCCGTTGAGATTTACTGCTCTGTTACATCCTCTGTGGTTCCGGGACTAGACTAAAGGGACGAAAAGGAAAAGTAAATTAGACTTACCTGCTAATTGTTATTTCTTAAGGAACTCTAGTCCAGTCCCGGAGCCCTCCCTGGGATTATCAGCTCGTTGGCCTGAAGTGGTAAAAAATAAAACAGAAAAAAAAAAAACCCCAAAAAGAGAAATAAGATGTCCTTAGCACGAGAAGTCAAAGCCAAGCGAATTTGGCGTCGGCTGCGGAAGACAGCGATAGCGAGGGAGAGGGTTTTCCCCAGGCGTAGAATGGAGCCTTAGGGGGGCCCTTTTGCTAAGACGGGACATGTCTCCGGTTTCTAATTCTGTTTGTTTGCATGTACTTTATCTACTTATTTGTTGCTCTGCTCAGTTTGCTTTGTCAATAGCTACTGGAGATAGGGGGCAGTCCTTGCCTACTTATACCACAGTTAGTAAAGCGATGATGTCATTCAGTCTCCAAGGCTGCTGGAGGAGATTCTAAACACTATGGTTCCGGGACTGGACTAGAGTTCCTTAAGGAACAACAATTAGCAGGTAAGTCTAATTTACTTTTTTCGTCCCATATTGTTTGAATTCAGATACTGTCCTCATCTCTACCACCTCCACTGGGAAACTATTCCACGGATCCACCACTCTTTTCGTAAAGAAATATTTTTGCATATCATTCCTGAATCTATACCCTTTCACCCTCATCTTATGTCTCCTTGTAGCAGAGCTTGCTTTCAATCAAAGGAGGCTCTCCCCCTGTGCATTTATGCCACGGAGGTATTGAAACGTCTCAGTCATATCACCTCTATCCCGCCTTTCCTCTAATGTATACATATTAAGATCCTTAAGTCTGTCCTCATATGCTTTATAATGACGACCACTAACCATTTTTGTAGCCACCCTCCATACAGACTCCAGCCTATTTATATCCTTTTTAGCTGCGGTCTCCAGAACTACACACAATACTCCAAATGAGGTTGCACCAAAGACTTATACAGAGGCACCATCACCTCCTTTCTTCTATTGGCCATTCCTCTCCCTATGTACCCAAGCATCCTTCTAGCTTTTGACATCGCGTTTTCTACCTGTTTAGCTACTTTAAGATCATCAGACACAATCACGCTTAGGTCCCGCTCTTCTTTAGTGGAGAAAAGTACATCTCCAGGAACAAGCAGGAATGAGTCTTCACATATGGGTACGTCGGTACCGACGGAGTCCGCGCGGGAACGCTTCCCAGCGTCCAATCTTAAAGCTTTTGGAAGCATCCCAACACGCCTGCGCGCTGCCTTCCCACCTTCCCAACTGCCTCTCCTCAGTTTTTGTTTTTCCGCGGAGCCGGCAGGACGTTCTCCTGTCACCGCAGAAAATTCTTCATTTATTTTTTAGTTTTCTTGTGGTCGCGGCTGCCTTCCCTGACGCCACCGGTACCGCCAGTGTTTCTTTCTTCTTTTCTTTTAAAATTTTTTCCTTAAGAAATATAAAATTTCTATCTTAGTGTTCACGGTTCTTAGGCCTTCTAGGCCTCTCCATTTTTCCTCATGGAACCGCCAGCCTTTTTCCCCAGGAAATGCACAAATTGTGGCGGTACAACTTTATTTTTAGACACTCACAATTGGTGTCTAACCTGTCTGGGTCCTGACCATTGTCCTCCAGAGCCTTTGGGCACCAGTGCTGTGAGAAGCAGGTTTCAACATCGAGTTCCCCTTGACACGCGGTCCCCTTCCAACTTCAGGGCACCGACCATATCTTCTTCTACACAGGATCAGGTAACCCAAAAACAGTCTGTTAAGACTAGCCAGTCCTCAAGCGGCAGTTCTCATGCACAGCATAGAGATGCCTCTGGCCTTGCCCTCGAGAATCCACTGGTTTCAAAACCCCGGTGGGAGTCTTCGGCCTCCAAAGCCTATGTGGGGTTTCAGGTTGTTCCTGAGATTCACCCCTCACAGAACATACCTGAGCCATGTCCGGTGGTGGCATCCGCTTCGAGCGGTACCGATACCCCGGCATCGGCACCGGTGTTGGATGAAACATTCCTCACCGAGGATCGTCGTCTGGCGTCTCCGGTACCTACGGGGCCGGTGGATACGCTTCAGATCGATTCTACAGTATCGGTATCGACACCGATACGAGTTCCTACGTCGGTACCCTCCAAACGTGCATCGATAGACTCGCTTCCTTCGATGCCGAGTCTAGAATCGATCTCCAGTCTGGAGGACTGGGTACCGACTCCCGTCGGTACCGGAGGCTCGGTTCCGATATCTCGGATCCCCAACCCTCTGTTCCACCGATACCGTTAGAGTTGCCACCGGCTGGTTTTCTTCCTCCGGCATCAGTTTCAGTACCGACATCCACAGTACCTTTACAGTCGGTACCTTCCATGCTTCACTCATCAGGATCGCTTCCCTCGATGCCGAGTTTGGAATCGATTCCAAGAATGGACGACATGTTACCGACTGTTGCTGGTTCTGTCCTGCAGTACCAGCGACCACTATCTAAGGATCCCATTCTGTACCATTCAGGATCTCCTATTCCTATATACTGGAATAGATCCCTTGGTGCTAAGGCTAGTTCTTCATCAGATCTAGCCTATCCAGGGGGAATTCCCTCCAGGGATCTTTCTTTCCAGACTTTCCTCCTGGATATGGCAAAATCACTTGCCATTCCTGTCCCTGGACAAGATCCTACACAAGGGAGTACAGAATACCTCTCTGTCCCTAACGAAGCAAAGGAAAATATAATGCTTCCTTTGCATCTTTCTTTGCAGGATCTCCTTCTCCGAATGTGGGAATCTCCTTTAAAGGTACCCCCACTTTCCAGAGCAACTGATCTCCTATATCAGGTGCCTCCCTCTCCAGGGTTTCAAAGGACTCAACTTCCTCATCATTCCATTGTAGTGGAATCAGCATTGAGGCGAGTGAAGAGTACTAAAAAGCACTCTTCTTGTCCGCCAGGTCGTGAGTCTAAGACACTAGATGCCTTTGGACGTCAAACCTTCCAGACCTCCATGCTTTCAGCAAGGATTCTTTCATACATTTTTTATATGGGTCTATCTCTTGAAGAGATCACAAAGCAATTACATCTTTTGACTCCTTTTCTTCAGGAGCCCAGATGTACAAACTATTCCTCACTGATTAGTCATATTCAGAATATCTCCAAGTTCCTTACTCGTGCTACCCTAGACTCCTTTGAGTCTGTTAGCAGGACTTCTGCTATAGCTATAGGGGCACAACATAGAGCCTGGCTTCAAGCCTCTGACTTGGACAAATGGGCACAGGAAAGACTGGGAAATACTCCTTGTACTGGAGAGAATCTCTTCAACAAGGAGTCTTTACTTCAGGTTACTCAGTTCTCCACTGACCTTCCTTTTTCTAGAGGCTGCCCTGCGCCGCCTTCTTTCCCAGTAGGTAGGAAATGTCCTACCAAACGTTCAACCCCTAAAGGGAGAAGGTTTTACCCATCATCTGTCCATCATTCAGATGTCCCTAAACAGGGGAAACATCATTCTAGTCTGAGCAATCCACAACCCCAACAGGGTCAACAAACTCAGCAGTTGCAGAGTTTTAAATAGATCATTGCCCCCTTTGTCTGGGGGGTTGGGATAGCAGTCTGCTTCTTTTACTTGAAGTATCTACACTAAATTTATCCTAACCTACTTAGATATCTCTTCATGAGACATCTCTTCTTAAGAATCTTCATGATGATCATGCCCATTCTTAACAGATTTTTTCCTCTTCCTTTTGGAGGAGAGGGAGAGGTAACACAACCATCAGTAGACAGTTGTTTCCATCTATTGGCATGTATCATCTCACCTGTCGGAGATTTCCTCCATACTTGGTCTCCTGCAACTCTTTGTAAGAGTGACTTTTTATACGGGTAAGCCCCTATGGTCCTCTACCTCTTCTACCGGGGGATTCCCCTTCTGGAGTTGTTTCCCCCTTGTTACCTTAGAGCAGCTCCTCAGACAATAGGAAGTCCTACCATGTCTGTTGGTTTTTCTTTTTTCCCAATCTACAGAGTAGGGGAAAGAAATTCTCTATGCTGCCCTCATACTTGCTGCAGATGCAAAACTTTCTAGTGGTTACGCCACAGGTTTTGTTCACTACATAACCAGGGCTTCCTCTCCACTAGCAATCCTCCTAACCTCAGTACTAAGTCCCAAACAGGTTATTAACCTCGTTGGGAAACCCTGTTTCACAGTTTGGTTAGGTTATCTTCTATTCTTTGCCTTTGTCCTTGGCAGAATAGTTGGTTACCTGCTGGTTGTCCACATTCCTCACCAGGGATTGTCCACAGTCAGTTTTTTTTCTACCGCAATAGATCCCAAATTTCTTCAGAGTAATACCACTGTTTAGCGAATATGTAAAATAATTACTCCCATATTTTAGTGTTTCCTGCTTTCAGGTATTCTATAGACAGTTTTCTTGTAAATCTACTTATCTTTTTCTAAGCGGGTCTCAGACTTACGGGCTACTTCCGGTGATAAATATCACTTAGTGCACCTTTTGCATCAATGACCCATTTTCATATATTTCTTATATCTTTCTTATAACTTATTCTAAACTTATATTTCAAACGTCCAGTTGGATAATATGAGATATCTTATATCTTATAACAGCAAGCTTATCTTTTATCTTTGTCTTTTTCTTCAATTGAAGAAAAAGACAAAGATAAAAGATAAGCTTGCTGTTATAAGATATAAGATATCTCATATTATCCAACTGGACGTTTGAAATATAAGTTTAGAATAAGTTATAAGAAAGATATAAGAAATATATGAAAATGGGTCATTGATGCAAAAGGTGCACTAAGTGATATTTATCACCGGAAGTAGCCCGTAAGTCTGAGACCCGCTTAGAAAAAGATAAGTAGATTTACAAGAAAACTGTCTATAGAATACCTGAAAGCAGGAAACACTAACATATGGGAGTTTTTTTTCTAACCAACCTGCAGCATGCTCTCTGCAACTCTACAGGGTAGCTTTGCACTATGGGCCCTTGTTAGAGAGCATCAATATCTTCCCTAGCAGATAACCCCAGATGGTTTAAAAGGGTTTTCCCCAGTCATATTCATGCCTGGCAGGTATTCTACCCTTTCCATCTTATCTTAAATTTCTGTTAAGGCATAAGCCTCAGGCTTTTCATCACGTGAAAGCCTAAAAGAGGGCCCAACTCCCTGGCTTAGCCCATATTGCCTGGGATTTTTCCCATCAGGGATAAAAATTTTTCTAGCAACTAGAGGACTTCTAATACCCATCTTGCCCTCATAGGCGGATCGCTAGGGTATCTTCCTCTAGTAGCCTCCTCTATCCAATCTCCATCTGGACTTCTGGTCTGCAGGCTAATGTATCCTCTGCCATCTTCAGGTAGGCCATCCTGGTTATTCAACAGCTCAAATTCTACAAAGAATTAAGCCACCCTTTTGTCAAGGACAACCTTCCTCTGACTATAACATGCATAACCGGGAGGAGAGGATTTTTTCCTGTTTATCTACTCAATTAGGTGTCAACCTTCTTGTTGTCAGATAAATCTCCCTCTCTCCCTATAAGGGTGATGGGGATCTTTGAACATCTCTCCATCCATATACCTGGAGACAGGTTTCCGTATGCTGACCTACTCTTCTGGGTATATATATATAGGTATATAGATATAGATATAGATATATAGATATAGATATATAGATATTGTGGTAAGGAGAGTGCAGCTCAGCATGGAAATAAAAGAGAAAGAAGAACTTTTTCTTCTTTTCGGGGGATGGGTGCACTAGAACACATACACCACAGCAAAATCCCTGAGAGAAACCAAGAGGGTAGAGCTAGGTTTAAGCCACTCCCAGACTCCATGACAACCCCAGGTAAGAGTAGGAGGTACAAGTGGGTGGAGTCAGAGAGGGAGGTGCCCTGCTCAACGGTTAAGTTTGAGAAAACAGACAAAGTTGAGAGAAGCAGCCAAGGGAGAAGTAGCCAAGAGAGAAGCAGCCATAAAGAGAGCAGCAGCAGAGACAAGAGCAGCCAGCACTGCAGCCAAGGAAGCTACAGAGAAGGTTCCAGGCAGTGTACCAAACAGACTGGCAAGAGGGAGAGAGAGAAAAGGTTGGCTTTGGGAAGGCTAAAGCAAGAATGCTTAGACTCCTCTGATGAAGGGTCTGTCTGCAGGCAGCAGAAGCCCCAGGAAGGGAAGTGGAGATCTTACCCTGATTCCCTGTCTAGCTTAGAGGCAGAGAGAGTCACAAGCCACAGAAGCCTCAGCCAGGAAGGTGCTGCAACAAGACTCCAAGGTAGGAGAAAGAAAGCAGTAAAGCCAAAACCCTGTGTTTCTTGCTCTGACTCTGAAGAGAGGTTTAGGCCTGAGAAAACCCGGATTAGGAAGAAGGGGTTTTCAGGAGAAACTGAACAGGAGAAGCCCGTTGAAGTCCTACCTAGAGGAGAAGGGGCCATTCAGTGGAATAGGCTGTTTAACCTGTTAAAGGACATTAAGCATAAAGTGCCCGAGCGTTTTCAAACTTTGCCAAGATACAGCTCAGCAGAAAGCATGGAGGTAGAAAGTAAAGAAAGTGACCTGACTTCAGCTTGTTCTGAGATGGACTGTGATATGTGCATTGTGGCTAAGTAATGAAAGCCTGAGAGCAGTGAGAAGTTAGGAATTGTAAATACATGTGCTTTATGATTACGGAATTGAGAAGCATCATAAAGGGAAAAGAAAAGAAAGCCTGTGTAAATAATTCTACTACAACACTGGTTGTAAGCTTTGCTTTAATGGGAGATTATCCTTTATTTTCTTTGACTTGAGTGTACAACTGCTTTAAAGATTTGTTACCCGCTTGCCACGGAAGCTAATAAAATTCCTGTGTGCTTTGAAACAACCACTTGGTTCATTTATCTCTATACACAACTACAATCCTTGGTAAAGAGGAATTCAAGATGGCTTCCCGTCCCTACTAGGCGACCGCCTGGTTGGGGCGCGACCGCCACAATATATAGATAGATACAGATATATACTATCTATATCTATCGGTGTGTCTTCTGCCCTTATATATATATATCTTTGGGATATATGCATATATGCCTCTATATGTGTATATATTTCGGTATATATGTATATATATATATATATATATATATATATATATATATATTTATAGCCATATGAGATATATTTTTAGATAGATCTGTATTCATCTACTTATCTGTCTATCTGTTAGGTTCACATATCCTTACATTCCTATATGATCCTGATAGATGTGCGCTACCCCTATCAATGCTGTTCCGGCGTATTTAGGGAGCTATATCTATAACCACTTCCTGTGGTAATTAATAACCCTTTTCTTTACCTTAACCTTTGGGTTTAGGTACTCCTGAAGCTCTCCATGTACCTTCTCTTTCCTAAGTGACCTCATTTAGGAAAGACATTGCGGAGCTTCAGTTACTCTAAAGCTTAGTGCTTCTGAGTCTGTTCTTACTTCCTTATCAGATACAAGGGTCTCCATACCCTTTCTCCCTATATGGACTGATCCAACCCCAGTCCAGTTAGGTCAGACTCATTTTTTCTCTTAGGCCAAAACAGCTTAAGCTTTAATTCAATAGTACCTTCTGCGTGTCTGCTGAAGCTCTATTTTTATACTACCCCAGGGTTTTTTTTTTTCCCTGGGGCTATTTGTTCTAACCCTGACGGGTTCTGGCCTCCACTTGTTTTTGATCTACTTTGTTACCTCTACTTACAGTGAGGTACCCCTTGAGCATATTCACTGGCTCTCTTATCAGATCCATATGGAGCTCAGTGCTCCTGTGCAATGCCAACAAGGGAGGTCCAGATCACAATTTTTTACTACTAAATGCCCTCGATACAGGGTCTTCCCTTTGAAGCCCTGTTCTAGCCAGCTGTTCTACAGTTCCTTTTCTATATTCAACTCCTGCCCTCCATCCCCAGGATGACTGAGGTCCTGAAGTATAGCATGGCTTGTTCTAGATTTGCAACATGCTAGGACTCCCTCCGGGCATATGAGCTGGGGAGTCCCCATATGTGAAGACTCATTCCTGCTTGTTCCTGGAGATAGCACAGTTACTTACCTGTAACAGGTGATCTCTGGGAATAGCAGGAATAAGTCTTCACAACCCACCCACCTCCCCTAGGAGTTGTTTTTTCTCTATCTCTATCTTTCCCTTCCTTGCTTCGCTCTCTCTCTCTCTTTGTCTGAGCTGTAAAACTTAACTGAGGAGAGGCAGTTGGGAAGGCGGGAAGGCAGCGCGCAGGCGTGTTGGGATGCTTCCAAAAGCTTTCTGATTGGACACTGGGAAGCATTCCCGCGCGGATTCTGTCGGTACCAACGTACCCATATGTGAAGACTTATTCCTGCTGTTCCCAGAGATCACCTGTTACAGGTAAGTAACTGTGCTTTCTCCCCCTATACTATATTGCTCCCTTGGATTAATTCAACCCAAATGCATGACCTTGCATTTTTTAACATTAAATCCCAGCTGCCAAATTCTAGACCATTCTTAAAGCTTAGCTAGATCCCCCCACATTTTATCTACACCTTCCTGGGTGTCTACTCTATTGCAGATTTTGGTATCATCCGCAAAGAGGCAAACCTTATCCGGCAGCCCTTCTGCAATATCACTAACAAAGAACTTAAAAAGAATCTGACCAATGACAGATACCTGGGTCACAGCATTGGTAACCTCTTTCTCCTCAAAGATTGAGCTCCTGTACCCTTTGTCAGCTTCCACTCAACCAGTTTCTAACCCAAGCCATAACTTTAGGGTCCAACCCTAGGGTGCTCAGTTTGTTTATAAGATGCCTGTGAAGAACGGTGCCAAAGGCTTTACTGAAATCTAAATACACCACATCTAGGGCTCACTCTCAATCCAACTCCCTGGTCACCCAGTCAAAGAAATCAATCAGATTTTTCTGACAAGCCTGCCTCTGGTGACTCCATGCTGCCTCAGATCCTATAATCCGCTGGACTCCAGAAACCTCACTATTTTCTCTTTCAGCAGCATTTCCAATAATTTACTCACCACCAAAGTTAAACTAATCGGCCTGTAATTTTCAACCACATCCTTACTTCCACTTTTGTGTAAAGGGACCACATGTGCCTCTCTCCTGTCCTTTGGCACCAATCCCAACTCCAAGGCATTGAAAAGATCAGTCAGTGGAACTGCTAGAATGTCCCCCAAGTTCCCTCAGTATTCTAGGGTGTATCCCATCCAGTCCCATCGCTTTGTCTACTTTAAAGTTTAGCTAGTTTCTTACTAACACAATCTTCTGAAAATTGTTCAAGATGTCCCTCACTTCTGTTCCTCTTTGTGGATGTTTTCTGAGGTCCTGCTCCTGGTTCTTCATCTGTGAACACAGAACAGAAATCTTTGTTAAGCAATTCCGCTTTATCCTCATCAGCTTCTACATATTCCTCCCCTTCACCCTTGAGTCTGAGAATACCACTTTTGCCCTTCCTCTTCTCCCTAACATATCTGAAAAATGTTTTATCCCCCCATTTTACTGCATTGGCTGTTTCCTCCTCTTTCCTGACTACTTTGATAGCTTCTCTACGTTTTTCCAAATATAGATGCCTGTCTTCCTCTCTCTATGTTCTCTTGTATTTCATGAAGGCTTCCCTCTTTTTCAGCTACTTCTTTCGAAAACCATAGAAGTCTCCTTTTCCTATTCCCTTTATTTACCATTTTACCAAAAAGGTTGATTGCCCTTAAAATATCCCCTTTCAGTTTTGCCCAGTGTTTTTCTACATCCCCCAACTGTTCCGATCCCGCTAACGCGACTCATAAGAACATAAGATAAGCCATATTGGGTCAGACCAAGGTCCATCAAGCCCAGTATCCTGTTTCAGCAGTGGCCAATCTAGGTCATACGTACCTAGCAGTTTCCCCAAAAGACACAGGTTCCACAATGCTTGTACTGGGTCAAGCATTGTTATCCTGGGTCCCTTCTTAATAATGGTTTATGGACCTTTCCTCCAGGAACTTGTCCAAACCTTTTTTAAACCCAGCTACACTAACAGCCTTTACTACATCCTCCGGTAACAAATTCCAGAGTTTGATTACACGTTGAGTGAAAAAATCTTTTCTTTTATTAGTCTTAAATAGTTTGCCCTGTAGCTTCATTGCATGTCCCCTAGTCTTTCTATATTCTGATAACGTAAATAGTCGATCTACATTTACCCGTTCCACTCCGTTCATTAATTTATAGAATTCTATCATATCTCCCCTCAGCCGTCTCTTTTCCAGGTTAAAGAGCCCTAACCTTTTTAGGCTTTCTTCATAGGAGTATCCTTCCATCCCCTTTACTATTTTGGTGGCTCTTCTCTGAACCTTTTCTAATAACGCTATATCCTTTTTAAGATACGGCGACCAGAATTGCACACAATATTCAAGGTGCAGTCTCACCATGGAACGATATAGAGGCATTATAATATCTTTTGTTTTATTTTCCATTCCATTCCTTATGATAACTAGCATTCTATTTGCTCTCTTGGTCGCCGCTGCACACTGGGCCAAGGGTTTTAACATGTTATCCACAATGGCGCCTAAATCCTTTTCCTGGGTGGTGGTTCCTAATGTGGAACCTTGCATCGTGTAACCATAGTTTGGGTTGTTCTTCCCTAGGTGCATAACTTTGCACTTGTCCACATTAAATTTCATCTGCCATTTTTATGCCCAGTCTTCCAATTTATCAAGATCCTCTTGCAATTTTTCACAATCCTCTTGGGTTTTAACAACTTTAAATAGTTTTGTGTCATCTGCAAATTTGATAACCTCACTCGTTATTCCCTTTTCCAGGTAATTTATGAATATGTCAAAAAGCAGGCGACCCAGCACAGATCCTGGGGTAAACCACTGTTCACCTTTCTCCATTGGGAAAATTGGCCATTTAGCCCTACCCCTGCTTTCTATCTTTTAACCAGTTCCTGATCCACAAAAGTACACTGCCTCCTATCCCATGACTCTTTAGTTTTGCCAAACGTCTCTGATGAGGGACCTTGTCAAAGGCTTTCTGAAAGTCCAGATACACTATATCAACCGACTCACCTTTGTCCACCTGTGTATTCACACCTTCAAAAAGACATAACAGATTAGTAAGACAAGAGCTTCCTTGTCTAAAGCCATGTTGGTTGGCTCCCATTAGACCATGACTATCTACATGCTGAGTAATTTTGTTCTTTATGAGGGTTTCTACCATTTTTCCCGGTACTGACGTCATGCTCACCAGTCTGTAGTTTCCCGGATCACCCCTGGAACCCTTTTTAAAAATTGGCGTTACATTGGCGATCTTCCAATCTTCAGGTATTACAGATGATTTTAATGAAAATTCACAGATTACTAATAGCAGGTCTGCAATCTCATTCAGTTCTTTCAACACCCTTGGATGTATATCATCTGGTCCAGGTGATTTGCTACTCTTCAGTTTAATAGTTGTAATACATCTTCCCGATGTATCGATATTTCCTTCAATTCTTCCGCACCTTTAAATACCACTTTAGTCATGGGTAACATCCCTACATGTTCCTCAGTAAAGACCGAAGCAAAGAATTCATTCAGTCTCTCCGCTATCGCCTTGTCGCCTCTTAGTGCCCCTTTATCCCCTCTATCATCTAATGGACCAACTGACTCTCTCACAGGTTTTTTGCTACGAATGTACTTGAAAAAGTCTTTATTTCGCATTTTTGCTTCCGCAGCAAGCTTCTCAAATTCTCCCTTTGCCTGCCTTATCAATGCCTTGCATTTGACTTGCCAGTGCTTGTGCTGTTTCCAGGTTTTGTCGTTTGGCTCTTTTTTCCATTTCCTGAAAGATGCTTTTTTGGCAACAGCCTTTCTGACCTCACCTTTAAACCATGCTGGCAGTTTTTTGGACTTCCTTCCACTTTTCTTAAAGCGTGGAATACAGCTAGTCTGGGCTTCCAAGATAGCATTTTTCAACAACACCCTTCCTTGATGTAAGTCTTTAACCTTTGCAACTGCTCCTTTTAGTTTTTCTTAACTATTTTTCTCATTTTATCATAGTCTCCCTTTCAAAAGTTAAAAGGTAGTGCTGTGGATTTCCTTACTATCCCTCATCCACTAATTAAATCAAACGCAATCATGCTGTGATCACTATTGCCAAGTGGCCCCAACACCCTTATCTCTTGCACCAGATCTGGTGTTCCGCTAAGGATTAGGTCCAATATGGCTTCCCCTCTGGTTGGTTCATGAACCAGCTGCTCCAAGAAGCATTCATTTATTTCATCTAGGAACTATCTCCAGGAACAAGCAGGAATGTAGTCTTCACATATGGGTACGTCGGTACCGACGGAGCCTGCACGGGAACGCTCCCCAGCGTCCAACCAGGAAGCTTTTGGGAGCATCCCACAGCGCCTGCATGCTGCCTTCCCGCCTTTCCCAACTGCCTCTCTCCAGTTCTTCGTTTTCCGTGGAGCCAGCAGGTCGTGTTCCTGTCACCGCAGAAAATTTTCCTTCTTTTTTGTGGTCGCGTCTGCCTTCCTCGACGCTTTATCGGTACCGCCGGTTCTTTTCTTTATTTCTGTATTTCTTTTCTTTAAAAAAAAAAAATCCTTAGTTTTTTCCTAATTTTTTTTCTAGGTGCACGCACCATTTTGGGCCTTAGGCCCAAGATATATTTCCATAATGGAAAAACCATCCTCCGGTTTTAAAAAGTGCACCAAGTGTGACGGTACGATTTCTGTCACCGACACCCATGAGTGGTGTCTGAAATGTTTAGGTCCTGATCATTCCATCTCGGAGTGTATGGCCTGTGCCGTGATGTCCAAGAGAGGTCGACAGAACCGAGCCGCCAAGCTCAGTACCCTGTTTCCCTCTGATGCAGCTTCGGTGGCATCAACGTCTTCCAGGGCTTCGTCTTCCTCCCGTGGATCTCAGGTAACTAAACATAAGTCTAGCCGGTCCTCAAAGGGTAGATCTCCTTCTAAGCATCGAGATGCCTCTGGCATTGCCCTTGAGGATACTGTACCGGCAAAATTGCCCTGGTGGGAAGCTTCAGCTTCCAAAGCATTATCGGGGCTCCAGGATGTTCTCGAGGCCTCGACCTCAGCAGAAATACTGGTGCCATGCTCTGGGGTACCGGCGGTCTTCTCCGGTACCGACATCCAGGCATCGGCAGCATTGATAGACCAGAGAGTCCTGGCTATTGAGCGCAGTCTGGCGGCTCTCCTTGCAGCTTCGACGCCCTCGGAAGCGCATCAGACTTTTCAACCGTTACCGGCACTGACTCTGGCACCGGTATCGGTACCGATAGCATCGACATCGGTGTCCGCATTGCTGGCACCCAGTCGTCCGATGCCCTCCGGTACCGATTACTCTCGGTACCGACTTTGGTCGGTACGCGTATCGGGCTCTTCAAGAGCATCCTGACAGAAGATACTTCGAGTCCTCAGAAGAGTTTGAGGATTCTGACAGTTCTGTCAATGCGGGAATACATCTCCCAGAGGAGCCCTCCTCCCCTAAACGTAGGATGTCTCCTCCAGAGGACATTTCCTTTCAGGATTTCATCAGGGAGATAGCTCGAGGTCTGTCCATTACTGTGGCACCTGAAACAGAGCCCAGAGCAAAGGAGTTGGAAATTCTGCAATATCCTAAAACTCCTAAGGAGGCAGCTACCTTGCCCATCCATGAGATCTTGCATGATCTCAAGTTAAGAATGTGGGAGACACCTCTGACCACCTCTCCTCATTCTCGTAGACTGGATACTCTGTATCGAGTCCCTCCTTGTCCTGGTTTCCAGAAAACTTAGCTTCCTCACCACTCTATTGTAGTGGAATCAGCTATGAGAAGGATTAAGAGTGCTAAGAGGCATGCCTCTAATCCTCCAGGACGTGAGTGCAGAACTTTGGATGCTTTTGGACGTCGGGTCTTCCAAGCTTCCATGCTTTCTGCCAGGATCAGTTCCGATAGTCTATATATGGGAATGTTCCTGAAAGAAGTCACAGGAGATTTAGAGGCTCTAGCCCCTATTCTTCCTGAGGATAGAAGACAGGATTTTCTAACATTGGTCAAACATGCCCAGGATGTTTCAAAATTTGTTAACCGTGCAGCTTTCGGCTGTTTTCAGTGCATAAGCAGAACCTCTGCCATTGCCATAGGTGCAGGTAGAATTGCTTGGCTCCAGGCATATGATCTGGAGCTCTGAGTACAAGACAAACTGGGAAATATTCCTTGTACTGGTGAGAACCTGTTTGGTAGAGATTGGCAAGAGAAAGCCAATGAGGTGGATGCTGGAAACTCCACCTTGGACAGATTGTCCAAGTCTACAGCTGTTCCTGCAAGAAAGAAATCTTTTAAGAAACCATTCTTTTCTAAAAAGAAAAAATTTTATCCTACTTATTCTCAGCAGGCACGTTCTGCAGGTCAACCTGTCCGGAAAACTCAGCAACCAACCAAACAAAGGAAGGCAAAGACTGCTAAGCCTCAGCAGTCTCAGCCTCCACAAGGTCTTTGACTTTCATCTAGAGAAGTGGAGGAGTGGCCTAGTGGTTGGGGCAAGGTACTTCAGGCCGGAAGGTCGGGGGTTCAAATCCCACTAGAGGACAGCAACCTTGGGCCGGAAGGACTGTGGTTTCTAGTCCCACAGGTGCTCCTTGTGGTCTTGGGCAAGCCACTTAACCCTCCATAGCCCATGTTCCCTGTAAAATAGTTATCTCCAAATTATAATACCCTGTTCAATGTAATTTCAGTTTGTTCAATGTAAACCGCACTGATGCAGAATAGCGCGGTATATAAGAGAATGTAAATAAATAAATCTAGAGAACTTAGCCTTCCTGGCCCTCAATGGACCAGAGCCTTCCACCATTCCAGGAAGGTTATGTCATTTTGCCCCCAGGTGGGAGCAGATAACAGCAGAACATTGGACACTCTCCATGATCAAAGAGGGGTACAAGCTGCACTTTCTGTGCATGCCCCCTCCCACAATGGTAAGACAGTTCAATTCTCAGACCTCTCTCATCAACCTGTTAGATCAGGAGGTCTCTACACTTCTTGCCCAAGGGGCAATAGAAGAAGTACCCATTCATCAGCAGGGTACAGGGTTTTACTCCCCTTATTTCCTTATCCCAAAGAAAACAGGGGGATACAGACCTATCTTGGACCTCAGAGAATTGAACAAATTCTTGTTCAAAGAGAAATTCAAAATGATTTCTCTAGGAACTCTGCTGCCATACCTTCAGAGTCAGGATTGGCTTTGTTCTCTAGATCTCAAGGATGCGTACACCCATGTTCTCATCCATCCAACTCACAGAAAGTTCCTTCGGTTCCTTTTCCAGGGAAAGCACTACCAATACAGGGTGCTTCCTTTTGGTCTGGCCTCAGCTCCAAGAGTGTTCACGAAATGCATGGCTGTGGTAGCAGCATTTCTCCGCACTCTAGGCATATTTGTCTTCCCCTACTTAGACGACTGGCTCATTCAAGCCCCATCAGAGTCCAGGACTTCCCTATCTTGCACAATGCATATCCTTCAGTACTTGGGTCTGGTCATAAACATCCCAAAATCCAGTCTAACTCCCACTCAGTCTCTAGAGTTCATAGGAGCTTTGCTGGATACCAAGAGGGCAAGGGCCTATCTCCCCCAGGCCCGTTGCCTTCGCATGGTTCAGTTAGCTTCTCAAGCAGTGCTAAAACCTTCCCTCACTGCCCGAGAAATGCTACAACTACTAGGCCACATGGCATCCACAGTGCATGTGGTTCCTTATGCTCGCCTCCACATGAGAGCAGCCCAGTGGACTTAATCCACCCAGTGGACTCAGGCGTCAGGATGCCTGTCAGACAAAATAGCAAACACGAATCATCTTATTTTGTCCCTCCAATGGTGGCAGTCCTCTCAAAACCTGTTGCTGGGGTCCCCTTTTCAACAACCCTTACCCCAGGCAACTCTCACAACAGATGCTTCACCAATGGGTTGGGGAGCTCATCTACAAGACCTCGCCACCCAAGGCACCTGGACTCCACAGGAGACTCATCTACATATCAGTCTCTTAGAGCTCAGAGCAATCTTCCTTGCTCTTCGAGTGTTCCACACCCTGCTCAGCTACAAGACAGTCCTCATTCATACGGACAATCAAGTAGCCATGTTCTACGTGAACAAGCAGGGGGGAACAAGGCTCTCTGTTGCTTTGCAACGAAGTTTTGCGACTGTGGGCCCTCGCCAGAGAGCATCAGATTCATCTCCTGGCAGTGTATCTTCCAGGCATACAAAACTCTTGGGCAGACAGGCTCAGTCCAGTTCTACTTCCACACGAATGGTCTCTACATGCAGACCAGGTGGCCAAGATTTTTCAAATTTGGGGAACCCCGGACATAGACCTCTTTGCAAGTCCATTGAATGCCAAACTTCCCCGGTTCTGTTCCAGAATTCCGGCTCAGGGCTCTCAGGCCAGGGATGCCTTCCTCCTTCATTGGGGTCAGGACTTCCTTTATGCCTTTCCGCCCATTCCCCTAATTCCCAAAACCCTATTCAAGCTTCAGAGAGACAGAGCCCATATGATTCTCATAGCACCACATTGGTCATGGCAAGTGTGGTACCCTTTGCTTCTACAACTCTCTCAAGCTTCCTTCCTAGAGTTAGGGTCTGCTCCAGATCTCCTGTCTCTGGAGGAGGGAATGTTATGGCATCCCAATCCCCAATCCCTGCATCTCAGGGCTTGGTTGCTGAAGGCCTAGATCTTCATGATCTTGACCTTCCTCGGCCAGTAAAAGATATCCTTTATGCTTCCAGGAAACCTTCCACAAGACACTCTTATGCTTTCAAGTGGAAAAGGTTTACCATATGGTGTTCGCAAAAGGGTCTTAACCCCCGTGCGATACCTCTGGAATCATTACTGGAGTATCTCCTTCATTTATCCAATGCAGGACTTAAGACTAACTCAGTAAGAGTCCATTTGAGTGCCATTGCAGCTTCTTTCAAGCCTCTGAATGGACAACCTATTTACTCCCATCCTCTTGTAGCAAGATTTATGAGAGGCCTTCTTCTAACCAAGCCTCCCATTAGGCCACCTCCAATGGCATGGGACTTAAACCTAGTTCTTGGTCAGCTCATGAAGCCGCCTTTCGAACCTTTGGCTACTACATCATTGAAATTCCTTTCTTGGAAAGTTATCTTTCTCATTGCAATCACATCAACACGCCGCATCAGTGAGTTGCAAGCACTAGTAGCTGATCCACCTTATACAAGGTTCCATCATGACAAGGTAGTCCTTAGGATTCATCCACACTTCATGCCGAAGGAGGTCTCGCCTTTCCATTTAAACCAAGCGGTTTACCTGCCTGTCTTTTTTCCAAGGCCTCATGCATCTAATGCAGAAAGGAATCTTCGTACTTTAGACTGTAAAAGAGCTTTAGCCTTTTACTTGCAAAGAACACAGCAACATAGAAAGTCCTCTCAACTCTTTGTTGCTTTTGATCCTTCTCATTTGGGACTTCCAGTCTCCAAGAGGACACTGTCCAACTGGATTGCACAGTGCATTTCCTTTGCCTATCAGAGTAAGAACCTTCCTCTGGAGGGCCATGTCACAGCTCACAATGTGAGAGCCATGGCAGCCTCAATGGCTCATCTACACTCTGTGTCTATCGACGAGTTCTGTCGAGCAGCTACTTGGGCTTCAGTTCAGACCTTCACAGCCCATTACTGCTTGGACAAGGACTCCCGCCAGGATGCCTTGTTTGATCAGGCTGTTTTTTAACACCTGTTCCATACCTAATCAACTCCTACCCACCATCCCTGGTTGGATGCCAGAGATCCATGGGGGGAAGTGGAGCCCTTCACAGGGGCACACAACTTCTGGGGTCTCTCCCTGGCATCTAAAGCTAGGGAGTCCCCATATGTGAAGACTACATTCCTGCTTGTTCCTGGAGATAGCATAGTTACTCACCTGTAACAGGTGATCTCCGGGAACAGCAGGAATTTAGTCTTCACAACCCACCTCCCCTAGGAGTTGTATCTCTCTATCGCTTTCCCTTTCCCTCTCTCTCTCTCTTTGTCTCAGCTTTAAACTCAACTGGAGAGAGGCAGTTGGGAAAGGCGGGAAGGCAGCACGCAGGCGCTGTGGGATGCTCCCAAAAGCTTCCTGGTTGGACGCTGGGGAGCGTTCCCGCGCAGGCTCCGTCTGTACCGACGTACCCATATGTGAAGACTAAATTCCTGCTGTTTCAGGAGATCACCTGTTACAAGTGAGTAACTATGCTTTATCTCCCTAGCATGTCCTGCCGTGACACCAACTCAGTCGATACCGGGGAGGAGTGGTCTAGTGGTTAGTATATACTCACAATTGCAGATCTCTCTCCAGAAGTAGCAGTCCCTTTTTCTAGTCCCAGAGGTATTGGCTCATCTTGGCAAAGTTAGTTTTCCTAAAGTCTAAGACCCTCGCTTTTGAATGGATTTTAACAGCCCTAGTCCTAATACTGAACCACATCATCTGGTGATCACTGGATGCAAAATGATCTCCAATTATAACATCAGAAACACTTTCACCATTGGTAAGCACCATGTCCAGTGTGGCCCCTTCACGTGTGGGTTCTTTTACCAGTTGCCTGAAATCTCCCTGTAGAGAGTCCAGGCTCTTCTTACTTCTGGATGATACTGCAGCAGGAATGTGCCAATCAACATCTGGCATATTGAAAACCCCTATCAGTAGCACTTCCCCTTTCTTGGCAATGCTGCGTTTGTCTTCAATTAACTCTCCGTACGCCTTTTCCTCTTGTGAGGGAGGACTGTATATCACGCCAATGCAAATAGGTTTCTCTTTCCCTCTTTCTAGTTTAACCCACAGTGCCTCCTCTCTCCCTTTTAAGCTCTGTAGTTCCAAAGCTTTAATAATATTTTTTTATATACAGGTTCACTCCTCCTCCCCTTCTTCCTACCCTATCCTTTCTGAATAAAGTATAGCCTGGTATAGTTACATCCAAGTCATGGTTTTCTGCGAACCATGTTTCTGTAACTGCCACTAAATCCAAGTCAGCCTCTCCCTTTAAAGCTTCAACATCTGGGATCTTATTTCCCATGTTACGGGCATTTATACACACTGCTTTCCATATGTTCTTCCTTTTACCCATTTCCATAAAGGTATTTAATGTTTTACTTACCTGGGGGCTTTCTTCATCCATCCCTCCCAACGAATCTAGTTTTAAGCCCTCTTCCGTAGATTAGCCAGTCTGCTACTGAAGACTTGTCGACCTTTCTTGGACAGATGGATGCCATTTTTGCTCTACAACCCTTGGAACAGCTTCCCATGTTCCAGGAAACCAAAATGCTCTCGATGACACCATCCACTCAGCCATGCATTCATCTCCAGGATGCGAGCTTCTCTGCCTTGGCCTTTACCCTCAGCAGGGAGGATTGAAGGAGAACACCACCTGCCCCCCTATCTGCTTCACCCTCTGTCCCAGAGTCATGAAGTCACTTTTGATACACTCGGAGGGATACCTGGCAGTATCATTTGTTCTCCAGGACCAAGCAGGAAGTCGGTCCTCACATATGGGTGACGGCGCCGATGGAGCCCCCGTGCGGAGCATTTCCCCCGCTTTCAAAGAAAGCCTTTGGGAATGCAGCGTGCATGCGCGGTCCACTTCCCGCCCAAGGGTGCCATCTTGCTCAGTCTTCTTTTTTCCGCGGAGCCCGACGGACGTATTTCGTTTTCACCCGAGGAAAAAGTTGATTTTATTCTGCGTGGACCCGTTTTCTTTGGTTCGATGCCGGTTTCCCTTTCCCGCCTGGGCCCGATACGTCGGTATCATGCCCGGACTTCTTTTTTGGTTTTTGTCCTTAGTGACTAGCGTACGCGCCATTTTTCTATTTTTCACTGGCAGCCCTGTCTTTTGATCTCGCAGGGGCCCTTTTTCCCCCCAATGGCTGCCAGCGGGTTTAAAAAGTGTGATCGGTGTAAGAAACTTATGTCTCTTACTGACACACATGACTGCTGTCTCCGTTGCCGGACCCGATCGTGACCCGATGATCTGTGGCCTGTGTGAGAAAATGTCCTCGAAGGCGTTGAGGAGTCGGCAGCACCAAAAGGAAAGAATCTTCTCTGACTCCGCATCTGGACGGGCCCGGACTTCGTCAGAGGCCTCGACGTCTCGGGACTCCGGTCCCAAGCATCGCCGAGGCTCCTCTGAGAGGGGTCTCCCTCGTGGGAGCATCGTAGGAAGAAGAAACCCTCCAAGGGCGGCATCGGTGGACGCACTTGGCTCATCGAGGGCCAAGTCGCATAACCCTGAGCGCCGTCCCGGTCTTTGGAGTCGGAGAGGCCTGCCAAACAGCCTCGTGTAGAGATGGAGTCCCCGGGTCACGTGACTACTGTAGTCCTCGTGGACTCTCCTCCGGGGGAGCCGACTTCTGGGCCCGAGTCGGGGGCTGCTGAGTCTCCTGAGCTAGGACTCAGGTTGACAGCCTTGGAGTGCAGCTTGGCTGCCTTCATGGAACAGCAGCGGGCACTGATCGCCGTTCTCACCGGTGCATCTGCCCCGACCACCGGGACATCGACGTCCAAGTCGACCCCGGAGGCAGAGCCGATCCTCGAGTCCATGCGCTCTCGAGTCGATCTTTGGCCAAGGTCTCCCTCGGCCTCCCGTTCGGGACCGAGGTCGTCGACGCCGGTACCCTCGGCGTCGGGGCGGATGGCATCAGTGCCTGCCCGACCGGAGTCACTTGATTCCTCCTTCGAGGTGTCGGGCTGGGAAACGGAGGACGAGGAGTCACCAGACACCTTTCGGACTCTGTGTATCCCATCGGACTCACTGGAGTCCGAACCTTGGAGAAGGTTCCCCCCCCCCCCACGGAGGATACCTGGTTCTCGGACTTCGTGCGGGATATGGCCAAGGCTTTGGCATTCCCCGCGGATCCCGAGGAGGAGCCTCGAGCCGAGGAGCTCGAGGCCCTGCAGTATTACTCTCCTCCCACCCAAGGAGGCCTTTACTCTACCAGTTCCTCCGATGCTGGAACGGTTGCTCTTCCGCATGTGTGAGGCGCCGGCCTCGACGCCGGTTTTAAGCAAGCGGGTCGATTCCATCTATCGAGTCCGCAAGAGCCCCAGGTTCCAAAAGGCACAACTACCGCACCACTCCATGGTTGTGGAATCGGCCATGCATCGTCTGAAGATGCACTCCTTGGTGCCTCCCGGCCGGGAGGCCCGGAACCTGGATGTCCTCGGTAAGAAGTGCTTCCAGGGCTCTATGCTTGCTTGCCGTGTCCAGACCTACCAGCTGTACATGGGCATGTACCTTCGAGACCTAGCAAAGGAGATTGCCGGGTTCTCTGCTGGTCTCTCTGAGGAACCTTTGCAGAGGTTCACGGCCCTATCATCGGGTATCCGAGAGTGCTTGAAGTTTATCTCTCGAGCAGTCTATGATGGATTCGAGGCTTCGGCCCGGGTAGCCGCAGCCGGCATCGGTGTACCCCGTCAGGCCTGGCTACAGTCATCGGACCTCGAGCCATGGGTGCAAGACAAGTTGGTCGATGTCCCCTGCTAAGGTGAGAACCTCTTTGGCAAGCCCATGGCTGATGTCGTCAGCGCTCCCTGGTGGCCAGTGGCTGTAAGGGTAGGCTGAGCATTTTTATTGTTTCAAGGAGGAAAGGGCTCTTTAAGGCCAAGTGCAGGTTGGCCTTTGTAGTCCAGCTCCTTGTATGAACAAATTGTATAAGCCAAATAGAGGGTATTAAGGCTTTTATTTCCCCTTTAACGCAAAGGCTCAGTAAGGCACAAAAATAAAGAAAGTCCTTTCTTTCAGGGTTTCACCAAACATAAGCAAGAAGAAAAACTGCTACAAGTTTCACAGTTGATTGGAGAGATTAACTAAAAGATTCTCTTACTTCAGTTCTCTGGCACATGACACAAAAGATGAGCATTCTTAAAGCAAAAAGGTCTGTTCAATTCACAGTTCTGCTAATGACTCAAGGCTGCTAGCAATACACAAGGTACAATCCATAAATTCATCTGGAGGCATGGGAATAGGATTTCCTAGGTCTATTTCCATGGACTCTGGGTCACTGGCCTCGCCCTCTGAATTGGATGTCTCCCTTGCTGCTATACTTTCCCAGACTCTATCTCTGTTTGCTTGTTTCCAATAGGGCTGTTCTAAGGCTCCCAAACGAACATGGCCTGTTCTTCTGCCCTTCAATACTGGTTTGTAAAGCTCTGACTTGTTTCCTTTTCTCCTGCACTGAGCATCTGTTTCACCAGAGCATCTAGGAGATAAACTTTCCTTTATAAATGAAGTGGCACCATACCTGGGCTTCCTCCTGTAGCCGGCATAACTGGAGCTTTCTCTCGGAGGCACCTCTCTCTGGAGATAGGCTTTTCCTTGGAACCTTCTGAGCAGTGCTTGCCCCTTTTGTAGTTTAGGAAAACCCGGTGAGGAATCCGGATTTCCTTGCTTCTGGGTAAAGGTAGCTTTGCTATCAGAACCTTTCCTTCTTGTACCTCTTAATCCTGATTCAGACTCCTCCGGTGAGCGTAGGCCCCTCTCAAAGCATGGCTTTCTCCTCTCAAGCTCTTTGCCTCTGTGGTCCTTTGCTACCGAGTCTCTCTCCAGACTGACTCTCCTCCAGCTGTCTTTCTTTCTGACTTTCTCTGCTCCTTTTCCAGCACTTACTGTTCTGGGTGTTCTGCTTGATCCAGCTACGCTGCTTGGGCTGGAGGTGCCACTCCTTCCGTCTGAAGTGCTTCTCCTGGCTGTCCCTCTCTGGGCTGTCCCTCTCTGGACTGCTTTCCTCCAGACGGCTTTCCTCTGGACCGGTTCCCTCTGAACTGGATCCTTCAGCTGGCCTGTTTTCCTCTGGACTGTCTCATCCTGCTGGCCTGCTTTCCTCTGGACTGGTTCCTTCTGCTGGCCTGCTTTCCTCTGGACTGTGTCGTCCTGCTGGCCTGCTTTCCTCTGGACTGGTTCCTTCTGCTGGCCTGCTTTCCTCTGGACTGCCTTTCTCTTATAAAGGCATTCTACCTTTGAGTTTCCCGGGCTTGTCGTCAGGTGCAGCTGATTAGCTCTTACATAATCAGTGGCTGGGTGTGTTAACTCAGCCTCAGTAGTTTTGCTCCTGCTCCCTCTAGCTGGGCTGCAAGGTAATTGCATCCTCTGCACATCAACAGCTCTGTGAAAGACAGGGTTTTTTTCTAAGTCTGCACTCTCAGTAGCTTCAGCTTCATGACACTGAAAAGGCTACAGAACTCGAGACCGAGACTCTTACCCGGACAAGGCTGTCTAGGAAAACCTCTGCCCCTTCTCAGAAGAAGAAGGGCTCAGGAAAAAATACCTTTTACCCAAGGAAGTCATCTGCCTATAAAACATACCCTCATTTTCATGCCTCTGTAGCTCACCAACAGGGTCAGCAGGCCAAGGGGCAGGGACATGGACCCCGTAGGCAGAAAAACCCCAAACCACCAGCTCCGGCTCCTGCACAGCAGGGAGCGGGGTTTTGACTCCAATGGCATAGCCTCTCCTCCTCAGCTGGCCCCTATCAGCACAGGAGGCCGGCTGGCCCTGTATGCCCACAGGTGGCCAGCCGTAACCAGGGATACCTGGGTACTAAGCATAGTCCAAAAGGGCTATCTCCTCCACTTCCACCAGGTACCCCCCCTCCTACTTTCCAGGGGAGCCTCCAAGACTTCCTCTGCACAGGGACCTACTCCTGCAGGAGTTAGCAAGTCTTGTAAAGGAACAGGCAGTGGAACCGGTGCCCCACTACCTGAGGGATCAAGGCTTCTATTCCAGGTACTTTCTAATACCAAAAAGAACAGTAGGCCTCAGGCCCATCCTAGACTTGCGGAATCTCAACAAGTTCCTGGAGAGGGAAAAGTTCAAGATGCTTACCCTTGGAATCCTGCTGCCCTACCTCCAGCAGGGAGATTGGCTATGCCCCTTAGACCTAAAGGATACTTATACTCACATCCTCATTCATCCAGGGAACAGACAATATCTCAGATTTCTAGTGGGAGGGCAACATTATCAGTACAAGGTACTGCCTTTTGGCCTCACCTCCGCCCCCAGGGTATTCACCAAGTGCCTAGCGGTGGTGGCGGCCTACCTCAGGGTGCAAGGACTCTGTCTTTCCATACCTGGACAACTGGCTCATAAGGGGCCAGTCCCCACAGGAAGCCAATCAAGCCACCCTTCGCACTGTCGCTCTACTTCAGCATCTGGAGTTTGTTATAAACTTCGCAAAGTCCACTTTGCACCCTTCGCAGAACATGGAGTTCATAGGAGCAAGACTGGACACCTTTCAGGCAAAAGCCTTTTTACCCGTGGACAGGGCTCACAGGTTGATGGATCTGGCCAGTCAGTTTCACAGCAATTCTCTGGTCTCTGCCAGACAATTCCTGAGGCTCTTAGGCCACATGGCTTCCACGGTCCATGTAACTCCAAATGCCCGCCTACACATGAGGCTGGCTCAGTGGGGTCTCAGAACTCAGTGGCACCAAGCCACGGGACACCTGAAGGACAGAGTGAGGGTGTCCAAGCTCCTAGAGTCTTCTCTACAGTGGTGGCTTCATCTTCTGAATCTGGTGCAAGGGGTGCCTTTTCAGGCATCTCCACACTCTCAGGTGCTGACAACCGATGCTTCTCTTCAAGGTTGGGGTGCACATTGCCAGGGAGCCTGTACTCAAGGCCTGTGGTCTCCTTGGGAGGCCGCACAGCAGATCAATCTCTTGGAACTGAGAGCTATCCGCTTAGCCCTGAGGACTTTCTCTCATGTCATCTCTCACCAGTCCGTCTTAGTTCAGACAGACAACCAAGTTGCTATGTTTTATGTGAACAAACAGGAGGGCACGGGGTCCCAACTTCTATGTCAGGAAGCGCAGAACCTGTGCTCCTGGGCAGTCAATCATGGCATACTTCTCAAAGGGGTCTATCTCCCTAGACAGGAGAATTACCTGGCGGACAGATTGAGCAGGATTCTGCAGCCACACGAATGGCAGTTGAATCCACTGGTGGTTCAACAGATCTTCCTAAGATGGGGTCTTCCAACCATAGATCTCTTTGCCAGTCCTCTGAACCGTCAGCTGCCCAGGTTGTGCTCCAGACAACCGCATCCTCTAAGAGTAGCAGTGGATGCGTTTCTCATTCCGTGGTCTACAGGCCTCCTTTATGCCTTTCCTCCCACGCCTCTAGTGCCCCAGACACTGTTCAAAGTGCTCCAGGACAGAGCCTCGGTAATTCTGGTGGCCCCCAGATGGCCCAGGCAACCATGGTTCCCACTTCTTTTATAACTAGCGGTGGACACTCCTCTTCCTCTGGGGATGCAACCAGATCTCCTGTCTCAGGAGCAGGGATCTCTCTTACACCCCAACCTCCAGTCCCTCAATCTGATGGCCTGGCTGCTGAAAGGATAGTTCTAGCACCCTTACTGCTACCTCGGGAAGTGGAGGACGTGGTCTTGGCCTCTAGGAGGCAGTCCACCCGGAAATCTTATGCCCTCAAGTGGCGTAGATTCTCTGCCTGGTGTGCTCAACACAACGAGAATCCTTTCTCATGTCTGGTACCAGTGGTACTGCAATATTTGCTGCTTCTCCAGGACCAAGCAGGAAGTCAGTCCTCACATATGGGTGACGTTGGCGCCGACGGAGCCCTCGCGGAGCAATTTCCCCAGCTTTCAAAGAAAGCCTTTGGGAATTGCAGCGCGCATGCGCGGTCCCCTTCCCGCCCAAGGGTGCCATCTTGCTCAGTCTTCCTTTTTCCGCGGAGCCCTACAGACGCTGTTTGTGATCGCCGCTGAAAAAGTTGATTTTATTTACTATTCTTTTCTCGGTTCGACGCCGGATCCTTTTCCCGCCCGGACCCGATACGCCGTATCGAGTCCGTTCTTTATTTTTTCGGTTTTTGTCCTTCGTGACTGGCGTTCCCGCCATTTTTTCTTTTTTCACTGGCAGCCCTGTCTTTTGACCTCGCAGGGGCCCTTTTTCCCCCCATGGCTGCCAGCGGGTTTAAGAAGTGTGATCGGTGTAAGAAACTTATGTCTCTTACCGACACACACGACTGCTGCCTCCGCTGCCTCGGACCCGATGATCTGTGGTCCGTGTGGCAAAATGTCCTCAAAAGCGTTGAGGAGTCGGCAGCATCAAAGGGAACGAATCTTCTCTGACTCCGCGTCCGGCCGGGCCCAGACCTCGTCAGAGGCTTCGACGTCCCGGGACTCCGGTCCTGAGCATCATCGAAGTTCCTCTTCCTGCCCGGGAACATCATAGGAAGAAGAAACCCGCGAGGGCGGCGTCAGTGGACGCTCCTGGTTCCTCCAGGGCCAGGTCGCATAGCCCCGATAGCCGTCCCGGGTCCTCGGAGTCGGAGAGGCCTTCGAAACTTCCTCGTCTCGAGATGGAGTCTCCTAGACACATGAGTACTGTAGTCCTCGTGGACTCGCCTCCAAAGGAGCCGCCGTCGGGGCCCGAGTCGGGGGCTGCTGGGTCTCCTGAGCTCGGACTCAGGTTGACGGCCTTGGAGAGCAGTTTCGCTGCCTTCATGGACCAGCAGCGGGCATTGATCACTGGCCTCGCCGGTGCATCTGCCCCGACCATCGGGACGTCGACGTCTAAGTCGACCCCGGAGACCGAGCCGATCCTCGAGTCGATCCTCGGTCGTGGTCTCCCTCGGCCTCCCGTTCGGGACCGAGGTCGTCGACGCCAGCCTCGGCATCGGGGCGGAGGGCATCGGTGCCCACCCGACCGGAGCCGCTCGATTCCTCCACCGAAGAGTCGGGCTGGGAGACGGAGGACGAAGAGTCCCCAGGTACTTTTCGGACTCGGTGCGTCCCATCGGACTCGCCCGAGTCCGAACCTCGGAGACGGTCCCCCCCGGAGGACACCCGGTTCTCGGACTTCGTGCGGGATATGGCCAAGGCCTTGGCATTCCCCACGGATCCCGAGGAGGAGCCTCGAGCTGAAGAGCTCGATGCCCTCCAGTATGACTCTCCTCCGAAGGAGGCCTTTACTGTACTGGTTCCTCCGATGCTGGAGCGACTTCTCTTCCGCATGTGGGAGAGCCCGGCATCGGCGCCAGTGTTAAGCAAGCGGGTCGATTCCATTTACCGAGTCCGCAAGAGCCCCGGGTTCCAGAAGGCACAACTACCGCACCATTCCATGGTGGTGGAATCGGCCATGCATTGACTCAAGAGTCAGAAGATGCACTCCTCGGTGCCTCCCGGCCGGGAGGCCCGGAACCTGGATGCCCTCGGTAGGAAGTGCTTCCAGGGCTCTATGCTTGCTTGTCGAGTCCAGACCTACCAGCTTTATATGGGCATGTATCTCCGGGACCTGGCAAAGGAGATTGCCGGGTTCTCTGTTGGTCTCTCCGAGGAACCTTTGCAGAGGTTCCAAGCCTTGTCCACTGGTATTCGGGAGTGCTCGAAGTTTATCTCTCGAGCAGCCTACGATGGCTTCGAAGCATCGGCTCGGGTAGCCGGAGCCGGCATCAGTGCCCGCCGACAAGCTTGGTTTCAGTCATCCGACCTCGAGCCATGGGTACAGGACAAGTTGGTCGATGTCCCCTGCAGAGGTGAAAACCTCTTTGGAAAGCCCATGGCTGAAAAGGCTGCACAGACCGAGACTCTGACCAGGACTCGGCTGTCCAGAAAAACCTCTGCCCCTTCTCAGAAGAAGGGCTCGAGGAAAAAGCCTTTTTACCCGAGGAAGGCGGCTGCCTATAAACACTACCCTCATTATCAGGCCTCAGCAGCTCCCCAACAGGGTCAGCAGGCCAAGGGACGGGGTAATGGGTCCCGTAGGCAGCAGGCCCCCAAGCCCACAACACCGGCCCCTGCTCAGCAGGGTGGGGGTTTTTGACTCCGTCAGCATAGCCTCTTCCCCTCCGCTGGTTTCTCTCAGCACAGGAGGCCGGCTGGTCCACTTTGCCCACAGGTGGTCAGCCATCACATCAGATACCTGGGTGCTTCATATAGTTCAGAAAGGCTATCTTCTACATTTTCACCAGGTACCTCCCTCCTACTTTCCAGGGGAGCCTCCAAGACTCCCTCTGCACAGGGACTTACTCCTTCAGGAGTTAGCAAGTCTTCTTCAGGAACAGGCTGTGGAACCGGTGCCCCACCACCTGAGAGGTCACGGCTTTTATTCCAGGTACTTTCTGATACCAAAAAGAACAGGAGGCCTCAGACCCATCCTGGACTTGCGAAACCTCAACAAGTTCCTAGCAAGGGAAAAGTTCAAGATGCTTACCCTTGGAATCCTGCTGCCCTACCTCCAGCAGGGAGACTGGCTATGCTCCTTGGATCTAAAGGATGCCTATACTCACATCCTTCTTCATCCAGACCACAGACAATATCTCAGGTTTGTTGTGGGAGGAAATCATTACCAGTACAGAGTACTACCCTTTGGCCTATCCTCCGCCCCCAGGGTGTTCACCAAATGCCTAGCAGTGGTGGCGGCCTATCTAAGACTTCAAGGCCTTTTTGTATTTCCATACCTGGACGACTGGCTCATCAGAGCCCAGTCTTCCCAAGAGGCCACTCATCGCACTGTGACTCTGCTCCAGCACTTGGGATTTGTCATAAACTTCGCAAAGTCCACTTTGCTCCCCTCTCAAAATCTCAAATTCATAGGCGCAAGGTTGAACACACTTCAGGCGCGGGCCTTCCTGCCTCTAGACAGGGCAAACAGGCTCATGGATCTCGCCAGCCACTTTCACAGCAATTCCCTGGTCTCTGCCAGGCAATTCCTGAGACTGCTCGGCCATATGGCTTCCACGGTCCATGTGACCCCCAATGCCCGCCTGAACATGCGACCTGCTCAGTGGTGTCTTCGCACTCAATGGCATCAGGCCACGGGGAGCCTGACGGACTCAGTACAAGTATCCGACCTGCTGGTCTCTTCTCTGCGGTGGTGGCTTCATCTGCCAAACCTGGTGCTGGGGAGTGGCTTTTCAATCTCCTCCGCCTTCTCAGGTGCTGACAACCGATGCTTCTCTCCTGGGTTGGGGAGCACATTGCCAAGGAACATGTACTCAAGGCCTCTGGACTCCTTGGGAGTCTGCTCAGCAGATAAACTTCCTGGAGCTCAGAGCCATTCGCCTAGCTCTGAAAGCCTTCTCCCACCTCACTTCTCACCAGTCTGTGCTGGTCCAGACGGATAGTCAAGTTGCAATGTTCTATGTGAACAAACAAAGAGGCACAGGCTCCTTCCTTCTCTGTCAGGAGGCACAAAAACTGTGCTCTTGGGCCGTCCTTCACGGCATCCTCCTCAAAGCTGTCTATCTCCCAGGTCAAGAAAATTACCTGGCAGACAAGCTGAGCAGGATCCTCCAACCACACGAGTGGAGATTGGATCCGTTGGTGGTTCAGCAGATCTTTCTCAAGTGGGGCCTCCCCACCATGGATCTATTTGCCAGTCCCCTGAACCGGCAGCTTCCCAGATTCTGCTCTCGCCAACCGCATCCTCTCAGCGGCAGATGCTTTTCTGATTCCATGGTCCACAGGCCTCTTGTATGCCTTTCCTCCCATGCCTCTGGTGTCTCGGACGCTCTTCAAGGTTCTCAGAGACAGAGCCTCGATGATCCTGGTGGCTCCCCGGTGTCCGAGACAACCCTGGTTCCCGCTTCTAATGCAGCTAGCGGTAGACACTCCTCTTCCTCTGGGGTTCCAACCCGATCTCCTGTCACAGGATCAGGGGACTCTCCTACACCCCAACCTCCGGTCCCTTCATCTGATGGCCTGGCTGCTGAAAGGGTAGTCCTTGCTCCCCTCCTGCTGCCTCGGGAGGTGGAAGAGGTCGTCTTGGCCTCCAGGCGGCCCTCCGCCCGGAGGTCCTACGCTCTTAAGTGGCGTCTGTTCTCCGTATGGTGTGCTCAGCAGTCTGAGAATCCCTTCTCCTGCTTGGTGGCAGTGGTCTTGCAATATTTGCTTTACCTCTCCAATCTGGGCCTTAAGTCCAACTCTGTCACGGTCCACCTCAGTGCTCTCTCTGCGCCTCACGCACCGGTGGATGGCAGGCCTCTTTCCAACCACCCTTTGGTGGCTCGTTTTCTCCGAGGCCTCCTTCTCCTTAAGCCTCCTTTGCGCCCACCAGCTCCTGAATGGGATCTGAATGTGGTCTTGCAGCGGATCACCTGTCCGCCTTTTGAACCTATGGCTACCTGCCCTCTTCGTTTTCTTTCTTGGAAAACCTTGTTCTTGGTAACCCTTACCTCTGCTAGGCACGTTAGTGAACTGCAGGCCCTAGTGTCTGATCCTCCTTACACTAGGTTCTACAGGAATAGGGTAGTCTTACGGACTCACCCTAAGTTTCTTCCAAAAGTGGTTTCTCCTTTTCATCTCAACCAGGAGGTGGTTCTTCCGACCTTCTTTCCCAGGCCGCCCACCAGCCGGGCTGAAATGGTCCTGCACACCCTGGACTGTAGGAGGGCCTTGTCCTTCTACCTTGACCGTACGCGGGAGCATAGGAGGGCTGTTCAGCTCTTCGTTTCTTTTGACCCCAATAAGTTGGGGCTACCTGTCTCCAAGCGTACTTTGTCCATATGGGTTGCTGACTGTATCGCTTGGGCTTATGGGGCAGCCGGCCTCTCGTTGGAGGGTCGAGTCACGGCTCATCGTGTCAGGGCGAAGGCTGCGTCAGTGGCTCATCTCCGCTCTGTTCCGTTGGCAGACATCTGCCGGGCCGCTACTTGGTCTTCAAGCCAGACTTTTGCGGCTCATTACTGCCTGGAGAGGGACAGTGCTTTCGGTCAGGCAGTTCTCCATAATCTCTTTGAGGTTTAGGCAACTCCTACCCTCCGGCCCTAGTGTTGGTCGGAGGCGTTTTCAGAGAAGATTCCTTCCTTCTGTGCTACTGAGCTGGAGGGAGCTCATTTTTCCGCTTGAGGTCTCCGGTAGCCTTAAGCTAGGGAGTCCCATATGTGAGGACTGACTTCCTGCTTGGTCCTGGAGAAAGAGTAGTTACTCACCTGTAACAGGTGTTCTCCAGGAGCAGCAGGAATCAGTCCTCACAACCCTCCCTCCTCCCCTTGGAGTTGCAGTCATATGATTTATTTTTGCTAATTTTTTTGCTGTCTTTTAGCTATGTCATCAGACTGAGCAAGATGGCACCCTTGGGCGGGAAGGGGACCGCGCATGCGCGCTGCAATTCCCAAAGGCTTTCTTTGAAAGCTGGGGAAATTGCTCCGCGAGGGCTCCATCGGTGCCGACGTCACCCATATGTGAGGACTGATTCCTGCTGCTCCTGGAGAACACCTGTTACAGGTGAGTAACTACTCTACCTCTCCAACCTCGGCCTTAAGTCCAACTCTGTTAGAGTTCATCTTAGTGCTCTTTCAGCGCACCACTCTCCGGTGGAGGGTTAATCTCTCTCCAGCCACCCTTTGGTGGCTCGCTTCCTCAGAGGCCTGCTTTTGCTTAAGCCTCCAATCCGTCCTCCTGCCCCTGAGTGGGATTTAATTGTGGTCTTGCAACAGCTTACTTGCCCACCTTTTGAGCCTATGGCTACTTGTCCTTTGCGCTTTCTCTCCTGGAAAGCGTTGTTTCAGGTAGCTCTTACCTCCACAAGGCGAGTGAGTGAACTTCAGGCCCTAGTATCAGATGCACCATATACTAGGTTCTATAGGAACAGAATAGTCTTACGGACTCACCCTAAGGTCCTTCCAAAGGTTGTCTCCTCCTTCCACCTCAATCAGGAGGTGGTTCTTCCAACTTTCTTTCCCAGGCCGCATGCCAGCCGGGCTGAGATGGTCTTGCATACCCTGGACTGTAGGAGGGCGTTGTCCTTCTACCTTGACCGTACGCAGGAGCACCGGAGGGCTGTTCAGCTCTTTGTCTCTTTTGACCCCAATAAGTTGGGGTTACCTGTCTCCAAGCGTACACTGTCCATTTGGGTAGCAGACTGTATCGCCTGGGCTTATAGGGCAGCCGGCCTCTCCTTGCAGGGTCGAGTTACGGCTCACCGTGTCAGGGCAAAGGCTGCGTCAGTGGCTCATCTCCGCTCTGTTCCGTTGGCAGACATCTGCCGGGCCGCTATTTGGTCTTCAAGCCAGACTTTTACGGCCCACCACTGCCTCGAGAGGGAGTCCCGCAGGGACAGTGCTTTCGGACAGGCGGTACTCCATAATCTCTTTGGGGTTTAGGCAACTCCTACCCTCCGGCCCTGGTGTTGGGCTACCGTTTGGGGGCGTTCTCAGAGAAGATTCTTTTCTCACATGCTGAGGCTCTAGAGGGAGCTCATTTTTTCAGCTTTGGGTCTCCGGTAGCCTTAAGCTGGGGAGTCCCATATGTAAGGACTGACCTTCTGCTTGGTCCTGGAGAAAGAGTAGTTACTCACCTGTAACAGGTGTTCTCCAGGAGCAGCAGGAATCAGTCCTCACAACCCTCCCTCCTCCCCTTGGAGTTGCAGTCATATGATTTATTTTGTTTTTTGCTGTCTTTTAGCTATGTCATCAGACTGAGCAAGATGGCACCCTTGGGCGGGAAGGGGACCGCGCATGCGTGCTGCATTCCCAAAGGCTTTCTTTGAAAGCTGGGGAAATGCTCCGCACGGGGGCTCCGTCGGCGCCGACGTCACCCATATGTGAGGACTGATTCCTGCTGCTCCTGGAGAACACCTGTTACAGGTGAGTAACTACTCTTGCTGACATGGATTTTAATAGTCAGTGGGCTTGATGAGTCTCGGCAAACTCTCCGTAACATTTTGGATTTTGGCACCTGGCAGACAGCATACCTCTCTGGCCATCAAGTCTGGCCGGCAGATGGACGCCTCAGTGTGTACCCCCTCAGAAGAGAATCACCAACCACCACCCTTCGCTTCCTTGTGGTCACTGATTCTGCAACTTTGGGGTGCTTAAGCTCTGGTTCTTCCCTTTCCAGGGATGCTTTCACCTCTTCCACTTCCAGGGCTGCATAATGGTTCTTCAATTCAACAGCTGGAGAAGTTGGATTGGTGATTCTACACACGCTGCTGGTCCATGAAGTTAGACAAACTGCGCTCCAGGGCTGCCATTCTGGACTTCAGACCAGAAGACTCTGCAGCCTTTGGTGTGGGCACCGAGGGACTCGGGCCCGACGCTGGCTCCCTCGAAGGGGAATCCTTGACGAGGGTAGTATCTGGGACCAAGGCTGGTCCGCAGTCAGATTCTTCTGGGGACATTCGCAGGCCGCTGCTTCTCTGATGCCTCAGACAAATGTCTTGGACTGCAGGACTGGGCCCAGGAAGCACCTGGCCAGTCAGAACCATCCAAGGACGCCGCCTTTGAGGGTTTCTTCTTCTTCTTTCTGGGTTCCCTAGAGGGAGGACCCCCTTTCTGAGGACCTACGACGAGGCTCAGGTTTGGAAGGTTCCGCCTGAGATGTTGGGACCTCAGACGAGGCCCTGGCCTTTGGAAGCACTGGGGACTCAAGGAAAAACGTATTGTGCTGCTGCTGGCGGCTCTTGAGGGCCTTACTGGACATTCTCTTGCAGAGACCACAGGCTGTTGGGTTGTGGTCCGCCCAAGGCAGCGGAGACAGCAGTCGTGTGTGTCGGTCAAAGACATAATTTTGGATCACACTTCTTAAAGCCACTGGTAACCATGGGGGAAAATAGTACCCCTGCAAGGTTGAAGACTCTCGGGGCTGCCAGTGGGAGAAAAAAGACGTGAAGATGCCAAGAAAAGAAAAGAACAAAAGACTCCAAAACTAGATTGAACTCGACACCAAGGCAATGAGGTCGGTAGGCGGGAAGAGTACCAGTTCAATACCAGAGGTGAGTATGAAACTCGGAGAGAAAAATCAACTTTTTCCAGGGACAGGCCAGACAAACGTCTGAAGGGCTCCGCAGAAAAAAGTAGACTGAGCAAGATGGCACCCTTAGGAGGGAAGAGGACCACGCATGCATGGTGGCATCTTCCAAAGGCTTTCTTTGAAAGCTGGGGGGGATGCTTCTGTGAGGACTCCGTCGGTGCCGACATCACCCATATGTGAGGACTGACTTCCTGCTTGCTCCCAGAGAAAAGGGGTTTTCTCCAGGACCAAGCAGGAAGTCAGTCCTCACTTATGGGTGACGTCGGCGCCGACGGAGCCCTCGCGGAGCAATTTTCCCCAGCTTTCAAAGAAAGCCTTTGGGAATTGCAGCGCGCATGCGCGGTCCTCTTCCCGCCCAAGGGTGCCATCTTAGCCAGTCTTCTTTTTTCCGCGGAGCCCTACAGACGTACCCGTCGTGTCCCCGCGAAAAAGTTGATTTTTCTTCAGAATTTCTCTTTTTTTCCATTCGGTTCGACGCCGGTCTTTTTCCCGCCAGACTCGCGACGCCGGTCTCGAGTCCTCTTCCTATTTTTCGGTTTTTCTGACTTAGTCAGTTTTTCGTTTCGGTTTTTCCCTGGCAGCCCGGTCCTTTGACCTCGCCGGGGCCCTTTTTCCCCCGATGGCTGCCAGTGGTTTCAAGCGGTGTGGTCAGTGTGACCGAAATATGTCACTAACTGACACACACGACTTTTGCCTCCGCTGCCTGGGCCCGGATCATGAAGAACTGATCTGTGGGCCCTGCGGCAAAATGTCCTCCAAAGCGTTGAGAAGTCGGCGGCATCAGCGGGATAGGATCTTCGCTGACCCCAGCCGTACCCGGACCTCGTCGGAGGCCTCCGCGTCCAAAGGTTCCAGCTCGGACCGTCGCCGGAGTTCCTCCGACAGGGGTTCTCCCTCCGGGGACCATCGTCGTAAGGTGAAACCCGCGAGGGCGGCGTCGGTGGACGCTCCTGGCTCCGCGAGGGCCAGGTCGCATAGCCCCGATAGCCGTCCCGGGTCCTTGGAGAAGGAGCATCTCACGAAGCGACCTCGCCTGGAGTCGGAGCTGCCTGCTCGGGTAAGTCCTGTGGTCCTCCTGGACTCGCCTCCGAGACAGCCGACGTCGGGCCCGACGCCGTCGGGGCCCGAGTCGGGGGCTGCTGGGTCACCTGAGCTCGGACTCAGGTTGACGGCCTTGGAGAGCAGATTGTCTGCCTTCATGGACCAGCAGCGGGCACTGCTCGCTGGCTTCGCTGGCGCCGCTGCCCCGACCGCCGGGACGTCGACGTCCAAGTCGACCCCGGAGACCGAGCCGATCCTCGAGTCGATGCGAACTCGAGTCGATCCTCGGTCAAGGTCACCCTCGGCCTCCCGTTCGGGACCGAGGTCGCCGACGCCGACTCCCTCAGCGTCGGGGCGGCAGGCGCCGCGCCCTGCCCGGGCCGACCCCACCGAGTCCTCGTCGGAGTCGGTCTGGGAGTCGGAAGAGGAAGAGTCGCCTGATTCTTTCCGGACTCGGTGTGTCCCCTCGGACTCACCGGAGTCCGAGCCTCGGAAGCAGTCCCCCCCGGAGGATGCCCGGTTCTCGGACTTCGTCAGGGATATGGCCAAGGCTTTGGCCTTCCCTGCGGACCCCGAGGAGGAGCCTCGAGCCGAAGAGCTCGACACCCTCCAGTATGACTCCTCCCGCAAGGGAACACTTTACTGTACCGGTTCCTCCCATGCTGGAACGACTACTCTTCCGCATGTGGGAGAGTCCGGCCACCTCGCCGGTCCTGAGCAAGCGGGTCGATTCTATCTATCGAGTCCGCAAGAGCCCTGGCTTCCAAAAAGCACAGCTGCCACACCATTCCATGGTAGTGGAATCGGCCATGCATCGTCTTAAAAGCCAGAAGATGCACTCCTCGGTGCCTCCTGGCAGGGAGGCCCGTAACCTGGATGGCCTTGGCAAGAAGTGTTTCCAGGGCTCTATGCTTGCGTGTCGTGTCCAGACCTACCAGCTATACATGGGCATGTATCTCCGAGACCTGGCTAAAGAGCTAGCCGGCTTCTCCGCTGGTTTGTCCGAGGAACCTTTGCGGAGGTTCCTGGCCTTGTCCACTGGTATTCGGGAATGCTCAAAATTCATATCCCGAGCAGCCTACGATGGCTTTGAAGCGTCGGCCCGAGTGGCCGCAGCCGGCATCGGTGCCCGCCGACAGGCTTGGCTTCAGTCATCTGACCTCGAGCCCTGGGTGCAGGACAAGTTGGTCGATGTCCCCTGCCGAGGCGAAAACCTCTTTGGCAAGCCCATGGCTGAAAAGGCTGCACAAATTGAGATGGAGACTCTCACCAGGACTAGGCTTTCTAGGAAGACCTCCGCCCCTTCCCAGAAAAAGAAGGGCTCGGGAAAGAAGTCCTTTTACCCGAGGAAGGCGGCTGCCTACAAACAATATCCCCATTATCAGGCCCCTGCAGCTCCCCAACAGGGCCAGCAGGCCAAGGGACGGGGTAACGGGTCCCGTAGGCAGCAAGCCCCCAAGCCTGCACCACCAGCCCCTGCTCCGCAGGGTGGGGGTTTTTGACTCACTAAGCATAGCCTCTCCCCCCCCGCTGGTTCCTCCCAGCACCGGAGGCCGGCTGGTTCACTTCGCCCACAGGTGGTCCAGCATCACCTCAGATGCCTGGGTGCTTCAAGTCGTGCGAGAAGGCTATCTTCTCCACTTCCACCAGGTCCCTCCCTCCTTTTTTCCGGGAGAACCTCCACGACCCCCTCTGCACAGGGAATTACTCCTTCAGTTAGCAGGTCTTCTACAGGAACAGGCGGTGGAACCGGTGCCCCACCACCTGAAAGGTCAAGGCTTTTACTCCAGGTATTTTCTGATACCAAAGAGAACAGGAGGCCTCAGACCCATCCTGGACCTGCGCAACCTCAACAAGTTCCTCGTGCGAGAGAAGTTCAAGATGCTTACCCTTGGAATCCTTCTGCCCTACCTCCAGCAGGGAGATTGGCTATGCTCCTTGGATCTAAAGGATGCCTACACGCACATCCTCATCCACCCAAGCCACCGACAATACCTAAGGTTTGTGGTGGCAGGAAATCATTACCAGTACCGGGTACTGCCCTTTGGCCTGTCCTCCGCACCGCGAGTCTTCACAAAATGTCTCGCGGTGGTGGCGGCCCATCTCTGGCTTCACGGCCTCTATGTCTTTCCGTACCTCGACGACTGGCTCATCAGAGCAGCGTCCGCTCTGGAGGTCACCAACGCCACGCGCCGCACGGTGACTCTTCTGCAGCACTTGGGCTTTGTTATAAACTTCGCAAAGTCCACTTTGCTCCCCTCACAGGATCTCGAGTTCATCGGCGCAAGGCTGCACACTCCTCAGGCACGAGCGTACCTACCGCTCGACAGGGCTCTACGGCTCATGGACCTAGCCGACCGTTTTCGCAGCCAGCCCCTGGTCTCCGCCAGGCGCTTCCTGAGACTACTCGGCCATATGGCTTCCACCGTCCTTGTGACCCCCAATGCCCGCCTGCATATGCGGCCTGCTCAATGGTGTCTCCGCCAGCAGTGGCGACAAGCCACAGGCGGCCTAGCAGACCTAGTGCGCGTCTCCGAGCCGCTGATCTCGTCTCTCCGGTGGTGGCTTCAGCAGCCGAACCTGATCTGCGGAATGCCTTTCCAGTCACCTCAGCCGGCCCGGGTGCTGACAACAGATGCATCCCTCCTGGGCTGGGGAGCGCACTGCCAAGGGGCACGCACTCAGGGCCTCTGGACCGCGTGGGAGTCTGCTCAGCAGATCAACTTCCTGGAGCTCAGGGTGATCCGCCTGGCTCTCAAGGCCCTCTCCCACCTGACTTCTCACCAGTCCGTCCTTGTCCAGACGGACAATCAAGTTGCCATGTTCTACGTGAACAAGCAGGGGGGCACGGGCTCCTTCCTCCTCTGCCAGGAGGCACAGAAGCTCTGCTCTTGGGCCGTCAGTCACGGCATTCTCCTCAAGGCAGTTTATCTCCCAGGCCAAGAGAATTACCTGGCGGACAAACTCAGCAGGATCCTCCAGCCGCACGAGTGGCGTCTGGATCCCTTGGTAGTTCAGAAGCTCTTTCTAAAGTGGGGCCTCCCCACGATGGATCTCTTTGCCAGTCCTCACAACCGGCAACTTCCTCGCTTCTGCTCTCGTCAGCCACACCCCCTTCGGGTTGCGGCGGACGCTTTTCTACTCTCATGGTCGGGGAGCCTTCTGTACGCTTTCCCTCCCATCCCGCTAGTCTCCCGGACTCTTTTCAAGGTTCTCCGAGACAAAGCCCTCATGATCCTGGTGGCCCCTCGCTGGCCCAGACAGCCGTGGTTTCCGCTCCTGCTGCAATTAGCGGTGGAGGATCCATTCCCTCTGGGGTTACAACCGGATCTCCTCACTCAGGATCAGGGGTCTCTGCTACACCCCAACCTCAGGTCTCTCAACCTCATGGCCTGGCTGCTGAGAGGGTAGTCCTCGCTCCCCTTCTCCTGCCGGCGGAGGTGGAGGAGGTCGTCCTAGCTTCGCGACGCCCTTCTACCCGCAAATGCTACGCCCTTAAATGGCGTCGCTTTTCCTTTTGGTGTACCCAACAGTCTCAGGATCCCTTCTCCTGCCCGGTGTCGGTGATCCTGCAGTACTTGCTATACCTCTCTAATCTGGGACTTAAGTCCAACTCCGTCAAAGTTCACCTCAGAGCTCTTTCAGCACATCATGTGCCGGTGGACGGCAGACCTCTTTCCAGCGACCCTCTTGTAGCGAGGTTTCTCCGAGGTCTTCTTCTACTTAAACCACCTCTGCGCCCGCCAGCGCCTGACTGGGACCTGAATGTGGTTTTGCAGCGGATCACCTGTCCGCCTTTTGAACCTATGGCTACCTGTTCTCTCCTCTCCGATTTCTTTCTTGGAAAACACTGTTCTTGATAGCCCTCACTTCCGCTAGACGCGTAAGTGAATTGCAGGCCCTCGTGTCTGATCCCCCTTACACTCGGTTCTACAAAAATAGGGTAGTCCTACGGACTCACCCAAAATTTCTTCCAAAAGTGGTCTCCCCTTTTCATATCAATCAGGAGGTGGTACTTCCAACTTTCTTTCCCAGACCACACTCCAGCCGAGCTGAAACGGTCCTCCATACCCTGGACTGTAGAAGGGCTCTGAACTTCTACCTTGACCGTACGCGGGAGCACCGTAAAGCTGCTCAGCTTTTTGTATCTTTCGACCCCAATAAATTGGGGCTCCCGGTCTCCAAGCGTACTCTGTCCATCTGGGTTGCGGACTGTATCACTTGGGCTTATGGGGCGGCCGGACTCTCCTTGGAAGGTCGAGTCACGGCTCACTGCGTTCGGGCAAAGGCCACGTCAGTGGCTTACCTTCGCTCTGTTCCGCTGGCAGACATCTGCCGGGCCGCTACTTGGTCTTCGAGCCAGACTTTTGCGGTCCATTACTGTCTCGAGAGGGAGTCCCGCAGGGACAGTGCTTTCGGACAGGCAGTCCTCCGTAATCTCTTTGAGGTCTGAGCAACTCCTACCCTCCATCCCGGATGTGGGCTACCGGTGGGTAATAATTCAGCGAAGATTCTTTCCTTCTGTGCTGCTGAGCTAGAGGGAGCTCATTTTTGTGCTTAGGGTCTCCGGTAGCCTTGAGCTTGGGAGTCCCATAAGTGAGGACTGACTTCCTGCTTGGTCCTGGAGAAAGCGTAGTTACTCACCTGTAACAGGTGTTCTCCAGGAGCAGCAGGAATCAGTCCTCACAACCCTCCCTCCTCCCCTTGGAGTTGCAATCGTCTGCTTTACTTTTTTGCTAATTTTTATGCTGTCTTTTTTAGCTATGTCATCTGACTGGCTAAGATGGCACCCTTGGGCGGGAAGAGGACCGCGCATGCGCGCTGCAATTCCCAAAGGCTTTCTTTGAAAGCTGGGGAAAATTGCTCCGCGAGGGCTCCGTCGGCGCCGACGTCACCCATAAGTGAGGACTGATTCCTGCTGCTCCTGGAGAACACCTGTTACAGGTGAGTAACTACGCTGAATTGCAAGAGTGTCTGTGATGTTGACCACAGCTGTAACCCTGTCAGGTCTGGTTCCTATGCATATATCAGCTAGCACTATTTCTCTGATTTCTCAAGATGGGGAAGAATGGACTTTAGGTAATTTGTGAGATGGCATTTGCCCAGGAACTCCTGTGCATGCTTAGAAAAACCTTGCAGCTATTTCTGAATTCTGAAAGAGCCTATTCCGTGTCAGCGTTAATCAGATTATATCACCCACCTGTGTACTCCCATTACAAGCAAACAACTTTTCTTTAATAACCTTACAAATACTCATTGCAAAATAGAAAAATGCGCAAACTTTGAAAATAGTTATGGTCCTTAAAGATATTTCTTTGGCTCATGCAAGCTTGATATTATTTGATTTGTGAAGAATACAACAGAGACTAACTGAAAAGGTCTGTCACGGATGACAGGCTAACATGGCTTCTGGACATGCAGATGAAAGCATCAACTCTTACATTACCTCCTTTTTACCTACTTTCTCATTCTCTGTGAGTTATGCCACGGAGGTCCACCACACCCTTGAGTGACAGGGTCTAGGCTGTCTATTTGCGCCAATTGGCAGCAGAGGTTCCATGTCCTTAGTTGCTGCCAGGATATAAGCACTTCACCATTTCAGTTGGTAACCTACTACTGTGCCACTGTCTTCTGTTCTGACAGTCCTTCACTAATGAACTGTAGATATAGAGCTGTGTAGCCTACATGTGCATTATTTATGTCCTTGAAACAGACAAAGGAAATTCAAACCGCACACACTGGTTTTTACATAAAGTGAAATGAGATTTTTTTTAACATTGTATTAATTTGTTGGTGTATTTTGCTTGGTAGTTGTTTTCTACCTCTAAATGTTAACAAGTAGCATACACTATGATACCCTTCTCGCACTACTAAGCACATTTTTTTACAAATTCTTTTTTTTACAGTACAGCAGTTTCCTCCTCCTCCTTAGGCTTCTGGTCCAATATAAATAGGTCACCTTTGGAGTTATCGCGCCATGTGTGTTCCTTTACAGCTACCCAGTGATTTTTTTTCTATTTCATATTCCCTCCAGCTCAATGCAGTAATGTAGACCCTGAGTATTAGCTGAAGCATGCTTCTTCAAAGGTCTGCATCCTGGCCTAGGACGTGAACCCAGGTCTTCTGTCCAACAGCGAGCCAGGCCAAATTTTTTTCTGATTTGACAAGAGATTCTAAAACATTGGTGCTCAACTCAGTCCTTGGGATAGTTTTAGCTTTATAGGCTCTTAAACCTAGTAGAGGGAAGGAGGTGCCCATATTCATTTTCAGGTTTGGCTGGTTATCTTCATCAGGAATAGATTAATTAAGGACCCGAGATTAATTAATCTTGAGGTCAACAAAGTCCATTAAACATATTTGAGGTCATGAGGGAGGAGTGGCCTAGTGGTTGGGACAAGTTACCTCAGGCCAGAAGGTCGGGGGTTCAAATCCCACTAGAGGACAGCAACCTTGGGCCGGAAGGACTGGGGTTTCTAGTCCCACAGGTGCTCCTTGTTGTCTTGGGCAAGCCACTTAACCCTCCATTGCCCATGTTCCCTGTAAGTATTAGTGTATGTGTCTCATATCCCCTCGTGTTAAATGTATCCCCCAATTGTATTGTGACCACTTTGATTGAAGGATAAGGTGGTATACAAAACTCTAAATAAAATAAATAAATAAATTCTGAGGCATGAATAACGGGAATGGATGTTCCATTGGGACGTCCATCTCTGCTACTCAGGCCTCCTTCCAACCCCAACTAACTTCCCCGCTCATCGGTGTTGGGGCAGGCAGTGGATGGGAGCGGGCAGTCATTGGCCCCAGACAGCTTTAAGGCGGGCATGGGCGGGGGCGGTATTAGGGCGGGCAGTGGGTGGTCATCAGCCCCAGACATACAGGGCTGATTCCAATGTTGGTCCTGTATGTCCGGGGCCGGCGGCTTTAACAGGGAACTTATTTCACCTCTGAGGTGGAATAAGTTCCTTGAGTTGGCAGAGGGCGACAGGCCCGGGGCTGGAAAACAGAGGGAGAGGACAGAGGAGATTCTCCATAACCTGGCCCTGCCTTGGGAGGCCAGGTCGAGCTGCGGAGAATGCAGTTTGCAGTACCGTGTCCAGGGATCGCAGCTTTTGAATGGAGCTGTGGTGCCATGGAAACCGGATGCCATGGCGCCACAGCTCCATTCAAAGGCCTGACTGAGCTATCCGGGCAAGGCCTGTACATGCAGATCTACCTGAATCGGGATCCCGGCCTGCACGCGATTCTGATCCTGCGGGGCTAAATGTTGCTTGTAGTGGTCTACAGGCCAAAGCTTTATCTTAAGCTGGGGGCAGGAGGGGGGGGAACATAGGGAAGGGGCAGGTGTAAGAGATGAGAGCCCGGTCAGGTAATCACATCAAAATGTTCCATGAACAGGTGGGTCTTCAACATCTTCCTGAATGTTGCGAGGTTGTGAGTCTCTGATGTGTTTTGATAAGGCATTCCAGAGGCAAGGGGCATGTAGGGAAAATGCCCGTGCGCAGGTTGTCTGATTATGCTTGGTCAATGCTGGAGGTAGGACCAGAAGGTTTGATGTATTACTACTTCTTTGTCAATTTTCTGTGCTCTTTGTTAAGTTGGATTGCAAATATTATGAAGATAACCGATGGATTATTTTGAATACTGTCATCAATGTTTTATACTTAATTCAACTGAAGAGAAGTAGCCATTGTAGCTCTTTTAGAATAGGTGTTATATGACTGTACCGAGGTGTGCACATCAGGATTCATGCGGCCGCATGTTGGGCAAGATGTAGAAGATGTAAGGAGTTCTTCGAACTACCTTGAAGGGATAGCATTACAGAAATTGAAGTGGGGTAGTATCATTGCTTGGAAGACTATTCGAAAATCATGTAGTTCCAGAAGGGGCTGTAAGTGTTGGAGTGTCCTCAACTTGTTATAAATGCATTGGCTTATTTTGTTTATATACGGTAGAAACGTGAGATGTTGATCTGTGGTAACACCAAGGTATCTTACTTCTGACCTTACCTCCAAGTTGGCGTTGTCAAACATTAATAACTTTGGGATGAGAAAGGATTGATTTTTGGTGAGGAATAGGTCCTCTGTCTTCTTGAGGTTGATTTTGAGTTTGTGATTTGATAGCCATTGGTTTATGGCATTAAAGCAGTTTGTAATTTTCTCCCAGTTGCTGAGGAGTCCTACATGTGCACTAGGTGCAAGGAGCTCTTTGCTCTCAGGGGACGAGTCCAATTTCCGGAGGCTAGAATAGCAGACTTGGAGGAGATAAGGAAGACAGAAAGTTATATAGATGAGACCTACAGGGATGCAGTACTTAAGCCCACCTCCAGTCTGGCAGCCTCCTGGTTGCCATGGATGAGAGAGGTCATGTTGCAGGACAGCATCACCCTGATGTGGCAGAAAGTGATCCTATAGCTAGGACCTGTCCTCCAGGTGATGTAAAACCCTCTCGCATCAAGGAAGTTTCTCCAGGGCCATGTGCTCATTAAGGAAGGGTTAGGACGGCCATTATAGTCGGTGATTTGATCATTAAGCATGTAGATAGCTGGGCAGCTGGTGGACGTGAGAATCGCCTGGTAACATGCATGCCTGGTGCAAAGATAGCGGACCTCACGCGCCACCTAGACAAAGTTTTAGAAAGCGCTGGGGAGGAGTCTGTTGTCTTGATACATGTTGGTACCGATGACATAGGAAAATCTGGGAGGGAGGCCAAATGTAGGCTTTTAGATAGGAAGTTAAAATCCAGAATTTCCACGGTAGCATTCTCAGAAATGCTTCCCGTTCCACGCACAGGACTCAAAAGACAGGCAGAGCTCCAGAGTCTCAATGTGTGAATGAGATAATGGTGCAAGGAAGAGGGTTTGGGCAACATTCTGGGGAAAGGAGGGGCTTTTCCGAAGGCATGGGCTCCATCTTAACCAGGATGGAAACAGGCTGCTGGCATTAACCATTAAACAGTAATTAGGCCTTACCTGCTAATTAGTGTTCCTGAAGGAACTCCAGTCCAGTCCCTTTCCTCTGGGTTGTGCTCCTCTTCTAGCAGCTTGGAGACTGAGTACGTCATCCTTTTGATGACTGTAGGCTATATATATACTACTGGCACCTCCCACCAGCTCCAGTATCTTATTGACAAAGCAGACTTAACAGAGAGACAATTAAGCAAAAAACAACCAACAATAAAGTTCTGTATTAAACTTCTAAAGAGAAATCTCACCCCCCCCCCCACCCGGTATAGGAGGAGGCTTACCTGAAAGAGCAGATGCCCTTGTTACCTCTGCCATTTGGGCCCATAGCCAGTCTCTCCCGCTTTGCCTTCGAGCGGCTCCACTGAAAACCGTCCGCACCAGCCCGCAGATTATGCCTTGCCCAGCTTCGGACTGGTACCCACCTAAAATACCTAAAACTCTGGGCGGGATCAGGGACTGGACTGGAGTTCCTTCGGGAACATTAATTAGCAGGTAAGGCCTAATTACTATTTCCTTAGCGTCCCTCCAGTCCAGTCCCTTTCCTCTGGGATGTAACAGAGCAGTTCAACTATGGGAGGGACCTGCCAGACCGGAACGAAGCACCGCTCCTCCAAATCCAGTATCTCCCGCTGCCTGAACATCCATTCGGTAATGTTTCACGAAGGTATGCAAAGAAGACCACGTTGCCGCTCAACAAATGTCTATCGGAGGAACAAGGCTAGACTCCGCCCATGATGCCACATGCACCCATGTAGAGTGAGCCCGGAACCCCACCGGGACCTGTCTCCCTTTCAAAATGTATGCTGAGGAAGTGGCCTCCCTAATCCATCTGGAGATGGAGGCCTTGGCCGCTGCTTCTCCCTTGCGCGGCCCCCCAAACAAAACAAAAAGTCGCTTCAATTTGCGGAACAACTCTGTGCGCTTCAAGTAACTCTTCAGAACCCTGCGTACGTCCAGAAGATGCAACCTTGGATCACCCTCCCCCTGTCCAACCCCGGAAAAGGAGGGAAGGGGCACGGACTGATTCATATGAACACACTCCCAACTACCATCCGAGCAATCACAGACCTTGCTCAGTTTAGAAAAGCACTAAAACACCACCTCTTTCTCCTACACTACTCCAAACCCAGTATCTCAGCCACACCCACCACACACCCTGCCAGAAATCAGTAAGTCTCAATCTCCTCTTGTAAATGTTGCAGATAAATGTATATAGATGTAGATAGTTTCCCCAGTTGAAGCCCAAGTTATATCTTCCTGTTTTACTGTAAATGCTCAGCAGGCGACTGTTATGCACAGTTTTGTTGTATGTAAACCGCACTGATTTTAAATAGTGCTGTATATAAAAGCAATAAATAAATAAATTAAATAAATATGAAATGGTGCAATCACCTTGGGTAAAAAGGAAGGCACCTTCCGTAAAACCACCTTATCCCTGAAGAAGGAAAGAAAGGCGGATGGCAAGACAACGCCTGCAACTCCGAGACCCGTCTCGCCAGATAGCAACCAAAAATACAACTTTAAGAGTCAAGTCCTTTAGAGTTGCCCGTCCCAGCGGTTTGTACGGCTCCCCAGCCATTGAATCTAGCACGAGATTCAGATCCCAGGGAGGTAACACGGATCTCTGTTGCGGCCGCAAATGCCTCACTGCCCTCAGGAATCAATTTACATCAGGGTGCTCGCCCAACGCTCTACCCTGGACCTTACCCCTGTAGTATGAAATAGCCACTAACTTCACCCGTAAGGAGCTGGCTGCTAGGCCTTTCTCTAACCCCACCTGCAAGAACTTCACCTCCGGCACTGAAGCCACCGAGGGTAGCTTCTGCTGTTCTTCACACCAACCTTCGAATATACGCCAAACCCTCATATAGGCTAAGCAGGTGGAACGTTTTCGAGCCTTCAGCAAAATCAAATTCACTGCTCTGGAATATCCTCTTTTTCGCAGCCTCGCCCTTTCAATAGTCAGGCTGTAAGCGAGAACTGATCCACCTGCGGCATCCGCACCGGCCCCTGCACCAGAAGATCGTCTCTCACCAGAAGACGCCAAGGACGATTGGCCACGAGCCTCATGAGGTCAGCGTACCACGGCCTCCGTGGCCAGTCCGGGGCAATGAGAACTACCCACCCTTGGTGGGTCTCTACTCTTTGCAAGACTCTGCCTATAAGAGCCCAAGGTGGGAAGACGTACAGTAGTCCTTCCGTGGGCCACCTCTGCACAAGAGCATCTAGGCCTTCCAACATTCTTTCCTTCTTTCTGCTGAAGAACTGTTTCGCCTTGGCCGACTCCTAACGCCCCATCAGATCCATGATTGGTACACCCCAGTGGTGCTGCACCTGGTTGAAGACGTCCTGACAGAGTTCCCATTCTCCGTGGTCCACTCTGTGCCTGCTGAGAAAATCCGCCGTGATGTTCTCCAATCCGGCCACATGCTGTGCCAAGAGAGCCGTCAAATGGGCTTCAGCCCATTCCAACAGGTGCTCCGCCTCCTCCTCCAGAAGAGGACTGCTCGTGCCACCTTGCCGGTTGATGTAGGTCACTGCTGTCATATTGTCCGAGAGCACCTGGACTGCCCTTCGATGAACCAACAGGGAAAACGCCATGAGTGCCAGGATCACTGCCCGCAATTCCAGTCTGTTGATGGATCACTGTGCCTCTTGAGTGCTCCAGAGACCCTGGGCGAAATGCCCCTCGCAATGCGCTCCCCACCTGGACAAACTTGCATCCATTGTCACCTGTATCCACTGCGGGGATTCAAGAGGCATGCCCCTCTCCAGATTGCCCGAGAGGAGCCACCACTGCAAAGACTCCTGGGTCTCCGGGAAACAGGGCAGCACCACCGACAGAGGCTGCCGCTGATGGGACCAACGACGCAACAGCACCCACTGGAGCGGCCTCATGTGAGCCCTGGCCCAGGGCACCAATTTGATTGTCACCGCCATGGTCCCCAATACCTGCAAATAGTGCCAGGCCGACGGCGCCAACATAGCCATGAACTTGCGAACTAGACGCCTGAGCTCCCTTACTCGCTGAAGCGGCAAGAATACCTTGCCTTTGGCTGTTTGGAAACTTGCTCCGAGATACTCAAGCTCTTTGCCAGATTGATCACCCACCCCAGACTTCTGAGAAGTCCCACCACTCTTGTTTGGACTCGGCCCGTATCAAACAATCGTCGAAGTACAGGTAAACAAGAATTCCTTCTTTGCACAATGCCGTGTCCACCACCACCATAACCTTGGTAAAGGTGCGCGGAGCTGTGGCTAGGCCAAACGGCAATGCCTGGAACTGAAAGTTCCCTTTTGGCACGGCAAATCGTAGGAACTGCTGATGTGCCTTGCGTACAGTAATGTGCAGATACACCTCCGTGAGATCGAGAGATGTCAGAAACTCTCCCTGCCGCACCGCCACTATCACGGACTTCAGCGTTTCCGTCCGAAAGTGAGGGACCCACAGACAGCAATTGACCCGCTTTAGGTTGAGGATCGGCCGAAAGTACCCTTCCTTCTTTGGCACTACGAAATATATTGAGTACCAACCGAAGCCGCACTGATCCTTGGGCACCGGCACCACTGCTCCTAATGCCAACAGTCTTGACAGTCTTCTCTACTGCCGCGGCCTTGTCCCGCAACCGACAAGGGGACTGCACGAAGGGAGAACTGGCCTCGCAAATTCTAGGGCATATCCGTCCTTCACCACTTCCAAGACCCACTGGTCGGACGTGACCCGGGCCCAAGCAGAAAAGAACTGCCGGAGACGCCCTCCCACCAGCAGCACTTCCTCTCGGACCCCCGTTGTCTCATTGATCCTTCCTGGGGCCAGAAGTGGAGGAAGGCCCCCCCAAAGCCCCTCCCCGCTCCTTGAAACCCCGGAAGCTCTGTCCCTTAGAAGGGAAACAACCCTTCTGAAAGGGCACTGACCGAGATGCTCGAAACTTCCTAACTTCCCGTGGTTGAGTTCGCGTGGGAGCGGAGATATGATTCTGCTTAGGCCTGTCCTCTGGCAATCTGCCTCGGACTCTCCCAGTTCCTTTACTAGCTTTTCCAGATCCTCACCGAACAGCAACTTCCCCCTAAAGGGGAGCCTGCTGAGTCTGGCCTTCGAAGATCCATCCGCTGCCCAATTACGGAGCCAAAGTTACCTCCGTGCCGCTACCACGGAAGCCATGTTTTTTGATAAACTCCTAATGGGGTCATACTGGCTATCCGCCAGATAGGCCGCTCCCGACTCTAACCTCGCTGCCGCCCCGGTCGGCCCTTCGGGAGAGTCACCAGACAACTGAAGCTGTTGAGACCATCTAAGACAAGCCCGGGCTACCCAAGCCCCACAAACCGAGGCTTGCTTAAACAAAGTGTCCAGCTTTCTATCCTGAGAGTCCTTAAGGGCCATACTGCCTCGACCGGAATGGTTCTCGCCTTATTGACCGCTGACACTGCCACATCCACCCTAGGGGACCGTAATAGCTCCTTGTCCGATTCCGGCAGGGGATACAAACGCGACATAGAGTGAACACACCTCAAACCTGATTCCAGCTGATCCCTTCTTCTTGAATCATCTGCCGTACCACCCGGTGAACAGGAAAAACTCTGTGATTTCCTGACCGCCTGAATAAGAGGATCCTCCAAAACATCCTCCTCTGGAGGACTTCCTGTGGTCATATTCAGTACCTTCAAGGACTCTCCAATCAAAGCAGGCAATTCTTCTCGATGAAAGACCCGAACAATCCTAGCCTGTTCTTCTTCAGAGATCTCGAGTTCCTCCTCTTCGCCCTCCTCTCCAAGAGACTCCGACATGGGAGAAAGGGAGGCCACCTCCTGCATAAGCCTAACCCGCTTAGGAGGTGCCCCAGTCTCCTCCAGTGCCTTGGAATCAGCCACATGCTTCGTCGCACGCCCCTGCGCAGCCGCTAGTCCGTGCTCTCCCTGCTGACGCAGGCAAAAGGCCTTAAGTAGCAGCAACACAAACTACGGACAGAAATCCCCCCCAGCCCTCGCCCTCCAGGCTCCTTGTTCCTGAGGAGGGCAGAGCGTAAAGATTCCAAATTACCCATGTCTACCGATAAACAGATTCATATGAATAAAATACAACCTCTGAAATGCTTGTATGCAAATGCTAGAAGTCTAAAAAATAAGAGGGGAGAGTTAGAATATATAGCACTAAATGAGAGGTAAGATATGATTGGTATCTCAGAGACCTGGTGGAAGGACAACCAGTGGGATACTGTCATACCTGGGTACAGATTATATCATAATGATAGAGTAGATCTAATTGGTGGAGGGATTGCCCACTCTGTTAGAGAGGGCATTGAATCACACAGAATTAAAGTTTTGCAGGAAACAAAATACTGTAGAGTCTCTGTGGATTGAAATTTTATGTAAAAAAGGGAATGTGATGGCAGTGGGGGTGTACTATCGACCACCTGGCCAGAATGAATAAATGGATGATGAAATGCTCAAAGTAATCAGGGAAGATAACAGAAGTTACAACACGGCAATAATAATGGGTGATTTCAATGAATCCGGTATCGACTGGGTCAGTGTCACAGCAGGATATGCTAGAGAGATAACGTTTCTAGATGAAATAATTGACTGCTTCTTAGAGCAGCTGGTTCATGAACTGACAAGAGGGGAAGCCATTTTGGACATCGTCTTTAGTGGAACACAGGATCTGGTGCAAGAGATAAGGGTGTTGGGGCCTCTTGGCAATAGTGATCATAGCCTGATCACATTTGATTTAATAAATGGAGGAAGGGTGGAAGGAAATCCACAGTACTACCTTTTAACTTTCAAAAGGGAGACTATGATAAAATAAGGAAAATAGTTAAGAAAAAACTAAAAGCAGCAGCTGCAGAGGTTAAAGATTTACATAAAGCATGGGTGCTCTTTAAAAATACTATCTTGGAAGCCCAGAGTAGCTGTATTCTGTGCTTTAAGAAAAGTGGAAGTCCAAAAGAACTGCCAGCATGGTTTGAAGGTGAGGTCAGAGAGGCTGCTGTTGCCAAAAAAAAAGCATCTTTCAGGAAATGGAAAAAGGAACCAAATGACAAAAACTGGAAACAATACAAGCACTGGAAACAATATAAGCAGCGGCAAGTCAGATGCAAGGCATTGATAAGGCGGGTAAAGAATTTGAAAAAAGCTTGCCATGGAAGCAAAAACGCGTATTAAAAACCTTTCAATTACATTCATTGATAAACCGGGAAGATGTATTACAATTATTTGAAAAAATAAAGAGTAGCAAATCACCTGGACCAGATGGCGTACATCCAAGGTTGTTAAAAGAACTGAAATATGAGATTGCAGACCTACTATTAGTAATCTGTGTACTAATCATCTGTAATACCTGAAAATTGGCGAATGGCCAATGTAATGCCGATTTTTAAAAAGGATTCCAGGAGTGATCCGCAAAACTACAGGCCATTGTGAGCCTGATGTCAATACCAGGCAAAATGGTAGAAACCATTATAAGGAACAAAATTACTGAACATGTAGATAGCCATGGTTTAATGGAAGAAAGCCAACATGGCTTTGGCCAAGGAAGGTCTTGTCTTACTAATCTGTTATATATTTTTTGACGTTGTGAATAAACAAGTAGAAAAAGGTGAGCCAGTCGATACAGTGTATCTGGATTTTCAGAAAGCCTTTCACAAGGTCCCTCATGAGAGTCTTGGCGAAATTAAAAAGTCATGGGCTAGGAGATAAGTGTTCTATTGTGGATCAGGAACTGGTTAAAAGATAGAAAGCAGAGGGTTGGGCTAAATGGCCAATTTTCCCAATGGAGAACTGTGAATAGTGGAGTACCCCGGGATCTGTACTGGTTACGCTGCTTTTTAACATATTCGTGAATTATCTGGAAATGGGAATAACTAGTGAGATATAGCGGAATTAGAAAAGGTACAGAGAAGAGCCGCCAAAATGGTAAAGCGGATGGAAGAATACCCCTATGAGGAGTGGCTTAAAAGGTTAGGGCTCTTCAACCTAGAAAAGAGGCGGGCTGAGGGGAGAAATGATAGAGTTCTATAAATTAATGAATGGAGTGGAATGGGTAAATATAGATCAATTGTTTATGCCATCAATAAGTAGAAAGACTAGGGGACATGCAATGAAACTACAGTGTAGCCTGTTTAAGACTAATAAGAAAAAAATATTTTTTCAATCAATGCATAATCAAAGTCTGGAATTCATTACTGGAGGATGTAGTAAAAGTTGTTAGTGTAGCTGGGTTTAAAAAAGGTTTGGAGAGGTTCCGGTGACGTCACCAGGCAGCATGGCGGTGCTCTAGATTAGCTCCGCTATAGTACCTTGCAAAATGCGAGTTTAAGCACCCCCTCGGAGTTGTACCACAGCGCAGAGAAGCGAGTGCAGGGTGGAGGTGGCTTCTGTGCAGCTTGACGGCGATTTTGATCGTTTGCGGCAGCGTGTAGAGGCATCGGGACCGCCGGTGAGTGAGTGCGTTGGGCGGCTGCGGGCCCTGGAGTGTTTTTCCTTAGCTCCATACCTACCGGCCACGTGTGGGCGGAGAGCAGAAAATCGGCCCGGACCTGCGGGGCGCTGCATTGTTGCCGCGAGCGGAGAGAGCGGCAAAAACTTCTCCTGGCGGACAGCGACGAGCGGGGAGTCCCGGCGGTGTAGACACGTTGCTATCCCGGATCGGAGTGGCAGCACTAAAGCAGAGGGAGCAGTGGAGAGACCCGAGACGGATTGATCATTGTCCTTAGGGGCATTGGGCGGGCAGCACAGAACCCTGCACCCCGTGGGGTTTTAAGATATCGCACGAAAAGTTTCACTTCCTGCAAACGGGCAGTATTGCATCTATCTTATTGATACCCCTCCCTGCTCCTCCTTTATTTCTCCGGGACTCTGCAGGCCTTCATCTGAAATAGCCAGGAGCGCCTCTATTCTGTTGGAAGATTGGCCTTGTGCGCAGGAGTGGAATGGCTGGTAAAAAGCCTGGAACGGACTTAAAATCTTTCTCCTTTAAGGGTGGAGCGGGGGGGAAGTCTCCGGTCCCTAAACCAGCGGCGGGTACCATTGTGGCAGTGGCAGCGGGGGATGGCGGGGCCATACAGGGCACTGCCGGCGAAATTTTGAGCCTGTGTGAGGACTTAAGAAGCTGGTTTGAGTCTACACAATCAGAAATATCCACCTTTAAATTGGAGGTCCAGAACTGGTTTAAGGAGTTGAAGGGTGACATGCAAACGCTGGGCGCCCGCCTGGAGGAGCTGGAAAATAGGGCAGAGGAACACGAAGGACAGTTAGGATCTGCGGTGCAGCGTACTGCCGAGATAGAGCATGTGCAGGGTGAAATATTACAGAAGTTGGAAGATCTTGAGAATAGATCACGCCGCTCGAACATTCGAATACGCGGTCTCCCGGAGGTGGATGGCGCAGTAAATTATATCTCCTTGGCGGAGGAGTTCTGCAGCGCTGTTCTGAAGGCCGCTGATATGGAGGTAGAGGGCGTGTGCCTCCGAGTAGATCGGGCTCACCGGTCTCTCGGCCCTAAACGTGATAACAGAGCCAGAGACATTGTTTGTTGTTTGCATGAATATCGGTCCAAAGAACTGGTGTTTAAGGCCGCCAGGAAGCTGGGGAAACTCAACTGGCATGGGGCCGATGTGGAAGTGTTTGCGGATATTTCAAGTATTACTATGAAGAAGCGACGGGAGTACCAGCAGGTGACGAGGCGGCTTCGTGAGGAAAATGTCCGCTACCGCTGGCTGTTCCCTGTGGGTCTGCAGTTTACCATTAATACAAAGTCATATGTGGCTCATACAGTGGAGGAGGCTATCTCGGGTCTGAAGCAGGCAGGCTGGTCCCATCTCCCGACAGTGGAATCGGGGGAGGTGGCAGCGAGAGAGTCTGGAGATCTCCACAGCCGCTCACAGAGGAATTGGAGTAGAGTGTCCGGCGGAGAGCAGAGGCTACGAAAGTCAAAGCCAGCCCTGCAGCCTGCAGAGTCGGCCTCATGAACTATGTTATAATGGTTCAAAAATAGCTATGTAATTGAGTTTGATTCTGTTGGGTCTGCATGGAGGGTGTGGGGAGGGGGGTGTTGAGAAGGGTGTAAGAAAGGGGAGTTACGTTTTTTTCTTCTCTGTTTCTGAGCTTTGCGTGATGCCAAGTGGTATTGGATGGGGATCTATAAGAGTGATGGTAGGTTTTCGATGCTCGTATGTTTAATAATGGCGAAAGGTACGAATGTTGTGTGCTATTTCGAGGGGGGGAGTTTAATTTTTACAAAAGGCAAGGGGCTGCTCTGGGTGACGGGACCTGGCTCCGATCTACTTTGATAGATCGGGTGGTGAAGTGGGGGGAGGGGAGGGTTGGGTGGGGGTGAGGGGAGGAAGGGTCGGGGGGGGAGGGAAGGGGGAGGGGGGAACGGGGATGGCTCGGGTGCAGAGAGTGAAGGGAAGGGTTTATGGCTGCCTTTAAGCTGGTGACTATTAATGTTAGGGGCCTGAACTCCTATTATAAGAGGCAATTGCTTTTCAAAGAATGTTCCCGATTGGAGGGGGATGTGGTTTTCATCCAGGAGACTCACCTGCTTCCTAAGGATGAGGGTCGTTTGCGACACTCCCGTTTCCCCCAACAGTATTTTGCTTCCAACAAATTAGAGAAGAAAAAGGGAGGAGTGGGGATTTTGATGTCTAGCAGGGTGCTGGGGAGGGTGGAGGAGGTAATTAGGGATAAGAGAGGACGTTTTGTGGTGGTTAAATTGCAATGGGGTCAGCAGATGTATACTTTGGCTAGTGTGTATGCTCCCAACACCGACCAGGCGGCCTTTTTTAGTGAATTAGAAGCAGTTCTTGTAAGCAAGGGAGAGGGGCAGCTGATGATTGGGGGGGGATTTTAATGTAGCTCTTAACCCTTTGGTAGACACCTCTAGGGGGGCGTCGTCCCTTACTCGGAAGCATCGCCTGCGTCTGAAGCAGTTGATGGAATCCCTGGATTTGGTGGATCTATGGCGGGAGGTGCATTATGGCGAACGGGATTATTCTTTCTTCTCTCCCGTGCATGCGGTGTACTCTCGGATCGATCTGCTGCTTATTGATAAAGCTTTGCTGGCTGGAGTGGGGAACTGTGAGATTCGAGAACGGACCTGGTCAGATCATGCCCCTGTTCTTTGCACTTTACCTCTAGGGAACTCGAGTCCGGCCAAGCGGTGGTGGAAGTTGAATGAGTCTCTGTTGGAAGATACGGCGGTAGTAGAACAATTAGGGAAAGATATAGAGGAATATTTGCTACTGAATGATAATGGTGAGTGCTTACCGGGAACGGTTTGGGATTGTTTGAAGGCGGTGGTCCGGGGGCGGCTGGTAGCTATAGGTGCCCACAGAAAGAAAGTGCGGTTAAAAAAGCAGGCGGATTTGCTGGCCGTGATTGGAGAGCTGGAGGTATGCTTGAAACGGAGGCCGCAGGATGTTCTCGTGCAGGGCCAACTGAGGAAGGCTCAGATGGACCTGAGCGAATTACATATGGAAGAGATCCGCCATAAATTAAATCTCCTCCGGCAGAGGTTTTTTGAATATGGCAATAAGGCCGGGAGGCTGTTAGCGCGTCGGGTCAAGAAATTGGCTGCTCGGAATGCGATAGTGAAAGTGAAGGGGAGAGAGGGTAGATTATTATGGCTGGGTAAGGAGATTGAGGACAGGTTTGTCCAGTATTATCAGGAGTTGTATACGCCGGAAAAGGTAGTGTCGGGGGTTGAGATTAAGGACTTTTTGGATACTGTTCCATTGCCGAGTTTGTCCACTGCAGAGTCGGAGAGTCTCTCCCTTCCTATTGGGGAACTGGAGGTCCTCACGGTGATTAAGGGCCTGCGGGCCCATAAGGCCCCGGGCATGGATGGCTACCCCAACAGCTTTTATAAAGTTTTTGCGGGACAGCTGGTCGGACCCTTGGTGAGAATGTATAATTCCTTTAAAAGGGATAGTGTTTTGCCGCCCTCTATGAGGTTGGCGGGGGTCAGTATTCTCCACAAGGAGGGTAAAGATCCCCTGGAGTGTGGCTCCTATAGGCCTATCTCCTTACTAGGTAGCGACTTCAAGATCTTCACCCGTGTTTTAGCCAATAGGTTGCTTCCATTCCTGGGAAAGTTAGTACACCCCAACCAATCTGGGTTTGTGCCTGGGAGGTACACCTCCGACAACATCAGGAGAGTGTTAAACTTAATATGGCATGGGAGGAGAGAGGGGGCGGAGATGGCCTTGCTAGCAGTGGATGCTGAAAAAGCATTTGATAGGGTGAGCTGGCCCTTTCTGTTTTTGACGTTAGAGCGGGTGGGGATAGGAGGGGCTTTCTTGGATTGGGTGCGAGCCCTATATCGGCATCCTTTAGCCTGCCTAAAAATAAATGGCTCTACCACCCCTACTTTTGAATTGCATAGGGGGACGAGGCAGGGATGCCCGCTTTCCCCCCTGCTCTTTATTCTTGCTATGGAACCGCTGGCCCAGAGGATAAGGGCTTGCAGGGAGGTACGGGGGATAGTAGTGAACAATATCCACCACAAGATTTCCCTATTTGCCGACGATGTTTTGTTCTTTGTATCTGACCCCTTGCGAACGCTTCCGGCTATTTTAGAGGAGTTAACCACATATGGAGCTTTGTCAGGGTTTCGTATGAATCCCACAAAATCAGAAATTCTGAACCTCACCTTGGGTAGGGAGACAATGGCGGGCTTGAAGAAGAATTTTCCATTCCGGTGGGCCAAATCTAGTATTCGGTATCTTGGGGTGCAAATCACCGGCCAATGCCGGGATTTATTTCAAGAGAATTACTTACCTGTCCAGAGTAAGATGCTTAGAGAGCTCGAGCGGTGGGGGATGTTTGAGATCTCGTGGCTGGGCCGAATAGACTTAATCAAGATGATTTTGGTGCCTCGGCTCCTCTATCTCTTTATCAACCTGCCAATTGAGGTTCCAGCGGCCTATCTGCGGAAACTACAGGATAAGCTCCTATTCTTCGTATGGCGGGGTAGGAAACCACGAGTGGCCCGGAGTATCCTGTATGCAGGCCGTGGTAGGGGGGGCATGGGGATGCCACATCTGGGTAGATATTATGAAGCGGCCAGGGTGCGAGCGGTGTTTGAGTGGATCCTGAGGAATGCAGTGGACTGGGTGGATTTGGAACAGGCGGGTTTGGGTGGGGTAGATGCCTCTCAAATATTGTGTGGGTGAGAAGACCCGGTCTTGGGAGTCAGGGTGGGGGGAACCCCTATGTAGCACTCACACTGCGCTACTGGTTGAAATGGCGCGCCCGGTGGTATGGCGCTTGGGGATGCTCCAAGTTTATACCCCTGTGTGACAACTCGGATTTCCCACCGGGGAAGGATGATGTTGTGTTTCAGAGGTGGGCTCGGCAGGGGTTAGGTTATGTGGGGCAGTTTAAAGATGGGGAGGCATGGGTGTCCTTTGATGATTTACAGAAAGAGTTTTCAGTGCTGGAGAGTGATAGATATCAATATGTGCAAGCCCGGTACTTTTGTACGAGCTTGGGGGGATGGGGGGGTGAAGGGCAGGGTGCTGTTGTAGATGGGTTAGTGGAAAATGGGGTGATCAAGGGCTTGATTTCCCGGCTGTATGGATTAATGGAGCCGGTGGATATTGGGGGTTGGGCCCACAAGAAAGCTTGGGAGCGGGATTTGCATATGTGTTGGGAGGAGGATCACTGGGAAGGGGTTTACAAGGGGTTGTTTAAGGGTGTCTTATCAAGCGCAATTTTGGAACAAAACTACAAGGTGCTCTATAGGTGGCATCTGACTCCCCAACGATTACAGAAATGGTGTGGGGGATTGGGCCTATGCTGGAGAGAGTGTGGTGAGACCGGCTCCGTCATGCATATTTGGTGGGAGTGCCCTATACTCCAGCCTAGATGGCAGGCGGTGGCGGAGTGGATGGATGTGGTGCTGGATGACGGTGTGGACTTGGGACCCTGTTTGGCTCTGCTGAATGTGGGAGGGGGGTCCAAGTGGCGCAAGGTGGTATGTGGGGCAATGAGGCAATTGATTGCGAGAAAGTGGCGGACTGCTTTTCCACCCACCTTAGAGGAAGTCCAATTGCGAGTAGCGCATCTATCTCTCATGTATCGCCTTACTGTCCTACGCCGGAAACGGCTAGTGAAATTCCAGGAAATATGGGGCCCTTACCTCCGGTGGGTGGTAGGGAGGACGACCTTACAAGCCCCCGACTCCCAGGGGGAGGGGGGGACTTCAACCAGTTGTGGCCCGTAGCGGGAGCCTGCCCCTGCGTGGGTTATGTCCTTGGGCCTTCTCCTACATTATTTGCCTCGGGCCATAGTTCTCTCCTTCTGCACAACCGGGAGGGGGGTTTTCCCGCCCTGCTTGAATATGGTGCAGAGGCTGGGGGGTCCTTTTCTCATGCTTGACTGGTTGTTTCAGACTCCACAGTTACAATGTGACTACCATTTAGCTTAATTGGTAATTAACTGTTTAAGGTATTCAGTGTCAGCTTTCCTTTTTAGGGTTATCTTTTAATGCTAATATAGGAGCCATCCTAGGGGGGGAGGGGGGGGTTGAACAGGCACGGGGGGGTCACCTCGCAAGGGTGTATTGACTTATAGCCTTGGAGGAGTATACTGTGGGATGAAGAAAGGTTGTTATGACCTTGTGTATTAGTGTTGTATAAGAAGTTGACTGTGTATTGGTATGTGCTGTTTTTCTTCTTTGTGTCAGCTCTCAATAAATATTTAATGGAAAAAAAAAATAGGTTTGGACAAATTCCTGGGAGAAAGGTCCACAAACCATTATTAAAGAGAACCCGGGAAATCCAGTACTTGCCCCAATACAAGCACTGTGGAACCTGTGTGGTTTTTTGGGGGGAAACTGCTAGGTACTTGTGACCTTGATTGGTCACTGTTGGAAACAGGATACTGGGCTTGATGGACCTTAGTCTGATCCACTTCTTATGTTTTTTAGAATATCTCTTGTACTGTAGCTTAATCAGTGTGACATATTGGAATCCTCAATAATATTTAACTAAAAAAGCTGCACATGTAATCATTGCAATTTCCCAAGCTGCTGTATAATAATTGTAAATATAATTATTTCTCTCCACAGGCAATAAAAAATAATGCTGGATTTCGAGTGTGGATCCTTTTCTTCCTCGTGATGTGTTCGTTTTCCTTGCTTTTCTTGGATTGGTATGATAGCTAAATTTAGCAAAATATAAAAGTTTTCTAGAATGTACTTATTATATACACATATTGTGGAAGATTGAAAGCTCAAAATAAGTTTCATCAAATTTAGATTTTGGTGGCAGAATCATCTTGGTTCAGGTGTAGACTGCTTTATATGGGTGTCTGTAAAGCTTCATAATATTTGGAAACTATACCGCTCAAATCAGAGCCACATGTATGAAAACAGTATTGAACGGATTGTGTGAAGTGACACAAAAAATTCCTGTGATATTAGAGAACAGCCTTTAAATAATAAACATGCATTGTAACAAGTTTTGTTCAATCCTTTCATTAACAAGGATAAGGCAAAATATACACAATATATTCACACCCTTGGTAATAGGGAAATATCCTGTGAAACATTGGCTAGAAATCCAAGAGGAAATCCATTAGAGACTTAGCTTTTAAAACATCACTACTAGCTTTAAAAACACTTAGGACAAAGTTCATTGCAGCCTAGTATGAAACTAAGACAGAAGCTTGGTAGAAAGTGCAATCACCAGGAACAAGCAGGAATGTAGTCTTCACATACGGGTATGGTCGGTACCAACGGAGCCTGTGTGGGAACGCTCCCCAGCATCCAATAGGAAAGCTTTTGGGAGCATCCCACAGCGCCTGCATGCTGCCTTCCCGCCTTTCCCAACTATCCCTCTCCAGTTCGTTTTCCGTGGAGCCGATAGGTCGCACATCCTGTCACCCCAGAAAATTTCCCCCCTTCTTTTTTTGTGGTCGTGTCTGCCTTCCGTCGACGCTATACCGGTACCGCTGGTGGTTCTTTTCTTTTTTTCTAAAAAAACCCAACAAAACTTTATTTCTGGAGCCTTTCTTCAGTAAATTTCTTCTCGGGTGCCACGCGCCATTTTGGACACTAGGCCCAATTTTTTCCCTCAAAATGGAAAAACCCAATTCGGGTTTTAAAAAATGTTCTAAGTGTGGCGGTACCATCTCCGTCACCGACACCCATGAGTGGTGCCTTAAATGTTTAGGTCCTGACCACTCTATTTCAGAGTGTGTTGCCTGTGGGATGATGTCAAAAAGGGGCTGGCAAAACCGAGCTGCTAAACTTAGCACCCTTTTTCCCTCTGATGCAGCCTCTGTGGCATCGACGTCTTCCATCGACGTCTTCCAGGGCTTCATCTTCTTCCCATGGATCTCAGGTAACTAAACTTAAATCTAGCCAGTCCTCAAAGGGTAGATCTCCTTCTAAACATCAAGATGCCTCTGGCGTTGCCCTTGAGGGACTTTCACTGGCAAAACTACCCTGGCGGGAGGCTTCGGCTTCCAAAACACTAACGGGGCTCCAGGATGTTCTCGAAGCTTCAACCTCGGCAGAACTACTGGTGCCATGCTCTGGGGTTCCGGCCACTTCATCCGGCACCAATACCCAAGCATCGGCAGCGTTGATAGACCAGAGGTTCTTGGCTACTGAACGCAGTCTGGCGGCTCTTCTCATGGCCTCGATGCCCCTGAAACCGCTTCAGACAATTCAACTGGTACTGGCACCGACTGCATCGACATCGGCAGGTATTCTACTGGGACCGAGTCATGCGTCTCTATCCGGCATTGACAAGTCGGTACCGGACCACTCCGATGCCGACTTTGATAGGTACCAGTACCGTGCCTTGCATGTTCACCCGGATCGGAGATACTTCGAATCCTCAGATGAGTCTGAAGACTCTGAAAGCTCTGCCGATACCAGAGTACTTCTTCCTGAGGATTCCTCTTCTCCTCAGCGTAGGATGTCTCCACCAGAGGATATGTCCTTTCAGGATTTTATCCGAGATGTGGCCCGAGGTCTTTCCATCACAGTGGCTCCTGAAAAAGAGCCTAGGGCAAAGGAATTAGAAATCCTACAATACCCTAAAGCTCCCAAGGAGGCAGCTACCTTACCTATTCATGAGATCTTGCATGATCTTATGTTAAGGATGTGGGAAACACCTCTGACCACATCTCCTCACTCTCGAAGATTCAACACCATGTATCGAGTTCCTCCTTGTCCTGGGTTTCAAAAGACTCAAATACCACACCATTCCATGGTGGTGGAATCAGCCATGAGACTGATAAAGAGTGCAAAAAGGCATGCATCTAATCATCCAGTACATGAGTGTAGGACTCTTGACACCTTTGGACGTCGATCCTTCCAGGCTTCCTGCTAGGATCAGTTCCTATATCTTGTATATGGGAATGTTCCTTAAGGAAGTCACAGGAGACTTAGAGCTTATCAGCCCTCTCCTTCCTGATGATAAAAGGCAAGATTATCTTGCTCTTGTTAAACATGCTCAGAATGTTTCCAAGTTTGTGAATCGTGCAGCCTTTGACTGCTTTGAATGCATAAGCAGAACCTCTGCCATTGCCATAGATGCACGTAGAATTGCCTGGCTCCAGGCATCTGACTTGGAAATCTGGGTACAGGACAAACTGGGGAATATACCTTGCACAGGAGAGAATCTCTTTGGCAAGAATTGGCAGGAAAAAGCTAATGAGATAGATGCTGACAATATCACTTTGGGATAGATTGTCTAAATCTACAGCTGATCCTGCGAGGAAAAGATCCTCTAAGAAACCATTCTTCAGCAAGAAGAACAAGTTTTATCCCTCCTATACCCAGCAGGGATATCGTTTAGGTCAGTCTGCCCAAAAGGGACAGCAGCAACAACCTAGGCAACAAAGGAAACCAAAAGCAGCTAAGCATCAAACGGCTCAGCAGACTCGGCCTCCACAGGGACTTTGACTCCTGTCTAGAGAACATTGCCTTCCTGTCCCTGAACGGCCCAGAACCCTCCACCATCCCAGGAAGGTTATGTCATTTTGTCCCCAGATGGGGTCAGATAACAGCAGAAAATTGGACTCTGTCTTTTGTAAGAGAGGGGTACAAGCTTCATTTCCTCAGCATGCCCCCTCCTACAATGGTAAGACAGTTCAATTCTCAGACCTCTCTCAACGACCAGTTAGGTCAGGAGGTCACTGTGCTCCTTGCTCAAGGAGCAATAGAAGAGGTACCCATTCCCCAACGGGGTACAGGGTTTTACTCCCCCTTTTTCCTTATTCCAAAGAAAACAAGAGGACACAGACCCATTCTAGACCTCAGAGAATTGAACAAATTCCTGTTCAGAGAGAAGTTCAAAATGATTTCTCTAGGAACTCTGCTGCCATACCTTCAGAGTCAGGATTGGCTTTGTTCTCTAGATCTCAAGGATGTGTACACTCATGTTCTCATCCATCCAAGTCACCGAAAGTTCCTTCAATTCCTTTTTCAAGGGAAGCACTACCAATACAGGGTTTCTTCCTTTTTGCCTGGGCTCTGCACCAAGGGTGTTCACAAAATGCATGGCTATGGTAGCAGCATTTCTCCGCACCCTGGGAATATTCGTCTTCCCTTACTTAGACGACTGGCTCATTCGAGCCCCTTCAGCGCCAGAGGCCAGGGTTGCTCTGTCTCGCACAATGCGCATCCTTCAGTATTTGGGACTTGTCATAAACTTCCCAAAGTCCAACCTTGCTCCCACTCAATCCCTAGAGTTTTATAGGAGCTCTTCTGGATACCAGACAGACAAGGGCCTACCTTCCACAGCCCCGCTGCCTTCGCATTGTGCAGTTAGCTTCCCAAGCAGTGCTAAAACCTGACCTCACTGCTCGGGAAATGTTACAGTTGCTAGGCTACATGGCATCCACCGTGCATGTGGTTCTTTATGCTCGCCTCCATATGACGGCAGCCCAGTGGACCTTATCCACTCAGTGGACTCGGGCGTCAGGTTGCCTGTCGGTCACAATAGCAAACTCAGATCGCCTTATTTTGTCCCTCCAATGGTGACAGTCACCCAAAAACCTTCTGGTGGGGTCTCCTTTTCAGCAACCCCCACCCCAAGCCACTCTAACAACAGATGCTTCACAGGTGGGTTGGGGAGCCCACCTGCAAGGCCTCTCTACCCAGGATACCTGGACTCCACAGGAGGCCTATCTTCATATCAGTCTCCTGGAGCTCAGAGCAATCTTCCTTGCTCTTCGAGTATTTCACACCCAGCTCAGCTACAAGACAGTCCTAGTTCAAAAGGACAATCAAGTAGCCATGTTCTATGTGAACAAGCAGGGCGGAACAGGCTCTCTTTCGCTCTGCAACAAAGCTTTGCGACTATGGGCCCTCGCCAGACAGCATCATATTCATCTCCTTGCGGTGTATCTTCCAGGCATTCAAATCTCTTGGGCAGACAGACTCAGTCGAGTTCTGCTTCCACACGAATGTTCTCTCCATGCAGACCAGGTGGCCAAAATTTTTTAAATTTGGGGAACCCCGGCCATAGACCGCTGAATGCCAAACTTCCCCGGTTCTGTTCCAGAATTCCGGCTCAAGGTTGTCAGGCCAGGAATGCTTTCCTTCATCGGGGTCAGGACTTCCTGTATGCCTTTCCACCCATTCCCCTAATTCCCAAAACCCTGTTCAAGCTTCAGAGAGACAGAGGTCATATGATCCTCATAGCTCCACGTTGGCCACGGCAAATGTGGTACCCTCTGCTCCTACATCTCTCTCAAGCTCCGCCTCTGGAGTTAGGATCTGCTCCAGATCTCCTTTCTCAAGAGGACGGGATGCTGTGGCATCCCAATCCCCAGTCTCTGCATCTCAGGGCCTGGTTGCTGAACGCCTAGAACTTCATGGTCTTAACCTTTCCCAGCAGGTAAAGGATATCCTTCATGCTTCCAGGAAACCTTCCACAAGACGCTCTTATGCATTCAAGTGGAAAACCCTTAACCCTCTTGCGATACCTCTGGAATCGTTACTGGAGTACCTCCTTCATTTATCAAATGCAGGGGTTAAGACCAATTCAGTGAGAGTCCATTTGAGTGCTATTGCAGCTTCTTTCAAGCCTCTCAATGGACAACCTATTTCCTCTCATCCTCTCATAGCGAGATTTATGAGAGGCCTTCTTTTAACGAAGCCTCCCATTAAGCCACCACCGGTGGCATGGGACTTGAATCTGGTACTTGGGCAGCTCATGAAACCGCCCTTTGAACCATTAGCTACTACCTCTTTGAAATTCCTTTCCTGGAAAGTTATCTTTCTTCTTGCAATCACATCAGCACCTCGCATCAGTGAATTGCAAGCGTTGGTGGCTGATCCTGTTATTAAAGGTTCCATCATAAGGTAGTCCTTAGGACTCATCTACACTTTATGCCAAAGGTGGTTTCGCCTTTTCATTTGAACCAAGCAGTTTACATTCCTGTATTCTTTCCAAGGCCTCACGCCTCAAATGCAGAAAGGAACCTTCATACTTTGGACTGTAAAAGAGCTTTGGCCTTTTACTTGCAAAGGACACAGCAACATAGAAAATCCTCTCAACTCTTTGTTGCTTTTGATCCTAGTCATTTGGGACTTCCAGTCTCCAAAAGGACACTGTCCAGCTGGATTGCACAGTGTATATCTTTTGCCTATGAGAATAAGAACCTTCCTCTTGAAGGCCATGTCACAGCTCACAATATGAGAGCCATGGCAGCCTCAAATGGCTCATCTTCACTCTGTGTCTATCGACGACATCTGTCGAGCAGCTACTTGGGCTTCGGTTCATACCTTCACAGACCATTACTGCTTAGACAAGGACTCCCACCAGGATGCCTTGTTTGGTCAGGCTGTTCTTCAACACCTGTTCCACACTTAATCAACTCCTACCCACCATTCCTGGTAGGATGCCAGAGATCCATGGGGGGGGGGGAGTGGAGCCCTTTCACAAGGGCACACAACTTTCTGGGGCCATCTCCCTGGCATCTGCAGCTAGGGAGTCCCCATATGTGAAGACTACATTCCTGCTTGTTCCTGGAGATAGCATAGTTACTCACCTATAACAGGTGATCTCTGGGAACAGCAGGAATTTAGTCTTCACAACCCGCCCACCTCCCCTAGGAGTTGTATCTCTCTCTCTTTTTCTTTTGTCTCAGCTATAAACTCAACTGGAGAGGGACAGTTGGGGAAGGCAGCACGCAGGCGCTGTGGGATGCTCCCAAAAGCTTTCCTATTGGATGCTGAGGAGCGTTCCCGCGCAGGCTCCGTCGGTACCGACGATACCCACATGTGAAGACTAAATTCCTGCTGTTCCCGGAGATGAGTGAGTATCTATGCTTTACACCCATGGAAGAAATTCTGGAATTTGGCTGCAGTACTGGGAAAGAAGCAATCTTTCTGTTTTTTTCAGATTTTTAATAGCTCATTCTAATCATAGTATTAATGTGCAGGACTACCATAGAAAACTGTTTGTTGCCAGAGGGATCTCCATGTTGATTCATGAGAAACAGAAGTTGCAATCTGTAATATATACTGTAAAAACTACATGCAATACCCAGTGCTGCAAATACATTGCCTAAGAAAACCGTATGTAACACGGCTGGTTATTTTAGAAGCATCCCCATGTGTAGATTGGAATACAAATATAAATGCAATTTTAGAAAGCTGCCGTTTACACATGGTGATCCACACCGCATCCAGATTTGAAGGGGAAATAGAGAGGAAGTGGTGTGGGCAGGCCTACATTATTGATGTGTATTCTCCATTTTACAAGGTGACTGCACATTAATCAAAAAATCTAGATTGCTTGAAGGGCTTGGTGTAAAGACAGGCCAGCTCTTCCCACTCCCCCCATTGCCCCCCCCCCCCCCAGCCTGCACATCATCCCTGCTATCTAGTGGGAGCAGGAGAGATCCCCAGTCTTAGTCATGGCACCCATTACCCCTAGCAGTAATCTTGTGGCATTGCTTCAAGGGGGATTCCCCTTATTTGGCAGTCTAAGCCCTAGCATTAGTACTGTGAGATTTACTGCTAAGGGTCACGGGTGCCACCTTTGTACTTGGGGCCACCATAAGGAGTAACACAACACACAAGGGACCCTGGTAAGAGCTGGAGGATGTCTGCTGGATATTAAGGGGTAATTGGGTGGGGATTAAAGTGAGGGGATTGGAGTGTACATGGTTATCTAGAAGCAGCGATTTTTTTAAAAGCTGATCCCTTGCATATGTAGGGTAAAGCTGCACATTTTTTCCCTTCAAGATGCAGTTTTTTTTAAACCACTGGCCTGCTGGACATAGGGAGACACCAATGTACAGTCCTGCCCATGCTTACATACATTTTACAAGAGGCTTTGTTTTTGGCAGACTTTGTAAAATACAGTGGGAATTTTCCACTTCTCAGCTTAGGATGTGCAGAAGGAAATTAAGATGTCTATCTAAAATGAGCCTTAACATGTAAAGAGTGCAACTACATATTATTCTATAGACTATTTTCAATATATTGCCAGTAATTTTAATGGATTAGATGCCGTGTGATCTCTATGATTCACTGAACTGCTATAGTTTAGGGTTAACAGCAGATCATGTAGGTCAATTTATGTGCTGAAAAAAGTAATTCAGCAATTCCAGTTGCCATCCTGGTCTTTTCCTACATGTCTGCCTTCCTTCTTGGCTGAATTAACTAATTTGCACCAAGGTCTATAAGTTTTATCATTCACAAGTATCTCCAGGAACAAGCAGGAATGTAGTTTTCACATATGGGACTCCCTAGCTTGGAGATGCCAGAGAGATGACCTCAGAGTGAGCTGTGGAACACAGGCCTAAGTAGTAGGTCATATATCCTCCAAGAATATCTGGTATTGAAACCCAGGGGGGGGGTAGGAGTTGATCTAAGTCTGAAAGAGATGCTGGAGCACAGCTTGGCCAAACGAGGCATCCCAGTGGGAGTCCTTGTCCAGGCAATAGTGAGCAGCAAAAGTATGGACAGAGGACCAGGTTGCTGCCTTGCATATCTCATCAATCGCAACAGAGCGTAGATTTGCCATGGAGGGAGCCATTGCCCGAACATTATGTGCAGTGATGTGACCCTCAAGAGAGAGTCCTGCACTGTCGTAAGCAAAGGAGATACAATCTGCTATCCATCTGGAGAGAGTTTGCTTGGATACTGGTAGTCCTAGGTGACTTGAGTCAAAAGCGATGAAAAGTTGGGAAGCTTTTCTGTGCTCCCGAGTTCTCTGGCGATAAAAGGCCAAAGCATGTTTGCAATCCAGAGTATGAAGGGTTACTTCTGCCCTAGAGGAATGATGTCTAGGGAAAAAAACAGGGAGGTAAACCAACTGGTTTAGGTGAAAGTGCAAGACCCCCTTTAGCATAAAGTGAGGATGAGTCCTAAGGGACTACCTTATCCTGGTGGAATGTGTATAAGGAGGATCGGTAACCAAAGTCTGAAGCTCACTGATGTGTCCTGCTGAAGTGAGGGCAATAAGTAAGGTGACCTTCCAGGTGAGAAACTTCAGAAAAGTAGTGACTAGGGGTTCAAAGGGCGGCTTCATAAGCTGTCCTAAAACAACATTGAGATCCCATGCCACTGGGGGTGGCTTAGTTAATAGAAGACCTCTCATGAAGCGTGTTACAAGCGGCTGAGAAGAGATGGGTTGACCATCTAAGGGCATGTGAGAAGCCACAGTGGCACTTAGGTGGACTCTTACCAAATTGGTTTTGAGTCAAGAAGAGAGGTGGAGAAGATATTCAAGTAATGCATCCACCAGAGCTGAAAAGGGATTAAGATCCCTTTCCAGTGCCTTGTGGAAGGTTTCCTAGAAACTAAAAGGATAGCTTTCACCTGTTGAAAGAGGCTGATGTCCTCGAAGGCTATGCCTTCAGCAGCCATGGTGTAAGATGCAGGGACTGCGGATTGGGATGCAGCAGTGTCCCGTCTTCCTGAGAGAGGAGATCTGGAGCAGACTCCAAATCTACTGGTTGAACTTGAGAGAGATGTAGAAGCAGAGGATACCACGATTGTCGTGGCCAACATGGGGCTATAAGAATCATGTAGCCCCTGTCTGGAGTTTGAAAAGAGTTTTGGGGATGAGGGGAATGGGAGAGAAGGCATATAGGAAGCCTTGACCCCAGTGAAGGTGAAAGGCATCTACCCCCAGGTTATTCAGATCAGGCGTTCTGAGGACTTGCAAACAGGTCTATGTCTGGGGTTCCCCAGATCTGAAAAATGTGAGCAACTTTGTCCACATGGAGAGAGCACTTGTGGGGTAGCAGAACTCAACTGAGTTTGTCCAAGAGATTCTGTTTGCCTAGAAGATACACCGTAAGTAGGTGAATCTGATGCTGTATGGCGAAGGACCACAAATGTAGGGCTTCGTTGCAAAGCGTCCAAGAGCCTGTTCTGCCCTGCTTGTTCAAGTAGAACATGGCTACCTGATTGTCCATCTGGACTAGAATTGTGTGGAAGCAAAGGTGGTCGTGGAACACCTTGAGAGCATTGTGGGTGGCTCTGAGTTCCAGCAGATTTACATGGAGTTGTAACTCCTGATGAGACCAAAGACCCTGAGTGGAAAGCTTGTCCAGATTTATTTATTTTATTTTATTTATTTGTGCATTTTTTTATACCGCCCCTTCCAGAGATCAGGAGCGGTTTACAGAGAACATTTCAAAAAATTATCAAATAAACATTACATGGAACATTACATTGAACAATGTGCAACTGGAACAGATACATGAAAACCGAAAACAATTATATACAATTTTTATAACAAAGTATTTAAAACTACCGTGTTTCCCCGAAAATAAGACCGGGTCTTATATTTATTTTTGCTCCAAAAGATGCACTAGGGCTTATTTTCGGGGTAGGGCTTATTTTTTTTTTACTGATACCGGTAGCACTTGCTGATTGGCTGCCACCTCATGACAGTCAGCCAATCAGTGAAGTGTTACCACAGAGCGCACAGGCAAGCAGTGGATGCTGGCAGCGACAGCCCCTTGGAGAGAAGGAAGAGGCCCGCAGCGCAGAGACAGCACCGGCAGCTGATCGGCATCTGTGTTTTTCTTTTCTCCGAGCATAAGGACAGAGCAGATGAGAGCTCGCCAGCCCAATTTGAATGCATCCGTCATCAGGGTACATTGATGTGGAGGCATCTGAAAAGGTGACCCTACGAGAAGGTGTTCTGAGGATTGCCACCACTGGAGAGACGAGATGAGACATGTAGAGAGCATTATTCTGTCTCCCAGGCGACTGGATGCCTGAGACCACTGGGAAGCCAGCATCCACTGAGCTGCACACAAATGCAGACAAGCGTATGGAACAACATGTACAGTAGATGCCATATGGCCCAGGAGTTGCAGCATTTCTCGAGCTGTGAGAAAGGTCTTGAGGCATGCTTGAGATGGAAGCTGAATGAGTCGAGCACAGCGGACTTGAGGCAGGAAAGCCCTTGACTGTTGAGTGTCTAGGAAAGCCCCAATGAACTCTAGAGTTTGAGAGGGAATGAGTTGGAACTTGGGAAGACTTACAAATCCAAAGTGTTGCAGCACCTGCCTGGTGCGCGAGAGGGAAAGATTGGCCTCCAGAGATGTGCTTACTCGAATGAACCAGTCGTCTAGGTAGGGGAAGACAAATATCCCTAGAGTCCTTAGGAATGCAGCTACCATTGCCATGCACTTTGTAAACACTCTTGGGGCAAAGGCGAGGCCGAAAGGCAGGACTCTATACTGATGATGTTTCCCCCTGGAAGAGGAAACGCAGGAACCTTCTGTTTTCTGCATGAATAAGAATGTGAGTATATGCATCCTTTAGATCTAGATAACAGAGCCAATCCTGATTCTGGAAATAGGGGAGAAGAGTACCTAGGGAGATCATCTTGAATTTCTCCCGAAGTAGATACTTGTTCAGTTCTCTGAGGTTCAGAATGGGCCTGTATCCTCCTGTCTTCTTTGGGATGCGGAAATAATGAGAACAGAAGCCCAGACCTTGCTGGAAGAGTGGCACTTCTTCTATTGCACCCTATGAGAGAAGGGAGGTGACCTTCTGCAACAACAGAGCGGTGAGAAGGGGTTGAGAACAGAACTCTCTTGGAGGAGACGGGGGGGGGGGGGTAGACTTCGGAAGTGAAGTTTGTACCCTTCCCGTACTATGGAGAGAGTCCAGTGCTCTGTTGTTATGAGATGCCATCTGTGGGCAAAGTAACATAGTATGCCAGGAATGCGGATGAGATCTGGAATCTCCAGAGGCAGGACGGCTATGCTGTCTAGAAAGGAGTCAAGGACCCTGAGGAGGTTGGGTCTGCTGGGGTGGCTGAGACCTGAGAATCTGAGCCTTTCTCTGCTGTTTTGTTTTCTCTTCCTTCTGGGGAGCATGGATGGGACAGTAAGAAGGATAGTACTTCTTTTTCTTATTGAAAAAAAGGTTTCTTTGATGTCTTTTTCTTATCTGGGTTGGCAGTAGATCTAGACAGTCTATTAAGAGTGGTGTTCTCAGATTCTAGCTGAGAAGCTTTATCCTGCCAGTCCTTGCCAAAAAAGGTTTTCACCCGTGCAAGGTATATTACCCAGCTTATCTTGAACCCACTGTTATCAGACGCTTGGAGCCAAACAATCCTGCGTGCACCAGTGCATACAGCTGAAGTTCTCCAGGACCAAGCAGGAAGTCAGTCCTCACATATGGGTGTCATCGGCGCCGATGAAGCCCCAGCGGAGCATTTCCCCAGCTTTCTATAAAAACCTTTGGGAATGCAGGCACGCATGCGCGGTTCCCTTCCCGCCTAAAGGTGCCATCTTACCTCAGTCTCTTTTTTTCCGAGAAGCCCACCGGACGTGTGTCCTGTCATCCCGGATAAAAGTTGATTTTTTTCGGCGATTCTCGCTGTTTTTTCTCCCGGTTCGACGCCGGTTCCCCTCCCGCCGGGTTCGGTACACCGGTATCGAGCCCGATTCTTCTTTTTCGGTTTTTGCCCTTAGTGGCTGGTGTTCGCACCCTTTTTTGCTTTTTCCCTGGAAGGCCGGTACTTTGACCTCACAGGGACTCTTTTCCCCGATGGCTTCCAGCGGTTTCAAGAAGTGTGATCGGTGTAAGAAATTAATGTTGCTCACCGACACACAAGACTGCTGCCTTCGGTGCCTCGGTCCTGATCACGACCCTAAGTCGTGTGGACCATGTGGGAAGATGTCTTCCAAGGCACTCCGAAGTCACCAGCAGCAGAAAGAAAGGCTTTTCTCGGACTCAGCCTCCGGCCGGGCCTGGACCTTGTCTGAGACCTCGACATCTCGGGATTCGGATCCCGAGCGCCGTCAGAGCTCCTCGGACAGGGGGTGCCCCGAACTGGAACGCAAGAGGAAGAAGCGGCTCGCGAGGGCGTCAGCGGAGGAGGTCCCTGGCTCCTCGAGGACCAGGTCTAAGACCCCCGACCATCAGCCCGGGCCCATGGAACAAGAGAAGCCTGCCAAAGTTCCTCGTGTGGAGCCGGAGTCTGCTGGACACGTAAGCCCCGTAGTCCTCAAGGACTCTCCTCCCAGAGAGCCGACGTCGGGCCTGGCGCCACCGGGGCCTGAGTCAGTAGCTGCTGCGTCTCCCGAGCTGAGTCTCAGGATGACAGCCTTGGAAAGCAGATTGTCTGCCTTCATGGAGCAGCAGCGGGCACTGATGGCCAGCCTGTCTGGCGCATCTGCCCCGACCACCGGGACATCGACTTCGAAGTCAACCCCGGAGACCGAGCCGATACTCGAGTCCATCATGGCTCGAAGTCGACCTCAGTCGCAGTCTCCCTCAACCTCCCGCTCGGGACAGAGGGCGTCGACGCCGGGACAGGTGCTCCAGGGCCCCACGGGGTTGGACGAGTCCGCCTGGGAGACGGAGGATGAGGAGTCCCCCGATACGTTCAAGACGCGATGCGTCCCGTCAGACTCACCGCAGTCTGAGCCCCAGAGTAGATCCCCTCCGGAGGATACTCGGTTCTCGGAATTCGTCCGGGATATGGCCACTGCCTTGGCTATTCCGGCGGACCATGAGGAAGAGCCTCGAGCTGAAGAGCTCGAGGCCCTGCAGTATGACTCTCCTCCGAAGGAGGCCTTTACTGTCCTGGTTCCTCCGATGCTGGAACGGCTCCTCTTCAGGATGTGGGAGGCACCGGCCTCGGCGCTGGTTTTAAGCAAGCGAGTCGACTCGATCTATCGACTCAGGAAGAGCCCTGGCTTTCAGAAAGCACAGCTACCACACCATTCCATGGTTGTGGAATCGGCCATGCATTGTCTGAAGAGCCAGAAGATGCACTCCGCGGTGCCCCCCTGGCAGGGAGGCCCGGAACCTCGATGGCGTCGGTAGAAAGTGCTTCCAGGGCTCGATGCTTGCTTGCCGTGTCCAGTCTTACCAGCTGTACATGGGCATGTACTTGCGGGACCTGGCCAAGGAGTTGGCCGGGTTCTTTGCTGGTCTCTCCGGGGAACCCTTGCAGAGATTCAAGTCCTTGTCCTCGGGGATTCGGGACTGCTCGAAGTTCATGTCCTGCGCCGCCTACGATGGCTTCGGCCCGAGTTGCAGCAGCCGGCATCGCGGCTCGACGCCAGGCATGGCTGCAGTCATCGGACCTCAAGCCATGGGTTCAGGACAAGTTGGTCGATGTCCCTTGCCGAGGTGAAAAGCTTTTTGGCAAGCCCATGACTGAGAAGGCCGCCCAGCTCGAAACAGAGCACCTTACACGGACAAGGCTGTCTAGGAAGACCTCTGCCCCTTCTCATAAAAAGAAGGGCTCGGGTAAAAAGCCCTTTTACCCGAGGAAGGGCACTGCCTACAAACAGTACCCTCAATATCGGGCTGCACCCCAGGGTCAGCAAGCCAAGGGGCAGGGTAATGGGCCCCGTAGGCAGAGGACCCCCAAGCCTCCGGCCCCTGCTCCCACTCAGCAGGGTGGGAGTTTTTGACTCCTTGAGTGTAGCCTCTCCATCCCTGCTCTCCCAACCCTGCACAGGAGGTCGCCTCGCCCTCTTTGCCCACCAGTGGCCCCTCATCACCGGGGACAGTTGGGTGTTGAATATAGTCCACAGGGGCTATGCACTGCATTTTCACCAACTGCCTCCTCCTTACCTTCCAGGGGAGCCTCCAAGGCCTCCCCTGCACACAGACCTTCTCCTTCAAGAGCTTCAAGGTCTGTTGGTGGACAGGGCGGTGGAGCCTGTGCCTCCCCACTTGCAAGGTCACGGATTCTACTCCAGGTATTTCCTGGTGCCCAAAAGAACCCGTGGCCTTCGACCCATTCTGGACCTCACAAACCTCAACAAGTTCCTAGAGAAAGAAAAGTTCAAGATGCTTACTCTTGGAATACTTCTGCCCTACCTCCAGCAGGGAGATTGGCTATGCTCCTTAGATCTAAAGGATGCATACACTCACATCCTCATTCATCCAGACCACAGAAAGTACCTCAGGTTCATTGTGGGAGGAAACCATTATCAGTACAGAGTGCTGCCTTTTGGCCTCACCTCCGCTCCCAGGGTCTTTACCAAATGCCTGGCAGTGGTGGCGGCCTACCTGAGAAATCAGGGAATCTTTGTCTTCCCCTATATGGACAACTGGCTCATCAGGGGTCAGATGTGCCAGGAGGCCAGACAAGCCACCCTCAGAACTATTGCTATTCTTCAAAGCCTGGGGTTTGTCATAAACTTCGCAAAGTCCACTTTGCTCCCCTCCCAGAACTTGGAGTTCATAGGAGCAAGGCTGGACTCTCTGCTAGCAAAGGCTTTCTTGCCAGAACACAGGGCCCAAAGGTTGATAGCCTTGGAAAATCAGTTTCTCAGCAGGTCACTGGTCTCCGCCAGACTCTGCCTGAGGCTGCTTGGCCACATGGCTTTGACAGTACATGTGACCCCCAATGCCAGGCTCCATATGAGGCCTGCACAGTGGTGCCTTCGGACTCAGTGGTCACAGGCCTCAGAGACAGGATAAGGGTGTCCAGACAATTTCTGAACTCCCTCAACTGGTGGCTGCACCCACCCAATCTACTGAAGGGGGTGCCTTTTCAGATTCCTGGGTACACGGTGGTACTGACCACAGACGCCTCCCTGCAGGGCTGGGGAGCTCATTGTCTAGGCAAGTGCACCCAGGGCCTGTGGTCTCCTTGGGAAGCTGCACAGCAGATCAATCTCCAAGCTACTCGATTAGCACTCAAAGCTTTCTCTCCTACCCTGGCTCATCAATCTGTCCTGGTTCAGACAGACAACCAAGTAGCCATGTTTTATGTGAACAAACAGGGCGGGACTGGGTCCAGAATCCTTTGTCGGGAGGCTCAGGACCTTTGTTCATTTGCCCTCAAGCACAACATCCTCCTCAAGGCTGTGTACCTTCCAGGCCAGGACAACTACCTGGCCAACAGATTAAGCAGAATTCTGCAGCCCGAGTGGCAGCTGCATCCTTCAGTAGTTCAGAAGATCTTCCTAAAATGGGGTCTCCCTTTGGTAGATCTCTTTGCCAGCCCACTGAACAAGCAACTGCCAAAGTTCTGCTCCAGGCAACCGCATCCTCTGAGAATAGCAGCAGATGCTTTTCTGATTCCATGGTCTCAGGGCCTCCTGTATGCGTTTCCTCCCACGCCCTTGGTGGCCCGAACTCTCTTCAAAATTCTTCAGGACAAGGCCTCGGTCCTGCTGGTGGCTCCCAGGTGGCCGAGACAGCCTTGGTTTCCTCTTCTGCTTCAACTGGCGGTGGATCCCCCACTGCCTCTGGGGTTGCAACCCGACCTTCTCTCACAGGAGCAGGGTTCCCTTCTGCACCCCAATCTCAAAGCTCTCAATTTGATGGCCTGGAGGCTGCAAGGGTAGTTTTGGCTCCCTGGGGCCTACCTCAGGAAGTTGAGGAGGTTGTCCTAGCCTCTAGGAAACAGTCCACTAGGAAATCCTATGCTCTCAAATGGAAAAGGTTTTCTATGTGGTGTCAGCTACGTACAGAGAATCCTTTCTCCTGTACTGTGCCAGTAGTGCTTCAGTACTTACTGCACTTATCTAATCAGGGACTTAAGTCCAATTCTGTTTGGGTCCACCTCTCAGCTCTAGCAGCTCACCACTCACTGGTGGAGGGACATTCTCTGTCAGGTCACCCCTTGGTGTCCCGCTTTCTCAGGGGCTTGCTTATGCTCAAGCCTCCAAACCGTCCTCCTGCCCCTGAGTGGGAGTTGAATGTGGTCTTGCAGCAACTGACTCGCCCACCTTTTGAGCCGATGGCTACTTGTCCACTACGCTTCCTATCCTGGAAGACACTCTTCCTGATAGCCCTTACCTTGGCTAGGCGAGTGAGTGAACTTCAGGCCCTGGTCTGTGATAGGCCTTACACCAGGATTTATAGGAACAGGGTAGTCCTCAGGACTCATCCAAAGTTCTTCCCAAAGGTTGTCTCCTCTTTCCACCTCAATCAGGAGGTGGTTCTTCCAACATTCTTCCCTAGGCCTCATGCAAGCCAGGCTGAAGCAGTCCTGCATACCCTGGACTGTAGGAGGGCCTTATCCTTCTACCTTGACCGTACGCAGGGGCATAGGAGGGCTACTCAGCTCTTCGTATCCTTTGACCCTAATAAGTTGGGGTTGGCTGTGTCCAAGCGTACCTTGTCCATCTGGGTGGCTGACTGTATCACCTGGGCTTACAAGGCGGCTGACCTTCCCTTGCAGGGTCAGGTCACGGCCCATCGTGTCAGGGCAATGGCTGCCTCAGTGGCTCATCTCCGCTCTGTGCCCTTGATAGACATCTGCAGGGCTGCAACTTGGTCTTCAAGCCAGACTTTTGCGGCCCATTACTGTCTGGAGAGGGAATCCCGTAGGGACAGTGCTTTTGGCCAAGCAGTACTCCGGAATCTCTTTGAGGTTTAGGCAACTCCTGCCCTCTGTTGGGCTACCGGTGGAGGTTGTGTCCTTGGAAAGCCTTTCTTTGCTGCTGAGACTAGAGGGAGTTCTCTTGTTCAGCCTGGGTTCCTCGGTAGCCCAGAGCTAGGGAGTCACCCATATGTGAGGACTGACTTCCTGCTTTTGGTCCTGGAGAAACAGTAGTTACTCACCTGTAACAGGTGTTCTCCAGGAGCAGCAGGAATCAGTCCTCACAACCTTCCCTCCTCCCCTGGGAGTTGCAGTTGTACATAGCTAAGAACAGCACACAAAAATGAAAAATAAACTATGTCATTTGACTGAGGTAAGATGGCACCTTTAGGCGGGAAGGGAACTGCACATGCGTGCCTGCATTCCCAAAGGTTTTCATAGAAAGCTGGGGAATTCCCAAAGGTTTTCATAGAAAGCTGGGGAAATGCTCCGCTGGGGCTTCATCGGCGCCGATGACACCCATATGTGAGGACTGATTCCTGCTGCTCCTGGAGAACACCTGTTACAGGTGAGTAACTACTCTTTCTGCTGATGCACTCAAACAGTCGAAAGTTGCCCTGTTAACAAATTTTGAAACATTTTGGGCATGCTTCACAAGGGTGAGATAATCAGCTCTCTTGTCATCAGGGAGAAGAGGAGTCATCAACTCCAAATCCTTAGCCACCTCCCTAAGGAACATACTATATAGAGTATGTAGGAACTGATTCTGGCCGATAACATGGAGGCCTGAAAACATCAACGACCAAAAGCATCAAGGGTTCTTGATTCCCTGCCTGGAGGGTTTGAGGAAATGTGTCTTAGCATTTTTTATTTGACGCACTGCCGATTCTACCACCATGGAATGGTGTGGTAATTGCGTCTTCTGAAAGCCGGGACACTGTGGTACCTGGTACATTGTATCGAGTCGTCGAGTATGTAGAGAGATGGTTAGGGGTGTCTCCTACATATGAAGCATAAGGTTGTGAAGTATTCGATGAATAGGGAGAGTAGCAGCTTCCTTTGGGGCTGCAGGGTATTGAAGGATTTCAAGCTTTTCAGCCCTAGGTTCTTCCTCCGAAGTCACTGTTATGGACAGACCCCGAGTAACATCGCGAATAAAGTCTTGGAAAGACATGTCCTCCAGAGGCATCATGCGACGTTGTGGGGACAGAGATGGGTCCTCTGGGAGAGTTCTCATTTCCTGGGTACTAGCCAATTCGTCATCCGATGAATCGGAGTCGGAAGACTTAAAGTATCGACGGGCAGGATGCTCGCACTCTGCACTTACGCGATACTGCTCGAAGCCAGTAGCTAAAAGTTGCCGTGACGAAACCTCGGTACCGGAAATGGATTTGAGGGCTAGCATGGGTGGTAGTGTGGTAAGCAGCAAAAAAGTCAATGCAGGTTCTTTGGGTACCGTCATCGGTACCGACGCCTGAGGAATCGATTGTAAAGGTTTTACCAGTATGGAGGCCACCAGTAAGGCCGCTAAGCTCCGCTAGATAGCCAGAATACATTGATCCATGGAGGTTGCCGATGCTTGGGTATCAGTATCGGAGTTGCAGGCCACAATCCCTGAGCATGGCACCAAGAGCTCTCCAGAGGTGGAAGCCTCGGGAGCATCCTGGGACCCCACTAAGGCTGTGGAGGCAAGGACCTCCCGCCAGGATTGTTTGGCTGGTGTGTCCCCCCGGCTAGTCTTCGGTGAAGACCTAGGTTTTGATACCTGAGATCCTTGAGAGGAAGATGACGCTCTCGATGACATTGATGCTACCGACACTGCATCGGTGGCAAAGAGGGTGCCCAGTTTCACAGCTCTCTTCTGTAGGTCTCTTTGTCATCTTCCTACATAGAGGACATTCTGACAGTTGATGATCTGGTCCCAAACAGTTTAGACACCAGTCATGAGTGTCTGTGGCCAAAATTGCACTGCCACATTTGGAATATTTCTTAAAACCACTGGCTGTTTTTTTCCATTTTGGGAAAAAAGAAAAGGCCGAAGCCTAAGATGGCATTGATGCGCCCTGAAGGAAGCTTTGGGACATGCTACCACACGTGTGGTCCCCTTCCTGCCCAAGAGTGCAATCTTGCTCAATCAGATGACATAGCTAGGACGTCAGTAAAATAAAACAAGGTAGGAAGGCAACTCCCAGGGTAGGAGGGAGGGTTGTGAGGACCGATTTCTGCTGTCCCTGGAGAGCGCCTGTTACAGGTGAGTAACTGCACTTTCTCCAAAATCAAGCAGGAAGCAAGTCCTCACATATGGGACTCCCTAGCTCCAGGCTGCCAAGGACCTAACCACGACAGCACCAAAGGCGACCAATCGGTTAGCCATGAGTTGCAGAAAATGAGTCCCCACTGAGAGACTCTGCACGACCCTAGCGTTCAGTGACACTATCACTCTGGTAGCTTGAACACAGAAGGGTCGTAGGGCAGAAGTTGCCTACACCCCGAGAATATTATGGAGTACTGTCTGGCTAAAGGCACTGTCCCTGCAGGACTTGCTCTCCAGGCAGTAGTGAGCTGCGAACGTATGAATTGAAGACCATGTAGCGGCCATGCAGATCGCTGGCACTGAGCAGAGGGCGACCATCACCCTCATGCGATACGCTGTGATCCGGTGCTCAAGGGAGAGTCCAGCTCGCTCATAGGTGAGGGTAATACAGTCCGCCACCCAAGTGGACAGAGTTCGCTTAGACACAGGGAGCCCCAGTCTACTGGGGTCATATGATACGAAAAGCTGAGGAGCTTTGCAATGGGCCTGAGTCTGCTATAAGTAGGATAGAGCCCGTTTGTAATCCAGTGTATGAAGCACTATTTCCTCCCTGCCGGCGTGAGGCCATGGGAAGAAGGTAGGGAGGACCACCTCTTGGTTGAGGTGAAAAGGAGATACTACCTTCTGGAGGAATTTAGGGTGCGTGCGGAGCACTACCCTGTTCTTGTAGAACCTTGTATATGGTGGATCTGCCACCAGAGCCTGGAGTTCTCTCATTCTACGAGCGGAAGCGAGGGCCACTAGAAAAAACACTTTCCATTACAGGTACCGAAGATGACACGTGGCCAGTGGCTTGAATGGTGGTTTGGTGAGCTGAGAGTGCACCAAGCTGAGGTCCCACTCTGCCACTGGAGAATGGAGAGGAAGCTTGGATAACAGGAGGCCCCAGAGGAACCTGGAAACCAGGGGCTGGCTTGAGAGGGGTTTCCCCTCTATAAGGGTGGTGGTGTGTGGCTATGGCACTCAGATGCACCCTCAGTGAGTTGGATTTCTGCCCAGTGTGCGAGAGGTGTAGTAGGTACTAAAGAACCAGTTGCACATGGCAGAAGAAGGGATTCTCCTCCTCCTCCTCTGCACACCAAGCGGAGAACCTTCCCCACTTAAAGGCGTAAACCCGTCTGGTGGAGGGCTTTTGGGAGGCCAGTAGGATCTTCTCGACTTCCCCAGGGAGACTGAATGGGGCCAACGCTACCCTTTCAGCAACCACACTTTTAGTGTTAGCGACACCAGGTTGGGGGTGAGGGAGCCCTACTCCTGGAACAGGAGGTCCAGAGCCAGGCCCAGTGGGACTGGAAGTGCCACCGACAGGGAAAGCAGCAGGGGAACCAAGGTTGTCTGGGCCACCTGGGGGCGATCAGTATAGTTGATGCCCCCTAGCTCTGAACCTTGATGAGGGTCTTGGCAACCAGGGGGGGTCAGTGGAAACGCATAGAGTAGGCCCTCTGAACATGGGATCAGGAAGGTGTCTGTCGCCACTCTCTCTGGATGCAATTGACGCAAGCAAAAGTGAAGTAGCTGCGCATTGTCCAGGGTGGCGAACAGGTCAATCACAGGCCTGCCCCAGCAGTGAAGAGTTGCTTCGTTACCCTGGGGTTCAAACGCCACTTGTGTTGGCAAAGGACTCTGCTCAGCCTGTCTGCTAAGCAGTTGTCCTGGCAGGTGTAGCACTTGGAGGAGCATGCTATTGCACACTGCGAAGGAGAGGAGGATCACCGCCTCCTGGGAGAGGGAGTATGAGCCTGTGCTGCCTTGCTTGTTGATATAAAATATAGCAACCTGGTTGTCCGTCTGGATCAGCACAGGCCAGTGCTGCAGGCAGTGGCGGAATGCTTGCAGGGTCAGGAAGATTGCCTTTTCTAGGAGGTTGATCTGCAAGAGTGACTCCTCCTGGGACCAGCTGCTTTGCATGTGGCAGTCTCCGCAATGTGCCCACCAACCCAGGAGGGAGGAGTCTGTTAGGGTTCTTTGCAGTGTGGGTGCCTGGAAAAGCATTCCCGCCTGATGGTGCAAGTATTGCCACAGATGAGGGACTCCGCTAATTGGCGAGTGATTCTGACCCTATCCTGTAGCCTGCCCGTGCCTTTCCACCGCGAGTGAAGGCACCATTGGGCTGTCCGCATGTGTAGGCGGGCTAATGGTGTGCCATGTGGCTCAACAGGTAGAGGAGGTGACGAGCCAGTAATGACTGGCGGCGTTATACCTCTCCTGCCAGTTGCATGAGGCAGTCTGCCCTTTCTCTTGGAAGGACAGAGTGTCCAACTGAGCCCCTATGAGCTCCAGAATTTGGACTGGAGAGAGGTGGGATTTGGAGCAGTTGATGACGAACCGCAGATGCTGCAGTAGGAGGGTTGTTTGCTCTGCCGCCTGACTGACCTCTGAGGACGAACCCCCTCTGATTAGCCAGTTGTCCAGGTAGGGGAAAACAAAAGCCTCTTGTAGGTGCAAGTGGGCAGCTACCACTGCCAAGCACTTGGTAAAGATCCTTGATGGGGAGGCTAGGCCGAAGTGCAGCACTCTGTACTGGCAGTGCCCTCCTCCCACAACGAACCATAGATACTACCTGTGGGAAGGATGGATTAGGATGTGTGTGTACGTATCCTTTAGATCCAAGGAGCACAGCCAATCTCCCTGGTGGAGGTAGGGCAGCAGTGTTCCAAGGAAGAGTATCTTGAACTTCTCCCTCACCAGAAACTTGTTTAAGTTTCTCAGATCTAGTATGGGCCTGAGGCCCCCAGTTCTCTTTGGGACAAGGGAAGTATCTTGAATAGAAGCCTTTTCCCCATAGATGTTTGGGTACAGGCTCCACTGCATAGTCCCTGAGCAGACCTGCAAGCTCTGAGAGCAGAAGAGACTGGTGAAGGAGAGGTCACACAGGCTCTCCTGGGAAGAACTTGGGTGGTAACTGTTGTAAGTGGAGGAGATATGCCTCCTTTACCACCTGCAGCTCCCACTGGTCTGAGGTGACCTCAGCCCACTTATGGGCAAAGAGTATCAAGTGGGCCCCTGTGGGCTGGTGAAGGTCTCCTGGGGGAGGGGAGGCCCTGCCCTGGTAATCAAAAGCTCCCCTCTGGTTGTTCTTTAGCCAGGGCTTGGGGCTTCTGAGCCTTGGGTTTCTGAGCTCCCTGTCCCTGTCTTTTGGGGTGAGGATGCTGTTGCTGGCCTGAGAAGGGCTGGTAGCGGTGACTCTGCTGGAAGTGCCCCTTTTTCCCTTGGAACAGGGGCCTTTTCCCCAAGGGTTTCTTGCAGGGAAAGGAAGAGGTCTTTTTTGAGAGTCTCTGTTGGGTCACTACTTCGGCTTTTATCTTGGTCGTCTTGTCGGCCAAGGGTTTGCCGAACAGGTTCTCCCCAGTGCAGGGGATGTCGAGCAGCTTGTCCTGGACCCATTGCTCAAGGTCCGATGACTGACTCTAGCCAGGCTTGGCGTCGTGCTCTGATGCCGGCTGCTACTCGAGCTGCTAACTCGCATCCATCGTAGGCCACTTGGGAGAGGAACTTTGAACAGTACTTGATCCTGGAGGTCAGGGCTTGGAATCGTTGAAGAGGTTCCCCGACCAGCTCCGCTGAGAACTCGGACAACTCCTGGGTTAAGGTCTTCAGGTACATGCCTATGTATAACCCAAGGGCGTTGAGGGCTCTAGCATCCCTTCCAGGGGGAACAGAAGAGTAATCCTTCTGGCACTTGAGCTTTTGCATGGTTGATGCGACAACCATGGAATTACGTGGGAGTTGGGGCTTGTGGAGCCCTGGCCCCTCTCTGACACGGTATATGGCATTGAGGCGTTGGCTGACTGCTGGTACCGATGCTGGGGTTGCCACATTTGCATAAGTAGCCACTCAAGGATTGGCTGCACCAGCACCATAAGAGTTTCCTTTGGTAGAGCCTCGAACTGGAGGATTTCCATTTCCTTGGTGCGGGTGTCCTCCTCCGTTTCGGTTTGCACCGAGAGGGCTCAGGCCATATCCCTGACAAAGTCATGGAAGGCCATGTCCTCCGGAGGAGAATGGTGCCGAGGGAGATGGGTCCGAGAGGGTGTCTTGGTACTGTCTGGTTTCCCACTCAGTCGAAGGGAGACAACGAATCCGAGGCCTTGTGGCTCCGTGCCTCGAGGCCTGGGCCAAAAGGCGGGGAGCCCCCCGAGGACCTGGGATCCGAGTCTCGGAAACTTGCTGGGGAGGACCAGGACCAGGACCTCGGCCAAGGGCTTACCTGAGGCCGGTAGTGCTCGGAGCTCGGCTCGACAACCGGGACTCCCCTACAGTCAAGGGCCCAGTCGTTGGGGCAGATGATGCGGACAAACCGGACATCATTGCCTGTTGCATGGACAGGATAGCAGTGATGTTCTGCTCCATGGCTGCAATTCTGGTTTCCAAGCCAGAAGGCTCCGCAGCTTTCAGCTTGGGCACTGAGGATTTTGGGCCTGGCACTGGCTCTCTCGCGAGTGCATCTTCGAAAAGGAATACAGCCTCAAGGAACCTCGCACGCTGAGGAATCCTTCTTGGGGACTTTGGTGGGACGCTTCTCGGAGTCACCTGAGTCCCTCTGATTCGTCTTACCAGTTTTCCCCAGTGGAACCTTGATGGACTTTGAGGACTTTTTCTTCTTTCACACTGGGTCTAGGTCTTCTAGGAGGAGGAGCCGCCGCCACCGCCGCAGGTCTCTGAGGATGCTTGGGCCTCATGAGAAGTGCTGGGCTTTGAACTCTGTGTCAGGGAGGCCGGTGCAGAGTTGGACCTTGGGAACAACTTCTCCTGCAACTCCGACCTCTCTTTATTAGTTTAGGCATCATTGCCTAGCACAAGTCAGAAGAGGTGCTATCATGGTCTGGTCCCAGGCAGTGTAAGCTGCAGTCATGGGTGTCAGTGACAGACATGGCTTGACAGCAGCAGTCACATTTTTTTGAACCCATCAGGAGACATGGCGAGAAACACCTGGCTGGGGTCGATGACCTCCGGGAGAAAAAGGACGTGAACAATGATCAAGGCAAACCTTGATTAAAAAAAAAAAAAAAGAGGGAAAGAGCCGAGAACAACTCCGGGCCCGGTGCCAGCTCGAGGTAGGAAGAGGAACCGGTACGCAAACCAGGAACAGCTAATTTTTTAAGGATTTAGCAAGGAGTTTTTCTGGGAAAACTGAATGTCCATTGGGCTCTGCGGAAAAAAGGAGACTGAGCAAGATGGCACCCTTGGGCGGGAAGGGGACCATGCATGCGTGATAGCATGTCCCAATGACTTTCTTTGGCGCCGACATCACCCATATGTGAGGACTGACTTTCTGCTTGTTCCTAGAAAACCACAACATACTCCACACTCTTATGTGCTTTTTCTGCACAGTATCATTGATTTTATTACAATTTATCTTTTTCAAAAATTTTGCCAAGTCTGCACCAGCTGTGTTGTAGAAAGAAGTGCCATATTGTCAACATCTGAATGCATTTTGTGGTAATTATGTTAATTTGAATTAATTGTACTTGCATGCATGTATATTGAAACCTTAATAGATTGTATACAGCAGGCTGTAATTCTATTTGTATTATTTTTTGGCTTGATATTCTTCATGTACACTGAATAAACTATATTTCTATGAGAATAAATATGGTATGCTTTTATATTCACTAGAATTGGGCTATTTTCTAACACAAAACAATTTTGCTACATAACTTTCTGCCCTTATGCAGATGTTCTTCAAAACTGTACTTTTACGTTGTATTTTTTTACATATTTACCAGATACAGAATTAAGTAGCTATTCTATTTCTTAATCTTTTGTAATAAGCAGAGTATATGTAAAAGATGAAAATGAAAGGCAAATTGGGCTATTGAATTTGATATTCTGCTTTCTACCATGGCATCAAAGCAGCTTACATACATTATCAATAGCATATTTTGCATGTTGCTGCAAAGAAAAGAAAACCCTACAGCACTTTAATGTCAATCCTTTATTTTCATGTGATAAAAAAATTGTGAACTTTTTTTGACACTGCCCACTGAAAAAATTCAACTTAGAGCATGGAAAGAAATTGCAAAGCATGGATTTTGTACCTAAGTGCTTTATGTACTATATATTCCTAACCAACAAATTAAATTCCTTCTGTGTCTGCTATAATAAAAATATTGGAACATGGTCTCTTTACAAAGAACAATATTTAAGAAGTCTGCATGTTTTACAATAACCGCTTAAATCATTTCTTGTGAATGTAGTATAGTAACAATGCTGTCAATTGTTTTTCATTCCCTTTCACTCCTTGCCAGTCACAGGGTGTGCCTTATCTATTCATAGCTTTAGATTTTCTAAGTTTACAGTGAATGAAGTCAAAGTATAAACTACATACCACCATTTTTGTTACTGCCTTATTCAGTTAAGTGGATAGTATTTCCTCTAGACGAATGAGAATGCATACTGAACTGGGTATTAGTGTTCAAGACAGACAACTGCGCATTTTTTTAAACTTGAGTTCCTGCCATAGCATAAAAAGAAAAGTGTGATTTAAAACAAATATGAGCCCCTGTGACAGATCACGTAAATAAAAGTGGACCCACTATATCTACAGTTAAGCATTTGTTATGTTCTTTATTTAGCTTGTTCAGCAAATGAGTTTATTACATGTCAGCATCAAATGCCATCTTCTGGATGTATTCAAAATGAAATATTTTTACGGTGTGTTGCAATGTTTTCTTTGTACCTATCTAATTTGTAGCTCTGTGAGTATCATTACCAAAGATGCTAAAAGCCACAGTGGAAATGCATGTACTTCTGTTGACAATCATAAATAACATTGAGCATGCCTTGCTGTAGAGGATTTCATTATCACTTACAAATCAGCAACAGTAAAGAAGGAAATACACCCAAGAAAAGATGCTGTCTGACAGTTTTCCTTTCTATCTACCAGCCATTACAGTGTGTCCTAGATATCAGCTTCTCTGAGCTGCTAACAAAAGTCTAGGTACAGCTCTTGGCTAAACAGGAGATAGCTCTAGTTATGGCTACTTTGTTCCAGTTTGCAACATGGCCACCTGGATGATTTTAAAAAGAGAATCATGAAATATCAATCAAGATCTTGAAATGCACAGTTTTATGCTAAAGCTAATACATTGAAAATGTATTTTCTGATGACATCTAAATGATGATGGACCCACATTCAAACCTGTGGATGATCTGTAACCAGGTCTTATGTGCCCACTATCAGCAAATGGAAGCAACTGTACCATAAACACGAGTAATCTCTACAGTATTCTGAATTATATTTAATGTAAAGTTCCTTCTGTCCCCTGGTTAATTTCATATTAAATATTGCAGATCTTTGCCAGTGATGGTATTAAGCTGTTTTCTGAGCTGCTTCAGTCTCCTGTTCTGATAGTTTCTCCTCTGACAGCACCGTCATCCATGGGGATACAGAGCGAGTAATCGTTTGCTTAGCCATATTGTAGTGATTTATGACTGTGTAAAACTTTCCTCGAGCACTGGAATCTTGTTCAGGGTAGTACGTCTCTAATCCAACTGGGATACATCGATTATCCTGTAATGATTTTATACATGGGTATATCACTAAACAAATACATTGTTTAAAATATACAAGATTATGTAAACTATACAAAACATACAAATATATGTAAAATCTGCATACTTAAAGGTAAAAAAAAGTTTGATTGCCATGTTTATCCACTTGGTCTAATGTGCTGTGGATAATAGCTTTTTATTGTAGCAACTTTAATACATTCATGACCAGTTTCTGTGAACTATACTTTCTTTCTCTGATGGCTAAACAAGTAGTGATGATGAGTCCGATTATAGAAATTACAGGTTGATAAGGTGGTTTGTTTTCAGAGCCTTAGCAGGAGTCCCCCATACAGTAGGCCATGGCCAAATTTTATCTGGCCTTTATGGTGATAGAATATGCTCCTACCACCACATTCTGAAGTGCATCAGATCAGCAGCAAGGAGCAGAACTGCTAGTTATAATTTCTGAATCTACTTGTAAGAACGGAATGGTTGGTAGTAGTAGTGGAGGGCATGCCCACTACTCGCCAGCAAAGAGAGGAGCCTAGTGCAGGTGCAAAAAAAGGCTGTAGCCTGAGGGTCTGTTGGTGGGACAGTGGCTGCATGGTACACTAAGGCAGGAATCAGCACCTTTGTTACTCACTTTGAGCAGCTTCTCCTCCCTGAGAAGGAGAGGAGAAAGTTTAGATGCAAGGGCGAGATGCTGGAGGAGACATTGCCATCTTTTAAGAAATAAAGGAATATCATTACTGGCAGTCTAACTATATATTATAACCGTCCCCCAGCATCTATCCCCTATCACTTGCCCTTTCCCAGCATTTCAAATCACACAGAGGGTCACCACCACCACCACTCCTGAGTGAACTGTCCAAGGGGAGATTTTTCTATGCCCTTCCTCATCCCCTCAATGAAGAAATGTTCAGTGCAGCCAGGCTTATTGAAAGTTTGAGGGCTCCTGCTGTAAAGGGGAAAAAATGGGGAGGGGTAAGAAAGAGACAAAAGGTTAACAATTAGGAAAACTAATATCCCAATTATGTGTTTTGGTGGAATGTTTTTTGAGACCAATTACTTCAGTGACTCAATGATCAGCATACTAAAAGGGAACATAAGTCCTTTCCTTTTGTATTTATTAGTTTTGAATGCCTTAACAGGGGGCATTAGTTTCCTCCTCCTTTAAGTCCTGTACCCATCAGCTGTCCCCCCATCTTTTCTTTTGCCCCCCACAACCCCATCACACCTTTACCCATCTTTATTTAAAGCCATGCTTCTCAACCCTCTCCTGGAGGCTCACCTATAGCTAGAATTTCAGGATTTGCATGCAATGGGTTTCCATATATGCAAATTTATCTCATGCATATTCATTGTGGTAATCCTGAATACCTGGCCAGCTAGATGTATCTCTAGGAGAGGATGAAAACTACTCCTTTAAAGTATAAAGCTCTTGAAAATACCACCACTATAAAGCTGCTTGTAATTTACTTTGTATATCTAGGATCGGCCTTAGTTTAGTTTGCACTGGCCTAATGAAAGGAACAGACTCCCTGAAAGCCAGAACTAGCTGAATTAAGACAATCCAATATAAAGGGATTTCTTATAAAAGTGCTTCCCGAACCTGTCCTTCATGGAACCCATTTGGTTGGCTTTTCAGAATATCCACAATGAGTATGCATGAGATCTATTTGCATGCAATGAAGGTAGCTCTATGCAAATATCTTGTGTATATTCATTGTACATATCCCCTAAACATTTTGACAGGTTTCGGGGGGGGGGGGGTGGAATTTATGCTTATAGTAACTAAAATGTCAAAGCTGCCAACTGTAAATTTGAATTCTGAAATCCCTTTAATGCAGGCCTTGACCTTGCATGTGTTGCACTTCCTACTCCTGGTTGTGTCTTACGTTGGTCTCATGTTCTCAAGTCTTGAGACCAGCGCTAGAGTTCCTACACCACACAGCATCTTTAGTTATAGCTTCAGTTCCACAAAGCAGGAAGTCAACCCTCACATATGGGTGACATCGGCGGAGCCCGCACGGAAGCATCTCCCCAGCTTTTAAAGCAAGCCTTTGGGAGATGCACTACGCATGCGTCGTCCCCTTCCCACCCAAGGGTGCCATCTTGCCTCAGTCTCCTTTTTTTCCATGGAGCCAGCAGACGTCTGTCCCATTTCCCTGGAAAAAGTGGGGGTTTTTTGTCTTAAAATTATTCCTTTTCAGTAAGCCTACCGGTTCCTCTTCCCACCCCCAAGCCAGCTCGCCTCGGCTTCACTCCTCAGGTTCGTTTTTTCTTGTTTTTCTTGAGTTGTCCCTCAACCGGCACTTCGCACCCTTTATGGCCAGTAGGCCTCTGACCCTTATCCAGGTCCAAGGACCCGTTTTTCCCATGGCCTCCAGTGGCTTCAAAAAATGTGCTTGGTGCAATAAGATGATATCCCTCACCGACCACAAGACTGCTACCTCCGTTGCCTCGGGACGGACCACGACAACTCGGGCTGTGACCTTTACAAGTCCATATCCACAAAGGCCATTAAGAGCCAGCAGCTGCAGCAGGAGAGGTTGTTCCATAGATCCAACTCTGCGCCAGAGTCTGCAGCGAGACGACACTCCAGGGCCTCTTCCAGAACCCTGCGACACCCAGGCTGCTTTGGAGTCCTGCGGTTGCAGCTTCTCGGAGAGGAACTCCCAGAGGTGGACGCAGGAGCTCGAAAGCCTCGAAGGCCACGTCTGGAAAAGTGGGTGAATCCCACACCAGCCCCAGCATGAATCCAAGGAGTCTGAGCAGGCGTGGCCTTACAAGCTGTCCCGGAAGGAGTCATCAGCATCTGGTTACCGACCTCAGATTCCCTTGACGGAACAGACACTGGGCCCGAAGTCATCGGTGCCCATGTCAAAGGCGGCAGAGTCATCTGGCATGGAGACCAGAATGGTGGCCTTGGAGCGCAATATCACTGTCCTCCTGGCCGAGAAGTAGGCAATGTCCGGTTCTGCTGGTTCATCCACCCCAAAGACTGGACCCTCAACCTCAAGGATGTCTCTGGTCGTCGAGCCGATCCTTGAGAGCCACCCGCCTCGAGACCCATCGGCTTCGGACTAGGTCCCAGTCCCATTCCTTAGGACACCAGTCCTATCCAGCGAATGTACGCAGGCCTTCAAGCTCAGGGCCTGACCACAGAAGCTGCGGAGCCCTTGATTCTTCTTCTGACTTGGAATCAAACTGGGAGATCGAGGACGAGGAATCCCCAGACACCCGGCAATACAAAGACGTGTCCTCTGACCCATTTTCACCAGTGCCCCAGCGCAGTTCACCGCCCAAGGATGTTGCCTTCCTCGACTTTGTGTGAAACATAGCAAAGGCACTCGCGTTTGAGATAGAAAGATGGAAGCAGAGGAGGACCCCCGCATGGAGGAACTTGAGATCCTCCAGTATGAGGCCCCCCCCCCCGAAGGAGGCCCTCAGGGTGCCCGTCCCTCTGATCCTCACGTGCCACCTTCTGCAGATGTGAGAAACACTAGCATCGGTGCCCATTGTGAGTAGACGGCTCGATTCCACGTACCAAGTCTGCAGAAGCCCGGGGTTCCAAAAAACCCAGTTCCCTCGCAATTCTATGGTCATCGAGTCGGCTATGCGGCAACTCAAGAGCCAAAAGACTCATTCTTTGGTGCTCCCAGGTAGGGGAGACCAGGACCTTGAATGCCCTTGGCCAAAAATGCTACCAGAGCTCGATGCTGGTTTGCCGAGTCCAATCCTACTAGTTGTACATCAGCATGTACCTAAAGGAATTGGCGAGGGAGCTTGCCGGTTTCTCTGCAGGTCTCGATGGGGAACCTCTTCAGCAGTTCAAGTCACTGGCCTCAACAGTCAAGGAGTGCTCAAAGTTCCTGTCTCGAGCAGCGTACAGTGCATTTGAATTCTCAGCCAGAGTGGCTGCCATGGACAACGGGGCCCGACACCAGGCATGGCTGCAGTCATCTGACCTCAAGCAATGGGTCTAGGACAAACTCATCAATGTCTCTTGCACCGGAAAGAACCTCTTCAGAAAACCCATGTCAGACAAGGCTGCTGAGATACAGAGTTCCTGACCAGGACCACTCGTGAAGACGACTTGGTGCACCCCCCATAAGAAGGCCATGGGGGAAAAAAACCTTCTTCCAAAGAAAGAATGTGGTGTTTGGTAATGCCCCATAGTACCAGGCCTTCTCTGCTCCACAGCAGGGGCAACAGTCCAAGGGGTAAGCCTAAGACCCAGGCACCTGCCCCGATCCAGCTTTGAGGGAGCTTTTGACTCCTGGGGTATGACCTCCTCTCCCCCAGGAGGCCCTCAGCAGCCCACAGGGGGATGTCTGGCCCTGTCTGCCCACAGGTGGTCCTCAATCACCACAGACTCCTGGGTGCTGCAAGTAGTCAAGGAGGGATACCTCCTCAACCTGCAATGGACACCACCCTCGTTCTTCCCAGGAGAAAACTGTAAGGCCTCTCCTTCACAAAACTCTACTCACAGAGCTCGCAGGCCTCATGGACAGGACGGTGGCGCCAGTGTCAAAGCATCTCTGGGACAAAGGCTTCTATTCCAGATAGTTCCTCATTCCCAAGCAGACAGGGGGCCTCGAGCTCATCCTGGACCTATTACACAGTACTGTCTGGCCGAAGGCACTGTCCTGCAGAACTCGTTCTCCAGGCAGTAATGAGCTGCAAATGTATGAATTGAAGACTATGTGGCAGCCTTACAGATCTCCGTCACCAGCACTGAGCGGAGGTTGGCCACCGACGTGGCCATCGTCCTCGCATGTGCTGTGATCCCCAGTGCTCAAGGAAGAGGCCAGCTCACTCATAGGCAAGGACAATATAGTCTGTCACCTAAGTGGACAGAGTTCGCTTAGTCATGGGGAGCCCCAGTCTACTGGAGTCATATGATATGAAAAGCCGAAGAGCTTTGCAATGGGTCTGAGTCTGCTGTAAGTAGAAGGACAGGGCCCGTTTTACAATCCAGTGTAGGAAGCACTAGTTCCTTCCTGTCAGCATGAGGCTGCGGGAAGAAGTTGGGGAGGACCACCTGTTGGTTGAGGTGAAAAGAAGATACCACCTTCGGGAGGAATTTGGGGTGCGTGCGGAGCACTATCCTGTTCTTGTAGAACCATGTATATGGTGGATCTGCCACCAGAGCCTGGAGTTCACTCACTCTTCGGATGGCCATGAGGGTCACTATAAAAGCCACTTTCCATGACAGGTAACAAAGGTGACAAGTGGCCAGGGGCTCAAAAGATGGTTTGGTGAGCTGAGAGAATACCATGTTGAGGTCCCACTCCGCTGCTGGCAGCTGGAGAGGGGGCTTGGATGACAGGAAGCCCCGGAGGAACCTGGAGACCAAGGGCTGGCTTGAGAGGGTTTTCCTTCTATAGGGTGGTGGTGCGCGGCTATGGCGCTCAGATGCACCCTCATAGTTTGATTTTAGCCCAGTGTGCAACAGGTGTAGAAGATACTGAAGAACGAATTGCACCTGGCAGGAGAAGGGACTCTCCTGCTTCTCCGCACACCAGACAGAGAACCTTCTCCACTTAAAGGCATACGCCCGTCTGGTGAAGGGTTTTCCCCAGGGAGATTGAAAGGTGCCAACGCTACCCTTTCAGCAGCCATGCTCTTAGTGTTAATGACCCCAGGTTGGGGTGCAGGATGGAGCCCCCCTCCTGGGATAGGAGGTCCGGGATCTGTCCCAGTGGGACTAGGAGTGTCACCGACAGGGAGAGCAGCAGAGGGAATCATGGTTGCCTGGGCCACCTGAGGGCGATCAGTATGACTGATGCCCTCATGCTCTGGTCCTTGAATAGGGTCTTGGCGACCAGGGGGGGGTCAGTGGGAACCCATAGAGTAGGCCTTCTGACCACGGGATCAGGAAGGCATCTGTCGCCACTCTCCCCAAGAGAAGTTGGCACAAATAAAAGCAAGGTAGCTGCAGGCCAGCCCCAGCGTTCGAAGAGTTGCTTTGTTACCCTGGGGTTCAAAAGCCACAAGTGTGGGCGAAGGACTTTCCTCAGCCTGTCTGCTAAGCAGTTGTCTTGTCCTGGCCTGGCAGGTACACCGTTTGTAGGAGCATGCCTTTTCTCACTACGAAGGAGAAGAGGGCATATGAGTCTGTGCCTCCCTGCTTGTCGATGTAAAACATGGCAACCTGGCTGTCCATCTGAATTAACACAAGTCATTGCCATAGGTGGTGGTGGTGGAACACTCGCAGGGCCAGGAAGATTGCCCTGAGTTCCAGGGGGTTGATCTGTAAAAGTGACTCCTCTTGGGACCAGCTGCCTTGAGTGCGGCGGTCCCCGCAATGCGCCCCTCAACCCAGGAGGGAGGGGTCTATTGTCACGGTCCTCTGTGGTGCTGATGCCTGGAACAGCATTCCCACCTGGAGGTGGTGCAAATTTTAGGTGAGGGACTCCGCCAAGTGGCATGTGATTTTTGACCCTATCCTATAGTCTGCCTGTGGCTTTAGTCCACTGTGAGTGGAGGCAATATTGGGCTGTCCACATGTGCAAGTGGACTAATGGGGTGACATGGACCGTAGAGGCCATGTGACCCAACAGGTGGTGCTGGTACCGACCGGCGGTGTTGTACCTCCCCTGCCAGTTGTATAAGGCGATCTGCCCTTTCTCTTGGGAAAACGGCCTTGACTTGCAACATGTCCAACTGAGCTCCTATGAGCTCCAGATTCTGGACTGGAGAGAGATGGGATTTGGGGTAGTTGAAGATGACTCCAGGTGCTGCAGTAGGAGGGTTGTTCGCTCTGCAGCCTGTCTGACCTCTGAGGCCGAACACCCTCTGTTTAGCCAGTCATCCAGGTAGGGGAAGACAAAGGCCCCTTGTAAACACAGGTGGGTGGCTACCACTGCCAAGCATTTGGTAAAGACTCTTGGCAAGGAGTCCAGGCCGAAGGGCAGCACTCTGTACTGGTAGTGCCCTCCTCCCATGATGAACCGTAGGTACTGCCTGTGGGAGGGATGGATTAGGATAGGTGTGTAGGCATCCTTTAGATCCAAGAAGCACAACCAATCTCCCTGGTGGACGTATGGCAACAGTGTTCCAAGGGAGAGCATCTTGAACTTCTCCCTCACCAGAAACTTGTTTGAGTTTCTCAGATCTAGTATGGGCCTGAGGCCCCCAGTTCTCTTTGGGACCAGGAAGTACCTTGACTAGAAGCCTTGTCCCCATAGATGTTTGGGTACAGGCGCCACTGCCTTGTACCTGAGCAGACCTGCAAGCTCTGAGAGCAGAAGAGTATGGTGAAGGAGAGGGTGCACAGGCTCTCCTGGGAAGAACTTGAGTGGTAACTGTTGTAAGTGGATGAGGTATCCCTCCTTTACCATCAGCAGCACTCCCTGGTCTGAGGTGACCTCGGCCCGTCTGTGAGCAAAGAGTGGCAGGCGGTCCCCAGTGGGCTGGGGGTCAAAAGCTCCCCCTGGCTGGGCTGGAGCTGGGGCTTGTGGTTTCTGAGCCTTGGGTTTCTAAGCTCTCTGTCCCTGTCTCTTGGAGTGAGAACCCTGTTGCTGGCCCGAAAAGGGCTGGTAGCGGTGACCCTGCTGGAAGTGCCCCTTTTTTCCTTGGAACAGGGGTCTTTTTTTCTGAGGGTTTCTTGTGGGGAACGACAGAGGTCTTTTTTGAGAGCCTCTGTTGGGTCACCACTTCAGCCTCTATCTCAGCCATCTTGTCGGCCATGGGTTTGCTGAACAGGCTCTCTCCAGGGCCAGGGACTCTAGCAGCTTGTCCTGGACCCATTGCTTCAGGTCCGATGACTGTAGCCAAGCTTGGCATTGAGGCCCAATGCCTGCTGCTGCTACTTGAGCTGCTGACTCAAATCCATCATAGGCTGATTGCATGAGGAATTTTGAACAGTCCTTGATCCCAGAGGTCAGGGCTTGGAACTGTTGGAGAGGTTCCTCGACCAGCCCCGCTGAGAAGCCGGACAACTCCTGGGTTAAGGCCTTCAGGTATACACCTATGTACAACCCAAGGAAGAAAAGTAATTCTTCTAGATCTTGAGCTGCTGCATGGTTGACTCGATAATTGTGGGAGTTGGGGCTTGTGGAGCCCCAGCCCTTTCTTGACATGATATATGGCATCGAGGTTTCGGCTGACCACAGTCGCTGGGGTCTCCCCATTCTTAAAAGTAGCCACTCGAGTATCGGCCACTGTGAGTTTCCTTGGGTGGAGGCTCGAACTGGAGGACGCTCGGGCATCATGAGATGTGCTGGGCTTGGAACTCTTTGTCGGGGAGGCCAGTTCCGGGTTAGACCTTGGGAACAGCTTCTCCTGCAATTCCGACCTCTTTTTTTATTAGTTTTAGGCATCATGGCCTGGCACAGGTCACTAAAGGTGCTATTCTGGTCCGGTCCCAGGCAGCGTAAGTAGCAGTTATGGGGTCAGTGACAGACATGGTTTGACTGCAGCGGTCACATTTTTTGAACCCACCAGGAGACATGGTGGGAGACACCCGGCCGGGGTTGATAATCCCTGGGCGAAAAATGGCGCGAACGCCAATCAAGGCAAACTTCGATGGAAAAAAAAAAAAAAAAAGGGAAAGAGTTGAGAACAGCACCGAGCCCGGCACCGGCTCGAGGCGGGAAGAGGAACCTGTATGCAAACCGGGAACAGCTAACATTTGAAGGATTTAGCAAGGATTTTTTCTGGGGAAACTGGACATGCGTCCGTTGGGCTTCATGGAAAAAAGGAGAGTGAGCAAGATGGCCCCTTTGGGCGGAAAGGGAACCACTCGTGTGGTAGCATTCCCAAAGGCTTTCTTTGAAAGCTGGGGAAATGCTCCGCGCATGCTCCGTTGGCGCTGACATCACCCGTATGTTAGGACTGACTTCCTGCTTGTTCCTGTAGAACATCTGCTACAGTCGGATGTCCTGTTTCAACCCCATCATAAGTGCTGGCTTTACTCTAAAGAATCTTCAGCTTCTTCTCCTGTAGGTCCATTGGAGGGGGGGGGGGGGCTTACCTTCCAGCACTATATATAACAATTTGTTTTACTGTAATTATCTATTAGGTTTTTGTGGCAAGAAACAGATGTAGAGTGCCAGGCCTTTCTTTGCACTGGTAATGTCGGTATTGTTGCCATTGTCACTGAAATGCCATCAACACTGTCCCAAACTGCTGCTGCCCAGTCTGATGGTTTGTCATAGTCTGGCACCTAAGTTGGGAGACTCTGACGGTAGCTTAGCATTACTGCACACAAGCCCTCGCAGCACAAGCCACAAACCAAATGAGGGATAAATTGTATTTCTCCAGGAACAAGCAGGAAGTCAGTCCTCACATATGGTTGACGTCGGCACAAACAGAGCCCTTCTTTGAAGCAAATCCCCAGCTTTCTAAGAAAGCCTTTGGGAATTGCATCACGCATGTGCGATCCCCTTCCCGCCCAAGGATGCCATCTTGCTCAGTCTCCTTTTTTCCGTGGAGCCCTTCGGAAGTAGTCCAGTTGTCACCGCGAAAAGTGTCTAAAATACTTAAAAGTTTATCTTTTACTCTGGTTCGACACCGGTTCCCCTTCCTGCCTTCGGCTCGGTATACCGGTATCAAGACCGGTTTCATTTTTCGTCCTTCGTGACTAGCGTTCGCGCTCTTTTTCTTTTCACTGGCAGCCCGGGTCTTCGACCTCGCAGGGGCCCTTTTTCCCCCAATGGCTGCCAGCAGGTTTAAAAAATGTGATCGGTGCACAAAATTAATGTCCCTCACCGATACACATGACTGCTGTCTCCGGTGCCTCGGGCCTGACCACGACCCGAAGGTCTGTGGCCAGTGTAGGAAAATGTCCTCGAAGGCCGTGAGAAGCCGCCAGCAGCAGCATGATAGGATTTTTGCTGAATCCATACCTTCGCGGGCCCGGACCTCGTCTGAGGCCTCTACGTCTTGGGAACACTCTGAGCCTGAGATTCATAGAGGTTCCTCGGAGAGGCGGTCTCCCTCGTGGGAACATCAGAGGAAGAAAAATCCTCGAAGGCAGCGTTGTTGGATGGCTCTGAACAGCCTGGTTCCTCCCGGGACCGGTCGCAGAGCCCCAAGCACCGGCCCAGATCCTCGGAGATCGAGCGCCCAACGAAGCTTCCTCAATGGGACACGGAGCAGCCAAGGCAGGTAATAACTGTCCTTATTGAGGACTCTCCTCCGGGAGAACTGGTGTCGGGACCTGACCTGGGGGTTGCGGAGCCTTCTGAGCTCGGTCTCAGAATGGTGGCCCTGGAGCGCAGAATGTCTGCCTTAATTGACCAGCAGCGGGCGCTGATAGCCGGTCTCACCGGTCCTTCCGCCCCGACCACCGACATCCAAGTCGACCCCGGAGGCCGAGCCGATCCTCAAGACCATGCGTACTCGAGTCAATTCTCTGCCGAGGTCTCCCTCGACCTCCTGTTCAGGACCGAGGTTGTCGAAGCCGATTCCACCGGCGTTGGGACGGCCGAAGCTCTCTAGGCCAGAGCCACTCGATTCCTCTTCGGAGGCATCGGGCTGGGAGACTGAGGAAGAAGAGTCTCCGGACACCTGCCGGTATAGGGACGTCCCGTCTGATTCACCGGCGTCCGAACCTCAGAAAAGGTTCCCCCCCCCCCCCCCGGAGGACACTAGGTTCTTGGACTTCATAAGGGATATGTCAAAGGCTTTGGCGTTCCCTGCGGAGTCCGAGGAGGATCCTCGAGCTCGAGATCCTCCAGTATGACTCTCCCCTTTGGGAGGCCCTTATTGAACCAGTGCCTCCGATCCTGGAACGACCGATGCTCCACTTGTGGGAGACACCGGCTTCGGTGATTAACAGGCAGATCGACTCAATGTATCGGGTCCGCAAGGGTCCTGGGTTCCAAAAAGCACAGCTGCCGCACAACTCCATGGTTGTGGAATCGCCGGCTCAAGAGCCAGAAGACGCACTCCTCGGTGCCTCCTGGCAGGGAGGCCCGCAACTTGGATGCCCTCAGCAGGAAGTGCTACCAGGGTTCTATGCTGACATGTCGGATCCAGGCATACCAGCTGTACATGGGCATGTACCTACGAGACCTGCCGAAGGAAATTGCCAGGTTCTCGGCTGGTCTCTCCGATGGACCTTTGCAGTGCTTCAAGAGCCTGTCCACTGGAGTCCATGAGTGCTCGAAGTTCATGACTCGAGCTGCCTATGACAGGCTCGAGGCGGCAGCCCAAGTAGCTGCAGCGGGCATCGGTGTACGCCGCCAGGCATGGCTACAGTCGGACCTCGAGCAATGGGTTCAGGACAAGTTAGTCGATGTCCCATGCTGGGGAGAGAACCTCTTTGGTAAACCCATGACCGAAAAGGCTGCTGAGCTCGAGACCGAGTACATGACCAGGACACGGCTCTCGAAGAAGACTTCTGCCCCTTCTAAAAAGAAGGGCTCATTAAGAAGTCCTTTTTCCTGAGGAAGGGTACTGCTTACCGAAGCTACCCCCCGTTTCAGGCCTCCCAGGCTCCTCAACAGGGGCAGCAGACAAAGGGGACAGGGGCAAGACCCCTGTAAACAGAAAGCCCTCAAACTCCAGGCACCGGCTCCTGCCCAGCCTGGGAGTGGCTTTTGACTCTCAAGGCATAGCCCCTCTCACCACAGAGGAAGGCTTGCCCTGTATGCCCACAGGTGGACAGCCATCAAACACAGATGCCTGGGTACTACAGATAGTTCATTGAGGCTATCAGCTCCATTTGACCCAGGTGCTTCCTCCTTACTTTCCAGGAGAGGCTCTCAGGTCTCCTCTTCACCTGGACCTTCTTCTGAAGGAGTTAGCAGGTCTTCTCGAGGATCAGGCAGTAGAACCAGTGCCCCACCACCTACAGGGCAAGGGCTTCTATTCCTGGTACTTTCTGGACAAAAAGGACAGGAGGCCTCAGACCCATCCTCAACCTGCGCAACTTAAACAAATTCCTAATGAGGGAGACGTTCAAGATGCTTTCACTTGGAATATTGCTGCCTTACCTCTGCCAGGGAGACTGGCTATGCTCCTTAGACCTAAAGGATGCGTATACATTCATCCACACCACAGACAATATCTACGTTTTGTGGTGGGGGGAAACCACTATCAGTACAGGTACTTCCCTTTGTGAAAACCCTGGGGGCAGAGGCCAGGCCAAAGTGTCTGGCAGTGGTGGCCACCTTTCTCAGAATCCAAGGAGTCTTTGTCTTCCCCTATCTAGGCAACTGGCTCATCAGAGCCACGTCAGCCATGGAGGTCCAGGAGGCCACATCTCGCACCATTCAGTTGCTTCAGCATCTAGGGTTTGTAATCAATTATCCCAAGTCTACCTTAAGGCCCACTCAGCAACTAGAGAGTTCATTGGGGCCAGACTAGATACCCTTCAGACAAGGGCTTACCTGCCAGTGGGCAGGGCACAGAGACTTCTGGCCCTGGTACGTCAAGTGAGTCACAGCTCCCACATATCAGCAAGACACTTCCTGCGCCTACTCGGCCACATGGCCTCCACAGTCCATGTGACACCAAATGCCCGCCTCCACATGCGGACAGCTCAGTGGTGCCTCAGGGACCAGTGGACGCAAGCCACAGGAAGACTCAGGGATAGAGTCACAGTGTCCAAAAGACTACTACAGTCTTTGGAATGGTGGCTTCAACCAAAGCACTTGGAGGCGGGGGTGACCTTCCAGGTCCCTCAAAACACGAGGTTCCTAACTACAGATGCATCCTTACTGGGCTGGGGAGACTATTGCCAGGGACTTTGCAATCAGTGTGTGTGGTCTCTGAACGAGAGCACACAACAAATCAATTTCTTGGAACTTCGTGCCATTCGCCTGGCTCTACGAGCCTTCTGTCAAACTTTGGCTCATGAGCCTGTCTTGATACAAACAGACAACCAAGTAGCAATGTTCTATGTGGACAATCAGGGAGGCATGGGGTCCCGCCTGCTGTGTCAGGAAACCCTGGCCCCGTGCTCCTTTGCAGTCCAGCATGGTATACATCTGAGAGCAGTTTATCTGCCAGGCCAGGAAAATTACTTAGCCGACAGGCTGAGCAGGATTCTACAGCCTCAAGAATGGTAATGGGACATCAGTGTGGCCCAATGGCTTTTTCAGACCTGGGGACAGCCAACACTGGATTTGTTTGCGAGCCCGCACAATCATCAGTTGCCCTAATTTTGCTTACGGCAGTCACATCCAAACAGGGTGGCTGCAGATGCCTCTCTCATCTCATGGTCTATGGGCCTCCTGTATGCGTTTCCTCCGACACCTCTGGTGGCAAAAACTTTGTTCAAAATTCTCTGAGGCAACCTTGGTTTCTGCTTCTACTTCAACTAGTGGTGGAGACCCCAATCCCCCTGGGGTCCTCTCCAAACCTCCTGTCTCAGGAGGGGGGCACTCTTCTGCACCCCAACCTCAGCTCCCTCAACCTAATGGCATGGGCTGCTGAAAGGGTAGTCCTCACACCACTCCTTCTTCCGAGAAATGTGGAAGACGTTTTACTGGCCTCAAGCAGGCAGGTCAACTAGACGAACCTATGCCTTTAAGTGGCATAGGTTTGGAGTATGGTGCAAAAAAGCAGAAAGTGAATCCTTTCTCCTGCCAGGTGGCAGTGGTACTACAGTATATCTACTCCATCTTTCGGATTTGGGATTTAAGTCCAACTCCGTCAGAGTTCACCTCAGTGCTTTGGCTGCACACCACTTTCCAGTGGAGGGAAAGCCTCTTTCTGCATATCCTTTGGTGTCCAGGTTCCTGAGAAGCCTACTTCTACTGAAGCCCCCGGTTCACCCTCCGGCAACCGAGTGGGATTTGAATGTGATCTTAGGGCAACTTACTCGTCTGCCATTTGAGCCAATGGCAACCTGCCATCTACGCTACCTTTCTTGGAAGGTAGTTTTCTTGGTGGCACTCACGTTGGCTTGGCGAGTGAGTGAACTTCAGGCCCTGGTGTCCGACAGGCCTTATACAAGGTTCTATAGGAACTGGGTGGTACTCCACACACCCCAAGTTCCTTCCGAAAGTGGTCTCTTCGTTCCACCTCAACCAGGAGGTAGTACTACCTACCTTCTTTCCCAGGGCAGAGACAGTTCTGCATACCCTGGACTGTAAAAGGGCACTGGCCTTCTACATTCAGCATGCACAAGGCCATCAAAGGGCTTCTCAGCCCTTCGTATCCTATGACCCTGGTAAGCTGAGGATGGCTGTATACAAGCATACGCTGTCCACCTGGGTAGTGGACTGTATTGCCTGGGCATACAGGGTGGCTCAGCTTCCGTTGCAGGGTTGTGTTACGGCCCACCGGGTCAGGACTAAGGCAGTATCAGTGGCTCATTCCCACTCTGTTCCACTGGCAGACATCTGCCGGGCCACCACCTGGTGTTCGGGTCAGACTTTCACAACCCATTACTGCCTGGATAGGGAGTCCCAACGGGACAGTGCTTTTGGCCAGGCTGTACTCTGTAACCTTTTTGAGGTCTAGGCAACTCCTGCCCTCCGACCCTTCTGTGTCAGGCTACCGGAGTGCTACTTTCTCAGTTAGATTCCTATTGTGGCTGCTTGCGGCTCTCGTAGAGGGAGCCTATTTTTCAGCTGTGGGTTCTTGGTAGCCGATAGCTGGGGAGTCCCATATGTGAGGACTGACTTACTGCTTGTTCCCGGAGAAAGTGTAGTTACTCACCTGTAACAGGTGTTCTCCGGGGACAGCAGGAATCAGTCCTCACGACCCTCCCTCCTCCCCTTGGAGTTGCAGTCCTATTATATTTTTTTTATTTTTGCTGTCTTTTTAGCTATGTCATTTGACTGAGCAAGATGGAACCCTTGGGTGGGAAGGGGACCATACATGTGTGATGCAATTCCCAAAACTTTCTTAGAAAGTTGGGGATTTGCTCTGTAAGAGGGCTCCGTCGGCACCCATATGTGAGGACTGATTCCTGCTGTCCCCGGAGAACACCTGTTACAGGTAAGTAACTACGTTAAATGGAACAACAGAGCTCAAAAGCTTTTAGCAAATTTAGTCAGACCAAGGACTGCAAGGACCTTAATTAAGATGCTGGATGGAGAGAACAGAAGATAAGTAGGTGAGGAAAGAGACAGCCGAACAGTTTTTTCAGTTTTAGAAGACACTGTATGAAAGGGGGCCTGAATGATAAGATTAACAGAGAGGACTTAAAGGATATAACGCTCCTTCAGGTAAGCAACGCCCAGTTACCCTTTTTGAATAGGCCATGAGTTCTCAACACATGAAATGCCTAGGCAATCCGTTTTTCAGGATAACCACAATGAATATGCATGAGAGATTTGCATGCTCTGCCTGCATTGTATTCAGCTTTCTCATGCATTTTTTCTCAGAATGCTATACAAATGTTCATAGTTGTAATGTAAATAGTTCATTGTTATAAATACGCCTTCAATGTTATATGTAAACTTTTTGTTACAAAGAAAACTGCCCCTGATCTCTGGAAGGGGCGGTATAGAAAAACATTTTAAACAAATAAAATAAAAATAAATATTTATTGTGGTTATCCTAAAAACCTGACCGGATTGAGAACCCCTGGAAAAAAACAATTAAATGTGGAGAAATTCCCAGAATAATAAAGAAATTTAAAAACAGTTAATACCCTAGGACCTGATGTATTAGGAGAAGAATTCTCTAAGATCATTGCTGAGTTAGTGGCCCCTGTTTTGCAACAGGTTTGTGAGGCTCTCTCACAGGAAAGAATGAGAAAAGGATGGTAAAATCATTATGTGATAGCAATACCTAAACCTAGAAAGGACTAGTAACAACTGGACTCCTGTAGGTCAATTTCACTGCTCAATCGAAAACTCAAAATGAAAGCAGCAGTATTAGCAATGAGGTTGTGGAGAATCTTGTGATTAATTCAAGACGACCAGGATGGTTTTGTTTCTGGAAGGTATACCTCCACAAATCTGATGACGATGCTGGCTATGCTGCAAGGGAGGAAGGAGTTGGTAAGCCTATATGCCAAAAAGGCATCTGATAAATTACATGGGACTACCTTTTTTGGGTATTAGGGAAATAGGGGGCTACAAGAAGACTTCATGATTTGGATAAAAAAGCATCAAAGACAAATAGTACAAATTTTAATTAAAGGTAGGTTAACAGGAGAATAAAGCAGGAATGTTTCTTTTGACTGTTGAGCCCTTAGTAATCAAAATTAGGGAAAGCGCAGAAAAAAAAGCATAGTTACTCACCTGTAACAGATGATCTCCAGGAACAGCAGGAACTGAGTCTTCACATATGGGTGGCGTCGGTACCGACGGAGCCCGTGTGGGAACGCTCTCCAGCATTCTATAGGAAAGCTTTTGGGGGCATCCCACTGCGCCTGCGTAGCTGCCCTCCCGCCTTTCCAACTCTCCCTCCTCAGTTGGGTTTGTAGCTGAGAGAGAGAGAGAACGCAACTCCTAGGGGAGGAGGGTGGGTTGTGTAGACTCAATTCCTGCTGTTTCCGCAGATCACCTGTTACAGGTGAGTAACTACGCTATCTCCAGGAAAAGCAGGAATGTAGTCTTCACATATGGGACTCCCTAGCTTGGAGATTGCCAGGGAGATGACCACAGAGAAAGCGGTAAAACACAGGCCTAAGTAGGTCATGTATCCTCCCAAGGATCTCTGGTATCGAAACTCGGGATGGGGGGGTAGGAGTTGATCCAAGTCTGAAAGATATGCTGGAGAACAGCCTGGCCGAACAAGGTGTCCCAGCAGGAGTCCTTGTCCAGAAAATAATGGGCCACAAAAGTGTGGACAGAGGAACAGGTTGCTGCCCTGCATATTTCATCAATCATCAATGAGCGTAGATTTGCCATGGAGGCAGCCATTGCTCACACATTGTGTGCTGGGACATGACCTTCAAGAGAAAGTCCCTTACTCTCATAGGTAAAAGATACACAGTCTGCAATCCATTTGGAGAGTGTTCTTTTAGAAACTAGTAGACCTAGGTGACTGGAGTCAAAAGCAACGAAAAGCTGTGAAGCTTTTCTGTGCTGCCTAGTTCTCTGAAGATAAAAAGGCCAAGGCACACTTGCAATCCAGAGTATGTAGACTCCTTTCTGCATTAGAGACATGAGGTCTAGGGAAGAAAACAGGAAGGTAAACCGACTGGTTTAAATGAAAAGGCGAAACCACCTTTGGCATAAAGTGAGGAAGAGTCCTAAGGACTACTTTATCATGGTGGAACCGTGCATAAAGATAGTCAGCCACTAAAGCCTGGAGCTCACTGATGCGTCTTGCAGAAGTGAGGGCAATTAGGAAGATAACTTTTCAAGAAAGAAACTTCAGAGATGATGTGGCTATGGGTTCAAAGGATGGCTTCATGAGCTGTCCAAGGACAAGATTGAGATCCCATGCCACAGTTGGTGGCCTAATGGGAGGCATAGTTAAGAGTAGACCCCTCATGAAGTGCGCTACAAGCGGCTGAGAAGAGACAGGTTGTCCATCAAAGGGCATATGAAAAGCCCCAATGGCACTTAGGTGGACCCTTACCAAATTGGTTTTGAGTCCAGCGGATGAGAGGTGGAAGAGATACTCAAGTAACGCCTCCACGGGAACGGAAGAAGGATTAAGATTCCTTTTTGAACACCAGATTAAAAACCTTCGCCACTTAAAGGTGTAAGCACGCCTTGTGGAAGGTTTCCTTGAGGCCAATAGGATATCTTTAACCTGTTGAGAAATGTTGATATCCTGGAGTCTAAGCTCTCAGCAGCCACGCCATCAGGTGTAAGGACTGGGGGTTTGGATGCAGAAGCATTCCATTCTCATGGGATAGGAGATCCGGCGCATATCCCAACTCCAGAAGTTTTGCTTGAGGGAGATGTAGAAGCAGTAGATACCATGTTTGACATGGCCAACGCGGGGCTATGAGGATCATGTAGCCCCTGTCTCTCTGGAGTTTGAAAAGAGTCTTGGGGATTAGGGGAATGGGAGGGTAGGCATATAGGAAGTCCTGACCCCAGTGGAGATGGAAAGCATCCATCGCCTGACTGTTCTGAGCAGGTATTCTGGAACAGAAGCGGGGAAGTTTGGCATTCTGAGGACTTACAAACAGGTCTATAGCTGGGGTTCCCCAGATCTGGAAGATTCTAGCAATCTGATCCACATGGAGAGACCACTCGTGTGGCAGTAGAACTCGACTGAGTTTGTCTGCCAGGAGATTTTGTTTGCTAGAGAGATATACCGCTAGTTGGTGAATCAGATGCTGTATGGCAACGGACCATAGATGTAGGGCTTTGTTGCACAACATCTGAGAGCCTGTTCCACCTTGCTTGTTCACATAAAACATGGCTACCTGATTGTCCTTCTGGACTAAAACTGCTTGGGAGCGAAGGTGGCCTTGGAACACCCTGAGAGCACTGTGGATAGCCCTGAGTTCTAACAGATTTATGTGAAGTTGTGCCTCCTGATCAGTCCAACGACTCTGGGTGGAGAAATCGTCCAGATGAGCTCCCCAATCCAATTTGGAGGCATCTGTCATCAGGGTGGATTGGTGTGGTGACCCTACGAGAAGGTTTTCTGGTGATTGCCACAATTGGAGGGACAAAATTAGATATGCAGAGATCATGACTCTGTCCCCCAGACGACCTGATGCTTGGGTCCACTGCGATGCCAGGGTCCATTGAGCTGCACGCATATGTAGACGAGCATAGGGAACCACATGTACAGTGGAAGCCATATGACCCAGCAACTGAAGCATTTCTCGAGCAGTTAGGAAAGTCTTCATACCTGCCTGAGAAGCTAGTTGAATTATTCGAGCGCAGCGGACCTGTGGTAGAAAAGCCCTTGACTGCTGCGTTGTCTAGGAGAGCCCCTATGAACTCTAGGGTTTGAGAAGGGGTGAGTTGGGATTTTGGAAGATTTATTACAAATCCCAAATGTTCAAGAACCTGCATTGTGCAGGAGAGAGCAGAGCTGGCCTCTGGGGCTGATGTTGCTCGGATGAGCCAGTCGTCTAAGTAAAGGAAGACAAATATCCCTAGAGATCTTAGGAATACTGCCACTACTGTCATGCATTTTGTAAAGAGACTTGGGGCAGAAGCCAGGCCGAAGGGTAGCACCCTGTACTGGTAATATCTTCCTTGAAAGAGGAATCAAAGAAACCACCTGTGTTCTGCATGAATAAGGATATGTATATACGCATCCTTAGATCTAGAGAACAAAGCTGGTCCTGACTCTGGAGGTAAGGGAGAAGTATCCCGAGAGAGATCATCTTGAATTTTTCTCGAAGCAGATACTTGTTTAATTCTCTGAGGTCCAGAATGGGCTTGTATCCTCCTGTTGTCTTTGGGAAAAGGAAGTAGGGGGAGTAGAAGCCCAGGCCTTGCTGAGAGAGTGGCACCTCTATCACACCCTGAGTGAGAAGGGTGGTAATCTCCTGGCACAAGAGAGCAGTAAGAGGAGGCCGAGAGCTGAACTCTCTTGGAGTAGAAGGAAAGGGTATACTTTGGAAGTGAAGTTTGTACCCCTCTGCCACTATGGATAGAGTCCAATGCTCTGATGTTATCTGGTGCCACCTTTGGGCAAAGTAACAGTCTGCCTGGAATGTTGACTGGCTCTGGAATTTCCAGAGGTAGGAGAGCTAAGCTCTCAAGAAAGGAGTCAAAGACCTTGTGGAGGTTGGATCTGTTCAGCTGGCTGAGCGCTGGGGGCCTGAGCCTTCCTTTGTTGCTTCGGCTGTTGCTGTCCCTTCCGGGAAGCATGGACCGGACAGTGCACAGCATGAGTATAAGAAAGATAAAACTTCTTTTTGTTGTTGAAAAAGGGCTTCTTTATAGCCTTTTTCTTAGCTGGGTTGGCAGTGGTTCTAGAAAGCCTATTGAGAGTGGTATTCTCGGACTCTAGCTGAGAAGCCTTGTCCTGCCAATCCTTGCCAAAGAGGTTTTCCCCTGTACAAGGAATATTCCCCAGCTTATCTTGCACCCACTGCTCAAGATCAGATGCTTGTAACCAAGCAATCCGACATGCACCGATGCAGATAGCAGACGTCTTGCTTATACACTCAAAACAATCAAAGGTTGCCCTGTTCATGAATTTGGAAACATTCTGGGCATGTTTAACAAGTGTCAGGTAATCAGCCCTCTTGTCATCAGGGAGAAGAGGAGCTATTAGCTCTAAATATTTAGCCACCTCCCAAAAGAACATACCCATGTAGAGTATGTAAAAACATAGAGGCCTGAAAACATTGACGACCGAAGGCATCGAGCGTTCTCGTCTCGTGGCCTGGAGGATTAGATGAATGTGTCTTGGCACTTTTGATTCGACGCACTGCCGATTCCACTACCATGGAGTGGTGTAGTAACTGCGTCTTCTCAAAAACCGGGACACTGCGGTACATGGTATCGGGTCTCCAAGAATGTGGAGAGACCGTTAAGGGTATTTCCCACATCCTAAGCATGAGGTCATGCAAAATCCAGTGAATGGGTAAAGGTAGCAGCCTCCTTAGAGGTTGCTGGATACTGAAGAATTTCTTCAGCTCTCGGTTCTTTCTCAGAGGTCACCGTAATGGAGAGGCCCCGAGTCACATCCCATATAAAGTCTTGAAAAGACATGTCCTCTGGAGGAGACATACGGCGCTGTGGGGAAGGGGAAGGATCTTCCCGAAGAGCCTCCCTGGTACCGATTGATTTATTGGAGGAATTGGAATCAGAAGTATCGACAGGCTGGGTGCTCCCGCCCGGCCCGCCGATACCAATCAAAATCGGCATTGGAATGCCTTAGTACCGGACCCTCGATACTGGACACTGACTCCAGAGCCAGCATGGGTGGTAGGTAGAAAGCGGTGCAATGGTCGATGCAGATACATTCGGTACCAGTACCGATGACTGCAGAACAGATTGCAGAGGCTTTAGCGGTACCGAAGCTGCTAGCAAGGCCGCTAAACTCTGCTCAATGGCCAGGATATACTGGATCCATGGAACCAGCCGATGCCTTAGTGTTGGTACTCAAACAGCGGGCCACGACCCCAGAACATGGCACCAAGAGCTCTCCGGAGTTGGAAGCCTCGGGAGCATCTTGGGACCCTGTTAATGCTTTGGAGGCAAGGATCTCCCGCCTGGGTTGTTTGGCCGGTGTATTCTCTTCTAGGGCAATGCCTAAGGCATCTCGATGCTTAGAAGAAGATCTACCCTTTGAAGACCAGCCCGTGTTTGAAGAAGACCTAGGTTTCGTTACCTGAGATCCATGGGAGGAAGATGAAGCCTTCGACGACGTCAATGCAATGAACATTGCATCCAAGGCAAAGAGGGTGCCGAGTTTCGCAGCTCTATTCTGCAGGCCCCTCTTTGTCATCTTCCTGCAGAGAAGACATTCTGACAGCAAATGGTCTGGTCCCAAACATTTAAGACACCAGTCATGGGTGTCGATAGCAGAGATAGTACTGCCACATTTGGAATACTTTTTGAAACCACTAGCTGGTTTATCCATTTTGAGGAAGAAAGGGGCCTAAGGCCCAAAATGGTGCCTAAGCACCTGGAGGGCAAGGACTCTCAGAGAAAAAAACAGAAGTTTTTCCTCTTTTTTTTTTTTTTTTTTTAAGGCTGCAGATGTGACCACAAAAGAAGTAAATTTTCTGCGGTGACAGGAAATGTTCCCTGTCGGCTCCGCGAAAAACTGAGGAGGGAGAGTTGGAAAGGCAGGAAGGCAGCTATGCAGGCGCAGAGGGATGCTCCCAAAAGCTTTCCTATAGGACATTGGGGAGCATTCCCACGTGGGCTCCGTCGGTGCCGACGTTACCCATGTTTGAAAACTACATTCCCTCCTGTATAATATATAATGTTGTTAAGTACCCATAATGTATAATATATAATGCATAATGTTGTTAAGTACCCTCATGTTAAATGTAACCCTCCAATTGTGGTGTGACCACTTTGATTGTAGGATAAGGTGGTATACAAATCTGTCTAAATAAATAAATGAAATACATTCCTGCTTGTTCCTGGAGATAGGGAATTAGAGTGGAGAAGAAAAATATCTGATAAATCTCTTGCAGATGATAAGCTGCTTTTTATGTGTTACACTCTAGAGACTATGCCAGTAATAAGATTTATAGAAAAAATTGGGAGTTTTGCAGGCTTAAACATACACTATGGTAAGTTGGAAATAGTGGATTTATCCGAAAATGGTCTGCTGCAACAACTGAGAATTAGCCCCCTTATTTGGGCTGGAAAATAGTATGGCATTGCCAATCTTGATAAAAATCCAGCAGTGATCTATAAGAAAAATCTTAAGCACCTGCAAGACCTGTGTGCTAAATGGAAAGATCTGCCGCTTTCCCTATTTGGACAGTCAGTACTAGTTAAAATATTGCCTAAACTTTTGTACCCTCTACAGACTATTCCCCATATGGATTAAAAGGAAGAATGAGACCCTTATCCATTCTCTAATCATTTCCCATCTAGACACTTGCAACCTCCTCTCACTGGTCTTCCTCTGAATCATTTCTCCCCACTTCAATCTGTTCAAAATTCAGCTGCATGGCTAATCTTCTGCCAGTTGCTATGATCAAGCCACCTCTCTTCTCAAGTCACTTCATTGGCTTCCTATCCATTTCCTCATCCAAATCAAACTTCTACTACTGACCTATAAGTGCCTTAATTCAGTTGCTCCTCACTACCTTTCCTCTCTCCCTCCACTCCTCGGGAACTCCATTCTTCCTGCAGATACCTTCTATCTGTGCCCTTCTCTTCCACTGCCAACTCCAGACTTCGATCTTTCTACCTTGCTGATCCTTATGCCTCGAACAGACTACCTGAGTCAGTACGTTAGGCTCCATCCATGGCCCTGTTCAAATCCAGGCTAAAGACACTTCTTTAAAACTGCTTTTGGTTCCTGAACCCCCAAATCTCCTTGTCACTTGTGTTTCCTTACCATTCCCCTAGATATATCCCAGTCCCCAGTTGTCTGTCTTGACTAGACTGTAAGCTCTTAGGAACAGGAACCATCTCTTAACACGTCTGTGTACAGTGCTGCATATGTCTTGTAGTGCTATATAAATGATAACTAGTAGTAGAAGTGGATACATGAAACATATAAGGGAATGTTTTACTATTAATCAAAGGGTCTTGGAGATGTGGTATGCCCCACATATGTTTTTAAATATATGCATGCAAGAAACCTGCAGATGGTGAAAGAGCAAGGGGTTAAACAATTATTGAGACCCTTTCAAATGGCTTGGAAAGGGGAGGGGGGGCAATACCTGATAGGCTATTGCAATTAGTGGGTAATCCTGATGTTCCCCCAAGAATGAATAAAACAAGATTTTCATAATGTGAGCGTAAAGGGTGTATAATGCTAAATTATTTCCTAAGACTAAGTGGGGATCCACCGAATAATCACTTACTTAATATTTACAAGCAAGTCACTGGTTATAGAGGCAAGATGATAGGAATCTACTGGTGACATTTTTAGATAATATTTTTATAAAAACAAAATAGTCTTTTAATAGACTACTATGTTCGTACCAATTAGGACAAGAGGGGCTGGCACAGAAATGGTCTGAAAAGGTTGTTATATTTAAAGAGTGAGAGACTATTTTAAGAGGAAAGGTAGTAAAAGATGTTAACATGCAAGAGATGCAATATAAAATATTCCTCATAGCTGGTTTGATAAGAGTACATTAAGTGTTCACCATGATAATGTGGCAAACCATGCTCTTTTTGAGGTATGAATATGATCAGTACATCATTCCTAACATTAAGATCCAAGGAGAAATATTTCAGGGAGATTCCCTGTCGCCACTTCTGTTTTGTGTGGCACTTAATCCAATGAGTACTCTCATCAACTTTTTGGGATATGGATTTAGCCTGAATTCTAAAGAAGGTAACAACCTAGAAGCAACATCCCATCTACCATTTATAGATGATCGATCTACAATTCCAGCGACCAACAATTAGCAGAGCAACTCTGTGGTGAAAAGCTTTTCAGATGACATGAGAATGACTTTTGGCCTTGACAAGTATGCTAAGGCAACTTTTTTATTTTAAGAGGCAAATTGAGAAAAACAGAAAACATCTCCCAGGCTGTGGGCTATGACATTAAGAACCTTGAACAGGAAGGCAGAGGAAGGAATGACACTCAAGCAGAAGTTACTTACTGAGAGAGAAAATCAGTAAAGAATATTGCAGGAGATTAAAATCGTTATTGAAAAGTGCTTTAACATCACGGAATAAGATACAAGCTATCAATCAGCTGGCAATTCTTGTACTCTCATACAGCTTTGAGATTGGGGACTGGCCTCCTAAAGATCTTGAAAACTGGATGTGCAAACAAAAAAATTCCTCCATGCCCATGAAGTAATTTACAAGTATCAGAGTATGCCAAGAATGTACATTCCCAAAGCTGAAGGAGAGCTAGGCCTCACAGAAACTGATTATACCTACAGAGCTACTATCATAGGCCTCCAGGCCTACCTGACAGCATCATCGGATTCAAAGAAATATGAAAGTAAACGCCTAGAAAAAATGGGTGGGACTCCACAAGTATACACAGGAAAGGAAGCAACAAAATTTGTAAAACAAGAGAAAAAAACTCTTCAAAGAATCAGATCAGCAAAACGAGGAAAAATAAGTGGCAAATGCAGAAATACAGTGACAAATACAAAGTGTTACTCCAGGAACTCTTTGTCGATCAAGAATGGATACATGAACGGTTAAGGAGAGGAGAACTGAAACCAAAGGATGAGAGATTGATAGTTGCAGCCCAGGACATCGGATTACGGACGAGATGGTTTACAGCAGGGGTCTCAAACATGCGGCCCGCGAGACAACTTTGTGCGGCCCGCGACGGCGGAAAACCAAAAATCCCCCAAAACCCTGGCTTCTGCTGCTGCCGTTGCCGCCGTGGCAGCAGCAGAATCAATTGTTAAATTTAAAAAAAAAACTGACTTCTGCTGCTCAAGCAGCTGTCCTGCGGCCCCTTTCCCTCTGCCCGGAGATCCGACTCTGCTCTCAGCGGCGTGCTTTTCAAGCCGCGAAGAGAGTATTCCCCTCTCGCGCGGCTTGAAAAACCGCGCGAGAGGGGAATACTCTCGTCGCGGCTTGAAAAGCACGCTGCTGAGAGCAGAGTCGGATCTCCGGGCAGAGGGAAAGGGGCCGCAGGACAGCTGCTTGAGCAGCAGAAGTCAGTTTTTTTTTTAATTTGACAATTGATTCTGCTGCTGCCACGGCGGCAACGGCCGCAGCAGAAGCCAGGGTTTTGGGGTTTTTTTTGTTGGCCGGTAATGAGCTATGGAGGGGCTGACTGAACTGGGCTATTGGCAGAGGGGTGAGGGGGGGGGTTATGACTGGTAATGGGCTGGGGGGGGGGTTATAACTGGTAATGGGCTATGGTGGGGGCTAGGACTGGAAATGGGCAGATGGGGGTTAGGACTGGAAGTGGGCTATTGGCAGGGGGGGTTATGACTGGTAATGGGCTGGGGGGGGTTATAACTAGTAAAGAGCTATGGAGGGGGCAAGGACTGGAAATGGGCAGAAGGGGGTTAGGACTGGAAGTGGGCGATTGGCAGGGGGGGTTATAACTGGTAATGGGCTATGGTGGGGGCTAGGACTGGAAATGGGCAGATGGGGTTAGGACTGGAAGTGGGCTATTGGCAGGGGGGGTTATGACTGGTAATGGGCTATGGTGGGGGCTAGGACTGAAAATGGGGTGATGGGGGATACGACTGCAAGTGGGCTATGGGGGGGACTAGGACTGGTAATGGGCTATGGGGGGGGGTAAGACTGAAAATGGGGTGATGGGGGGGTAAGACTGGAAGTGCGCTATGGGGAGGTTAGGACTGGTTATGGGCTATGGGGGGTCTAGGACTGGTAATGGGCTGGGGGGGTTGCTAGGACTGGAAATGGGCTGAGTGGAAGGGGGGCTTGAACTGCAAATGGCTGATGGGGAGGGGGGCTTGGAATGGAAATGGGCTGTGAGGGGAGGGAGCTAGGATTGGAAATGGGCTGATGGGGGGCTAGGATTGGAAATGGGCTGATGGTGAGGCTAGGATAGGACTGGAAATGGACTGATGCAGGGACTAGAAAGGAGCAGATGCTGGGTGGGGCTGGAACTAGAAGGGAGCTGATGTTGGGGGAGGATTAGAATGGGATGGAGCTGGGAAAGTGAAATGGAGAGGGGAAAAATATTTTGTCTGGAAGAGAAGACAAATCTACAATTGGCCAGGTATTGGGAGAGTAAGTGGGGATTGAGGATGGAGGGGTAAAATTTGAGTGGATGAAATAGGAATGAGGAAAGAGGAAAAGGAGAAAGATTAGTATGTTAAAGCAGATGTAGAGAGAGAGAATGGAAAAAAACTAGAAGAGAGAAGAAAGGACAAATGGACAGCAGACGATGGAGATAGCAGAAGACACGAAGAAACCAGAAGTGGCTGGAGCAATTGCAACTGAAAAAAATGCACAAAAGGTAGAAAAATATCTCTTTATTTTGAATTTATTAACTGGAATATGTCAGCTCTGGGAAATGTGCATCATTAATGTCTGTGCTTTGGTACAAGAAATTATTTATAGTTTTATTTCTACAGTGCTGAGGTATTCTGTGTAATTCCTATTTGACATTGCTACTTGTTCTCTTTTCCCAGTAGGTCATGTATTGTTCTCTGAAATGTATTGATTTAATATTTGCAGTGTTGCCTTTTGATAGGTAGGGTCTGGTGCTTTGTGAGTCCTGGTAGTGCTGTTATGATACGGGGGGTTTGCTATGGGTTCCAAATGGGCAGTGTTAGTAGTAGTTCCTAATGTGCCTGGCGGTTGGCACTGGATTATAGTAATATAGAAATTTTCTAGTCTTTCTTTATCCATGCACTCATTATGCAACATTATGCAAATATTTATGCAAATGAGGCCCCTTATGCAAATGAGGCCCGTGTCTTATGTGGCCCCCGGGTTACTTTACAAGTCCTCATTCGGCCCTCAAAGCAATTTGAGTTTGAGACCCCTGGTTTACAGCGAGCACTGAAAAAACTGGCAAAACAGACATATGTTGATTCTGTAAGAAAGAGCTGGAAACAGTAACTCACATCATAGCTGGCTGTGAAGTTCTGATGGCAGAAAATTTCTGTATAGAAAGGCAAAACAAAATAGCACAACTCATCCATTGGAAACTCTGTAAACACTACCACATCACTGTCCCTGAAAAGCACTGGGATCATGACCTTAAGAGAATTACAGAGAATGAAGATGTTATGATCACCTAGGACATTCCGGTTCCAATGGATAAGAAACTGGATGAGATGAAACCCAACACAGTAGTAAAACTGAAAAGTCCAGAACAGCATTGATAATAGAGATGTCTGTTCCAAGTGAGTATTCTGTGAATCGCGTGGAGAGGCAGAAGATCCTGAAGTACCAAGAAAACAATAGAGTGGAGTGGAGGAGTAGCCTAATGGTTAGAGCATTAGCTTGAGAACCAAGAGACCAGGGTTTGATTCCCACTAGCACTCCTTGTGGCCTTGTGTAAGTCATTGCCTCAGAAAAATCCAAGTTATCAATGTACCTGTACATTACCAAGTTTAAGTTGCAATGTAAACCACTTTGACTAAAATGATAAAGCGGTATAAGAGACCTGTTAAATAAATACAAAAATGTGGCAGAAAGATACAGAAATATTTCCCATTGTACTGGGAGCCAACACATCTTGACAAACTACCCATACCTGTTACATCTTACAAACTCCAAAAGGAAGCTCTCTCTTTGGCACAAAGCAAGTACTACACCGAACATTAGCAGTAAATTTGAGAGACCGAGATCATATTCCACATACCCAGGCTTACGAATGAGGTTCATGACTGTCATGGTATGCGCAAAACTAACCCATTTGGAGAAATTGCCCCTGGTTGTGAATTTCTAATAGCAGAAAATGTCTTTATAGAAAATGTAGTTACTCACCTGTAACAGGTGTTCTCCGGGTAAAGCAGGAATCAGTCCTCACATATGGGTGACGCCGCCGAAGCCTGTGCGGTAGCTTCTCCACCAGCTTTCAAAGAAAGCCTTTGGGAGATGCATCACGCATGCGTGGTCCCCTTCCCACCCAAGGATGCCATCTTGCCTCAGTAGGATGACATAGCTCAAAGGCAAAAATGACACAAAAAGCAACTCCACAGGGAGGAAAGAGGATTGTGAGGACTGATTCCTTACAGGTGAGTAACTACGCTTTCTCCGGGAACAAGCAGGAAGCGTGTCCTCGCATATGGGACTCCCTAGCTACAGGTTACCGAGAGACCTGTAAAAAGCAACAAGTGACCAGAAAAGGGTGAGCTGTGAGCAGCAGCAATGAATTCTGAGAAGACAAGTCTCCCATGAGAAACCAGTACTCTTGTAGCCTGAACACCCAAGGACCGGAGGACAGGAGTTCTACACCCCGAATAGATGACAGAGTAGTGCCTCACCAAAGTCACTATCCCTACAGGACTTCCTCTCCAGGCAGTAATGAGCTGCAAAGGTATTGTGATAAGGAAGCTTATCAGGACCTAGAAGAGAGGGGTAAAAAGAAGGAATTTACCTTAATAAAGGGACCCATTTTAAAACGTCAGGGACTTAAAACTCCATTTGCTCCTAGAAAGCAGGTAATTCCTGGCTACAATAAGGTACAGAATGCCCCTAGTGGTGGAAAGGAGAGGGAATACAGGCCCAGGGTGAGGAACCCTTACGTCACTGCATTTCCTAATCACTCAGCTGCCACGAGGGAGTTTGATCTCTCTCACCTGAGAGGGGAGAGGATGGAGCAGGAGCCTGAGGGGTTTAAGTTTAGCTCAGTTTATCCAAAGAGGAGAAAGCACAGTTACTTACCTGTAACAGGTGATCTCTGGGAACAGCAGGAATAGGTCTTCACATATGGGTACATCGGTACCGACGGAGCCTGCGCGGGAACGCTCCCCAGCTTCCCAAAAAGGAAAGCTTTTGGGAGCATCCCACAGCACCTGCGCGCTGCCTTCCCGCCTTTCCTAACCGCCTCTCCCCAGTTCGAGTTTTAAAGCTGAGACAAAGAGAGAGAGGAAAGGAAAGATAGATAGATAGAGAGATATAACTCCTAGGGGAGGTGGTTGGGTTGTGAAGACCTATTCCTGCTGTTCCCAGAGATCACCTGTTACAGGTAAGTAACTGTGCTATCTCCAGGAACAAGCAGGAATGAGTCTTCACATATGGGGACTCCCTAGCTAGAGATGCCTGGGAGATCCCCAAGGTTATGAGACCCTGAGAAGGGCTCTACTCCTATGGATCTCAGGCATCCATCCAGGGAAGGAGGGCAGGAGTTGATTAAGCATGGAACAGGTGTTTGAGAACAGCCTGACCAAACAAGGCATCCCGGCGGGAGTCCTTGTCCAAACAGTAATGGGCTGTGAAGGTATGAACCGAGGCCCAGGTGGCCGCTCGACAGATCTGGTCGATGGACACAGAATTTAGATGAGCCATAGAGGTGGCCATGGCCCTCACATTATGAGCTGTGACATAGCCCTCCAGAGAAAGGTTCTTACTCTGGTAGGCGAAAGAAATACACTGAGCAATCCAATTGGACAGTGTCCTCTTAGAGACTGGAAGTCCCAAATGAGAGGGATCAAAAGCAACAAAGAGTTGAGAAGACTTTCTATGTTGCTGTGTCCTTTGTAAGTAAAAGGCAAGAGCTCTCTTACAATCCAGGGTATGAAGATTCCTCTCTGCACTTGATGCATGAGGACCTGGAAAAAAGACAGGTAAATACACCTCTTGATTAAGATGAAAAGGTGAGACCACTTTAGGCATAAAGTGTGGATTGGTCCTAAGGACTACCTTATCATGATGGAACCTTGTATAAGGTGGATTAGCCACTAAGGCCTGCAGTTCACTGATGTGGCGAGCTGAGGTGACTGCAATGAGGAAAATAACCTTCCAGGAAAGGTATTTCAAGGAGGTGGTGGCTAAGGGTTCAAAAGGTGGCTTCATAAGCTGACCAAGAAGCAGATTTAAGTCCCATGCCACCGGAGGAGGCCTAATGGGAGGTTTAGTTAAAGTTAGGCCTCTCATGAATCTTGCAATAAGAGGATGAGAGGAAATAGGCTGTCCATTGAGAGGCTTAAGGGATGCTGCAATAGTACTCAAATGGACCCTTACTGAATTTGTCTTAAGGCCTGCATTGGAGAGATGCAGGAGATATTCCAATAGAGAATTCAAAGGTAGTGCTAGAGGGTCAAGACCCTTCTCAGTACACCGAATGGAAAACCTTTTCCATTTAAAAGCATAGGAACGTCTAGTAGAAGGTTTTCTGGAAGCATGGAGGATATCCTTCACCTGCTGAGAAAGATTCCAACCTTGAAGGTCTAAGCCTTCAGCAACCAAGCCCTGAGGTGAAGGAACTTGGGGTTTGGGTGCCACAAAGTCCCCTCCTCCTGGGACAGAAGGTCTGGAGCAGTTCCCAAGTCTAGGGAGGGAGCTTGAGAGAGATGCAGAAGTAGAGGGTACCACACTTGGCGTGGCCAGCGTGGAGCTATGAGGATCATAGATCCTTGATCCCTCTGGAGCTTGAACAGAGTCTTGGGAATTAAGGGAATGGGTGGAAAGGCTTACAGGAAGTCTTGACCCCAGTGAAGGAGGAAGGCATCCTTGGCCTGAACTCGACACGGAATTCTGGAACAGAACCGGGGAAGTTTGGCATTCCACGGACTTGCAAAGAGGTCTATGTCCGGGGTTCCCCACTCTTGAAAGATTCTGAGTACCTGGGTCCATGTGCAGGGACCATTCGTGTGGAAGCAGAACTCGACTGAGTCTGTCTGCCCAAGAGTTTTGGATTCCTGGAAGGTATACGGCCAGGAGATGGATTTGATGCTCTCTGGCGAAGGCCCACAATCTTAAAGCTTCGTTGCAAAGCGACAGAGAGCCAGTTCCTCCTTGCTTGTTTATGTAAAACATGGCTACCTGATTGTCCGTATGAATGAGGACTGTCTTGTAGCTGAGCAGGGTATGGAAGACCTTGAGAGCTAGAAAAATTGCTCGGAGCTCCAAGTGGTTGATATGTAGAGAGGTCTCCTGTGGAGACCAAGTGCCCTGAGTGGAGAGGTCTTCTAGATGAGCTCCCCAACCTGTTTGGGAGGCATCTGTTGTGAGGGTTGCCTGGGGCAACAACTGTTGGAAGGGGGACCCCAGCAACAGATTTTGGGTGGACTTCCACCACTGGAGAGCCCAAAAGAGGCGCCTGGAGGTTGCTATTTTGTCTGACAGAGCCCCTGATGCTTGAGTCCACTGGGTGGACAAAGTCCATTGAGCTGCTCTCATGTGAAGGCGAGCATAAGGGACCACATGCACTGTGGATGCCATGTGGCCTAGCAGTTGTAGCATCTCCCGGGCAGTTAAAGTGGAGGAGTAGCCTAGTGGTTGGGGCAAGGTACTTCAGGCCGGAAGGTCGGGGGTTCAAATCCCACTAGAGGACAGCAACCTTGGGCCGGAAGGACTGGGGTTTCTAGTCCCACAGGTGCTCCTTGTGGTCTTGGGCAAGCCACTTAACCCTCCATAGCCCATGTTCCCTGTAAAATAGTTATCTCCAAGTTAGAATACCCTGTTCAATGTAATTTCAGTTTGTTCAATGTAAACCGCACTGATGCAGAATAGCGCGGTATATAAGAGAATGTAAATAAATAAATGGCTCTTTGACTTAATCTGGGAGGCTAACTGCACTAGGCATAGGCAACGGGCCTGAGGAAGATAGGCCCTTGCAGTGGTAGTATCTAGTCAGGCCCCTATGAACTCTAGGGACTGAGTAGGGGTGAGCTGGGACTTTGGGAGGTTTACCACAAGTCCCAGATACTGCAGAATGCGCCTTGTGCAGTCCAGGGAAGTCTGGGCCTCTGACTGAGATGGAGCTCGGATGAGCCAGTCGTCCAGGTATGGGAATACAAATATTCCCAGAGTGCGTAGAAATGCAGCTACTACTGCCATGCATTTGGTGAACACTCTTGGAGCAGAGGCCAGACCGAAAGGAAGCACCCTGTATTGGTAATGCTTTCCTTGGAAAAGAAAATGGAGGAACCTTCTGTGAGATGGATGGATGAGGACATGTGTGTACGCATCCTTGAGATCTAGAGAACAAAGCCAATCCTGACTCTGAAGGTATGGAAGGAGAGTGCCCAGAGAAAGCATCTTGAATTTCTCCTTGCATAGAAATTTGTTCAATTCTCTGAGATCTAATATGGGTCTGTAGCCCCCTCTTTTCTTTGGGATCAGAAAGTAGGGGGAGTAAAACCCTGACCCTTGTTGAAGAAGAGGTACTTCTTCTATTGCTCCTTGGGCAAAAAGGGCAGCCACCTCCTGACCTAGAAGGTCGAGGAGAGATGTTGGAGAATTGAAATGTCTCACCCTGGTGTGAGGAGGAAGGTTTGAGAAATGAAGTTTGTAGCCCTCCCTTATGATGGAGAGGGTCCACTGTTCTGTTGTAATTTGCTCCCATCTGGGAGCAAAATGAGCTAACCTTCCTGGAATGGTGAGAGGCTCTGGCTGTTTCAGAGCCAGAAAGGCTAAGTTCTCTAGCATCAAGTCAAAAGCCCTGAGGAGGCTGGGTCTGCTGAGTTGCAGCAGCCCCTGTAGGCTTAGGTCTGGCCTGTTTAGGTTGCTGACGCTTAGCAGCAAAATGACCTGTAGATGATTGATGGCCAGAAGCAGGATGGAATCTGCCTTTCTTGAAAAAAGACTTCTTGAAAGGTTTTTTCTTGGCAGGAATGGAGGTTGACTTTGAAAGTCTATCCAAAGCAGAATTTTCTGCATCCATTTGAGTGGCTTTTATTTGCCAATCTTTGCCAAACAGGTTTTCTCCTGTACAGGGAAGATTTCCCAAGCCATCCTGGACCCAAGATTCTAGATCAGAAGCTTGGAGCCAAGCAATTCTGCGTGCAGCTATGGCAATGGCCGAAGCTCTGCTGGCACCTTCAAAGGAGTCAAAAGCTGCACGGTTGGAAAACTTTGAAATATCTTGAGTATGCTTAAGCCAAATAAGAAATTCTTCCCTTTTATCCTCTGGAAGAAAAGGGAGGAAAGTGTGCAGCTTATCTGCAACTTCTTTCAGAAACATTCCCATATAAAGACTATAGGAGTTGATTCTGGCAATGAGCATACTGGCTTGGAAGATTTTCCTACCAAAAGCATCCAAGGTCCTGCATTCTCTTCCTGGAGGAGCAGAGGAGTGTCTTTTTGCACTCTTTATCTTTTTCATAGCTGACTCCACCACAATAGAATGGTGAGGAAGCTGTGTTTTATGAAAACCAGGACAAGGAGGGACACGGTACATAGTGTCCAACCTACGAGAATGAGGAGAGATAGTGAGAGGAGTCTCCCATAAGTCAATCATGTGATCATAAAGAATCTCATGAATTGGCAAGGTGACTGCCTCCTTAGGAGCCTTAGAATAACCTAAAATGTCCAATTTTTTAGCTCTAGGCTCTGATTCAGAGGTTACTGAAATAGAGAGCCCTTTAGCCACTTCTCTTATGAAGTCTTGAAAGGACAAGTCTTCTGGAGGAGACATTCTTCTTTTTGGAGAAGGCGGCTCTTCAGGAAGGGCTATGGATACTTCAGCAGATGCCTCCGATGCATCAGAATCTTCGGAGGAATCAAAGTATCGACTGTCAGGGTGCTCTTTCAAAGCTCGATACGCATACCGAGCCGTATCGACATCGGGCGTTATCGGTACCGGTTCGGTACCAATGGGCATCCCTAGGCAGGGAACCGCTGCAGACGACACCATGGCCGATGTCGATGCAGTCGGTACCGGTACCAGCATTGGTGCCGGTACCTGGGCCGATAACGACAACGGAGTTTGTTGTGGTATCAGCGGCGTCGCAGCTTGAATGAAGGCCGTGATAGCCTGCTGCATGGATAGAACATTCTGATCCATCGACGCCATGAATGCCTGGAATTCGGTACTGGAAGGTTGTGCCGGTACCCCAGAGCATTCTAACAGGTGATCGGTCGAGGCCGTGCCATCGATGTCAACCTGTAACCCCATAGGTGGAGCTTTGGAAGCCGGAGCTTCCCGCCGGGGTAGTTTTGCCGGTGCAGGATCCTCGAGGGCAAGCCCGGAGGCATCTCGATGCTTGGAAGGAGATCTACCCTTCGAGGACCGGCTGGATTTATGTTTGGTTACCCGAGATCCATGGGAGGAAGAAGCAGCCCTGGAAGACGTCGATGCCACTGAAGCTGCATCAGAGGGAAACAGAACATGGAGCTTGGCTGCTCGGTTCTGTAAACCTCGTTTGGACATCAAGGAGCAGGACGAACAATCCAAAATGGAGTGGTCAGGACCCAAACATTTGAGACACCATTCATGGGTGTCGGTAACAGAAATAGTACCGCTGCACTTAGTGCATTTTCTAAATCCGGAGGCTTGTTTTTCCATGAAGAAAATTTTTCGTGAGGCCTAAGGCCCAAAAGAGGAAAATCACACTAAGTGAGGGAAAAATATGTTGTGTTTTGTTTTTTTTTAAGAAAAGAAAGAAAGACCGGCGGTACCGGTCCGACGTCGGAGAAGGCAGACGCGCGACCAAAGAAATAAAATAAAACAAAGAACTTCTTCAGCGGTGACAGGAACACGACCTGCTGGCTCCGCGGAAAAGAAGAACTGGGGAGAGGCGGTTAGGAAAGGCGGGAAGGCAGCGCGCAGGCGCTGTGGGATGCTCCCAAAAGCTTTCCTTTTTGGGAAGCTGGGGAGCATTCCCACGCAGGCTCCGTCGGTACCGACGTACCCATATGTGAAGACTCATTCCTGCTTGTTCCTGGAGATCAGAAAGGAGACCAGAAAGCGGAAGTGGGACAAGCAGAAAGGAGAGGACAAGCAGGACACGTGGAGAGAAACTGGAAGGACTTCTGAGAGCTGAGAGTGCTGCAGCTGCTGACCAGAGGAAAAGAGAGAGCAATAGTTTTGCCTACTCAAGAAGGAATGGAGCAGTAAGAGCCAGAAGCACTAATTGGAGAACAGGACGTGCTGGATGGTGGCCAGAGCATGTAAGAAGTGAAGCTACTACAGGCTTTGATCAAGGTATGAGTCTCAGAAGCTTAGCTAATAAGGAGCACTACGAATTTGCCAGAGACAGCTTTAACCATAACAGAAGGCAGTCAAGTAAGCTATCTGAATTTGAGCCAGAGAGTGAACCAATGCAATTGGGGGAGCCAGATTTACCTTGTGAAGAAGAGGTCCCATACATGGACTGCTCTGCATGCCAGTCTGCCAATTCAGAGGGGTTGCAAGGGTGTCAACCGTAAAGAGAAGCCTCCAGTGTTCAAAGCCCTAAGAGCTGTGTTAGCTTGTTAATGTTCTAAGTTCAGGAGAATTGTGACGCAGTGCAAAGCTGAATCTTCCTGATTACCTTTTGAGAAACAGCTGTGAGCAGTGCAGAGCTCGTTCTGAAGCCGCTTCAACTGAGGAAGTAAGAAATGCTTTTGTTTGACTAACTACTGAGAAAACCTTGAAAAGAGTTTTATCTGCTTGTGAGAATTTGACTATCTGTATGAAGTGCTGTGTTTAAGCATACAAGATAGCCAGGTATTTGTTCTGGACTGGAAAGGGAAAGAAAACCTGGTTTAAAGTTTCTTTCTGTATGTTTTGGTCTGCACGGCAAGCTCTGCTAGGAAGCAGGTGCTGTTAATTAAGCCGAGGAAAGCAGTTTTGTTTCAGTTCAAGTTATCCTGTAATGAGTTACAAGACTTCCTGATGAAATATCTAAAAAGGTGGATCTGTGAACCTAGCGTGTCTTTTTTTCTTTTTCTAATGAATAAATTCTTGTCAATGCACCTACTCAACCCAACTACAATGAAGGGGTTTTTTTCAACTGAGCCCAAATGATATCTAACTCAACTACCTTTCCCATAATGCATTAAAAGGCATCCAGTTAGAGAAAGGCCAGAAAGTTGAAGCACCCCAATGGCAAACACAAAACCACGCCCCTCCATACCTATGTAAGGGGCTAAGGGCTTGACAGTATGGAAAGAGGACCAGCAGATTTCGACAAAGGAACGGAACACAGATTTGCTATGGATGCCGCCATGACCCGGACGCTGTGTGCCGTGACCCAGCGCTCCAGCGAGAGCCCAGCCTGCTCATAGGTGAGGGCAATGCAGTTCGTCACCAAGTGGACAGAGTATGTTTAGTCACTGCTGCCCCCAGCCGACTGGGGTCATAGGAGACAAAAAGCTGTGAGACTTTGTGGTGGCTCTGGCTACGTTTAAGGTAGGAGGACAGAGCCCTCTTACATTCCAGAGTATGAAGGACGGACTTCACCCTACTGGTGTGAGGCCGTGGGGAAAAAAGGTGGGGAGCACCACCTCCTGATTGAGGTGAAAAGGGGACACCAACTTCGGAAGGAACTTAGGGTACATGCAGAGCACGACCCTGTTCTTATAGAACGTCATGCATGGTGGATCCGCCAGCAACGCCTGGAGCTCATGGACTCTGCGAGCCGATGTGAGTGCCACCAAGAACACGACCTTCAAGGAAAATACTGTAGGTGGCAGGCAACCAGGGGCTCAAACGGTGGGCCAGTGAGCTGCAATAGCACTACATTGAGGTCCCACTCTGCCACCGGCAGGTGGACAGGAGGCTTGGACAACAAGAGACCCCGCAGGAAGTGGGTCACGAGAGGTTGGACGGAGAAGAACCTGCCCTCGATAAGATGGTGGTGCAGCGCGAGTGCACTTGGGTGGACCCTGACAGTTGGACTTCAATCCTGCCTGAGACAGGTGAAGCAAATATTGTAGCACAAGGTGCACAGAGCATGAGAATGGGTTGACCTGTCACTCCGCACACCACACCGAGAATCTGCGCCATTTGAAGGCATAAGCCTGTCTTGTGGAGGTCCTACAGGAGGCCAGGAGGACCTTCTCCACCTCCCCTGAAAGGGGTCAAGGCTACCCTTTCAGCAGCCAGGTGTTAGCGTCAGAGACCCCAAGTTGTGGTGTAACAGGAAGCCCTCCTCCTGCGACAGCAGCCCCGGGGCACTCCCCAGGGGGACTGGGGGCACCGTGGATAAGCGAAGGAGCAGTGGGAACCACGGTTGCCTGGGCCACTGAGGGGCTGCTAGTATCAGCAATGCCCTGTCGAGTTGAACCTTGAACAAGATCTTGGCAATCAACGGCGTGGGGGGGGGGGAGGCCCTCCGTCTACGGGATTAGGAATGCATCCACTGCCACCTAGGATGGGTGTGGCTGCCTGAAGTAGAACAGCTGGGTGTTGGCCAGACTGGTGAAAAGGTCCATTCGTGAAGTCCCCCAGTGCTGGAAGAGCCAATAGGCCACTCTGGGGTTTAGCCACCACTCATGCAGCTTGAGGACCCTGCTAAGCCAGTCCGCCAGGGCATTGTACTGGCCCAGCAGATACACCACCTGCAGGAGCATCCCATGGCGGTTCACAAATAAGCAGAGAGCTACTGCCTCTTGGCAGAGGGTGTATGACCCTGTGCCCTCCTTGCTTGTTGATGTGGAATATCGCCACTTGTCCATCTGAGCCACCATTGATTGATTTTGCACGTGGTGATGGAAGGCCAGGAATATGGCCCAAAGCTCCAAGATGTTGATCTGCTGTAGACTGTCTATCTGCAACCAACTGCCCCGAGTGCAGAGGTGGTCGCAATGGGCTCCCCAACCTAAGAGGGAGGTGTCCATGGTGAGGACTCTCTGGGGGGATTGCCACCAGATGAGGGCATCTGTCAGTTTGGTGGTTCACCACCACTCTGCCTCGTAGCCGGCCTAGGTCCACTGGGAGCAGAAGCCCCATAGAGTCGCCCTCATGTGAAGACGAACATCCGAGGTAACGAACTGTGGACACCACATGACCCAACAGGTAGAGCAGAAGGCAAGTGGACACCGAGTGGCCCTGTCCTGAGGGAGGAAGGCTCTGGCCCAAATAGTGTCTAGTCTTGCCTGTAAAAACTCCAGACACTGTGTTGGGAGGAGATGGACTTTGGGTGATTTATCACGAAACCCAAGTGCTGCAGGATGAGGATGGTGCGCGCTGTTGCGTGTTGCCACACAGCTGCCGAGGTGCTTCTTATGAGCCAGTTCTCTAGGTAAGGGAAAACAAAGGCCCCCTGGAGAAGAAAGTAGGCCATGACTACTGTTAAACACTTGGTGAATACCCTGTACTGGTAGTGGCCGTCTCCCACCACAAACCTGAGGTATTTCCTGTGGCTGGGATAGATGAGGATGTGGGTGTAAGCATCCTTTAGGTCCAAGGAGTATAGCCAGTCTCCCAGCTGGAGATATGGCAGCAATATTCCAAGGAAAAGCATTTTGAACCTCTCCTTCACCCAGAATTGTTTAGATCCCGCAGGTCCAGAATGGGCTGGAAGCCTCCGGTCCTCTTGGGTATGAGGAAGAACCAGTAGTAGAAACCTTTGCCCCTGAGGTTTGCAGGCAGCAGTTCCACCACCCTGTCCTCGAGAAGGCCTGCAAGCTCCTGCATTAGCAAGGTCTGGTGGAGGGAAGTCCTGGAGGGCTCTCCCGTAAAGAATAGAGGGGACACCTGTGCCAGGTGGAGGTGATAACCCTCCCTCATCACCTGCAGTGCCCAGGAGTCGGTGGTGATGGATGGCCACTGGTGGACATAGAGAACCAGACACCCCCCTGTGGACTGCTGGGCTGGGCCTCCTGGGGGAAGAGAGGCTATGACCAAGGAGTCAAAAACTCCCACCAGGCTGGGCCAGTCTCAATGCCTGGGGTTTGGGAGCCTTAAGCTTATGAGGGCCATACCCTTGTTCCTTGGCCTGTTGACACTGGTGGGGAGCTGGGAAGGCCTGGTACTGAGAGTAGTTTCCATAAGGCTTCCTCTTCTTCAGGTAGAAGGACTTTTTACCCAAAAGCTTTCATAGAGAAGGGTCAGTGGTCGTCTTGGAGAGCGTAGTTCTAGTCTGAAACTCTAACTCCAACTCTGCAGCCTTATCAATCATGGGTTTGCCGAAGAGATTCTCCCCCCGGCAAGGGACATCGACCAGCTTGTCCTGAACCCATTGCTCCAGGTCAGAAGACTGTAGCCAAGCCTGGCGTCGGGCACCAATGCCCGCCACAGCTACTCTAGCGGCCACAGGCTGCCTGAGTCATAAACTTGGAGCCCTCTCTGACACTTGAGGCCAGGTCCTGAACTGCTGGAGGGGTTCCTCGGAGAGACCAGCCAAGAACCCGGTGGGTTCCTTTGCCAGGACCCTTAGGTACATGCGCATATAGAGCTGGCATGCCTGAATTCGGCCAATAAGCATCGAACCCTAGTAGCACTTCCTGCCCAGGGCATCCAAGTTGTGGACCTCCCTACCAGGAGAACAGAGGAGTTCATGTTTTGGCTCTTGAGCCAATGCATGACTGACGCCACCACCATGAAGTTGTGTGGCAGCTGTGCTTTTTGGAAGCCAGGGCTCTGACAGACCCAGTATATCGAGTCCAGCCATCTGCTCACTATGGGCACCAACGCAGGGGTCTCCCACATGCAGATGAGCAACTGTTCCAAGATCCGGGGAATGAGCACTGTGAGTGCCTCTTTCAGAGGGCCCTCTTACTGGAGGATCTCGAGTTCCTCTGTCCAAGGGTCGTCCTCCAACTCTGTGTCGAAGGCTAGTGCCTTGGCCATGTTCCGCATGAAGTCAAGGAAAGCCATATCCTCAGGTGGGGACAGGCACCAGGTCTAAGGGGGAGACGGGTCAGAAGGCACATCCCGGTGATGATGGGTGTCGGGGATTCCTTGTTCTCCGTCTCCCAATCCAACTCATAGTCGGTAGAGGCATCGAGGACTGTCTGAGTTCAGGGTCAAGTACCAAGCCAGACTGTCCCTGCCCCCTGGAAGCTCTGCAGTTGGACCCGTGGGCAGGCATCAGGGATGACCTCAGTCCCAAGGATCAGGATTGGTGTCAAGGACCATCTCCAGGGTAGTGGTGCTCGAGAAGCAGCTCAACATCCAGGGAACTCCTTGATGTCAAGGGCCTGGTAATTGGGAGTAATGACCTGGAAGAACCGGGCATCAGAGCCGTTGCTGGGTCATAAGGGCAGACAAACTGCACTCCAAAGCCACCTTCCTGATCTCGAGGCCAGATGACTCCACAGCCTTTGGTGTGGGCACCGAGGGACTCTGGCCCGGCTCCATCAAGGGTGAGTCCTTAACCAGAATGGCCTCGGGGGTCCGAGGCCAGTCACAAGATGCTGATGATTCCCGTCTGGGTATTTTGGTCGGCCGCTCTCCCTCCTTCCCTTCAGACTCGCAATGGGGGATGCAGGTCTGGGGCCTGTGGGACATGCCCACTTTCCCAGACTAGTCAGTCGATCCTGCCTTTGAGGGTTTCTGGTTCTTCTTGGGCTCCTCCTCTGGGGTGTTCCAACTGGAGGACTCGTGGCCTCAAGGCTCTGAGGCAGCACAATCTCCCCGGTTCCAAGGTTCCGAAGGGGGCCCTGGAGCTCAGTGACGCTGGAGACTCCGCTGCAGAGTCCGTCTTATGAAAAAAGGACTCCCACTGCTGCTGACGGCTCTTAATGACCTTGGTGGTCATCTTCGTGCAGAGACTACAGTCTAAGGGGCCATGGTCTGGCCGAGGCAGTGAAGGCAGCAGTCATGTGGATCGGTGCGCAACATGATATGGGTGCATTGGTTACAGTGTTTAAAACCAATGGAAGATGCCATAGTGGGGAAGACTGCCCTTGCAAGGTCGAAAGCCTCAGGCCCAGCCAGGGAAAAAGGCACAAAGCTGGTTGAAACTCAAAAAGAGAACAAAAATGGACCCGAGACGCGATGCCAAGGCAAGCGAGTTCAGAGAGGTGGGAAATGGAACCGGTACATGAGCAGAGAAAAAGAAAAATGTAAGAGGAAAAAAACAACACTTTTTCCGGGGAAAACACACACCCTCATCTAGTGGACTCTGCGGGAGAAAAAAGGAGACTGAGGCAAGATAGCACCCTTAGGTGGGAAGGGGACCACGCACGCGTGGTGCATCAACCAAAGGCTTTCTCTGAAAGCTGGAGAGAAGCTACCACACAGGCTCCGTCGGCACCAATATCACCCATATGTAAGGGCTGACTTCCTCCTGTTCCCAGAGAAAGGCACAATAAAGTAGCATGTCTCATTCACTGGAAACTTTGTAAACACTGCATCACTGTGCCAGAAAATCTTTGGGATCATGATCTTAAGAGAATTATGGAGAACAAAGAGGTTATGATAACCTGGGATACCTGGATGCAAGGAAGCCAGGCAAAATGGTAAAGGAGACCACCACCAGAATTGTATTGTTTATAGAGGTGTCCATGCCAAGTGACTATTCTGTGAAACATGTTGAGAGAGAAGATCTTCAGATACCAAGAAATGCAGTCAGAGACCAAGAAAATGTGACAGAAAGGTACCAAGCTATTTCCCATCGTGTTGGGTGCCACAGGCTTGGTTAAGAACAATTTCCAAGCACAGCTTGATAAATTACCCTTACATGCTGCATCATGCCAAAGAAAGCCGCCTCCTGGAGTTCATAAGATCTAAGTACTACACCGAGCATTAGCAGAAAATTTGAGATACTGAGATCATACGTCACATAACCTGCCATAAGAATGAGATTCATGACCGTCACGGTATTCACAAAACTAGTATTCACAAAACTAACCCATTTGGAGAAATTGCCCCTATATTACTAGAAAAAGAAGGGTAATATTGAAGATGGGGGAAGATATAAGACCTGCACAGAATGTAAATTGTGAGAGGAAAGAAAGAGGAAATCTAGGTGGGAGCACCAGAAGAAGGGCATACATAGAAAAAGAAAGAGAAGCCTCAGAAATGAACAGAAGAAGAAAAGATAATGCAGAAAAAAAGAAAGTCTAGAAAAGAGCACCAGAAGAAAGGCTAAGTACAGTGGGAAGGAGGGGATAGAGAAAAAACACAGAATTGCATGTTACCCAGTTCTAGGAGTGAGATTTTAAGCTAGTCCTGGATTTCTCATAATCTCATTCTGATGCATTATAGGACCTGCAGGACTTATTCCAATGAATAAAATCAGGAACTACAAATACCATACTGCATTGCAATGCAAATTTAAAACCAGAACTGCCAAAAAAACTCACTCCTGGAACTGGGTAACTAGGCAACTCTGGAAACACAAGAACTGAAGTAATGAGAAAGAGAGAAGGGATCTGAAAATACAAGAAAGAAGGTTGATAAGAAAAAGACTTGGAACAAAATACTAGAAGGAAGTCTAAAGTGGAGATGGAGCCAAGATATCTGGCAACGCAGGAAAGAGATAAACAAAGGGCAGGCCAAGAAGTCGACTAAAGAGGAAGAAGAGAGCTGAAAGACCTGGAGATGGAAGGAATTACAGGCTGAGTTCCTAGTCTATGTGCTGGGTTCCGGGTGAGAGAAAGATTGCCCATGTTAAATGTCTAAAAAGCATGACAACTAAGAACTAGTCCACCACCTGTAATAAAAGGAGCATAAGAACATAAGATATGCCATACTGGGTCAGACCAAGGTCCATCAAGACCCAGTATCCTGTTTCCAACAGTGGCCAATCTAGGTCATACGTACCTAGCAGTTTCCCCAAAAGATATAGGTTCCAAAATGCTTGTATTGGGTCAAGCAATGATATCCTGGGTCCCTTCTTAATAATGGTTTATGGACCTTTCCTCCAGGAACTTGTCCAAACCTTTTTTTAAACCCAACTACACTAACAGCCTTTACTGCATCTTCCGGTAACAAATTCCAGAGTTTGATTACACGTTGAGTGAAAAAATATTTTCTTTTATTAGTCTTAAATAGTTTACCCTGTAGCTTCATTGCATGTCCCCTAGTCTTTCTATATTCTGATAACGTAGACAATCGATCTACGTTTACCCGTTCCACTCCATTCATTAATTTATAGACTTCTATCGTATCTCCCCTCAGCCATCTCTTTTCCGGGTTAAAAAACCCTAACCTTTTTAGCCTGTCTTCATAGGGGTATCCTTCCATCCCCTTTACCATTTTGGTGGCTCTTCTCTGAACCTTTTCTAATAACGCTATATCTTTTTTAAGATACGGCAACCAGAATTGCACACAATATTCAAGGTGCGATCTCACCATGGAACGATGTAGAGGCATTATAATATTTATTATTTACATTCTCTTATATACCGCGCTATTCTGCATCAGTGCGGTTTACATTGAACAAACTGAAATTACATTGAACAGGGCATTATAACTTGGAGATAACTATTTTACAGGGAACATGGGCTATGGAGGGTTAAGTGGCTTGCCCAAGACCACAAGGAGCACCTGTGGGACTAGAAACCCCAGTCCTTCCGGGCCAAGGTTGCTGTCCTCTAGTGGGATTTGAACCCCCGACCTTCCGGCCTGAAGTACCTTGCCCCAACCACTAGGCCACTCCTCCACTCCATAAGATTTGTTTTATTTTACATTCCTTTCCTTATGATACCTAGCATTCTATTTGCTGCCGCAGCACATTGGTCTGAGGGTTTTAACATGTTATCCACAATGACGCCTAAATCTTTTTCCTGGGTGGTGGTTCAGAATGTAGAACCTTGCATCGTGTAACCATAGTTTGGGTTGTTCTTCCCTAGGTGCATAACTTTGCACTTGTCCACATTAAATTTCATCTGCCATTTTGATGCCCAGTCTTCCAATTTATCAAGATCCTCTTGCAATTTTCCACAATCCTCTTGGGTTTTAACAACTTTAAATAGTTTTGTGTCATCTGCAAATTTGATAGCTTCACTCATTATTCCCTTTTTCAGGTTATTTATGAATATGTCAAAAAGCAGCGGACCCAGCACAGATCCCTGGGGTACACCACTATTTACCTTTCTCCATTGAGAAAATTGGCCATTTAGCCCTACCCTCTGCTTTCTATCTTTTAACCAGTTCCTGATCCACAATAGTACACTGCCTCCTATCCCATGACTCTTTAGTTTTGCCAAAAGTCTCTGATGAGGGACATTGTCAAAGGCTTTCTGAAAGTCCAAATCCACTATATCAACCGACTCACCTTTGTCTACCTGTTTATTCACACCTTCAAAAAAACATAACAGATTAGTAAGACAAGATCTTCCTTGTCTAAAGCCATGTTGGCTGTCAACCATTAAGCCATGACTATCTACATGTTCAGCAATTTTGTTCTTTATGATGATTTCTACCATTTTTCCCGGTACTGATGTCAGGCTCACCGGTCTGTAGTTTCACGGTTAACCCCTGGAACCCTTTTTAAAAATTGGTGTTACGTTCGCCAGCTTCCAATCTTCAAGTATTACAGATGATTTTAATGATAGTTCACAGATTACTAATAGCAGGTATGCAATATCACATTTCAGTTCTTTCAACATCCTTGGATGTGTAAATCATCTGGCCCAGGTGATTTGCTACTCTTCAGTTTATCTAATAGTTGTAATACATCTTCCCAATGTATCGATATTTCCTTCAATTCTTCCGCACCTTTAAATACTACTTCAGTCATGGGTAGCATCCCTAAGTCATGGGTCATTGATGACATTGAAATAAATCAAAGACAATACTGTGCAGCCAAAATTATTACAGAAAGAATTCTGCAATCAAAATGCAAGCCCAGAAGCAAAAAAAGGAAAAAAGATATCAACTCTTTCTTGGAAAAAGTGCATGAAAGGAAAAATACAATCATTGCATGCAGAGGAATCCCTAATAGATGGGTATCTAAAAGGATTAAAGATCAAAGATATTGAGGAAGATACAAAACATCAAACTGAAACATGCTACATTTAAGACCTTAAATTCATATGCTCCAACAATAAATTGAAAGTAGCAGCAGAGCACACAAGCTGCGAAGATAAGAAGTGAATTAGAAAAGAGATATAAAAATAAACTAGAGAGAACCCAAAAACAGTTCTATAGGGAAAGAACATTAGTATGATAAAAACATCAACATTCAAATTGAAACAGAAATCCTTGGAGAAAACCTTACAAAGACCCTGTAGAGCACAACCGAAAAGCAAAGAACAGTTACCTTGTACTGTATATGGGAGAATTTAGAAAGGCAAATGTCCAACCTATGGAATGGCCTGAAGTCAGAAAAGAATGGGAAAGCAGGTTAAAAAGAATTCCAAACTGGAAGAACCCTGGGCCAAATGGAGTGACCAATATTTGGCTCAAACAGTTAACATCATTCCACCAAGACCTGGCAAACTACAAAAATCAACTGGTCAGTCAGCCATATTTAACACCGCAATGGCTTATATCAGGACGGGGACACACTTCCTAACAAAGGGGGAGCCAAATAATATTCCAAAGATTGCAAACCGATAACCTCTCTACATACAATATATAAGCTGTTAATTTTTTTTTTATACCGCGCTCTTTTTAGAATCAGTGCGATTTACATGTATACTAACAGGTACTTTTTATTCCCTTGTCCCCGAAGGGCTCACAATCTAAGTGTACCTGAGGCAATGGAGGGTTAAGTGGCTTGCCCAAGGCCACAAGGAGTAGCTATGGGACTAGAGACTCCAGTCCCTCCGGTCTGAAGTTGCTTGTCCCCATGCGGGACTTGAACCCCCGGCCTTCGGTAACCTGTCCCAACCACTGAGCCACTCCTCCCTAATAGATAAAGACAGAATATATGATCTTATCAAACCCAGCATCATCACGGCAATAAAGCAGGTGGTCAATAAGAAGGGGCCGTATAGAACCAAAGACCAGTTAATGCTGAATAAAGTTATCATGGGTAGTGCTAAGAATAGCAGAAATCTCAGTATAATATGGATTGACTATAAGAAAGCATAGTTACTCACTTCTAACAGGTGATCTCCGGGAACAGCAGGAATTTAGTCTTCACAAATGGGTATCGGTACCGACGGAGCCTGCGTGGGAACGCTCCCCAGCGTCCAATAGGAAAGCTTTTGGGAGCATCCCACAGCGCCTGCGTGCTGCCTTCCCGCCTTACCCAACTGTCCCTCTCCAGTTGAGTTTAAAGCTGAGACAAAGAGAGAGGGAAAGAGAGAGAGATAGAGAGATACAACTAGGGGAGGTGGGTGGGTTGTGAAGACTAAATTCATTCTGTTCCCGGAGATCACCTGTTACAGGTGAGTAACTATGCTATCTCCAGGAACAAGCAGGAATGTAGTCTTCACATATGGGGACTCCCTAGCTGCAGATGCCAGGGAGAAGGCCCCAGAAGTTGTGTGCCCCTGTAAAAGAGCTCCACTTCCCCCCATGGATCTCTGGCATCCTACCAGGGATGGTGGGTAGGAGCTGATTAAGTCTGGAACAGGTATTGAAGAACAGCCTGACCAAACAAGGCATCCCGGCGGGAGTCCTTGTCTAAGCAGTAATGGGTTGTGAAGGTATGAACCGAAGCCCAAGTAGCTGCTCGACAGATGTCGTCGATAGACACAAAGTGAAGATGAGCCATTGAGGCTGCCATGGCTCTCCGATTGTGAGCTGTGACATGGCCTTCAAGATGAAGGTTCTTACTCTCATAGGCAAAATGATATACACTGTGCAATCCAGCTGGACAGTGTTCTTTTGGAAACTGGAAGTCCCAAATGACTAGGATCAAAAGCAACAAAGAGTTGAGAGGACTTTCCATGTTGCTGTGTCCTTTGCAAGTAAAAGGCCAAAGCCCTTTTACAGTCCAAAGTATGAAGATTCCTTTCTGCATTTGAGGTGTGAGGCCTTGGGAAGAATACAGGAAGGTAAACCGCTTGGTTTAAATGAAAAGGTGACACTACCTTTGGCATGAAGTGTGGATGAGTCCTAAGGACTCATGATGGAACCTTGTATAAGGAGGATCAGCCACCAACGCTTGCAATTCACTGAAGTGAGGTGCTGATGTGATTGCACTGAGAAAGATAACTTTCCAGGAAAGGAATTTCAAAGAGGTAGTGGCTAATAGTTCATAAGGCGGTTTCATGAGCTGCCCAAGAACCAGATGTAAGTCCTATGCCACCGGTGGTGGCTTAATTGGAGGCTTAGTTAAAAGAAGACCTCTCATAAATCTCGCTATGAGAGGAAATAAGTTGTCCATTGAGAGGCTTAAAAGAAGCTGCAATAGCACTCAAATGGACTCTCACGGAATTGGTCTTAAGCCCTGCATTTGATAAATGAAGGAGGTACTACAGTAATGACTCCAGAGGTATCGCAAGAGGGTTAAGACCCTTCTGCGAGCACCATATGGAAAACCTTTTCCACTTAAATGCATAAGAGTGTCTTGTGGAAGGCTTCCTGGAACCATAAAGGATATCCTTTTCCTGCTGGGAAAGGTTAAGACCTTGAAGTTCTAGGCTTTCAGCAACCAGGCCCTGAGATGCAGAGACTGGGGATTGGGATGCCACAGCATCCCATCCTCTTGAGAAAGGAGATTTGGAGCAGATCCTAAATCCAGAGGCGGAGCTTGAGAGAGATGTAGGAGCAGAGGGTATCACATTTACCATGGCCAACGTGGAGCTATGAGAATCATATGACCTCTGTCTCTCTGAAGCTTCAACAGGGTTTTGGGAATTAGGGGAACGGGTGGAAAAGCATACATGAAGTCCTGACCAAAATGGAGGAGGAAAGCATCCCTGGCCTGACAACCCTGAGCCGGAATTCTGAAACAGAACCGGGGAAGTTTGGCATTCAGAGGACTTGCAAAAAGGTCTATATCCGGAGTTCCCCAAATTTGAAAAATCTTGGCCACCTGGTCTGCATGGAGAGACCATTCGTGTGGAAGCAGAACGCGACTGAGTCTGTCTGCCCGAGAGTTTTGAATGCCTGGAAGATACACTGCAAGGAGATGAATCTGATGCTCTCTGACGAGGGCCCATAGTCGCAAAGCTTCATTGCAGAGAGACAGAGAGCCTGTTCCGCCCTGCTTGTTCACATAGAACATAGTTACTTGATTGTCCGTTTGAATTAGGACTGTCTTGTAGCTGAGCTGGGTGTGGAATACTCGAAGAGCAAGGAAAATTGCTCTGAGTTCTAGGAGATTGATGTGTAGATAGGCCTCCTATGGAGTCCAGGTACCCTGGGTAGAGGCCTTGCAGGTGGGCTCCCCAACCCACCTGTGAAGCATCTGTTGTTAGAGTGGCCTGGGGTGGGGGTTGCTGAAAAGGAGACCCCACCAAAAGGTTTTGGGGTGATTGCCACCATTGGAGACACAAAATAAGGCGATCTGAGTTTGCTATCTTGTATGACAGGCAATCTGACGCCTGAGTCCACTGAGTGAATAAAGTCCACTGGGCTGCCCTCATATGGAGGCGAGCATAAGGAACCACATGCACGGTGGATGCCATGTGGCCTAGCAACTGTAACATTTCCTGAGCAGTGAGGTGAGTCTTTAGCACTGCTTCGGAAGCTAACTGCACAATGCGAAGGCAGCAGGGCTGTGGAAGATAGGCCCTTGTCTGTCTGGTATCCAGCAGAGCTCTTATAAACTCTAGGGACTGAGTGGGAGCAAGGTTGGATTTTGGGACGTTTATGACAAGTCCCAAATACTGAAGGATGCGCATTGTGTGAGAGAGGGCAACCCTGGCCTCTGGCTCTGAAGGGGCTCGAATGAGCCAGTCGTCTAAGTAAGGGAAGACGAATATTCCCAGGGTGCGGAGACATGCTGCCACCACAACCATGCATTTTGTGAACACCCTTGGTGCAGAGGCCAGGCCAAAAGGAAGAACCCTGTATTGGTAGTGCTTCCCTTGAAATAGAAAGCAAAGGAACTTTCGGTGAGTTGGATGGATGAGAACATGAGTGTACGCATCCTTGAGATCTAGAGAACAAAGCCAATCCTGACTCTGAAGGTATGGCAGCAGAGTTCCTAGAGAAATCATTTTGAACTTCTCTTTGAACAAGAATTTGTTCAATTCTCTGAGGTCTAAAATGGGTCTGTGTTCTCCTGTTTTATTTGGAATAAGGAAATAGGGGGAGTAAAACCCTGTACCCCGTTGGGGAATAGGTACCTCTTCTATTGCTCCTCGAGCAAGGAGCACAGTGACCTCCTGACCTAACTGGTCATTGAGAGAGGTCTGAGAATTGAACTGTCTTACCACTGCAGGAGGGGGAATGCTGAGGAAATTAAGCTTGTACCCCCCTCTTATAATAGACAGAGTCCAATTTTCTGCTGTTATCTGACCCCATCTGGGGGCAAAATGACATAACCTTCCTGGGATGGTGGAGGGTTCTGGGCCGTTCAGGGCCAAGAAGGCAAAGTTCTCCAGATAGGGGTCAAAGCCCCTGTGGAGGCTGAGTCTGCTGTGCCGGTTGAGGCTTAGCTGCTTTTGTCTTTCTTTGCCTAGGTTGTTGCTGTCCCTTTTGGGCAGACTGACCTAAACGATGCCCCTGCTGGGTATAGGAGTGATAAAACTTCTTCTTACTGAAGAATGGTTTCTTATAGGATTTTTTCCTTGCAGGATCAGCTGTAGATTTAGACAATCTATCCAAAGTGATACTGTCAGCATCTATCTCATTAGCTTTTTCTTGCCAAAGAAATTCTCTCCTGTGCAAGGAATATTCCCTAGTTTATCCTGTACCCAAATTTCCAAGTCAGATGCCTGGAGCCAGGCAATCCTACTTGCACCTATGGCAATGGCAAAGGTTCTGCTTATGCACTCAAAGCAGTCAAAGGCTGCACGATTCACAAACTTGGAAACATCCTGGGCATGTTTGACAAGGGCGAGGTAATCTTGCTTCTTACCATCAGGAAGGAGAGGGCTCATAAGCTCTAAATCTCCTGTGACCTTCTTAAGGAACATCCCCATATACAAGATATAGGAACTGATCCTAGCAGAAAGCATGGAAGCCTGGAAGGTTCGACGTCCAAAGGCGTCAAGAGTCCTGCACTCACATCCTGGAGGATTAGATGCATGCCTTTTTGCACTCTTTATCTTTCTCATAGCAGATTCCACCACCATGGAATGGTGTGGTAATTGAGTTTTCTGAAACCCAGGACAAGGAGGAACTTGATACATGGTGTCGAGTCTTCGAGAGTGAGGAGATGTGGTTAGAGGTGTTTCCCACATCCTTAACATTAGATCATGCAAGATCTCATTAATAGGTAAGGTAGCTGCCTCCTTGGGAGCTTTAGGGTATTTCAGGATTTCTAATTCATTTACCCTAGGCTCTCCGGGTGATCGTGCAAAGCACGGTACCGATCAAAGTCAGCATCGGAGTGGGCCGGTACCGACTTGTCTGCCGGATAGATACGCATGACTCGGTCCCGATAGAATACCTGCCGATGTCGATGGAGTCTGTGCCGGTGCCGGTACTGGTTGAATTGTCTGAAGCGGTTTCAGGGGCATCGAGGTGGTGAGAAGAGCTGCCAGACTGCATTCAATAGCCAAGAATTTCTGGTCTATCGACGCTGCCAATGCTTGGGTATCGGTACCGGATGAAGCAGCCAGTACCCCAGAGCATGGCACCAGTAGTTCTGCTGAGGTTGAAGCCTTGAGAACATCCTGGCGCCCCGTTAGTGCTTTGGAAGCCGAAGCCTCCCGCCGGGGCAATTTTGCCGGTGAAAGTCCCTCAAGGGCAACACCAGAGGCATCTTGATGTTTAGAAGGAGATCTACCCTTTGAGGACCGGCTAGATTTATGTTTAGTTACCTGAGATCCATGGGAGGAAGACAAAGCCCTGGAAGACGTCGATGCCACGGAGGCTGCATTGGAGGGAAAAAGAGTGCTAAGCTTAGCAGCTCGGTTCTGCTGGCCCCTTTTCGACATCATCCCACAGGCAACACACTCTGAAATAGAGTGGTCAGGACCTAAACGTTTGAGGCACCAACTCATGGGTGTCGGTGACGGAGATGGTACTGCCACACTTAGAACACTTTTTAAAACCCGAAGCGGGCTTTTCCATTGTGAGGAAAAGGTTGGGCCTAGTGCCCAAAATGGCGCGTGGCACCTGAAGAGAAAATTACTGGAAAGACTCCAGAAAAAAGTGTTTTGGTTTTTTTTAAAGAAGAAAGGAAAGAACCACCGCCGGTACTGGTGTAGTGTCGAGGGAAGGCAGACGCAACCCCAAAAAAAGAAGAATAGAAGAGATTTTTTTCTGCAGTGACAGGATGTGCAACCTGTCGGCTCCGCGGAAAATGAAGAACTGGAGAGGGACAGTTGGGAAAGATGGAAAGGCAGCACGCAGGTGCTGTGGGATGCTCCCAAAAGCTTTCCTATTGGACGCCGGGGAGCGTTCCCGCACAGGCTCCGTTGGTACCGACGATACCCATATGTGAAGACTACATTCCTGCTTGTTTCTGGAGATAACCTTTAATAATGTCCCACATTCTTGGCTAATAAATTGCCTTGATATGTAGAAAATAAACTCTGACTTGATCAAGTGCATCGAGTTCAACATAAAAATGCGGCAAACCATGCTCCATTTGAAGTCTGAAGATGGTCACTTCGTCTTTCCTAATATCAAGATCCAATAAAGACTGTCAGGGAGACTGCCTATTGCTACTTTTGTTTCATACAGCACTTAATCCACTGCATATTGCTACTTTTGTTTCATACAGCACTTAATCCACTCTCATCAACTCTTTGTGATACAGATTTAGCCTTCATCCTAAAGATGGTAACAACCCAGAGGTAGCATCATACTTATTGGTTGAGAAGACTTTTGGACTTGACAGATGTGCTATGGCAACAACCTTCCTTAGAGGAAAATTGAGCTTTGACTGGGTGACCAGGGAGTTGGACCGAGGGAGAGCCCTAGATGTGATGTATTTGGATTTCAGTAAATCCTTTGACACTGTTCCTCACAGGCGACTTATGAACAAACTGAGCACCCTAGGGATAGATCCTAAAGTTACTGCTTGGGTTAGAAATTGAGTGGGAGGCCGCAAAGAGTACAGGTAAATGGAGCTCACTCTGATGAGAAGGAGGTTACCAGTGGTATGCCCCAGGGATCTGTCCTTGGTCTGATTCTTTTTAACATCTTTGTTAGTGATATAGCGGAAGGGCTGTCGGGTAAACTTTGCCTCTTGGTGGATGATACCAAAATCTGCAATAGAGTAGACACCCAGGAAGGTATAGATAAGATGAGGAGGGATTTAGCTAAGCTTGAAGAATGGTCTCGAGTCTGCCCTTAGAAGCCAGTTGTCTAAGTATGGGAACAGAAAGATCCCCAAGGTTCATAGGCAGGCCGCCACAACAGCTTAGCACTTTGTGAATACCCTAGGTGCTGAGTCAAGTCCGAAAGAAAGGACTCGGTACTGACAGTGGTTGCCTTGAAAAACAAATGAGGAACTTTCTGCATTCTGGGTGAATGAAGATGTGTGTGTAGGCATCCTTTAGATCCAGAGAGCATTGCCAATCGTTTTGTTTGAGGTATGGCAGGAGAGTGCCTAGAGAAATCATCCTGAATTTTTCTTTGATGAGAAATTTGTTGAGATCTCTGAGATCTAGCATAGTCCTGTAATTTCCTGTCTTCTTTGGAATTAGGAAATATCTGGAGTAGAATCCCTGGCCCTGTTGGGCAGAGGATACCTCCTCGATGGCTCCTTGTTCTAGCAGGGAGAGTATCTCCTGATGGAGCAAGGAGGAGTGAAGGGGATCCAGGGAGAGTTGTCCCACAAAGTGAGTGGGGAGAGCAAGTCTGGAACTTTAGTTGTAGGCCCTGACTGACTAAATGTAGGATCCAGTACTCAGAGGTGATACTGATCCAACAGTGTGCAAAAATGCACTAGCCTCCTTTGGGATCCTGGATGGAGGAGGGAGAATGATGGGAGAATTAGCCATGCTCTCTTTGAAGAAGTCAAAAACTCTGAGATTGTTGAGTAGAAAGGACAGGCTGTGGTTTGGAGACCTTGGGTTTCCTGATCTGCTTTTGACCTGGTTGTCTCTGCTGTTGTGGGGCAGCATAATCAGCATAGGCCTGATATGGAGGCAATGTTCCCTCTAATTTTCTGTAGGCTGTGTGCGCATAAAATGTCAGCTGTGCAACTTTTGAAGGAAGGTTACATTTTTGTGTGCCACATAACGACACTCGGAGTTATATACCTTAAAATTTGACTACACGTCAGAATACAGTATGTACACCACATTGATTGCACTAGAAAATATTGTAGAACTTGTGAAAACCATAAATACACAACAACTTTTAAATTTTAAGACATCTGTGTTGTTTTCTATCAGAATCAGAACCGTAATTTTTGTGCGCTCTGTTATAAAGTATGTGCGCTCACTCGGTGAGGTGTGTGCGCGCGCACACGCGCACAGCTTAGAGGGAACAGTGTATGGAGGGTAATACTTCTTTTTCTTAGGGAAGAATGGCTTTTTGGTGGAAGACTTCTTTTTATGTTGTTTTGTTTGTTTTAGCATGCTTGATATACCGCCTTTCAAATAAGGCGGTTTACAAAATTCAAATAATATCGAAATGGGCCATAGGCACCGAAAAAATATTACATCAATTAGACAGGAAAGTAGGAGTCAGAGACAAGCATGCAAACAAGCACAGAGAACATGACTGAGAGAAAATACACAAGACTAGATCTGGGCAGTGTGTCAGTCGAATGCTTTATTAAAGAGAGAGGTTTTTAACTGAGTCTTAAAGGAGCGGTAGTTTTGTTCCAGGTGTAGCGAGGGGGGGAGGGAGTTCCACAGTGCAGGGCCAGTAAAGAAAAATGCAGAAGTGCGGGTAGACTGGAGATGCGCATGTGAGAGGGAGGAGAAGTGAAGCCGGTTGATATGTATGGACCGGGGGGAACAAGTAGGAGTATGAAATTGTAATAAATCAGAGAGGTACTGTGGGGTGTGAGTGTATATAGCCTGATGGACGAGCGTGAGAAGTTTGTAATGGATATTGTGGCGCTCGAGCCCCTACCAGGCGGCTGCCTAGTAGGGACGGGTAGCCACCTAATATCTTTTCCTAAGCTTGTAGTTGTGTGAGGAATAATGAGCCAAGTGGTTTATCAAAGCGCACAGGAATTTATTCAGCTTCCTTGCTGGTAAGTGGATACAAATTCTTCAAGCACATTTATTCTCCAGACAAAAGAAAAATAACGGATAACTTCTCCCATAAACAAATGTCCAAAACAGAGTACAGCGAATTCAACCATACAAGCTTCTGCCCCAGTCTTTCACTGTTTAACGTTTCTGCACATGAAGGAATATGCCCTTCTTTTTAAAACTCTTCAAACAGGCTGTCAGCTTATTCAAGGCCGTTGCAAACACCAACAGTTTCAGCTGTTCAACCCCAACTGAGTTACTGCCAATAAGCTTCAAAGGAAAGACTCTTAGGCCCTTTTTAATTATATGACTCCTTCTATCCTTTCTTTCAGCTTCAGAACTACCTTCACACCTATAGTAGCGTTCTTAAAGGTTCAACTGTTTCTGGCTTACACTAATTCACCTTAGTGCATGCATCACATTCCATCTCTGAAACACTGGAAGTTACATCACCCTCTTTGGCTTCAACCTCCATGCTCTCAGCTGAGCTGTAGCAGGGTTCTGCTTGGAAACGCTCAGGAACTTTCTGTTTTAAAGTTTTCAACAGGTCAAACAACCTCTCCCACTTTCTTGCCCTCCCTTCTCTGGGCAGGTCTCCTATGGGGTGTTCTTGTTTAACCTTCCTGGTGAAACATTTCTTTCTACGCTGTGTTATCTGGGGTACAACAGTTTCATCAGAGTCAGAACAGGAAACACACTTTAAAGGCCTTACTGCCTCCCCTCTCCTACCTTGGGGTCTTGGTGCAGTATTCTCTTGGTTGGAACTTCGGCCAGTCAGGACTCCCTCTGCCTCAGAGTAGGGCAGAAACTTTTGGTAAAACTTTCCCGCTCTCTTGCCAGGGTAGGTGGTTCTCTCCCAAGAACCTTCCCTATGTCCTCTGTGGCTACTGTGCTGACTATTGTGGCTTCCTTTGTACCTTCTTTGGCTGCCTTTATAGCTGTTCCTTTCTCTGCTGCTCCCTTTGGCTGCAAAGCTCCTTTGTCCTTTGGCTACAGGGTTGTTCTCCCTGGACCTTCTGGAACTTGGACTGGAACCTGAGCTGCAACTCCCACTTGGACCTGGACTGCAACTCCGACAGCAACTGCCACTGCAACTGCGTCTCCAACCGTGTCTCGCCCTGTGTCTCCAACCGTGTCTCCCCCTGTATCTCCAACCGTGTCTATCTCTGGTGTTTGTTTGCTCCAATTTAAAGATTGAGCAGGGCAACTCCCTTCCTGGCCCTGCCCATCTGTACCTCCCACTCCTATCTATGGTTGACCTGGAGTGTGGGCGTGGCTTACAACTAGGTCTGCCCTCTAGGTTTCTCTCCGGGCTTCTGCTGTGGACTATGTGATCCTGTGTACCCATCCCCCGCAAAGAGAAAAAATTCTTCTTCTCTTCACTTTTTCGTGGCTGGGCTGCACTCTCCTTACCACAATATGTTGAGCCAAAGGGAGTCAGTGGAGATTAATAAGAAGGGGAGCGACATGTTCCCAGGGCGAGGAGTGAGAGATAAAACGTGCAGCAGTGTTCTGTATACGTTGTAGATGGAGTAGCTGGGATTTAGGGACACCGGAAAGGACAGAGTTACAAAAATCTAGACGAGAAATAACCAGAGACAGGATGAGAGTAGTGAGAGCCTGAGGTGTGAGGAAGGGACGGATGGCTCGAATTTGCCGAAGGAAGAAGGAGGTCCTAGTAATGTGGGATATGTGATCTCAGTAAGAGAGGTCTGAATCAAGAACACCCCCCCAGATACCGAAACTGTGAGACCAGTGGGATAGGGGAATCAGAAAAGGATGGAGCCAGTGAAGGAGGGGGACTGCCGTGGACGAACCAAATAGCCAGAGTTTTGGAGATGTTTAGGTGGAGACAATTTGAGACCAGCCAGTCAGCAACGGAAGACAGACAAGAATTAAGGGGCTTTTGGGGTGCAGGGTGCAGAAAGAGGAGGTATGATGTAAGAGAATAATATCGTCAGCATAATAGAAAGCAGAAAGGCCAAATTGTTGTATTAGTAGTGCAAGGGGTGCCATGAAAATATTAAAAAGCAGGGATGCTAATACAAAACCCTGAGGAACACGACAGTGCAAGGGAAAAGGATCGGAATGGGCATCAGACAGGGAACAAGGGAGGACAGAGCAGGACCGGTCAAAGAGATAAGAGTGAAACCATCTGTAGTCTTCCTTGGCAGCCTCTTCATAGAGAGGTCACCTGTTTCAATCTCTCCGACCTTTTCCTTCCACCTCTGATCAAAGAGGTTCTCACCGTTACAGGAGAAGTTGATTAATTTATCCTGGACCACTGTTCTAAGTCAAATGCCTGGAGCCATGCTGTTCTTCTGGCACCTATGCAAGCTACAATAGATCTGCTGTTAGCCTAAAAAGCATCAAATGCAGCCCTTGTTAAGAATTTCCGTGTATTCTGAGCATGGGTAACCAAGACCTGATGAGCCACCTGCTTATCAGGGGGTAACAAAGAGGTGAATTCTGATAAATCCCTCCACACATCTTTGAGAAACATTCTCATGTATAGCATGTATGAGTCAATTCTCGAGGCTAGCATGGTAGCCTGGAATGCTTGCCTCCCAAATGCATCTAGAGTTCTGGCCTCCCTGCCAGGAGGCACTGTGAAGTGATTCTTTTGACATTTGATCCTCCTCATGGCGGACTCCACAACCATGGAATGGTGAGGGAGTTGTGGCTTTTGGAAGGCTGGAGAAGGAGGAACCCTATATAGGGTATCCAGTCTCTTACTTACTGCAGTGTTTGACATGGGGGCCTCCCACATTTGAATCATTAAGTTCTTTAAGATGCTGTGCACCGGGAGGGTGGCCACTTCCTTCAGTGCCGAAGGATACTGGAGTATGTCAAGTTCCTTAGCCCTTGATTCTGTTTCTGTTGCTACTGAAACATTAAGAACTGCCGCCATGTCTTTTATGAAGTCTTGAATTACATGTCCTCTGCCGGGGAACGTCAATGTTCATAAGGAGGCGATGGATCCGATGGTACATCCCTGGGTGTATCGGACTATCAATTACACCTCAGATGCCTCCTCGAAATTGGATTCAGGAAGGAAATCAAAAAAACCTCTGTAAGATGTTCAATACCTTCTATGCTCTGATACTCATTGTTTGGATGTCAAGAGTATCAGGCCCAATGGAAGCAAGGATCTCGGTATCAGTTGCTCCAAGCTATATGAAGCAGGGGATGTCTGCAGTAGAGTGCCAATGGCTGTGGTCAGCGACGGTATCGATGGAACCAGTATCGGCTGCGGAGCTTCTCATGCTTTCACTGTAACAACTGCTAACAGTTTAGCAATGCTTTGTTTGATAGTGATGATCCTGTCATCCAATGATGGTACTGGAGGGAGGAGAGGCTCCAGACACAGAAGTGTTCAAATCCCACTAGAGGACAGCAACCTTGGGCCGGAAGGACTGGGGTTTCTAGTCCCACAGGTGCTCCTTGTGGTCTTGGGCAAGCCACTTAACCCTCCATTGCCCATGTTCCCTGTAAAATAGTTATCTCCAAGTTATAATACCTTGTTCAATGTAATTTCAGTTTGTTCAATGTAAACCGCACTGATGCAGAATAGCGCGGTATATAAGAGAATGTAAATAAATAAATAGAAGTGTAGGCCACAACTCCCGATGCCGGTATCGGGGGCTCCACCAAACCCTTGAATGGCTTTGGAGGGTGACACCTCCTGCCGGGGTTGTTTAGATGGACGGTCTGCATCAGAACGTGAAGAGTGGCGATGCTGGCGCTCTGTGTCTGAAGCAGACTTCAACCTGTAGGTTGATGACCTCAAAAACGACGCAGATGTCATCTTCTTTTTAAGCACTAGTGACTCCAAGCAATGCTTTCCCTTGTTGGTGAGGATTTAGAGGCAAGGCAAGATTTTGATGGAGTCTACGTCCCTGAGGATTGCAACGAAGGAGCTGAGTCTATAGGAAACAGCTTAGCCTTCTGTTTGTCCCAGTTCTTCTGACCTCTGGAAGTCATGTGGTGACAGGAGAGGCAGGAATCGACTTTGTGGTCTGGGCCTAAACACTTGAGGCACCAAGAATGCTCATCAGTGATGGAAATTGTACTGGAACACTTAAGAGCATTTCTTGAACTTCAGGGTTTCTCCATCTTTGAAAATAATATGGAGGTAAAATCGAATTGGGCAATGGTGCCCGAAGAGGCCATAGGCCTCAATTGGAAAAATAGTTTAAAAAAATAAAATAAAATTAGGTAAAAATAAGAAAAGCAAGCAGAACTGGAATCGAAGGGGAGTCGAATCGGTCGATGGGAAGGCAACTGGAGTACTTAGATGGTACTTTTGAAGAAATCTTTGAAGTCTCTAGACAAGGCTGACAGGGACAGGGTCCCGATGACTCTGCGGAAAAGACAACTGAGGAGACCAGGAGGGAAGGCAGCCATACATGTGTGGAGAAATGCTACCAAAACCATTCCTATTGGATGTTGGGGAATGTTTTCACGCCGGGCTCCATCAGTGCTGACGTCACCCATATATGAAAACTGACTTCCTGCTTGTTCCTGGAAATAAGAATGTCCTTAGTTGTCCCTACAGTAAGCCCAGGACTCTGGGATCAGCTTTCTCCAGCTGTTTGGAGACCGAGTTTACTGGGCTGGTGGGTAGTGCCAGCTGCCTATTTACACTGATGTCATCAAAGATGACATCCTCAGTCTCCAAGCTGCTGGTGAGAGGTAACAACCCAGAGACTGGGACTGGACTGGACTGGAGGGACGATAAGGAAGAAGAGATTCATACTCTTTGCCTTAATTATAGTACTGAAATAATTTTGTGCAAGTGGGTGTGAGTAGAGATGCCATCCTTTCAGAAAATGGTGAACTTAAACCTATGAACGAAAATTTTTGAAATGCAATTATGTAAACATAAGGTGGCGCCAGATTGGATGATGTATAAAAGTACGTGGAGCCTGTTTAGGGTGCAGAATGAAAGTTGTTTATCACAATAATGAGTGGGATAATACTGTAGTCCATGGGTGAGAGAAGAAGGGGATGGGAAGCTGTTAGACAATGTGAAGAGTGTATGGGAAGTGGAGAAAACACCTAAGGTGAGAGGATTTTTTTTCTTCCATTATGAAGGTAATATATTTTGTTAAAGTATAGTTAAAAACTTTGACAGCCTTAGACATGATGAGACCTTGTAGTTCTAGTATATCTCACTGTGAGCCATCCAATAAACAGATTTTCTAAATATATTAAATTCACCTAAGGAAATGTTTGTTTTCAACATTTTGGAATCCTTTGTTATTTCTAAATGCTAAATATAAAAAAATTTGTGTTCTCTATGTATTTCATATAGATACAGTATGCAATCAAAGGAAACAATTTTTTTATTTTTTTTTAATGTCAGTGAAAGAAAAGGGCTGGGAAAAGGATAGTAAAGTATCTTCAAAGCAGATACATCAGAGGTAGCATGATTACTTAAGCTGAGTGACAAGATAATGAGAGGGAAGCTGTCATTTGCTTGCAGGAGAAAGGTGAATAATGGAGTACTCCAGGGATTTGTGTTGGGTCCATTGCTTTTTAACATTCGTATATGACCTGGAAAGGGAAATAACGAGTCAGGTAATCAAATTTGCAGATGAGACAAAATTATTCAAAGTTGTTAAAACCCAGGAGGATTGTGAAAAATTGCAAAAGGACCTTAATAAATTGGAAGACTGGACATTCAAATGGCAGATGAAATTTAATGTGGACAAGTGCAAAGTTATGCACCTAGGAAAAAACAACCCAAATTATGGTTACACAATGCAAGGTTCCACATTAGGAACCACCACCCAGGAAAAAGACTTAGGCGTCATTGTGGATAACACATTGAAACCCTCTGCCCAGTGTGCAGTGGCGGCCAAGAGAGCAAATAGAATGCTAGGTATCATAAGGAAAGGAATGGAGAATAAAACAAAGGATATTATAATGCCTCTGTCGTTCCATGGTGCGACCGCATCTTAAATACTGTGTGCTGTTCTGGTTGCTGTATCTTAAAAAAGATATAGTAGAATTAGAAAAGGTGCAGAGAAGAGCCATCATAAAGGGGCTGGAAGGATACTCCTATGAGGAGAGGCTAAAAAGGTTAGGGTTCTTCCAGCTGGAAAAAGGGCAGCTGAAGGGAGATATGATAGAGGTTTATAAATTAATGAATGGAGTGGAACGGATAGACATAGATAGATTGTTTATGCCATCAAAAATTAGAAAGACTAGGGGACATGCAATGAAGCTACAGTGTAACCCGCTGAAGACTAATAAGAGAAAATATTTTTTCACTCAACACGTAATCAAACACTGGAATTCGTTACCGGAGGATATAGTAAAAACTGTTACTGTAGCCGAGTTTAAAAAGACTTGGACAAGTTCCTGGAGGAAATATCCATAAACCATTATTAAAGAGGACCTGGGAAATCCACTGCTCGCCCCCAATACAAGCATTGTGGAACCTGTGTGTCTTTTTGGGAAATTGGCAGGTACTTGTGACCTGGATTGGCCACTGCTGGAAACGGAATACTGGGCTTGATGGACCCCATATGGCATTTCTTATTTTCTTAGGTGTGGAGGGAGAAGGAGAAATTTGACACATATGTTTCTGGAGTGTCCCACACTACAATGCTACTGGGAGGGTGTCTTAGGACATATACACAGAATCTTAGGTGGCCCAATGGAGTGGACAAATGAAGTTCTATTGCTGGGTATGGAACAACCCCTAAAAGAAAAAGGAGTGGAACTGGTGGAAAGAACGTTTGGACTGGTGGCACTTATGATCGCGATAAATGTGATTTTGACTAAATGGGTAGAGAAAGAAGTACCTGAATATATAGCATGGATAGCCAGAATTAAAACTATGGCTGAATGGTTTCAAAAAACAACAAAAGAGCAAGAATCAGTAAAGAAAAACAGAAGCTATGCTCAGTTGTGGACACAGTTCGTTAAGGGGTTACCAAGCTAAGTCCAGGAGACTTTGGAGCGGGAAGGGGGAGAGGGCATATAAAGGGAAAAACGAGACCTACCACATCTCCTTCCAAGGATGTGAATGCACACAGAAAATAGATGCTAAGCAGAAACACTAACGTGCCTGTAAAGGGGGGGGGGAGGGGGGCGTGCATTGATGGAATGTTACAAAGTAGAGGAGAATGGGGGGGGGGGGCAGGAGCCCACAAATACAATGGCACTGGAGGGAGATGACTGTGGGGAGATTTTGTATATATAGTTTGTAAAAGTAGATTTGACAAAGTAGTTGGAAAATATGGACTTGGCAACAGAAATGAAGCTGGAGAAAGACTGATAGAATTCTGCAAGACCAACGATCTATTCATCTCGAACACCTTCTTCCAGCAACACAAGCGGTGACTGTACACATGGACTTCACCCAATGGATTGTATAAAAATCAAATTGACTACATCTGTGGAAGTCAACGATGGAAAAGCTCTATAACATCAACAAAGACAAAACCTGGAGCTGACTGTGGTACAGATCATCAACTACTAGTATGCAAACTCAAGCTAAAGCTGAAAAAGAGCAAACCACTCATGAATGCAGCAAAATATGACCTTGATAATATACCACTGGAATTTAAAGACTGCCTGCAAAATCGATTTGCTGCTTTAGATACAAATGATAGAGTTCCAGAAGAGTTATGGAATGACATCAAGAAGGTTGTGTTGGAAGAAAGCGAGAAGTCTCTACAAAAGGTAAAAAAGAAAAAACGGCCAAAATGGATGACGGAAGAAACTCTGAAAATTGCCCAGAAACGCAGAGAAGCTAAAGCCAGAGGAGAAAGAAAGACAATCACAGAACTCAACTGAGATTTCCAACGTGCAGCAAGACAGGACAAGGAAAAGTACTACAATGACGCATGCAAGGAAATAGAAGCAGAAACTATTAGAGGAAGAACAAGATCAGCTTTCCTAAAGCTACTAGAGTTAAAGAAAAAGTTCCAGCCTCGAATTGGAATGTTACAAGATGCTCAAGGTTCTATGTTGAATGATGCTGAGAAGATCAAGAAAAGATGGAAGGAATATACAGAGTTTTTATATGATAAAGATCAAGTGGACCAACAGCCGTTTCAACCTGTACCTTATGATCTGGAACCATTGGTGATGAAAGAAGAAGTTGAAGCAGCATTGAAAGCCTTATCAAAGAACAAAGCACCAGGCATTGATTGCATTCCCATAGAAGTATTACAGCAATCTGATGCAGCTGTTACCGTACTTACAAGGCTCTGCCAAGAAATATGGAAGACAGCATCATGGCCAACTGACTGGAAAAGATCTGTGTTTATACCAGTACTAAAGAAAGGTGATCCAACTGACTCTGGAAATTATCGCACAATCGCTCTGATCCCACATGCCAGCAAAATTCTACTGAAGATTATTCAAAAGAGACTACAATCATACCTGGAACAAGAACTACCTGAAGTGCTAGCAGGGTTCAGAAAAGGGCGAGGAACGAGAGACATCATTGCAGATGTGAGATGGATCCTTGAAAAGACTAAAGAATACCAAAAGGATATCTATTTGTGCTTTATCGACTATAGCAAAGCTTTTGACTGGGTAAACCATGAGAAACTCTGGGCCACATTAAGAAGCATGGGTATACCAGAACACCTGATCGTTCTCTTGCACAATCTGTACATTGATCAAGAAGCAACAGTTCGAACGGAACAAGGAGAAACAGAATGGTTTAAAATAAGCAAAGGTGTAAGACAAGCCTGCATACTTTCCCCCTACCTGTTTAATTTATATGCAGAACAAATCATCAGAGAAGCAAGATGGTATGAAGACAACAGAGGTGTGAAGATTGGTGGAAGACTCATCAACAACCTTCGCTATGCTGATGATACCACATTACTGGCGGAAAGTGAAGATGATCTGAAACATTTGCTTCTCACAATCAAAGAACATAGTCTCAAAATGGGCCTGCACCTTAAATGTAAAGAAGACAAAGATCATGACAACTGGCATAATCAACAGGTTTATCATCGAAGGAGAAGAAATTGAAATCGTGAATAACTTTAACCTACTTGGATCAACTATCAATAAAGAAGCAACAAGCAGTCAAGAAATCAGACGACGCATTGCTCTTGGCAGAATGGCTATGAAAGACCTAGATAAGATTCTCAAGAGCAGAGATGTCTCTCTCCATACAAAGATTCGACTTGTTCAAGCCATGGTATTTTCAATAACATCATATGGATGTGAAAGCTGGACAGTGAAAAAGATAGACAGGAAGAAAATTGATGCCTTTGAATTATGATGCTGGCGGCGAATACTGTGTATACCATGGACTGCCCGAAGAACAAACCAGTCTGAACTAGAGGAGATCAAACCTAAGCTTTCTTTAGAAGCTCAGATGACAAGACTTCGACTTTCATACTTTGGACACATCATGCGGAGAGAGAGATCATTAGAGAAAAGACATCATGCTTGGCAAGATAGAAGGTCAACGCAAAAGAGGAAGGCCAGCAATGAAATGGATCGATACAATAACAGCAGCTACGGGTACCAGTCTGTCAACAATGAGCCGCCTGAGTGAAGATCGAACACAATTTAGGATAGCTATCCAGAGGGTCGCCATGAGTCGACTCCGACTCGACGGCACTTAACAACAACAACAACAGTTTGTAAACTTTATTTCTATGTATGTCAAATATGTTCCAATTATGTGGTTAACAGTTGTGCACTAGTTGGTGTGTGATGGTTTTCAATAATAAAGATTAAAAACAAAACAAAAAGAAAAGCTCAGGTTTCAATGACCACTCCCATGCCTCTATCCACCTAAGCCACCAGAGGTCTCCTCAGTATTCGTCCCAAAGCAAATGGGAGAACATTGCAAGCCTCACGTAACCTCAACATTTGCAACAATGAGTAATTTATTTTTGGGAACTACATCCTGTACAGGAAAGCACAAACAGAAGGCTGTCAGTAGAAGATGGACCTGCAGAGTCAAGTATATAAATCATAGTGGACCAAAGGGTACCGCCACAGAAGAATAGAGCAAATACAGTTTCAGGGGCGGGCCCCTGGACTGGTCTAGCAAGACTCAATGAAAGGACAAATAAATACCTCCATGGCATAAATGCACAGGAGAGCCCTTTCAATTAAAAGGGTAGTTACTCACCTCTAACACGTGTTCTACGTGGACAGCAGGAATAAGTCCTCACGCATGGATGACGTCCCGGATGGAGTGCCATGTGGGAACCCTCCCCAACTTCTACTGGAAGCTTTTGGCAGGCTCCACCACATCTGTGTAACTCCTTCCCACCTGCTGCCTCACAGACATTTTCTTCAGTCTGATAATATAGCTGTAGCAGAAGACAACTCCTTGGGATGGTGGGAGGGTTGTGAGGACTTATTCCTGCTGTCCATGGAGACCACCAGGTGAGTAACTACCCTTTTTCTGTGGATAAGCATGAAGTAAGTCCTCATGCATGGGACTCTGAAGCTACAGGCTACCGAAAACCAAGGATGCCGTGAGAAGCTCAACTGGGGCAACATAAACTGCGGAACACGCAAAACCAACTATGTACAGCGAAGGCAAATCTCACCACATCTGTTTTGCACTCTCTAGCATTTCTTCCTCTCATTAACTCATCATATTTTTTCAGCAGCCTGGACAGATAGAAGGACATTTGGGGGATGGAGTTAGATTCTAATCCCCAAACAGGCGCTGGAGTACAGATTGGCCAAAATTACTGTCACGCTGGGAATCCCCTTCCAGGCAGTAGCGAGACGTGAGCGTGTGGACAGAAGCCCACATTGCAGCCCTGCAGATTTCCTCCATGGAGACCAAGTGCAAGATAGCCACTGACAGATATTGTGAGCTGTGAGATGACTATCAAGACTCAGACTTGCTTGGGCATAAGGAGATGCAATCTGCTAACCAAATTGAAAGAGAGCGTTTGGAAATGGCAACTCCCAGCTTGCTCAGGTCAAAAGAAATAAAAAGATGGACAGACTTCCTATGGTCCTTTCTACACTCCAAGTAGAAGGCTAAGGCCCACTTGCAGTCCAACATGTCGTCGCTTTTCCTCTGTGGGTGTGAGGTCTAGGAAAGAATTTAGGTAGCACTATGGACTGGTTGAGATGAAAATCTGAAACCACCTTTGGAAGGAATTTAGGATACATTCGAAGAACCACTCAGTTATGGTGGAATCTGGTATATGGTGAATGGACTTCCAGAGCCTGAAGCTCTCTTACTCAGCGCGTCAAGGTGACAGCCACCGAAAACAAGACCTTCCAGGTCAAGAACTTCAGTGGACATGAGTCAAGCGGCTGAAAGGGAGCTTTCATGAACTGTGTTAGTACCACATTGAGGTCCCAAGCCACAGCGGGGGACTTGTATGGAGGCTTCAAGAAAAACAAACAGTCATCGCATGAAGCGAGCAATCAAAGGCTGTGTCGAGATGCGTTTCTCATCTACCCCACGATGGTATGCCCCAATCATGCTGAGGTGAACTCAGACGGAGGTGAACTTCAGGCCCGAGTCAGAGAGGTGTAGAAGATACTCGAGCAGACTCCTTGTGGGACAGATGAAAGGAACCAAGGCCCGGCCTTCACATCATAAAGCAAACTTCTTCCACTTACAGCATAAGACCTCCTCATTGAGGCCTTCCTGGAGGCCACCAGAATATCAGCTATGTTGTCAGACAGATGGAGTTCTGACAGGACTAGCCTCTCAACATCCTAGCTCAATGCCAAGGACCAGATTTTGGGATGTAGGACACTTCCGCTGTCCTGTGAAATGAGGTCCGGTGCATGGCAGAGCCAGAGTTGCAGGAGGAGTGTGAGCCAGGGCTGTCTGGGCCAGTACGGTGCAGTGAGTATCATCGTACCTCCATTTGTCCTGATCTTCATTAGGGTTTTCACTATAAGAGGTATTGGAGGGTAAGCATACAGAAGACCCTCCCCCCCAGTGCAGGAGAAAAGCGTCCAATGCTGGTCTGCTGTGGGATCCTGCTCTGGAGTAAAACCTATCTACCTGGGCATTTCGCAGAGTTGCAAACAAATCTGTCGAGGGAGTGTCCCATTTCCGAAAGATGTGAGCCACTACATCTCTGTTCAGCATCCATTCATGTGGCTGAAGGACCTGGCTCAGTCTATCCACCAGTGTTTTGATCTCCCAGCAGATACATGGTCCTCAGTTCCATTCTGTGAGCAATGGCAAACCTCCACAACCTGATAGTCTCCCAGCACAGGAGATAGGAGTCTGTGCCCCCCTGTTGATATAGAACACTGCGACTTTATTGTCGGTCTGAATGTGAACAATGTGGTTGGCCAGCCAACACCAGAAGGTCTTTAGAGCATTTACTATGGTCTCAATTCCAGGAAATTAATCTGGTGAAGGCCCTCTTAGACAGACCAGTCTCCCTGAGTGTGGAAGCTATCAAGATGAACTCCCCATCCCAACTTGGATGCGTCTGTTGTCAAAATCTTCTGGAGCAAGGTCTTTCAAAAGGGAAGGCCTTTGAGCAAATTCTGAGGGACCGTCCACCAATGCAGTGATTGGATCAGGGGACTGGCGACATAAACCCAATCTCAGAGGCGACCCGTGGTCTAGGTCCACTGAATCCATTGAGTCTGCCGTAGCTGAAGACATACAGTCAGAGAACGTGGTATAAAACCAAGGACCAGGTTGGCAATAGTTGTTGTTAATAAAGATAATACATATATACGTATATCCTGGTCCTTGGTTTTATACCACGTTCTCTGACTGTGTGTTTGGTTTGACGTGGCCTTTGCTTTTTGTTGGACGGTAGCTGAAGACATGCCAGGGGAATAATATGCACTGTAGAAGCCATATGACCTAGAGTAGTCGGCATCCTGCGAGCCATCACTCGGTGACTCAGTTGAGTGTCCTGAACTGAGGCTGTTAGCCTTTGAAGTTGGTCCGGCAGGAGAAAAGCCCTCTCCTGAGTCATGTCGAGCAGGGCTCCTATGAACTCCAGCTGCTGGGTGGGTTGAAGACAGGACTTGGGGTAGTTGATTATGCACCCCAACAGCTCCAATACCTGAAAGGTCAGCCGTGTGGAGTCCCAAACTCCCTCCAGAGTAGTACTTTTTATGAGCCAATTGTCCAGGTAAGGGGAGATAAACACCCCCAGCGTTTGGAGGAAGGCTGCCACTACTGCGAGACATTTTGTGAAGACTCTGGTGGCAGAGACTAGGCCAAAAGGCAGCACTTGATAGTGAAAGTGTTGCCCCTCCCAAGACAAATCTGAGATACTTCCTGTAAGCGGGATGAATGAGTATATGGGTGTTCACATCTTTTAGATCCAAGGAACATAGCCAGTTTGCTCCTTGAAAATATGAGAGCAGGGTACCCAGAGAAATCATCTTGAATCTCTCTCTCACCAAATAAGTGTTTAGATTCCTGAGGACCCAGATGGGACGGAAACCACCTAGTCTTCTTGGGAACCAGAAAGTACTTGAAGTAAAAACCCTGCCCCACTTGATCCTGCGGAACGAGTTCAATAGCTAGGTCGGCCAGGAGGATGAGGATTTCCTTCTGAAGCAGTTCCTGATATATGGGGGGGGGGGGGGGGTCGAGGGGATACACCCTTGGAGGTAGCTCAGAGAGGTGCAACCTGTTGCCATTCCAGACAGGGTCGGCCCATCTACTAGGTGAGCTAGGGTGGGCAGCTTTTTGCCACCACTTTGCTGCCTGCGGTAGGCCATGTGCTTCGGCACACATAACCTGCCACTTTTGATTCCCCTCCGATGCAACTTACTGTTGGAGGAGGGTCAGAAGTAGCAGGCCATGTGTGCTGAAGTACATGGGCAACAAAACGGCAGCACAAAGCTGTCACTTTTAAAATACTGCTGTGGCTCGACAGGGGAAGCTTTTGAAGGGGGGGTGTGGCATAACCGGGATTTCTGGTGAGGGGGGCTTGGCAAAACCCTTGGGCCAGCCCTGGCTCCAGATTATTTGTAGCACCAGGAATCCAAGGTTATGAGGGGCCAGCTCTGGGCAAAGAGAATGAGTCTTCCCCCAACCAGAGGGTTCAGCACAGCGACCCCTGGTAGACTGGCTATGATCTGGAGGAACCAGTCAAAACCCCGCTCTGGCTTTGGCTACTAGGGATGGCTGGGCCTTTTCTCTGCATTGGTGCTGGGGGGAGGCCTGCTGTTTCTGCTGGGAGTTTTGGGCCCCAGGCAAATACTGACGTTCTTCTGGCCCCCTCCATGGTACCTCCTACAGTAAGCCGGTTCAGATGTGCACCTGGAGAGTCTGTTAGGCGTGATATGCTGCTTCTCTATAATGTCAGCTTTCTCCTCCACCTGTTCACCAAACAGATTCTCATCGCGGCACAGTATGCCCAACAGTTTATTTTGAACCGACTGTTCCAAGTCAGAGGACTGGAGCCAGGCGAGTCTCTGAGCCCCAATGCCTACTGCAGCCACTCTCGATGCCGTCTCAAAGGTGTCATAGGTTACCCGGACCAGTAACTTCAAGCAGTTCTTGCCATGGCTCACCACAGTGCGAAACTGCTCCATTTTCTCAAGAGGAAGAAACAGATAGGTCAGCTAGGTCCCGCATATTGTCTTTAAGAAACATGCTCATAAAAAGCTTGTATGAGGCCACTCGGGCAACAAGCATCAAGACCTGGAAACACCTCCTCCCAAAAGAGTCCAAGGTCCGTACCTCCCTTCCTGAGGGCACTGGGTCAGACTAAGGTCCATCAAGCCCAGTATCCTGCTTCCAACAATGGACAAACCAGGCCACAAGTACCTGGCAGGCTCCCAAAAGGCACACAGGTTCCACAGTGCTTGTCCCGGGGCAAGCAGTGGATTTCCTGGGTCCTCTTTAATAATGGTTTATAGACCTTTCCTCCAGGAAATTATCCAGCTACACTAACAGCTTTTACTAAATCCTCCAGTAAAGAATTCCAGAGTTTGATTATGCGTTGAGTGAAAAAAATATTTTCTCTTATTAATCTTCAGTGGGTTACATTGTAGCTTCATTGCATGTATCCTAGTTTTTTATTTTTTTGATAAACATTCTGTTCCATTCATTAACTTATAGAATCTTGCTACTCTTAATCCTCTTCAGGGTGGACTCGACCACCAAGGAATGATGCAGGAGCTGAGGTTTCTTGAAACCAGGAGCTTTCTGCACCCTGTACATCAAGTCAAGCCACATACTCACTGGAGGTACCATGGCGGGTCTCTCCCACATACTCATCTGTACTCTCTGCAGGACACGATGCACGGGCACAGTCACCTCCTCCTTAGGCTCTGAGGAGTACTGCACGATTTCCAACTCACCAGCCCTGGGTTCATTCTCAGTCTCCAGAGAGAATAGTATGGCCTTGGCCATATCCCTCACAAAATCCTGGAAGTTCATGTCTTCAGGGGGAGACATCTGATGCTCGTGAGGCAAGGAAGGGTTTGAGGGGAGCTCCGGGGACCTGCACTCCAAGTCGTCCTCCGATTCACACATCAGTAACCCAGCCATTGAAGTCAGACTCTGAGGAAGTCAAAATACCTGTGATCCTGTGCCCAGAGGTTCCTTCTGCATTGAGAAGAATGGGAGCTTCTCCGAGAATGCCAATGCTCCGAAGCCTGTCTGGGCTTCGAGGGTGCATCAGACCGATATGCTGGAAAGGAAAACTGGCTGAGCCGGAACAGGCATCCGATCCCGTCAATATCCTGACATCAATGCCTCTTGCGGGGATAGGTCATGCATCCCAGAATCGGTTGTATAATAGTCAATGCTGAGGCCTCTGTGCGCAATTCCAAAGGCTCAGAGGCTGAAGTAGCTTCAACTGATGTATCCGGCACTTGTGCGGGGATATTGGCGGCTTGGGCTCAGCTATAGGGAGACTGCCAGTGTCCCTCCAAACCCTTGGAGGTTGAGCAGTCTCCCTTGTGTGGCACATTCGATGGACGCTCACGCAGCCCACCATTGCTCTTGACACCATGTCACAAAGGGCTCTGATGTCAATGCACGCGGGCCTTTTCCCAGTGCTCGGTCCGAGCTCCCTGAAATATCGATGGGGGCGATGTCTGTTCTTTCCTCACTGGAAGGCTGACCAATGGTCCGGGGAAGTGTGGGTGCTTAGCTCTGACTGAGCTCAAGAGGCCCTCTATTTTGATGACCCCTCCAACATCCTGAACTGCCTTTGAAGGCATGGAGGCCAATGATGTCAATGCCAAAGATGATAGATCAGGTTGTTGAATACCGAACAAAGTTTCTCATGTTTTTTTACAACCCTTCACACCTCTCCTTGTAAACTGCTGGCACAAAGTACAAGAAGAGGGTTGATGATTGGGTCCTAGGCAGTGGAGGTACCAATTGTGCTTGTCCATGATGAAAATGGTCCAGGCACACTTGGTGCACTTTTTAAACTCATTGGTCTGTTTTTGGGACATTAGGAAAAATAACTGTGGCAAAATCAAAAGCCTCGATGGTGGAGAGCCCAACCGGCGCACCGATGGTGGTATGGATGAATAGTTGAAAAATATAAAAAAAAAAAGAGAAGAGCAATCCAAAAAAAGAACCACGATGGCAGGCATGAAACTTCAAGGAAAGAAAAATCAATGCAATTAAGCACCCTTGAAGGGGAGACAGCGATTATCGACAGAGAGTGTATTGGAACACATCCATAGGGTTCTGCTGAAAATGAAAGGTTGAAGATGATGGTGCAGTGGCGGCAGGCAGAAAGGAGGCGCACAAGCACGGTGAAGTCTCCAAAAAGCTTCCAACAGAAGCTGGGGAGTGTTCCTGCACAGGACTCCATCGGGGACATCACCCATGTGTGAGGACTTACTTCCTGCTTGTCAACGGAGAAAGTAAGCTCTGTAACGAAGAGATATAGGATGAGGGTGAACGGGGATAGACTTAGGAGTACTATTCAGAAATATTTATTTACGGAAAGAGTGGTAGATGTGTGGAATGGTCTCCCAGTAGAGGTAGTAGAGACGAGGATAATATCTGAATTCAAGAAAGCAGGGGACAAATACAAAAGATCTCGAAAGGGGAAAAAAAGGGACTATAGTAGTTGATATGTAAGGACAGACAAGATAGAAACATAGAAACATAATGGCTGAAAAAAGACCATATCGCCTATCTGGTAAGTAAAATGTCACCTTCCATATCATCCTGCTAGACCAGTCCAGACAAGTGGAACATACCAAAGCTATGGCTCCACTAGATGGGAAGAAGACACAGCAGCTTGTAAAACCTTTGAGCCTAAAGCAGTATCTGCTCGAGTGTGGGCATCCAAGTGGTAATGCTTGACAAAAGTGGAAAGTGATGCCCATGTTGCCACCCGACAAACGTCTGCAGAGGCTACTGAGCACTGCTCTGCCCACAGGGACGCTTGCGCTCGGGTAGAATGGGTGTGCAAATCCTTCAGAACTGGCCAGTTCTGCAACAGATGTGCCAAGGCAATGGCCTCCATAATCCAGCACCCCAATTGGACTTGGCTGCTGCATCACCCTTGCGTGGGACAGAAAACTGCACAAAGATATTCAGACTTAATGGAAGCATTCATAACCTCCAAGTACTGGAGAAGCACCCTCCGGACATCCATAAGGCGAAGATTATTATCCTTCCCCCCAACATTGTCTTTGGAGAAGGGTAGACAAATCACCTGCTTAACATGAAAGGAAGAAATCACCTTAGACAAGGAAGGCACAAGCTGAATAGAAAAAACTTCTAAAAAAAAAAGAGCCTGAAGCTCGGAAATCCTCCTTGCAGAACAAATTGCTACCAAGAAGACAGTCTTGAGCATCAATCCTTCAGAAGAGTGTGCTTCAATGGCTCAAAGAGCCAGACACAGATCCTAAGAAGGGATCATAGACCGGAGAGGAGGATGCAGACACCAGACCTCCTGAAGAAAGCGTGAAACATCCGGGTATAAGGCTAGCGACCTACCAGCCTGCAGACCTCTGAAACAGGCCAAAGCTGCCACCTGAACCTTCAAGGAGCTAAGAGAGAGACCCTTCTCCAGACCTTCTTGCAGAAAGGCCAGCAGAGATGGCACCTTGGCCACTTCAGGAACCAACTGACATGTACCATACCATCGCACAAAGAGGTACAAGACTTGCATGTATGCCAGTTTGGTAGACCTCCTTCAGACTCTGAGCAGAGTGGAAACCACCGCGGGAGAGCAGCCCTTACGTACTAATTGTCTTTCAAGAGCCAAGCTGTAAGCGAAAAAGCAGCCGGGTCTTCCAGGATGATCGGCCCCCAACATAAGAGGACCTGAGAAGGGGGAAAAGCAAGAGGTGGCACTTGCAGAAGCCGCATAAGACCTCTGAACCATGCTCTCCTGGGCCAATTCGGCACCACCAGAACAATATTTCCCGGCTGGTGCTCTATATGCCAAATCACATGTCCCATCAGGGGCCACCGAAGAAACACATACAGCAGGCAGTGACTTGGCCAAGGCTGAGCCAGCGCATCAACACTCTCTGATCCCCTCTCTGTGCAGTGACTGAAGTAGCAGCACACTTCAACAATGGAGCGGGTAACCATCAGATCCATCTGAGGTGTCCCCAGCGATGCAGAATTAACTGAAACACCTCCTGGCACAACTCCCACTCTCTTGGATCCAGAGAAAGTCCACTTCCACGCTGTCCACTCTGGAGATGTGCTGAGCCGACAACACTAGGAAGTTCTTCTCCACTCAAGCAAACGAGAGCCATCTCCAGGGCCACTGGCATTCTTTGTGCCACCTTGCCAATCGACATAAGCCATCACTGTGGCGTTGTCTGAAAATACCCAAACTGTCTGGCTTTCAACCAGGGGCCAGAAATGCAGTAGAGGCTACCCGATGGCCCTCGCCTCAAGGCATTTGATGGACCACACCACCTCCCTGTGGTTCCAACAGCCCTGGGCTATGTGGTCTTGGCAATGTGCTCCTCAGCCCAAGAGACTGGCATCCATTATTAGAAGGATCCACGAGTAATAGTCCAGCAGCACACCCTTCCTCAGATGACTGGGTTGCTGCCGCTGCCACCACCACAGGCTGGCTTTCACCATCATCAGGATCAGGAGCCTGAGCGCCTGAGAACTCGGGGACCACCGAGTCAACAAGGATCATTGGAGCGGTCACATACGTGCATGCTCCCACGACACCATCTCAATATCGCCACTGCTATCAATCCAAGGTGCTGAAGATAATCCCAGACTCTGGGAGCCTGCTGTGAACAGAACAGTGGCAGGCAATCCAACAACCTTTTGACTTTCTCCTCTTGGCAGAAAGACTGCCCACTCGAATATCGAAATGTGCTCCCAGGAACTCTAGGAACTAGGAAGGCCACAACTGATTCCTTCCCTGATTGATCTCCCAGCCATGGCTTTCCAAGGAGGACACCGTTTGGGTTGCTACCCGAGATACCTCTGAATGAGAATGGGCCCAGATGAACTAGTTGTTTAGATATGGGTGTACACAAATCCCTTGGTGCTGAAGCACCACAGCCACCACCACCATGACCTTGGGGCAGTGGAGAGTCCAAATGGGACAGCAGTGATCTGAAAGTGAGAGCAAAGCATGACAAAACGCAGATACTTTTGCTGAAGCTCTCAGATCGGGATATGAAAATATACCTCAGCCAAATCCAGAGATGCCAGGAACTCCCCTTGGCGCACCGCTTGAATCACGGATCACAAAGTTTCTATCCAAAAGTGCAGGACGGACAAGTGCTCATTGTCACCACTGAGGTCCAGAATGGGCCAGAATGATTCATCCTCCTTAGGCACCACAAAACAAATGGAATTACCTGCCCTTGCCCTGATCGTCCAGGGGAATGGGCACCACTGCCTTCAACTTCAGCAACTTGTCCAAGGTGATCCGCTCAGCAGCCTTTTTGTTTGTAGACCCTCAGGGAGAGATGATGAAAGTACCCCTCCCCGTTCCCTTCCTCCATCCTTCTCTCTCCCTCTTCTCCCTCCCTTCCCCCCTTTTCCTCCTCCCTCTTCTTCCCCCCTTCCTCCATCTCCTTCCTTCTCTCTCCCCCTTCTCCCTCCCTCTTCTTTCCCCCCTTCCCCCTTTAACTCTTCCCCCTCCCTCCTCCCCCTACCCCCCTCCCTTCCCCTTTACCCTCCTCCCTCCACTCCCCTTCCCTTCCCTTCCTCAGGCAACGCAAGCATGGCAGTTCATCCATTCTGTTGCTTCATACTTCCTTGCAACCTCCTGGTTTTATTTGTTTTTATTCATTTGTTTTTCATTTATCTTTATTTATATATTTTTTAGCCTGGTTGGCATGCTTCATACATTTTGATTTTTCAACTGTTTTATAGTCCCTTTTTATGGGTTTTGTGTTTCTTTAGTTTATTTCTCACAAGTTTCTTATTAATACACCTGTGTTTTATGTTTTGTTAACATGATGCATCAGAGACTGCGCAAGGCATATTTAGATTTCTTGATGGGAGTTCTTACAGCTCTTCTGGCCCTCAACAAGAAGATTCCTCCGCAGGCACATTATCAGGTTCTTTAAGTTTTGTTGTACGAAAACAGGGGTTTTATTATCCACTATACTATGACTTTTTAAGTTTTTTATATCTCCTTTTTATACTAACTTTTAAAGGTGGTTTTCTTTCTAATTCGTGGCCATTCAAACATGTTTTATTTCTTTTGCTCATTGGGCTTTATCTGCATTCTATTTATTATTTTTAACATGGCCAGTTTCTTTCCTTTTTAACTTTCATTTGTATCCATGTTTCAATATTTTTTAGGTACGGCTGTTATTTATTTATTTAGCTGCATTTACTGTATATCCCGCTTTTCACCAGGTCAAAGTGGTTATGATTTATAGACACTTTACATTAGCATTCCCATGTTTTATATTTTTACTATTTATCACCATGCTAAGCACAATCAGTGAGGGTTCTCTTCAGGTGCTTCATAGCCTCTCACCAAGAAATCCCTCCTTTATTGGCGATGTGGACATGCTCCACACGCTGTCCTCAAACATTAGCAAAATAGTTATTCTGCCTTAACTATTTCTGTCATTAATCACAGTTTCTCGTAGTTCTTTATTGTAGTATCCACTCCTATACACACTTCGTACAATATTTTGGCCATTTTTATTTATGTTTGCATTAATCTCTATACTACTTTTGCCATAATAAATGGGCCACTATGGGGAGTTTTCTAGTTTTTAAATTTTAATTTCAATGCCAGCAGTTTATTTCTTTGCCTGATATAATCTGAGTGGAGTAGCCGCCTAATGGTTAGAGCAACTGCCTAGTACCCAGAAGATCAAAGGTTCAATTCCCACTGGCACTCCTTTACCCTCCTTTGCCTCAGAAGAAAAGACCTTGCAATCTACTTCCGGGATACATTGCTAAGAAAATCTAGAGGCAGCTGGGTCACCAGGAGTCGGCACTGACTTGATGGCACTAAAATATATGTATATTGTCATGGGGCTGCAGGTTTCTGAGGTGCCAGAGCGCCTGTTGGCAGGGGGCGTCCAGGAGGGATCCCTGGGAATTCCACCCGCCTTTTTCTCTCTCATGCAGGAGGCTCTGGCTCTCTTGCAGCCGGCGGGTGGAGGTTTGGTCCCGCTCCGCCGTGGGCTGAAGCGCCCACTTTCAGTAGAGGGAGACACCGGTCCACAAAAGAAGAGCCGGCCCCCGAGTGTTGCGGATTCTGCAAGTTGTGAACCTCCACCAGCAGCTTTGGAGACTGAATATCTTCATTTCTTTGATCATCCAGCTATATGCAGCCCCAAGGACCGCCCACACATCAGTACCTATTGACAAAGCATACTAAGCAGAGCAACAAATAAGTAGATATAACCAATACAGTGGAAAAAAGGATCCTGACCCTAAAGATCCCACTACTAGCGAAATTTTTTTTTTTTTTTTTTTTTTTCTCTGTATTTCTTATGAACAATCTCCCGCCTACGGGAAGGTGGACCAGAACAGCCGTGGCGACCCCTGCGCAAAACACAAGCAACCTCCAAACACCGCTCACCCTCCAAATTGGCCCCAAAAGGGAACTAAGGCGTGCTGCAAGCAGAGGAGCTCTGACCGAACCTAAAAAAAAAACACGAAGAAAAAATGACTTTAATCCAAGATGGCCGCCGGACCCTATCCCACCAAAAAAAGGACTATAAAAAGTACCCAAAAGGTCCAAACAAACTCCCCAGAGCTGTTCCAGGCTACCCCAAGGCCTCTATCACTGCCTTTAGAAATAAAAAGCCCCAAACTCTACTCACCCACACACACGAGAGGAGGGGGGGTCAAAACTCTGAGAGTGCTGTCCAGCGTGCCTGCCACAAGCTCTGAGTAGCAGTTATCAGAGCCAACATCAGAGTTAATAACTGCTCAGGGCAGCTCGGGGAACCCCTAAATCAGTTAGGGGACCCTCAGAGCCTACTGCTGTATTTAATTGCTGCAGTTAATTGCCTTCAACCTTCTCCTCACCCACCAAGGGGGTTCGGTAGAAAGGAGACCTGTGTCCTTTGCAGCTCCCCTGCTTGTTTGACCTATGGGGAGACTGACAGAGAGAAAGAGAGAAAAAAACAGATCAGATAAAGGCAGAAGGGACACAGCCAAAGAATTCCTCCACAGCAGCAGCCCAGCACCTAAACCTAGAAAATAATAAAACACTAAAGCTCTGCTTATTTGTTCCTAAGGAGCCCAGTTCTGGGCTCTGACCTCCAAGCTGCTTGGAGACTGAGATACTGATGTGTGGGCGGTCCTTGGGGCTGCATATAGCTGGATGATCAAAGAGATGAAGATATTCAGTCTCCAAAGCTGCTGGTGGAGGTTCACAACTCTATGGTTCCGGGACTGGACTAGAGGGACGCTAAGGAACAAAGGTTCAATTCCCACTGGCACTCCTTTACCCTCCTTTGCCTCAGAAGAAAAGACCTTGCAATCTACTTCCGGGATACATTGCTAAGAAAATCTAGAGGCAGCTGGGTCACCAGGAGTCGGCACTGACTTGATGGCACTAAAATATATGTATATTGTCATGGGGCTGCAGGCCTTCGCCTAGGGCCCCGAGGTTGGAGTTGCCTTGCTATCTTCTAGTAGTCAAAAATAGTCTCAAGTCGAGTGGTTAAGGCAAAACAAAACAAGGGCTTTATTCCCCTTCCCCCAAGGATATCATGTGCATAACCAAAAACAAGGAAAAACAAAACGGTTTCTCTCAAAAGAAAAATATCTTCCTTTTTCTTTCCTCTTTTTATAGGGCTTCAGCACAAAGACTCAATATCATCCGCAAGACATAATGTACAATCCATAGGAGCCTGTTCTGGAACACTGGTGTTACTTTCCAATTGCATCTCCTCACATTCAACATACGTCGTGCTTGGGTTAAAACCTTCACAGCTGTTTTTATGGAAACCCCTCTCTGAAAGTTCAGATAGCGTACAGGGACACAGTTCTGTGCAAGTATGTTTAAGAGTACCTGTATCTGTAGAGTTACCTCTCCAGCTCTCCTTTTCCACCCTCCAGTTGTTAGGGATTGTTTTATAGCTTCCTGCAGATATTTCTAGTCTGGAGCACTGCTCTGACCTCCGTTTCGAATGGTGCTTCTAGCTTTCCCTCTCACAGTGCTAGGCTCCCACCTGTATAATTGTTGAGGTCTTTCCTCTGGCAGTGAGGACTGGGGACTTTCCTGCTCCCTCGGTCTAGGCAGCCTCCTAGCCCCAGGTTGTGCCTTCCTTCTCTCTGGAGCACTGGCTTCTCTCCCTGGGCTGTAAACAGGTTCCTTGTAGGACCTCCAGCTACCGGCAGTCTGAGCACTTCCCCTGCCACGTTCCTCTGAAGCCTTGCCTCTGCTGCTTCCTGTTCCAGTGACACGCCCAGTGCTTCCTCTGTTCAGCAGGCTTCTCCCTCTGTGACCCCTGCCTCCATGGTTGCTGACCTCTGCTCTCTCTTTTTCCTCTTCCTCCTCCACCACTTCTGCTGGATCTACCAACCAGCTTTCACTGTAAGCTGACTGTGCTTTCTTGGACAGGTGATCATAATCAATCCCCAAATTTTCTGCTACGTCATAGCTTGGGTGTGGTAGTTCTGCTCCTCTGTTCCTTTGCTTCTCCTGAGCTGCACATGCTGGCTGCCGAACAGATTCTAAGGTAAATTTCTCCTTTCTATCTATCTGCATAGGCTCTGTGTGGGCTTCTACGTCACATAATTATATATCTAGTATAATTCTGGTCTGTTTTAATGATGGCTACATAATGATAATAAATGACCATTTACAGACGCTCCATAAAAACCTCTCCACATGAATGACAGCATGAATAAGTGGTGGTCTGACATATTTGTCAAGGGCTGTATGCACTTCATTATTTAAGATGGTGTACTTTATGTACTCTTGCACTGAAGTTACAATTTTGACACAATTTCCCCTGCAGTTGCTACATAACGGCTTAACATTTTATACACTGTATTTTCGGTCATCCAGCAATATCACTTGATCAATTCCATAGGGTCTTTCTAAAAAATACATTAGTGTTTGGGATAGTTTATTGAATTTGGTCCATCTTTACTAGGTCAATGCACACTCTCCTCCAATTTGACGCAAAAATTCCTCTGTAAAAATAACACTGATCCCGCAGTAGGGCTTTTCATTTCACTAGCATCTTGAAGCTACACGTTCCACTGAAAGGCAAGTCCATTTCTTTTTATTCTTTTTTTACTTTCATTCTTTGGTTATCTAATTAAGTTGGCAAATTTTGTTACTTTGTAGCAGACCTTACTGACTTTTGTTGCTCCTGAACAAATACTGTAGGTTATTTAGACGCTGCCAAGACAACTACTAGGTTCAGAAGCAACGAGTGAGTTTTTTTGTATTTTGTTTGTCAATTTGTTTAGTTGTCCTTCTCATCCCTCCTCTATTTCAATGATCCTGTACTTGGTCCTCACATACATGGTCATTTGCAATTTGCACTATGCACGTCCTACACTTAATACAGGTGACAATGGCACACTATATGAGTCACATTACTTTATTATGACTTTGATCGATTTGTATTCTTTATGTTTTACACATTTTATACACCATTATAGCCTTGCCTTTTTATTACACCATATGTTTGAACCACATATTTTTATGCATTTTAACTTTTAGGTTTTAATTTTTTATTCGGTTATGGTTTTTATTAATTTATTTTATTTTAATGTTTATGTTTGTTTTTGATGCTTGCACCCCCTGAAGAAAGCTTCACAGCCGAAAGGCATTCGGGTTTTTGGAATAAAGCTGCTTAAACTGCCTTGTGCTTGCTACACCTGCTTTTGTTGGTTTCTCTACTCCCATGTGGGTGTGTTTGCTCTCCTTTGCCCCCCCCCCACCACACTAGGGACATAGCTGAAGCCGATCCCCTAGAGGACATGGAGCGGTCCACAACATGGTTGCCAGAAGCTCTGGCTAACGGGTCATCCTTGCCCACAGTGCCATCCGCCACCTCCTGCCCTAAGGCAAGCAAGACCAGACTAACTATAGCCCCAGCTCAGAGAGGGGGAGCAAGCCCTCCAGGGATGACTCAGAAGCTGCCATGCAAGAACAGCAGAGTCCAGAAGCCAGCGAGGAGGTACCTGGTTTGCCATAATCAAAAGTTTCTTGGAGGAAGACACAAAACGTTAAGTCAAGTATTACAACTGTGCGTGCTAAGGCCACAGTGGCCAAGCAAGGCACGCATTAAGAGTAATTACTCACCTGTAACAGGTGTTCTCCAGGAGCAGCAGGAATCAGTCCTCACATATTGGTGACGTCGGCGCCGACGGAGCCCCCATGTGGAGCATTTCCCAAGCTTTCAAAGAAAGCCTTTGGGAATGCAGTGCGCCTGCGCGGTCCCCTTCCCGCCCAAGGGTGCCATCTTGCTCAGTCTGATAACATAGCTAAAAGACAGCAAAAAACAAAATAAAGTATATGACTGCAACTCCAGGGGAGGAGGGAGGGTCGTGAGGACTGATTCCTGCTGCTCCTGGAGAACACCTGTTACAGGTGAGTAACTACTCTTTCTCCAGAACCAAGCAGGAAGTCAGTCCTCACATATGGGACACTCCCCAGCTCTAGGCTACCGGGAACCCAAAGCTGAAAAAATGGCTCCCTCTCAAGAGCCTCAGCATCTGTGATAAGAATATCCTCTGAGAATGCCCCCTAACGGTAGCCCAACACAAAGGCCGGAGGGTAGGGGTTTCCTAAACCTCAAAGAGATTATGGAGTACTGCCTGTCCAAAAGCACTGTCCCTTCAGGACTCTCTCTCGAGGCAGTAGTGGGCTGTAAAAGTCTGGCTTGAAGACCAAGTAGCAGCCCGGCAGATGTCTGGCAACGGAAAAGAGCGGAGATGAGCTACTGACGCGGCTTTCGCCCTGACACGGTGGGCCGTAACTCGACCCTGCAAGGGAAGGTTGGCTGCCTTGTACGCCCAGGCGATACAATCTGCTACCCAAATGGACAACGTATGCTTGGAGACAGGTAACCCCAATTTATTAGGGTCAAAGGAGACGAAGAGCTGAGTAGCCCTTCGATGCCCATGCGTACGTTCAATGTAAAAGGACAACGCCCTTTTACAGTCCAGAGTATGCAAGACTGTCTCAGCCCGGCTAGTATGCGGCCTGGGAAAGAATGTCGGAAGAACAACCTCCTGGTTGAGGTGGAAAGGGGAGCCAACTTTTGGAAGGAACTTCGGACAAGCTACCAGGAAGAGGACCTTCCAAGAAAGGAAGCGTAAATGGCAAGTAGCCATCGGCTCAAACGGTGGACGAGTAAGTAGTTGCAAGACCACGTTCAAGTCCCACTCAGTGGCAGGTGCACGAATCGGAGGCTTGAGCAAAAGCAGGCCTCTGAGGAAGCGGGACACCAAGGGGTGAACCGACAGCGACTGTCCCTCCACCGGTGAGTGGTGTGCTGAAAGAGCACGGAGGTAGAACCGAACAGAGTTGGACTTAAGGCCTAGGTCTGACAGGTGAAGTAGGTATTGTAGCACTACTGGCACCAGGCAGGAGAAAGGATCTTCATTGTGCTGAGTACACCACACTGAGAACCTGCGCCACTTGAGGGCATAGGACTTTCTGGTGGATTGCCTCCTCAAGGCCAAGACCACCTCCTCAACTTCCCTAGGTAGAAGGAAAGGAGCTAGCACTATCCTTTCAGCAGCCAGGCTATCATATTGAGAGATCTGAGATTGGGGTGCAGAAGGGAACCTTGATCCTGAGACAGGAGATTGGGTTGCAACCCCAGAATGAATGGAGTTTCCACGGTCAACTGCAGAAGAAGTGGAAACCACGATTGCCTCGGCCATCTGGGGGCTACCAGAATCACAGAGGCCTTGTCCCGTAGAATCTTGAACAGAGTTCGGGCCACCAGGGGTGTGGGAGGAAACATAGAAACATGATGACAGAAAAAGACCACATGGCCTATCTAGTCTGTCCTTCCATATCAACAACTACAACAGTCCACTTTTTACCTTTAGAGATCCTCTGTGTTGGTCCCATGCTTTTTTGAATTCAGTTACTGTCCTCATCTCTACCACCTCCACTGGGAGACTATACCATGGATCCACTACTCTTTCCGTAAAGAAATATTTCCGCATATTTATTTATTATTTATTTTATTTAAAGTCTCTTATATACCGCACTATTCGGCATCAGCGCGGTTTACATGGAACAGAAATGCTCAGTACAGATTAACACGTATGAGTTCACAGGTAACAAGGCAAATAACTTGGATAACAAGGGTAACTATTTACAAACTTACTACATAAACTTGGATAACAGTGGTAAACTTTTTACAAATATTGCTACATCGAGTCGTGTAATCATGAATTCCATTGAAACAACTGCACCACTAAGGTTAGAGAATCTTTCTTGACATGTTGTTGGGAAACCATATATTAGCCTAGCGGCTTACATCTCGGTCTCAGTGGGTGAGGTTGGGTTCTATGAGGTACTTATTGAAGAGGTGGTATTTGAGGGCTTTCCTAAACTGTGTAAGGCTCTTAATAGCCCGGATATCTGGAGGTAGTGCGTTCCAACATCTTGGCGCACTGATACTAAACGCCCTATTGGCTGTGGATGTGGTGCAATCTGTTAATGCTTTCGGGACTTTTAGGGTGTTTGTAGTTGTGGATCTCCTCGCTCTATTAGGGGATGTGGTATGGATTAGGGCATTTATTGATTCAGAGGAGAGCTTGTTAATAGCTTTAAAAAGTGAATAGCAGAATCTTGAAAGCGATTCTAGCCTGGATAGGTAGCCAATGTAACTGTATCAGCAGGGGTGTCACGTGGTCACTTCTGGAGGCTCCATGGATGACCCTTGCTGCCGCGTTCATGGCGAGCTGTAGTGGTTGCAAGGTGGATAGGGGCAGGCCTTGAAGGATGGCATTGGCGTAATCAAAATGAGGTATGATCAACGCCTGATATATAGTCCTAAAGTCATTTGGTTCCAGCATGGATCGTAAATGCCTAAGTGAGCGGATCTTGTAGTATACTGCTCTGACTGTGTTCCCTATGTGGGCTTTCATGTCCAGGCGTTGATCCAAGGTGACACCCAGGTAGCGTATTGATGGTTTAGATTGTAACTCTGCCTCTTTGACTTTAAGGAATTGTGGTGGGGTGAAGTTAGGGTTCCTCGTAATGAAGAGTACTTCCGTTTTCTTATGTTGTATTCGGAGGTTTTGGGAGAAAAGCCAGTCGGATATTGCATTGAAACAGCTTGTCAGTGGAGAGAGGTCGAGATGTTCCGTAGAGAAGGGTATGTATAGCAGGACATCGTCAGCGTATAACATGCAGTCAACATTGAAGGATCGGATGATCTTGCAAATTGGCTGCATGTATATGTTAAACAGGAGGGCTGAAAGGGAGGAACCTTGTGGGACTCCCTGGCTTTGGTGGAAAGGTTCCGAGGTCATCCCTCCAGAACGCACATGCTGCCATCTTTCGGACAGGTAAGATCTGCACCAATCAAGCGCTCTACCAGCAATGCCTTTCTCAATTAGTCGACCTAAGAGAAGCTCATGACTTACTGAATCAAAAGCTGCGGCGATGTCCAGAAAGATGAGAGCAAATCCTTGATGGATGTCATCAATGCCAGTGATTATCTTGCAGAAGAGGGTGGTAAGAAGAGTTTCTACTCCGTGGGATTCCCTAAAACCATGTTGGCAGGGGTCTAATGGTGCGACAGCGTCAACGTGATCTTGCAATTGTCGTTGTACCTCTTTTTCAATGATCTTCGCAAGTAGAGGTATACTGGATATCGGTCTGTATGAATCTACTTTTTGGGGATCGAGTTTGCAGTTTTTTAGAAGAGGTCTGATAGAGGTGCGTTTAAGAGCTGAGGGGAAGGAACCTGTTGTGAAGGAGAGCTTCATTATATTGGATAGTATTGGGCTGAAATGGCAACGGAGCTCCTTAATCCAGAAGGCTGGGCATGGATCGGACTGAGATGTGGTGGTGTTAAGGGCCATAATAGTGTCTTCAATTCTTTTCTTGGTAGGGGTAGAGAATACGGTTAGAGCTGTAGGGCAATCACGTTCCGGGTTGGTGGTTATAGTCATGATATTGATAGTCTGGCATATCTTGGATTGTGCATAGTTGGCAAAATCTTGTGGGTGAATCTCAAATTGAGGTCCGGGGGTTGGTTCCTTTGATAGAGTCTTGACTAGGTCAAAAAGATCGTGGGGTTTACTAAGTGACCTCTTTAAGGTCTCTGAGTAATATTGTTTCATTGCATCAGTGATTGCCTTGCGGTGTGCAGCCAGATGACAGTTGTATGCTGTCTGGTCAGTTGAAGAGTGGGATCGGCGCCAGCGCTTCTCGAGTTTCCGTAATTGGGTAAGAGAATTTCTCAGATCGGCTGTGTACCATGGAGCACTCGTTCTTTTCCCTGGGGGCTTGTTGGTTGGTGTGCGTAGGGCGATTGCACTGAGGCAGTTGTTCCAGTGATTAATCAGGTCATCAAGGTTCGAGGTGGTTTCGCTAATGAGTTGTTGCGTTTCCGTAAGGATAATGTCTCTGCTGAAAGGCTTGAAACATCTGGAGTGTGGTTCTCTAGTGTTGCTTGGTAACTTATTGAACTTTGAATCGATTTTGTGCAAAGGAATCTGGAGGATGATCAGTTTGTGATCTGACCATGGAACAGGAGTTATGGATGTTATGGGGTCATACGTTGTGTTAAGAGATATCCGAGGGGCGAATACTAAGTCCAGAATATTTCCCTTGGTATGGGTAGGTTCTTTTACTAATTGTTTGAAGCCGAGATTTGTGAGGGCATCCAGAAAGGCTAACACTTGATTGTCCTGCAGTGTTGGCAGGTTGAAATCGCCGATGATCCAGTTTGGGATGTTTGGGTTATGCGTGTTGGAGGCGAGATCAATTATTGCAGCAAGATCATCCGGAGAAGCTGAAGGTGCTCTGTAAAGCAGGTTGATTGAGCATCGTTTGTTGGAGATGGTGACGGTTTCAAGTTGATTAGTGTTGGTGGTGTCAACCGTCTGGAAATGGAGGTCTGTCTTGGTGAGGATGAGCACCCCTCCTCCTCTTTTATCTCGTCTATGACTTGTATGAGCTGTGAAGTTCGGTGGGAGGAGCTGGTTGAGTATGACATTGTCTTCGTCAGATAGCCACGTCTCTGTGACCAAGAGTATATCGAGGTCGTGGAGGGAGATTATGTCGGTGACAGCTGGCCACTTCTTCCGGATAGAACGGGCATTAATGAGGGCACATTTTAGGTTATGAGGGTAGGAGTTTTCCGCCTTCTTGGTTTTCACAGAGTGCTGAAGCACTATGTGTAGCAGATGTGGGTGATGTGCGCGAGTATCCCAATTTACATTGTTACGTGATGCATTAGACCATCTCCTTCCGTGGCTTTGTAATATTGGGATCTGATTGGAAAAAGGGGTTAAGGTAAGATAGCAGGGGAACCAACTAGCAAGGATGATATAACATCCGATTATGGTGGTAAAGGGGGAACCCATTGTGGCAGGGTACTGGATTTACTGACAACAGTACAATAGTAAGAATTATTGACTACAGTATAATGGTGACAGTGCAGTGGCTAGGTAATATTAAGGAGTTACTGACAACAGTACAATAGTAAGAATTACTGACTACAGTATAATGGTGACAGTGCAGTGGCTAGGTAATATTTAGGAGTTACTGACAACAGTACAATAGTAAGAATTACTGACTACAGTATAATGGTGACAGTGCAGTGGCTAGGTAATATTAAGAAGTTACTGACAACAGTACAATAGTAAGAATTACTGACTACAGTATAATGGTGACAGTGCGGTGGCTAGACAATAATTAAGGAGTTACTGACAACAGTACAATGTAAAACTGTCTTTGATAAGGCTGCTGGCGGTAGTATATGGTGGTTATAATTGTGAAACTATACTTGCGGTAACAGCATGAGAGTAGGATCATCTGATGGGAGAGGTTTGTTCGGTTGCTATCTCGTGGTGACTTTCTCTAGCGCTGGGCTGTTCAAGGAGGAGTGAAAGTGCTGCTGGTGCGTGAGCATAATTCAGCGGGGCTCAAACTACTGGATTGCTTGGAGGTGGTCTTTGATGTACTGGCAGATATGTTGTATGGGCCAGCTGCCTAAGGGCCACGCCAAAGGGCCCTCTGGCGAGGCCCTCAGGCGCGGGCCCGCAAGGCGCGGGCGCGCCGGCTGGCGCGGTCTTTTAAAGAAGCAGGCGGCTGCCCCGATTGGACAGCCCGCCTGAAGATGGCCGCTGCTGCGGAGGGTGGCTCGATCCCCCGATGGGGAGAGCTGCTTGGATGGCGGCAGGCGGCTGGTTCTCCTCGCGCCGGCTGGCACGGTCTTTTAAAGAAGCAGGCGGCTGCCCCGATTGGACAGCCCGCCTGAAGATGGCCGCTGCTGCGGAGGGTGGCTCGATCCCCCGATGGGGAGAGCTGCTTGGATGGCGGCAGGCAGCTGGTTCTCCTCGCGCCGGCTGGCGCGGTCTTTTAAAGAAGCAGGCGGCTGCCCCGATTGGACAGCCCGCCTGAAGATGGCCGCTGCTGCGGAGGGTGGCTCGATCCCCCGATGGGGAGAGCTGCTTGGATGGCGGCAGGCAGCTGGTTCTCCTCGCGCCGGCTGGCGCGGTCTTTTAAAGAAGCAGGCGGCTGCCCCGATTGGACAGCCCGCCTGAAGATGGCCGCTGCTGCGGAGGGTGGCTCGATCCCCCGATGGGGAGAGCTGCTTGGATGGCGGCAGGCGGCTGGTTCTCCTCGCGCCGGCTGGCGCGGTCTTTTAAAGAAGCAGGCGGCTGCCCCGATTGGACAGCCCGCCTGAAGATGGCCGCTGCTGCGGAGGGTGGCTCGATCCCCCGATGGGGAGAGCTGCTTGGATGGCGGCAGGCGGCTGGTTCTCCTCGCGCCGGCTGGCGCGGTCTTTTAAAGAAGCAGGCGGCTGCCCCGATTGGACAGCCCGCCTGAAGATGGCCGCTGCTGCGGAGGGTGGCTCGATCCCCCGATGGGGAGAGCTGCTTGGATGGCGGCAGGCGGCTGGTTCTCCTCGCGCCGGCTGGCGCGGTCTTTTAAAGAAGCAGGCGGCTGCCCCGATTGGACAGCCCGCCTGAAGATGGCCGCTGCTGCGGAGGGTGGCTCGATCCCCCGATGGGGAGAGCTGCTTGGATGGCGGCAGGCGGCTGGTTCTCCTCGCGCCGGCTGGCGCGGTCTTTTAAAGAAGCAGGCGGCTGCCCCGATTGGACAGCATATCACTCCTGAATCTCCCTTCACCCTCATCCCATGTCCCCTCGTAGCAGAACTTGCTTTCAATTGAAAGAGGCTCTCTCCCTGAACATTTATGCCACGGAGGTATTTAAACATCTCAATCATATCACCTCTATCCCGCCTTTCCTCTAAGGTGTACATATTAAGATCCTTAAGTCTGTCCTCATATGCTTTATAATAAAGCCCACTAATCATTTTAGTAGCCACCCTCTGCACCGACTCCATCCTGTTCACATCCTTTTGAAGGTACTAGAGGAAGATACTCTAGGAAGGTACTAGAGGAAGATACTCTAGGAAGGTACTAGAGGAAGATACCCTAGCGATCCGCCTATGAGGGCAAGATGGGTATTAGATGTCCTCTAGTTGCCAGAAAAAATGTATCCCTGATGGGAAAAATACCAGGCAATATGGGCCAAGCCAGGGAGTTGGCCCCTCTCTTAGGCTTTCAGGAAATGAAAAGCCTGAGGCTTATGCCTTAACAGAGATTTAAGAGACGATGGAAAGGGTAGAATACCTGCCAGGCATGAATATGACTGGGGGAAACCCTTTTAAACCATCTGGGGTTATCTGCTAGGCAAGATACTGATGCTCTCTAGCAAGGGCCCATAGTGCAAAGCTACGCTGTAGAGTTGCAGAGAGCATGCTGCAGGTTGGTTAGAAGAAAAACTGGCTGTGGACGATACCTGGTGAGGAATGTGGACAACCAGCAGGTAACCAACTATTCTGCCAAGGACAAAGGGCAAAGAATAGAAGATAACCTAACCAAATTGTGAAACAGGGTTTCCCAACGAGGTTGATAAACTGTTTGGGACTTAGTACTGAGGTTAGGAGGATTGCTAGTGGAGAGGAAGCCCTGGTTGTGCAGTGAACAAAAACCTGTGGCGTAACCACTAGAAATTTTCGCATCTGCAGCAACTATGAGGGCAGCATAGAGAATTTCTTTCCCCTACTCTGTAGATTGGGAAAAAGGAAAAACCAACAGACATGGTAGGACTTCCTATTGTCTGAGGAGCTGCCCTAAGGTAACAAGGGGGAGACAACTCCAGAAGGGAGAATCCCCCGGTAGAAGAGGTAGAGGACCATAGGGGCTTACCCGTATAAAAAGTCACTCTTACAAAGCAAATGTTGTAGTAAGAGGGAGGTAAGATAGAGTTGCAGGAGACCAACTATGGAGGAAATCTCCGACAGGTGAGATGATACATGCCAGTAGATGGAAACAACTGTCTATTGATAGTTGTTACCTCTGCCTCTCCTCCAAGAGGAAGAGGAAAATCTGTTAAGAATCTTCATGATGATCATGCCCATACTTAAGAAAAGATGTCTCATGAAGAGATATCTAAGTAGGTTAGGATAAAATTAGTGCAGATACTTCAAGTGAAAAGAAGTAGACTGCCATCCCAACCCCCCAAACAAAGGGGCAATGATCTATTTAAAACCCTGACCCTGTTGAGGTTGTGGATTGCTCAGACTAGAACGATGTTTCCCCTGTTTAGGGACATCTGAATGATGGGCAGATGATGGGTAAAACCTTCTCCCCTTAGGAGTTGAACGTTTGGTAGGACATTTCCTACCTACTGGGAAAGGCGGCGGCACAGAGCAGCCTCTGTAAAAAGGAAAGTCAGTGGAGAACTGAGTAACCTGAAGTAAAGACTCCCTGTTGAAGAGATTCTCTCCAGTACAAGGAGTATTTCCCAGTCTTTCCTGTGCCCATTTGTCCAAGTCTGAGGCCTGAAGCCAGGCTCTACGTCGTGCCCCTATAGCTATAGCAGAAGTCCTGCTAACAGACTCAAAGGAGTCTAGGGTAGCATGAGTAAGGAACTTAGAGATATTCTGAATATGACAAACTAGTGAGGAATAGTCTGTACATCTGGGCTCTTGAAGAAATGGAGTCAAAAGATGTAATTGCTTTGTGATCTCCTCAAGAGATAGACCCATATAAAATATATATGAGAGAATCCTTGCTGAAAGCATGGAGGTCTGGAAGGTTTGACGTCCAAAGGCATCTAGTGTCTTAGACTCACGACCTGGCGGACAAGAAGAGTGCTTTTTAGTACTCTTCACTCGCCTCAATGCTGATTCCACTACAATGGAATGATGAGGAAGTTGAGTCCTTTGAAACCCTGGAGAGGGGGGCACCTGATATAGGAGATCAGTTGCTCTAGATAGTGGGGGTACCTTTAAAGGAGATTCCCACATTCGTAGAAGGAGATCCTGCAAAGAATGATGCAAAGGAAGCTTTATATTTTCCTTTGCTTCGCTAGGAACAGAGAGGTATTCTGTACTCCTTTGTGTAGGATCTTGTCCAGGGACAGGAATGGCAAGTGATTTTGCCATATCCAGGAGGAAAGTCTGGAAAGAAAGATCCCTGGAGGGAATTCCCCCTGGATAGACTAGATCTGATGAAGAACTAGCATTGGCACCAAGGGATCTATTCCAGTATATAGGAATAGAAGCTCCTGAATGGTGCAGAATGGGATCCTTAGATAGTAGTCGCTGGTACTGGAGGACAGAACCAGCAACAGTCGGTAACATATCGTCCATGCTTGGAATCGATTCCAGACTCGGCATCGAGGGAAGCAACCCTGATGAGTGAAGCATGGAAGGTATCGACTGTAAAGGTACTGTGGATGTCGGTACCGAAGCTGATGCCGGAGGAATAAAACCAGCCGGTGGCAACTCTAACGGTATCGGTGGAACCGAGGGTTGCGGATCAGAGGTATCGAAACCAAGCCTTCGGTACCGACGGGAGGCGGTACCAAGGCGAGTCGGTACCCAGTCCTCCAGACTGGAGATCGATTCTAGACTCGGTATCGAAGGAAGCGAGTCTATCGATGCATGTCTGGAGGGTACCGACGTCGGAACTTGTATCGGTGTCGATACCGATACTGTGAAATCGATCTGAAGCGTATCCACCGGCCCCGTAGGTACCGGAGACGCCAGACGACGATCCTCGGTGAGGAATATTTCATTCAACACCGGTGCCGATGCCGGGGTATCGGTACCGCTCGAAGCTGATGCCACCACCGGACATGGCTCAGGTATGTTCTGTGAGGGGTGAACCTCAGGAACAACCTGAAACCCCACATAGGCTTTGGAGGCCGAAGACTCCCTCCGGGGTTTTGAAACCAGTGGATTCTCGAGTGCAAGGCCGGAGGCATCTCTATGCTGTGCATGAGAACTGCCGCTCGAGGACTGGCTAGTCTTAATAGACTGTTTTTGGGTTACCTGATCCTGTGTAGAAGATATAGTCTGTGCCCTGAAGTTGGAAGGGGACCGCGTGTCGAGGGAAACTCGATGTTGAAAACTGCTTCTCACAACACTGGTGCCTGAAGGCTCTGGAGGACAATGGTCAGGACCCAAGCAGGTTAGACACCAATTGTGAGTGTCTAAAAATAAAGTTGTACCACCACAGTTTGTGCATTTCCTGGGGAGAATGGCTGGCGGTTCCATGAGGAAAAATGAAGAGGCCTAGAAGGCCTGAGAACCGTGGACACTAGAAGAAATTTTATATTCCTTAAGGATAATTTTAAAAGAAAATAAGAAAGAAACACCGGCGGTACCGGTGGCGTCGGGGAAGGCAGCCGCGACCACAAGAAAACTAAAAAATAAAAGAAGAATTTTCTGCGGTGACAGGAGAATGTCCTGCCGGCTCCGCGGAAAAACGAAAACTGAGGAGAGGCAGTTGGGAAGGCAGCGCGTAGGCGTGTTGGGATACTTCCAAAAGCTTTCTGATTGGACGCTGGGAAGCGTTCCCGCGCGGACTCCGTCGGTACCGACGTACCCATATGTGAAGACTCATTCCTGCTTGTTCCTGGAGATAGTAGGAGGGGGGGGGTATCTGGTGGAAGTGGAGCATGTAGCCCTTTTGGACTATGCTCAGTATACAGGTATCCCCTTGTGATGGCTGGCCACCTGTAGGCGTACAGGGTCAGCCAACCTCCTGAGCCGAGTGGAGCCAGCTGTGGAGAAGAGGCTATGCTGTGGGAGTCAAAACTCCGCTCCTTGCTGTGCAGGAGCCGGAGCTGGCGGCTTGGGGGGTCTTCTGCCTACGGGGCCCCTGCCCCTGCCCCTGCTGACCCTGTTGGGGAATTGGAGAGGCCTGATATTGAGGGTAGGATTTGTAGGCAGCACCCTTCCTCGGGAAAAAGGGCTTCTTCCCCGAGCCCTTCTTTTTCTGAGAAGGGGCAGAAGTCTTCCTGGACAGCCCTGTCCAGGTGAGAGTCTCAGTCTCGATTTCTGCAGCCTTTTCAATCATGAGCTTACCAAAGAGGTTTTCACCTCGGCAAGGAACATCAACCAACTTGTCCTGCACCCATGGCTCCAGGTCTGATGACTGTAGCCAGGCCTGACGGCGTGCACCGATGCCGGCCGCAGCTATCCGGGCCGAAGCCTCAAAGCCATCATAGGCTGTTCGAGAGAAACTTCAAGCACTCTCGAATCCCTGTTGACAAAGCCTTGAACCTCTGCAAAGGTTCCTTGGAGAGGCCAGCTGAGAACCCGGCAATCTCCTTTGCCAGGTCTCGTAGGTACATGCCCATGTACAGCTGGTAGGTCTGGACACGGCAAGACAGCATAGAGCCCTGGAAGCACTTTCTACCGAGGGCATCCAGGTTCCGGGCCTCCCAGCCGGGAGGCACCAAGGAGTGCATCTTCTACTCTTCAGACGGTGCATGGCCGATTCCACAACCATGGAGTGGTGCAGTAGCTGCGCCTTTTAGAACCCAGGGCTCTTATGGACTCAATAAATGGAATCGACCCATTTGCTAAGAACCGGCGTCGAGGCCGGTGCCTCCCACATACGGAAGAGCAGCCATTCTAGCATCGGAGGAACCGGTACACTAAAGGCTTCCTTCGGAGGAAAATCATACTGGAGGGCAATGAGCTCCTCTGCTCGAGGCTCCTCCTCGGCGTCCGCAGGGAAGGCCAAGGCCTTGGCCATGTCCCTCACAAAGTCCGAGAACCAGGTATCCTCCGGGGGGGGGGGGGGGCCGTCTCAGAGGGATGCACTGGGTCCGGAAGGTGTCTGGGGACTCCTCGTCCTCCATCTCCCACTCTGACTCCTCCGAGGAGGAATCGAGCGGCTCCGGCCGTGTGGGCCTGGATGCCACCCGTCGACCTCGGCCCCGCATGGGAGGTGGAGGGGGACCTTGACCGAGGATCGACTCGAGACTTCATCGACTCGGTCTCCGGGGTCGACTTAGACGTCAAGGTCCCAGTGGTCGGGGCAGATGCACCGGTCAGACCGGCGATCCACACCCGCTGCTGTTCAACCTGAGTCCAAGCTCAAGAAACTCAGCAGCCCCCGACTCTGGCCCAGATGTCGGCTCCCCCGGAGGAGAGTCTACGACGACAACTGCACTTACGTGACTCGGGTACTCCGGCTCCACACAAGGTAGCTTGGCAGGCCTCTTCGACTCCGAGAGCTGGGGGCGGCGGCCAGGGCTACGCGACCTGGCCCTCGAGGAACCAGGAGCCTCCACCGACGACGCCCTCGCGAGCTTTTTCTTCCTTTGGTGCTCCCGGAGACTCCCTTTCAGAGGAACCCCGACGGCGCTCGGGGTCGGACTCCCGAGATGTCGAGGCCTCTGACGAAGTCCGGGCATGGACGGGCGCGGAGTCAGAGAAGATTCTCTCAAGTTGATGCTGACGGCCCGAAGCGCCTTTGACGACATTTTGCCACCCGGACCACAGGCCAGCAGGCCATGGTCGGAGGCAGCAGTCATGTGTGTCGGTGAAAGACATAAGTTTCTTACACCGATTACACTTTTTGAACCCGTTGGCAGCCATCAGGGGGAAAAAGGGCCCCTGCAAGGTTAAAAGACAGGGCTGCCAGTGAAAACACAAAAAGAGCGCGAACGCTAGCCACGAAGGACAAAAACCAAAAATTACAACTCAGGACTCGATACCAGTGTACCGAACCCAGGCGAGAAGGGGAACCGGCGTCGAACCGGATAAGATAACGCGAAAATCGCAGAAAAATATAAACTTTTACCAGGTGACACGAACTCACGTCCGTCGGGCTCCGCGGAAAAAGAAAGACTGAGCAAGATGGCACCCTTGGGCGGGAAGGGGACCGCGCAGGCGTGCTGCATTCCCAAACGCTTTCTTTGAAAGCTGGTGAAATGCTCTGCATGGGGGCTCCGTCGGCGCCGACATCACCCATATGTGAGAACTGACTTCCTGCTTGGTCCTGGAGAAATAGTAATTATGCAGCAACACACGTTACGGGTGCTTGGGTAGAAACGCGTATTGGAGCTGCTTGGATGGAATGCGTATAAGGGCTGCATGACTGCCAAGTGCACAATAGTAAAAATGCTATTAACTCATGCAGAAAACAGCAGGAAAAACCACACTGCACCATCAGTTGCCAGCAGTCCACCCTCAATTGCACCCCAGATGGCCAGAATTGGGAGCCCCAAATAAGGACAATGACGAGGTCAAGCCTTGGTATTCATCCCCTGAGAGCCCCAGGCAGAGGATCCGTGCCAGATTCAGCTCTACTCCCCTGAAACTGTTTTCCTAGCTTTGCAGGCACTGTGTTTAAGGTGGCTGGCAGGCAGATTCCTCTGATAGCCGCCTGCAATCTTCGGGAGAAAGCAGGGGGACAGATGAAGAGGAGGAGGAGGGTGTTGAGGTTGTGTGAGGCTGCTGAACTTCTCCAATCCTTCCAATTTTCTGGCTGCTCAATAGTCTCTTAAAATAAGAACACTGAGCTGAACCAATTACCCCTCCTCCTATGGCTACTGAACAGACTGCAGTTTAGTGGAGCCTTTTACATCGCGCTCAAGTGAGAGAGTCACTCAAGTTGATCATTCACGAGCATTTAACTTAATCTTGAAAGACTAGAAAATGGGACTACTACTTCTGGAGAGAGCTCTGCAATTGTGAGTATGTACTTCTAGGAATTTTTCTGAAGGGACTTCTTTAGATTAAAGCTGATTAATCTGTGAACCCAGTGTATTTGTTAAATCAGTCAGGGCCTAGTAGCAGCAGTTTAAGTTTAAATTTAAAACACAGACGAGAGCTTTCTGGTTAGATTTCATACCCAGCAGAGAGCTTGTAGTTTAAATTTAATACCCACTCAGGGCCTAGTATCTGCAAAGTACTTTTAGTTTAAATTTAAAACACAGAAGAGAGCTTTCTGGTTAAATTTAGAACCCAGCAGGGAGCTTGTAGTTTAAATTTCATAAAAAGTCAAAGCCTAGCAGCAGCAAAGAGCTTTAATTTAAATCAAATCAGAATATAACTTAGCATAAAAGGCAAAACAGGGTCAGTATTCTTTGAGCACTGTTAATCACCCAGGAAGTTGGTCACAGCTTACCTCAGAAGCACAGGATAGGGTACTGTGTAGCAGCCCTCTTTTAATAAGTGTTATTTCCCTCCCTCCCTCACACCCACCCCCCACCCCTGGGATAATCGTAGCTTTATAGGTACTTACACATCTTAAAGGAAAGGAGGTGCTCTCAGGTGCAGCTCGTTATCCAAATCAGTCATACACTAAGGACCTGAGATTAATTAAGCTTCAGGTGAACAAGGTATATTAAACGTATTAGATACAGTTTTATTAGTATAAATATCCATAGCAACCCTTAGTAAGTAAGGAACTTAAAGATCTAAACACAAGCTTAAAACTAAGATGCAGACAGCAGTCCAGCAGCAAGATGGGGGCTTTCCAGTCTTTTGCATTGAGTGTCACATGTATGATTTTCTCCCAGTTGGTGAGAGGTCTTACATGTGCACTAGGTGCAAGGAGCTCTTTGCTCTCAGGGAACGAGTCCGTTCTCTAGAAGCTAGAGGAGCAGACTTGGAAGACATAAGAAAGACAGAGAGGTACATAGATGAGACCTACAGGGATATAGTCCTGAAGTCCCACCTCCAGTCTGGCAACATCCCTGTTGCTATGGAGGAGAGAGGTCACGTGACAGGAGTGCATCACCGTGGTGCAGCAGGAAGTGATCCTGTAACTAGGACCTGTCCTCCATATGATGCAAAACCCTCTCGCACTGGGGAAGTATCTCCAGGGCCATGTGTCCATGAGGGAAGGGTTAGGACAGCCGTTATAGCTGGTGATTCGATCATTAGGCATGTAGATAGCTGGGTGGCTGGTGGACGTGAGGATCACCTGGTAACATGCCTGCCTGGTGCGAAAGTAGCGGATCTCACGCACCACCTAGATAAGGTCTTAGATAGTGCTGGGGAGGAGACTGCTGTCTTGGTAGATGTCGGTACCAATGACATAGGAAAATGTGGTAGGGAGGTTCTGGAGGCTAAATTTAGGCTTTTAGGTAGGAAGTTGAAATCCAGAACTTCCAGGGTAGCATTCTCCGAAATGCTTCCCGTTCCACACGCAGGACCCAAAAGGCAGGCAGAGCTCCGGAGTCTCATTGCGGGGATGAGACATTTGTGCAAGGATGAGGGTTTGGGATTTGTTAGGAACTGAGGAACATTCTGGGGAAAGGAGGGGCTCTTCCGAAGGGATGGGCTTCACCTTAACCGGGATGGAACCAGGCTGCTGGCATTAACCTTTAAAAAGAAGATAGAGCAGCTTTTAAACTAGATAATAGGAGAAAGCCGACAGCCGCACAAGAGCACATGGTTCGGAAGAATCTATCCTTGAAGGATACTACCAAAAGCAGAGAGGTTCCAAAAAAAGAGTAAAGTAGCCCAAATGCCCTAGAGTATAGAGCAGACAGAGCATAGATCCCAAATTACCCATGCCTACCAATAGCCAAATTAATATGAATAAAATACAGTCTCTAAAATGCTTGTATGCAAATGCTAGAAGTCTAAAAAATAAGATGGGAGAGTTAGAATATATAGCAGTAAAAGAAACCATATCGTAATGATAGAGCTGATAAAATTGGTGGAGGGGTTGCGCTCTATGTTAGAGAGGGCATTGAGTCAGAAAGGATTAAAGTTTTCAGGAAACACAATTTGCTGTAGAATCTCTATGGATTGAAATTCCATGTAAAAAGAGGAAGGCGATGGCAGTGGGGGTATACTATCGACTGCCTGGCCAGAATGAACAAATGGATGATGAAATGCTCAAAGAAATCAAGGAAGCTAACAAAAGTTACAGCACAGTAATAATAATGGGTGATTTCAATTACCCCGGTATCGACTGGGTTAGTGTCATGGCAGGACATGCTAAAGAGATAAAGTTCCTAGATGAAATAAATGACTACTTCTTGGAGCAGCTGGTTCATGAACCGACCAGAGGGAAAGTCATATTGGACCTAATTCTTAGTGGAACACCAGATCTGGTGCAAGAGATAAGGGTGTTGGGGCCACTTGGCAATAGTGATCACAGCATGATCGCGTTTGATTTTATTAGTGGATGAGGGATAGTAAGAAAATCCACAGTACTACCTTTTAACTTTCGAAAGGGAGACTGGTAAAATGAGGAGAATAGTTAAGAAAAAACTAAAAGGAGCAGTTGCAAAGGTTAAAGACTTACATCAAGCTTGGGTGTTGTTGAAAAATGCTATCTTGAAAGCCCAGAACAGCTGTATTCCACGCTTTAAGAAAAGTGGAAGGAAGTCCAAAAAACTGCCAGCATGGTTTAAAGGTGAGGTCAGAGAGACTGTTGCCAAAAAAAAAGCATCTTTCAGGAAATAGAAAAAAAGAGCCAAACGATGAAACCTGGAAACAGTACAAGCACTGGCAAGTTTAATGCAAGGCATTGATAAGGCAGGCAAAGGGAGAATTTGAGAAGAAGCTTGCTGCGGAAGCAAAAATGTGTAATAAAGACTTTTTCAAGTATATTCGTAGCAAAAAACCTGTGAGAGAGTCAGTTGGTCCATTAGATGATAGAGGGGTTAAAGGGGCACTAAGAGGCGACAAGGCAATAGCGGAGAGACTGAATGAATTCTCTGCTTCGGTCTTTACTGAGGAAGATGTAGGGATGTTACCCATGACTGAAGTGGTATTTAAAGGTGCATTAGAACTGAAAGAAATATTGATACATCAGGAAGATGTATTACAACTATTAGATAAACTGAAGAATAGCAAATCACCTGGGCCGGATGATATATATCCGAGGGTGTTGAAAAAACTGAAATATTAGTAATATTAGTGCTATTAGTAATCTGTGAACTATCATTAAAATCATCTGTAATACCTGAAGATTGGAGGATGGCGAACGTAACACCATTTTTTAAAAAGGGTTCCAGGGCTGATCCGGGATACTACAGACTGGTGAGCCTGACGTCAGTACCGGGAAAAATGGTAGAAATCATCATAAAGAACAAAATTGCTGAACATGTAGATAGTCATGGCTTAATGGGAGACAGCCAACATGGCTTTAGATAAGGAAGATCTTGTCTTACTAATGCGTTCTGTTTTATGAAGGTGTGAACAAACAGGTAGACAAAGGTGAGTCGGTTGATATAGTGTATTTGGACTTTCAGAAAGCCTTTGACAAGGTCCCTCATCAGAGACATTTGGCAAAACTAAAGAGTCATGGGATAGGAGGCAGTGTACTATTGTGGAGAAGGAACTGGTTAAAAGATAGAAAGCAGAGGGTAGGGCTAAATGGCCAATTTTCCTAATGGAGAAAGGTGAATAGTGGTGTACCCCAGGGATCTGTGCTGGGTCCGCTGCTTTTTGACATATTCATAAATGACCTGGAAAAGGGAATAACTATGGTTACATAATGCAAGGTTCCACATTAGGAAAAACCACCCAGGAAAGCGTAGTTACTCACCTGTAACAGGTGATCTCCGGGAACTGCAGGAATTTAGTTTTCACATATGGGTATCGTCGATACCGACGGAGCCTGCACGGGAACGCTCCCCAGCGTCCAATAGAAACGCTTTTGGGAGCATCCCTCAGCACATGCGCGCTGCCTTCCCGCCTTTCCAACTGTCCCTCTTCAGTTAAGTTTGTAGCTGAGTGAAAGGATAGAGGGAGAGAGGAAAGAGATGGAGAGACAACTCCTAGGGGAGGTGGGTGGGTTGTGAAGACTACATTCCTGCTGTTCCCAGAGATCACCTGTTACAGGTGAGTAACTACAATATCTCCAGGAACAAGCAGAAATGTAGTCTTCACATATAGGGACTCCCCAGCTGAAGGTGCCAGGGAGATAGCCCCAGGAATCTGCCACCTATATTAAGGTTGGCCGTGCTTCCTCCCATGGATCTCTGGCATTCCACCAGGGTTGGTGGGTAGAAGTTGAATTAGGTCTGAAAGAGATTTTGAAGAACAGCTTGGCCAAAGAAGGCATCCCGACGGGAGGCTTTATCTAAGCAGTAGTGGGCTGTAAAGGTGTGTACCGAAGCCCAGGTGGCTGCTCGACAAATGTCATCAATACACACAGAGTGAAGGTTAGCCATAGAGGCTGCCATGGCTCTCACATTGTGAGCTGTGACATGGCTTTGAAGAGGAAGACTCTTACTCTCATAAGCAAAGGATATGCATTGTGCAATCCATTTGGATAAAGTTCTCTTGGAGAATGGAAGTCCCAAATGACTAGAATCAAAAGCAATAAAAAGTTGAGAAGACTTTCTATGTTGCTGTGTTCTTTGTAGGTAAAAAGCTAAGGCTCTTTTACAATCCAAAGTATGAAGGTTCCTTTCTGCATTAGAGGCATGAGGCCTCGGAAAGAATACAGGAAGATAAATTGATTGATTTAAATGAAAAGGCGAAACCACCTTTGGCATAAAGTGTGGATGAGTCTGAGAACAACCTTATCATGGTGAAACCTAGTATAAGGAGGATCAGCCACTAAAGCTTGCAATTCACTAATGCAACGTGCAGAGGTGATTGCAATCAGGAAAATGACCTTCCAGGACAAAAGCTTTAGGGTTGTAGAGGCTAAAGGTTCAAAAGGTTGGTTTCATGAGCTGCCCGAGAACTAGGTTTAAATCCCATGCCACTGGTGATAGACTGATGGGAGGCTTTGTTAATAGAAGATCTCTCATAAATCTTGATATGTGTGGATGAGAGGAAATTGGTTGTCCATTTAAAGGCTTATAGGAAGCTGCAATTGCACTAAGATGGACTCTTACTGACTTGGTCTTTAGACTAGAATTTGATAAATGAAGTAGATACTCTAGTATTGATTCCAAAGGTATCATAAGGGGGTTTAACCCTTTCTATGAACACCATATAGTAAAACGTTTCCACATGAAGGCATAAGAACGTCTTGTGGAAGGTTTTCTAGAAGCTTGCAAGATATCCTTTACCTGTTGGGAAAGGTTGAGGTCCTGAAGGTCTAAGCTTTCAGCAACCAGGCCCTGAGATGCAGGGACTGGGGATTCGGGTACCATAGCATCCCGTTCTCTTGGGAGAGGAGATCTGGAGCATATCCTAACTCCAGAGGTGCAGCTTGAGAGAGATGTAGAAGCAGGGGATACCACGATTGGCGTGGCCATTGTGGCGCTATGAGGATCATACGACCTCTGTCTCTCTGAAGCTAGTTTTGGGGATGAGGGGAATGGGTGGGAAGGCATAGAGGAAGTCATGACCCCAATGAAGAAGGAAGGCGTCCCTTGCCTGGCAATTTTGAGCTGGAATCCTGGAACAGAACCGGGGAAGTTTGGCATTCAGTGGACTTGCAAATATTTCAGATCTGGGGAACCCCAGACATAGACCTATCTTGGCCACCTGGTCTAGGTGGAGAGACCATTCGTGAAGCAGCAGTACTTGGCTGAGTTTTTCTGCCCAAAGGTTTTAAATGCCTGGAAGATATACCACGAGAAGGTGAATTTGATGCTCTCTGGCGAGAACCCATAGTCGTAAAGCTTCGCTGCATAACAGAGAGCCTGTTCCACCCTGCTTGTTCACAGAGAACATAGCTACTTGATTGTCTGTTTGGACTAGGACTGTCTTGTAGCTGAGCTGGGCATGGAATACTCAAAGAGCTAGATAGATTGCTCTGCGTTCCAGGAGGTTTATGTGAAGACAAGCCTCCTGTGGAGTCCAGGTACCCTGGGTAGAGAGATGATGCAGGTGTGCTCCCCATCCCACCTGTGATGCATCTGTTGTTAGGGTAGCCTGCCATAGGGGTTGCTGGAAAGGAGACCCCACTAGATGATTTTCCCAGTGGTTGCCACCATTGTAGGGACAAGATCAGTCGTGAGTTTGATATCTTGTCCAACAGACGTCCTGTGGCCTGTGTCCACTGTGTGGATCGTGTCCACTGTGTGGATTGGGTCCACTGTGTGGATCGGGTCCACTGTGTGGATCGGGTCCACTGGGCTGCTCGCATATGAAGGCAAGCGTAGGGAACCACATGAACCGTGGATGCCATATGTCCCAATAGTTGTAGTAGTTCTCGGGCAGTTAGGGAGGACTTCGCCGCTGCTTGAGAAGCTAGTTGCATTATACAAAGACAGCAGGGTTGTGGGAGAAAAGCCCTTGACTGTCTGGTATCTAGACAAGCTCCTATGAACTCTAGGGACTGAGACGGAGCAAGTTGGGATTTTGGGAGGTTTATGACCAATCCCAAGTATTGAAGAATTCGCATTGTGCGAGACAGTGCAGAGCTGGCTTCTGGAACCGTGGGGGCTCGAATGAGCCAATCATCCAAGTAAGGGCAGATGAATATCCCCAGGGTTCGCAGAAATGCAGCTACTACGGCCATGCATTTCGTGAACACTCTTGGTGCCAAAGCCAGACCAAAGGGAAGAATCCTGTATTGGAAATGTTTTCCCTTGAAAAGGAATCGTAAGAATTTCCTGTGATCTGGATGGATCAGAATGTGAGTATATGCATCCTTTAAATCTAGAGAACAAAGCCAATCCTGACTTTGAAGGTATGGCAGAAGAGTTCCCAGAGAAATCATTTTGAACTTTTCTCAGAACAGATATTTGTTCAATTCTCTGAGGTCTAGAATGGGTCTGTGTCCTCCTGTTTTCTTTGGAAGAAGAAAATAAGGGGAGTAGAACCCTGCACCCTGTTGAAAAATGGGCACCTCCTCTATTGCTCCTTGAGCAAGGAGTGTTGAGACCTCTTGATCCAGTAGATTGCCTGTAGAGGTTTGGGAATTGAACTGTCTTACGATTGTAGGAGGGGGCATTCTGTGAAAATGAAGCTTGTACCCCTCTCCCACAATGGACAGAGTCCAGTTTTCTGCTGTTATTTGGTGCCATCTGTTGGCAAAATGACACAACCTGCCTGGAATGTTTAGGGGTTCCGGACTTTTCAGAGGCAGGAAGGCTAAGTTCTCTATGAAGGAGTCAAAGTCCTTGAGGGGGCTGGGCCTGTGCAGCTGGTTGAGCTCTAAGGCCTTTTGGCTTCTTTTGTCTGGATTGTTGTTGTTGACTCTTCTGGGCAATTTGACCCTGAGCTTGCCCTTGCTGGGTATAGACCGGATAAAACTTCCTCTTTTTACTGAAAAAGGGCGTTTTATAGGTTTTCTTTTTGGCTGGAGTGGCTGTAGATTTTGACAATCTATCTAAAGTGATATTGTCAGCATCTATCTCATTAGCCTTCTCCTACCAATTCTTGCCAAAGAGGTTTTCTCCTGTGCAAGGGATGTTTCCCAATTTATCCTGTACCCAAATCTCCAAGTCTGATGCCTGAAGCCAGGCAATCTGACGTGCACCAATGGCAATAGCAGAGGTTCTGCTGATGCATTCAAAGCAGTCAAAGGCTGCACGGTTTACAAACTTGGAGACATCTTGAGCATGCTTGACAAGAGTAAGAAAGTCCTGTCGTTTGTCTTCAGGGAGAAGGGGGCTCATAAGCTCCAAATCTCCTGTGACCTCTTTGAGGAACATTCCCATATATAAAATATATGAGCTGATCCTAGCTGAAAGCATGGAATCCTGAAAAGTTCAACACCCTAAAGCATCAAGAGTCCTGCATGCACGACCTGGAGGATTGGAAGCATGTCTCTCTGCACTTTTCATCCTACGCATGGCTGACTCCACTACCATTGAATGGTGTGGCAGCTGAGTCTTTTGAAAACCAGGACATGGTGGAACTCGAAACATGGTATCGAGTCTCCTAGAAGGAGGAGATGTGGTCAAAGGTGTCTCCCACATTCTGAGCATCAAATCATGAATAATTTCATGAATGGGCAGAGTGGCTGCCTCCTTGGGAGCCTTAGGGTATTGGAGAATTTCCAATTCCTTTGCTCTAGATTCTTTTTCAGGAGCTACCGTGATTGAAAGGCCTTGGGCCACATCACGAATAAAATCCTGAAAAGACATGTCTTCCGGAGGAGACATTCTGCGTTGGGGAGAAGAGGAGTCTTCCGGGAGAAACTCTGGTACCGGCAGAAGTATCAGAGTCATCGGAAACAGAGGGATTCGAAATATCGCTGATCCCGAAGTTCATTCAAAGCACGGTCTCGGTATCAATCGAAGTCGGTACCGAATTGGTCCGGTACCGATCTGTCGATGCCAGAAAAAGTCGGCATGGGAAGGATTCCCACTGGGGCCGGTATCTGAACCGGTGCTGGTACCGGTGTCAGTGCCCGTTGAACCACCAGTGTCAACGGTACCACAGCTGTAAGGAGAGCTGCAAGACTGCGTTCGATAGCGAGGAATCTCTGGTCTATCGACGCTGTCGATGCCTGGGTATCAGTACCAGTAAAAGCGGCCAGAACCCCTGAGCATGGCACCAGTAGTTCTGCCGAGGTCTAAGCCTCAAGAACATCCTGGAACCCCGTGGATGCTTTGGAGGCCGAAGCCTCCCGCCGGGGCTGTTTTACTGGTGTAGTTTCCTCAAGGGCAATGCCAATGGCCTCTCGATGCTTTGAAGGAGAGCTACCCTTGGAGGACCGGTTCTTATGTTTAGTTACCTGAGATCCACGGGAGGAAGACAAGGCTCTTGAAGACGCTGATGCAATGGACCTGGTATCTGAAGAAAAGTGGGTACCGAGCTTTGCAGCTCGGTTCTGTCTTCATCTTTTAGTCATCCCCATACAGGAGGAACAATCAGATGGAGAATAGTGTGGTGTAGAAGGTCCCTCAGAGAGTGATAAAGTGCAGGATTCAGCTTCAGTTAAGGGAAGTAAACAACTGCACATGGTTCCGGGTTTCCAGGGAAACCACAGACAAAGCAGATTAGAGGAGAGGAAAACACGCCCCTGCTGCAGTTCAGCTCAGCAATCACGAGCTAAGGCTGGACACTTGTTGAAAGGAGTGGTCAGGTTAAACCCAGAAAACCAGAGATTTAAGAGAAGCTCATTAGGAAGGGAGCAGGCAGATCTGGAAGCACATGGGGAAGCAGAGTTGGAAGGCCAGCTGAGAGCACAGCCACGAGGAAAGCAGTCACGAGAAACAGAGGATTTGCTTGGGAGTGAAGACAGAGGAATTCATGGTAATAGAGGATTCTCTGACCTTTACCTCAGAAGGGGAAGTCAGCACAGGATACGAGCAGAGAGTCCGTGCAAAGGAGCAAGGTACAAACAGCCCAGGTTTGTTGCCGTGGGTAAAAGGCAGCTATAAGGGGAATGTACCAAGAAGGCAGACTTGTGTGCACGTAGAGACTCCAAGGCTTACAGCTGTAGCTGATCCTGGAAAGCAGAAGGAATCTCTCATAAGGAAGCCAAGAGGTAGGCTGAGTGACTGGTATAAAAGTAAAGCTGTTTTTAAGAAGTGCTCTGCTATTAACCCAGAAGGGTGGGGCTTTCCATGTGGTGAACACTGTGGCAATTACAAGCCGTGTGTAGCAGAAAGCTACGGGGAAAAGTCTATTGCTGAAGGAACAGGTGTGTGCTTGGAAACACCTTGTAAGCAATTGCAGACATTTCCAAATGAGAGAGTCAGTATGAACCGATGGAAACTGAGCCATCTGTAGAATATCTGCCTATTGAGTCAATGGACTGTACAATGTCTGTGTGTGAAAAGACAAAGCCTGTATAATAAGTTTAAGCTGTGCAGAGAGAGCGAGCTGCCGGTAGCAGCCAAAGGAAACAGCACCAAAGGTTTTGGAACAGAAGTGCTCTTTATGCTGGATTATAGTGATGCTGATATAAGAAGCTGTTTGAGTTACATTCTTATATTATTTCAAGCCAGAAGTTGTATGGCCTTTGTTCTTTATTTTCCATTTGTAAAACCGTGTGGGACGGGGAATTAAAATCCTGTTATTTGCCTGAACACTCGAGCTCCACAATTCGCCTTATTTCAAATAGTGAAAAAACTTCAACTCCCAGAAGGCAGTGCTTTCCCCAAGCACCATTTTACTAACTGAATAAGGAATCAGGCTGCTTATATCCACAAGCTCAAGCTGTGGGTAATAGCAACATTACAATAGTCAAGGCCTAAACATTTTAGACACCAGTCATGGGTGTCGGTGACTGAGATGGTACCGCCACATTTAGTACATTTTTTTTAAAACCGCTAGCTGGTTTTTCCATCTTTTGCGAAAAATGGGGCCTAATGCCTAAAATGGCGCCTAGCACCAAAAGAAAAAGTTTCTGAAGAGAAACAGTTCAAAAAAAAAATAAAATTAAAAAAAAATTATATATATGTGTTTTTTTTGTTTTTTTTTAAGAAAAGAAAGAAAGAACCGGCAGTACCGGTAGGTGTCGTGCAGAGGCAGGCGCGACCACAAGAAAACAAGTTTAAAGAAGAAATTTTCTGCGGTGACAGGGTATGTGTCCTGTCGGCTCCGCGGAAAACGAAGAACTGAAGAGGGACAGTTGGAAAGGCAGGAAGGCAGCGCGCATGTGCTGAGGGATGCTCCCAAAAGCGTTCCTACTGGACGCTGGGGAGCATTCCCGCGCAGGCTCTGTCGGTACTGATGATACCCATATGTGAAGACTACATTCCTGCTTGTTCCTGGAGATAAAGATCTAGGTGTCATTGTGGATAACATGTTAAGCACAGTTACTTACCTGTAACAGATGATCTCTGGGAACAGCAGGAATAAGTCTTCACATATGGATACGTCGGTACCGACGGAGCCTGCGTGGGAACGCTCCCCAGCTTCCCAAAAAGGAAAGCTTTTGGGAGCATCCCACAGCGCCTGCGCGCTGCCTTCCCGCCTTTCCTAACCAACCCTCCTCAGTTCGAGTTTAAAGCTGAGACAATAGAGAGAGAGAGGAAAGGAAAGATAGAAAAGAGATACAACTCCTAGGGGAGGTGGGAGGGTTGTGAAGACTTATTCCTGCTGTTCCCAGAGATCACCTGTTACAGGTAAGTAACTGTGCTATCTCCAGGAACAAGCAGGAATGAGTCTTCACATATGGGAACTCCCTAGCTAAGATGCCTGGGAGATCCCCAAGGATATGAGACCCTGAAAGGGGTCTGCGTCCTTCTATGGATCTCAGGCATCCATCCAGGGAAGGAGGGCAGGAGTTGATTAAGAATGGAACAGGTGTCTGAGGACAGCCTGACCAAACAAGGCATCCCGGCGGGAGTCCTTGTCCAAGCAGTAATGGGCTGTGAAGGTATGAACTGAGGCCCAGGTGGCTGCTCGACAGATCTGGTCGATGGACACAGAATTTAGATGAGTCATAGAGGTGGCCATGGCCCTCACATTATGAGCTGTGACATGGCTCTCCAGAGAAAGGTTCTTACTCTGGTAGGCGAAAGAAATACACTGAGCAATCCAATTGGACAGTGTACTCTTAGAGACTGGAAGTCCCAAATGAGAAGGATCAAAAGCAACAAAAAGCTGGGAAGACTTTCTATGTTGCTGTGTTCTTTGTAAGTAAAAAGCAAGAGCTCTTTTACAATCCAGAGTATGAAGATTCCTCTCTGCACTGGATGCATGAGGAGCTGGAAAAAAGACAGGTAAATATACCTCTTGATTAAGAGGAAAAGGAGAGACCACTTTAGGCATAAAGTGTGGATTTGTCCTAAGGACTACCTTATCATGATGGAACCTTGTATAAGGTGGATTAGCCACTAAGGCCTGCAGTTCACTGATGCGGCGAGCAGAAGTGACTGCAATGAGGAAAATAACCTTCCAGGAAAGGAATTTCAAGGAGGTAGTGGCTAAGGGTTCAAAAGGTGGCTTCATAAGCTAACCAAGAACCAAATTTAAGTCCCATGCCACCGGAGGAGGCCTAATGGGAGGTTTAGTTAAAGTTAGGCCTCTCATGAATCTTGCAATGAGGGGATGAGAGGAGATAGGTTGTCCATTGATGGGCTTAAGGGACGCTGCAATAGCACTTAAATGGACTCTTACTGAATTTGTCTTAAGTCCTGCATTGGAATGATGCAGGAGATAATCTAACAGAGAAGTTAAAGGTAGTGCTAGAGGGTCAAAACCCTTTTCAGCACACCAAATGGAAAATCTTTTCCACTTAAAAGCATAGGAACGCCCAGTGGAAGGTTTTCTGGAAGCATGGAGGATATCCTTCACTTGCTGAGAAAGATTAAAGTCTTGAAGGTCTAGGCCTTCAGTAACCAAGCTCTGAGGTGAAGAGACTTGGGGTTTGGATGCCACAAAGTCCCTTCCTCCTGGGACAGAAGGTCTGGCGCAGCTCCCAAGTCCAGGAGTGGAGGAGTAGCCTAGTGGTTGGGGCAAGGTACTTCAGGCCGGAAGGTCAAGGGTTCAAATCCCACTAGAGGACAGCAACCTTGGGCCGGAAGGACTGGGGTTTCTAGTCCCACAGGTGCTCCTTGTGGTCTTGGGCAAGCCACTTAACCCTCCATAGCCCATGTTCCCTGTAAAATAGTTATCTCCAAGTTATAATGCCCCGTTCAATGTAATTTCAGTTTGTTCAATGTAAACCGCACTGATGCAGAATAGCGCGGTATATAAGAGAATTAAATAAATAAAATAAATAAAAAATGCAGAAGTAGAGGGTACCACACTTGGCGTGGCCAGCGTGGAGCTATGAGGATCATAGATCCTTGATCCCTCTGGAGTTTGAACAGAGTCTTGGGAATCAAAGGAATGGGTGGAAAGGCATACAGGAAGCCCTGACCCCAATGAAGGAGGAAGGCATCCTTGGCCTTAACTCCCTGACACGGAATTCTGGAACAGAACCGGGGAAGTCTGGCATTCCACGGACTTGCAAAGAGGTCTATGTCCGGGGTTCCCCATTCTTGGAAGATTCTGAGTACCTGATCCATGTGCAGGGACCATTCGTGTGGAAGCAGAACTCGACTGAGTCTGTCTGCCCAAGAGTTTTGGATTCCTGGGAGGTATACTGCCAGGAGATGGATTTGATGCTCTCTGGCGAAGGCCCATAATCTTAGAGCTTCGTTGCAAAGCGACAGAGAGCCAGTTCCTCCTTGCTTGTTTATGTAAAACATGGCTACTTGATTGTCCGTATGAATGAGGACTGTCTTGTAGCTGAGGAGGGTATGAAAGACCTTGAGAGCTAGAAATACTGCTTGAAGTTCCAAGTGGTTGATATGAAGAGAGGTCTCCTGTGGGGACCAAGTGCCTTGGGTGGAGAGGTTTGTAGATGAGCTCCCCAACCTGTTTGGGAGGCATCTGTTGTGAGGGTTGCTTGGGGTAACAACTGTTGGAAGGGGGACCCCAGCAACAGATTTTGAGTGGACATCCACCATTGGAGAGACCAAAAGAGACGTTTGGAGGTTGCTATTTGGTCTGAGAGATCTCCTGAAGCTTGAGTCCACTGGGTGGACAAAGTCCATTGAGCTGCTCTCATGTGTAGGCGAGCATAGGGTACCACATGCACTGTGGAAGCCATGTGGCCTACCAGTTGTAGCATCTCCCGGGCAGTTAAGTGGCTCTTTGACTGAATCTGGGAGGCTAACTGCACTAGACGTTGGCAACGGGCCTGAGGAAGGTAAGCCCTTGCAGTAGTGGTATCCAACCAGGCCCCTATGAATTCTAGAGACTGAGTAGGGGTGAGCTGAGACTTTGGGAGGTTTACCACAAGTCCCAGATACTGCAGAACACGCCTTGTGCGGTCCAAGGAATTCTGGGCCTCTGACTGAGATGGAGCTCGAATGAGCCAGTCGTCCAGGTATGGGAAGACAAATATTCCCAGAGTTCGTAGAAATGCAGCAACTATTGCCATGCATTTCGTGAACACCCTTGGAGCAGAGGTCAGACCGAAAGGAAGAACTCTGTATTGGTAATGTTTTCCTTGGAAAAGAAACCGTAGGAATCTTCTGTGAGAGGGATGGATGAGGACATGGGTGTATGCATCCTTGAGATCTAGAGAACAAAGCCAATCCTGACTTTGAAGGTATGGAAGGAGAGTGCCCAGAGAAAGCATCTTGAACTTCTCCTTGCATAGAAATTTGTTCAATTCTCTGAGATCTAAGATGGGTCTGTATCCCCCTGTTTTCTTTGAAATGAGAAAATAGGGGGAGTAGAACCCTGACCCTTGATGAGGAAGAGGAACTTCTTCTATTGCCCCTTGGGCAAGAAGGGTAGCTACCTCTTGACCTAGAAGGTCAAGAAGAGATGTGGGAGAATTGAAATGGTGTGGGGAGGAAGGTCTGAAAAATGAAGCTTGTAGCCCTCTCTTATGATGGAGAGGGTCCACTGCTCTGATGTGATTTGCTCCCATCTGGGAGCAAAATGAGCTAACCTTCCTGGACTGGTGAGAGGTTCTGGCTGTTGTAGAGCCAGAAAGGCTAAGTTCTCTAGCATCAAGTCAAAAACCCTGAGGAGGTTGGGACTGCTGAGTTGCAGCAGCCCCTGTAGACTTAGGCCTGGCTTGCTTAGGTTGCTGACGCTTAGTGGCAAAGCGACCTGTGGAAGATTGTTGGCCAGAAGTAGAAGGAAATCTGCCCTTTTTGTAAAAAGACTTCTTAAAAATCTTTTTCTTGGCAGGAATGGAGGTTGACTTTGAAAGTCTATCCAGAGCAGAGTTCTCTACATCCATTTGAGTGGCTTTTATTTGCCACTCTCTGCCAAATAGATTTTCACCTGTACAGGGCAGATTTCCTAAGCCATCTTGAACCCAGGGTTTGCGAGCAGCTATGGCAATGCCTGATGCTCTGCTGGCACCTTTAAAGGAGTCAAAAGCTGCCCTGTTGGAAAATTTTGAAATGTCTTGAGTATGCTGAAGCCAAAGGAGGAATTCGTCCCTTTTATCCTCTGGAAGAAAAGGGAGGAAGTTGTGCAGCTTTTGTGCAACCTCTTTTAGAAACATACCCATGTAAAGGCTATATGAGTTGATTCTGGCAATAAGCATACTGGCTTGGAAGATTTTCCTACCAAAAGCATCCAAGGTCCTGCATTCTCTTCCTGGAGGAGCAGAAGAGTGTCTCTTTTTACTCTTTATTCTCTTCATAGCTGACTGCACCACAATGGAATGGTGAGGAAGCTGAGTTTTCTGAAATCCAGGACAAGGAGGGACACGATACATAGTGGCCAATCTGCGAGAATGAGGAGAGAGTGAGAGGAGTCTCCCATAAATCAATCAGGTGTTCATGAAGAATCTCATGAATTGGTAAGGTGACAGCCTCTCTAGGAGCCTTAGAGTACCCTAAAATATCTAATTTTTTTGCTCTAGGCTCTGACTCAGAGGTTACTGAAATAGAAAGTCCTTTAGCTACTTCTCTTATGAAGTCTTGAAAGGACAAGTCTTCTGGAGGAGACATTCTTCTTTTTGGAGAAGAAGGCTCTTCAGGAAGGGCTATGGATACTTCAGGAGACTCATCTGATGAATCAGAATCATCAGAGGAATCGAAGTATCGCCTGTCCGGGTGCTCTTCTAACGCTCGATACACGTATCGAGCGGTATCGACATCGGGCGTCCCCGGTACCGGATCGGTACCGAGAAATAGCCCTGGACAAGGAACCGCTGCAGTCAGTATCCTGGTCGATGTCGATGCAGTCGGTACCGGCATCGGTGCTGGTGCCGGTACCGGAGCCGATACCGACAACGGAGCTCGTTGCGGTATCATCAGCGTCGCAACTTGAATGAAGGCCTTGATAGCCTGTTGCATGGACAGAACATTCTGATCCATCGACGCCATGAAAGCCTGGATGTCGGTACCGGGAGAAAGTGCCGGTACCCCAGAGCAATCTAACAGGTGAGCGGTCGAGGCCGTGCCATCGATCTCAACCTGTAACTCCATAGTAGGAGCTTTGGAAGCCGGAGCTTCCCGCCGGGGTTGTTTGGCTGGTGCAGGATCCTCGAGGGCAAGCCCGGAGGCATCTCGATGCTTAGAGGGAGATCTACCCTTCGAGGACCTGCTAGGTTTATGTTTGGTTACCTGAGATCCATCAGGAGAAGAAGACCTGGAAGATGTCGATGCTACCGCCGGTGCATCAGCGGGAAACAGCACATGGAGCTTAGCTGCTCGGTTCTGTAACCCCCATTTAGACATTAGAGAGCAGGACGGACAATCCGGAATGGAGTGTTCAGGACCCAAACATTTAAGACACCATTCATGGGTATCTGTAACAGAAATAGTACCGCTACACTTAGTGCATTTTTTGAACCCGGAGGCTGGTTTTTCCATGAAGGAAATTTTCTTGTGGGCCCTGAGGCCTAAGAAGAAAAATACACCAAGTGAGGAAAAATATAGATTTTTTTTTTTTTTTTTTAAAAGAAAGAAAAGACCGGCGGTACCGGTCCGGAGTCGGGGAAGGCAGACACGCGACCAAAGAAATAAAATAAAATAAAGAACTTCTTCAGTGGTGACAGGGCTCGACCTGCTGGCTCCGCGGCAAAGAAGAACTGAGGAGAGTTGGTTAGGAAAGGCGGGAAGGCAGCGCGCAGGCGCTGTGGGATGCTCCCAAAAGCTTTCCTTTTTGGGAAGCTGGGGAGCGTTCCCGCGCAGGCTCCGTCGGTACCGACGTACCCATATGTGAAGACTCATTCCTGCTTGTTCCTGGAGATAAACCCTCGGCCCAGTGTGCAGCGGCGGCCAAGAGAGCAAATAGAATGCTAGCTTCATAAGGAAAGGAATGGAAAATAAAACAAAGGATATTATAATGCCTCTGTATCATTCCATGGTGCGACAGTACCTTGAATATTGTGTGCAATTCTGGTCGCCGTATCTTAAAAAGGATATAGCGTTATTAGAAAAGGTTCAGAGACGAGCCACCAAAATGGAAAAGGGGATGGAAGGATACCCCTATGAAGAAAGGCTAAAAAGGTTAGGCCTCTTTAACCTGGAAAAGAGATGGCTAAGGGGAGATATGATAGAAGTCTATAAATGAATGAACGGAGTGGAACGGGTAAACGTAGATCGATTGTTTACATTATCAGAATATAGAAAGCCTAGGGGACATGCAATGAAGCTACAGGGTAAACTATTTAAGACTAATACAAGAATTTTTTTTTTCACTCAACCTGTAATCAAACTCTGGAATTTGTTACCGGAGAATGTAGTAAAGGCTGTTAGTGTAGCTGGGTTTAAAAAAGGTTTGGACAAGTTCCTGCAGGAAAGGTCCATAAACCATTAAGAAGGGACCCAGCATATCAATGCTTGACCCAATACAAGCATTGTGGAACCTGTGTCTTTTGGGGAAACTGCTAGGTACATATGACCTAGACTGGCCACTGTTGGAAACAGGATACTGGGCTTGATGGACCTTGGTCTGACCCAGTATGGCATATCTTATGTTCTTAATCTCTTCCTCTCAATTATTCAGATTTTCTTCAGAGTGGAGAAAATCCATCCACCATCTGTTGGAGACAAAGTACTCTGGTGGCTGAGGCAGATATAGGCATGGGAGTGATGTCATTAAAACCTGGTGCTTTTCATTGGTTCTTTGTCTCCACCAATCTGCTGGTAGGGGAGCACAATCCACTTCTCTGGATTGGTCTAGCAGGATGATATAGAAAACCAATTTTCTCCTCCACTCTTCACATACTGCTGCAGCTGTCCTTTGCACATGCTGAAAGAGCAAATCTTTTCTCCTTCTCCCTCATATACTGCCAATGGTGTTGGACCCAGAGAATCATCCAAGTAGAAGGGTGCATGTATTTAGTTAAGTAGAAGATTCATGGTGATTGACACCAAATGTCAGTACTGTGCGATTTGTAGCTCCAGTCATATAACAAGAAAAGCAAGAGCTGCATCCAGAGCGGAAGTCGGTGAAAATAACACACCATGATGCCAGCTACGCATGCAGTTTTTTTGCTTTGCTGTGCCAATGGTTTGCAACCCTAAAGAAGGATTTTGCGATCCCATGAGAACTGCTGGCTTATTCTTTCAAAAAGTACAAAGACCAGGGGACACACCATGAAGCTACAAAATAGTACATTTAAAACAAAAAGAAAATATTTTTTTCTCTCAATACATAATTACGTTTTGAAATTTGTTGCTGGACGATGTAATAAAAGCAGTTAACGTAGACAGGTTTAAAAAAGTATTGGACAAATTTCTGCAGGAAAAGTCCATAAACCATTATTGAGATAGACTTAGGGAACACCACTGCTCATCCCTGAGGGTAGTAGCATGGAATCTAGCTACTTTTGGATATGCCAGGTACTTGACCACTGTTTGGAATAGGATACTGAGCCTAATGGATCTTTGGTCTGACCCAGTATGGCAGTTCTTATTTCACCCCTGGCCAACTGGATGTTTCAATGAATCCCCAAGTAAACAGCTGTTGAAACAACCTCTACATGATACAAAAGTTAAAACAGAGCATCTGCAAAATTTTAATGCACAATTATTTGACTTCTTTCCCACAGATTCAGAATAGTAATAGCGTGTGCCATCGAGTCAATACTGACTTCTGGTAACCAAGCCCCTGGGCTTTCTTAGCAAGATGCGACCAGAAGTAGATTGACAGGCCTTTCTTCCTGCAGTAAGTCTACAGAACCTGGTTTTCCAAGGTGGTCTCTCATCCAAGTATTAGCCAGGCCCAACCCTGCTTAACTTCTGAGATCAGGCTTCTCCAGGACAGCAAAGCCAGTAGATTCAGAATAAGAAAACAGTAAAATGTGGGAGGTGCAAAAGTGTGGGTATCAGTCAGTACCTTGTCCTTTGGAAAAATAAAATCTTCTGAGTTTATTCTTGTTTTCGTAGCTCAGAAATATACTTAGATCTCCTTACATGCTAAATAAATAAATAAACATGCACTAAATGTTAGAGATCTCCCAACAGATTTTCAAGAATATTCAAGTCTGGCGATTGTGAAGGCCATTCCAGAACCTTTATCTTTCTTTGATTTTAAAGTTTCTTTCATATCATTATCTTGCTCAGATACCCATATTCTTTTCAACTTCAATTTCTTCACTAATTGTGGAACATTCATTTCTAGAATGTATTGATATTTAGTCAAATCCAGTCTTCCTTTCACATCCATCTCCTTTGCCATGAAAGCCGCAAAACCCCTTGGAGCTGACATATTTTGCCAGCAACCTACTCTTTACTGCAGTGGTAGAAATGCGATGTGGGATACTCTATCACAGTCACCTTGGTACACATGGGTCTGACTGCCACAGTTATGGCCAAGTTTCCTCTTATCTAGCAGTGGTGGCTTGCAATTGGCAGTGGTCTTTTCCTCATGATCTGTAATGGAAGCTTGTGGCCTACTTTTGTCTGCCAAAATGACCAGTTACCCCATAGGTCAATCTCTACTGATCCTGAGCATGAAAAGCTAATGGTGGCAGTTCAAGGAATGTCTTCTTAGGCTGCAGGGGCAGAATGCACAACAGTCAGCTTGAAACTCATCTTTCTGAGCTGGCCTTCCATCCACTGCATCTAAAGCACCTCTCTCCTCCTCGTTTCCACTGCAACTACTGGAGCTTCTTTTCTCCTCTCCTTTCCTATTTTATTTACTGGTGTTCTTTTCTGCTACCTCAAACAGTGACTTGCACTTGCTTTGTTTTGTTTTGAAAGATACAAGAAAAAATTCACTCGAAAAATTATTATCATATAACCACAATCTTTTTTGAAAACCTCTTGCCACTGGTCTCAGATAAACGGGTAAAGTATGACACTTGTTTATGGGTAATTTGTTCGCCCACTCTAGTGTCCGTTTACATCAATGACCTGTTTTTGCAAGTGGTTTTTTTAGACACATTTATGTTGCTTTCATCTTATTATTTTAAATATTTTAAATACGTTTTTCTTCAACTTTCTTCAACTTTATATGAAAGTCCTTATATAGGCCATTCCACTTATCTTAAACGTTTAAGATAAGTGGAATGACCTATATAAGGACTTTCATATAAAGTTGAAGAAAGTTGAAGAAAAACGTATTTAAAATATTTAAAATAATAAGATGAAAGCAACATAAATGTGTCTAAAAAAACCACTTGCAAAAACAGGTCATTGATGTAAACGGACACTAGAGTGGGCGAACAAATTACCCATAAACAAGTGTCATACTTTACCCGTTTATCTGAGACCAGTGGCAAGAGGTTTTCAAAAAAGATTGTGGTTATATGATAATAATTTTTCGAGTGAATTTTTTCTTGTATAGTGCATATCAGTAGTTCACTCTGACGAAGCCTTGAAACATTAATTGTTTTGAAAGATGGCAAACAAGTGCTACTAAGCCATAACCATAATAGGGTCAAGCCTAATACTTAATATCTTCAAATGTGTCACCCTTTTTTCTCCAAATATATCTTGTGTGGTTGTGGTCAACGAGTTCAAATTTTCACTTCATCAATCCAAAGCACTTTGTTTCCAAAAGATTTCGGGGTAATCAAGGTCACCTTTTTGTAAATTTTAGACAAGAACTTTGTGATGAGGTTGTAGAAAAGATTTCCTTCAGACAACTTTCCTTTGCATATCACTACTGTGCAAGCAATGCTGTACTGTGGACAGCTACTTCAGTATCAGATAAACTTATCAGCAGGTCATTTGCACTGATCTTTGAGTTCTGTTTTGCAGATTTCACCGGTTTTCAGGCAGTTTTACCAGAGATTTTTCTTGATCTTCCAGATTTTGTCTTGACTTCAGCGGTTCCATATAAATTTCTTAACAACGTTTCTGATGGTTAAAATTACTAGTTAGAAGCCTGTAATGATATTTTTATAGCTACCCCCTGCTTTGTAAAAATGAATTATTTTTCATTTTCAAAGCTGCTGCTTAAAGAGGAGCCCATGGTTGTTGAAAGCAGACAGAACAATCACAACCTGAGAGGTTAAAAGGATTAGAGGATCTGTTCAACCATGGAATTGTCTTCACCTGACTAAGGCCTAATGAATGGACTGGAAGGATATGCAATCTTTTTGTGCATGCTATAATAATCACTTTGGAGGAAATTTTATAAACCTCTGTGTATAAATTGGAGTAATTTAAAAAGAAAAGGAGAGTAAAGTATGCACATACTTTCCCTTTTAAAATTGGTTTAACTAATATGCATCCCTGCCACACAAATTAAGCTGTAAAAAAAAAATTACTCTTCCTGTGACCAATGTGTGTGTTCGAGGCCAAACTACTTTTGAAACCGTTATAACGGCCTCTCTTTAGATCAGCATCTGAAGTCTAAACATACTCTCATTCCCACCAATCATTTCTGTTCTGCAGGATCCCACACCTTTCCCATAAACAAATCCTAGCTTTATGTATGGACAATTTCCACAGAAAAAAATACATTCCACCACTTCTACACACTAGGCTGTGTGTAAATACTACATATGTAAACATTTTTCATATTTCCCCCTTCCCATTTCTTTTTACCTTGAATGCAAAGCCCTCAGGACAGCTATGGTCATACTTGTAAACCTTGTAGACTACCAGGAATACCACACATGTAAGGAATGCCAAGGCGAAAAGCACCAAAACAGTCACCTGGTAAAAGAAAATACAGGATACACTGGTTAGAGGCAGTAGAGGACCTCCCTTCAGCATCAAGTGCACCCAATGAAGTCAATTTTCAAAGGGATGTAGCACCCCATTACTCCTCAGCCCACATCTTTTCAGAACATATGTACTTTAGGAAGCATTTTTGGGGTAGGGAGAAGTTTCAGTCAGGGGAAGAAGCTCCATTTTTAAATTCCAAATGTGAGGATTTGCCTCCCATTCCTTCACCTACACAAATGGCAGGTGCATAGTATAGGGACTCTTTTTTACCTGTGTAAATGTCAAATGAATTTTCAAAGAGAAACTACTCGCACACTTTCCCTTTGAAAAGGTCACTGCAGATTAGGTACAAAAGTACTCTAACATAGCCGGCTTACATAAAATTGTTCCCAGTATAAACATTTTAGTGTTTTAATCCTGGTGTGCAGATTTAAAATCTCTTAAAGAGAGTGTGGAGCCTTCTGAAATGCATGAAGATAATTTGCATAGAGTCTTATTCATCTAAGATCCCAAAATGCTTTAAGTGCACTACTTAGTTCCACTATTCAAAATACACAGAATATCAGCTTGCCTGTTTTGTTTTTTTTCTCTCTTTCCCTCTTTTGGGGGCATGTTTACTAAAGGTTAACACACGTTAACTGCCACTGTGCCCATAGAAATAAAAGGTTCTGAGCACTTAATGCATGTCAATAAATGTGGAGGCCAATTCCGATCGGGGCACATCCGGATGTCCAAAAAATTGACATGCTCAATATGTACCCGATTCTGCAACTGCAGGAGCTAGACATTCCCGCGGTTGCATTTTCCTGATTCTATAGCGCGAGACGTCCTCCCATCTGCCCGGTCAGCCTGCCTTATGCTCTTGCTAGTGTGCTGGTGCTGTGGCATCCCATCGCCATGACACCGGGATGCCCAGCAGGAGTGCAGAATGGCCAACACCAATGAGCCAGTCTTTTTCCACCGCCAGACCCTCAGAGAGGTTGGCCAGGGCCGGAATCGGGCGGAAGGGCCTCACCTGCTGCTGCTGCCTGGCCTGATTGCCACCTTTGATGGGCCCGCCGGATGTACAGGGCCCTGACCAAAATAGGCCCTGTATGACAGGGTACCTGGGCCCACCCTCGCCCCGCCCAGTTGCCGCCACTGCCCACCCCCATCCAGAGCTCCCCGCACAAAGACAGTGTACATGCCGTGAGCCACTCGAGCAGAATACGGACCCTGCGAATAGCAGGGGTTGCACGTCCAACCCAGATGTTCATCCCTCCTATTCGCGGGTCAAATAGTCACCCTTAGTAAATATCTCAATTCTGTGTATCCTGCGCATGTTATCCTAAGGCAAATCATATTATTTTTATACTTATAGTGGTATTTTTCTTATGAATTTTGTATCCGTTTATTTTTACATTACCATTTTTGTACCTCTTATTTACAAAAAACATCTCTCTCAAGCATGATGTTAATCTCTTCATGCTGAATTCATACTTTATAGTTGTGGTTTCCAAACTGCAAGTCTGGAAGATGTGAAAGTAGGTGCAAATGAAGCCCCAACAGAGAAACTCAACCGGGAAAGTTATGAATGAATAGCAGTTTAGAATGGATATAAAGTGTTCAGCATCAAGATTACAACGTTATTGTTGTTAAGTGCATTGAGTCTATTGACTCATTGCAACCCTCTGGATAATCGTCCTAAATTGCGTTTGGTCTTTAGTCAGGCGTCTCATTGTTCATAGAGTGGCATGCATAGCTACTGTTATTGTATCACTCCATCTTATTACTGGCTTTCATCTTTTTCGTGTACTTTCAACTTTGCCAAGCACAATGTCTTTCTCTAATGATCTCTCTCTTCGCATGATGTGTCCAAAGTATGACAGATGTCGTCATCATCTGAGCTTCTAAAGAAAGCTTGAGTTTGATCTCCTCTAGTACTGACAGGTTTATTCTTCAGGCAGTGCAAGGTATTGACAGTATTCTTCGCCAGCACCAAAATTCAAAGGCACAGATTTTCTTCCTGTCTATCTTTTTCACTATCCAGCTTTCACATCCATTTGACATTATTGAAAATACCATGGCCTGGACAAGTCAAATCTTTGTATGGAGAGAGACATCTCTGCTCTTGAGAATCTTGTCTGGGTCCTTTATAGCCATTCTGCCAAGATCACTACTTCATCAAATTTCTTGGCTGCTTTTTTATTGATTATTGATCCAAGCAGATTAAAACTGCCAACTATTTCAATTTCTTCTCCATCAACGATGAACTTATTGATTTTTGCCAGTTGTCAAAATCTTTGTTTCTTTATGTTAAAGGTGAAGGCCCATTTTAAGACTGTTCCTTGAGGGAGATCACGTGAGCACATGAGCGGGTAAGGTGTTCCTTGCCACGCTCCCGGGCCGCTCCGAAAACTTTTGAACGTACCGGAGGCGACTGTCGGAGAAACGCTGGAAAAAATTTGCTGGAGGTTGTTGGAGTGTGCAGGGCATCATCGGAGACTGGAAAGACACAAGCCGGGGTATAATGAAGGCAGCTGTGAGGAGGGAAAAGACTGCCACTTCCCGAGAAAACAAAATGGCGACCGGCATGAAAGGAGGTATTGGGCATGGGTCCCCGGAGAAAGATGGTGGTGAAACAGCCCCCGAGGAGACGGCGCAAGAAGTAGTTCGCTTACTGGAACCCAAATTCGACACCATAATGCAAAAGCTGGAGGTCATGGGTGAAGCGTTCACTGAGCTGACGCGGAGAATTGAGGAAGTGGAGCAGCGGGTGACTGTGATGGAGGAAGGTGAACTAACGCTAGAGCGAGCCAGTCAGAAACATCAGGAACAACTTGAGGCGCTGATGCTCAAAGTGGATGATTTGGAAAATAGGTCCAGGAGGAATAACCTGAGACTGGTCGGTGTGCCCGAGTCCCGGACGGACCATCAACTATTGGACTTATTTGAGACATGGTTACCGAAGGAGTTGGGCCTGGACAACTTGATTGGGCATATCAAAGTGGAAAGGGCCCACAGGCTAGGCCAGCAGACGGAGGGCAGAGAACGGCCGCGACCAGTGCTGGCCAGGGTTTTGAATTTTCAACATAAAACCCTTCTCCTGCAGGCATATAGAAAGCGGAGAGACTTAAAACTCGATAATGCACAGGTTCTAATGTTTCAGGACTATTCCTCGGCGGTGGCAGCTAAGAGAAAGGAGTTCTCCTCACTCTGCGGTGACCTAGCACGTGGCGGCATCCGCTTTGCGCTAAGCTACCCGGCCACGCTGAGAATTTTCCACAACGGCAAGTCTCATTCATTTGAACAGGCAGCTGCGGCACGGACCCTAGTGGCCTCCCTTTTGGCCAAGCCCACGCCCGAGGACAATTAGACAGTGATTTTGGCTGCGTGGCGGCAGACCTGCTTTGAATTTGGACTGTTTTGAACTCAGGACGTGTGAGTTTGGTACCAAGGGTTAAATATCTGAGTAACAGCCTCCATTAATGCGGCGACGAGTGGCCCGGAGGTGTGGACAGTGATCTCGCTCCTGTCGGGAGCGTCTTGCTTCGGCAGGACAAAGGAGTTGTACGGGATATCCCGGGGGGTGGTGGGGGGGGGGAGGAGAGTGTTGGGTCTTGCATGTGTTGGATGTTGAGAGTTGTTTTGGGGGTTGTATGTTTCTTATGTTTGTATGACACTGTTGCTGGGGAGTGGAGGGGAAGGGGAGGGGAGGGAGGGGGGAAGGGGGGTGGAGAGGGGTTGGGAATAGACAGGGGAAGGGTGCCCGGGGACTTTTGGACCTCATGGTTGGCTAGGGGACGGGGGAGAGTCTTTCTCTGGGGCCGAGGCTGGGCGGTTCCTGGAGTAAATAATTGTAGTCTTGCAGTGAAAGGCCATAGCCCTAAGAATAAAGTAACCAAAATGTTAAACTAATCTCCTGGAATGTAGGTGGAATAAGCTCTCCTGTCAAGCGCACAAAAATTTTACAAGCGTTAAAAAGGAAAGGAGCTCATTTAGCATTGCTACAGGAGACCCATCTTAGCGAGCAAGAACATAAAAAGCTGGTGAAGGACTGGGTGGCGAGCATGTATGGGGCTTCCTCCGGGGGGAAAACGGCGGGAGTGGTGGTGTTGGTGAAAAAGGGTGTCCCATTTGAAGTGAAGAAGATTGAATCTGACCCGAAGGGGCGTTATGTTTTTCTGCAGGCTAAATTGTACAATGATGAGATATGGATAGGTAATGTTTATGCCCCCAATGTATACGACCATGCTTTCTTTAAACTTCTTTTGGGCTTTGTGCAGAGGTTGGGGGAAGGCAAATTAGTATTGGCTGGGGACTTTAATTGCCCCAATGACCCTCACCTGGATAAATCGGTGGCGAGCGGGGGTGGGGCCTGGTCTAAAAAAGGGGTGGGCTACCTTTGTAGAATGGGAGGCCTGCTAGATGTGTGGTGTACCCTACACCCAGGAGAACAGGCTTACACCCATCAGTCGAGAGCCCACCTTACCTGGTCCAGGATAGACTATATTCTGGTGAGTGAGCAGGCGATCTCCAGGGTGGATCAGACGGATATAGAGCCCATAGCAATATCTGATCATGGTATGGTCTGGATGACCTGGGAATGCCAAGGGGTGGGTAGGGCGGGCTGGCGTTTTCCAGCCTATTTATGGGAAGATAAAGACTTTCGAAGTTTCTTGGAGAAGCACTGGGATGAATACGTCCTTTTCAATGACACCCCCAAGTGTACGCCCCTTTTATTTTGGGAAGCTAGTAAAGCAGTTATGAGAGGGATAATTATTGCCTACACTGCTAAAAGACGTAGACATTTAGATCATAGCATTTTGGTTCTGGAACGTAACCTTCAGGCTTTACAAGATAAATTAAGTAACTTGCATGGGCGGGGAGTCCGGGTGCTTCAGCAGGATTATGTCAAGGCCCAGTTGGCCCTCAATGAGCTCCTTCAGAGAAGAGCTAAGATGTCCTTGCAATACTATCAACATAAATTGTATAGATATGGTAATCGGTCCGGAAGGCTCTTAGCGAAGTTGGTTCGTGACCCGGGCGGAGCACGTTTTGTGCCTGTTCTTAAAGATGAGGAGGGGAAGCTGCAGCATCAACCGCAGCACATTGCAGAAATTTTTCGAAGTTTTTATGCCCGTTTGTATACGGAGGAAGACCGTGATGCTACTAAAAGTAGAGCGTTCATGGCTAAGGTGGCAATGCCACAGTTAACTGAGGGAGAGCTGCAGAGGCTTAATGCCCCTTTGACAGGGAAGGAAATCCAGGATGTCATTAAGCGAGGGAAATCGCATAAGGCTCCAGGTCCCGATGGTTTCAGAGGAGAGTACTACAAAATACTGTCACCTAGGTTAGCCCCTAGTATGTTAGCTATGTATACAGAGGCTCTGCAGATGGGAGGCTTCCCCAGAGATATGCGTTGTGCAAACATTACTGTCATCCCAAAGCCGGGCAAGAACCCACTCGATTCCGCGTCGTATCGGCCCATCTCGCTTATCAACAGTGATGTTAAGATTTTGGCCTCGATACTAGCTAAGCGGCTGAATCCCCTCTTACCATCTTTGATAGGAGATAGGCAAGTCGGCTTTGTTGTGGGGAGGGATGCAACTAAGAATATTGCTAAGCTACTCTTGAAAATGGAGCATTGTATTGCAAAAAATTTGCCCTTATTATTAGTCAGTCTGGACGCTGAAAAAGCGTTTGATAGGGTTGCCTGGGCATATCTGTGGGATGCTTTGGGTAGTTTCGGGATCCGAGGGGAGTTTGCCCAGTGGGTCCGGGTCCTCTACAAACTCCCAGCGGCGAGGGTGGGAGTGAATGGGGTCTTCTCAGAGCCCTTTACTTTGGAAAGGGGTACGCGGCAGGGCTGCCCGCTTTCTCCGCTTTTATTTGTCCTCGCGTTGGAACCACTACTATAGGTTATCCAACAGGAGGCCCAAGTGGTGGGGATTAAGATGGGGGAAGAGGAGATGAAAATTAGTGCTTTTGCTGATGACATGCTTCTCTTTTTGACTGAACCGCAGGAATCATTGCAGAGGGTATTGCTACTTATTCAGGATTATGGTAGTTTCTCTGGGCTAAAGATTAACATGTCTAAGTCTATGGCCTTAGATGTCGGAGGGAGTGTGAAACATGTCTGGCGTGGAGATTTTCCCCTTGCATGGGCGGAGGGCTCCATCAGGTATTTGGGCATACAGCTGCCAGCGAGTCCGGACAGGTTGTATCACGCGAATGTGGAGGGCATGCTCGGAAGGGCACGGCTAACGTTTCAGCGATGGCGGGCATTCCCTTTGTCTCTACGTGGCAGAATTGCTTTATTTTCTATGGTGGAGCTTCCTCGGTGGTTATATATGTTGCGGTTATTGCCGATTTGGATTCTCGCGAGGGACTGGAGACTGTTTGACAGATATTTGACCGGTTTCCTTTGGGGGGGTCGTCGTCCCCGAATTCCGCTTAGGGCCCTGCGGCGGAGGAAGGGGGGTTGGAACTACCTTCACTGAGGAACTATAATCTTAGATACTTGGTTCGACACATTTGGGGTCTGTTAGTTGCAGAGGGAGGGTGTGCTCCCGTCCAGCAACTGTGGGAAATTTCCTCTCCCTGTCATATTTATTTATTTATTTATTTACAGTCTCTTATATACCGCACTATTCAGCATCAGCGCAGTTTACATGGAACAAAAATGCTCAGTACAATTAACATGTATGAGTTTACAGATAACAGGGCAAATAACTTGGATAACAGGGGTAAACTATTTACAAATCTTGCTACATAGAGTCATATGAACATGAATTCCATAGAAACATATGCACCACTAAGGGTTAGAGTATCTTTCTTGGCATGTTGTTGGGAAACCATATATTTGCTTAGCAGATTGCATCTCCGGTCTCAATAGGGTGGGGTTGGGTTCTATGAGGTACTTATTGAAAAGGTGGCATTTGAGGGCTTTCCTAAACTGTGTAAGGCTCTTAATAGTCCGGATATCTGGAGGTAATGCGTTCCAGCATCTTGGCGCACTGATACTAAACGCCCTATTGGCTGTGGATGCAGTGCAATCTGTTAATGCTCTCGGGACTTTTAGGGAGTTTATAGCCGTGGATCTTCTTGCTCTATTTGGAGATGTGGTATGGATGAGGGCAGTTATTGATTCAGAGGAGAGACTGTCATAGTCTGTATTTGCTCCATACTGTGCGTATGCGCAGCCTGGGGGGAGGGAGGGAAAGTGCATATCTGAGAACTCTACGGATGGCCTGGCGGGAGATATGTGGGAGGGTCGGATGGGATTCGACATGCTCTCTTTTGTTGCCATTGGTGGGGAACCCGGACTTCTTGCCGGGCTATGCGGACTTTACGCTTTTCCATGTTTGGCAGCAGAAGGGGATAGTGTGTTTGGGGGATTTGGGTAGAACAGAGGGAGGAGCCTTGGAGAGTTATCAGACCCTGAGCCATACTTATCGGTTGGGAGCCAGGGATTTTTATGGATACCTCCAACTTCGGCACTATGTGGACCAGTTGCGGAAACGGGTCCCAACCCTACTGATTTCTAAGGATCCGAGGAAATTGATTGGGGGATGGGTGGAGAAAGACCTGCTTGACTGGGACGAGAGAAAACAGCTGCTCTGCCCGCTGGTAGATTCTGACTATCTCCAAATCCTCATCCAACGCTGGACTAAAGATGGCCTGCAAGGGCTGACGGTGGAGACCTTGCGGTCTGCTTTCGAGCGGATCCCCAGGGGTGCAGTGTGGATGTATTTGCAGGAGATGCAGTACAAATTTCTCTGGAGAGCATACACCAGTGATAAATGGGCGTATAAAGTAGGCTTGCGGGACACCTCTCTATGTGGTTGGTGCCAGCGGGAGGAGGGGACACTGTTTCACAAGTTTTGGTTGTGCCCCAGGGTTCAGTGTCTATGGCAACAAGTGACAGATAGGATGGGGGAGTGGTTGGGGTTAGAGGCCCTTACGCAGTGGAAGGTGTGTCTGTTTCATTGCTGGGAGGGGGCCTGGCCCACGATAGCATCTCACCACAGAGTTTTGTTTGACAGGGGTCTCCTTCTTGTAAAGAAAGTTCTACTGGGTAGCTGGCTTGAGAGCGCCCCCCCCCCCCCCCCCCAGTTCGTGGTTTGGGAAAAATCAATGATAAACCTGATGTATATGGAAAAGCTCACGGCGAAGCAGTTAAGGGGGAGACAGTGGGAGCGGTTTCTTGAGCTTTGGCTACTGCTCATAAATACCTTATCCTCCCAGGAGCGCAGCGCAGTGCTGAATGTCTAGCTGTCTCTCCCCTGGTGCGGACCTTTGCAAAGTTATGTCTGTAGAGTGGGAAGTGGGTGATTTCTCCCCTGGGATTAAGTACTGGTATAGTGGGGTTTGGTCCCGGGCACTGGGGTTGATTGCAGGGAGGGGGGTGGTAAAACGTTTTGCATAGTTTGTTCATCCACATAGATTGCTGTTCCTTCTAGTCAACTGTTGTTATTATGCTAGCCCATCCCTGGGATTGATGTTGCTGGGGGTGGGGGTGCGAGTCTCTCGAAAGGCTTATGTGGCAATCTCATGACTATTAAATGTGTATTTGTCTTTCTGTTATGTACTTGACGACGGCATGCTGTTATTGGATATGTTTGTGTGTGAAACAATAAAAACAAATTTGGAATAAGACTGTTCCTTCATTATGAGAAGCAAATGTTTCAGATCGTCTTCACTTTCATCAACAAGTATTGTGTTATCAGCATAGCAAAGGTTGTTGATGAGTCTTCCACCAATCTTCAAATCACAGTTGTCTTCACACAGTCCTGCTTCTCCTATAATTTGTTCTACATATAAATTAAACAGAAAAGGGAAAAGTATGCAGTCTTCTCATATACCTTTGCTGATTTTAAACCATTCTGTTTCTCCTTGTTCCATTCAAACTGTTGCTTCTTGATCAATATAAAGGTAGTGCATGAGAACCATCAGGTGTTCTGGTATACCCATGCTACTTAAATTGGCCCAGAGTTTCTCATGGTTTACACAGTCTTGCTGTAGCCAACAAAACACATATATACATATTCTTTTGTCTTTTCAAGGATCCATCTCACATCCACAATAATGTCTCTTATTCCTCGTCCTTTCCTGAACCCTGCTTACACTTCGGGCAGTTCTCGTTCCAGATATGGCTGTAGTCTCTGCTGAATGATCTACAGTAGAATCCTGCTGACGAGATCAGACCGATTGTTTCCACAGTCAGTCAGATCTCCTTACTTCAGTTGGCCATGATGATGTCATCCAAAGTTTCTGGCAGAGCCTTGTAAGTATGGTAACAGCCGCATCCGATTGCTGTAGTACTGCTAGTATTGCTGCTTCAACGTCTTTCATCATCAGTGGTTCCTGATCATAAGGTACAGGTTAAAATGGCTGTTGGTCCACTTGATCTTTATGGTATAATGACTCTGTATATTCTTTCCACCTTTTATTGATCTTCTTAGCATCATTCAACATGGATCCTTGAGCATCTTGTGGCATTCCAGTTCAAGGTTGGAATTTTCTCTTTAACTCTCGTAGCTTTAGGAAAGCCAATCTTGTTTGTCCTCTAACAGTTTCTGATTCTATTTCCTTGCACACGTCATTGTAGTACTTCTACTTATCTCATCTTGTTGCATGTTGGAAATCTGTTGAATGATGTGATTGCCTCTCTTTCTCCTCTGACTTTAGCTTCTCTGCATTTCTGGGCAATTTTCAGAGTTTCTTCAGTCATCCATGTTGCCTATTTTTTGCTTTTTCACCTTTTGTAGTGACTTCTCACTTTGTTCAAGTACAACTTTTGTGATGTCATCCGATAACGCGTCTGGTGATCTGTCATTTGTATCCAAAGCAGCGAACTGTTTTTACAGGCAGTTTATACATTCTGATGGTATATTTTCAAGGTCATATTTTGTTACATTCATGAGTGGTTTGCTCTTTTTCAGCTATAGCTTGAGTTTGCATACTAGTAGTTGGTGATCTATACCATTGTCAGCTCCAGGTTTTGTCTTTGTTGATGTTATTGAGCTTTTCCATTGTTGAATTCCACAGATGTAGTCAATTTGATTTTTGTGCAATCCACTGGGTAAAGTCCATGTGTACAGTCGCCGCTTGTGTTGCTGGAAGAAGGTGTTTGAGATGAATAGATCATTGGTCTTGCCAAATTCTATCAGTCTTTCTCTATCTTCATTTCTGTTGCCAAGTTCATATTTTCCAACCACTTTACCACCTTCTTTGTTGCCAACATTTGCATTCCAGTCACCCACGACTATCAGGATATCTTGTTTGCATATTCTATCAATTTTAGCTTGTACCTGGTTCATAGAACTCATCAACATCATCCTCTTCTGCAGTTGTTGTTGGAGCATATACCTGAATAATAGTTATGCTGATGGGCGTTCCTCATAGATGAATAGAAATTAAGCGTTCACTGATTGCATTGTATTTCATTACAGTTCTTGCAAGCTTTTTCATAATTATAAATGCAACATCATTTCTTCTTTGTTTTTCATTACCAGAATAGTAAACTATGTGATCATCAGATGCAAAGTGCCCAATGCCAGTCCATCTCAGGTTGCTGACACTCAACAGATCGAGTTGTACATGTTCCATTTCATTGCTGACCACCTCCGACTTCCTTTGGTTCATGCTTCATACGTTCCATGTCCCAATATGTAAGACATCTTTGTAGCTTCTTACTCTCATTTCATGCACAGCTACATCAGCAGTTAAACGTCCCCAGAGCTTTGATTACAGCATTACCACTGTAAAAATAACTATTCTTAATTATATCTCCACACTAAAAGTATATCAATGGTTCTAAACCCTGTCCTTGGGACATGCCCATCAAGTTGGGTTTTCTGAATATCCATAATAAAGATGCATGAGAGAGAACCGCATATCACGAAAGCAATAAATGCAGATTGCTCTCATGCATATTCCTCAAGAATATCCTGAAAAAGAACCTCTTTGCATCCCAAGATACATAAACCAGTGGGCACAGATGGCAGCCAAAAAGAGACTGCCGTCACTCCCTCTTCTTGCTTCTTCCCTACTGCAGTTATAGTATCACCAAAGAGCATAAGATGACTAGGCAACACACAAAGATCTAGTCCCTTTAAAGGCTTTCAACCAGTAACATAGCAGTAAAGCTGGAAACGATATAAAAAGGTTAACAGCTACCCGTGCTTATTTCCTGAATAAGAGTCAATAAATGGTTAGCATCCTGGCCAACGGCTCAGCCACTTGCATTTCTCCAACTGTCTTCAAGGATCAATATTGGGATGAGAATGACTTCTGCCAGCTCTAGTAAGCCAGTCATGTCTCATCTATGTCTATTTATATAAGGGTAGGGTATACAAAAATTGGTGATGAGTGCAGTGTATGTTACCAGAATGAAATTAAGTTTTGTCTCTTGAATAATTTAATTTAGTTTAATTTAACTTGCCACTTATGGCTCGCTTATCTACAAAAAAAATTTCATTCTACGTGGGGAATTAAATAAGTTTAAAACATATACAAAAGTTAAAACAGAACAGGTTTAGAAATAATAAAACGCAACCTCAGATAAATAAAGCACAACAAAATCATTGATGCATACAAAGAAAGTAAATACAATTAAGAATGATAAACACTAAATTCAAATCTCTGATAGACTTGTTCAAAAATTCAAGCTTTCAATTTTCTATGAAAAAATAATAGTTCTGTTCCTCCTTTAAATTTGTAGAGGTGATTCCAAAATTGTGCAGTCCTCTTGAAAAAAGTACACTCACATGTGGATAAGAATCTAAAATATCAAGATTCCAGATGTTGCAAGCAAACATCCTTCTCATAATGTTTCCATGCATAAGAAGATTGTGTAAGCAGTCAAGCAAGCCAGATGTCCTTCCAAGTCTGATTGCTTGTCCCCAGAGGCGGTATATCAAAAAACTGAATAAACAAAACTATTCAGTTTAGACTGCATCTTTAAATCATTGGCTGTCAATCCTGTTCGTTTTTTTTTTTTTATTAGGTTTTAACAAAATACATTGTTGAAACATAATACAAAGAAAAGTAAGCTCCCAATAGCAATATAAAGGAAAAAACTACAAGTCAGAATAAATGTATAAGGAAAGCAAACGTAAATAGCCCACATTAAGAGAGCGCAACTGTTATACAACATGAAGAGTTAATAAAACCATCCAAAAATATGGAAAGACAACAAGTCCAAAGGACCACAATATAGGAGGTAAATCAATCAAACATCACCTTCCGAACCCTGCCTATCTAGAAGAAATTTCTCCAGATGAGTCACATCCTGAAAAATATATGAAGCATTGTCATAGTTAATGATACACTTACACGGAAACCGTAAAAAAAAGGAAACCCCCATACAATGTTCCCTCTAATTTTCTGTAGGCTGTGTGCGCATAAAATATCAGCTGTGTGCAGCTTTTGAAGGAAGGTTAAATTTTTGTGCGCCACATAACGACACTCGGAGTTATATACTTTAAAATTTGACTTAACGTCAGAATACAGTATGTACACCACATTGATTTTAATAAAATTAAATGAAAATAGACGATTACTAAACGAAGTGGGAAATTTCTAGTAATTACAATCATAACTTTTAAATTTTAAGACGTCTGTGGTGTTTTCCTTCAGAATCAGAGCCGTAATTTTTGTGCGCTCTGTTGTAAAGTATGTGCGCTCGCTCAGCGAGGTGTGTGCGCGCGCACACGCGCACAGTTTAGAGGGAACAGTGCCCCCATAGCTAAAACCCGGGACTTAAGAGCCAGAAATTGCCTCCGGCACATTTGAGTAGGACATGAGACATCTGGGAATATATTTATAGTCTGTCCACAGAACTTTAGATGACTTAGCCTTAAAAAAACTTTTAATATACGTTGTTTCATCAAAATCGATGAAAAAGTGACCAACATAGTAGCACGTAATGAGATTGCATCAAGGGAATCTTCCAGAAAAGCAGTAATTTTAGTCACTGAAGGAACTATTTCATCCAGTTCACCTTCAACAGGTTTTACTTTCTTGGAAGCAGCAGGAATATAATAAATCTGCCGAACATCAACTGGATCAGATATAGCTAAAATTTCTTTCAAATATTTCTCTAACAAAATCTTAGGCGACAATAACGGCGTCTGAGGAAAATTTAAAAAACGCAAATTGCAAGCACGAATAGAATTCTCCAGGGATTCTACTTTAGAGAGTGCAAAATTAAAGAATCTTTAATTCCTATCACATTTACGGATTGAAGAGGAGAAACCTGGGATTCTAATTTCGTAACAGCTACATCTATCATGGAAACTTTCTTATCCAGCTGCTGTAATGATACAGCAGCCTCCTGAGTAAATTTACATAAGGAGCCAACAGCCACAGATACCTTAAGTATTGATGCATTGTAAAGCTCCCCATAAATCTTTTAAAGTAATTTCAGCGTCCGGAAGTAAGACTGGGAGTTCCTTAGAACCCTCCAGTGTAGCAAGGTGAACTGGAGTAGGTAAAACTACTAAGTCATCCATCCTGCGTACATCAGAAAAAAACCCTAAAGTGTAATCATTCATTAGGACAGGACAGGGAGGAGGGGGTCTCCCGCCAGGGCTCAAAGAGGCCCCCTCGGGAGACGATTGTGCCAGCGGCTTAGGGGCAAAATGCTTATCTAGAGGACCGACTGGTTTTACTACACCAGAACCAGTCTCTAAAGGTTTGGGCTGAGATTTAGCCTTGCGTTTACCCATAATGAAACATTAAGAAACAGCAGCAAATACAAGCATAAACATTACATGACCATAAATAGCCACAAACCATTAGCATTCTGCTGATATTCCCACCAAAATTCTCACCAAGACGCCGCAAACATTGCAGTGACGTCAAAGGGGCGTCAAAGGGGCAAGACCTGCCCCTTTAGACACGCCCCTTCAAACACCCTACGCAATCGCGGAGAAAGAAGAAGGAACAAGATATAACCCTCAAGGTCCCACAGAGAGCCAGCTGCCCCGGGCGCGCCTGCCCGGTACAAGCAGGATAGCAGCAGCAGCATCGGGAGTCAGGTACAGCCACTAGAGCCCAATGACCCGATGGACAGGGCCTCACCTCCTCTCACACCAACAGTCAGCTCCACTTCCAGATTCTCCGGGGGGAAGTTTTTAAAGCCCTCAAGGTCCCACAGAGAGCCAGCTGCCCCGGGCGCGCCTGCCCGGTACAAGCAGGATAGCAGCAGCAGCGTCGGGAGTCAGGTACAGCCACTAGAGCCCAATGACCCGATGGACAGGGCCTCACCTCCTCTCACACCAACAGTCCGCTCCCGTCAATCCTGTTCTTAAGTGCTGGAGGAAAGTTGGTCTGATATTGGCACAGGATGCCATTGGTGTAGTTTCTTTGGATAAACTCTTTACTGGCCACAGCTGCCTGCTGCAGCCTCATGGCCACTTCCTGAAAGTCAGGCAGAAAGAGGAATAAAAGCTGCTACTCTCCCTGGATTACAGCTCCCTGTGCTGCACTGGAAGGAGGCTTGGTTTTACCTTACCATAACGTTACACTAGTGCTTTTATAATCAGCGTCCCTCCCTCATTTGCTTTGCAATTGGTAGAGTCAGTCTACTACAGAATATCTTGTTTTTGGATGTTTTCAAATCAACCTGGACCTGTACAGCAACTACTCCTGCTCAGAGAGTCAGAGTAAAGCACCCTACCTCCAGGGTACCAGAAAGCTGAAGTAGAAAACCCAAGGATGCCCCAATGAATAATGGAGGGGCCTCAAAGTTATAAAGGATCAGCTCTGGTTAGTTCAATTGATTGACCCTGTTAGCATGTCACTGTATGTGCCTGTTGCTTGCTGTCCATCATAGTGTCTGCGGAAAACATTAGCAATTACCTTTTCAGGTGGGGTCTGTTTCTATCTAGCAGACTGGTTTGGATCCTTCTGTATTTTCATCTCTTGTTTGTGTGCGCCATTTACTCAAACTTATGTTGTGCTTGCTTTTTCCTTTGTGTCTTTCTGTCATGCTTGTGTGTGTGTGTGTGTGTGTGTGTTCATGCATGTTGTGACCTTTTTTTTCTCAGATTACAAAGTATGGGGGAAATTTTATAAGGCGCCATCTAAAGATATGAACCATCAACACACATCAACTATTTTCAGTGACTTATGCAAGAAGATGGGCCTTTATATGAATACTTTAGCCAGTCACTGTTCTCTATAAGTACGTGCCACAGGCCAACAGCAAATACCTTCATTATGAGTATGCAGAAAGGCAGAGCATGGGCAGAGTACAAATTTACATGCATAAATGATAAAATACTGTCATTTGGGTGCATTCTTGAGAAATCTAGGCACAAGCATTTATAGGAGACCTAGGGTACGCCTACATTTCCCATCACTTGCACCCATACTTGCACACGTACTTAGCTTTATAAAATAAGTACAATTGACGTGTGTTAAAATGTTCGTTAACTAGGCATGACTTTATAAAATTGCCCTCTACATATGTATTCACTGTCTCATTCTTTTTTTTGTTTTTAAGTATAACCGAACCCCCACTCTGGTACACAAAGCACTTCACACTGGCTCCCCCCAATACCTTGCTGATCTACTTTCTATTCATACCCCCCGGTATACTCCCCGTTCCTTTCATCTTCACCGCTTAGCCCTTCCCTCCCCCGCCCGCGCTCATCTACAGACCACCCGCTCCTCTGCCTTTTTTTTTATTGGCCCCGCCCTCTGGAACTCGCTACCCTCCTCCCTCCGTCTCGAACCGCCCTTCTCCACCTTTAAACAAAACCTAAAAACACACCTTTTCTCTTTAGCTTTCGATGTGCCCTCTCCTTTTGTGTGATCCCCTTTTCCCGCCCCTAACCTCCCCTTGTTGTTTCCTTCCTTACCCATTCCTTGTCTCTCTTGTCTATGCTTTTAAACAGAAACTCTATTTTATTTTGAACAAGACATTGTATTTCCTTTCTTTTCTAGGCTTTGGCCTCTTTTAGACAATTGTTTTTATGTTGTACATCGCTTTGATTTTCTGAAGAAAGGCGATTTTATCAAAAACCAATAAACATAAACATAAACATTTTACTTACCAGATAAAGTCCTTTCTTTGAGTCCTGCTAGACCAGTCCAGACAAGTGGGTTGTGTTCCCCTACCAGCACACTGGGGGAGACAAAGAAGCAGTAAAAATCCCAGGTTTCAATGACATCACTCCCATGCCTCTATCCGCTTCAACCACCAGAGGTCTCCTCAGTAGTCGTCCCAAAGTATATGGGAAGCCTCACACAACCTCAACGTGGGCAACAATGAGTAATCAAATAGTGGCATAAACAGAAGGCTTTCCATAGAAGATGAATCTGCAAGGTATATAAATCATAGCAGACCCAAGGGCACTGCAGCAGAAGAACAGAACGAATACAGTGCCAAGGGTGGGCCTTGGACTACTCTAGCAGGACTTGAAGAAAGGGCATTATCTGGTAAATAAAATGTCACCTTCCTTATCATCCTGCTAGACCAGTCCAGACAAATGGGACATACCAAACCTTAGAGCCAATGGCCAGGTCCAGCCAAACATGGACATTCAAGCAAAATGCTTGACTAAAAGGGAAAGGTGATGCCCATGTTGCCACCCGACAAATGTCTGCAGGGGCTACCAAGCTCCATACCACCCATAGGGATGCTAGTGCTTGGGTAGAATGGGCACACAAACCCTCCGGAACTGGCCGGTTCTGAGCTATTGGCTCTGTCTTGCCAAGATCCTTATCTCTCTTTTTCCGAGGAGGCTTTTTCTATTTGGCCTGTGCCTTCCTTCTTCTCTGAAATGATTTCTCCGTTTCATGTGAACTAGAAGGTTTTCCTGCCGCCCTCCTCTATGGAGCAGGGTCGGGAGAATGGTCAGGATCTTCACCTTGTAGATGTGTGGAGGGTGCCTCTCCAGTTCTTGGAAGTTACGCATTCTTTTTGTAAGACAGACCTTCTCTTTGTGCTGTTTGCTGGCTCGCTCAAGGTGATGCGGTGGTTAAGTCTGCACTGGGGCACTGGGTTAAGGAGGCTGTTGCCTCAGCGGATCTGTTGCAGAATCCTCCTTTTGGAACAAATCACAACCAAGACGACCATCTTGAGCAACAAATCCTTCAGAGTAGTGCACCTCAATGGCTCAAAGGGCTCTGACATCTGGACCCTGAGCACCAGGAAGGGATCACTAACAGGAGGCAAAGACGCAGACATCAAACTCCCTGACAAAGGCTTGAAACATCTGGATTTAAGGCAGGAGACTTACTAGCCAACGGACCTCTGCAACAGGCCAAAGCTGCCACCTGAACCTCAGAGAGATAAGAGAAAAGGCCCCTCTCCAGACCATCCTGCAGAAAAGGCTAACAGAGACAGCATCTTGTCAGCCTCAGGAGCCAGCTGCTGTGCGCTGCACTAGCACCCTAGGCGCCAAACCTCCTCTGAGCTCTAAGCAGAGTGGAAAACCACCACAGGGGAGTAGCCCGTACATGCTAACCATCTCCTTATAGGAGCTAAGCAAAAAGTGAGAAGGGAGCCAGGTCCTCCAGACAAGCGACCCTTGACACAATCGGCCCTGAGACGGAGGCAACGAAGAGGTGGCACTTGCAGGAGCTGAAACAGATCTCCAAATCATGCTATCAGCCAATCTTTTGCCACCAGAATAATCCTTCTCGGATGGAGCTTGATACGCTGAATCAGATGTCCCACCAGGGGCCACAGAAGAAACACAATATAGCAGGCGTTGATGTCCTCAGACCCCCGTCTCCATGTTGTGACTGAAGAAGCAGCACACTTTGGCTCTGGAGCAGGTCACCATCAGATCCCTCTAGGGGCGACCCCAGCAGTGCAGAAACAACAGAAACACCTCCTGACTCATTACCACTCTCCTGGAACCAGAGAGTACCAGCTGAGAAAATCAATTTCCACAGTAGCCACCCTGGCAATGTACAGAGCCAACTAGGAGGTTCTTCGCTGCCCTGGCAAACAGTAGAGCCATCTCCAGGACTACTCCAGCACTCCCCACGCTGCCTTGCTGATTGACGTAAGCCGCCACCATGGTGGTGTCCGAGAATACACAAACCACCCGGCCCTTGACAGGGGGCCAGAAATGCATTAGACCCAATCTAATGGCCCTCGTCTAAAGGCAGTTGATGGGTCACACCGCTTCCCTGTGGTTCCAACAGCCTTGGCAACGGGCTCCCCAGCCCAAGAGACTGACAGATCTGTCGAGAGAAGGGTCCATGAGCAATCCGCCAGAGGTATGCTCTTCCTTAGAAGACTGGGCTGCTGTCACTACCATACGCTGGCCATCACCATCATTGGGAGCCAGAAGCCTGAGCTCAAAATGCTGAGAACTCTGGGACCAACAAGTCAGCAAGGCCCATTGGAGCGGCTGCACAAGAGCATGTGCCCATTGCACCATCTTGATTGTCACTACCATCGATCTGAAGAGTTGAAGATGATTCCGGACTCTGGGAGCCTGCTGTAAACAGAACAGCACTAGGCAATCAAACAGTCTTTGACTTTTTTTCTGGCAGGAAGACACTGCACACTCAAGTATCAAAACATGCTCCCAAGCACTCCAGGAACTGGGAATACAACTGACTCTTTCCCCAATTGTTCACCCAGCCGAGACTTATCAAAATCATGCTTTATGCATATCATTTCATACATGGTGGCGCTGTATTGCTCAGAACTGCCCAAACAATTAGTATTTCTTCTATCAATTTCACAAAAGAATGAAACCTAGCTGTTTAATTTTAACTAGAGTTTCTTTATTATTTCTTTTAATTATGCTTTTTTTCTTGTTGTAAAACTACACAGAACCACAATGTTCACTGGGATCGTTGCGGTATACAAAATTGTGGGACACCACTCGGGGAGCTACTTGGGATGCCTCTGAAAGAGAATGGGCTTGGATGAGTCAGTAGTACAGATATGGGTGCACACAAATCTTTTGGTGCCGTTAACGCCACAGCCACCACCACCATGTCGTTGGAGAATGTCCTTGGGTCAGTGGAGAGTCCGAATGGGAGGGCAGCAAACTGAAGATGAGAGCCAAGTATGGCAAAACACAGATACTTTGCTGACCCTCCGGATCAGAATATGAATATACGCCTCAGCCAAATCCAGAGATGCCAGGAAGTCTTCTTGGCACAGCGCTTGAATGATGGATTGCAAAGTTTCCATCCAGAAGTGCAGACGCACAAGTGCTTATTGAAACACTTGAGGTCCAGAATGGGCCATAATGTTCCTTCCATGTCGGCATCACGAAACAGATGGAATACCGGCCGTTCTCCTAATCGTTCGGGTGAACAGGCACCACTGCCTTCAGGAGAGGCAACTTGTCTAAGGGGATCCACACCGCGGCCCTGCTGTTCACAGACCCACAAGGGAAGATGATGAAAATGGCCAGGATCAGCTCTTGCATTCCAGGACATAGCCATACTAAATGCAGTCTAGTACCCAGCAATCCTTAGTGATCCAGGCCCATTCCTGAAGGAAGAGGCGAAGCCTGCCTCAATCTGAGGAACCAGGGAATGGGCCCCCAAACTGTCATTGCGCAGTGCAAGAGGGTCCTCCTCTGGATGGAACCAGGTCCCTAGGCCCAAAGCACTTCACAAAAGTACTGAAAACGAGCCCAAAGTCCATAAGCAGCAGGGAAGAAAAGCTTTTCAAGCCGGCAGCCACAGCAGTCCCGAGACCTCCAGGAGTTCAACCAGCATGAGGAGCGGACAGAGGTTGACAAAAAAGGGGCTCCTGCCCACTTCACAGGTCCCTTGGACCTGTCCTCTGGAAGGCAGTAAGATGATGTCACACCCAGGTCCTTCACCAGCTTTTCCAAATCGGACCCAAGAGAAGCGTCCCTCTAAGGCCAGATAGGCAACCGGGCTTTGGAAGATGAGTCCGCTGCCCAGTGTCAGAGCCAAGCCAACACAGCACAATCCCTGGCTGCTAGACATACCAGGCCATACATGGCATCAGAAAGGAAGGCCGTAGCAAACGCCAAAAAGGGGTAGGATCATCTGGTGGAAGAGACTGAATCCACTGGAACAGGGCTTGTGATAAGGAAGCTTATCATAGCTCAGGTAGGAGTTATAGAAAAGATGATGTGACTCTGAACAAGCAACCTGTCAGTTCTGGTAGAAGTGAGAAAACAGAGTTTTCACATAAAAGACTACCAGTCCCAGAATGCACCAGGTTTCCAGCAGCCATGAGAGGGGCTGAAGTGAGAAAATGTGTGTGCAATCAAGAGAGCTATGAGGTAATCCCTAAGCACTCATCTCAAAGGGCAGGGCCTGATTCAAGACAGCTGCGCTGTGTTAGGGAGGAGCACACATTAGGAAAGAATAAGAATAGAGATTATTCTTCAGATAACAGTTTCAAGAACAGCTACAGAAAGAGCTTCAGGAAGAGATACAGAGACAGAGACAGCAACGGCTACAAGCTCAAGCACCAGTATCACCTGGAGGAAGAGAAGCCAAGCCAAGCGGATAGAGAAAGAAGGAAACTCTCTGGAAGGAAGAGAAGAAAGCCCATTGGATGGTCTGGGAGAGTCCAAGGCAGTACCCATACTGGGAGGTATTCCAAGTGCCAGCAGAGTCCATTGGACTGGATTCAGCCAGAGGAATGGAATGGCAGAGATAGGAATCACCAGTGGCTACCTGGAAGAGAGAAGACTGCACGTGGAAGGGACTTTCAGACCAAGGCCAGAAGGTATGTGAGAGGAGATCCAGTGTCCAGGGATCAAGATTGGAAGGCTGGACATCAGAATTGGATTACATACTGGCCAGGCTTTACAGAGAGGAATTATGATGGCAGGAGAGGCTCAGGTATGAACACTGATCCAGACCCTATCTATAATAGAGAATGGCAGCAAGGGAATAAGCATTCTCATGATAGTGCCTTAATGAAAGACTCGTCTGTGCCAATGTATGATAGTGACCCTATACTGATTGATGAAGGGGGAGATACAGCAGATGAAAGTACAGTTTACATGGACTGTTCTCTATCTAAATGCTATTGCTAGCTTTCTGTGAGAAAACACATCAGCCATCACAAAGAAACCTAACTTTGTTCTTTATTTCCACTGCAAACAGCTCTTAAAGCAGGATTTGGGTTCACACAGTAGCAGCCAGCCAGCTAAAGGCTTACAGCTGGTCAATTGATAGTAATTAAAGCTGCACCTGATTGTGTGTGTGAGCAAGGGAGAATCACTGCTGAGATCTGCGTGGAAAATAAGCAGAAGTTAACCTAACCAGCAAAGTTTATTCTTTTCTTTGTGCCTTTGTATTTGGTAATTATTTGCTAAGAAAACATTAGCTAATTGCCTGACAAGCTGAAGGTTGTTTTCTGGTTTACTTTGTGACTTTTTGTTATCCATTTAAACACTGCAAGCAAGTAACCTCATTTATATGGCTATCAAGCATACATGTGCTGGGTGAATTAAACCCCATCAATAAAAGAAGTATTTTATTGGCCTTACCACTTGGTTTCACAACTTAATTATTGTCATCAGCTGTGTTTGGGAGTGAATGAACTACAATACCCACAATACCTTGCAAGAATCATATGAATATATGCATCGTCAAGATTGTGTAAGTTCTCACCCTAGGCAGCCGTCTGACAGGCTTGAGACTCAAGCCTGTACATACTGCAACTGAAGAATAGCAGCCGACACAGCAAACTGGTTTTCAACACGAATCTACCTTTCAGTCCAGAGTATTCTATTGGGCTAATCCACCTTTCACAGGAATGGAGGTCCGACTGGTAACCACCATGACCTGCGCATCTACCTTGGAAATATAAAACCACACAACACATTCCTTCTCTGGGAGAGCGTGCATCTTCTTATACACTCTTAGTGCCTTAAGGTGGGAAGTCGGGGAGAATGCGCACTTCTGGGAACGGGAAAACAGTAGTGGATTTATGCACCTTTGGCAGGAGTTGGATGCATCTTCGGTTCCTGCTCCATGCCTGGAGCATCCGCCAAGTTCAAGGTGGATAAGTCCCTGTGAATCAATGCCTCCAGTTCCTACTTCCAGAACAGGCAGTTAACATTGGCTTCCTTACAATCCTCTTAAGGTGAGAGTACTTCTTCATCCACATCAGACTTCTGAATCCAAGCCACAGTCAAAATCTCAGACAGATCCCAGCTAATCCCCATCTCCAAGGAACACCCTTTGCCAGGGACTCTTAAACAGAGGCAACTGAACAGGGCTTCCATTCTCAGCTTGCCCCTCAAGAGACTGCACTCGGGGGGGAACCCAGAGGCTTCCGGGTCTGAGTTTCCACGCCAGAATGATCAGGCCTATTGTAAAAAAGAAAAGAATTACGGGGAGGACATCCAGACCCCAGAAGCTCTCCTTGTGGAAATGACTGCCCCAAGACAAGGGGGCATAGTCTCCGTTGATTCCCCAGAGGTTGGGAGTGGTGAACCTCCGGCCAGCTTGTTCTCTTTACCCACAGGGCCATCCACTACCTTCTGCCCTGAGGCAAGGCTGGACTAACCACATCCCCAGGCGTAGAAAAGAAGGGCAGCAGCAATCCCTCCAGAGACAATTCAGGAACTGCCATGGTAGAAGAGCAGCATACAGAAGCCAGAGACAAGGCACCATGCTTGCCACAGGCCGAACAACAATTCCTGGAAGAAGACATGAGAGTTAAGGCAAATATCACAACAGCGCGTGCTAAGGCCACAATGGCCTGAAGGTGTGCATGAACTGTGCTTTTACTATGACGAGCATTACAGGCATTAGGATAGGAACATGCATTGGAGTCACTTGGGCAGAATGCGCATACAGACCACGTGACCTCCAGGCACCCAATAGAAGAAAACATTTTTAACACATGCAGGAAATCTCCACACTGCACCAATGGTTGCCAGTGGTCTACCCGAATTGCACCTCAAACAGATGGAATCAGGAGCCCTCAACAAGAACAATGACGAGGTCAAGCCTTGGTATTTACCCCCTGAGAGCCCCAGCCAGAGGATCCATGTCAGGCTCAGCTCTACTCCCCTGAGTGTTTCACTGGCCTTTGCAACACTGCATTTAAGGTGGCTAGCAGGCAGATCCCTCTGAGAGCCTTCTGCAATCTTCGGGATAGAACAGGGTGGACGGAGGAGGCATTGAGGTTGTGTGAAGCTGCCACACTCTTCCATACCCTTCTTTCAACTTCTGGTTGTTCAATAGGTTCTTATGATAAGCGCATGGAGCTGAACCAATTTTCCTTCTCCTATTGAAAAGACCGCAGTAGTGGAGCCTCCCACATCGTGCTCAAGTGAGAGAGTCACCCTCAAGGTGGTTGTTCACGAGCATTTAATCAATCTTTTCCTCTCAATCTTCAGAATTTTCTTCAGAGGAGAAAATCCATCCACCATCTGCTGGAGACAGAAATATTGAGGGGAGACCTCTGGTAGCTGAGGCAGATAGAGGCATGGGAGTGATGTCATTAAAATCTAGGCTTTACAATGGTTCTTTCTCTCCACCAATCTACTGGTAGGGGAACACAACCCACTTGTCTGGACTGGTCTAGCAGGACGATATGGAAATGAGAGTTTCTTTCCTGTTATCTTGATTACCCAGCACATATAGCAACCTGTCCAAAAGTCCAGTATTCTGCACAAGAGTCATGCCATCAATGCACGTATCCATATATGCATCCATTGGGATTTGCACTAGAGTAGAAGAAATGTCTCCTACTAGAGAAGCATTTGAATGCACTATCTTTCTTATCTCCTATGCGTGGCTTGCTTATTAGTCTGTAGCCTTCCTGACTGACTTTTTGTTCTTTCCAACCCAACAGAAGCTGGAAAAAGTTATACAAAAGTGGTTGAGAAATGGCTCTCTGTCCATCCATCTGTCTTACTGGAGGCAAAATAATTCTCAAAAAATTAAACAGAATGGGATGAAACTTGGCATTGGAGGAAAACTGGTGGAAAGACACATTGAGTTTGAAAATGGTCCAAATTGGACTGGGTATCCCAGAGAAATAAGCCCCCACCCCCATATAAAATAACCCAATGCATTTCTATGGGAGCAAGAATCCCAACTGCTGTAGCATAAAAATATATATACAAAGAAATACAGCAGTTAGGGAATTACTCCATTCAAACAACTTCTAAACCTGTTTGCAAGTCTTCCCAAACCCCAAACTGCCTCCTTCCCCAAATACTACCCCCTGCAATTACTCCATCCTCAAAATGCCGCTACCCCCAAAATATACTTCCTGCAACTCCACTACGAGCCTGCAAACTGCCTCTACTCCCCAAAACAACCTCCCACAACTGCCCACCCTCCAAATTCAATCTCCCCTACAACTGCCATCACCACCAAAAAACTATCCCTTACAACTGCCCCACCCCCCAAAAAAATACCCCTACCCGCAACACACAGCCAAGGGATTTTAGTATTTTGTATAGAAGGGCAGCCTAAATAGGCCACGTGGTCTTTTTTTGCCGTCACGTTTCTATGTTTCTATACAACCATGAAAAATGCTCCATCCCCAAAAACTACCCTACCATCCCATAAACTGCCCCACACCCTAAAAATACCCCTCCCCCCAACTGTCCCAATCCCCAAAAAATACTATTGGAACTGCCCCACCACCAAGCAACCTGCTGCCAACACCGAAAACTATCCCCCCACGACTGCCTTACCACCAGACAAACTGTCCTAGCCCCAAAAGCTACCCCCTGCAACTGCCCCACCACCCCACAAACTGCCTCCACATCCAATAATTACCCCTCCCACATAACTGCCTCACCCCTAACAACTTGCAAAAAACCCCACCAAAAAAATGCTCAATTTATTTATTTATTTATTTATTTATTTTACATTTCTTAAATACCGCACTATTTACGATCAGCGCGGTTTACATAAAACAAAACAGAATCCGACAAAGAACAATACCCAGAAACAAACACTACAACTATTCTAACATTCCCAAACTACCCCAATAGCCTCCAACTACTACCATGTAACTACACCCCCAAAACTAACTCACCCCAATACCTGCTCCAACCAACATATGCACAAATCACATGCTCCCACACATAACACAGATAAACCCACACACATACAGGGATTCTTAATAATTCCCTGTTTTTTTTTTGGGGGGGGGGGGTTAGTGCCATCAAGTCAGTGTTGACTCATAGTGACCCAGCTACCTCTGGGTTTTCTTGGCAATGTATCATCGGAAGTAGATTGCCAGCCTTTTCTTCCGAGGCAATGGAGGGTAAAGTGACTTGCCCAAAGTCACAAGGAGTGCCAGTGGGAATCGAACCCTTTATCTTCTGGGTACTAGGCAGGTGCTCTAACCACTAGGCTACTAGGTTCCCTGTAGTTTACTACATATTAAGTTATTCAGATGTATATTTAAATTTTCTTTCTTAATTCTACTTACAAATTGAGTTGCTATGTGTACTGCAACTAAAAAAAGCTGTCGTCAAGGGCAGGGCTAGTTAAAAGCACTGGCAAACTAAGCACGTCCCTAGGGTCCAAGGTTTAGGGGAGATGAGGGCACGGAAATACAGGGTGAGTAGATCTTCCGCCTCAATACAGCAGAATTGGGTCAGGCTAAAGTCAGACAACCTTGAGAGGATTTTGGGGTGGAGAGACTGAAGGGGGATGTGTGGGGCATGGGGCCAATCAGCAGATTCAGAGGAGCGGGTCTCAGTGGTGGTGGGGACCTCCAATCTACAGAACCCACTTGAGGAAGGTGTGTTGGTCAGGGAGAGTACACTCTATTTCCTGGGGTCGATGGTGAGAACCATGAGAGGTACATAGACCCATATTATCTGCCCAGGGCCTCTGGTGTTACCTACTTCTGGCAATTATAGTCCAAGAGATCTCCAACTCTAGTAATCCAAGTTGAGGTGGGTCCAGGGGGACTCGAGCATATTCACAACAAAGCAAGGATGGTCGAGCAGAGGCTCAGACAGATAGTCCATGCACACTGCTGCCGTGGTCTTCTTGGATGCAGAAATCATGTTCCAGGCTCTTAAAATATATTGATGGAAGAGTGGCAACCTCATGAAGCCTCTGCCAAAACATCTCAGATGGATACAGAAGAGCTGCCAGCCATACTGCAGGTTGCACAGCTGACAAAGGAAGTAGCAGGCCAGCATGTGTCACTGTGGAGGTGGTTCTGCATATAGGAGCCTCTGCAGGATCTGAAAAAAGAAAGTGTGAACCTGGTTCTGGATACATACCAAACTGTGTCCTTCCTTGCTAAGAGGGAAGCGCGGATCACCTTCAGAGACTCTGTGCTTCCTGGCCCAGAAGAAATCCAGCAGCTCACTCTGAGATGGATGTTATATATTGAGTTATGAGAGTTATGCGTCCCTTCGGTGCATAGCCCTCCCCGCCGACCTCTAACCCCAGATATTCAATGTTGGGGTCATATGCGAGCCCAGCATTGAATATCCGGGATAGCCGCACTGTCTCTCAGCCACAATCAATAACCGGGCAAGAGCGATATTACACGCTGCCCAGTTAACTCCTGCGCTTAAAGATAGGCGAGCTTTTGCCTCGCCTATATTTTAGGCACAGGTCGCTAACCAGGCAGCATGCAATATTGCTGCTGCCTGGTTATAGATTGACGTCGCCTCCACTCTACTCTGGAATGCCCTGATGTCAAACAGTTAGCATTGGGGCCTGTAACGGAAAAGAGAGAGGATATTCAGCATCACTAATCGTGTTAGTGCCATTGAATATCCTGGATAGTGGCGTTTACAGGGCTTAAAACATGTAAATGTTTTTCAAATATTGGGCCCTATATGGCCTATCCAGTCTGCCCTTCCATACCAACTACTAAGCTCTACAGTCCTTTTTTACCTTTAGAGATCTTCAGTGCTTGTCCCATGCTTTCTTGAATTCAGATACAGTCTTTGTCTCTACTATCTCCACTGGGAGACTATTTCACACATCTATTACTCTCCATAAAGAAATATTTCCGCAAATTACTCCTAAGCCTATCTCCTTCTATCTTCATCATTTGCCCCCTCATTGCAAAGTTTTCTTTCAATTGAAAGGTTAAATTAGACTTACCTGCTAATTGTTGTTCCTTGAGGAACTCAAGTCCAGTCCCGAACCTCTGGGTTGTGATCCTCCTCCAGCAGCTTGGAGACTGAGAAACATTATTCTTGTGATGATACTGGTATATAACCACAGGATCTGCCTCCTCACTCCAGTAATCTATTGACAAAGCAAACTCCCCGGAGCAACAATTAAGTAGTAACCACTACCAAGAAACTATGAACAAACTGAACCTGTAGTTAACTAAGGAACACAATTAACAGTCTTTCATTGTTTTCCCTCACCAGACTAAAATGCCTTAGAAATGCTGAAGTCCTTCCTTCCCCCTTATGAAGGATGTTGACCCCCAACTAGAATTCCCCTTCTGAACCAGACCCCTCAGGAAAAAATGCTTCTTACCTTTAATAGATCTCCTGCTTCAGGCCATAGTCCAAGGATAACCGGGCGGGATACGGGACTGGACGAGTTCCTCAAGGAACAACAATTAGCAGGTAAGTCTAATTTAACCTTCCTTATCATCCCTCAAGTCCGGTCCCGAACCTCTGGGGATGTAACAGAGCAGTACAAAGAAATCAACGGGAGGGACCTGCCAACCCTGCCTGAAGCACTGTGGAGCCAAAACAGGCATCTCCCTACGCCTGAATATCCAGTCGATAATGCTTGACAAACGAACTTACCGACGACCAGGTCGCTGCTTTACAAATTTCCACAACTGATACTAAACTGTACTCTGCCAAAGATGCTGCTTGCGCTCTAGTCGAATGAGCCCTTAGTCCTTCTGGAACCGCCTTACCTTTTAAGAGATACGCCGACCTTATCGTTTCCTTGAGCCATCTAGCTATGGAAGCTTTCGACACCATGTCACCTTTTCTAGATCCTCCAAACACCACAAACAGCCTATCAGACTTTCGGAAACCTGCCATCCTACTTATATACTTCTTTAATGCCCGACAGACATCCAACAGACGTAACTTCCCTGCTGAAGCCTCAACCGTATGTCAGCCTACATCAGCATGACATTATGCCTAGCATAGGTGTCATGGCTTTTTCCCAGACCTTGGATTTCAAGCACCTTTGTTACTCTGGTGATGTCAGTCTCCAAACTTAATGAGGGTAGTTTACAAGATGAGATTAGCTCTGACCCCCTGGTGATGTCAGTCTCCAGGCCTGATGAGATTGGTCTGCAGCCCCTCCTTGCTAAATCAAGTGATAGCAGACCTCAAAGGGAGGTGCTGGAAACAATAGCAGACCTCAAAGGGAGGTGCTGGAGAAAACTCACTATAAAGGACAGAAATACTTCCTCTTTCTCTCTCTCTCTATTCATCGGACATGAAGGACAGGAGGCTCTGACAATCACTTCTCTTCACCCCTCCCCCCCCCTCTCTCTCGGATCTCTCTCACACACACATGCACACAGAGTCTTTCATATACTCTATTCTCTCATACTTCACACATGCACACACACACATAGATTCATTGATGCACACTGAAGCAGCTCGGTAACAACCACTATATAACTCTGTTCTGTACCTATGTAATAAGCCTATTTCGATATAAAACTCTTTTTCCAAGCCACACCAGTTTTGGTTGTCTTATTTGTGCTGCTTACCCTACTGTCTCTGTGAAATGAACCCAGGACTAAACGGAGCGTAGCCAAAAGTGGAGAGCAGCGGCGGAAGATTACATTTTCCAGAAGATTACAGTTCAGAAGATTACACCGTATTGCCCCCGAAAACCGGCAAGGAAACTACCTGATTTACATGAAAAGCCGAAACTACGTTGGGTAAAAAGGCTGGCACTGGTCGCAATACCACCTTCGAATCATAAAAGGACAGAAAAGGTTCCCTACAGGATAAAGCCTGCAACTCGGAGATTCTTCACGCCGAACAGGTAGCCACCAGAAATACCACTTTGAGAGTGAGATCCTTCATTGTCGCTCGTGATAACGGCTCAAAGGGCTCTCGCACCAATGCCTCCAGCACTATCTGTAGATCCCATGTTGGAACTACTTGTCTATACGGTGGCCTCAACAGAACCACCGCTCTCAGGAAACGCTTTATATCCGGATGGCCTCCCAGCACCTCTCCTTTTACTGTTCCCCTGTAACAGGACAGCGCCGCTAATTGTACCCGGAGGGACACGGCTGCCAGGCCCTTCTGAAACCCATCTTGTAAGAACGCTAAAACTTGTGGTACGGAGGCCCGTAACGGCACCACATCCCTGTCTACACACCAAGCTTCGAATATACGCCATACCCGGACATACGCTACCGAGGTAGACCTCCGCCGCGCATTCAAAAAAGTTTCAATGACCGCCGCGGAGTAGCCCTTCGCTTTCAGCCTTGCCCTTTTTCAAGAGCCAAGCCGTAAGCAAGAATCGATCCACCTGAGGCATAACCAATGGTCCCTGAGCTAACAGATCCCTTCGACAGTAAAGGAACCCTGGCGTCTGCCCTAACAGTCTCATCAGATCCGTGTACCAAGGCCTTCTTGGCCAGTCCAGTGCTATCAACATCACCAGTCCTCTGTGACATTCTATGCGCTGCAACACCCGTCCTATCAACACCCACAGTGGAAACACGTATAGGAGTTGGTGTTCGGGCCAAGGCTGTATCAGAGCATCCAGCCCGTACGACATTCTCTCGTCTTCCGCTGAAGAACCGTTCTACCTTCGCCAACTGGAACATGGCCATGAGATCCATTACTGGAGTGCCCTACTGCTGCACCAGCATCTCGAACACTTCCTGATGAAGGATCCACTCTCCTGGATCCACCTTTACTCGACTCAAGAAGCCGGCCTCCACACTGTCTACTCCTGCTACATGCGCTGCCGATAGAGCTACTAAATGCGCCTCGTCCCAGTCGAACGGCCCCTCGGCCTCGTTTTCCAGCACGACACTGCTGGTACCTCCCTGACGGTTGATGTAAGCTACTGCCGTCGCATTGTCGGAAAACACTCGAATGGCCTTTCCTCGAAGAAAGGGCTGAAACTCTCGAAGTGCCAAAGTTACCGCGCAGAGTTCAAGTCTGTTGATTGACCAACCTCGTTCCAGTGTGGTCCACTGACCCTGGACGAAACGATGTTGATAGTGAGCTCCCCAGCCTAGAAGACTGGCATCCGTCGTCAGGGGAATCCATGCGGGAGCTTCCAAGGGCATTCCGTTTTCTAGATTTTCTGGACGCAGCCACCACTTCAGTGCCTGACGTGTCTCCGGCGGACAGGGCAACTTCTGCGACAACCGATCCTTTTGGTGCAACCACCGCCGGAGCAAAGCTCTCTGTAACGGCCTCATATGTGCTCGTGCCCACAGAACCAGCTCGACAGTAGTTGCCATGGTCCCGAGCAACTGAAGATAATGCCACGCCGTCAGCTTTGGCCTTTTTAGAAATTCCCGGACCAGATTCTGCAATGCTTATGTGCGATGTCGAGGCAGAAAGATCCTCCCCACGCTCGTATCGAATCTCGCTCCCAGATATTCCAGGCACTGCGATGGTATCAACCGGCTCTTTTCCTGATTGACCACCCAACCAAGACTGCAGAAATGCTACCACCATGGCTGTAGCCGTCTCACTCTCTGCCCTGGACTTTGCCCCGATTAACCAATCATCTAGATAAGGATGCACCAGCACCCCTTCCTTCCGCAACGATGCCGCTACTACCACCATCACCTTGGTGAATGTTCGAGGTGCCGTCGCCAGCCCAAACGATAAGGCCGGAAACTGGAAATGCCCCATCGGAACCGCATACCTGAGGTATTTCTGATGCTCCTGACGGATCGGAATGTGCAGGTATGCCTCTGAGAGGACTAGGGATGTGAGAAACTCGCCCGCTCTTACTGACACTATGACCGACCTCAGAGTCTCCATACGAAAGTGAGACATGCGGAGACATTGATTTACTCTTTTGAGATCAAAAATGGGCTGATAGGCTCCTTCCTTCTTTGGGACAACAAAGTATATGGAGTACCGACCGCAGCCGCATTGGTCTGTTGGTACGGGAACTATGGCCTCGAGAGCCAGAAGCCTGAGCACCATCTGCGCACTACAGCACACTTGAGACGTGCTCTGCACGGTGAGCGCACGAAAGAATCGGTCACCGGCCGGTGGAACTCCAAGGCATAACCTTCTCGAATGACCTCCAGCACCCACTGATCCAACATAATTTGGACCCAGGCAGGATAAAAATCTCGTAGCCGACCCCCTACGGGTACCAATCCCGCCTGGGTCCCCCTGACTTCATTGTGACTTTCTAAGATTCGAGGAGGAAGAGGCTGCAAAATCTCTACCCGCTCCCCGAAACCCTCGAAATCCTTGGGCCCGATAGGGAAAACGTCCTCTGACCTTGGCCAAACCTCGTGGAACGAAAACAACAAAACTCTCTCTGCTGTCCTTTAGGCACAGCAGTGGGCTGTCCCTGCTTCTGCTTGTCCTCCAGAAGCCTACCTCCTTTGGACTCTCCCAAATCCTTTACCAGCTTATCCAAATCGTCCCCAAAGAGCAGCTTTCCTCTAAAGGGGAGCTTACTCAGCCTGGCTTTGGACAATCCATCTGCTGCCCAATTGCGCAGCCACAGATAATGCTGAGCCGCAATCACTGAGGCCATGCTCTTAGCTAAACCCCGTATCAGGTCATAGCCAAATAAGGTATCAGCCAAATAAGCTGTCCCCGACTCCAACCTGGCCGCTTCCCCGGTCGCCTCTTCTACCAGGTCCCCTTGAATTCTCTGCGACCAACGAAGACAAGCTCTCGCCACCCATGCTTCACCAATAGAAGCTTGTAAGGACAGCGCATTCACTTCAAACACCTGCTTCAATAAGACCTTGAGCTTCCAGTCCTGAGCATCTTTGAGGGCCATACTCCCCTCCACCGGAATGGTAGTCTTCTTGGTAACTTCCGAGACAGCCACATCGACTCGCAGAGCTTTAAACAACTCCTGATCTTGTTCTACCAGTGGATAAAGACGGGCCATAACTCTGGAACCTTTAAGGGCCGCCTCAGACATGTCCCACTCTTCCTGAATCATCTCTCTTACCACCATGTGGACTGGAAAATCTCTTTTAGTCTTTCTAAATGCCTATAACAGGTCTTCCAGGATCGAATCCTCCGCCGGCTCCATCACTGGCATATTCAGTGTCTTGAGGGTCTCTGAGATGAGCGCTGGTAATTCATCTCTGCAAAATATGCGAACAACTCTCGCCTGATCCTCCTGTTCTGTTATTTCTCCTTCCTCCAACTCATCGTCCAACTCCAAATCCGGCTCTCCGCTTTTGGAGTGAATACCCTCTGAAGCTACGAAATGCTCCGACAGATCCTTATCAACCCTGAGCTTCTTTGCCAGAATACCTGTCGCTCCAGCGCCCAAAGGCGTGCCGGGTCTCTTGCCTCCCAGGTCCCCTGCTGCGGGAGTAACCGCCGGTCTCCCCGGAGCTCCCCCGAACGCCTGCTGCATAAGGGCAACAAATTCAGGAGAAAAAATGGCTGATAGGCCCCCTGACAAAGTTAAGAGACTGGAACAACCAGAGAGGAAGAATCCCCACCACCGGCTCCTGAGGGGGCGTATCGGGAGAAACCTGTTCCGGCAACATCCCCAGGACACTCTTGCTCCCCTCACCAGCTGCTTCCAAGGCTTTCTCCATTGAAGCTGCCTCTTGAGTGCATCCCTTACACACGCCTGTCTCAGAAACTGCACCCTTTCTAGTGCCGCAAAGCAAGCAGTGCGTCTAGAAGGCATCCCGCCTAAACGGGTGCTTTATGCAGCCAAACGGGTGCCTTACTGAAGCCCAGTATCAGTGAATCCCAAATATTCTCTACTGAAAATCACTGTAGCTGATCTGACTGAACTGTAATTTTTTTTTTTAAACCGACTTGGAAACTACAGTTAAACTGCCCCAACTCGATCAAGCCCTTCAGCAGCCAAAACGAAGCTCTCTGACCCGGGCAGAAGTCCCGGTAGGTCTCCTCAGCAGAGCGGATTTTCCTGCGCTCTGAACACACGGCGCGGCCGGCTCCTTTCCTGCCGCCTTGTTTGCCGTCAAGTTCTGCGCTGCCGAGTCCTTTGCTAATCTCCCCCCTGCGATCTAAAATAGAGCTCCCTTACCTTTGCTCGTTTCAGCAGTTCTCTGCCCCAGAGCTCCCTGATCTGCTGTGGGGCTGCTTCCGTGCTGGGATAGAACACCGCACGGCCGAAACGGCTGGCAATCTGGCGGATCTCCCCCACCTCTGGCCTCCAAACGCTAGCAGGCAAAAACCTCTGCGTGCGTTGGAGTGCCAGCGATACCGGTGCTGCACAGCTGCCCTCGGGATCGGGAACCGGCTTGTTTAAACTGTCTCTGCCTGCTTTCTAGGCCTCATAGCTGCCCACTTCCGAGGGAGGGGGGAAAGGGAGGGGGGTGGAAGGAGCACTTCAGCCAAAAAATGTAAAGAGAAATCAACTCTTTTCTCAAAACAATAAAAATCCTATACCAACTTTACAATTTAAAGGAACCTAATCCAAATTCCCTACTCTAGCTCTCCTTAATTTTTCCTCAAGTGAGCCCCGAATCTCCAGGTTCACAATCCTCCAGCTGCTTGGAGACTGAGATAACTGGAGTGAGGAGGCGGATCCTGTGGTTATATACCAATGTCATCACAAGAATGATGTTTCTCAGTCTCCAAGCTTCTGGAGGAGGATCACAACCCAGAGGTTCGGGACTGGACTTGAGGGACGATAAGGAAGAGGCTCTTCTCCTGTGCATTTATGCCATGGAGGTATTTAAACATCTCTATTGTATCTTCCCTCCCCTATCTTTCTTCCAAAGTAAACATATTGAGATCTTTAAATCTGTCCCCATATTCCTTATGATGAAGCCCACTGAACATTCTAGTAGCCACCCTCTGCACCAACTCCATCCTGTAAATATCGTTTTGAAGATGTAGCCTCCAGAATTACATACAATACTCTACATTAGGTTTCACTGAAGACATATACAGAGGCATTATCATCTCCTCCTTCCTGCTGGTTATTCCTCTCCCACTGCACCCAAGCATCCTTATGGCTTTCACCATTGCCTTTTCTACCTGTTTGGCCACCTTAAGATCATCAGAAACAATCATCCCTCTCTTCTTTCATGTAATTATGACAATGGGTGCTCTACAGGCTAGGAAGTAGCGTCATTACCAGAGGTGGTATTTTCCTCCTTTGGAAGTACTGATGGAGAAACAGGCTTCCAAGACGCTGGCGTAGGAATGGCTGATAGTCACCTCAGGGGCAAATACCTGGCTACACACCTCTGGTTTTATTTCAGTTTGTCCCTTGGCAGTGATTGAGTCATTAATGATGTCGTCTGCCCCTTCTGGTGGACTTGGAGGGGCCATTGACTCATCTGCTGAAGGTGGCAGCAATGGCATGGTTGCTCTGTTTTCATCTGAAGCAGTCAGTTACTCAGATGCTCTGTTCACTTAATCTAATTCACCCTCAGCAGTAGTTGGCCCAATCAAAGTTACATCTGCCATGTGATGTAAATGGGGCTATTGAGTCATCCACTGAGTGTGTCAACACTAAAATTGTAGCAGCAACCTCAGCAGCGGAGGCTGCTCTCAAGGAAGGATTCACCTCACCTCTGATACTGGGAAGACGAGCAGCTCTTTTGGAAATGCTGACTAGAGAGCCTGTCTCCTCATCATCATTCAGCCATGCCTGTTTGTCTTCCTAGTAGCTTTTCTGGGCATGTCAGAGGAGCTTACTTCCTTGACACCAGATGCAAAAGTAGGGGCCACTGCTGTGGTGTCACTGGGACCACCAAGGTGATCTTGGAGGCCTCTACTCTCAAGGCCCACTGTGCATTGGCCTGAGAGGTATTATTTTGGATCTCTGCAAGCAGGGTGGTAATGGAGGGGCATACCCTGACAATGTCAACAGGGTGAGTCCTAGCAGCAGAATCAATTTTGCTCAGACTTTAGCCTCTAGAGATATTAGTTTGTTTTAACAGTGGGAGGCTTTACAGCTGCTGTCGTGTTGCTAGCAGTTACAGACAAGAAGACAGCAGAGGAGTAAGGCTCCACTACCATCCACTTGTTCTGTTTGGCTTTAGGGCATCCGCTGCTGGTGTGCCCCACCTGCCATAAAAAGTATCTCACCTACTCTGAACTATCATAGATTGTATGTGGAACTCCCTCATATGGAATGACAAAGGGAGCCCTCTATCTCCTTTCGTCTCTGAGGCAACTTTAAGGTGACTTACAGTCTGAAGGTCAGGATGTGGCATATAATCCTATCCTTGCACCCTAGTGACATCAATATGATGGGAAAACAAATTTACCCCAGGGGGCACAGGTTATGGTTTACGGTTTAATACGCATTTGATATAGTGCCTTTAGGCAGTGGCATCAAAGCTGGCAGACCAGGTGGCACATTTGAAAGTACCATCTTTGTTACAAAGGCCTCTAGAAGCTCTATTTGGACAAATATCCCATCCACTACCATGCCATGGATTATGGCTGTATGAGTGTCTGCCAGCAATTCTCCCATACATTTTGCCAGCCGCCACTATGGCTGGTCTCACCACTCGGACAAATGTTTATATCTGGACCTTGATCATAGCCCTCCCACTACTGTGCACCTAACCCCATGCTTCTGCGTTAAGCCAGAAAATGAAGAGGTACCAGCACCTGATTGGAGAGGGCCCATCTTGTCTGCACTGGGCTTATTCTGCTCAGGAGTTCCCCTGTGCAGAGACATCAGCTGCTACGCCTAACACAACCACAGCATAAGATCTTGCAAGCTGCAGGTTGGCAGCAGCAGGAGTGGATGCAATGACAGGGGAATGATTGAAGGGGGATAAGCCACAGCAGCAGGTGACAAGGTATAGCCTGCCATGACTGGAGATTCCCTTAAATCAGGGCCACTGCCTCTAGTTGTGGAGCAGCAGAATTAATATTCCCAGCAGCAGCAACAGGGGTGCTTGCAGCCTATGCCTCTGCTGGGATTAGATATTGCACTTAGGCCTCGATACAGAAACCCTATGCTAGAGCCCAGCACTAAAGCTCTAGCACAGGGTTTCCTAACACACGTTTAACGCAGACATTTTGCTCAGCAATGCTGGAAGCAAAATGCATGCAAATGAGCTGTATGCAAAACAAATCTGCGCTAAATAAGGACAGCAAGTCAAACACATACGCGCAGATCTGGGTCTGTGTTAGTGGCACCTATATCTTGCAGACAAAAAAAAACCCTACACCACAGTTTGGCACTTGTGCACGTACAGCAATATTATTCTAAGCATAAATATTATTCTAAATAGAAATTGTGACCACTGATTGTAGGATAAGGTGGTATACGAATCTGTCTAAATAAATTCTGCTAAGAATATTGGCATTTTGGGGAGTAACTAAGATGGCGGATGTGAGCGTGGATTGGTGAGCCACTGTCCTGAGTTCTGTGATTCTGTGGAGCGGCATCCGTGAGATGGGTCGGAGAAAGCGGAAGCAAGTTGCCTTACCTCCGGGCGAGAAAACAGCGAGTTCTGCGGGTCAGCGTACGTTGGGGCAGTGTGGCTTTGAGCCCTGCGTTGGAGCAGCGTCTTTGGCTGGGGCAGAAGGAGGGGTGTCGTCCCAGAGCGTCTCGGGCGTATGGTTCTCGCCTGAGGAGCGCACGCCGCTGCCGCGACCCGGAAGCTTGTCCTCAGTGAATGCTTTGATCCCGGAATCGGTCTCAACGAGTACGCCGACTCTTGAGGGTCTAGGAGGTGCGAACGCCGAGTTGATTTCTCCTTTGGTGGATACAGGACGGGGTTCGAGGAGTGAGCTGGGCGAACCAGTGGAGAGATCTGTTCCTGAAGTCCTGATAAAGAGGGGAGAGCTTCCTGTGGTTCCAGATTTGGTGAGACCCGCGGCATATACTTTGGAAACGCTATGGGAAGGACTGGCCTCATTGAATCGCTCTATGAATAGACTTTGTGGGACATTTCAGACTGAACTTAATGTGGTTAGAGATTCTTGTGACTCTTTCTAGGGCTCATGAAGTGCAAGTTAGTAGGGTTACTACCCTGGAGAAGGAGATGGGGGAGGTGCGTAACTTGTTTCATGCTCAGCTGAAGGATAGTACTGTGGCTGCTAGGAAAATGGAGTACCTGGAAAACCAGGTCCGGCGTTGCAATCTCCGGTTCCTGAGTTTTCCTAGGTCTCCAGTACTGTCAGCAGTTGAGATGCTGCGGAAGTATTTTAGGGAGGTGTTGAAAATCTCCCCGGAGCAGTATCCTCCCTTGACTAGGGCCCAGTACTTATCCTTGGGTAGTAGAAGTGGAGGAGGTGAGGCCTCCCCCTCACATCCCAGTTTGGGGGATCTCACGGGTCTCCTTGAGAGTTCCTTGGAGATTGTAGTGGAAAGAACTACCCTCCTTGCCACATTTGCTTTAGAGACAGATAAAGTCTTTATTCTTAAAATGTATTTCAGAAATGCTAATGAAGAGTTTATGGGCTCAAGAGTAAGAGTATTTCCTGATTTATCACGTATTACGCAAATGAGAAGGAAGGAGTTTTTGACTCTTCGCCCTAGGACTTTGGCCCTGGGCGCTTCCTTCCAACTTAAATTTCCTGTTAAATGCTATGTTAATTTTAAACAAAAGATGTATTTGTTTTTCGAGCCTAAGCAGTTGTTAGCGTTCTTGGAACTTAGGGAAGTAAGTGATATTGAGGTTGTTGTACCTTCTCATACAGCTGACGTATGAGTCTCCCATTCGCCTGTGATTATTTGTGTTTAATGGCTAGGATTTCTGTGTCATTATATTGTATATTTCCTAGTACTCCCCTATTTCCTTACTTTTGGGGTCTAAGAAGGGAAAGATGAGTATGTGATGGTTTTTTATTTCCCTATGTATTTTTTGGTGGTTTGTTTTTCCATTTTTTCTATTTCATTCATGGGTAACATGTGGATGTTTAAGATTTATTAAACTTATAAATAAAAAATTAAAAAAAAGAATATTGGCATTTTATGAAAACCAATATTATTTTGTACAGAATAATGTTTATGCACCAGATAGCATTCAAGCACATCTGCATAACATTGTTCCACCAGACTTTGTGTTAAAATCCTAGCATTGAGCTCAGCCTTCTAGTATTCTGTAAACTTTTCTGCATCTGCACTGCATAGCTAAATTGAAATTACACTTACCTGGTAATTGTAGTTCCTTGAGTGACAGCAGTTTAGTCCTCCACATCTGGGTAGTGCACCACCTCCTGCAGCTTGGAGAATGGGCATGTCAAACTCGTGACATCAATAGATGTAGCCTGCTGGAATCTCCCATCAGCCCCAGTGAACTACTGACAAAGCAGACTCAAAAGAGCAACAAACAAGTAGCTATCATCATAACGATAATCTTATCTAAATGAAAAACGTAACCGCAAACTTATCCAACCATTAACCTCCCATTTACAAGGAAAGGGTGAGATGTACCCGTTTATCCCTCTCCCCCCTGCCGAACCAGAGACTAGGAAGAGAAGGGAGAGACAGGTCGAAGAAGTAAGAATAAGCAAATCACCTTAAGGCGACACTCACCTGTAAATCTGTATTTCGCACCATAAACTTTGCCCTGTTAACAAATTAGCCCCTAGGTGGGAATGAGGACTAAACTGTTGTCACTCAAGGAACTACAATTACCAGGTAAGTGTAATTTCAATTTCCTTATCGTTCCTCCAGTTTAGTCCTCCACATCTGGGATGTAACAGAGCAGTACTAATGGGAGGGACCCTTTCAGCCGGCACGCAACACCGCCGACCCGAAACAGGCATCATTCACCGCTAGCACATCAAGGCGGTAGTGTTTACTGAAGGAATGAAGAGAGGACCAGGTGGCCGCTCTACAAATTTCCACCGGTGGAACAAGGCTGTGCTCTGCCCAGGAAGCCCCTTGCGCTCTAGTGGAGTGAGCTCTCAGGCCCACAGGCGCCGGACGACCCTGTAAAACATAGGCTGAGACAATTGCCTCCTTAATCCATCTGGAAATGGAAGCTTTCATTGCCGCCTCCCCTTTCCTTGGACCTCAAAACAACACGAACAAATGATCTGACCTACGGAAAGATTCGGATACCGCCAAATATTGATGCCCACAGGAGCACTCCCTCTTTACATCCAAGCGACGCAAACCTCGATCGGAGACGTGTCCTACATCCGACTGTAAGACTGGTAAAGAAACCATTTGATTTAAATGAAACGAAGAGGACACCTTTGGCAAGAAGGATGGAACTGGCTGCAGAACCACCTTTTCTCTGGAAAAGCACAAAAAAGGCTCTCTACAAGACAGGGCCTGCAATTCTGAAATGCGCCGAGCCGAACAAATGGCTACCAAGAAAACCGTTTTTAACGTCAAATCCTTGACGGACGCTTGACTTAAGGGCTCAAAAGGGTTCTTTACGAGCGCTCCTAAAAACAAGTTGAGGTCCCATGGAGGAACCGCAACTCTACGTGAGGGACGCATTCTGGTAACCGCTTTAAGAAAACGCACCACATCGAGCTCCTAGCGACAATCCTTAGACTTTACCTCTAACATGCTAGGGCTGCTAATTGAACTCTCAAGGAACTGGCGGCCAGCCGTTTCTCAAATCCGTCCTGCAGAAAACAATACCAAAGGTACAGACGCTGTAGCAGCGCGGACTTGATGCCTTGAGCACCAGTCTTTAAAGACGTGCCAGATGCGCACATAAGCCAATGACGTTGACCGTTTCCGTGCAGTAACCTTTCTTTTTCAGTCTTGCCCTTTCAATGGTCAGGCCATAAGCGAGAACCGATCCACCCGCGGCATCTGGTGCAGTCCCTGCCTCAGCAGCTCCTGAGAGTCCGGAAGTCTCCACAGAACCCCGTCGAGTAACCTCACCAGATCGGCGTACCACAGGCACCTGGGCCAGTCTGGGGCCACTAATAGCACCCGTCCCCGATGCGCTATGATACACTGAATCACGCGACCGATGAGTGCCCACGGTGGGAAGACAAAGTAGACCCGTCAACAGCCAAGGCTGTATCAAAGCATCGATCTCCTCCGACATGGTCTCTCTTCGCCTGCTGTAGAACCGACTCGACTTCACTGACTGGAAGGTTGCCATCAGATCCATGACCAGAGTTCCCCACCGGTGAACTATGTGCGCGAAGACGTCCAGATGCATTTCCCATTCCCCTGCATCTACTCGGACTCTGCTGAGAAAAAACGGCATTACGTTGTCCTTTCCCGCAATGTGGGCCGCAAATATCGCTTGTAAGCGAGGCTCTATCCAAGAGAACAGACCTTCCGTCTCCTCCTCCTCCATGGCCACGCTTCCGGTAACGCCCTGCCGATTTATGTAGGCCACCATCGCTGCATTGTCAGACAGTACCCGAACCGCACGCCCCATCACCGTGGATTCGAAGCTTTGGAGAGCCAGAAACACCACTCTCAACTCCAGCCGGTTGATAGACCATCTGCTCTCTTCCACCGACCAAACGCCTTGCACAAAGTCCTCCCTGCAATATGCTCCCCAGCCTGCGAGACTTACGTCCGTTAGCAGCGGGATCCTCTCTGGCTGTTCCAGAGGCATTCCCGCCCGCAGAGACACGGGCAGGAGCCACCACCGCAGAGACTGCCTGACCTGCAGAGGGCAAGGGAGACGTTTGCTCAACGAGTCACTCTGGTTCGACCAGCAGAGAAGCAATGACTGCTGTAACGGCCTCATATGGAATCTGGCCCACGGAACGACCTCCAAGGTTGCCGCCATTGCTCCTAGCACCCGAAGGTCCATGCCGTGGGCCCTGGAGCGGCCCTTAAGCTGCGCAACAGTTTCCGAAGTGCTTGGGCTCTCCGCTCCATCAGAAATACTGCCCCTTTCCGAGTGTCGAATTGCATTCCCAAATACTCGAGGATCTGAGATGGAACCAACTGGCTCTTGGTCGGATTGACTACCCAGCCAAGTCCCTGTAGAAAGGACACCACCTTTTCCGTGGCTCGTTCGCTTTTGGGTTCCAACTTTGCCCGAATCAACCAATCGTCTCGGTATGGATGAACCAAGACCCCTTCCTTTCGAAGGGCCGCTGCGACCACTACCATGATCTTGGTGAACACCTGCGGAGCTGTCGCGAGACCAAAGGGCAACGCTTGAAATTGGTAATGCCCCCAAGGGTGCGCGAAGCACAAGAACTTTTGATGAGCAGCTCTGATCGAGAAACGTCAGATACTCTCCCTGACAAACCGCCACAATGACGGACCGTAGCGTTTCCATTCGGAAATGTGGCACTCTGAGACAGCGATTTACCCCTTTGAGATCCAAAATTGGACGAAGGGCCCCGTCTTTCTTTGGCACCACAAAATAAATGGAGTACCGCCCCACACCGTAATCCGCCACCGGCACTGGGACGACGGCCCCCAGTTGCAAGAGCCGGTCCAGGGTTTGTCGTACTGCCAGGGTCTTTGGTTGACCCCTGCAGGGCGACATCACGAAAGAGTCCAGAACCGGCCTCGCCAAATCCAGCGCATAACCTTCGCGAATGATCTCCAGCACCCACTGATCGGACGTTATTTGGGTCCAGGCAGAAAGGAAACCCCGAAGTCGACCTCCGATCAGTTGACCTTCTACCAGGTCCCACCGCGTTTCATTGTGGCTTTCGAGCGGCTCCTGTGGACGCCACTGCAAATCCTCTACTTGCTCCGCGAAACCCTCGAAACCCTTGGGCCCGAGAAGCAAATCTTCCCCTTTGGAAACCCCCAAAATGGGAAGAGCGAAATCTCCTGAAATCTCCAAATTGACCCAGAAAGGCCGTTGTGAATTTTCCTTGCTTGGGCTTGTCCTCTGGATGCCTTCTAGCCTTGGACTCCCCTAAATCCTTAACCAGCTTATCAAGGTCTTTGCCAAACAACAGCTTCCCTTTAAACGGAAGCTTACTGAGTCGTGACTTAGATGAACCGTCGGCCGACCAATTCCTTAGCCACAGGGATCTCCGGGTGGCCACCAAACGAAGCCATACTATTTGCTAAGGCCCTGATCAAGTCGTAGTGCACATCCACGAAATACGCCGACCCTGACTCTAAACGCTCTAGCTTTTTTACACTGTCCTGCTCCAACAAAGCCGACTGCCGTAAGCGCTGAGCCCACCGGAGGCAGGCCCTCGCCACTCAAGCCCCACAGATGGAGGCCTGCAAAGACACTGCATCTGCTTCGAAGGATTGTTTTAACAAACCATCCACTTTCCTATCCTGCGCATCCTTTAAAGTCGCGCTACTTTCCACGGGTATAGTAGTTTTTTTTAGTAACCGCTGATACCGCTGCATCAATCCTCGGACAACGGAATTTCTCTTTGTCCTTATCCGCCAAGGGATATAGCCTGTTCATAGTCTTTAATCCTCTGAGCCCCGCTTCGGGTTGATCCCACTCATCTTGTATCATCCGATCCACCACCTTGTGGACCGGGAATACCACCTGCATCTGACGCACCGCCTGAATAATAGGATCTTCTCTATCCTCTTCCTAAGTAGGCTGCTCCGTAGCCAGTTTGAGGGTCTTCAAGGACTCCATAATAAGGGCCATCAATTCATTCTTCCTGAACACCCGTATGATCCTCGCCTGATCCTCAGGTTCCGGGATCTCCCCCTCCTCCAACTCTTCCATGTCTGCCTCTATGTCTAACTCTGCCTCCTCCACCTCCTGCCACCCCGACTCTGAAGTGGAGTGCTCCGATGGGCGAGGTCTCTTGGGGGGGTTTAGGTGCAAGGCTTTCGCCATCCGCCACCCCGGATTGCGGAACAGCCAAGAGGAGAGGCAAGGGCCCCGGCAACTTAACCTGGAGTCTTAGACAGAACACCTGATGCATGAGCAAGATGAAGTCTGGGCAAAAATCCCCCAGCTGCGGATTGGAGCCTAGTCCTTGTAACACACCAGGGTCCATAGCTGAAGTCTCCGGGCCGGACGTGGATGGAACCGCTACCCATGTCTCCCCCTCTGCTCCCGCTGCAGACCCGTGTGAAGCGGGGGCAGCGGAATTCTCCATCTGTTGTTCCACACTGGCCGATAGAGCCGCACAGCCCCGAAAGATGCCAGAGTCCACGACCGTGCTTCTATGGGTGCCGCAGACGACACACTGTGGGCGGGCTGACATGAGCTGTTTGCTTGCTCGCAGCACCTCCGATGATAGGAAGGTAATTACTCACTAAAGGGTCTCTTTTTTAAGTAGAACTGTATCTTAGGGACTGCTAAAAGCGTGATACAAGCCCCCCCCCCCAAGTTAACCCCAAGGAGCCCTGCCTTAAACGAGCAATGCAACACAAAACCAACCAAAAGAAAAAAATAATAAAATCCAAGTAAAGGAACTGAATAAAACAGCTACCAAACAAAAGTAACTACACTGCTTAAATAATTGCTCTCTGCCAAACACACACACCCCCCCCCCCCCCCCCCGCGGTTGTACCCCGGGCAGACCTTGCCGCCCTAACAGGTTGACATGCGGCAAAAACCGCGTGTTCAAGATGGCCGCGGGTGCTGAGGAATGAATTTTGGCGCGCACGGGGAAACTCACCCCCGGTCAAGGAACTCACCCGGATGTACCTTGACGCTGCAAGCAAGGCCCAAACAGCTGATCTGGCCCCGGAGATCCTGCAAGCCGTGGCGGTGCTCAGCGCCAACCGGAGCGATGAACGCTGCGAGGGCCTCGGCTTTAGCTGCAAACGCTCTCCAGTGCATCTCCGGAGCTGCGAGAATGTCGCTCTGCGGGAGCCGGCCTACAAATGCGCCATTTCAGGAGCTCTCCCCCGTGCCTGCAAGGGGCAGATCTCCAGATAAAACAGACAGAGACGTCTTGGCCTGGCAGAGGTAACACATGTTTGTTTGTTTTTGTTTTTTTAAAGGAATATCACCCCCTATAAAGAAAAATAAATTTAAAGGAACCACAACCAAATTAAATGAAAGGTATCCTAGATTAAGCTAAGAACTTCAGAGATGAAGGATTTAAGAATTTAACCCCTAACTAACTTGCTCATTAGTTTCTCTAGTGAGCCCAGCACCTAGGCTCACTACGTCCTCCTGCTGCATGGAGACTGGACACACTGGGGCTGATGGGAGATTCCAGCAGGCTACATCCAGTGATGTCACGAGTTTGACATGCCCAGTTTCCAAGCTGCAGGAGGAGGTGCACTACCCATACGTGGAGGACTAAACTGGAGGAACGATAAGGAATTGATTTATTACCATCCATTTAAAAGGATTTAATGTACATTATCATTAGCACAGTCATTTGTACATTGATTATGCTCAGGTTAGATTCCTTCTTGAATTCTGTGCCAACGATAGTGCTGGTGATAGCGCAGAAAATTGCACTAACAGTATCACACTGCTGCATTGCAGTGGGTGCAGCAATTGAAGATGCTAAGGGGAGGTTGCAGCTGATGATGCTGCTTCAGCTTTAGGGGCAATAGCCATTAACCTTTTGATGTCTTTTTTTGCAAGTAACTTATACTTAAGCTACTGCTATTGGTTTTTGTTTGTCCTCCCTCCCCCGACAACCTTTTGTTGACATTTTGAGGACTCTTCTTCCTTCTTCCCCATTGCTTTGGCTTTGGTGTTTTTACTGCTGGCAATGGGAAATAGAACTCAAGTGCCCTGTAAAACAAAAGGGGGAGGACGGTATGCTCCTTTAAGCAAAAGAATATTTAATTTTAAATAAGCAATACATGAAATAAAGGAAAAGCCTACAATGAATAATACTGTGCTCCTGAGATTCCTTGTTTTTATAGTAATACAAAGCAATATTAGAAGAAATAAAGCAGAAAAACTGTGGTGCGTCTTATGTTTGTGTGCTTTAAGAAATAAAGGAAAACAGCACAAAATCAAAGGTAGAAATCTGTGAGGTGACTTTTTTGCTTTATTATAAGAATATCAAATACCTAATAGAGAAAGCGTAGTTACTCAGTGATCTCCAGGAACAGCAGGAATTTAGTCTTCACATATGGGTATCGTCGGTACCGACGGAGCCTGCGCGGGAACGGTCCCCAGCGTCCAATAGGAACGCTTTTGGGAGCATCCCTCAGCACATGCGCACTGCCTTCCCGCCTTTCCAACTGTCCCTCTTCAGTTAAGTTTGTAGCTGAGTGAAAGGATAGAGGGAGAGAGGAAAGAGACAAAGAGATAGAGAGCCAACTCCTAGGGGAGATGGGTGGGTTGTGAACACTAAATTTCTGCTGTTCCCGGAGATCACCTGTTACAGGTGAGTAACTACGCTATCTCCAGGAACAAGCAGGAATGTAGTCTTCATATATGGGGACTCCCTAGCTGAAGATGCCAGGGAGATAGCCCCAGGAAGGTGCCACCCTAGAAAGGTGGGAATCCTTCCTCCCATGGATCTCTGGCATTCCACCAGGGTTGGTGGATAGGAGTTGAATTAGGTATGAAAGAGATTTTGAAGAACAGCTTGGCCAAAGGCGGCATCCCGACGGGAGGCTTTATCCAGGCAGTAGTGGGCTGTGAAGGTGTGTACCGAAGCACAGGTGGCTGCTCGACAAATGTCATCGATAGACACAGAGTGGAGATTAGCCATGGAAATTGCCATGGCTCTCACATTATGAGCTGTGACATGGCCATGAAGAGGAAGACCCTTACTTTCATAAGCAAAGGATATGCATTGGGCAATCCATTTATATAAAGTTCTTTTGGAGACTGGAAGTCCCAAATGACTAGGGTCAAAAGCTATAAAAAGTTGTGAGGACTTTCTATGTTGCTGTGTTCTCTGTAGGTAAAAGGCTAAGGCTCTTTTACAATCCAAAGTATGAAGGTTTCTTTCTGCACTAGAGGCGTGAGGCCTCGGAAAAAATACAGGAAGATAAATTGATTGATTCAAATGAAAAGGCGAAACCACCTTTGGCATAAAGCATGGATGAGTTCTAAGAACAACCTCATCATGATGAAATCTAGTATAAGGAGGATCAGCCACTAAAGCTTGCAGTTCACTAATGCGACGTGCAGAGGTGATTGCAATTAGGAAGATGACCTTCCAGGTCAAAAATGTAAGGGTTGTAGTGGCTAAAGTTTATTTGTTAAAGTTAAGATGTACATAATTCAAGCATGTTTAATGTAAAAACAGATATATTATACTGTTTCTTTACCTGTTATATGTAAACCGCACGTGATCATTGGAAGGTAGCGGTATATAAGCGACTGTTAAATAAATAAATAAAATAAATAAATAAAGGCTCAAAAGGCGGCTTCATGAGCTGCCCAAGAACTAGATTTAGATCCCATGCCACCGGTGGTGGCTTAATGGGAGGTTTGGTTAGTAGAAGACCTCTCATAAATTGGGATATGAGTGGATGAGAGGAAATTGGTTGTCCATTCAGAGGCTTATAAGAAGCTGCAATTGCACTAAGATGGACTCTTACCGAATTGGTCTTTAGACCAGAATTCGATAAGTGAAGGAGATACTCTAGTATCAATTCTAACGGTATGACAAGAGGGTTTAATCCCTTCTTGGAGCACCATATAGTAAAACGTTTCTACTTGAAGGCATAAGATCTTCTTGTGGAAAGTTTCCTAGAAGCCTGAAGGATATCCTTTACCTGTTGGGACAGGTTGAAATCCTGGAGGTCTAAGCCTTCAGCAACCAGGCCGTGAGATGCAGGGACTGGGGATTCGGGTGCCATAGCGTCACGTCCTCTTGGGAAAGGAGATCTGGAGCATGCCCTAACTCCAGAGGTGCAGCTTGAGAGAGACGTAGAAGCAGGGGATTCCACGCTTGGTGTGGCCAACGTGGCGCTATGAGAATCATGCGACCCCTGTCTCTCTGAAGCTTGAAGAGTGTTTTGGGGATGAGGGGAACGGGTGGGAAGGCATAAAGGAAGTCCTGACCCCAGTGAAGGAGAAAAGCATCCCTTGCCTGACAATTGTGAGCCGGAATCCTGGAACAGAACCGGGGAAGTTTGGCATTCAGTGGACTTGCAAAGAGGTCTGTGTCTGGAGTGCCCCAGAGATGAAATATCTTTGCCACCTGGTCTAGGTGGAGGGACCATTCGTGAGGCAGCAGTACTCGACTGAGTTTGCCTGCCCAAAGGTTTTGAATGCCTGAAGATATACCACTAGAAGGTGAATTTGATACTCTCTGGCGAGGGCCCATAGTCGTAAAGCTTCGTTGCATAATGACAGAGAGTCTGTCCCGCCCTGCTTGTTCACATAGAACATGGCTACTTGATTATCCGTCTGGACTAGGACTGTCTTGTAGCTGAGCTGGGCATGGAAAACTCGAAGAGCAAAATAGATTGCTCTTAATTCCAGGAGGTTTATGTGTAGACCAGCCTCCTGTGGAGTCCAGGTTCCCTGGGTAGAGAGATGATTCAGGTGTGCTCCCCAACCCAACTGTGATGCATCTGTTGTTAGGGTGGCCTGAAAAAGGGGTTGATGAAAAGGAGACTCCACTGTCAGATTTTCTAGTTATTGCCACCATTGGAGGGACAAAATTAGACGTTGAGAGTTTAATATTTTGTCTGATAAAAGACCTGTGGCCTGTGTCCACTGTGTGGATAGGGTCCACTGAGGTGCTCGCATGTGGAGACAAGCATATGGGACTACATGAACTGTGGAAGCCATATGTCCCAGCAACTGTAGTAGTTCTCGAGCAGTTAGGGAGGATTTCCCTGCTGCTTGAGAAGCTAGTTGCATTATGCGAAGACACCGGGCCTGTGGAAGGAAAGCCTTTGCCCGTCTAGTATCTAGACAGGCCCCTATGAATTCCAGGCATTGGGAAGGAACAAGTTGGGACTCTGGGAAGTTTATTACCAACCCCAAATATTGGAGGATTTGCATTGTGCGAGACAGTGCAGTGCTGGCTTCTGCAACTGTAGGGGCTCGAATGAGCCAGTCGTCTAAGAAAGGGAAGACGAATATCCCCAGGGTTCGCAGAAATGCAGCTACTACTGCCATGCATGTCGTGAATATTTTATTTTATTTATTTTATTTACATTCTCTTATATATCGCGCTATTCTGCATCAGTGCGGTTTACATTGAACAAACTGAAATTACATTGAACAGGGCATTATAACTTGGAGATAACTATTTTACAGGGAACATGGGCTATGGAGGGTTAAGTGGCTTGCCCAAGACCACAAGGAGCACCTGTGGGACTAGAAACCCCAGTCCTTCCGGCCCAAGGTTGCTGTCCTCTAGTGGGATTTGAACCCCCGACCTTCCGGCCTGAAGTACCTTGCCCCAACCACTAGGCCACTCCTCCACACAATACCCTTGGTGCTGAAGTTAGACCAAAGGGAAGAACCCTGTATTGGAAATGTTTTCTCCTGAAAAGGAGTTGTAAGAATTTCCTGTGATCTGGAAGGATCAGAACGTGAGTGTATGCATCCTTTAAGTCTAGAGAGCAAAGCCAATCCTGGCTTTGAAGGTATGGCAAAAGAGTTCCTAGAGAAATCATTTTGAACTTCTCTCGAAACAGGTATTTGTTCAATTCTCTGAGGTCTAAAATGGGTCTGTGTCCTCCTGTTTTCTTTGGAATAAGAAAACAGGGGGAGTAGAACCCGGCACCCCGTTGAAGAATGGATACCTCCTCTATTGCCCCTTGGGCAAGAAGTGTTGAGACCTCGTGATCTAGCAGATCGTCTGCGGAGGTTGGAGAATTGAATTGTTTTATAATTGTAGGAGGGGGCATGCTGTGAAAATGGAGCTTGTACCCCTCTCCTACAATGGACAGAGTCCAATCTTCTGCTGTTATCTGATGCCATCTGTTGACAAAGTGGCATAACCGGCCTGGGATATTGGGGACCCCTCAGAGGCAGGAAGGCTAAGCTCTCTAGGAAGGAGTCAAAGCCCTTGAGGGGGCTGAACCTGCAGAGCTGGTTGGGCTCTCGGTCCTTTTGGCTTCTTTTGCTGTCTAGTTTGTCCCTTTTGGGCAACTTGACCCCGAGTTTGACTCTGCTGGGTACAGGAAGGATAAAATGTCCTCTTTTTGCTGAAAGAGGGGTTTTTTATAAGGCTTCTTTTTGGCTGGAGTGGCTGTAGATTTCGACAATCTTTCTAGAGTAGTATTGTCAGCATCTAACTCGTTAGCCTTTTCCTGCCAGTTCTTGCCAAAGAGATTTTCTCCCGTGCAAGGAATGTTGCCTAACTTGTCCTGTACCCAAGTCTTCAAGTCTGATGCCTGAAGCCAGGCAATCCGTCGTGCGCCAATGGCAATAGCAGAGGTTCTGCTGATGCATTCAAAGCAGTCAAAGGCTGCACGATTTACAAACTTGGAGACATCTTGAGCATGCTTAACTAGAGCAAGAAAGTCTTGTCTCTTGTCATCTGGGAGAAATGGGCTCATAAGCTCCAAGTCTCCTGTAACTTCCTTGAGGAGCATTCCCATATATAGTATATACGAACTGATCCTAGCTGAAAGCATGGAAGCCTGAAAGGTTTGGCGCCCAAAAGCATCCAGAGTCCTGCATTCACGATCTGGAGGATTGGATGCATGCCTCTTTGCACTTTTCATCCTACGCATGGTTGACTCCACCACCATTGACTGGTGTGGCAGCTGAGTCTTTTGAAATCCAGGACATGGCGGAACTCAATACATAGTATCAAGTCTCCTAGAGTGAGGAGATGTAGTCAGAGGTGTCTCCCACATTCTGAGCATCAAGTTATGCAGAATTTCATGGATGGGCAGAGTGGCTGCCTCCTTTGGAGCTTTAGGATATTGGAGAATTTCCAATTCCTTTGCTCTGGGTACCTCTTCAGAAGCCACTGTGATTGAAAGGCCCTTGGCCATATCACAAATAAAATCCTGAAAAGACATGTCCTCTGGAGGTGACATTCTGCGTTGGGGAGAAGAGGGATCTTCTGGGAGAAACCCTCTAGTACCAGCAGAATTGTCAGAGTCTTCGGAATCGGAGGATTCGAAGTATTCCTGACCACAATGCTCATGCAAAGCACGGTCCCGGTATCGATCGAAGTCGGTACCAAGTTGATCCGGTACCGATCTGTCGATTCCAGCCAAAGATGGAGTGGGAAGAATTCCCACCAGGGCCGGTATCGTTGGAACCGGTATCGTCGGTACCTGTACCGGTGTAGGTACCAGCATCGGTGCCGGTGCCGGTGTCGGTGCCCGTTGGACCAATGGTACCGCAGCTGAGAGAAGAGATGCGATGCTGCGTTCGATAGCAAGGAACCTCTGGTCTATCAACGCTGCCGATGCCTGGGTGTCGGTACCGGTGAAAACGGCCGGGACCCCTGAGCATGGCGCACAGGTAGTTCTTGCGAGGTCGAGGCCTCGAGAACATCCTGGAGCCCCATTGATGCTTTGGAAGCCAAAGCCTCCCGCCGGGGTTGCTTTGCCGGTGTGGTTCCCTCAAGGGCAATGCCAATGGTCTCTCGATGCTTAGCAGGAGAGCTACCCTTTGAGGACCGGCTTTTATGTTTAGTTACCTGAGATCCATGGGAGAAAGAGGAGGCCCTTGAAGATGTCGATGCAATGGATCTGGCATCCGAAGAAAAGAGGGTACCAAGCTTTGCAGCCCGGTTCTGTCTTCCTCTTTTAGTCATCCCCATACTGGAGAGACATTCAGATGGAGAATGTTCAGGCCCTAAACATTTAAGACACCAATCATGGGTGTCAGTGACGGAAATGGTACCGCCGCGCTTAGTACATTTTTTAAAACCACTAGTTGTTTTTTCCATGTTAGGAATCTGGGGCCTAGTGCCCAAAATGGCACCTAGCACAGATAAAGAAGTTTCTGAAGAGAAACAGTTCAAAGTATACGGCTGGGGTTTTTTTTTGTTTTTTTTGGAAAAGAAAAGAAAGGAACCGGCGGTACCGGTAAGTGTCATGCGGAGGCAAACGCAACCACAAGAAAAGAATTTTAAAGACGGAATTTTCTGCAGTGACAGGGTATGGATCCTGTCGGCTCCGTGGAAAACGAAAAACTGAAGAGGGACTGTTGGAAAGGTGGGAAGGCAGCGCACATGTGCTGAGGGATGCTCCCAAAAGCGTTCCTATTGAACACTGGGGAGCGTTCCTGCGCAGGCTCTGTCGGTACCGACGATACCCATATGTGAAGACTACATTCCTGCTTGTTCCTGGAGATTGCTCAATAAAAATGACGTGCATCAGAAACAAAAATAAGCTGTAAGTAGTTGACAAGAAGTGCAAGAACTGAAAAACTAATAGAAAAAACCTCCCCAGACTCCTGTTGCTCCTGGTGAGTTGCCATGGGCGACTAAAGACCTCAGCTAGGCTACAGAGCTTCTGATCTTGCTGACTATACCCTCTAGTCTAGAGCCTCTAGAGTGAGTTTGTATAAAGAAAAATAAAAGGCAAGAGAAATGCGCTCTCCTTCTTAAAAATAAACTAAAAACAAAACTGATATCTGGGAGAAAGGGAAGACAATGAAATAACTAAATAAAACAAACAAAATTCTCTCTCTTAAAGTTCCTGTGGGAGGCTGTAAAGGAAAAAAATAAACGTAGTAATTAAAGAAAGCAAAAGAATAAAATTTGTGCTTAACAAAAACTAAATCCTGCAATACTACTACTACTACTATTATTATTATTATTGATCATGTATATAGCGCTACAAGATGTACGCAGCGCTATACAAACATAAAGGTGCTCCTTGTGGCCTTGGGCAAGCCACTTAACCCTCTGTTGCCTCAGGTACAAAAACAGATTGTGAGCCCTTCGGGGACCAGGGAAAACTATATATACACAATAGCTGAATGTACACCGCTTTGACTGGTAGAAAAGTGATATACAAGCCTAGTTAAATAAATAAAGAAGAGACAGTTCCTGTTCATAGAGCTTACAATCTAATCAAGACAGACAAAACAATACAAGAGAAACAAGGGGGTTCAAATAGGGAAGGAGACACAAGGAGAACAGGGGATTAAGATCCAAATGCAGCCTCAAAGAGAAACCTTTAGCATGAATTTGAAGAGAAGAATCTTGATGTAAAGATAAAGGAAGTTTGTTCAATGCAGATGGAGCAGCAAGGTGAAAAGATAGAAGTCTGGAGTTTGCAGAAGAAGAAAATGGCATATAGAGAAAACCAGAGAAGGAGTAGAGTTCATGAGGAGGGTTGTAGGGAGAGAAGAGATCAAAGACAATGAGGGATAGTAGAGTGAATGCAGTTACATGTTAGAAGGAGAAGTCTGAATTGGATACAGAAATGGCTCATAGGCCAAATACCTTTACTGAACGCTGGAGACAGCCTTGAGTATGATCCAACAGGAAGAACTAAGCTGCGATTTGGTCAGGTAACTGTCCAGTGTTTGTGAGAACCTGAGCATTTGTTATCGGTCTTTATCTGCATTTTCTTCTTTTTATCCCCACTTTTTTGTATCATACAAATAAGAGCATGACTACGGGTCTTAAAATGGAGGCAAGGAAGCATAACCGAAGACACATGGGGGTGGACTTGTGCCTGGGGAACAGATATGTAACATTTTACGTGAATGTAGGAAGTGTACATCCTTTAGACAAATGTGTGATGTGGAGTAGACCTGATGGGCAAGAAGTCATGGCACGCCTGTCAATGTCAGGGTACAGACTGTTGTCTGCAGAGATATTGTCAGAATGCAGAGGGGTTAACTGCTAGCAGGGACGCCCATGTGGTGACTTGTGAGTGGGTCAGGACTTGGAGCACATATTGAATGGGAAGTGGAATATACTTACATCCAGCATATCAGATGAGTGGGTTTGAGAAAAGTAAAGGTTGCTTGTGGCTGGCAGCTCTAAAGTATGATCCAGGAAAGTCCTTCCTTCCTGACTAACCCCCCAAAAAACTAAAGCTAAAACGTGTCTGTGTACATGTGTGTTTTGAAGTGAAAAAGGGAAACTGAGAAACAGAGGCTGCTTGGAATATCCAAAGAAAAGTAACGATGCTTTCTCCTAAAACAAACAAATGAAATAAACTGCTTCATAAATGTAACAAACTCCAACTAAAAACTCAAGATTACATAAAAACAGATAATGACAGCAAATAAAGGCCATACGGCCTATCCAGTCTGCTCATCCATTAGAACTATTACACTCTACAATCCCTTCGTCTCCCTCAGAGATCCTGCATACTTGTCCCATGCTTTCTTGAATTAAAACTACAGACCGGTGAGCCTGACGTCAATACCAGGAAAAATGGTAGAAACCACCATAAAAAACAAAATTACTGAACATGTAGATAGTCATGGTTTAATGGGAGACAGCCAACATGGCTTTAGACAAGGAAGATCTTGTCTCACTAATCTGTTATGTTTTTTTGAAGATGTGAACAAACAGGTAGACAAAGGTGAGTTGGTTGGTATAGTGTATCTGGACTTTCAGAAAGCCTTTTGACAAGGTCCCTCATCAGAGACCAGGTAGTATACTATTGTGGATCAGGAACTGGTTAAAAGGTAGAAAGCAGAGAGTAGGGCTAATTGGCCAATTTTCACAATGGAGAAAGGTGAAAAGTAGAAAACCCCAAAGATCTGTGCTGGACCCGCTGCTTTTTAACATATTCGTAAATTACCTTGAAATGAGAACAACGAGTGAGGTTATCAAATTTGCAGATGACACAAAACTATTTAAAGTTCTTAAAACCCATGAGGATTGTGGAAAATTACAAGAGGACCTTGATGAATTGGAAGACTGGGCATCCAAATGGCAGATAAAATTTAATGTGGACAAGTGCAAAGTTATGCATCTAGGAAAGCACAACCCAAACTAAGGTTACGCGATACAAGGTTCCACATTAGGAACTACCACCCAAGAAAAAGATTTAGGCGTCATCGTGGATGATATAATGAAACCCTCCACCCAGTGTGCAATAGCAGCCAAGAAAACAAATGAAATGCTAGGAATCATAAGGAAAGGAATGGAAAATAAAACAAAGGATAATATAATGCCTCTATATCTTTCCATGGTGCGACCACACTTTGAATACTGAGTCCAATTCTGGTTGTCGTATCGTAAAAAGGATATAGCATTATTAAAAAAGGTACAGTGAAGAGCCACTAAAATGGTAAAGGGGATGGAGGGATACCCCTATGAAGAGAGGCTAAAAAGGTTAGGGCTCTTCAACCTGGAAAAGAGACGGCTGAGGAGAGAAATGATAGAGGTCTATAAATTAATGAATGGAGTGGAATGGGTAAATGTAGTTCGATTGTTTACATCATCAGAATATAGAAAGACTAGGGGACATGTAATGAAGCTACAGGGTAACCTGTTTAAGACTAATAAGAGAAAATATTTTTTCACTCAATGTGTAATCAAACTCTGGAATTTGTTACTAGAGGATATAGTAAAAGCTGTTAGTGTAGCTGGGTTTAAAAAAGGTTTGGACAAGTTCCTGGAGGAAAGGTCCATAAACCATTAAAAAGGGACCTGGGATATCATTGCTTGACCCAATACAAGCATTGTGGAACCTGTGCATTTGGAGAAACTGCTAGGTACTTATGACCTAGATTGGCCACTGTTGGAAACAGGATTCTGGGCTTGATGGACCTTAGTCTGACCCAGTATGGCATATCTTATGTTCTGTCAGTCAACCAATTTCTGATCCAGTTCACCACCTTGGGACACATCCCCAGGCTGTTTAGTTTAATGATAAGCCCTCCTATGAGGAATAGTATCAAAGGCTTTGCTGAAATCTAGGTAGATCACTTCCATCACAAGTCCTTGATCTAGTTCTCTGGTCACATAGTCAAATAACTCAATCAGATTTATTTGGCATGATTGTCCTTTGGTAAAACCATGTTGCCTCAGATCATGCAACTTATTAGTTTCGAGAAAGTCCACTATTCTCTCTTTCAGGAGCGCCTTCATTACATTTCCCACCACCAAGGTAAGGCTTACTGGCCTGTAGTATGTCACTTCTTCCCTACTACCAGTTTTGTGAAGAGGTACCACATCAACCCTTCTCCAGTCCTGTGGAACCTCTCCTGACTCCATTAAAAACATCCTTTAAAGGCCCTGCCAGAACCTCTCTGAGCTCTTTCAGTAACCTGGGATGTATCCCACCAAGTCCCATGGCCTTGTGCACTTTCAGTTTTGCAAGCTGTTCAAACACATCATCGTCTGTGAATAGTGCAGTATCTACTCTTCCCTTCTGTATATTTGTCAGTCACAGGTGGTCCTTCTCTAGGATTTTCTTTAGTAAAAATAGAACAAAATATTTGTTTAGCATTTTCACTTTTTCAATGTCACTTTCCATGAATCAGTTCTCGGCACTTTTGAGCCTTGCAAGTCCAACTCTGATCTTCCTCTTCTCCCAAATATACCTGAAAAATGTTTTGTCTCCATGCGTCAGATCTTAGTCATCTTTTCTTCTGCCTTTGCTATCCTTATTTCTCTTTTAGCTTTATCCTGTATTCTTTTCTGTGTTCCTCTGCTTGCAAACTTCTGAATTTTGTGAAAGCTGTGTTTTTTGCCTTTATTTGTGCAGCCACTTCTTTAGCGTATTATATAGGTTTCGTTTTCCTCCTGTTTTGATATACTTTCCTTACAAATGTATCTGTTGCCCTTTATTTGCCTCCTTTAGTTTAGCCCACTGCAATTCCACTTCCCTTACCTATTCTCACCCTGCCAACTCATCCTTCAGGCACTTGGCCATTTTACTTAAGTCAGCATTTTTGAAGTTTAGGACTTTGAGCTTGCTGTGATTGGACTCTGCCTTGGCTTTTATCTCAAACCACACCGTGTGATGATAGCTGCTGCTCACGTGGGCACTCACCCGGACATTTGACACACTATCTCTGTTGGCGAGTACTAAATCCAGCATCAAACTTTCTCTGACCGGTTCCATCACTATTTGTCTAAGCAATGGAAGGCATCCACAATCTTTTTACTTTTTCCCAGATTTGCAGAAGGAATACTTCAATCCACATCAGGTAGATTAAAGTCACCCAATATGATAATTTAAGAACATAAGAACATAAGATATGCCATACTGGATCAGACCGAGGTCCATCAAGCCCAGTATCCTGTTTCTAACAGTGGCCAATCTAGGTCATACGTACCTAGCAATATCCCCAAAAGACACAGGTTCCACAATGCTTGTACTGGGTCAAGCATTGATTATCCTGGGTCCCTTTTTAATAGTGGTTTATGGACCTTTCCTCCAGGAACTTGTCCAAACCTTTTTTAAACCCAGCTACACTAACAGCCCTTACTACATCCTCTGGTAACAAATTCCAGAGTTTGATTACACGTTGAGTGAAAAAATATTTTCTCTTATTTGTCTTAAATAGTTTACCCTGTAGCTTCATTGCATGTCCCCTAGTCTTTCTATATTCTGATAGCGTAAACAATTGATCCACATTTACCTGCTCCACTCCATTCATTAATTTATAGACCTCTATCATATCTCCCCTGAGCCGTCTCTTTTCCAGGTTGAAGAGCCCCAACCTTTGTAGCCTCTCTTCATAGGAGTAGCCTTCCATCCCCTTCACCATTTTGGTGGCTCTTCTCTGTACTTTTTCTAATAATGCTATGTCCTTTTTAAGATACGGTGACCAGAACTGCACACAATATTCAAGGTGCAGTCGTACCATGGAACGATACAGAAACATTATAATATCCTTTGTTTTATTTTCCATCCCTTTCTTTATGATACCTAGCATTCTATTTGCTTTCTTGGCTGCCGCTGCACACTGGGCAGAGGGTTTTAACATGTTATCCACGATGACTCCTAAATCTTTTTCCTGGGTGGTGGTTCCCAATGTGGAACCTTGCATTGTGTAATTATAGTGTGGGTTGTTCTTTCCTAGGTGCATAACTTTGCACTTGTCCACATTAAATTTCATCTGCCATTTGGATGCCCAGTCTTCCAATTTATCCAGATCCTCCTGCAGTTTTCCACAATCCTCTTGGGTTTTGACAACTTTAAACAGTTTTGTATCATCTGCAAATTTGATAACCTCACTTGTTATTCCCTTTTCCAGGTCATTTATGAATATGTCAAAAAGTAGCGGACCCAGTACAGATCCCTGGGGTACTCCACTATTCACCTTTTTCCATTGGGAATATTGGCCATTTAGCCCTACCCTCTGCTTTCTATCTTTTAACCAGTTCCCGATCCACAATAGTACACTGCCTCCTATTCCATGACTTTTTAGTTTTGCCATAAGTCTCTGATGAGGGACCTTATCAAAAGCTTTCTGAAAGTCCAGATACACTATATCAACCGACTCACCTTTGTCTACCTGTTTATGCACACCTTCAAAAAAACATATCAGATTATTAAGACAAGATCTTCCTTGTCTAAAGCCATGTTGACTGTCTTCCATTAGGCCATGACTATCTACATGCTGTGTAATTTTGTTCTTTATGATGGTTTCTACCATTTTCCCCGGTACTGACGTCAGACTCACCGGTCTGTAATTTCCCGGGTCACCCCTGGAACCCTTTTTAAAGATTGGTGTTACGTTGGCGACCCTCCAATCTTCAGGTATTACAGATGATTTTAATGAAAGTTCACAGATTATCAATAGCAGGTCCGCAATCTCATATTTCAGTTCTTTCAACACTCTTGGATGTATACCATCCTGTCCAGGTGATTTGCTACTATTCAGTTTATCAAATAGTTGTAATATATCTTCCCGATGTAGCGATATTTCTCTCAATTCCTCTGCAGTATCACCTTTAAATACCACTTCAGTCTTGGGTAACATCCCTACATCTTCCTCAGTAAAGACCGAAGCAAAGAATTCATTCAGTCTCTCTGCTATAGCCTTGTCTCCTCTTACTGCCCCTTTTACCCCTCTATCGTCTAATGGCCCAACTGACTCTCTCACAGGCCTTTTGCTACGAATGTACTTGAAAAAGTCTTTATTTCGTGTTTTTGCTTCCGTAGCAAGTTCTTTCTCAAATTCTCGCTTTGCGTGCCTTATCAATGCTTTGCATTTAACTTGCCAGTGCTTGTGCTGTTTCCAGTTTTCTTCGTTTGACTCTTTTTTCCATTTCCTGAAGGATGCTTTTTTGGCAGCAACAGCCTCTCTGACCTCACCTTTAGACCATGCTGGCAGTTTTTTGGACTTTCTTCCACTTTTCTTAATGCGTGGAATACAGCTGGTCTGGGCTTCGAGGATAGTATTTTTAAATAACACCCAAGCTTGCTGTAAGTCTTTAATCTTTGCAACCGCTCCTTTTAGTTTTTTCTTAACTATATTCCTCATTTTATCATAGTCTCCCTTTTGAAAGTTAAAAGATAGTACTGTGGATTTCTTTACTATCCCTCCTCCACTAATTAAATCAAACATGATCATGCTATGATCACTATTGCCAAGTGGTCCCAACACCCTTATTTCTTGCACCAGATCTGGCGTTCCACTAAGGACTAGGTCCAGTATGGCTTCCCCTCTGGTCGGTTCATGAACCAGCTGCTCCAAGAAGCAGTCATTTATTTCATCTAGAAACTTTATCTCCCTAGCTTGTCCTGCCGTAACACTGACCCAGTCGATACCAGGGTAATTGAATCACCCATTATTACTACTCTGCTGTGACTTTTGTTAGCTTCCTTGATTTCTTTGAGCATTTCATCATCCATTTGTTCATTCTGGCCAGGCGGTCGATAGTACACTCCCACTGCCATCACCTTCCCCTTCATACATGGAATTTCAATCCATAGAGATTCTACAGCAAATTTTGTTCCCTGCAAAACTTCAATCCTTTCTGACTCAATGCCCTCTCTAACAGAGCGCAACCCCTCCACCAATTTGATCAGTTCTATCATTACAATATAGTTTGTATCCAGGTATCACAGTGTCCCACTGGTTATCCTCCTTCCACCATGTCTCAGATTGCAATCATATCTAAACTCTCATTTAGTGCTATATATTCTAACTCTCCCATCTTATTGTTTAGACTTCTAGCATTTGCATACAAGCATTTTAGAGACTGTATTTTATTAATATTAATCTGGCTATTGGTAGGCATGGGTAATTTGGAATCTTTACGCTGTCTGCACCTTACTCAAGGGCATTTGGGCTACTATACTCTTTTTTGGAACCTCACTGCTTTTGGTAGTATCCTTCAAGGATACCTTCGTCCGAACCATGCGCTCCTGGGCGACTGTCGGCTTTCCCCTATTTTCTAGTTTAAAAGCTTCTCTATCTCCTTTTTAAATGTTAATGCCAGCAGTCTGGTTCCATCCTGATTAAGGTGAAGCCCATCCCTTCAGAAGAGCCCCTCCTTTCCCCAGAATGTTCCCCATTTCCTAACAAATCCAAAACCCTCATCTCTGCACCATTGTCTCATCCACGCATTGAGACTCCGGAGCTCTGCCTGTCTTTTGGGTCCTGCGCGTGGAACAGGAAGCATTTCGGAGAACGCTATCCTGGAAGTTCTGGATTTCAACTTCCTACCTAAAAGCTTAAATTTAGCCTCCAGAACTTCCCTACCACATTTTCCTATGTCATTGGTACCGACATGTACCAAGACAGCAGACTCCTCCCCAGCACTATCTATGATCCTATCTAGGCGGTGCGTGAGGTCCGCTACCTTCACACCAGGCAGGCATGTTACCAGGTGATCCTCACGTCCACCAGCCACCCAGCTATCTACATTCCTAATGATTGAATCACCAACTATGACAGCTGTCCTGAATCTCCTCTCATAGGGACATGGCCCTGGAGAAACGTCCTCGGTGCGAGAGGGTTTTACATCACCTGGAGGACAGGTCCTAGTTACAGGATCACTTCCTGCCACACCAGGGTGATGCTCTCCTGTCACGTGACCTCTCTCCTCCATGGCAACAGGGATGCTGCCAGACTGGAGGTGGGACTTCAGGTCTATATCCCTGTAGGTCTCATCCATGTACTTCTCTGTCTTTCTTATGTCTTCCAGGTCTGCTACTCTAGCCTCTAGAGAATGGACTTGTTCCCTGAGAGCAAAGAGCTCCTTGAACTTAGTGCATACGTAAGACCTCTCACCAACTGGGAGAAAATCATACATGTGACACTCAATGCAAAAGACCGGAAAGCCCCCATCTCGCTGCTGGACATTTGTCTGCATCTTAGTTTAAAGCTTGTGTCTACGTCTTTTAAATTCTGTATATAATAAGGACTGATGTAGATGCTTATACTAATAAAAGTGTAACACCCCCAATACACCTTGTTCACCTGAAGCTAAATTAATCTCAGGTCCTCAGTGTATGACTGATTTGGATAAAGAGCTGCACCTGAGAGCAGCCCCTTTCCTCCAAGATGTGTAGGTACCTATAAAGCTACAATTACCCCGGGGCACTGTTCCCTCTAAGCTGTGCGCATGTGCGCGCGCACACACCTCGCCGAGCGAGCACACATACTTTACAACAGAGCGCACAAAAATTACGTCTCTGATTCTGATAGAGAACACCACAGACGTCTTAAAATTTAAAAGTTATGATTGTAATTACTAGAAATTTTCCGCTTCATTTAGTAATCGTCTATTTTCATTTAATTTGATTAAAATCAATGTGGTGTACATACTGTATTCTGACATGTAGTCAAGTTTTAAAGTATATAACTCCAAGTGTCGTTATGTGGCGCAAAAAAATTTAACCTTCCTTCAAAAGCTGCACACAGCTGATATTTTATGCGCACACAGCCTACAGAAAATTAGAGGGAACATTGCCCAGGGGTGGGTGGGTGTTGGGGAGGGAGGGAGGGAGGGAGGGAAATAAGTCCTATTAAAGAGGGCAGTTACAAGGTACCCTGTCCTGAACCCTCAGCAGGGGGGGGGGGAGGGGATACCACACAAAGCCCAGTTAGTTGAGAGAGGCAAGGTAAGTTATACAGCTGAGAAAGCTGAAGCAGCACACCAATAAGACAAACAATAATTAAATAAACAGCTAAAAATCACTGCAAGTTGTCACAGGAGGTAATATCCACCTCTCTAGCAGAGCATTGTGAGAGCACTGCTCTTCCCAGAGCAGAGAGAAGCAAACAAAACAGACTATGCACACGTGGTGGAGACAGGAAGAAGGCTACACAATACCTCAGCAGGGGGGAGGGGAAGGAGATTCACTCAGGTAGCTTAGGGCAGGAAAACAAAATTTAAAAACACAGCAGGTTCAGGGGGAGAGCAGGGAGAGAGATTTAATTTAAATTAAAATGAACAGTTAACCTGGCTACCACACAAAGCCCAGTTAGTTGAGAGAGGCAAGGTAAGTTATACAGCTGAGAAAGCTGAAGCAGCACACCAATAAGACAAACAATAATTAAATAAACAGCTCCTTTATGGCTACCTTTGCAATATCAATAACCAAGTCTATTTCTTTGGCTTGAGTAGGAGGCCTGTAGACCACACCAGTATGGATGATAGTGCCATCTCCTCTTTCCAACACAATCCACAGCACCTCTTCATTTCTCCATGTCCCCTGCATTTCAGCGGCTTTAATACTGCTTTTGCCATATATGGCTGCTCCTCCTCCTTTTCTGCCCGTTATCTCTTCTAAATAAATTATAGCCAGTTATGGCTATATCCCATTCATGCAATTCATTAAACCATGTTTTTGTAATGGCCACAATGTCCAAGTCCATTTCCACCATTGTTCTTATGTTCATGTCTGAAATCTTCTCTTTCTAGCTCTCCTGTTGTGATAGTTCGCCTCAGCTGCCTAGCATGCAGGAAGCAAATCAAATTACTTTGTCTTCAGGGTTAGACAGACAGACAAAGTCTGTTTTAATTGTGTCCATCTCTCTGGAAGTGTGATTTTAGTTATATACCAAAAAGAGCATTTGTATGTTGTTTGTGAGCAACTATATTTTGTTATATGAGAGGAACAACACTCCAAACTTGCAAGACGTCTGTCCTAGAAAGGTTGTATTCATGGAAGTGCTGATTCGCGATTGTATGACTGTGGGGATGGCTGTACTCTATATAACCAAATCCACTGCGTACACAGTGTCAGACTCCATTCTGGCCATTTCCAGGAGCTGCTGGACCTAGCACAGGAGCACTATGGCCACCAGCAGAGCCAGTGCTACCATTAGGTGAATTAGGCATTTGCCTAGAATGCTGGCTTTCTAGTGGCATCATTGTCATCTCTGCTCCCCCTTCTTTGGGGCCAACAGTGATGACAATGGCACAGGAACCACACAATGCAGCACTTACCAAAGGCTCCAGCACTGCATCGCGGTTCCAAGCTGCTATTAAGGACCACTTCCGCTCCCCCAAAGGAAGTCTGTGTCGGGGGGGGGGGGTGTGAAAGTGGCCTATAACAGCAGAAAGAACTGCGACGCAGCACCAAAGCCTTTGGTAAGCGCTGCTTACTGTTCCTTTACCATTGCCACTGCTTCTGGCCTTGGAGAGGGGTAGCAGTGGCCATAATGGGGGCAGGGGTTGAAGGATGGAGCGGCCTGTCTAGGGCACCTCCAACCCTTGCCCTGGCCACCAGGCCAAAACACAGAACTGCTTGGGAACCCATGGCCGTGGCCATAAATGTATTCTTAAGGACGATCTCCCCTTTCTATCACGAAATTCTTTGGGTGCAGCTCTGTTTCCACTGGAATAGTCATATGCTTGGCCATGGAAGCCCGACCAACTGATCCAGCTCACTCTGTGGCAAAGGATAGAACCTGGAGAAGACCTGTGGCACCTTAAGATCCATATCCAGATTCTCCCATTGGGAGACCAGGAGCTGCTTCATGGGCAAAAGAAAAAATCCAGAGGGACGCCAGATACCCTCCAAAATAAGGTCCACCTGAGATGCTTGCACTGAAGGAGGGGGCTCCACAATGTGTAAAGCTGCTGTACAGTCCTGAATTAGCAAACACAGGTCCTCTCTATGAAAAAGGCAAAGTACCAAAGAGTACTCACCTTCTCCCAAAAGGAAGCTCTCCTCCTTCCTCATTTGCACCTTCAGATTCCCATCACTCTCCACAGAGGATAATGCAGGGCTCTGAGAAGAGCGAAGCAGAAATGCTTACCCTCCCCCCACCCATGGCAGAGCCACCCAAAGGTCTAGGGTCCCCTGTAAGCGAGCCTCAGATGTCTGGAAAGTGGGTTGCCAAGCAGCAAAAAAGATTTGAAAACAGCCTATGAGCTTTCAGTAACTGCTGCTCTAAGCCAGCAGAAAAGAAGATTTACACCCCTATTTTTCCCTAGTTAGTCATAATTTATCAAACACAGTCCTTGGAGTTTTATTGTGCTAAAATTATTATTCTGCCCACCTGTTTTAAAAAACCTTTAAGAAAAGGAAATCGACAATATGATCTGTATGTGATTTACATGGGAGCTCAACATCATCTTAATCTCATCTAGTCCACCCCACCAATGGAAATGTAATGAGGATCACCTAAATGCCATCTCCACTAACTTTTGAAGGAGCTTGTTAATGTTATCCAAAGTCTCCTCCAAAACAGATCTGAACTAGACCCCCAAATATTCTATCCCCTGAAGTTTGCACTGGAAAGGAATTCCCACTAAGCTAATCTGATCACACCACCCATTTATAGGCAAGCATTCTGACTTGGTCCAATTTATGCTGTGAAAATTAATTAATTTAGTGTCTTGAAGACTGGGGAGAGAATGCAGAATTAGCAAGAGCTAGTAGAATGGCATCCACATAGTGCAGTGCTTCTTAATCTTTTATATTTTGTGGCACACTTGTGGGTTCGGTCCTCAGGGCACAAAAACTAAATTTTGCATGCAGGACCAGTGCATGGCTATTAGGCACCTAAATGAAACTTCAGTCTTGCATCCCCTTGCAAGTAGCTTTTAGTCCCCTAACACTCACACCCACCCACCCTTAAATTTTGATTATCAAACTCAATTGTAATCATCTCAATACCATCCTTCCCTGAACAATCCTATAAAAATGCATATTTGGACTTCATAGTTTTAAGTATGGAACTTTGTTTTGTAAATATATGCATAATGAAGGAGATTTGCAAAAGCCACTTACAAGGATAAATAGAGTATTTACATATCGGCTGAGGTAAAAGCAGACACTGATGACTGTGTGGTTTCCAGGACCCATTGTTTTGCTTTTGCTTTGACTGTAGCGACTTTGCTTTCCCCTCCCCAAGAAGCTGCTGCTCTAGATGGCTACTTAATTTGCTAGCAGTAGGGATGGCCCTGTTTTCACATCCTCACTGCTTTCTCTCTCCCACTGGTAGAAGGAGAACATCATTTTTTGACCTATGGGTGTCTCATTCTGCCTTACTCACACTGACATCTGAACATTGCTAGTGGTACCAGGATAAGGGACTCTCCTGCTTTGTTCCCCTATCCAACCTAAAGAGATATGACAGAGCCTTTCCACCAAAACACAGAGCACTGGCTATGAATGCAAAATCTTGAACATGCTTAGAAAATCAAACTAAAACCCATCCACTCTAACATTTTGAATAACATACTACCCCTCCCCCCCCCCCACACACACACACATGATCAAAAGGTTTCCGCGCATCCAAAGAAAATTGCCGCTGCTGGAAAAGCACAGTTACTTACCTGTAACAGGTGATCTCTGGGAACAGCAGGAATTAGTCCTCACATATGGGTACGTCGGTACCGACGGAGCCTGCGCGGGAAAGCTCCCCAGCTTCCCAGAAAGCAAGCTTTTGGGAGCCTCCCACAGCGCCTGCGCGCTGCCTTCCCGCCTTTCCTAACCAACTCTCCTCAGTTCAAGTTTAAAGCTGAGACAACAGAGAGAGAGAGGAAAGGAAAGATAGAGAGAGAGATACAACTCCTAGGGGAGGTGGGAGGGTTGTGAGGACTAATTCCTGCTGTTCCCAGAGATCACCTGTTACAGGTAAGTAACTGTGCTATCTCCAGGAACAAGCAGGAATGAGTCCTCACATATGGGGACTCCCTAGCTAAGATGCCTGGGAAATCCCCAAGGGTATGAGACCCTGAAAGGTTCCTCGTCTTCCTATGGATCTCAGGCATCCATTAAGGGACGGAGGGCAGGAGTTGTTTAAAATGGAACAGGTGTCTGAGGACAGCCTGACCAAACAAGGCATCCCGGCGGGAGTCCTTGTCCAAAGAGTAATGGGCTGTGAAGGTATGAACCGAGGCCCAGGTGGCTGCTCGACAGATCTGGTCGATGGACACAGAATGAAGATGAGCCATAGAGGTGGCCATGGCCCTCACATTGTGAGCTGTGACATGGCCTTCCAGAGAAAGGTTCTTACTCTGGTAAACAAAAGAAATACACTGAGCAATCCAATTGGACAGTGTTCTTTTAGAGACTGGAAGTCCTAAATGAGAAGGATCAAAAGCAACAAAAAGCTGGGAAGACTTTCTATGTTGCTGTGTCCTGTGTAAGTAAAAAGCAAGAGCTCTTTTACAATCTAGAGTATGAAGGTTCCTCTCTGCACTAGATGCATGAGGAGCTGGAAAAAAAAGACAGGTAAATATACCTCTTGATTAAGATGAAAAGGTGAGACCACTTTAGGCATAAAGTGAGGATTTGTCCTAAGGACTACCTTATCATGATGGAACCTTGTATAAGGTGGATTAGCCACTAAGGCCTGCAGTTCACTGATGCGGCGAGCAGAAGTGATTGCAATAAGGAAAATAACCTTCCAGGAAAGAAACTTCAAGGATGTAGTGGCTAAGGGTTCAAAAGGTGGCTTCATAAGCTGACCAAGAACCAAGTTTAAGTCCCATGCCACCGGAGGAGGTCGAATGGGAGGTTTAGTTAAAGTTAGGCCTCTCATGAATCTTGCAATAAGAGGCTGAGAGGAAATAGGTTCTCCATTGAGAGGCTTAAGGGACGCTGCAATAGCACTCAAATGGACCCTCACTGAATTCGTTTTAAGGCCTGCATTGGATAGATGCAGGAGATATTCCAATAGAGAATTCACAGGAAGTGCCAGAGGGTCAAGACCCTTTTGAGCACACCAAATGGAAAATCTTTTCCACTTAAAAGCATAGGAACGCCTAGTGGAAGGTTTTCTGGAAGCATGGAGAATATCCTTCACTTGCTGAGAAAGATTGAAGTCTTGAAGGTCTAGGCCTTCAGTAACCAAGCTCTGAGGTGAAGAGACTTGGGGTTTGGATGCCACAAAGTCCCTTCCTCCTGGGACAGAAGGTCTAGCGCAGCTCCCAAGTCCAGGGAGGGGGCTTGGGAGAGATGCAGAAGTAGAGGGTACCACACTTGGCGTGGCCAGCGTGGAGCTATGAGGATCATAGATCCTTGATCCCTCTGGAATTTGAACAGAGTCTTGGGAATCAAAGGAATGGGTGGAAAGACATACAGGAAGCCCTGACCCCAATGAAGGAGGAAGGCATCCTTGGCCTTAACTCCCTGACACGGAATTCTGGAACAGAACCGGGGAAGTTTGGCATTCCACGGACTTGCAAAGAAGTCTATGTCCGGGGTTCCCCATTCTTGGAAGATTCTGAGTACCTGATCCATGTGCAGGGACCATTCGTGTGGAAGCAGAACTCGACTGAGTCTGTCTGCCCAAGAGTTTTGGATTCCTGGGAGGTATACTGCCAGGAGATGGATTTGATGCTCTCTGGCGAAGGCCCATAATCTTAGAGCTTCGTTGCAAAGCGACAGAGAGCCAGTTCCTCCTTGCTTGTTTATGTAAAACATGGCTACTTGATTGTCCGTATGAATGAGGACTGTCTTTTAGCTGAGGAGGGTATGAAAGACCTTGAGAGCTAGAAACACTGCTCGAAGTTCCAAGTGGTTGATATGAAGAGAGGTCTCCTGTGGGGACCAAGTGCCTTGGGTAGAGAGGTCTTGTAGATGAGCTCCCCAACCTGTTTGGGAGGCATCTGTTGTGAGGGTTGCTTGGGGTAACAAAGGTTGGAAGGGGGACCCCAGCAACAGATTTTGAGTGGACATCCACCATTGGAGAGACCAAAAGAGACATTTGGAGGTTGCTATTTGGTCTGAGAGAGCTCCTGAAGCTTGAGTCCACTGGGTGGACAAAGTCCATTGAGCTGCTCTCATGTGTAGGCGAGCATAGGGTACCACATGTACTGTGGAAGCCATATGGCCTAGCAGCTGTAGCATCTCCCTGGCAGTTAAGTGGCTCTCTGACTGAATCTGGGAGGATAACTGCTCTAGACGTTGACAACGGGCCTGAGGAAGGTAGGCCCTTGCAGAAGTGGTGTCCAAACAGGCCCCTATGAATTCCAGGGACTGAGTAGGGGTGAACTGGGACTTTGGGAGGTTCACCACAAGTCCCAGGTATTGCAGAATGCGCCTGGTGCGGTTCAGGGAGATCTGAGCCTCTGACTGGGTTGGAGCTCGGATGAGCCAGTCGTCCAGGTATGGGAAGACAAATATTCCCAGAGTGCGTAGAAATGCAGCAACTATTGCCATGCATTTGGTGAACACTCTTGGAGCAGAGGCTAGACCGAAAGGAAGCACTCTGTATTGGTAATGTGTTCCCTGGAACAGAAAACGTAGGAATTTTCTGTGAGATGGATGGATGAGGACATGAGTGTACGCATCCTTGAGATCTAGAGAACAAAGCCAATCCTGACTCTGCAGGTATGGAAGGAGAGTGCCTAGAGAAAGCATCTTGAACTTCTCCTTGCATAGGAATTTGTTCAATTCTCTGAGATCTAGAATGGGTCTGTATCCCCCTGTTTTCTTTGGAATGAGAAAATAGGGGGAGTAAAACCCTGACCCCTGTTGAAGAAGAGGAACTTCTTCTATGGCCCCCTGGGCCAGAAGGGTAGTCACCTCCTGATCCAGAAGGTCGAGGAGAGATGTGGGGGAATTGAAGTGTCTCACCATGGTATAGGGAGGAAGGTCTGAGAAATGAAGTTTGTAGCCCTCTCTTATGATGGAGAGGGTCCACTGCTCTGATGTGATTTGCTCCCATCTGGGAGCAAAATGAGCTAACCTTCCTGGAATGGTGAGAGGTTCTGGCTGTTGTAGAGCCAGAAAGGTTAAGTTCTCTAGTATCAAGTCAAAAGCCCTGAGGGGGTTGGGACTGCTGGGTTGTAGCAGTCCCTGCAGGTTTAGGCCTGGCCTGTTTAGGTTGCTGACGCTTAGTAGCAAAGCGACCTGTAGAAGATTGTTGGCCAGAAGTGGAAGGAAATCTGCTCCTTTTGTAAAAAGGCTTTTTGAAAGGTTTTTTCTTGGCTGGAATGGAGGTTGACTTGGAAAGTCTATCCAGAGCAGAATTCTCTGCATCCATTTGAGTGGCCTTTATTTGCCACTCTTTGCCAAAGAGATTTTCACCCGTACAGGGCAGATTTCCTAACCCATCCTGAACCCAGGGCTCTAGATCAGAAGCCTGGAGCCAAGCAATTCTGCGAGCAGCTATGGCAATGCCTGAGGCTCTGCTGGCACCTTCAAAGGAGTCAAAGGCTGCCCTGTTGGAAAACTTTGAAATGTCTTGAGTATGCTTAAGCCAAAGGAGGAACTCTTCCCTTTTATCCTCTGGAAGAAAAGGGTGAAAGTTGTACAGCTTTTGTGCAACTTCCTTTAGAAACATACCCATATAAAGGCTATATGAGTTGATTCTGGCAATAAGCATGCTGGCTTGGAAGATTTTCCTACCAAAAGCATCCAAGGTCCTGCATTCTCTTCCTAGAGGAGCAGAAGAGTGTCTTTTGGTACTCTTTATCCTTTTCATAGCTGACTGCACCACAATGGAGTGGTGAGGAAGCTGAGTTTTCTGAAATCCAGGACAAGGAGGGACACGGTACATAGTGTCCAATCTACGAGAATGAGGAGAGAAAGGGTGAGAGGAGTCTCCCATAAGTCAATCATATGTTCATGAAGAATTTCATGAATTGGCAAGGTGACTGCCTCTCTGGGAGCCTTAGAGTATCCTAAAATATCAAATTTATTTGCTCTAGGCTCTGTTTCAGAGGTTACTGAAATAGAGAGTCCTTTAGCCACTTCTATTATGAAGTCTTGAAAGGACAAATCCTCTGGAGGAGACATTCTCCTTTTTGGAAAAGTAGGCTCCTCAGGAAGGGTAATGGATACTTCAGGAGACTCATCTGATGAATCAGAATCATCAGAGGAATCGAAGTATCGTCTGTCCCCTTCCAACGATCGATACGCTGTAAACGGGGGCGCTGGGCGTGAATGTCCACAGTCTTGGCAAAGGCAAAATACTATTATGACTTGCAAAGGATTGTGGGGAATGTAGTCCATTCATACCAGAATCAGCCGTTCACAAAATAATGAGTTGTGTTGCTCGAGTGTAAGCAAAGAAAAATATATTTTATTCATGGGGTTAATTCTCCCACACAGATTTACTTGGTAACACAAAAGGATACTTGCTTTCAGTATTGTACTTAGGAAAAACAAATCATGATATCAGCAACTGAACTTCTTAAGCAATCAATCAAACAATAAAGACCTTGATGGGAAACAGAAAAGGTCTTTCTGAGGGCTCCTGCTAATACCTGTTAGCAGTGCTCCAAAAGCAAAAACAAAACCCAAAAGTAACCAAAAACTGTTCTTTTTTTCAAGGATAACTTTCTTCTATTTTCACACACAAACAGTAGCTTCCTTTCAGAGCTCACGTGCAACTGTGCATGGCTTAATTACCAATAATTAGCCAGCTGCAAACCCCTTTGCTGGTGCACTTTCTCTACGTGGCTCAAATCCTACCCTAAAGCTTTCTTGTAAACTTTTCTGGGTAGATAAAAGAACAAGTTATATTTCCTTTTGATTGTTGTTGTATTTGTGAAAGTATTTTACCACAGCAGCCTAGACAGAGAGCAATCCATGTATTCATTCTGATCATTTAAAATATCTCCTTCTTCTTCAACTATCATAGAATCAATATCATGGTCTGGCTCAGAGGAAGTCCTTAATGAAGCACTCTCAGGATAATATCTGTTTCCCTGCTGTCTTCCAGATGAAGAGCTAGGGCATAGATCAGAGTTCATACCTGAGCTTCCTTTACTGTTAGGTTTCCTCTCCAGATATCCTGGCCAATAAGTAGTCCAGCTTTTATGTCCAGCCTTCCAATCAAGATCCCTGGACACTGGGTCTCTCTTCACATACCTTCTTGCACTGGTCTTAGGGCCCCTTCCAAATGCAGCCGTCTCCCTCACAGGTGCCGTCCGGGAATTCCTGGCTCTGTAACCCCACTCCTCTGGCTTCCTCCAGTCCAATGGAGTATGCTTGCCTCTGGAATGACTCCCAACACACGTGCTGCTGTGAGCTCCTTCTTTAGACCTCCAAGATGTTTTCCTCTTCTTCCTTCCACGCTGCTGCTGCTTCTTGCTCTCTCTGTCCCTGAGCTCTGAGTTCCTCCACTCCATCTGTGTACAATATGTTTTACTTTTAACTTGTTTAGAGGGATACTCCACCCTAGCACAGCTCAGCTGTGCTGAATCAAGCCCTGCCCTTGGAGATAAGTGATTGGGGATTACCTCATAGCTCTCCTGATTGAACACACGTTTCCCCACTTCAGCTCCTCTAGAGGCTGTTTGAAACCTGGTGCATTCTGGGACTGGTAGTCTTTTATGAAAACATTCTGTTTTAGTATTTCTACCAGCTAAGACAGGTTGCTTGTTCAGAGCCAATTCACCTCTATTATAGCTCCTTCCTGAACTATGATAAACTTCCTTATCACAACGCGTATCGATTAGTACCGACATCGGGCGTTCCCGGTACCGGATCAGTACCGAGAAATAGCCCTGGACAAGGAACCGAAGTCGGTATCCTGGCTGATGTCGATGCAGTCAGTACCGGTACCGACAACGGAACTCGTTGCGGTACCGTCGGCGTCGCAGCATTAATAAAAGCCATTATAGCCTGCTGCATGGATTGAACAGTGTGATCCATGGACGCCACGACTGCCTGGATGTCTGTACCGGGAGAAGGTGCCGGTACCCCAGAGCAGTCTAACAGGTGATCGGTCGAGGCCGTGCCATCGATGTCAACCTGTAACCCCATATGAGGAGCTTTGGAAGCCGGAGCTTCCCGCCAGGGTTGTTTGGCTGGGGCAGGATCCTCGAAGGCAAGCCCGGAGGCATCTCGATGCTGAGAGGGAGATTTGCCCTTCAAGGACCTGCTAGGTTTATGTTTGGTTACCTGAGACCCATCAGGAGAGGAAGACCTGGAAGATGTCGATGCCACCGCCGGTGCATCCGTGGGAAACAGCATATGGAGCTTGGCTGCTCGGTTCTGTAACCCTCGTTTAGACATTAGAGAGCAGGACTGGCAATCCGGAATGGAGTGTTCAGGACCCAAACATTTAAGACACCATTCATGGGTATCTGTAACAGAAATTGTACCGCTACACTTAGTGCATTTTTTGAACCCGGAGGCTGGTTTTTCCATGAGGGAAAATTTTCTTGTGGGCCTGTAGGCCTAAGAAGAAAAATACACCAAGTGAGGAAAAAATATATATATTTTTTTTTTTTTTAGAAAGAAAAGACCGGCGGTACCGGTCCAGCGTCGGGGAAAGCAGACATGCGACCAAAGAAATAAATTAAAATAAAGAACTTCTTCAGCGGTGACAGGAACACGACCTGCTGGCTCCGCGGAAAAGAACAACTGAGGATAGTTTATTTATTTATTTATTTAACAGTTTTTTATATACCGCCCCTTCCAGAGATCAGGGGCGGTTCACATTGAACAAAAATCAATATACATCTGTATATTTTACATGGAACTTGTGTTAACTATATACACGTTTTGTTACATTGAACACGTTATGAACATTAACTAGAATAACACTTTTCAAACTATGTACAGGTCTTTGTCTGTAGGGTAAGGTAGAGTATAGTAAGTGTCTTTCTTATGTTTAATCATTTGTTCTGTCTTGAGAACTGTGTATGTGTTTCTGGTTAGTTGGTTAGGAAAGGCGGGAAGGCAGCGCGCAGGCGCTGTGGGAGGCTCCCAAAAGCTTTCTTTCTGGGAAGCTGGGGAGCTTTCCCGCGCAGGCTCCGTCGGTACCGACGTACCCATATGTGAGGACTCATTCCTGCTTGTTCCTGGAGATAAAGAACTTCTCTAACAATTTGCAATGGTGTTATCTCATGAAACATGCCTTAAAAAAAAAAGAACACCTATTCCAGATAATTAAGTACCCAGTTGCTTTCCCCAGTCTGCTAGCCAAACTCGTAGCAAATATTTTGAAATCACAGTTGATTAAAGAGAAATTAGACTCACCTGCTAATTGTACTTTCTTGAGGAACTCCAGTCCAGTCCCGCACCTCTGGGTAGGGCACCTCTTCCAGCAGTTTGGAGACTGAGCCAGGCCCAGTAACCTATTGACAAAGCAAACTCACAGGAGCAACAAATAAGTAGCAAACACTATAACATATAAAACAGTATACATGCTTACAAATCTATCTGACCCGAAAACCTGGGAAGGGAATCCTCAACCCTTCCCCCTTGATGAGGAGGCTTACCTGTGGCAACGTTATACCGCAGAACAAAAAGGAACGATTGTTCCCCCCCCCGGTCGATCTCCCTCTGCCTCATCCTGCCTGGCACCCCTTGGACAAATGTCACTCAAGTCTATCAGCTTCTGGACCAAAACACCTATCTGAGAAGTTAGAACCACACTCCGGGAGGGAATCCAGGACTGGACTGGAGTTCAAAGAACCACAATTAGCAAGTGAGTCTAATTTCTCTTTCCTTATCGTCCCTCCAGTCCAGTTCTGCATCTCTGATGTAACAGAGTAGTTAAACTAATGGGAAGGACCTGCATGTCCGGACCGAAACACTGCCAGCCTGAAACAGGCATTTCCCGCCATCTGGAGATCAAGGCGATAGTGCCTCGCAAATGTATGCAGTGAAGACCACATTGCCGCCCTGCAGATCTCCACTGGGGGCACTAGACTGAATTCTGCCCATGATGTCACCTGAGCTCTCGTGGAATGCGCACACAACCCCGTCGGGACCACCTTAGCCTTCAAAATGTATGCCGACGTGATTGCCTCCCTGATCCATCTGGAAATGGAGACCTTTGCCGCTGTTAAACCCTTGCGTGGCCCCCCATACAGAACAAACAAATGATTTGATTTCCTAAATGACAATATCTGCTTCAAATACCTCTGTAAAACTCCCTTAACATCTAAAAGGTGTAAGGGCGTATCGACCGAGGACCCTTCCATGTTCTTCAGAGCCGGAAACGACACCGTCTGGTTCAAATTAAACACTGAAACCACCTTGGGCAAGAAGGATGGAACTGACCGGAGGACCACTGCCTCTCTCGAAAACTAAGTGAACGGTTTTCGGCAAGATAAGGCTTTAAGCTCTGAAAATCTACGTGCTGAACAAATTGCCACAAGGAACACCATCTTCAGAGTCAAATCCTTCAGTGAGGCCCCCGGCTCAAAAGGCTCCCCCTTGAGCGCCTTCAGCACCAGACTGAGGTCCCAGGGCGGATGAATGAGACGAACCACACTCAGAAATCTTAGGACGTCTGGGTGTGATCCTAATGCTACCACCTGAACCTTTCCCCGGTAACTGGAAATTGTCACCACCTGCACCCTCAGGGAACTAGCAGCCAGCCCTTTATCGAAACTGGCCTGCAAGAATACCAAGATGTCCAGGACTGAAACAGAGGATAGGGGAGTTTCTCTGCCCGCACACCATGCTTCAAAAATGAACCATACTCAGACATACACCAGTGAAGTGGAACTCTTCCTGGCTTTCAGCAAGGTTGCAATTACGGGACCAGAGTAACCTTTCTTCCTTAGCCTTGCCCTTTAAAAGAGCCATGTTGTAAGCAAGAATCGATCCATCTGTGGCATGCAAAGCGGCCCCTGAGTGAGGTCTTCCAAAGCAAGCCATTCACCACCTGCAAATGGCTCAGAATACAGCAGCGAGAGTCATTACCCAAGCGTCAATTCGGGAGCGTATCACCCCGATGTTAAAACAACTACATTGGTTACCAATAGAAAGCAGGATAAAATATAAAGTACTACACACAATATTCAAAACTTTGCAAAATGAATCCCCTTCATATTTGGAATCGATCATCTAGACCAAACCGGAAAGCAGAACACATAGAAGTGGAGGAAAAAACATATTGGTAGTCCCACAGGAATACAGGAAAAGCTTTGCAGCAATTTCCGAAAGCGCATTATCCTCCCAAAACGGTAGTTGCCATAGCCGGTCTGCCAGAATCCGCACCAAATCGGCATACCACAGGCACCTTGGCCAGTCCGGGGCAATTAACACTACCATTCCCTGATGAGCTTCTATCCTCTGCAGGACTCGACCTTTGAGCGCCCACAGAGGAAATACATCGAGAAGGCCTTCGTCGGGCCACCTGTGCACCAAGGCGTCCAGGCCCTCTGACATTCGTTCTCTTCTCCTGCTGTAGAAACGAGTGAATTTTGCCAACTCAAACTACGCCATCAAGTTCATGACCGGTGTGCCCCACTGGCGTATCACTTGTTCAAACACTTCCTGGTTTAACGCCCACTCACCAGAGTCCACTTGTACCCAACTGAGGTAATCCGCCACATTGTCGACCCCTGCTATGTGTGCCGCCAACAATGTCTGGAGATGGGCTTCCGCCCAAGTGAACATTTCGGCTGCCTCCTCCAGGGACGCACTGCCTGTGCTCCCCTGGCGGTTTATCTAGGCCATCATAGTTGCGTTGTCTGAAAAAACTCAGATCGCCTTCCCGTGCAACCAAGTCTCGAACCTGTGAAGTGCGAGGACCACCGCCTGAAACTCCAGCTGGTTGATGGACCAAAGGGACTCCTGTGGGCTCCACTTTCCCTACATGATGAGACCCTCGCAGTGGGCCACCCAACTGGACAGACTGGCATCTGTCATCAACAGGATCCAAGCCGGCATTTTGAGGGCCATGCCCTCTTCCAGACTCCCTGACGAAGCTACGAGCTGAGGGCCTTCTTTGTGCTCCTCGGGCACAGGAGAATTTGGGCCAAGGGCTGACTCTGCTGTGACCATCGGCAAAGTAGCACCCTCTGCAATGGTCTCATGTGCGCTTTGTCCATGGAACCAGCTCCAGGGTAGTCGCCATGGTCCCCAGAACCTGTAGATAATGCCAGGTTGACGGTCGTGCCATCTGCAGAAAGTGACGCACCAGTCTTCACAACCCTTGCGCCCTCTAACCTGGCAAGAAGACTTTCCCTGCGTGAAGGTCGAAGCGCGCTCCTAGGTACTCTAGCTCTTAGGACGGAATCAAGTGACTCTTGGCCTGATTGACCACCCACGCAAAACTTTGTAGGAATTGCACCAACCAGTCTGTTGCTCTTTTGCTCTCACTCCTGGAATTCGCTCGGATTAGCCAGTCATTGAGATACGTGTGCACAAGGACTCCTTCCTTATGGAGTGCCACCACTACCACCATCATGATCTTGGTGAAGGTACAAGGGGTCATTGCTAGACCAAACGGCAGTGCTCAAAACTAAAAGTGCCCCATCGGCACCACGAAGCACAGGAACTGCTGATGCTCTGGCCGGATGGGAATGTGCAGATACACCTCCATAAGATCGAGTGACATCAAGAATTCTCCACTTCTTACTGCCACTATGACAGATCTCAGTGTTCCATGTGAAAATGCGGCACCTGTAGACAGCGGTTCATGCCCTTGAGATCGAGTATCATCCGAAAACAGCCTTCCTTTTTGGGCACCACAAAATAAATGGAGCACCAACCACAGCCATATTGGTCTTCGGGAACCAGCACCACAGCCTTTAACTGTAATAGCCTTGTCAGGGTACCTTGTCACTGCTGCTGCTTTGTCCGGGTCTTTGCAGGTGGACTGAACAAAGGAATGAGTCACTGGACGAGCCCATTCGAGAGTGTAGCCCTCTCAGATGACTTCCAGGCCAGGTAAGACTCCCATAGCCGACCTCCCATGGGTTGCACCCCAACCTGGGCCCCTCTCATTTCATTGTGATCTCTTGGGTCCGGAGTTTGAGGCGGCGCCAAATCCTCTGCCTGCTCCTCAAAAACCTTGAAACCCGACTTCTAGAGTGGAACCTACCCCTCTGGAAAGGGCTAAATCAGGAGTTACAAAACCGCTTAAAGTCTCTCAGCTGCCTTAGAGTATCTGATGATGGGTTGTAGACCTGTTTCTGCTTATCCTCAGGCAAACGACTTCCCTTTAACTCCCCTAAATCTTTAACCAGCTTCTCAGGTCCTCTCTGAAGAGATGTTTACCCTTAAAGGGGAGTTTGCTAAGGTGGATTTTAGAGGAACTGTCAGCCGCCTAGTACCAAAGCCACAAGTTGCGGCGAGCCGCCACCAAGGCCATGCTCTTAGAGAGCCCTCTAATGAGATCGTAGTGGGCATCAGCTAAGTAAGCAGCCCACGATTCCAATTTAGCCACTTCTCCCGACATGTCCCTCTCTAGTTCACCCGACTGCTGAACTGGTTGCAACCAGCGTAAACAGGCTCTCGCCACCCAGGCCCCACAAATGGAGGCCTGTAGCGAAAGGGCACTGATATCAAAAGTCTGCTTTAACAAGGTATCCAACCTTCTATCCTGGCCATCCTTGAGGGCCACACTCTCTTCTACGGGGATCGTCATCTTTTTAGTCACTGCTGACACCGCCGCGTTTACTTTAGATAACCGCAGAAGTTCCCGCTCTTCTTCCGGCGGCAGGTATAGATGCGACACCCCTCTGAGACCGCTCTCTGGGAGATCCCATTCTTCCTGAATCATCTGCTTGACTACTCTGTGCACCAGGAAGACCTTCTGCGACTTGCGTACTGCCTGGAGCAAAGGATCGTCCAGCATCTCATCCTTGGCCGGAGGACCCGAGTGCATATTCAAGGCCGCCAAGGACTTCTCGATTTGCGCTGGCAACTCTTCCTGGCGGAACACTCGCATGATCTTCCTGATCCGGGATCTCCCCTTCTTCTAACTCCATATCCAGATCTTCACCTTCCACCCCCCTCAGACAATGGAGATTGTTGCCATTCCCTTGAGGTTCTAGCTCTCTTAGCCGCCGTTGTCCCCGTCTCATCCTATTCAGAAACCACTGCCCTCTTAGCACCACATTCTGGTGCTACATGATAGCTTGATGGCCCTGCTGGCATAGGCAAAATGCTTTGTGAAGGAGAAGCACAAACTCTGGTGAAAGGTTGCTCTGAAATCCTCCAGCACCCTGGGACTGAGGAGTGGAGTGGTTAAGAGGGACCGATGGACCAGGCACCAGCTCTGCAGACTGCACTATAGCCCCATCCTGTTCCTGGGCGTCCTGGGATGCCGAAGAAGCCCCCTGCACCTGTTCCAGAGACATGGCCTCTTGAGTGCAGCCCAGACAAACTCCTGCCTCTGAGACTGCACCCTGCCGTGTGCCATACAGAAAGCACTGCGGCCTGGTCAGCATCTTGGAACTGCCCTCTGCTGTGCACAATGCCCAGGATACAGACGAAAAGCAGGCAGCGAGCAGAGCCCAGTAGCACACTGCTAGCATCTATGGAAAAGAAGTAAAACTAATAAAAAAGAACCCCAAACATGCCAAAAACATACCAAAAATACAAAAATGCACCTAATTACCACACAACGGGGCTAACTTGCTCTGTTCCTGCCTGAGGAATGCGTGCCGACTTCGCTCCCCCGGGAAAGGAAAATAAAGCGCCGTGGGACCCAGGCAACCACGCGGTAGGGCTCTGCATCTAGAAAGACAAAATGTTGCCTCTCCCCTTCCTGCGCAGCTCCAACAGTCCAGCCATGCGGTCTGACTCTGCTACAGGGCCTTCCTGTCCGAACGCAAGTGTCTGCCCTGCTAGTGTATCGAGCCCACTGAGAGAAGCTTGTGCTGCCCAGGTCTCTTACCGGCGGTTAGCTTATCGTCGGTGATGTTTTCTACCGCAGCTCACAGCACAGATCCTTCCCTTGCGCTCAGACAGACTTCAACGCTTCGGCCCTGAGAGGATTATCCAGGAAATTCAGTTCTCATCGGTCCTTGTGACTGTGGCGTCTACTCATCCAGTAATGGGTTCGGGAGTCACCCTTAGTCCCGAGATGTTGCCACCACTCCAAACCCCCCCCCCCCCTCATACCCACAAGGGGAAGGAGAGGGTAGAAAGATGTCCTTCCTCAAGGATAAGACCAAAAATAAACTGCTACTCTTGTCTACTAAACTTTTTTTTTAACCTTAGATTATCCCACAACAAAACCAACCAATTATATGTGAAAACTTCTTCTAACTAAGTCCTATACTCCTTAATTGTCCCTTCAGTGAGTCCCACACTTGGGCTTACACCTCCTTCAGCTGCTTGGAGTCTGAGCATACTGGGGCTGGTAGGTGGTGCCAGCTGCATAAGTATGCTGGTGTCATCAAAAGATGACGTGCTCAGTCTCCAATCTGCTGGAAGAGGTGCACTACCAAACTGGAGGGATGATAAGGAACACAATAAGCCAATAGTTCTGACACAGTAAGAGGTCTCTCCCAGATTTCTCCAGTAATATAATCAGAGCTAAAAAAGACCCCTCTGCCTTCCTCTTCCTGTAGAAAAAAAAATGATATAGTTCTAATAAAACAAGGGACAAAATTTCCTGAAAGTGCTTGTAAAATTCTATAGTGAAATTATCACCTCCTGGAGCCTTCTGAGGACTAAACATGGATTGCCTTCTGAATTTCTTTTCCCCTGATTGGCCTCCCTTGAGGAGTCATCAGTTGCTCATCTATGCATGGAGGCCCTTCGGAAAGTCCCCCAATACCCAGTCATCACAAGATAGAGAGGACTGATACAATATGGAGTAAAATGTCTGGAACTGCTGAGTATTAACAAAAAAAGGAATTAATTTATATATCCTCAGCACTGTGTAATATAATCCATTGTGCCTTGCATTTTGCTTTAAGATAAGAAGCACTCTACCCACCCTGTTACCTTCAAAGTAGTATTTAACATGGCAATGCAATGCAATGTGTGCTGAGTCAGTGCAGATGCCTAGTGACCCAGCAGCCCTTGGGTTTTCTTGGCAAGGTGTGACCAGAAGTAGGTTGCCAGACATTTCTTCTGAGGCTACAAGGACTGCTAGTGGAAATCAAACTCCTCCACTTCTAGTATTTAGCATCACCCCTATCAGGAAAGGCTTAAAAGGTTAGGGTTCTTCAACTTCGAAAACAGACGGCTGAGGAGAGAGATGCTAGAGGTCTATAAATTAATGAATGAAGTGGGATGGGCAAATGTAGATCTGTTGTTTACGCCATAAAAAGTAGAAAGACTAGGGAACACGCAATGACGCTACAATGTAACCCATTTATGACTAATACAAGAAAATATTTTTTCACTCAACTCTGGAATTCATTAACAGAGGATGTAGTAAAAGCTGTTAGTGTAGCTGGGTTTAAAAAAGGTTTGGACAAGTTCCTGGAGGAAAGGTCCATAAAACTTTATTAAAGAGGACCTTGGAAAACCACTACTTGCCCCGGGACAAACATTGTGGAACCTGTGTGCCTTTTTGGGAACCTACCAGGTACTTGTGACCTGGATTGGCCACTGTTGGAAACAGGATACTGGGTTTGATGGACCTTGGTTTGATCCAGTATGGTATTTCTTATGTTCCTAACTATTGTAAAGTCCCTTGAGCTCTGTGATTCATGTTCATATTGTACCTAATTTTTGCTCAGGTAAGTCTTCTAACACTGCAGATCATCTTGACTGTGTGCGCAACCACTTTAGGGCTTATATCTTGCCTGACAAATCAGAAAATTCTTGATGACCAAGACACTGCTGGGCAGCTGCATATACTATGATCCGCCTCCTAAGAAATACCTGCAATACAGCTATAGTTACAGCTTCAGTCAGTGGCATAAATTCTGCTAAACGGCCCCTGCTATGCAGCCCCCCCCCCCCTTAAGGAAGGGGGCCCACATGCAGTTGTTCCTGTATCTTCTGAAGTGGACTTCCCCTACTCTGGGGGCCCTTTCAAAATTGTCCCTTGGGGACTCATAATTTGAACTTCTGCCACTGGCCTCATTATTTATTTAGAGCAAAAAGAATTCACTCAAGGCTGACTATATATTCCATAAAAGCTATATCTTCCAATAATCCTGCAATAAATCTCCAGAGATTTTTAGAGGCACAAGGCTCCAAATTCAAACCACTCTGTTACATGCATGATTGGAGATAAGCATGGGCTCTATGTCTGCTTCTAATACTGAAGCAAATAACTCCTTTGACAGCAGAAAATAATCAATATGTGTATATGCAGGGCCGGTGCTACTATTTTATTTATTTATTTAACACCTTTTTTTTATACCGCCTTATCATAAAAAAATCAAAAGCAGTTTACAGAAGAACTCAACAATTTTACAAAAAACTCATGGCATAGGTAGGGGTGGCATGCGGGACATGCTCGGAAGCATAACTTATATACATTTTAACATTTCTGCATTGATTGATCAGAGCGGTGGGGGGGGGGAGGCGATGTTTAGGCTTGTCAGGTATTTTGGGGAGCAGATTGCAATGTTAAGTCATTGAAGTGTTCTATGAAGAGGAATGTTTTCAGCTTTTTTCAGAAGTTTTTTACGTCTCTGGTGGATCTCAGTGCTTAAGGAAGGGAGTTCCAGATGGCAGGTGCTTCTAACGATAAGGCGCTTTTTGTCGTGGAGTTGTTTGCTTTGATGAATATGCTGGGTGTTTGGATGCTGCCACTCTTCCATTGTCTTTGAGGTCTGTTGTTGGGTTGGGTGCCGATTAGTTCCTGGAGTGTGAGCATTGAGAAGTTTGGTTTGATTTCGAAGATGGTCAGCACTGTTTTGAATCTGATCCACCAGGTGACTGGGAGCTAGTGGAGCTGGTGAACGATAGGTGCTATATGGTCAGATTAGGTAAACTAGGTGGTCATCTAGAGTGCCCATAGTCCAAGGGCATCCACTGCCACTCCTCCTGCTGCTCTTCTTCGGGATGTGCAACAGTGGCAATACTTTTAAAACACCAGCGGCGTTACTTTCAGTTCTGGTGTTGCAGTGCTGTCAGTGCTTCTGTCCCCCTCCACTTCCACTTCCATAGAAAAGGAAGTAGAATCAAGGGGGCCAGAAGCACGAGGTAAAGTAACTCTGACACTGAAATGCTGTTTTAAAAGTATTACCAGCACTGCACATCCTTAAGAGGGGCAGCAGTAGCAGCAATGGCGGTGGGGGCTAGAGTGGAGGGGGGGTGCTAGAAATGAGGTTCAATTAGGGCGCTTCATATCCTTTATTTATTTTATTTAACATTCTTATACCGTATTTTTCCAGGCGATCAAATTGTTTACATATAACAATAATTTGGAAAGTACAAAACATCTGCATGAAAATGATTAGTGGTCTTCATTATAAAGCATATGAGGACAGACTGAAGGATCTTAATATGTACACCTTAGAGGAAAGGCGGGATAGAGGTGATATGATTGAGATGTTTAAATACCTCCATGGCATAAATGTTCAGGGAGAGAGCCTCTTTCAATTGAAAGCAAGTTCTGCTACGAGGGGACATGGGATGAGGGTGAAGGGGGATAGATTCAGGAGTGATATGCGGAAATATTTCTTTACGGAAAGAGTGGTGGATCCGTGGAATAGTCTCCCAGTGGAGATGGTAGAGATGAGGACAGTAACTGAATTCAAAAAAGCATGGGACCAACACAGAGGATCTCTAAAGCATGGGACAAATACAGAGGATCTCTAAAGGTAAAAAGGGGACTGTTGTAGCTGTTGATATGGAAGGACAGACTAGATAGGCCATGTGGTCTTTTTCTGTCATCATATTTCTATGTTTCTATGCATATTCCATTACATAGAACATTTTTAACTACATACATTAACATTGGCGAAACAGAGTTTTATTAATATGGAACTATATACATTATAAAGGCATTGTAGATACAGGGGGGGGAAGTAGTGTTTTTATTGGGTGGGAAGGGTATGGCTTGATTGCCCTGCCCTGTGAATATGTGCCTTGGGGGGCTAAGCACAGCATACATTTCCTATCAGCTGGGTGGGTTATCCACCATGGATCTACCAAATCAAAATAATCAGGTAGATTTTTAAAAGTATTAGCACAATGTTCTAGTTACACCAATTACTGCAATGAGGCCAAAAATGTCTGACAGCATATTGAATTTGCTCTTACTGAGGTGACAATAGAGGTATTGATTTTTTGTATGGCCATTTGTAAAGGCGGGCATCCGAACTTTGCTTTCCACCTGTTTTTAGGTAAAAGGTCTCCAAATGTGTGGTGTGCTACAGAACATGAAGGTGCAAGGTTTATATTGAGCTTCTCTCTCATCCAGTATAAACTCCAGACTTCACTCCCATATAGAATAGGTTGAATGATGCTATTCAATAATTATGTAATGTAAGTTTTTACTGTTTGATTCAAACTGTCCAAGGATTACTTTATTGCACTGAAGACCCATGGGAGTTTTGCTTGTACAGTGGGGAGCATGCTGTGGGGGTGGATACACGGTGCGAAAATGTCATTTCAGCTTGATCCCCCTCTCCCCCCATTGCCACCCAATATTTGCCTAGAGATGCCGCTGGCCTAGTTCCTCTTCCTCCTACCCAATAACCTCCTTTCTCTTTCCCATATCTTCCATCCGTCTCTCTTCTCTGTCCCTGCTGACCAATATATATCCCCCCTCTCCCCCCCCAACTCTTTTTCCTCCAGGAAACATAATTCCTTGAATCCTGCTAAACCAGTTCAGATGAATAGATTTATGATCCCCAGCTAGCAGGTTGAGGCAGACCAGAGCACCTTTCAGTAACGTCATCACTTGTATATACTGGTACAGCACTGAGAGAAAGCGTAGTCACTCGCCTGTAACAGGTGTTCTCCAGGGACAGCAGGAATCAGTCCTCACATATGGGTGACATCGGCGCCAATGGAGTCTGCACAGAGCATTTCTCCAGCTTTCAAAGCCTTTTGGACATGCTACCTCGCATGCGTGTCCCCTTCCTGCCCAAGGGTGCCATCTTGCGCAGTCAGATGCCATAGCTAAGATTTTAATTTAATTTAATTTAATTTAATTAGCAAGTTCTTATATACCGCACCTTCCATTGATCAGTTGCGGTTTACATGGAACAACAGTAAACAAGGCAATGCTGTTTTTACAGATAACAATGTGAAACTACAAGAAATTCAAACTTACAATTAACAGTTGTAAACTATATACAACGAACAGGATTAGAACTATGTACAAGGTATGTATGTTTTCAAAAACATCGGTTTGGGTTTTAGTACTTATTCCAGTTCAGAGATGGATAATGTTAGCTGGTGAAACTATCCTTTTTCTTGTTGAAAAGATGAGTTCGACAAGGATCCGTAGTGTGTTGAGAATAAATGTGTTTTGATTTTTTCCTGAACTCCATGATTTGAGGTAAGGATCTTAATTCCGATTGAATGTTGTTCCAAATTATAGGGACAGCATGGGAGAATGCTTTCATGTTTGTTGATTTTTTGGTCTTTATAAATTCCTTTGGTGTTTTTAGTTTATTTAGTTGGTCTCGCCTTTGAAGATTATGATTGGGTTCTTTATTGATAAGGTTGTTTAAAGTAAGAGGTGCTGTATTATTTAGGACTTTGTATGTAGTTAAGAGAGTTTTATAATGTATCCGGCATTGAATCGGGAGCCAGTGTAAATACTCTAAAATAGGTGTTATATGTTGGAATGGTGGGGCATTCATGATAGTCCTGGCTGCTGCATTTTGTGCTAGTTGGAGTTTTTTAAATTATGTTTTGTTACGCCTAGTAGGGTTAAGTTCGCAAAGTCGAAATGGGGAGTTATTATTGCTTGTATTATACGTTGAAAATCCTGTAGGTGCAATAGGGGGCGGAGTTGTTTTAATACTTTAAGTTTAAAATAAACTTTTTTTGTTATATTTCTTATATGCGTGTCCATACTGAGGTATTACGCCTAGGTAATGTATTTCACTTTTTATTTTGATATCATTATTTTGCAATGTAATGTGTGGTGGAGGGATGAAAGTTGTATTTTTAGTTACTATTAGGGCTTCTGTTTTTGCGTGATTAATGTATAAGTTGTTTTCAATTAGCCAATTGTTTATTTCATTGAGGCAGGTATTAATAAGAAGTGTGGGAATATTAGGAATTGTGAATGGGACATACATCATTATGTCGTCCGCATAAAGGTGATAGTAAACATTGAATTTTTTAAATATTTGACAGATGTGTTTTAAGTAAATATTAAATAGTAGCGCTGACAGTGCAGAGCCCTGGGGGAGACCTAGTTCCTGATTGTAGGTTTTTGAAGTGAGGTTACCAATTCGTACCGTTTGAGTTCGGTCACTTAGGTAAGATGAAAACCAGTTAAGAACAGTGGATTTTATTCCTATTTGTCTTAGTTTACTAATCATTGTTGAGTGGTGAACACTGTCAAAGGCTGCAGAGATGTCAATGAATATGAGTAGGAATGCCTGTTTTGAATTATCAATACCTCTTACAAGGGTATCAATTAGAACTGTTAGTAGTGACTCCACCCCGTGATGAGGGCGAAATCCATACTGTTGATCATCAAGGGGGGCTGAACTATCAATGTATTCTTGGGTCTGAATTTGTACTGCTTTTTCGATTAATTTAGCCATAAACGGGATGCTTGATATGGGTCTGTAGGATTTAGGTGATGATTTGCCAAGGGTGGGTTTTTTTAAGATTGGGCGAATCTGTGCATGTTTTAGTGAAGGGGGTAAGTACCCATTTTTTAGCGAAAGATTTATTATGGGGAGGATGAATTGTGAGAGGATAGGTAGAGAGTTCTTTATCCATGTTACTGAACAAGGGTCAAGGAGTGAGGTTGTTGTATTAATGTTTGTTATGATGTTCTTGAGTGCAACATTAGATAGAGGTTGGAAGTCAGTCCATTCATCTGCATAATGGGTTTGAGATAGGTGTTTAGATTTTGGTAACTGGGGGAGGGACATGAATTTGTTCATGCAGTAGTTTGCCAAGTTCTGTGGGGAGATTTCTGCAATTTCATTGCTGGAGTTGTGGGTGTTATTCGTTAGCTTTTGGGCTATTGAGAATAGTTCTCTAGGTCTGTTTATTGCATTGTTTAGTATGGAAGCATGGTAATTTTTCTTGGCATTGTTAATTGCATCTTTATATGAGTTAAGGAGAGTGATATATGAATCTTTATTAATGGGGTTTTTATTTTTTTCTCCATTTGCATTCAGCTTTCCTTAGATTTCTTTTCATTAGGTTTAGTGTTTTATTGTACCATGGGGCTTGATCAGCTTTAGAATGAGTGTTTTTCTTAGTGGCTTGCTTATTAGCAGCTGCATTGTTAATGATTTCGTGCCAGTTATTTACTGCTACATCAAGATTTTGTGGTGAAATAGCTAATTTGGGAATTATCATGTCTAGGAACTCCTCTTCATTATATTTTTTAAATCTGTAGGGTGGAACATTAGTTGGGATTCGTTTAACTGTTGTGTTATTGATTGTAATTTTAAAGTTAATGAGATGATGGTCTGACCAAGGGGTTGAGGTACATTTGAGGGAGTTGGGGTTATACAATTTGTAAAGTACATCTGGCAGTAGGACCAGGTCAAGTATATTACCTTTACTGTGTGTGCTGGCATTTACTATTTGGTGAAAATCCATATCTGTGGTGGATTCTAAAAAGAGGGAGGCATAAGTTGCTGGTAAGGAGGGGAGGTTAAAGTCACCAAGCATTAGTATTGGATTTTGGTCAGTGGAGGAGCTTAGGAATTCAATTAAGGGGTCCAGGTTTTCTGATTGTTGGTCTGCTGGTCTATAAATTAGACAGATTTTTATGTTGCCAATTTTCATAATGATTGTGTCAATGTTCGTGGGTAAGTGTGATTGTAGTTTTTTTGCTTTTAGTTCTTTAACATTATTAGTACTCCACCACCTTTTTTACACATAGAACTCACAAAAAAGGTATCATAATCATTATTGCTCAGTTGGTTTAAGTATACGTTATCTGAGTCTGTTAACCATGTCTCTGTTACACATAATATGTCTGGTGTTTGGTTGTCTAGTATATCTGTGAATATTGGCAACTTATTTTTCATTGATCTGGCATTAATTAGAATTATTGATAAAGAATCTGGGGTTTTACATGGATTAAGGTTTTTAGGCTGCGGGGGTGAAGTGTAGTTTATATGAATTAATCTATGGTGGTTTACTTTGGGATAGTGTTCTACGTAGGGTTGCCATGCTGAGAGACTGTTTCTTGTTGGTCTGTGTATGATCGGGATGTTTTTAAAGTTATTATTATTTAAGCTGTGGGCAAGAATAGTTAGGATAGAAATAGTGAAGCAAATTAATGGTATTCTAGATTTGGAAGAGTTAGGTAATAACATTTTGGCTGGAGTAATGTAGAAATAGGCTACTGTCTGCAGTAACAGGGTAAGGGGTAATGTAGGGGAAAGCTACTGACAACAGTAATAAGGTGTTACTGACAACAGTAACAGAATTAGGCTGGGTGTTGTGAATCAGGGCTATTAGCAGGTGTGTAGAAAATGAGCCGAGTGAAGTGTGAGATGGTCACTGGCAATAGTTTTAATTAGGCAGAGAAATTTTGAAATGGCTAAACACGTTAATTCTGACTATAGTAATGTATTCCTTTAAGGTGTAATAGTGAGACAGTAAAGCATTCCTATAAGATGTGGTACTGACAATAGTAGTGATGTAATGATGATATCAGCTATTACAACAGTCAATTGTAGTTACTGACAGTATGAACAATGAGATTGAATTTGCTAAGAGAATACTTTGAGCTAGGATAATTAGTTGTGTAACTGGTAACAGTATGGTATTTCTTTAGAATATATTACTGGCAACGGTAACAATATAATATGGAATATAGTACAATGGTTAGTGGTTAAATGCAATCACAATTGTAGAATACTGGCAACAGTATATCATTAAAGCACAGTGAGTTGTATTTGTTAGGTTTGTGATCTGAGTTAATTTAATGGAGTTAAACAATTTAAGGCACAAAGTTCAGTTGTTGGAAGAAAGTCTGTTTAAATGTTTGTAGTAGGTATACTAGGGGTTAAGGGGTTGCAGTGAAGATGCGGTACGCGAGCTCGACCCTGGGGGAGCTCAGCTGTACGCTGTGGCAGTTGTTGGTGTCGGCGTGGATTTTTCTTCAAAGTTGTCTTGCCGTCTTGTAAATCTTTACAGGCCTTTGCCTAAGGGCCGTGCCAAAGGGCCCTCTTGTGCGGCCCTCAGGCGCGGGCGCGCCCGCTGGCGCTTGCTTTTAGGTGCTCAGCTGGGCCCCGATTGGACCGCGGTGGTGGATGGGACGTCCAGCGATGAAGCCCTTTGGAGACATGCGGCAGCACTCTCTCCTGGGAGCTGCAGGGCTGAAGATGGTAGTAAAAACTAAAACAAGGAAGGGAGGCAACTCCCAAGGGAGGAGGGAGGATTGTGAGGACAGATTCCTGCTGTCCCTGGAGAACACCTGTTACAGGTGAGTAACTACAACTTCTCCAGGAACAAGCAAGAAGTCAGTTCTCACATATGGGACTTCCTAGCTCCAGGCTGCAAGGACCGAACCACAACAGCGACCAATCAGGTAGCCGCGAGTTGCAGAAGGCGAGTCCCCACTGAGAGACCATGCAGCCCCTAGCGTCCAGCAACACTATCACTCGGATAGCCTGAACACAGGAGGGTCAGAAGGCAGGAGTTGCCTACATCTCGAGAATATTACAGAGTACTGCCTGGCCAAAGGCACTCTCCCTGCGGGACTTCCTCTCCAGGTAGTAGTGACCTGCAAACGTATGAATTGAAGACCATGTGGCGGCCTTGCAGATTTCCGTCACCGGCACTGAGCAGAGGTCACCCTCATGCGATACGCTGTGATCCGGTTCTTGAGGGAGAGGCCAGCTTGCTCATAGGCGAGGGCAATACAGTCTGCCATCCAAGTGGACAGAGTTTGCTTAGTCATGGGGAGCCCCACTCTGCTGGGGTCATAAGACACAAAAAGCTGAGGAGTTTTTTGATGGGCCTGAATCCACTGTAAGTAGAAGGACAGGGCCCATTTGTAATCTAGTGTATGAAGTATTAGTTCCTCCCTGCTGGTGTGAGGCTGCGGGAAGAAGGTGGGGAAGACCACCTCTTGGTTGTGGTGGAAAGGAGCCTCCACCTTTGGGAGGAATTTGGGGTGTGTGCGGAGCACTACCCTGTTCTTGTAGAACCTTGTATACGAAGGGTTTGCCACCAGGGTCTGCAGTTCACTCACTCTTCGAGCAGAGGTGAGGGCCACCAGAAAGGCCACTTTCCAAGACAAATATCGCAGGTGGCAAGTGGCCAGGGGCTCAAACGACGGTTTGGTGAGCTGGGAGAGCACCACATTGAAGGGCCGAGAGGGGGCTTAGGTAACAGCAGGCCCCGGAATAACTTGGAGACCAGCGGCTGGCTTGAAAGGGGTTTTCCCTCGATAGGGTGGTGGTGAGTGGCTATGGCACTCAGATGTACCCTCACCGAGTTAGATTTCAGCCCGGTGTGCGACAGGTGCAGTAGATACTGAAGTACTAGTTGCACATGGCAGAAGAAGGGATTATCCTCCCTTTCTGCACATCAGGCAGAGAACTTTCTCCACTTAAAGGCATAAGCCCGTCTGGTGGAGGGCTTTCGAGAGGCCAGTAGGATCTCCTCGATTTCTCCTGGAAGATTGAAAGGGGCCAACGCTATCCTTTCAGCAGCCATGCTGTTAGTGTTAGTGACCCCAAATTGGGGTGTAGGAGGTCCAGGGCTCGGCCCAGTGGGACTGGGAATGCTACCGACAGGGAAAGCAGCAGAGGGAACCAAGGTTGCCTGAGCCACATAGGGGCAATCAGTATAACTGATGCCCTTTCACTCTGGACCTTGAAGAGGGTCCTGGCGACCAGAGGGGTTGGTGGGAACATATAGAGTAGGCCCTCGGATCACGAAATCAGAAAGGCATCTGCCGCCACTCTCTCTGGATGCGGCTGATGGGAACAGAAGCAGGATAGCTGCATGTTGTCCAGAGAGGCAAATAGGTCCATCATGGGCCTGCCCCAGAGGTGCAAGAGCTGCTTCATTACGGCGAGGTTTAAGCGCCACTCATGTGGACAAAGAACTCTGCTCAGCCTGTCCGCAAAGTAGCCGCTTCCTTGGGAGCTTTAGGATATTGTAAAATCTCCAACTTCTTTGCTCTGGGCTCTGTTTCAGGAGCCACTGTGATGGAAAGACCTCTAGCCACCTCCCTGATGAAATCCTGAAAGGATATATCCTCTGGAGGAGACATCCTATGTTTAGGAGAAGGCGGCTCCTCAGAGAGAAGTACTCAGGCATCGATAGAGCTGTCAGAGTCCTCAGAGGATTCAAAATATCTTCTGTCCGGGTGCTCTTGTAAAGCACGATACCGGTACCTATCGAAGTCGGTATCGGAGGGGTCCAGTACCGGCCTGTCGATACCAGAGGAAATAGCATGACTCGGCACACTCGCCGATGTTGATGCTGTCGGTACCGGTATCGGTGCTGGAACCGGTGTCGATACCGGTTGAACTGTCTGAAGCGGTCCCGAAGGCACCAATGCCGCAAGGAGAGCCGCCAGACTGCGTTCAATAGCCAGGAATCTCTGGTCAATTGACACTGCCAATGCCTGGGTGTCGGTACCGGACGAAGCGACTGGTACCCCAGAGCACGGCACCAGTAGTTCTGCCGAGGTTGAGGCCTCGAGAACATCCTGGAGCCCCAATAGTGCTTTGGGAAGCCGAAGCCAAAGCCTCCCGCTGGGGCAATTTTGCCGGTACAAGTCCCTCAAGGGCAACGCCAGAGGCATCTCGATGCTTGGAAGGAGATCTACCCTTTGAGGACCAGCCAGATTTATGTTTGGTTACCTGAGATCCATGGGAGGAAGACAAAGCCCTGGAAGATGTCGATGCCATGGATGCTGCATCGGAGGGAAAAAGGGTGCTAAGCTTAGCAGCTCGGTTTTGCCAACCCCTCTTCGACATCATCCCACAGGCAACACACTCCAAGATGGAGTGGCCAGGACCTAAACATTTGAGGCCCCACTCGTGAGTGTTGGTGACGGAGATAGTACCACCACACTTGGAACACTTTTTAAAGAAAGAAAGAAAGAACCAGCGGTACCGGTATAGCGTCGAGGAAGGCAGATGCTACCACAAAAAAGAATGAAAAATATGGGATAATTTCTGCGGTGACAGGAAAACGACCTGCTGGCTCCGCGGAAAATGAAGAACTGGAGGGAGGCAGTTGGGAAAGGCGGGAAGGCAGCACACAGGGGCTGTGGGATGCTCCCAAAAGCTTTCTAATTGGACGCTGGGGAGCGTTCCCGCGCAGGCTCCGTCGGTACAGACGTACCCATATGTGAAGCCTACATTTCTGCTTGTTCCTGGAGATAGGGAGCGCAGACAGCTGAAAATATTTATAGGGACAGTAGTATTTTACTAAATAGTAAATGGTGGGAGAATGGAAGACAGAGGCTGAGTGCAAGTGGGAAGAGAGAAGGGAAGAGAGTCTGGTAAGGGAAACTGATTTGGGGGTGGGAAAGGGACAGCAGGAAAGGGATTGGAGTGGGGTGAGAGGGAAAGAGTGTGAGGGCTTGGTTCATTAAGAGATGAATGCAAGGGGATACCACATACACACACACACACACACACACACACAGACCCGACCTCCGCACCACACACATGTAGCTTATAGGATCAGTGGAGGTGGTGGGAGAGGGAGGAGGAAGAGGAGGAGTGAGGCCATTAAGAACCTGCTTTATTAAGCTTTTTCCCATAGAAAATGAGAAAATAGTCTTAGTAAATCATGCCCTAAAAAGTAACTGCAATACATCTATTTTTTGGGGGGGAGGGGGTCGGTCAGGGGTGTGCACTGTGACCTAGGTTTCGGGAGCCGGACCCTAGTTTTCAAGAAAATTTGTCAAGGCCTGGCTTACAATAGAGTTCACTGTCACCACCGCTATCGCAAACATTAAGAGCAGTGGTAGAGGTAGGCTGGGGGGGGGGGGAGTGGCAAGACGATGCTGGCCACAGGATAGGGGAGGTGGTAGACAAAGTGAACATGGGGTGGGATGGGATGGGACACATGCTGAGAACAGGAGAAGGGTGAGAGAGAAAGAGGATGCTGGATGCCTGGGCTGTGGATAGTGATGAGAAGGGGAGATGGACACCTAAGACATGATAAGAAAGGAAAATGCTTGACACCTGGAGGAGGAGGGGGTAAGGTGAAATAAGTTCTTACCTGCTAATTGTCTTTCTTTGAATATCTCCAATCCAGTCCCATCACCTGAGGGATTGTGCACCTCTTCCAGCAGCTTGAGCATGTAACAAACCTGTGATATCACCATACAAGGGCAGCTGGTAGCACCTCCCAGACCCCAGTATCTTATTGACAAAGCAGACTCACAGGAGAAACCAGTAAGAATAGCATCTGAAAGAAAAAACGCTACCTAATCTTTCCCCCACATCAGACAGTAACCCTAATTTACGGAAGAAAAGATAAAATCTTACCTTATGAAGAGCAGAGTCCTGCCAACTGCAGGAACCGCTCCCATCCATCACCGCCACCTATGTTCCAATATCTTCCTCTGAAGACATTGGCCAGCCACTGCTATCTCCAAGCCATCTTATGATGTACTTCTTACAGGCCTGGGATCGCTAATCCTGATGGCAGAAACATCAATTAGAGAAGTCTGGGAGGGTCCAGGACTGGACTGGAGATATTCAAGGAAAGGTAAGGTCTAATTTCACCTTCCTTATCTCTCCAGTCCAGTCCCATCACCTGAGGGATGTATCATAGCACTACTAATCTTGGGAGGGACTGCGAGCCCGGCCTGTACCAATGCTGACCTGACACTTGAGTCCTTCACTGCTTGCACATCCAACTGATAGTGCCTTACAAAAGGTATACAAGGACATCCAGGTTGCTACCCTATAGACGTCTGCCGGCGGAATCAGTCTTGTCTCTGCCCAAGAAGTCTCCTGCGCCCATACTGCTAATAGTACCGCCCAACGTTTCCGAAGAAAGGCTGCAGAACCTGTCTCGCACCCACCTAGAAATGGAAACTTTGGACGCCAACTCTCCCTTACACAGCCCCCCCCCCCCCCAATACAACCGAACTGCTTGTCCGCTCTCCTAAAGGAACTGGCAATTTTACAAATAGCGTCAGAGAACCTGATGAATGTCCAGGAAAAGTTCTGAGTGATTACTATCTGTTCCATTAAACTGTGGAAGTGGAAGGCTGCTAATTCCTTCTGTAAGAAAGACAACCATGGTAGTGACACCACTTTCTCCCTTCCCTGGAAGGAACAGCTCTTGACAGGACACAGCTTGGGACTCCAAAAGACTCCTGTATGAGCCGATAAGTATTCGTAAAAAACAGTCTGTCAGTGACAACCAACACTGGCTCAAAGAGCGCCTCCTCCGAATGGAGAACCCCAGAGTAAGACTTCAGGGCGGCCCTGTAGGTCGCACTGGAGGCCACACTTGCTTCAAGGCTCACAAAAATCTCCGTATCTCTTGGTGTGCAGACAGCAGTAGCCCCAGGTCCTTCCCCCCCCCCCCCCCCCGTGACACATTATGCTGCAATCTGCACCCTTAGGGAATTACACCCGAGGGCCTTCTGCAGTCCTGCTTGTAGAAGGGCTAGAAGCTGAGACTTGGAGGCAGCTAGTGCCACGATACAGTGCTCTGAACACCAGCCCACGAAGAGCTGCCAAACTTTAACATAGGCCAGCAGAGTGGATCACTTGTACATCTACAATATCGTTGCTATTACTGAATTTGAATATTCTCACTTACAGCATGACCGTCGAGGTGGCTAGGCTGAGAAAGCGCGAATAGACAGGAACCACTGCGGACACTGCAAAGCAGGTTGGTGTACCACAGATAGCGTGGGCAATCCGGTGCACTAAGTACAATGAGACCACTGTCACACTCCTCTGCACGACACGCCCTACCAAGAGCCAGGGAGGAGAAATACAGAGCAGGCCAGACCTGGGCCTATGGGGTTCCAACACGTCGAGGCTCTCAGACTTCTCTGCACTTGCTGCAGAAGTGTCTTGCCTTTGCCTACTGGAAGGTTGCCAACCGCTCTATGATCAGCTGTCCCCAGCGACACCTTACCTATGCTAACACTTCCTCGTTGAGTATCCCCCTCCGGGATCCACTCACATCTGGCTGAGAGTCTGCTGCTACGCTGTCTCTGCCAGCCACATGGGCCACCGAACACGCATGCAGGTTGTTGCCCTCCCATTCAGTAATGAGACTCTCTCCTTGTTCAACTGTACGCTTCCCGCATCCCCTTGTCGATTGGTGTAGGTCACCGTTCATATTGTTTGAAAAAAAAAAAAAAAACACACTGTGCCCGCTGACCGCTGTAGGAGACAGTGGAAGAAGCTGGAGGGCCAGGAACCCAGTCTGCAACCCCCAGAAGTTGACAGACCAAGAATGCCTCCTTCATTGACTAGCCGTCCTGTGCCATCTGAAATGGGCTGTGAGGCCCCCAACCGGGCCGGCTGACATCCATTGTCCAGGGAACCCCACCGGGAGACCCCCCAAGGGCAACCCAGCTAACAACTTCTCCAGTCGTAGCTACCACGACCGGCACTGAGCAAGGCAGCCACTACTGTAATGGGTAATGTTCTGTCTACCATTTCCACAATCATGTCCACTGCAGGGGTCTCATGTGATCCCAGGTCCAGGGACCACTTCAGAGGTCGCCGACATTGTTCCTAAGAGCTGAAAATAAGACCAGGCCATCGGAAACCTTGCTATGAGGAACAATCTGAGCTGCAGGTGCAGTCTGCGTGCCCAGACCGCGGGCAATGCCACTATGCCCTTCTCTGTCTGGAGCAGAGCCCCTCCCCCCCCCTCCCCCCCCCCGGGCAGCCTCAAAAGTAGTCTGCTCTTGGGCAAATAGATTACCCAGTCTAAACTTTGAAGAAGTTCGACCACGCCCATGATTTTGGTAGAGGTGTGGGGGATGAACACCAGACCAAAATGCCCCGCAGAAAACTGCAAATACCCCTTATGAACCAAGAACCTTAAGAACCGCTGGTGTTTGGCCTAATGGACACATGCAGGCTGGCTTCCGTGAGGTCCCAGGAGGTGAAGAACTCTCCTTCCCTGACGGCCACCATCAGCAACCGCAAGTCCCGCTGCGGAACAAAAACGTGACACACCGGGACCACGATTCACGCACCCGAGGATCCAGGATGGGCTGGAAGGTTCCATCCTCTTGAGCTTCATAAATAGATGAAGTATTGTCCAGAGCCGCAATAACTTTTGTGGCCCCTTCGCAGCCGCCAAACTCACAGCTCTTGCAGCCTCCCTTGGGTGTCCCACACCACTCTGAATTTGCAAGAATCCCCACGGGGAGACCAAAGAAAAGGCCTCCAGTAGCAGTTATTTGAAGCTAGACGCATAGCCCTCTCTGAACGGAGGAGACTTGGACCCCTCGTTTCACTGCGGCCTTTTGTTTGCTGAATGGGAGGAGAAAAACAAAACTACCTGCTCCGCGGAAACCCCCAAAAAGGACTGAAAGGACTGTCCCCTTGAGGGGGAGCGACCCCACTGGCAGAGAACCAAACGAACTGTCCTGAAGCAGCGGAGACTCGCTGCTGTTCTCAGCTTGGAGTCGTCCTGTGCCCCATCTTCTGTCCATTGTCAGGGATTCCCCTGACTCCCTTAGATTCCCCCAAATCCTTCACTGACTTCTCCAGCACTTCTCCTTCCTAGAAGGGAAGTCTGCTCAACCGAGATTTGGAGGAATGTCCGCTGATCCCTTGAGGAGCCACCAGTAGCAACAAGCGGCCACTCCTACCACCATACCCTTAGACAGCTACCTAAAGAGATCATGAAAAGGCATCTGCCATGTATGCCGCATCCAATTCCAACTTTGCGGACTCCTGTGGTGAGCTGAGCCCCCTCCGCTCAATGAGGAGCTGGGCCCAGCATAAGCAAGCCCCTCGCACCAAAATGCCATAACCCAGAGGTTTGTCAAGAGACAGCATTAATATTGAAAGCCTGCTTCAGCAGGGTTTCTAACTTAAAATATTGAACCTCTCTGAGGGTCGTACTGGCCTTCCACTGGAATGGTGGTTATCTTGATTACTGCTGAGACCACTCCGTCCCACTTGTGACGAGTTAAACAATTCCTGCTTTTGCTCTGGGAGTGGGTCTATATGCGCCATTTCGCGTACCGCATAAACCACCCTCGGGTTTGTCCCACTCCTCTTGTAGCCTCTGCTTGGTCAGCCGACTGAATGAACAAGTGGGAACTGAACCCTTGTCCCCTCTTATGGGGACACTGCACTAACCAGTTCGCTACACCTCTCTGCTGGTTTCTTGACCACCTGGAAAAGGTGATCCCTTGCCCCTGATCAATGTCCTCAAGGATTGGGAAATCCATGAGAGGCATCCTTTGTGCCTGAAGACCCTCACAATCCATGGCTCCTCTTGGACGGTATGAACCCCGGATCATTCCATGGGTCCTTCTCTCCCTGCCTTCGACACCTGAACGGTCCATCCTCAGTTCCAGTGGTCGCTGACCAGGACCTCATCCTGGACTCCTTGAGGGCCCCTGATGAGCTTCCAAAGGCCCCTGTTCTCATACCAAAGGTCTTAAGCCTGAGCAGAATGGCTGTTGCGAAGTAGAGATGCGAGGAGCTGTGAGGTCTATATCTGCCCCTGTGGGCCAACCTTGTCTTCTCCTTTTTGGGTGGGACCCTGCCACCACACACCTCTCCTCACCTAGGTGGGAATTCATCTCACTACTAGAGGCCACCTCCTCCTCTAGCTGTCGGGCAGCTCTTCTGCTAGACCATTCCTCAAGGAGAGTGCTTCTGCCTCGCTCCCTCGGGAGACGTCCCCCTCAGAGGAGATCTTCCCCCTCTAGAAAATGCATGCCATACCCATAGGCCAAGCATGAATTCTCCAGCCTCTGTGTCCGATGAAAAACCTATGAGGGGGCTTGAGAAGGAAAGAGCAGAAAGGAAAGAGGATTGTGTCCCTCTGGTTATTTATTTATTTATTTTTAATATATAACGTGTAAGTACCCCCTGATGATAAGGGGTTAAAGGAATATAAATACCTTGCTGATAAAGTATGAAAGCTGCAGTCAAATAATAAAAACATAAAACATGAATGAGAGCCCCGCGTCCGCAGGAAAGGTTCCAAATCACTCCCAGCTCAGCTCTCGAGGCAAAGAGACAAAATGGCAAAAAAAAAAAAAAAAATGAAAATGGCCGGTCTTTTCCCGCACAGACCAAGGAGCCCTGCAGAGTACCGGAAACTATCGGGGAGCCCCCCGATGGAGAAAAAACAACAAAAACAAATCGTTCAGTGAGAAAAAATCCCCCGCCGAAGAGCCTCTGCTGAGCCGCAGCTTCCCTGCTGCCAAACTGACAGGCTCCGCTCATCCTCTTACCAGCATCGGCAGTAGCGAGAATCCCCAGAGGATAACCACTGATATCTCCGACAACTGCACAGCTCCTCACCTACTCTGCTGGGTTCGGGAGCCGGCAGGTCAATGAACAAGGCAAGTCCTCTTTTCTGCAAGAGAGGATCTTACCCATCTGGCTTCCTTTCTGTTTCTGGTAAGCCTTACAGCATACAGCCTTTGCCCCGGCTGCTTTTCTCGCCTCTGCACCAGCTCAATTGTGCCTCCACCAACCGTCGCAAGCTTTGTGAAGGCCCCAAACAGGACTTCTCACAAAGAAAAACACATTACTCCTTTTCTGTGTATATTTCCTTTTTTTTTTTTAAACTGAAACTAGCTAATTGTCTTTTAGTGAGTCCCCCTAAGGAGTCATGTCTCTCCAACTGCTTGGAAACTGAAATACTGGGGAGTGGGAGGTGCTACCAGCTGCCCTTGTATGGTGATGTCACAGGTTTGTAACATACTCAGTCTCCAAGCTGCTGGAAGAGGTGCACAACCCCTCAGGTGACGGGACTGGACTGATGATAAAGAAGAAATGCTGGACTGAGAGGGTGGAGAAGGGAAGAAAAGGTGAAATACTAGATAGGAAAATGTTGACAGAGAGAAGCGATATAGAGAGAAGAGGGACATTAGTGAGAGGGTGGGGAAAGAGAGAGAGAGATGGGAAATGGAAGGAAAGGTTAGGGAGATTAACACTGTAGGTAGATGCAGTAAAAAAGGGAGAGACTGAGGACTGATTGAGGAGAAGGCGTGAAATCAGAATGGACAGAGAAGCAGAAAAATAAATGGAAGAAAGCTAAAAGATTAATGTCAGAGATGGATGTAGGAGAGAAAACGAAGATAGGTGGTGAGAAAAGAAATAAATGGACAGGACACCCTGGAAACAGCATTAAGACAGACAAAAGCAAAAAACAGAAAATGGAAGCGAGATGACTCTTCTTCCCTTACCCATCCCTATTGCACAATCCGGGAACTAAGCACACCCCTCCGCCCCCCGGCGATGTTGGATCAGTGTCCCAAATTTGCCTGCAAAAAAATATCGTACCTTAGGGGGGGTCCTAAAAAGAAATAAAGAATAATAATAAAAGAAACAAAAAAAAAAGTTAATTTACACTAGCCACGCATTCCAAATTATCCGCAATACCCTAAGAAAGAGATATAACAAATGAAGATACTTCAAAGAGATTCTTTAGATACAAACAAGGATTCTAACTGAATTGGGTTAAAAAAGTGTACTCATTACCCTGAAGCCTGACTAGACACCTACAGGGAAACCACAAATAAAGAGAGAGGCCCCTATGCCAACCAGCCTAGGTCTAAGCTGGGGAAATCTTCCTCTGTGCACGAGTGGCCTTAGTCACATTAGGGAACATCACCACCACCCTCTGACCACAAAAAGGAAACATGTTTATACTTAAAGTAATTCTTAAAGAGAAAAGACTTATCTGCCTCTGAACTCAAAACTACAATCAATGTGGCACATGAAGATATATTATCTGAGGAGGACTCCAAAAACCACAACAGATCTAAACTGACAACAGAGACCAGAGAATCCAATCCCTCTTCTTCAGGATTTAGCTGCTTTCTCCCTCTAGGCAGGTAATAACAATGGGAAACTAGTATCTCCTCTGGTTTAGAGATCTTCAAAGTATCCTTAATACGATGTATACATATATCAGAGTTCACGAGGTGTCAACAGCCTAGTTTTGGGGAAATTTAATAGTCTGATATTTCTGGTTCTTGATGCATTTTCCATCATCTCTAATTTCAAATGCAATGATAAACTAGCTTTAATAAAAGCAGCACTAATGTCACAAGAGATTTTAGCAAGTTACTCCATGACACTCACTACTTCTTCTAAACTACAGAGTCTATCTTCATGCTCCTACAATTTGGACACAGATTGCTGAGAAAAAAAAAATCAGAGATCTTAGTAATAAAGTTACTCACACCAGCCTTGATTCTCATCGGGGCAGCCCACAAATCTTCCATCCTAGTGGTAGAAAAGGAAGAGCTAGCTCTTTATCACCAAGGCCCAACACTGGCTTAGGGAGTGGAACCACGGACGCCAATGAGGAAATCACACCTTCTGGAGCCACCAAGCCAGGAACAGCCTTGGTGAGAGCTTCCCCAGTAGCCCCCTGGCATTCTAAACTAACAGAACCAAAAGTGACCCCACGTTCCTGCTCACAGGGCTGCACAATCACCGACTCTCCAGGTTCTGAATGTCGCAAGATATCAATGACATTCAGACGCTGGGATTCAGGCTGTGGTGGTGGTGGTGTCTAAGCTACGCCCTCCCACAGACCGGACTTCGAGCGGCTCAGCTGCGCTAGGGACCATTTGCTTATCCATTGGTCCCCAGGCCGGTATGTTTTTCTGCAAAACGTTTCCCTTACGTCTGGGGCTCATCTTGGCTACGCTTCCTGTTTAAAGGTTGCAAGCTGGCGGGGCAGACAGAACTACATCTCTCCACGGACACTGCAGTCTGTGCTGTTATTACTGCCTTTGCTCTTCAGCAGCTTCAGTGGAGACGGGTAAGGCAGTTGGGTGGCCAAAATTGATGAAAGCACTTCAGGGTCATGTGCTTTGTGGGAGATGGCTCTAGGCCACACTTCTGCCACGGTTCAAGAAAGTGCAGGGGAAGGCATTAGGGGAGGAAGCAAAAAAGGCAAGGAACAAATAGAAGGGAGGGATTGAGGCTAAAGGATTAAGAAGGGAGATGACGGAAAAAGGATGAATTAAGTAAGAGGGTGGAGAAAAGGATAGAAAAATGGAGATGTGATGGAAAATAAGAGGGGGAAGCAGAGGAAGAGAACTGAGGAAGGAAGTCATAAAAGACAAATGAAGGAGGATGGAGAAGAAAATGATGAGAGAATCAAAAGAGGAGAATGTGTGAGGGAGGAGCAGATGAACAGTGTGTGAGTGGATGGGAGTAAGCTGTATTTGTGAGAAAACTGAGGAGGAATGAGTGTGCTAGCAAGAAGGGAGTAAGAAGTGTGAAAGATGGGGCAGGGTAAGGGACAAAGACAAAAATACCATAGGGTCACAGAAAATACCATAGGGTATTTACTATGATAAAATAAAAACAAAACAAAAATAAATATAAAATAAATGACACATACGAAATAGGACCGGAAAATGGGATCAGCAAGAGAAGAAAGGGATAGCAGAAAGGAAACATCTAAAAAATATCTGAGATAGGTCACACAATACAGAAATCAAAGAGAATGTAACAAAATGGATAAATAAAGAAAACGTGAAAGAAACCGAAGTAGGATCAGAAGAAAACAAAAAAAACAAAGGAAGATAAAAGATCACAAAAAAAAGTTTGAAAATATTTTACTGAAAAACACCGTTACATTGGTTTACTAATTTAAATGTGTCAACTTTGGAAATGTGAATGAGTAGCATCTCTGATATCTCTATATTTTGCATAGGACAGGAGGAAGTGCATTTCTGCTTTGGTGTTGCACTGCATGCAGTCTGGTTTTCTGCAGTTTCCAGTTCAGTCTGCACATTTCTATTTCTGGTCTCTTATATACATGGTAAGGATCTGTTCATGTTTCATTCAACTTAGATAAGGTATTTGGATATAGTTTCTTTATAGTAATCTATAGCAGTCCTGCTTGTTCTGTTTTTCTAGTAAGAGTTGCATGTTGCTGTCCTAAGGCTAGCGTAATGTTTGTGATGCTGTCTTTTCATAAGTTCTAAGGCCAGTTGCAGGGGAGAAGCTATGTAAGGGCAGGGGGCAGAGCTGCAGTGGGGACAGCAAGTCCCCTCCTCCTTGGTATGGTTGTCCCTGCGCTTTACCTGTGAGTACTGGCATCTTTGTCCTAGCAAAAAAAAATTATTTAGACTTTTTTTATATACCGCTTTTCAAGTTATCAAAGCGGTATTCAGAGAATGTTAAGGGAAAGGGTATGTTGGGAACATTATAACTAAACCGTCAATTTATGTACAGTAGATTGAATGACTGGGTGGGTGGGGTGGGTTTGAGTTGGGAGTTGGTTGGGGAGGTTGTTATGGAGGGGGATTTGGTAAGGTTTTTTTTGGGGGGGGAGGGGGATGTTTGTGGGGGATCACTGGCTAATTCCATATATTTTATTTTATTTATTTAACGTCTCTTCTATACCACGCTATTCAATATCAGTGCGGTGTACATTCAACAAAATCTTATACAATGTAGTCGTGGCTGCATTGTATTTACAATAAACAGGAAATATAACTTGGATAGAGAACTGGGGTAACTTTCTACAAATTATTTACATTAATAACTGTACTGTACATAAAGATATTTACATGGGGTTGCGGCAGTGGGGCTAGGTGTGCTGGTGAGGGGATCTTGGTGATTGGTGGGCCTGTTTGCGAGCTGACCTGTGGGGCTGTCGTCTGAGTAATGCTGTATGAATAAGTGGTGCTTCAGCGCCTTCCTGAAATGGGCCAGGTTGGTGATTGCTCGAATGGCCATGGGGAGGACATTCCAGCATCTGGGTGCGTAGAGCATGAAAGCTCTATTAGATGTCATGCGGGTGCATTTTGTTGTTTCCTTTGGAATTATCAGTGTGTTGACAGCTGTGGATCTTCTGGATCTGTTCAGGGGTGTGGGGTGGATTAGCTTGGTGATGGAGGTGGAGGATTGATTGTTTATGGCCTTGAAGGTCATTACTAGGATCTTAAAGCACAGTCTGCCATGGACTGGTAACCAGTGGAGTTTCTTTAGGATTGGTGTGATGTGGCTTCTAGCGGCTCCGTATAGAATTCTGGCGGCTGTATTCATCGCCAGCTGAAGCGGGTTCAGTGATGCTTGCGGGAGCCCATATAGGATCGCGTTGGCGTAATAAGTGTGGGATTACTAGGGCTTGATAGATTGTTCGGAAGTCTTCAGGGTCCAGTAGAGGTCGTAGTGTCCGTACTTTGTGGTATATTTTCTTTACTGTGTTTTTTGTGTGAGAGTTTTCATATCCAGCCATAGGGATTGAGAGAGTTAAGAAGCAGCTCACTGGTTGAGGAGCCATCATTTCAAAAGCAGCTCGTCTGGTTACCACAAGGGATATTTTAATGTGGAGAGGAAGTACTAAGGGATTTGCTATAGATAGTGTAAGGATTATACCCAAATATAATCCCTACACTCTCTACAGCAAAATCCCTTAGTACTTCCTCTCCACATTAAAATATCCCTAGTAGTAACCAGACGAGCTGCTTTTGAAATGATGGCTCCTCAACCAGTGAGCTGCTTCTTAACCTACACCTGGAATCTCCTCATAAAAAAATTCTAGATTAACCTAAAAGCTCACTACTTTCAACTGGCTTTTACTCTTTGACTTTCAACTTGAGTGATTGCTAGACATCTGTCATTCTAAATATGAAGTTATTTGGGGTTCCTTCTTGGAGGGGTGGCAGACATCAGCTCTCCCGGCCAACACCATGTGATTGGTTGGGGGAAATGGAGGAAAGGGGGAGAGTGAAGAGGAGAGTCTGGGGGTGAGGGACTGCAGGCGAGGTTTGGAGTGGTAAGGGAAGGGTTGAATGTATGGCAAGTAAAGGGCACAATGTTTATGTGCAAAAGGCACAGCTCTCTCCTGCCACACACATGCACAGACACCCCCATCTCTGCACCATACACACAGGTGTATCTTAATAATTCAGTGGGGGTGGTGGAGGAGTAAGAGTGGGGTTACTGCCTTTTGTTGGCACTCTGAGTGGAACATTAAGAGCCTGATTTATTAAGCTTTTTTCCCATGGAAAAAAAAGTCCTAGTAAATCAGGTCCTAAAATCTAAAAAAGTAACTGCGAGATGCCTTTTTTTTTTTGGAGGAGAAGGAGATAGGCATGTACTGTGACCAAGGTTTCGGCAGCTGGCTTCTAGATTCCAAGAAAATTTGTCAAGGCCTGGTTTATCTATTGGACTTAGGGGCACGTTTACTAAAGGTTAACGCATGTTAACATTCTTTACAATGTGTTAAGTCTGCCTGCGAATACTAAAGAATCCAATATGTTTATACATAGTTACAGTTTTTACCCTGTTGATTGTACATAGTTACACAGTTTGTACATAGTTACAGTTTTTACCCTGCTGTTCCAAGTTTAAGTTTCCTGTTATAATGTAAGCACACCAGTGTCTTCTGATTGTGCAGCTTCTGTTACTTGTAAACCGCACTGAAAACAAATAGCGCGGTATATAAAAGATGTTAAATAAATAAATAAATAAATAAGTGTTGCCATGGCCCATTTTATTCTATGGGTGCGGTGGCACTTTGCACACGTTACTACTACTGAGCATTTGTATAGCACTACAAGTCGTACACAGCGCTGCACAGACATGTAAGAGACAGTCCCTGCTCATCAGAGCTTACAATCTAGTCACAATCTTCATTAAACATGCCCCTTAATTTATTGTGTTAGTTATTCTTTTATTTTGTGCCTGTAAAACACTTAAATAATTTTGGACTTGCAATATCTCAAATAAACCTGAAAATGTAAAGCACAGTCCCAACTATTGGCTTAACCATTCCCAACCCCATTTGTACCTGCTATTGTACCGTATCCCTCACCATCTGCAGTTCCACATTTGGTGTGAATTCTCTTTGGCGAGACCAAGGGCACATACTTCATGGGTGGCAACTCTGTCCTGTTTAGGACAAGGGTTCTGGGATGGGACCAGCAAGGGTGGATCCAACTCTCTGGTGTGATCCTCCAAGTCCACTCTTTCATTTCCAGGATCAGTGGTAACTCTCAATTCTCCTCTTTTCAGAGGAGTCTCTATGCCTCAGACTCCTTGGCATGTTTAATTATTAATGGTCTTCTGGCTTAGGCTAACTAGAGCAGTGGTTCTCAACCCAGTCCTCGGGGAACACCTAGGCCAGTCAGGTTTTCAGGATTCCCACAATGAATATGAATGATATAGATGTGCATGTACTGCCTTCATTGTGGGAATCCTGAAAACCCGATTGGCCTAGGTGTGCCCTGCAGACTGGGTTGAGAACCACTGAAGTAGAGTACTAGAAGCCTGTGGCGATACAATCATTTAGACAGCCAAAGAAAGAAAACTGCCTATGGGGCTGAATACTTATACCATTCATTTTTCTCTCCAATCTTGTTACCTCACTGGTAAGAAGAGCCTTCTCAATTCTGAAAAGTACTGGGTGGCATAAAAAGCTCATCTAGTAAGATCACTAGAGGTCCCTACACTTCCTAACAGATAGGGACCCCATGACTCTGCACTGCTAACATGGAAATCAGTGCACACACTAACTGCTAAGCCCTCCCTCCCCCTCCCCTTAGTAAATAAAGCCTTGTGTCTTGATGGACTATTTCTGTCTCAGAGCTGAAGTTATATACTTGCAGGTGCAGAACTATATTTCTGCCCTTCATCTTTTAGTCGTTCACTGTAGCTATTGTTTCATAGTATATTGTTTCTTTTAGGGGAATGGTGGGTTCTTTATTTTGCCTTGCTGTTTTGTATTTTTTGTAACTTGCAAATGCTGAATTGCTGTACTCTTGAAGGTATCCTTTGACCTGTACATTATGATTGTTTTACTAAAACAAAACAAAACTAAAACAAAAAATTGATTAAGCCTCACGAAGATAGTCAAGATGCATTACATTATAAAAACAATTCACATTTGCTATAAAATTCCAACAATCCCAAATCCACCATTTACCATTCATAGCTTTATTCTATACTCTATATACTCGACTCTCGAAGCCAGCTTTAATGAATAACCTCAGATATCAACCCCAATCATCTCCCACAGCCAAACTGTTCCTGACCTCTGCCCAAAAAGGGAGACTCATGTATTTCGAAGATGAAGTAAAGTCTTTCCAACTACAAATTTAACAGTATCAAATTCCACAAACATGAACTTTGGACAGCAAATGGCTTTTGTGATGTATATTATAATCGGACTCCCAGCTCGAAACTTCAACAGCAAGTGCTAGTATGATCTCAGACTCCTGACTTAATCGTGCATTTAAAAACAAGCTCCAACATTAAGGGTCCATTAAGATAGAAAGACCAAATAAAACAAGCATATGATCTAAAACTGAACATGTAGCTCAAATGGGAGCCCATGGAAGGCCATCAGAATTGGGAGATATAAGATCAGTCTGCTATGATTGTGCTGTCTTGATGATTAATATTGTTTATAATGTTTATTTATATTATTTGTCAACATTTTAAACATTTTTAAAAAGACGATCAACACTGGAGAGAGGCTCATGTCGTGCCTTTACACAAAAGCGGAAGTAAGGATGTGGTTGAAAACTACAGACTGGTTAGTTTAACGTCGGTGGTGAGTAAATTATTGGAAACGCTGCTGAAAGAGAAAATAGTGAGGTTTCTGGAGTCCAGCAGATTACAGGATCCGAGGCAGTATGGATTCACCAGAGGCAGGTCTTTTCAGACAAATCTGATTGATTTCTTTGACTGGGTAACCAGGGAGTTGGACTGAGGGAGAGCCCTGGATGTGGTGTATTTAGATTTCAGTAAGGCCTTTTGACACTGTTCCTCACAGGCGAGATATAAACAAAGTGAGCACCCTAGTTACTGCTTGGGTAAGAAATTGGTTGGGTGGGAGGCGACGAAGAGTACAGGTAAATGGAGCTCACTCTGAGGAGAAGGATGTTACCAGTGGTGTGCCCCAGGGATCTGTCCTTGGTCCGATTCTTTTTAACATCTTTGTTAGTGATATAGCGGAAGGGCTGTCGGGTAAGCTTTGTCTCTTTGCAGGCGATACCAAAATCTGCAATAGAGTAGACACCCAGGAAGGTGTAGATAACAGGAGGAGGGATCTAGCTAAGCTTGAAGAATGGTCTAGAATTTGGCAGCTGGGATTTAATGTTAAAAAATGTAAGGTCATGCATTCGGGCTGCAGCAATCCAAGGGAGCAATATAGTATAGGGGGTGAAGTACTTTTGTCCACTACAGAAGAGCGGGACCTAGGCGTGGTTGTGTCTGATGATCTTAAAGTAGCTAAACAGGTAGAAAAGGCGACGGCAAAAGCTAGAAGGATGCTTGGGTGCATATGGAGAGGAATGGCTAGCAGAAAAAAGGAGGTGATAATGCCTCTGTATAAGTTTTTGGTGCGACCTCATTTGGAGTAGAGTGTGCAATTCTGGAGACCGCACCTTCAAAAGGATGTGAACAGGCTGGAGTCGGTGCAGAGGGTGACTACTAAAATGATTAGTGGTCTTCATTATAAAGCATATGAGGACAGACTTAAGGATCTCTATATGTATACCTTAGAGGAAAGGCGGGATATAGAGGTGATATGATTGAGATGTTTAAATACCTCCGTGGCATAAATGTTCAGGGAGAGAGCCTCTTTCAATTGAAAGCAAGTTCTGCTACGAGGGGACATGGGATGAGGGTGAAGGGAGATAGATTCAGGAGTGATATGCAGAAATATTTCTTTATGGAAAGAGTAGTGGATCCCTAGAATTAGTCTCCCAGTAGAGGTGGTAGAGATGAGGACAGTAACTGAATTCAAAAAAGCATGGGACAAACACAGAGGATCTCTAAAGGTAAAAAGGGGACTGTTGCAGTTGTTGATATGGAAGGACAGACTAGATAGGCCATGTGGTCTTTTTCTGTCGTCGTATTTCTATGTAAAATATATTATACAGTTGGATTTCAAATAAATGTAATGAAAACATCTCAATCCCTTTCTATATATGCCGTAAAAGTAAGGACCATGTTGGAATAAGGCAGCACTCAACTAAGCCACCCCAATGTGGCTCTGAAAACACTTCAGACCCATCATATGGTCCTAATTAATATCCCGATTATATACCAGAGTCTAAAAATTTTTAATGCATTATAACATGTATCCTTTTGTCTCATCAATCCTTAAAAAATGAGAAAGAACTTCTCTCAAGAAGTTTATGTCCCCCAAATCAATGGAGCTTACAGCAAGACTGACTGTAATGGCGGTCTTTTCTTCACAAGCAATACCAAAATACAGCCCGTGTTTCGAGATGACCTCTGCATCAGGGAAAACAGATCATTTGCCAAGTAGTGATCATTAAGCTCCCTCTGCACTCCTCCTTCAATCGACTGCCTCTGATTTATATTATTTGTTTGTTTTGCTCAGCTGTACCTCACCCCTAGGCACATTTGTGGGAAAGTGAACACACAAATATTTTAAATAAATTGTTCTAATGGAACAACTCAATTTAGCCTTTATCCGAACACTTGCAATGTATGGCTCGGAAGGGATGGCGTTTTGCATTTCAGCCACTTACGGGCAAAGGAACCTTTGTTGTCTCCAGTATTGTTTAACATATATATATGGCCCCATTGGCATGAGAGCTGAGCAAATTGCATGTTGAATTTAATTTTTATGATATTCGGCTGCTGGTGCTTTTCAAAGACAACCAAAAGAGTGGAGTGGAGGAGTGGCCTAGTGGTTGGGGCAAGGTACTTCAGGCCGGAAAGTCGGAGGTTCAAATCCCACTAGAGGACAGCAACCTTGGGCCAGAAGGACTGGGGTTTCTAGTCCCACAGGTGCTCCTTGTGGTCTTGGGCAAACCACTTAACCCTCCATACCCCATGTTCCCTGTAAAATAGTTATCTCCAAGTTATAATGCCCTGTTCAATGTAATTTCAGTTTGTTCAATGTAAACCGCACTGATGCAGAATAGCGCGGTATATAAGAGAATATAAATAAATAAAATAAATTTAAAAAATAAAAAAAGAGTCACATGAATATAGTGACTTGTTGTTCGCGTGCAATTCCTGTGTGGCTCCAGAACAGACTGTGCTTAAACATACACAAGTGTGTGACAATGCGGGGAATTCACTTCACTGGCTACTAAAGCTTTGCATATCATTACTTCTTCATTTAAGACCATATTCTTAGTCTGGAGATTAAATCTGATTCTCAGCTGGAAATGTTGCTGCAAGTGGTGGTTGATTTGAAGCTGAAACTATATTAACTTAGGACAACCTAATGAGGCTAGTGCTTACTTTGGTGATCAATTGGCTAGATTATGTTAACTCATTATTTCAGGGTTGCTCCAGATTGCCATGAGGAGGCTTTAGCTCATGCAGAACATGGCAGCAAGGCTCATAACTGGGAGGAGTAAATAGGAATATGCATCCCGACTGTTAAGGCAGCTGTATTGACTGCCAGTTGTTTTGTGGTTGCATTGTGTACTTAAAAAAAAAAACCACATGGGTTATGAGGAAATGCCAGATTTTGGATAAGAAACAAGTCTAAAAAAAAAAAAAGAGAAAACAGTAGGATTAATGGCCAATTTTCTCAACGGAGGAACGTGAGTAGTGGAGTTCTCCTGGTATCTGTATGGGACTGATGCTTTTTAGCATACTTATAAATGATCTAGAAATGAGAACGAGTGAGGTCATTAAATTTGCAGATGACGCCAAATTATTCAAAGTTGTTAAATCGCATGCAAATTGTGAGAAATTGCAGGAGGATCGTGCAAGACTGGGAGATTGGGCATTCAAATGGCAGATGAAATTTAATGCGGGGAGGTGCAATGGAATGCACATAGGGAAAAAATAACCCAATTTATAACTATATGATGCTAGACCCCACATTATGAGTTATCACTCAAGAAAGATCTAGGTGTCATCGTAGACAATATGTTGAAATGTTCTGCCCAGTGTGCAGTGGTGACCAAGAAAGTAAGCAGAATGTTAGGAATTATTAGGAAAAGAAAAGAAAAAAACTAAGAATATCATATTGCCTCTGTATTGCTCCATGGTGCGACTACACCTTGAGAATAGTGTGCAATTCTAGTCACCTCATCTCAAAAAAAAGATATAGCAGAATTAGAAAAGGTACAGAGGAAAATGATAAAGGGGATGGAATCACTCTCCTATGAGGGAAAGCTAAAGAGGTTAGAGAGTTTGGAGAAAAGATGGCTCAGAGGAGTATGAAAGGTGCAACTCAAAGTGTCAGCACAGGGGTCAGTCTTAGCACATGCAGGTACATCTTTCCTCCTGGTTAGAGAAAGGATACAATGATGTGCATATATTAAGACCATATGCCCTTCATAAGCACACATAGAATAGAGCCCCACAAAATAGTTCTTCTAAGCAGGTGTGAAAGTGAATGACTTCTTGCCTGTGGCATCAGTGTTGAGAGTCCTTTGGTTCTTGAATGTTAGTAGGCGGCGATGGATATATCCTGCCACCACAGCAGTTTACTTTTTTACTTCATTGAGGGAATGCAGATGTGCACTGCTGTGCAGCTTATCCCTTCACCAGGGCTTGGGTATTACCCTACCAGCAGAAGAGGTGAAAGCTATCACTTTGGCAAATTTTAACTCAGAATAGTGGCTAAAAAAAAAAGGGAGGAGGGAGAGAAGGCATATAAAGTGTAGTTACTCACCTGTAACAGGTGATCTCCGGGAACAGCAGGAATTTAGTCTTCACATATGGGTATCATCGGTACCGACTGAGCCCGTGCAGGAACGCTCCTCAGCGTCCATTAACGCTTTTGGGAGCATCCCACAGCACCTGCGTGCTGCCTTCCCGCCTTTCCCACTATCCCTCTTCAGTTGAGTTTATAGCTGAGACAAAGGAGAGAGGGAGAGAGATAGAGAGACAACTCCTAGGGGAGGTGGGTGGGTTGTGAAGACTAAATTCCTGCTGTTCCCGGAGATCACCTGTTACAGGTGAGTAACTACGCTATCTCCAGGAACAAGCAGGAATGTAGTCTTCACATATGGGGACACCGTAACTGAAGATGCCAGGGAGATGGCCCCAGGAAGCTGCATCCCATTGTGAGATGGGCCATGCTTCCTTCCATGGATCTCTGGCATCCCACCAGGGATGGTGGGTAGGAGTTGAATTAAGTCTGAAAGAGGTGTTGAAGGACAGCCTGGCCAAACAAGGCATCCCGGCGGAAGTCCTTGTCTAAGCAGTAGTGGGCTGTAAAGGTATGTACCGAAGCCCAAGTGGCTGCTCGACAGATGTCATCGATAGATACAGAGTGAAGGTTAGCCACAAAGGCTGCCATGGCTCTCACATTGTGAGCTGTGACATGGCCTTCAAGAGGAAGACCCTTACTCTCATAGGCAAAGGATATGCGTTGTGCAATCCAGTTAGAGTTCTTTTGGAAACTGGAAGTCCCAAATGACTAGAATCAAAAGCAACAAAGAGTTGAGAAGACTTTCTATGTTGCTGTGTTCTTTGTAGGTAAAAAGCTAAAGCTCTTTTACAGTCCAAGGTATGAAGGTTTCTTTCTGCATTGGAGGCATGAGGCCTTGGAAAGAATACAGGAAGGTAAACCACTTGGTTTAAATGGAAAGGGGAAACCACCTTTGGCATAAAGTGTGGTTGAGTCCTAAGAACGACCTTATAATGGTGAAATCTTGTATAAGGAGGATCAGCCACTAGAGCTTGCAATTCACTAATGCAGCGTGTGGAGGTAATTGCAATTAGGAAGATGAATTTCCAGGAAAGGAATGTCAGAGATGTAGCAGCTAAAGGCTCAAAGGACGGTTTCATGAGCTGCCCGAGAACAAGATTCAAATCCCATGCCACCGGTGGTGGTCTAATGGGAGGTTTTGTTAATAGAAGACCTCTCATAAAGCTTGTTATAAGTGGATGAGAGGAAATAGGTTGTCTATTTAAGCAGTGGTTCTCAAACCCAGTCCTGGGGGCCCACCAGCCAGTCAGGTTTTCAGGATATCCACAATGAATATGCATAAGAGAGATTTGTATGCCTTCTACTTCCAGTATATGCAAATCCCTTCATGCATATTCATTGTGTATATCCGGAAAACCCGACTGGCTGGTGGGCCCCCAGGACTGGGTTTGAGAACCACTGATTTAGAGGCTTGTAGGAAGCTGCAATAGCACTAAGATGGACTCTTACTGAATTGGTCTTAAGACGAGCATTTGATAAATGAAGGAGGTACTCCAGTACCGATTCCAGAGGTATCGCAAGGGGGTTAAGTCCCTTTTGAGAACACCATATTGTAAACCATTTCCATTTAAAAGCGTATGATTGTCTTGTGGAAGGTTTTCTAGAAGCCTGTAGAGTATCTTTTACCTGTTGAGAAAGGTTGAGATCCTGAAGGTCTAGGCTTTCAGCAACCAGGCTCCAAGATGCAGGAACTGGGGATTCGGGTGCCATAGCGTCCCGTTCTCTTGGGAAAAAAGAACTGGAGCGCACCCCAACTCACGAGGTGCAGCTTGAGAGAGATGTGGAAGCAGAGGATATCAAGTTTGCCGTGGCCAACGTGGAGCTATGAGAATCATATGACCTCCGTCTCTCTGAAGCTTGAATAGTGTTTTGGGGATGAGGGGAATGGGTGGGAAGGCACAGAGGAAGTCTTGATCCCAGTGAAGGAGGAAGGTTTCCCTTGCCTGACAATCTCGAGTCGGAATTCTGGAACAGAACCGGGGAAGTTTGGCATTCAGTGGACTTGCAAAGAGGTCTATGTCTGGGGTTCCCCAGATTTGAAATATTTGGGTAACCTGGTCTGAGTGGAGAGACCATTCGTGTGGCAGCAGTACTCGGCTGAGTTTGTCTGCCCAAAGGTTTTGAATGCCTGGAAGATATACCACGAGGAGGTTCCGCCCTGCTTGTTCACGTAGAACATGGCTATCTGATTGTCTGTCTGGACTAGGACTGTCTTGTAGCTGAGCTGGGCTTCGAATACTCAAAGAGCAAGGAAGATTGCTCTAAGTGCCAGGAGGTTTATGTGAAGACAAGCCTCCTGTGGAGTCCAGGTACCCTGGATAGAGAGATCGTGCAGGTGGGTTCCCCATCCCACCTGTAATGCATCTGTTTTTAGAGTGGCCTGGAATAGGGATTGCCACCATTGGAGGGATGAAACAAGACGTTGTTACTTTGTCCAACAGGCGACTTGTGGCCTGTGTCCATTGAGTGGATAGGGTCCACTGGGCTGCTCGCATGTGGAGGCGAGCATAGGGAACCACATGTACAGTGGATGCCATATGTCCCAATAGTTGGAGCATTTATCGAGCAGTCAGGTAAGTCTTCCCTGATGCTTGGGAATCTAGCTGCACTATGCGCAGACAGCAGGGCTGTGGAAGGAAAGCCCTTGACTGTCTGGTATCTAGACAAGCTCCTATGAATTCTAGGGACTGAGAAGGAGCAAGATGGGATTTTGGGAGGTTTATGGCCAATTCCAAATATTGAAGGATTCGCATTGTGCGAGACAGAGCAGAGCTGGCTTCTGGAGCCGTGGGGGCTCGAATGAGCCAGTCATCTAAGTAAGGGAAGACGAATATCCCTCGAGTACGCAGGAATGCAGCTACTACCGCAATGCATTTCGTGAATACTCTTAGGTGCCGAAGCCAGACCAAAGGGAAGAACTTTATATTGGAAGTGTTTTCCCTGGAAAAGGAACCACAGGAATTTCTTGTGATCTGGATGGATGAGAATATGAGTATATGCATCCCTTAGATCTAGAGAACAAAGCCAATCCTGACTTTGAAGGTATGGCAGAAGAGTTCCTAGAGAGATCATTTTGAATTTCTCTCGGACAGATATTTGTTCAATTCTCTGAGGTCTAAAATGGGTCTGTGTCCCCCTGTTTTCTTTGGGATAAGAAAATAGGGGGAGTAGAACCCTGTACCCTGTTGTAGAATGGGTACTTCTATTGCTCCTTGAGCAAGGAGTGTTGTGACCTCCTGACCTAAGAGACTGTTGACAGGGGTCTGAGAACTGAACTGTCTTATGATTGTAGGAGGGGGCATGCTGTGAAAATGAAGCTTGTAACCCTCTCGTATAGTGGACAGAGTCCAATTTTCTGCTGTTATTTGGTGCCATTTGTTGGCAAAATGATACAGTCTACCAGGGATGGCTAAGGGTTCTGGACCGTTCAGGGGCAGGAAGGCTAAGTTCTCTAGGTAAGAGTCAAAGCCCCTGAGGAGGCTGAGCCTGTGGAGCTGGCTGAGCTCTCAGCCCTTTTGGCTTCTTTTGTCGTCTAGTTTGTTGTTGTCCCTTTTGGGCAGCCTGAACTGGACCGTGCCCCTGCTGGGCATAAGAAGGATAAAACTTCCTTTTTTTGCTGAAAGTTTTTTTTTATAGGATTTCTTTTTGGCTGGGTTGGCTGTAGATTTTTACAATCTATCCAGGGTGATAGTGTCAGCATCTATTTCATTAGCCTTTTCCTGCCAGTTTTTGCCAAAGAGATTTTCTCCTGTGCAAGGGATATTTCCCAATTTATCTTGTACCCAAATTTCCAAGTCAGATGCCTGAAGCCAGGCAATCCGACGTGCACCAATGGCAATAGCAGAGGTTCTGCTGATGCACTCAAAGCAGTCAAAGGATGCAAGGTTTACAAACTTGGAAACATCCTGAGCATGTCTGACAAGAGTTAAGAAAGTCTTGTCATTTATCATCAGGAAGAAGGGAACTCATAAGCTCCAAGTCTCCTGTGACCTCTTTGAGGAACATTCCCATATATAGGATATAGGAGCTGATCCTGGCTGAGAGCATGGAAGCTTGGAAGCATCGACGCCCAAAGGCATCGAGAGTCCTGCATTCATGGCCTGGAGGATTGGAAGCATGCCTCTTTGAACTCTTCATCCTACGTATAGCCAATTCCACTACCATTGAATGGTGTGGTAACTGAGTTTTTTGGAAGCCAGGACAAGGTGGAACTTGATACATTGTATCTAGCCTATGAGAGTGAGGAGATGTGGTTAAAGGTGTTTCCCACATCCTCAGCATAAGATCATGTAAGATCTGATGAATAGGCAGAGTAGCTGCTTCCTTGGGAGCCTTAGGGTACTGAAGGATTTCTAATTCTTGTGCCCTAGGTTCCTTTTCAGGAGTTACCGTGATTGCAAGGCCTCGAGCCACATCATGAATAAAATCCTGAAAAGACATGTCCTCTGGAGGAGACATCCTGCATTGAGAAGAAGAAGATGGTTCCTCCGGAAGAAGTACTCTGGTATCGGCAGTCATCAGAATCGGAAGATTCGAAATATCTCCGATCCAGATGTTCGTGCAGAGCACGGTATCGGTATCGATCAAAGTCGGTATCGAGGTGTCCCAGTACCGATCTGTCGATGCCAGAGATAGACTCAAAACTCGGCACAGGGTGTATACCCATCGAGGCCGGTGCCATCGGTACCGGTGCCTGTTGAACCGTCTGTAGCGGTCTCAATGGTACCAAAGCCATGAGAAGAGCTGCCAGATTGCGTTCAATAGCGAGAAACCTCTGATCTATTGATGCTGCCGATGCTTGGGTGTCAGTACCAGTGGAAGCGGCCAGAACCCCAGAGCATGGCACCAGTAGTTCTGCCGGGGTGGAGGCTTCGAGAACATCCTGGAGCCCCGTTAGTGCTTTGGAAGCCGAAGCCTCCCGCCGGGGCTGTTCGCCAGTGAAGTTTCCTCAAGGGCAACGCCAATGGCTTCTTGATGCCTAGAAGGAGATCTACCCTTTGAGGACCAGCTAGACTTATGTTTAGTTACCTGAGATCCATGGGAGGAAGATAAGGCTCTGGAAGACGTCGATGCAACGGACATCGCATCTGAGGCAAAAAGGGTACAGAATTTTGCAGCTCTACTCTGCAGGCCCCTTTTAGTCATCTTCCTACAGGAGAGGCACTCCGATGGAGAATGGTCAGGACCTAAACATTTAAGACACCAATCATGGGTGTCGGTGACGGATATGGTACTGCCACACTTAGAACATTTTTTAAAACCAGTAGCTGGTTTTTCCATTTGTAAGGGAAATGGGCCTAGTGTCCAAAATGGCACCTAGCACCAAGGAAAAAATGTTTCTGAAGAAAAATACCTCAGAAACATACATATATGTATACACATATATACATATATATATACACATACACACACACACACACAGATGCGACTACAAAGAATAAAGAAGGAATTTTCTGCAGTGACAAGGTATGCGACCTGTCAGCTCCACGGAAAATGAAGAACTGAAGAGGGACAGTGGGAAAGGCAGCACACAGGCACTGTGGGATACTCCCAAAAGCGTTCCTATTGGACGCTGGGGAGCGTTCCCGTGCAGGCTCCGGTCGGTACCGACAATACCCATATGTGAAGACTACATTCCTGCTTGTTCCTGGAGATAAGCAGTGACCTGGGATTGGGCATTTGTGCATGCATCTAAGGCCAAGAGTCACTAAGTGCACTACAGCATTAGCTCAAGCTAATGGCATTAAACACACATTTTATCATCAAAGAGTCATATTTTATACAATGGGACTTAGTAACTAATTATATCCTCTGACAGCATTGGCATGCAATAAGCGCGTTAGTAACTCGCTGTAAACTGGCTGAAATCTCTGAGAGGTACATTGGATGAACCATTTTGGGCTATAACTGCCATCATTTACTAATTTACTAGTTGGACTTTTGTAAAAGTGGTTTAAAAATCTGGCACCACAACCTCTGGCCTTAGACTACTATTGTCAAGAAATGTGGGCAAAATGCTTATGGTGTGATTTATGCTGCACAATATCATCTGCTTTTGCCCAAAGATTCAGACTGGGAAATAGAAACATGACGACACAAGTCAGTTGAGTAAAGAGAGAAAATTGCTAAAGTGGCTCCATCCTGAGGAGTAGTTTAGTGGTTAGAGCAACAGCCTAGCATCAAAGAGATCTGAGTTTGATTCCCACTGTCACTCCTTGTGACCTTGGACAAGTCACTTTACCCTCCATTGCCTCAAAAGAAAAGGTCTGGCAACCTACTTCTGCTCATATCTTGCAAAAAAAAAAAAAAACAGGAGCTACTGGGTCACTGGAAAGATCAATGGGGCACAAGTATGTCAGAGGAAGAGGATATATTGCCTGGTTGCATGTTTCTGCAGTTGGTTATATAAGAAAACCAGAGGGATCTTTGGTCTTAGAAACATCTCCTTCCCTCTCCCCACCCTAGTCACAAGTACCTAACAGTTTCCACAAAGGACACAGGTTCCACAATGCTCGTTTTGTGGCATGCAGTGGATTTCCCAGGTCCTCTTTAATAATGGTTTATGGACCTTTCCTCCAGGAACTTGTCCAAACCTTTTCTAAACCCAGCTACACTAACAGCTTTTACTACATCCTCCGGTAACGAATTCCAGAGTTTTATTATGCATTGAGTGAAAAAATATTTTCTCTTATTAGTCTTAAATAGATTACACTATACTTCATTGCAAATCCCCTAATCAATCTACGTTTGCCCGTTCCACTCCATTCATTAATTTATAGACCTCTATCATCTCTCCCCTCAGCCATCTCTCTTCCAGGTTGAAGAGCCCTAACCTGTTTAACCTCTCCTCATAGGAGTATCCGTCTACCCCCTTTAGCATTTTGGTGGCTCTTCTCTGTACCTTTTCTTATAATGCTATATCCTTTTTACGATACAGCGACCAGAATTGCATAAAATATTCAAGGTGTGGCCGCACCATGGACTGATACAGAGGCATTATAATATCCTCCGTTTTATTCTCCATTCCTTTCCTTATGATTCCTAGCATTCCATTTGTTTTCTTGGCTGCCACTGCACACTGGGCGGAGGGTTTCACATGTTATCAACGATGCCGCTTAAATCTTTTTCCTGGGTGGTGGTTCCTAATATTTTATTTATTTATTTATTTGCATTTCTTATATACCGCACTATTTGCGATCAGCGCGGTTTACATAAAACAAAAGGTATCCGACAATGAACAAAAGTCAGGTCATTACATTGAACAGGAACAAGTAACTTGGAAAACAGGGTAAACTATATACATATGCGTAGCATTGAATAGGTAACTATATACATGTCAGATGGAGTTATTGGGTATTGATCATACTTGGTGGCTGGGGTTCGGGGCAGTCAGTGAGATATTTGATAAAGAGGAAATGTTTTAAGGCCTTCCTGAACTGACTCAAGTTAGGGATTGCTCTGATGTGTGGTGGTAGGGAGTTCCAGAGACTTGGGGCACATAGTCTAAAGGCTCTGTTCGATGTTGCTTTGGAGCATTTTGTTATGTCTCTCGGTATCACTAGCATGTTAGCTACTGAGGTTCTTCTTAGCCTGTTGGGTATGGGTGGTCGGATGAGGTCACATAGTGAGGAGGAGGAGAGCCCCTTGATGGCCTTGAACGTCATCACTAGGGTTTTGAAGCTTAACCTGGCTTGAATGGGGAGCCAGTGAAGCTGTTTCAGGAGGGGTGAGATATGCTCTCTTCTTGGTGTGCCGAGGAGAATCCGCGCTGCACTGTTCATGGCAAGTTGCAGGGGATGTGAGGTGGCTTGAGGGAGTCCTTGTAGGATGGCGTTTGAGTAATCAAAATGAGGAATGATGAGGGCTTGATAAATGGTGCGGAAGTCGCTTGGTTCGAGTAAAGGGCGTAGGTGTCTAAGGGATTTAATCTTGAAGTAAATCGCTCTTACAGTGTGGAACCTTGCATCATGTATCCATAGTTTGGGTTGTTCTTTCCTAGGTGCATAACTTTGCACTTGTCCACATTACATTTCATCTGCTATTTGAACATCCAGTCTTCCAATTTATCAAGGTCCTCTTGCAATTTTTCACAATCCTCTCAGGTTTTAACAACTTTGAATAATTTTGTGTCATCTGAAAAATTGATTAACTCGCTCGTTATTCCATTTCCAGGTCATTTACGAATCTGTTAAAAAGAAGCGGACTTAGCGCAGATCCCTGGGTACTCCACTATTCACTTTTCTCTATTGGGAAAATTGGCCATTTAGCCCTACCCTCTGCTTTATATCTTTTAACAAGTTCCTGATTCACAGTACACTGCCTCCTATCCCATGACTTTTTAATTTTGCCAAAAGTCTCTGATGATGGACCCTGTCAAAGGCTTTCCAAAAATCCAGATACACTATATCAACCGACTCACCTTTGTCTACCTGTTTTATTCACACCTTCAAAAAATATATAACAGATTAGTAAGACAAGACCTTCCTTGGTTGAAGCCATGTTGGCTGTCTCATTAAGCCATGACTATCTGCATGTTCAGTAATTTTGTTCTTTGTAACTAACATCAGGCTTATCGGTCTATAGTTTCCCAGATCACCCCTGGAACCTTTTTTTAAAAATTGGCGTTACATTGGCCACCCTCCAATCTTCAGGTATTACAGATGATTTTAATGATAGTTCACAGAATACTAATAGGAGGTCTGCAATCTCATATTTCAGTTCTTTCAACACCCTTGGATGTATACCATCCGGTCCAGGTGATTTGCTACTCTTCAGGTTTATCAAATAGTTGTAATTCATCTTCCTGGTGTTATTGATATTTCTTTCAATTCTTCTGTGGCATCACCTTTAAATACCATTTCAGTCATGGGTAACATTCCTACATCTTCTTCTTTAAAGACTAATGCAAAGAATTTATTCAGTCTCTCCGCTATGCCCTTGCCCCTCTTAGTGTCCCGTTTACCCCTCTATCATCTAATTGTCCAACTGACTCTCAAACGTTTTCTGCTACGAATGTACTTGAAAAAGTCTTCATTATGCACTTTTACTTCCACAACAAGCTTCTTCTCAAATTCTTTCTTTGCCTGCCTTATCAATGCCTTGCATCTAACTTGACAATGCTTATGGTTGTTTCCAGTTTTCGTCATTTGGCTCCTTTTTCCATTTCCCGAAAGATGTTTTTTTTGGCAGCAGCTTCTTTGACCTCACCTTCAAACCATGCTGGTAATTTTTTGGCCTTCCTTCCACTTTTCTTAAAGCGTGGAATACAGCTGATCTTCCAAGGTAGCATTTTTAAACACCCATGTTGATGTAAATCTTTAACCTCTGCAACTGCTCCTTTTAGTTTTTTCTTAACTATTTTCCTGATTTTAGCATAGTCTCCCTTTTGAAAGTTAAAAGGTAGTACTGTGGATTTCCTTGCTTTCCTCCCTCCATTTATTAAATCAAATGCAATCATTTATTTTTATTTATTTAACATTTCTTATATACCGCCTTTCATGATATCAAGGCGGTTTACATTGACCAAACTGAAATTACATTGAACAGGGCATTATAACTTGGAGATAACTATTTAAAGGGAACATGGGCAATGGAGGGTTAAGTGGCTTGCCCAAGACCACAAGGAGCACCTGTGGGACTAGAAACCCCAGTCCTTCTGGCCCAAAGTTGCTGTCCTCTAGTGGTATTTGAACCCCTGACCTTCTGGCCTGAGGTAACTTGCCCCAACCACTAGGCTACTCCTCCCTTCAATCATGCTATGATCACTATTGCCAAGTGGCCCCAACACCCTTATCTCTTGCACCAGATCTTGTGTTCCACTAAGGACTAGGTCCAAATGACTTCCCCTCTTGTCAGTTCATGAACCAGCTGCTCCAAAAAGCAGTCGTCATTTATTTCATCTAGAAACTTTATTTTCCTAGCATATCCTGCCGCGACACTGACTCAGTCAATACCAGGGTAATTGAAATCACCCATTATTATTACTGTGCTGTAACTTTTGTTAGCTTCCCTGATTTCTTTGAGCATTTCATCATCCATTTGTTCATTCTAGCCAGGCAGTCGATAGTACATTCCCACTGCCATCCCTTTCCTCTTCCCCTTTTTACATGAAATTTCAATCCATAGAGATTCTACAGTGTATTTTGTTTCCTGCAAGACTTTAATCCTTTGTGACTCAATGCCCTCTCTAACAGAGTGCAACCCCTTCATCAATTTGAGCTGCTCTATCATTACGATAGTTTGTACCCATACACCTCTCACGACATCATGTCTGGTCAGCAGATGGATGCTTATGTACCCTTAAGAGAGTCACAAACCACCTTGGTGGTTGCTGATTCTGCAGCTTTGGAGTTTGTAAGTTCCAGTTTCTAGGATATTGTTGCCTCTTTCACTTCCAGAGCTGTGTACTGGCTCTTACATTTGAGGGAAGGTAATGTTGGGATATTGGTTCTGCAGGCTCAGGTGATCTGTGTCCAGCTGTCATCATTCAGTACAATTTCATTTTTCTCTTTGCTGGAGATCTTAGATGCCTCAGGAAGCATTTAATCAATGTAGTTTTCATGGTCATGGATGCTTCTCTGCCTTATCACCTCATCACTCAGTTCCTCCACTAGGAGTAGCCTTGTGGTTAAAGCAGCAGCCTGGTGACCAGAGAGACCAGAGTTTGAATCCCACTGGCACTCCTTGTGGCCTTGGGCAAGTCACTTAACCCTCTATTGCAGAGTCTCCAACTCCAGTCCTGGAGGGTCACAAACTAGTCAGTCAGGATATCCCTAATGAATATGCATGAAATATATGTACGTGCCACCTAGAAAATAGGGGAAAGCCGACAGTCACCCAGGAGTGCATGGTTCGGACAAAGGTATCCTTGAAGGATACTACCAAAAGCAGTGAGGTTCCAAAAGGGAGTATAGTAGCCCAAATGCCCTTGAGTAAGGAGCAGACAGAGCATAAAGATTCCAAATTACCCCTGCCTACCAATAGCCAGATTAATATGAATAAAATAGTCTCTAAAATGCTTGTATGCCAATGCTAGAAGTCTAAACAATAAGATGGGAGAGTTAGAATATATAGCACTAAATGAGAGGTTAGATATGATTGCACTCTCAGAGACATGGTGGAAGGAGGATAACCAGTGGGACACTGTGATACCTGGATACAAACTATATCGTAATGATAGAGCTGATCAAATTGGTGGAGGGGTTGCACTCTATGTTAGAGAGGGCATTGAGTCAGAAAGGATTAAAGTTTTGCAGGGAACAAAATTTGCTGTAGAATCTCTATGGATTGAAATTCCATTTATGAAGGGGAAGGTGATGGCAGTGGGAGTATACTATCGGCCACCTGGCCAGAATGAACAAATGGATGATGAAATGCTCAAAGAAATCAAGGAAGCTAACAAAAGTCACAACAGAGTAGTAATAATGGGTGATTTCAATTACCCCGGTATCGACTGGGTCAGTGTCACAGCAGGACAAGCTAAAGAGATAAAGTTTCTAGATGGAATAAATGACTGCTTCTTGGAGCAGCTGGTTCATGAACCGACCATAGGGGAAGCCATACTGGACCTAGTCCTTAGTGGAACGCCAGATCTGGTGCAAGAAATAAGGGTGTTGGGACCACTTGGCAATAGTGATCATAGTATGATCATGTTTGATTTAATTAGTGGAGGACAGATAGTAAAGGCATCCACAGTACTACCTTTTAACTTTCAAAAGGGAGACTATGATAGGATGAGGAATATAGTTAGGAAAAAACTAAAAAGGAGCGGTTCCAAAGGTTAAAGACTTACAGCAAGCTTGGGTGTTATTTAAAAATACTATCCTCGAAGCCCAGACCAGCTGTATTCCACGCATTAAGAAAAGTGGAAGAAAGTCCAAAAAACTGCCAGCATGGTTTAAAGGCAAGGTCAGAGAGGCTGTTGCTGCCAAAAAAGCAACCTTCAGGAAATGGAAAAAAGAGCCAAACGATGAAAACTGGAAACAGCACAAGCACTGGCAAGTTAAATGCAAAGCATTGATAAGGCAGGCAAAGCGGGAATTTGAGAAGAAACTTGCTACGGAAGCAAAAACACGAAATAAAGACTTTTTCAAGTACATTCGTAGCAAAGGCCTGTGAGAGAGTCAATTGGACCATTAGATGATAGAGGGATAAAAGGGGCAGTAAGAGGAAACAAGGCTATAGCAGAGAGACTGAATGAATTCTTTGCTTCGGTCTTTACTGAGGAAGATGTAGGGATGTTACCCAAGACTGAAGTGGTATTTAAAGGTGATACTGCAGAGGAATTGAGAGAAATATCGCTACACCGGGAAGATATATTACAACTATTTGATAAACTGAATAGTAGCAAATCACCTGGACCGGATGGTATACATCCCAGAGTGTTGAAAGAACTGAAATATGAGATTGCAGACCTGCTATTGGTAATCTGTGAACTTTCATTAAAATCATCTGTAATACCTGAAGATTGGAGGGTCGCCAACGTAACACCAATTTTTAAAAAGGGTTCCAGGGGTGACCCAGGAAATTACAGACCGGTGAGCCTGACGTCAGTACCAGGGAAAATGGTAGAAACCATCATAAAGAACAAAATTACACAGCATGTAGATAGTCATGGCCTAATGGGAGACAGCCAACATGGCTTTAGACAAGGAAGATCTTGTCTTACTAATCTGATATGTTTTTTTGAAGGTGTGCATAAACAGGTAGACAAAGATGAGTCGGTTGATATAGTGTATCTGGACTTTCAGAAAGCTTTTGACAAAGTCCCCCATCAGAGACTTTTGGCGAAGCTAAAAAGTCATGGGATAGGAGGCAGTGTACTATTGTGGATCGGGAACTGGTTAAAAGATAGAAAGCAGAGGGTAGGGCTAAATGACCAATATTCCCAATGGAAAAAGGTGAATAGTGGAGTACCCCACTGGGTCTGCTGCTTTTTGACATATTCATAAATGACCTGGAAAAGGGAATAACTAGTGAGATTATCAAATTTGCAGACGACACAAAACTGTTTAAAGTTCTTAAAACCCAAGAGGATTGTGGAAAACTGCAGGAGGATCTGGATAAATTCGAAGACTGGGCATCCAAATGGCAGATGAAATTTAATGTGGACAAGTGCAAAGTTATGCACCTAGGAAAGAACAACCCACACTATAGTTACACGATGCAAGGCTCCACATTAGAAACCACCACCCAGGAAAAAGATTTAGGAGTCATTGTGGATAACATGTTAAAACCCTCCGCCCAGTGTGCAGCGGCGGCCAAGAAAGCAAATAGAATGCTAGGTATCATAAGGAAAGGGATGGAGAACGAAACAAAGGATATTATAATGCCTCTGTTTCGCTCCATGGTACGACCGCACCTTGAATATTGTGTGCAATTCTGGTCACCGTATCTTAAAAAGGACATAGCGTTATTAGAAAAAGTACAGAGAAGAGCCACCAAATTGGTGAAGGGGATGGAAGGCTACTCCTATGAAGAGAGGCTAAGAAGGTTAGGGCTCTTTAGCCTGGAGAAGAGACGGCTGAGGGGAGATATGATAGAGGTCTATAAATTAATGAATGGAGTGGAACGGATAAACGTGGATCAATTGTTTACGCTATCAGAGTATAGAAAGACTAGGGGACATGTAATGAAGCTACAGGGTAAACTATTTAAGACAAATAAGAGAAAATATTTTTTCACTCAACGTGTAATCAAACTCTGGAATCTGTTACCGGAGGATGTAGTAAGGGCCGTTAGTATAGCTGGGTTTAAAAAAGGTTTGGACAAGTTCCTGGAGGAAAGGTCCATAAACCACTATTAAAAAGGGACCCAGGATATCAATGCTTGACCCAGTACAAGCATTGTGGAACCTGTGTCTTTGGGGATATTGCTAGGTACGTATGACCTAGATTGGCCACTGTTGGAAACAGGATACTGGGCTTGATGGACCTCGGTCTGACCCAGTATGGCATGCCTTATGTTCTTATGCCTGCTCCCATTGTATTCAAATTTATCTCATGCTTATTCATTAGGGATATCTTGAAAATCTGACTAGTTTGCAGCCCTCCAAGACTGAAATTGGAGATCCCTGCTCTATTGTCTCAGACACAAACTTAGATAGTAAGCTCTCTAGGGACAGGGAAATACCTATGTACCTGAATGTAACTTGCCTTGAACTACCAGTGGAAAGGCGTGAGCTAAATAATACATAAATAAGTTAATAATTTAAAAAACAACAATCAAAGAAAACCTCTCTCAGCAGTTAACTATTCTAATTATATAATCCATAAAACATTGAGACACCAAAAACATTAATGTTGCATGCAACAAGGAAAAGATAAAAACTAACTGGTAATAATACCTATTTTCAACTGCATCAAGCAGCCTAGATTAATTTGTCCCAAGAACTTCATGCAAGAAGAGAGTGCCTTAAATTTCCCCTGGAAAACCAGATAATTTCCCTTCACCCAAACTTGCAGAGGAAAGTCATTCCACCATTGCAGACCAACCACAGAGAAAGTTCTGAAGTGTTTTGCCAAACATAATTAATACTATTCAGATCTACCTCTCTAGCTGTTGTAATTTTTCAGTGAACCAATCCACCAGGAAAAAAACAGCACACCTCCTTGGCTCACCAAGCCCCTAAAAGGTGACTGCAATTGTCTAATTTACATTAATATAGGCTGTATTCATCAACATTTGTGATGCATCTGAATTCTTTTTATATATTAAATGACAAAGAGGCTGAAAACAAGAAATGGCGAGAGATTTAATGGAAGACATTTACAATATTGCTATGAAAGGAGAAGTGCTACTGATAGGTGATTTCAATATGCCAGATGTTGATTGAGATCAGGCCCGTACCTAGCCTGATTGAGATATCCCTCCTGTGGTATATATTGTGTCCAACAACTGGTAAGAATATTCATATGGGAGGGGCCATATGGACCTGGTGCTTACAAATGGGGAGAGTGTTTCTGATGTTATATTGGGTGATCATTTTGCATCCAATGATCACCGGATGGTTTAGTTCAGTATTAAGACAAGGGCTGAGACAATTCATTCAAAACTGAGAGTCCTAGACTAGGAAAACTAAGTCTGTCAAGATGGGACAATACCTCAAGGAGCTGGATGGGAATAGCTGGGAGATGTTGAAAAGCAGTGGGCAAAACTGAAATGGGATCTCTTTTCTTTTTTCCATTTTAATAGTCAAAATGTCCACTATACAAATTCAACATTTGTCATACATCCACTTGTACATAGTCCTACTAGTAATAACTTATCCCCCCTATATTGCAAAACCTCCTATGTACTGAATCTTAGTTTGTATGTGAACATCATATTATAACAGCAACCTTTGTTATCCTTTCATGTCCGTAATAATCAGTATATCAATACCCCTCTGTGTTCTGCTTATCATTTCATTGGCTGTATACATGACTCGAAGGCACACACTGCATTGCATACATTTTGAGTTACTGGTCTTAAAGTTCCTCAAAGATTGTACCCTTCATATTTCCCCCTCTCCCATTTAACTTTTTATTAAGAATTTCCATATTACATTCACATAGGTCGCAACCCCCCCTGCCACTTTGTCCCTAACATTTTTTTACAGCCTTCCCCCCCCAGTAGCTATTATAATAATCAACATTGCTTTACATTGACATCTGCCATCTTGCCGAGGTTTCTATACTCCTCCCCTTTTCTCCTCTCTAATATCCCCCTTCACAGGTTAAGCGTTGTCTCATCTGAGCTTTCATGGTTATTTCAGAAAAATTTAACAACTCTCCTTATATATTACAGAAACATGACATCATACTGGTAACAGTTTTTACTCCATACCTTCCCGCTTTAACCTCCCCCTCCCCAATCACACAGCCATCTCCATACCACCTTCCATTGTTCCACGCTCTTCTCTCCTTTCCCTTGCCTCATCTTCGTCAGTTGATGCATCAAACACAATTCTATTGTTCTTCTAATAAAGCCTGCACTCTGTGGTAAAGACGTTCCTGGCAGCATTTTGCTATTTCACAGCGTGCTGCCACAATGCAATGATGTAGTACCCCCTGATCCCTCTCCGATATATTCTCCTCTAACTAACTGATGTAATAAGCAAACTTCAGGCGTCCTCTGCAATCTGTGTCTTATCATCTCATACATGATATCTAACACCCTATCCCAATAAGCTTGGAGCTTTCCACACCTCCACCACATATGTAGCGTATCTCCCCTCTCTTGACATCCCCTCCAGCACAAATCTGATCGCCCCCAACCTGCTCGCTTTTTACGAAGCGGCATCCAATACCACCTGTATAACACTTTATAGGCATTTTCTTTTATCTGAGTAGCAATAGATACGCTTGCCACTGTCTGTATAATCTTATCCCACTCCTCTTCACGCCATTGCACCCCCAGATCTTCTTCCCATTTTTTCATGAACTCTAGTTTGCCCACACCTCCCTCCATTAACCCTTTATATATCTTAGACAGGGCTCCTTTCTGACCTAACTGTCCTGATACCAGGGCCTCAAACCACCCCCTGTTTCCCCACAAATCCTTCCATACCTTTTGCTGATGCAGAAAATGGCAAATCTGAAGATAGCTATAAGAGTAAATTAGACTTATCTGCTAATTGTTGTTCCTTAAGGAACTCTAGTCCAGTCCCGGAGCATAGAGTTGTCAACCTCCACCAGCAGCTTTGGAGACTGAAAGATGTCATCGTTCTGATGTCACTGGTACAAACAGGCAAGATCCGCCCCCTTTCACCAGCACCTATTGACAAAGCAGACTCAGCAGAACAACAAATAAGTAGTTATAGGGAAAATCAATGTATATTAAACTTATAGGCACTGAATAGTGCCGCAGGGAAAAAACTAGAAGTAGTAACTGCAAAAAACAGCAAATAACCGCCTGAAACAAGACGGATCTAGCGCACTCTCGCGCCCACCAGGGCTGCCGCAGCAACCAAAATAGAGGGCCACTGAGACCTAGCTCATCTCATCTCCTCTCAGTGCCTAACCTTACCGAAAACCACAAAAAAGGTCTTAACCCCGGATTTACTCCGTATGTTCTACTCCTTAAAATACTTCAGGCTGAGCGGCACACCAAAAAACTGGGAGGGATCCGGGACTGGACTAGAGTTCCTTAAGGAACAACAATTAGCAGGTAAGTCTAATTTACTCTTCCTTAGCGTCCCTCTAGTCCAGTCCCGGAGCATAGAGGTTGTAACAGAGCAGTGAACATCAACGGGCGGGACCCGCAAGCCCAGCCTGAAGAACCGCTGAACCAAAACGGCTATCCCCCAGCGCCTGAACATCCACACGATAGTGCCTGTCAAAGGAATGCAACGAGGACCAGGTCGCCGCCCTACAAATATCCGCCACCGGCACTAAACTGACTTCTGCCCAAGACGCCGCCTGCGCTCTAGTGGAATGTGCCCGCAGGCCCACCGGAACCTCTTTGCCCTTCAAAAGGTAGGCAGAAGCAATAGCCTCCTTCAGCCATCTAGAAATAGAGGACTTCGCTGCCGCCTCCCCTTTGCGCGGACCTCCAAAGGAGATAAATAACCTGTCGGATTTCCGGAAAGACGCTGTCCTACGGAGATACTTCTTAAGCACCCTGCGCACATCTAAGCGATGCAATCGGCCACCCGACTGCACGTTCTGTTCCGCGGAAAACACCGGCAACGATACTACCTGATTCACATGAAAAGCCGAAATCACTTTTGGCAAGAAGGCTGGAACCGTACGCAACACTACTCTGTCCGCCGAAAAGGACAAATAAGGTTCCTGACAAGATAACGCCTGTAACTCCGAAATCCGTCTGGCGGAGCAAATAGCCACGAGGAATACCATCTTTAGGGTCAAGTCCTTCAGCGTCGCCCTAGCTAAGGGCTCGAACGGTTCTCCAACCAAGGCCGCCAACACCACATTGAGATCCCAGGACGGAACAACCGGCCGCCTCGACGGTCGAAGCAACAACACTGCCCGCAGGAAACGTCGAACATCACTATGGGCCGCTAGCACCTGCCCCTGAACCTTTCCCCGATAACAGGAAAGAGCCGCCAGCTGCACCCGCAAGGAACTGGCCGCGAGACCCTTCTCCACGCCAGCCTGCAAAAAGGACAGGATAGCCGAGACTGAGGACCGTAAGGGATCGAGATTCCGCTCGGAGCACCAATTTTCAAAAACTCGCCATACTCTGATATACGCCAGCGACGTAGAAGGCCTACGCGCCCTAAGGAGGGTAGAGATGACGGTCGCCAAGTACCCTCTGGCCGTCAGCCTAGTCCTTTCAAGAGCCAAGGCCGTAAGCGAGAACCGATCCACCTGAGGCATCCGCAGTGGCCCCTGCACCAACAAGTCCTCCCGAGGCGGCAGCCGCCACGGAACGTCCGCCAACAGACAAATTAAATCGGCATACCACGGTCTTCTTGGCCAATCCGGTGCCACCAGCACCACCAGACCCCTGTGCCTTTCTATGCGCTGAACCACCCTGCCTATAAGCGCCCAGGGCGGAAACACGTAAAGAAGACCCTCCATCGGCCACTGCTGCGCCAAGGCATCCAGGCCTTCCGACATCCACTCTCGTCTTCTGCTGAAGAACCGCTCCACCTTCGCCGACTCCAAGGTGGCCATGAGATCCATCACCGGGAGCCCCCAACGGCTCACCAGCAGCGCGAAAATCCGCGGGTGGAGGGCCCACTCCCCCGGATCCACCCTGAGGCGGCTGAGAAAACCCACCTCGACATTGAGTACGCCGGCGACGTGCTGGGTGGACAGCGCCGATAAGTTTTGTTCCGCCCAGGCCAAGAGGACGCTGGCCTCTTCCTCCAGGGCCACACTGCCCGTGCCGCCCTGTCGATTGATATAAGCCACCGTCGTGGCGTTGTCCGACAGCATGCGAACCGCTTCCCGATGCAACACCACCTGGAACTCCTGCAGCGCCCGATACACCGCTCGCATCTCCAACCTGTTGATGGACCAAAGACTCTCCACCTGCGTCCAAGTCCCCTGAGCAAAGGATCCGTCGTGATGCGCCCCCCAGCCTGCCAGACTCGCATCGGTCGTGAGCAGCCGCCAAGAGGGAGGTTCCAAAGGCACGCCTCTTTCCAGAGTGCCGGGCCGCAACCACCATAAAAGGTCCCGCTGTACCGCTGGCGGACACGGCAGACGCTGCGACAGCGCGTCCCTCTGATGAGACCAATGCCGAAGAAGAGCACTCTGTAATGCCCGCATATGAGCCCGGGCCCACAGCACTACATCTATCGTAGCGGCCATGGTCCCCAGCAGCTGCAAATACTGCCAGGCTGTCGGCGCCCTGCGCTTGAGAAACCGCTGCACCAGGTCCCTCAGCGCCCAAGCTCTCTTGCTGGGAAGAAACACTAGGCCCTGCTGTGTCTCGAAGCGCGCCCCTAAGTACGCTAGAGTCTGGGAAGGGGCTAGCCTGCTCTTCGCCACGTTGACTACCCAACCGAGGCTTTCCAACAAACCGACCACCCAAGCCGTGGCCCTCAAGCTTTCCTCCATGCACCAGTATCCCCTCCTTGCGAAGAGCTGCCGCCACCACCACCATTACTTTGGTGAACGTCCGAGGGGCCGTCGCGAGACCGAAAGGCAACGCCTGGAACTGGAAATGTCCCATCGGAACCGCAAAACGCAGGAAGCGTTGATTCTCCTGCCGGACGGGGATGTGTAGGTACGCCTCCGTAAGATCCAAAGATGTCAGAAATTCGCCGGAGCGAACTGCCGCAATGACGGACCGTAAGGTCTCCATCCGGAAGTGGGATACGCGAAGGCAGCGATTCACCCGCTTGAGGTCCAGAATCGGACGAAAGGTACCCTCTTTTTTGGGAACCACGGAATAAATGGAATATCGACCTGAACTGCACTGCTCGGACGGGACGGGCACCACCGCCCCGAGCTGTAGCAGATGCCGCAGAGTGTCTGCTACCGCTCGGTACCTCGGAGGAGCTCTGCACCGGGAAAGAACAAAGGAATCTAAGACGGGACGCTGGAACTCCAGAGCATAGCCTTCCCGAATGACCTCCAGCACCCACTGGTCTGAGGTAAGCTGGACCCAGGCAGGGTAGAACTCCCGCAACCTTCCTCCGACGGGAATCACCCCCACCGGGGCCCGCCTCATCTCATTGCGGCTTCTTGGCAGCCGAGGCCTGAAAGGAGCCAAAACCCCTGCCTGCCCCTCTGAAACCTGCCCCTCAGAGATTGAGAGAACCGAAACCTATGAGAATCCCTCGGGGGACCCCGGAACCCCGAAGCCCCACGACCTTGCTTCGGCTTATCCTCCGGAAGACGACCCCCCTTGGACTCTCCCAGGTCTTTAACCAACTTCTCCAGATCTTCCCCAAAGAGGAGCTTTCCCCGAAAGGGGAGCTTACTGAGCCGCGCTTTGGAAGACCCATCTGCCGACTAGTTACGGAGCCACAAATACCTGCGAGCCACAACCACCGAGGCCATACTTTTGGCTAGCCCTCGGATAAGATCATAGTGAATATCGGACAAATAAGCCGTGCCCGACTCCAGCCGGGTAACATCCGCAGCCTGTTCCTCCACGAGGGAATCCTGCAGGTGCTGGGACCATCGTAAACAGCCCTTCGACACCCACGCCCCCGCTATCGAGGCCTGTAGAGACAGGGCACACATATCAAAGACCTGCTTCAGCAAGGTATCCAACTTCCGATCTTGACCATCCTTCAATGCCGCAGCGCCTTCCACCGGAATAGTGGTCTTCTTTGTGACCACAGCTACCGCCGCATCCACCCGGGGCAAACGAAAAATCTCCTTATCCTGTTCAGAAAGCGGGTACAAACGGGCTAAAGCCCTGATGCCCCGCAGCGCAGCTTCCAGCAAGTCCCATTCTTCCTGAATCATATTCCGAAAGACTCTATGCAGGGGGAACACCCTCTGAGAAGTTCGTACGGCCTGCAACAGCGGATCCTCCAGCGCCTCTTCCGCCGAGGTGGAACCCGCCGGCATGTTCAAGGTCTTGAGCGTCTCAGCAATTAATGCTGGCAGCTCTTCCCTTCTAAACACGCGGACCACCTGCTCTGTTGCTCCGCGTCCAGCAGTTCTCCTTCCTCTAACTCCTCATCTGAGGCTTCTGCGATCTCTAAATCGTGCGCAAGCCCCTCATCTAACCCAGCCTCTGAGCTTGGACCGACACTCTCTCTACGTCTCTGAGGAGGGGCTATCTCCCCCTCAAGAAGACCCCCCGAACCTGGCCTTTTCCGGTCAGGAGGGCTCTGAGACTGAGCACGAAGCCCAGGCTGGAGCAAGGCAAAGGCCTTCTGCATCAGCGCGAAGTAATCCGCAGGAATCCCAGACACACTGTCCCCCTGGGACCCCTCCCCCGACAAAGGAGCGTACCCAGCTGAGGACGGTCCGGCCACTGGCTCCGGATCCTCCAAGGAGGGAGGACCGGACCCCCTGCCGTCGAAGAAAGCCGCTGTCTGCTCTGCAGCGCCTTCCCCCAAGGACTTTTCCATACCGCCTGCATCCAAGGAACAGGCCTTGCACACTCCAGCTTCTAGAAGCTCACCGCGCCGCACCCCACAGACAAGGCAGCGGGGCTTTGCAGGCATAGTACCTAGCGCTGTAGACCAGAAGCTGACACTAGCAGGAATCTTTACTCTGTTTGTTTGTTTTTTTGTTTTGTTTTTAAAGGTAGTCCACTCAGCTATCCCCACCTAGCTGCCCTGGAGCAATTCAAATAAAAAATGAAGCTTCTAAGCCCTAAAAACAGCAAAGGAAAAACGCGTTGAAAAAACAGCATTCAAAATGGCCGCCGCAACGTTCGCGCCTGCAAAAAACACGCAGTAAGGCTTGCAGCTACTCCCCGGAGCCACAGAAAACCCTGCACAGCCCCAAACAGTGCTCCCCCAGCAAAACCCCGAAATCGGGGGTACTCACCACGATGTCTTAAGAGGCAGGAGGGAAGACAGCGCTAAGTACCTCAGGAGCACAGCCTTTCTCACGGCATCAGCTCCCGGGACTGACTGACACCTCAAGAATCCAGCCTTGCTGCTGCCAGTCGCATCTGCCTACTACCTGCTCCTCACCCTTCTTACTCGGGTTCGGGAGCAGGGAGGCTCTTGCACAGCCCTGTGCTCGTTTTAAGGCTGGGGCACTCTGAAAGCCTGCCAGAGGGAGGGGGGGGGGGGAGGAAGGGAGAGGGAAAGAGACTCTGACCAGAGAGGAGATAAAATGCCCACAGTAGCACAGGGACTCTAGAAAACACCCAACACAAAACAAAAACTCAAAACCCCCAAGGGCTAATTAAAATAATCAAGCTCTGCTTATTTGTTCCTCCTGAGCCCAGTCCCGGGCTCAGAACCTCCAAGCTGCTTGGAGACTGAAAGTACTGGTGAAAGGGGGCGGATCTTGCCTATTTGTACCAGTGACATCAGAACGATGACATCTTTCAGTCTCCAAAGCTGCTGGTGGAGGTTGACAACTCTATGCTCCGGGACTGGACTAGAGGGACGCTAAGGAATAACCATTCTTTGCTAACCCATATAAATCCTTGATACCCTCGAACTCTCCCACCCCTTCTTTAGCCACTATTTGAGAAATATGTGTAAGCCCCAAGTTGGCCCATCTACGCAAGACACCATCATCTGGCCCCTGTCCCTTCTCGAAACAAGCCCTTAATATTAACCCTTGTATTATCTTGTATTAAGTTTTTTCTGTTCTGCTTCCAAATCTTCACGCTATGTGCTATTAGAGGGTTCAATGTGGTCCCTTCCAAAACCTTACTTCCTTTCCATACTATCCTGTCCAACCCCACTCCCTTTACTAAGTCCTCTTCCATTTGTACCCAATTGCTTCTGTTTCTCTCGGTGCCAATCATAAATCGTTTTCAACTGTGCTGCTTCATAGTATTTTCTGAAATTAGGTACCCCAACCCCCCTCCCCCTTTGCTCTCTAGATAACTGACAACGCTACCCTGGGACTCCTCTTTTGCCAAATAAAGTGATTAATAAGTCTCTGCAGCTGTTTGAACTTTCTATGTGGCACCTGTATCGGCAATGTTTGGAATAGGAATCTAGGCAATAACATCAATTATAACAGCTATATGTCCAAACCAGGATATATATCCTTGCCCCCACTCATTCAACCAACTCTCTACTTCCCCAAAGAGCTTAAAATAATTTAAGTCATATAATGATTCCAACCGATTGCTTATAAGGATCCCTAAATATCGAATCGACCCCCGGGCCCACTTAAATGGATATTTCTTTTGCATTAGTTCCTGCTCTTCCTTTTTGATTGACAGATTTAATATTTCAAATTTTACCCAGTTAATGGTAAATCCCGACATTCTGCCATATTCTTCTAATTCCCACATTACAACTGGTAAAGTAAATCCCCAGTCTAGTCACACTCATTATGATATCATCTGCGAATAATGATATTTTATATTCTCTCTTACCTACCACTATCCCCTTCACATCTGCCCGTTCTTGTACCTTTTCCGAACGGTTCCACAGAGATCGCAAACAATAATGATGACAAAGGGCATCCCTGCCTCGTCCCCCTCCCCTGTTATGCTCCATTGACCCAAACGCAAGCTTTTGGGTTGTGGTATATTGCTTGTACCCAATCCTTGAATTCTCCTCCTAGCCCCATTCTGTCCATTAACTGAAACAGAAAAGGCCAAGATACTTGATCAAAGGCCTTTTCCGCGTCTAAGGATAACAATAAAGCCTCCTCCTTACTTTTTTCAATCGCCCAGATTGTATTTAGTGTCTTCCGAATATTATCCGCTACCTGTCTACCTGGAATGAATCCCGCTTGATCTTAGAAACATAGAAATATGACGACAGAAAAAGACCACATGGCCTATCTAGTCTGTCCTTCCATAACAACTACAACAGTCCCCTTTTTACCTTTAGAGATCCTCTGTGTTTGTCCCATGCTTTTTTGAATTCAGTTACTGTCCTCATCTCTACCACCTCCACTGGGAGACTATTCCAGGGATCCTCTACTCTTTCCGTAAAGAAATATTTCCGCATATCACTCCTGAATCTCTCTCCCTTCACCCTCATCCCATGTCCCCTCGTAGCAGAACTTGCTTTCAATTGAAAGAGGCTCTCTCCCTGAACATTTATGCCACGGAGGTATTTAAACATCTCAATCATATCACCTCTATCCCGCCTTTCCTCTAAGGTGTACATATTAAGATCCTTAAGTCTGTCCTCATATGCTTTATAATGAAGACCACTAATCATTTTAGTAGCCACCCTCTGCACCAACTCCATCCTGTTCACATCCTTTTGAAGGTGTGAGGTCTCCAGAATTGGTCGCACCAAAGACTTATACAGAGGCATTATCACCTCCTTTTTTTCTGCTAGCATTCCTCTCCGTATGCACCCAAGCATCCTTCTAGCTTTTGCCGTCACCTTTTCTACATGTTTAGCTACTTTAAGATCATCAGACACAACCACGCCTAGGTCCCACTCTTCTTTAGTGGACAAAAGTACTTCACCCCCTATACTATATTGCTCCTTTGGATTGCTGCAGCCCAAATGCATGACCTTACATTTTTTAACATTAAATCCCAGCTGCCAAATTCTAGACCATTCTTTAGGCTTAGCTAGATCCCTCCTCATATTATCTACACCTTCCTGGGTGTCTACTCTATTGCAGATGTTGGTATCATCCGCAAAGAGGCAAACCTTACCCGACAGCCCTTCCGCTATATCACTAACAAAGATGTTAAAAAGAATCGGACCAAGGACAGATCCCTGGGGCACACCACTGGTAACATCCTTTTCAGAGTGAGCTCCATTTACCTGTACTCTTTGTCGCCTCCCACCCAACCAATTTCTAACCCAAGCAGTAATTTTAGAGTCCATCCCTAGGGTGCTCAGTTTGTTTATAAGTCGCCTGTGAGGAACAGTGTCAAAGGCTTTACTGAAATCTAAATATACCACATCTAGGGCTCTCCCTCGGTCCAACTCCCTGGTCACCCAGTCAAAGAAATCAATCAGATTTGTCTGACAAGACCTGCCTCTGGTGAATCCATGCTGCCTCGGATCCTGTAATCCGGTGGACTCCAGAAACCTCAGTATTTTCTCTTTCAGCAGCGTTTCCAATAAAGCACAGTTACTTACCTGTAACAGGTGATCTCTGGGAACAGCAGGAATTAGTCATCACATATGGGTACGTCGGTACCGACGGAGCCTGCGCGGGAAAGCTCCCCAGCTTTTCAGATTAAAAGCTTTTGGGGCCTCCCACTGCACATGCGCGCTGCCTTCCTGCCTTCCTGACCAGCTCTCGTCAGTTCGAGTTTAAAGCTGAGACAATAGAGAGAGAGGACAGGAAGATAGATAGATAGAGATACAACTCCTAGGGGAGGTGGGTGGGTTGTGATGACTAATTCCTGCTGTTCCCAGAGATCACCTGTTACAGGTAAGTAACTGTGCTATCTCCAGGAACAAGCAGGAATAAGTCATCACTTATGGGACTCCCTAGCTAAGATGCCTGGGAGATCCCCCTCGAAGGGTAAACCATCTTCGCATGGATCTCAGGCATCCATCCAGGGAAGGTGGGCAGGAGTTGTTTAAGTATGGAACAGGTGTTTGAGGACAGCCTGACCAAACAAGGCATCCCGGCGGGAGTCCTTGTCCAAGCAGTAATGGGCTGTGAAGGTATGAACCGAGGCCCAAGTGGCTGCTCGACAGATCTGATCTATGGACACAGAGTGAAGATGAGCCATAGAAGTGGCCATGGCTCTCACATTGTGAGCTGTGACATGGCCCTCCAGAGAAATGTTCTTACTCTAGTAAGCAAAAGAAATACACTGAGCGATCCAATTGGAAAGTGTACGCTTGGTGACTGGAAGTCCCAAATGAGAAGGATCAAAAGCCACGAAAAGTTGGGAAGACTTTCGATGTGGTTGAGTCCTGTTGAGGTAAAAGGCAAGAGCTCTTTTACAATCCAGAGTATGAAGGTTCCTCTCTGCACTGGATGCATGAGGAGCCGGGAAAAAGACAGGTAGATATACCTCTTGATTAAGATGAAAAGGCGAGACCACTTTGGGCATAAAGTGGGGATTCGTCCTAAGGACCACCTTATCATGATGAAACCTAGTATAAGGTGGATGAGCCACTAAAGCCTGCAGTTCACTGATGCGGCGAGCCGAAGTGACTGCAATAAGGAAAACAACCTTTCAGGAAAGAAATTTGAAGGAGGTAGAGTCCAAAGGCTCAAAAGGTGGCTTCATAAGCTGACCTAGAACTAGGTTCAAATCCCATGCTACCGGAGGAGGTCGGATGGGAGGTTTAGTTAGAGTCAGGCCTCTCATGAAACGTGCAACAAGAGGATGAGAGGAGACAGGTTGTCCATTTATAGGTTTTAAGGATGCTGCAATAGCACTCAAATGGACCCTTACTGAATTCGTCTTAAGGCCTGCATTTGAAAGATGCAGGAGATAGTCCAAGAGGGAATTCAAAGGAAGTGCTAGAGGGTCAAGACCCTGCTGAGCACACCAAATGGAAAAACGTTTCCATTTGAAAGCATAAGAACGCCTCGTGGAAGGTTTCCTAGAGGCATGAAGGATATCTGTCACAGGTTGAGAAAGATTAAAGTCTTGAAGACTTAGGCCTTCAGTAACCAAGCTCTGAGATGTAGGGATTTGGGGTTTGGGTGCCACAAAGTCCCCTCCTCCTGAGACAGAAGGTCTGGCGCAGCTCCCAGGTCCAGGGAGGATCCCTGGGAGAGATGCAGAAGCAGAGGGAACCACACCTGGCGTGGCCAGCGGGGAGCTATGAGGATCATAGTCCCGTGATCCCTCTGGAGCTTGAACAGAGTCTTGGATATTAGAGGAATGGGTGGAAAGGCATAGAGGAATTCCTGACCCCAATGCAGGAGGAAGGCATCGTGGGCCTGAGCTCCCTGACACTGAGTTCTGGAACAGAACCGGGGAAGTTTGGCATTCCACGGACTTGCAAAGAGGTCTATGTCCGGGGTCCCCCATTCCTGAAAGATTCTGCGTATCTGGTCCATATGTAGGGACCATTCGTGTGGAAGCAGAACTCGACTGAGTCTGTCTGCATGAGAGTTTTGAACTCCTGGAAGATACACTGCAAGAAGGTGAATTTGATGCTCTCTGGCGAAGGCCCATAATCTGAGAGCTTCGTTGCAAAGCGACAGAGAGCCTGTCTCTCCTTGTTTGTTTATATAGAACATGGCTACCTGATTGTCTGTCTGAACTAGGACAGTCAGGTTGACAAGGAGGGTATAGAAGACCTTGAGGGCAAGGTAAATTGCTCGCAGTTCCAGGAGGTTGATATGAAGGGTGGCCTCCTGTGGAGACCAAGTGCCCTGAGTGGAGAGGTTCTGAAGATGAGCTCCCCACCCTGTCTGGGAGGCATCTGTTGTGAGGGTTGCTTGGGGCAACAAAGGTTGGAAGGGGGCCCCCAACAACAGATTCTTGGTGGATGTCCACCATTGGAGGGACCAAAACAGACGGCTTGAGGTGAGTATTTGGTCGGAGAGCGCTCCAGATGCTTGAGTCCACTGGGTGGCCAAGGTCCATTGAGCTGCTCTCATATGCAGACGAGCGTAGGGCACCACATGTACCGTGGAGGCCATGTGGCCCAGAAGTCGCAGCATTTCCCGGGCTGTCAAATGACTGCTGGACTGAGCTTGGGAGGCCAAACTCAGCAGGCGTTGGGCCCTGACCTGAGGCAGGTAGGCCCTTGCAGTGATAGTGTCTAACTGGGCCCCTATGAACTCGAGAGACTGAGTAGGGATTAGTTGAGACTTGGGAAGGTTTACTACCAGTCCTAGATACTGCAGAAGACGCCTTGTGCGGTCCAGGGAAATTTGGGCCTGGGACTGAGAGGGAGCTCGGATGAGCCAGTCGTCCAGGTATGGGAATATGAAAAGTCCCAGGCCTCTTAGAAAGGCAGCTACGACTGCCATGCATTTGGTGAACACTCTTGGAGCAGAGGCTAGACCGAAGGGGAGTACTCTGTACTGGAAATGTTTTCCCTGAAACAGAAATCGAAGGTATTTTCTGTGGGATGGGTGGATGAGTATGTGTGTATACGCATCCTTTAGGTCTAGAGAACAAAGCCAATCCTGACTCTGAAGGTATGGAAGGAGAATGCCCAGAGAAAGCATTTTGAATTTCTCCTTGAACAGAAATTTGTTCAATTCTCTCATATCCAGAATTGGTCTGAAGCCCTCTGTCTTCTTTGGTATTAGAAAATAAGGGGAGTAGAATCCCGTCCCCTGTTGAAGAAGAGGGACCTCCTCTATTGCCCCCTGGGCAAGGAGGGAGGAGACTTCCTGACCCAAGAGGGCCAGGAGAGATGGGGAGAATTGAACTGCCTCACCATAGTATAAGGAGGAAGATCGGAAAAATGGAGTTTGTAACCCTCTCTGATGATAGAGAGGGTCCATTGCTCTGATGTAATTTGCTCCCATCTGGGAGCAAAGTGAGCTAACCTTCCGGGTATGGTGAGGGGCTCTGGTTGTTCTAGAGCCAGAAAAGTTAAGTTCTCTAGGGGCAAGTCAAAACCCCTGAGGGGGTGGAGCCTGCTGAGGCGTAGCAGACGCCGCAGGCTTTGACCTTGCCTGTTTAGGTTGCTGACGTTTAGCAGCAAAACGAGGCTGAGAGGATTGTTGGCCAGTATTTGTGGAAAATCTGGACTTCTTGTAATAAGGCCTCTTAAAAGATTTCTTCTTGGCAGGAGTGGAGGTAGACTTAGAAAGTCTATCTAAAGTGGCATTTTCTGCATCCATTTGAGTGGCCTTAATTTGCCACTCCTCACCTGTACAGGGCAGATTTCGTAAGCCATCTAGGACCCAAGGTTCTAGATCAGAAGCCTGGAGCCAAGCAAGACGTCGGGCTGCTATAGCAATGCCCGAAGCCCTACCAGCACCCTCAAAGGAATCAAAAGCTGCCCTGTTGGAGAACTTTGAAATATCCAAAAGGTGTTTCACTAAGGAAATGAACTGCTCCCTCTTATCCTCAGGGATAAAGGGGGCAAAATGCCGAACTTTTAGAGCGATTTCACTGAGAAACATGCCCATGTAAAGACTATAGGAATTAATCCTGGCTATAAGCATAGTAGCCTGGAAAATTTTCCTGCCAAAAGAGTCTAGAGTCTTACATTCTCGCCCTGGAGGAGTAGAAGAGTGCCTTTTGGTACTCTTTATCTTCTTCATTGCAGACTTCACCACAATAGAATGGTGAGGCAACTGGGTTTTTTGGAAACCAGGAGAAGGGGGGACACGGTACATGGTGTCCAACCTGCGAGAAGAAGGAGACAATGTTAGAGGAGCCTCCCATAAGTCCATCAAGTGTTCTTGAAGGATTTCATGGATAGGCAGGGTGACTGCCTCTTTAGGAGACTTAGAGTATCCTAAAATATCCAGTTTCTTTGATCTGGGTTCCTTTTCAGAGGATGAAGCAATAGAAAGACCTTTAGCCATTTCTATGATGAAGTCCTGAAAGGACAAATCCTCTGGTGGAGACATTCTCCTGTTAGGAGAAGGCGGCTCCTCAGGAAGATCAAGGGAGAACTCATCAGAATCATCAGAGGAGTTAAAATCCTCTGAAGAAGCAGAGTATCCTCTATGTGCTTCCAACGCACGATACGCATACCGTTCGGTATCGACATCGGGCGTACTGGGTATGGGATCGGTACCGGGCAAAAACCCGGATCCGGCATGCGGAACCGATCTGCGTTTGGAAGACGATGGCCTCGGTTCCGGTATGGAAGCCATTACCGGAACCGGACCCGGTACCGCTGGTTGCGGTACCGAGGGCGTAGCAGCATTAATAAAAGCCAGAATGGCCTGCTGCATGACTTGGACAGTAGTGCCCATAGACGCCACTGCTGCCTGGATGTCGGTACCGGTATGGGCCGGTACCCCAGAGCAGTACAACAGGTGATCTGTCGAGGCCGCGCCATCGATGTCAACCTGTGACCCCATGATTGCTTTGGAGGCCGGAACCTCCCGCCGGGGTTTTTTGGCCTGGGCAGAATCCTCGAACTCAGAATTGAGAGCCTCTCGATCTTTAGAAAGAGATTTGCTTTTAGAGGATTTGCCCACTGGAGTTTTGGTTACCTGAGATCCATCCGGAGAGGAAGACCTGGATGACTGTGATGCTTCTGAAGGAAACAGCACATGGAACTTGTTGGCCCGGTTCTGCAATCCACGTTTCGACATCTGGGAGCAGGATGGGCAGTCCGGTATGGAATGGTCAGGTCCTAAACATTTAAGACACCATTCATGGGTGTCTGTAAGAGGAATGACAGCACTGCACTTGGTACACTTTTTAAAACCAGGAACTGGCTTCTCCATGAGGAGAATTTGTGTAGGCCTGAAGGCCTAACAAAGTACCAAGCTGTGCTGAAGAAAAGAAAAAAATATATATATATTTTTTTTTTTTAAAGAAAGAAAGAGAGACCGGCAGTACCGGTTTTAGAATGGGGAAGGCAGGTACGCGGTCTAAAGAAAACAATAAAATTAACAATTTCTTCAGCGGTGACAGGAACACGACCTGCTGGCTCCGCGGTAAAAAAGAAACTGACGAGAGCTGGTCAGGAAGGCGGGAAGGCAGTGGGAGGCCCCAAAAGCTTTTAATCTGAAAAGCTGGGGAGCTTTCCCGCGCAGGCTCCGTCGGTACCGACGTACCCATATGTGATGACTTATTCCTGCTTGTTCCTGGAGATTTTACTCACCACCGAAGTTAAACTAACCAGCCTGTAGTTTTCAACCACATCCTTACTTCCGCTTTTGTGTAAAGGCACCACATGAGCCTCTCTCCAGTCCTTTGGCACCACTTCCGACTCCAATGAGGCATTGAAAAGGTCAGTCAGTGGAGCTGCTGGAACGTCCCCAAGTTCCCTCAGTATTCTAGCGTGTATCCCATCCAGTCCCACCAATTTCCCTATTACCCTATTTAAACGCAAAGCCAAAATTTTAGCCAATAATTTGGCATCTAGATTCAATAGAGGGAGGCGTGGTCTAGTGGTTAGGACAAGGTACTTCAGGCCTGAGGTTCTAGTCCCACCTGGGGACAGCAATCTCAGGCCGGAGGGACTGAGATTTCTAGTCCTATAGGCACTCCTTGTGGTCTTGGGCAAGCCACTTAACCCTCCATTGCCTATGTTCCCTGTAAGTATTAGCGTATATGTCTCATATCCCCTTGTGTTAAATGTATCCCCCAATTGACCGCTTTGACCCGGTGAAAAGCGGGATATAAATGCAGCTAAATAAATAAATAAATAGTGAAATAGGTCTATACGATGAACATTCTTGCGGATCCTTTCCTGCTTTGTGTATTACTGTAATTCCAGCCCATTCCATCGTGCTAGCCAAGAGACCTCCCTCCCTTGGTAAATTGAAGAGCCGCACTAATGGTTTGCTTAGTACCTCTGCAAACCTTCTAGAAAACCTCACTGTTAGCCCATCTAGTCCCGGTGCCTTATTGCTTTCAAAACTTCCTCCCCTTTTATGGCTCTATTTAACTCTTTTTGATCTTCCTCATCCAATTTTGGTAGCTGTATGGAATCTAAATAGCTTTGTACCCTGTCCAACTCTGGGGGGGGAGGGGGGTTCTCATCGCGTACAGCGATTGGTAGAAGCTCTTAAAAGCCTCCCTAATCTCCCCATCTTTGAAATGGTTTTCCTTCCTGCATCTCTAACTTTCAAAATGTGTGATTGCAACTTCCGTTGTTTCAATTTCTGCGCCATGTATCTCCTAGCTTTATTGCCCACCTCAAAAAATTCCTGTCTCAAAAGCTGCATGTGGTCTCATTCTGCATTGCATTGATTTGCCAACACTTGACCCCTGTATGTTCCTTTTCGGTCCTGTGCATCTAATTCTTCCAATTCCATTAACCTTTCTCTCCATTCACAATATCTCTTTTCTCCCCATTCACAATATCTCTTTTCTCCCTTTTCTTCTTTTTACGTACTCCCCATTTAATCAGCACTCCTCTCACTACCGCCTTGTATCCATCCCAAACTCCCCCCACCCCACCCCACCCCACCTCACCTCCCCGTTGTCGTTCCACATAAAATATTCTCGAGTTTCTCGCTCTATTTCATCTCTAACCTTGACATCTTCTAATAAAGATTCATTCAGCCTCCAAAATTGTAGGCCCTTCTCCTCACCCTCTATGGCCAATCTAATTTCCACTAAAGCGTGGTCTGACCACATTATCAAGTCCATCTCCGCCTCTTTAATTCTTCCCACCATCTCCTTGGTTATCCAAATGGCATCAATTCTAGAATATGATCCATGTACTGGGGAGAAGTATGAAAATTTTATTTTCCTAGGATGCTGGAATCTCCATGCATCGATCAAACAATGCTGTATTACAAAGTGACAATATTTCTTTCTGCTCTCCTGCCCTCTCTTTTCCCCGTTGCATCTCTAGCCGGGTAGCCGGGTTCCAGGTTAAATTGAAATCCCCCCCCCCCCCCCACACACACACACACACACACACAGAGATTAGAATACCTTCTCCTAGCTTCCCCACCTCTTCATTGGGCTTTATCCAGAATTCTCCTTGCATCTCTGTGGGCACATATACATTCATTAGACAGTACCACTCATTCCCAATTTTTAGCCGAATTAGCTCATATCTCCCCGCTTTATCCCTAACTACTTTCTCTAGTTCCATCTTCACGGTTGAGTTTATAAGAATGGCAACACCTCCCTTCTTTTTTTCTATTGTGTTTGATGCAAAGACATAGACCCCATAACCTTTAAGCTTTACCAAATGTTCTGCTGCCCTGGTAAGGTGCGTTTCCTGTATAAATAGCATGCCAAAAGACAGGGGTGGTATTTCTTTATACAGTTTGTCTTTTAAATGGCGAATTAAGCCCTTTTACATTTAATGTTATTATTTTTAACTCTCCTTGATTGTTCGCTACCCCTCTTCTGCTTGCTCCCCTCCTCCCCCCCATCCCCCTCCCTTGTCCCCTACACGGAGATTCGACTTCCATATATCGTAACTGGAAAATAGACCTTAGCCTGCCCTTGTCACCCTATTCCCCCTCCCCCCTTTTTTGTGTGCTTCCCCCACCTCCCCTATATCAGCCTGACCCACCCTTCTCGTCCCACTCATCTTAGATCACCCCCCTCTTCTTGCCCCCACTCTGCTAACCCTTCTAACTCCCCTCTTAACCCAGTTTACCGCAACTCCACTCCCCTCTACCCTCCCCATGTTAAATTCCCAATTATTGTACTCCCCTTAATCCACAACCCTCTACTCCTCTCTTGTCTTCCCTCCTTGCCCCTCCCCTTCCCCCCTCCTCCTCCCCTCGGCCCTTTCCTACCCACAACATCCCATACCAATCTCTTATCAATGTCCCTCATTACAGTTCATATATTGTTTCATCTGGTGCCTGGGACACCGTAGTCTTTCCCCTCAGCCAATGTTCTTCACCTTCTCTTGTATGTGTTGATTGCTGTTGGTCAATCCCGCTACTCTCTGGCCAGTAGTTGGTGCTCTGTGCCATTTCCAATTGTCTGCCTTAATCCCAGATGTCGTTGCTTTCTTGGTTCCTGTTTGGGTGCCCTTGCCGCCTGGCAAATTGGATAGCCCCATATCCCCGAGCACTCCCCAAGCTTCCTCGCAGGTCTTAACCTTTCGCGATATACCATTTGCTGTGATTAGAAGGCCAAATGGATACAGCCACCTGTATCTCGCCTCCTCCCTCCTCAAAAAGGCCGTCACTTCCTTCATCTCTCTCTGATGCTGCAATGTGCCTAAGGAGAGCTCCTGGAACAATTCCACCACATGACCTTCCCATTTAAAATGTCCCACTTTGTGCCGCTTTCAATAGCTGTTCTTTAATTTTAAAAGGATCTCAGACACATCACGATATCTCTTGTTCGATTGTCTCTTATGGGCCCCAATCCCCTATGCACCCTCTCAATTTGCAGGTAGTCCTCTTCCTCTCTCCCTTCAAGGTCTGCTGCTTGCAACAAGGCTTCAAACACCTTTATAATGACATCTTCACAATTTTTATACTTAGGATCCTCTGGCACTCCTCTCACTCTTATATTACTTCTCCTGGACCGGTCTTCCAGGCCCTCCGTCTTTTCTTTTAAATTCTTGAGCTTGCTTTAGCTCCTCCCAACCTTTTTGAAGATCTGCCATGGCCTCTCCCTGTTGTTCCAGCTGATTTTCTGTTTCCTCTATCTGAGAGCCCAGGTCCGCTATGTCCTGTCTAAAAGATTGCAGTGTCCCTTTCAATTCGTTTTTTACTCCACTGATTTCCACTTTTAATTCTTCTTTTAGCTCATTCAACCACATCTTAATCATATCAGCTACTCCTGGGCCCCAGGAACTCTCCATCTCCTCCACCGGCTCTAGCCCTTGCTCAGCTGACGCTTTGCCCTCCTTCTCTCCTTCCTTACCTCCTCTCAATGTGGCATATGCAGATCTGAAGTCCACCATTTTTTTTCTTTGTGGCGGTTCCTCCTTTACTTTTGTCCATCTTGCCTCTTTGCGCTTCTCTTAAACCTTTTGTGCCGTCTGGGTTATACGATCTCCGAATCTGCCACCAACTTTTCCCAGCAGGCTTGTCGTCTATATATTGACCAGCAGAGTACAGTTTTCCCCCTTTCTATTCTTGCAGCTCTGTTATCAGTTGGGGTTTTTTTTGCCTTCTGTTTGGCTGATCCCAGTGTGGGTTTTTTATATTTCTTTATTTGGCTGAAGATTGGTATGTTTCCTTGATAGAAGTACTCCCTTCTTGGTTTAACTTGAAAGGGGATTTTCTTTATTTGTTTGCTGCACAGTTTTCTCCCCCTGCTCTCGCTGTCTGCCCCCTTTCTGCCTCCTCGCTTCTCCAAATCCCCTTTCGCTCACCGGTGTTCCTGTCTGAGTCGCACCCGCCTGTGGCCTCAGTCTTCTGCCGTGCTTGCCCGTGTGATCGCGCGGCTTCTCTGACCCCCGCCTGATCTCCTCTACTTACTCGCCTCACTCTCCTTTTCGGATGGCTCCTCCGCTGCTGCCCCCACGATTTGCCTCTCGCCAACTCTTGGATTTCACCACCTGCTCTCACCGGCCTTCCTTCTGTTCACTAGGGCCCTTCCGTCTGCCTCACTGGACAACCATGCGGTTTCCTGCGCCAGCTCACCTCACCACCGATCAGTCTTTTTTATGGGGTGATCCCTGTCTACACGTCCCCTGTTACAGAGTTGGGGTGTTCTTGGCTTGTTGCCCCTGCATGTTATCACTGCCTCACTTCTTTAGGGGCTTTTTATCTCCAGTGGACTGGCTGTAACGGCGGAGCTCACTTATCGTGCCGTCATTTGGTCCACTGATGTCACAGGAAACCAAAATGGGATATTTTAAAGGACATTTTGTTAGGAAAATTAACACAATGTAAAAGGAAAAAAGGAGGCCATTATGGTTCTCAAAGGTAGTAGATGAAAAGGTGAGGAAAGAAAGGGTAGTCTTCATGAAACGCAAGAGAACACAGAAAAAGAAAGACATGCATCAATATTGGGAAAAGTTAAGAGAGACTAGGAAAGTAAATAGGAAAGTAGAGAAACAAATGGGGGGGGAAAAAAAAACCAAAGCAGCAAAATTAGGACGGGGGGGGGACATTTTTCAGATATGTTAATGAGAGGAGAAAATGCAAAAGAGGTATTGTCAGACTCAAGAGTGCAAGGGAGGAATATGTAGAAACTGATAAATAATTCTACTTTATTCTTATCAGATTCCTTAACATATACTTCTGCTCTGTGTTCACAGATGAAGGACCTCAGAAAACATCCACAAGGAGGCTGTGATGTCAGCATCAAAGATGGCTAAAGCTCCAGCCAGCCCCAACAATAAAAAAGTGTGTGCCCTGGGATGCACAGAAAGCGGTTCAGAAAGGCGCGGTAACAATGGAGATGACTGCAAAAGGAAAAAAAAATCAATTTAAAAGAATTTGCATTCTCGGTGTCAGCCGGGCAGTCTGCACCCTATCCACAGAGCAATAAAATGGCAGTAGCAGGAGCGAAAGCCATGGAAGGCACGGCCTCAGCAAAAGCCTCTGGAGAGCAAGAGTGTGCGTCGCCTGTGACGGTCACAGCTGCTCATTTGGATCAACAAGGTAACTTCCAAGCAGAGATTCGGGCCTGGTTTAAAGATCTAAAAAGTAAAATATTGAAAGTAAGGGCAGATGTGGTTGCCGGCATTGACAGCCTGCGGGCGGAGATAACAGATCTGGGGAGGCGAGTAGAGAAGGTAGAAGAGCAGGCGGAGGAGACAGACTCTGGACAATAAATTGCAGCACCTCCTAGACCAACAGCAGGAGAGTCTAGAAGATAAGTTGGAGGATCTGGAAAACCGGTCTAAGAGGAGTAATATCAGGTTTTGTAGGACTCCTGAAGGGGAGCCTTATGCAGACTGTGCTGCGGTAATGACTAATATCTCAAAAAGTATTTTACAAGCAGCTGGAGTTGAACTGGAAGTGCTAGACTTTTGGACGACCGTGCACACTGTACAGTGAGCATGGCAGGACAGGATAATAACAAACCCTGGGATATTATTACCTGCTTTCATGATTACGGTATGAAGGAGCAGGTGCTGAGCAAGGCCTGATCTGGTGGACCTTTCAAATGAGGGTCTTGTACAGTGAAAATGTACATGATTTGGCCCAAACCACCCTACAGAAGCAACGCTAGATGAAGGATGTCTTAATCAAGCTCCAGAAGGAAGGAGTGAGATATGGATAGACCTTCCCCTTTGACCTTAGCTTCACGTACAAAGGATAGCGGCTGCAAGTGCGCTCATGTGAAGAAGCAGTCAAGGTCCTCACTGAGGCAGGGCTAACTTGACTGGCGATTGACTCGGAGACTGTGGGACCACCTTGAAAGGAGCACCCGAGATGGCAGAGGGTAACCCATGGCTGCTGCAGGTTATACCGCCAATCGGGAAATGCGGAGGCTGAAAGCATAGAAGGCCAACAGACCTAAGGGGCTTTAAAGAGACTCATTTGGAGATTCCAGGACTTTATCTAAGAAATATGTTTGGAGCTAAAAGAGGGTGATACTTAATAGAGGAGCCCTAAAGGAGTGGTTTAAATGAGTACCAAGATCTCCAAGGGGCGGGTGGGGGAGGAGACCAGTGGATAGCTTCTGGGGAGTTGCAAGCTCCCCCCCCCCAGGGCCTTTTCCTTCATTTCACTCCCATGTGTATGTAAATATTATCTGGTTATATCAGTGGCTATGAAACAAAGAGAAAGCGGGTTGTGTAATTAAGGTTACAAGATGGGGGGGGAGTGGGAGGGGAAATACAGATATGGAGAGATATTACTGGTAAGAGGGGAATCGGATGGAGGTTATGAAAGTTGAAAATTTTTGGTTTTTGTTTGTTCAGTCTGAGAAATAAGAGGGAGAAGGGCAATGAAGGGTCTAGGGAACATGATAGGAAACAGGATGGAGTGGAAAATGGGTGAATATAATATGGTATGCATGCAAGGCTAGCCCAGTTATTCGATGATGCTGGCAGCAGCCCAAGCTATCATGGAGGAGGGAGAGAACGCCTAGGTTGTAGTGAGAGGGATTGGGAGGAGGGATGGGGAAGAGGGAGGATTAGATAAAGCAGGGAGGGAATTAGGTTTAGTAAACAGGTGAATTGAAAATCATGACACTCGGTGTTAAGGGGCTTAACTCACCCTTTTAGCACCAGAAATTGTATAAGGAAATGGCGCATCAGAGGGCCTTGCTGTTTCTATTGCAAGAGACCCATTTATTGCGTTCACATGAAGCGTTGGTGGTACTCCGGGGATACGATGTGCGGCTTTTTGCATCAAATACAGTGGAGTGGAAAAAGGGAAGAATGGTAGTATTGATGGACTCTAAACTGAAGGTGGTAATCCATACAGAAATTTGGGACAGAGGGGGAAGATACTGTTGCTGCAGTTGAAGATTGGAAACTGAGTGGTTCTGTACTGTGAACGTGTACATACCCACCGGGGTACAGAAAACGTTTTGGGATACCTTAAGTTGAAAACTTGGCAAAATTGGGAGACAGAACATTGATCTGCAGGGGGGAGGGGGGATTTAAATTTGATGTGGGAACCAGGGAGGGATGTGAAAGGGAAGAGAGCGGGACGGCAAGCTGATAGGGCCAGATACCACCAGTTTGTAAAGCAGCATTGTTTGATACATGCCTGGCGGTATTACTATCCAGAAAAACAACAGTTCTTGTTTTACTCTCCAGTGCATGGTTCCTATTCAAGGACAGATGCTATATGGATAGCAAAGGAAACTATGGGGAGGCTCCAGGGGGCAGAGATGGAACCTATTACATGGACAGACTACACCCAGTAGAAATCAGGCTGTCTGTGATGGGCGAGGAACAAGGACCCCAATTCTGGAAGTTGAATGAATCCTTGTTGGAGGATGAGAGTGCTGTGCTAAATGAGGTGGAGTGAATGATATTGAAATACTTTAGCATGAACGACAATAGAGAGGTAGGATGGGGGTGGTATGGGATGGGTTTAAAGCAGGGAGGTTCTGATCAAAATGGGGAGCGCAAAAGAGGAGAGAACAGGAGGAAAAGGAGACACAGCTCCGCCAGCGCCTACTGCATTTAGAAGAGTTGGTTGCGCGGGACATGGGGGGAGAGAAATATAGAAGACAAATGCTGGCAGTTTGGGCACAATTGAATGCCTTAGAAGCTGATGCTATTCGGTATCGAATGCAACAGCTATGTCAATAATTCTTTGAGAAGGGTAATAAAGCAGGGCGATACATGGCCCAATGCCTAAAACAGAAACTGAGGTCCCATATTATACAGATCAAAGGACCTGGGATGCAGTTTTGCAATCTGAAAGAGAGATTAGAATGGCATTTGCGCCATTTTATCAGACCCTGTACAGCTGCTCTAACCCCTTCAGCAGGCAGTATTTCAAGTTATTTAGACTCAGTACTTTTGAAACATCTGGACTTGGTGGACCAAACACTCAATAGAGATATCGCGATGGAGGAAGTATTACAAGCTATTCAGCAGCTTAAGATGGATAAAGCCCCAGGTCTAGATGGGTTTACAGCCCGTTTCTATAAAAAATTTGGGAGGCTCCAGTGAGTCACTTGGTGAGGTTATATAACCTGCCCAGGGAGGGGAAAGTCTTAGAAGACACAATGGGTTGGGCAGGAATCTCACTGATACCCAAAGTAGGGAAATATACGCAGGCCTGCGCATCTTATCGACCCATTTCCTTGCTCAATTTGGATGTCAAATTGCTGGCCAAAGTTTTGGCTACATGGTTGAATAGGGTAGTGGGTCGGTTGATTCACAAGGATCAGGCCGGTTTCATACCTGGCATACAGGTCTCAGACAATGCCCACAAAATTCTAAATTTGGTATGGACCACTAATCAGAGGAAACAGCCCACCCTATTACTCTCACTAGATGCTGAAAAAGCATTTGATCATGTAGCTTGGAATTTTCAAGTACTAAAGAAAATCCTGGAGAAGGACCATCTGTAACTCCCAAATATAAAAATGGGAATGAAGTAGATACCACACCATTCACAGAAGATGATGTGTTAGAACAACTTGCAAAACTGAAAGTGGACAAGGCCATGAGACCGGATGGGATACATCCCAGGATACTGAAAGAGCTCAGAGAGGTTCTTGCAGGGCCGTTAAAGGATGTTTTCAACAGATCCTTAGAAACAGGAGTAGTTCCTCAGGACTGGAGAAGGGCGGATGTGGTACCTCTTCACAAAAGTGGTGACAGGGAAGAAGTGACAAACTACAGGCCCGTGAGCCTTACTTCAGTGGCAGGAAAAGTAATGGAGACGCTTCTGAAAGAGTGAATAGTGGACTTTCTCAAAACCAACAGGTTGCATGATCTGAGGCAACATGGTTTTACCTAAGGACGATCTTGCCAAACAAATCTGATTGAGTTCTTTGACTGGGTGACCAGAGAACTAGATCATGGGCATGCAATGGACGTCATCTACCTGGACTTCAGCAAAGCCTTTGATACTGTTCCTCATAGGAGGCTTATCAATAAACTCTGTAGTTTGGGGATGGGTCCCAAGGTGGTGAACTGGATCAGAAATTGGTTGACTGACAGACAACAGAAGGTGATGGTAAATGGAGCTCACTCGGATGAAAGGAGGGTGATTAGTGGGGTGCCCCAGGGTTCAGTCCTGGGCCTGGCCCTGTTCAATGTATTTGTGAGTGATATTGCTGAAGGATTGCATGGAAAAGTCTGTCTTTTTGCAGATGACACGAAAATTTGCAAGAGTGGACTCCGCTGAAGGAGTGGATAACATGAGGAAAGATCTACAAAAGCTGGAAGAATTGTCTAATGCTTGGCAGTTAAGATTTAATGCGAAGAAGTGCAGTGTCATGCACTTGGGAAGCAGAAATCCAGGGGAAATGTACACGATAGGGGGCAAGAGGTTGGTGTGCACAGACCAGGAGAAGGACCTGGGTGTGATTATTTCTGAGGATCTCAAGGTGGAAAAACAGTGCGACAAGGCAGTGGCAAAAGCCAGGAGATGTTGGGCTGCATACAAAGAGGAATTACCAGCAGAAAGGAAGAGGTACCAATGCCACTGTATAAGTCACTGGTGAGGCCTCACTTGGAATACTGTGTTCAGTTTTGGAGACCATATCTTGCAAAGGATATAAAAAGATGAAACTGTTCAGAGGAAGGCAACCAAAATGATTTGGAGCCTGCGTCAGAAGCTTTATGAGAAGAGGCTTGAAGACCTAAATATGTACAGTACATTCTGGAGGAGATGAGGGACAGGGGAGATATGAATCAGACTTTTAAATACTTAAAGAGAAATAATGAGCAAACAAACCTCTTCCAAAGACAGGGAAGCTGTAAAATTAGAGGGCATAACATGAAGCTGCAAGGGGGTAAATTGAAAGGCAATGTCAGGAAATACTTTTTCACTGAAAGGATGGTGGATGCTTGGAGTGTCCTCCCAATGGAAGTGGTGGGGGCAAATACAGTGACAGAATTCAAAATGGCATGGGACAGACACAATGGATCCTTTTACAGCAAAAGGATAAAATCAAAATAAACTTAACTATCTAATTTCTCAACATACAGGGGTGTCCTACACGGAGCAGTGGATTCACCCCTAAAACAAAGACATGGGGAGGGGTGGCCTGCACCGAGCGGCAGGTGCACCTACTCTTGCCATCTTACTGGGCAGACTAGATGGACCATACTGATCTTTATCTGCCGTCATTTACTATGCTACTAAGTACTAGAAAAGAAGGGGCTGGGTGAAGTTGGGTGTGTGTCCTGTATCGGAACATGAAGACATGTATCTGGGTCAATGGAGGATATTCATCTTTCTTTCCTCAGGGGTGGGGAACACGTCAGGGTTGCCCCCCTTACCCCATTTGTTTGCCTTATCAGTGGAGCCCTTTGCTGCACGGATTAAGATGAGCACAGATTTGCGGAGAATAGAAGTGGGACGGAAAGACAATCGGATAATGCTCTTTGCAGATGATATTATTCTGGAGATCATTCGCCCACATATCTCCTTACCACTACTTATGAGGGAAACTGGGGAGTATGGGAGGTTAGCTGGGTTCATCAATTGTGTTAAATCCGAAATACTGAATTTGGCAATCTCTGCTGAGCTCCAAGAATCCCTGCAAAAGAAATTCCCTTTTTGCTGGGCCAAGCGATCTATCCGATGTTTGGGGATACAAACTGGGAACCAGTTAAGGAATTCATTTGAATTAAATTATAGGAAATTATTGGGTGAAGTGGAGGGTATGCTTAGTGAATGGGGCCAGGGATATATTTCTTGGTTCAGTCAAATTGAGGCGATAAAGATGTTGTTGTTCCCAAATTTTTTTATTTCTCTTTCAAGCTCTACCAATAACAGTGCCCAAAAAGACTAAAGCTGCTGCAGAGGAAGGTAGAGCGATTTATCTGGCAGAATTGAGCTCCTAGGGTGACAGTGAAGATTTTACAGAGAACACAGATGGAGGGGGGTTTGGGGGTCCCTAATTTTAGGAAATATTGTGTAGCTGCACAGCTCAGGGCTCTCTATTCATGACACAGGGAGCAACAGAAAAAGTGGTACAAATGGAAGAAGCTTCTCTGCCGTTAGTAGCTCTAGAGCATCTGGTGTGGAGAGAGGAAAGGGCACAAAGTACAAACTCCTTCATGGTACATATAGTGTCCATATAGCAGCAGTATCGTTGGGAACTATTGGAGGATAAGCAGTACTCACAGGGGATGTCCCTTACAGCATGCTTTGGAGAGAGACAAGGACCAGAAATTGCAGTACTATGCTGGTCGGCAAAACTGTCCAAAAAAGAAGAGCCAGACTTAAGGGTGATTGTTTCTGATGTTCTTAAGGTGGCTAAACAGACAGGACACACATTAGAAGGACCCCATAGTTCAGACAATACTTAAAATCATCAATCCAATCTGTCAGAGAGCATAAATAACCTTAAGAAACATTTTTTGATTTAGCCTCAGAATATTGGGCAAAGCCTCTCACCTGAGACTCACCATCTCAATTGTTTCAGTCTTCTAATGTCCATCACTTTCAAGCATCGGTTCATATTTTTCAAATTTTAAATAGATAAAATAGGTCAATAATAGTCTCTTCAATGACAATAACTTATCTTCTTAACATAAAGATATTGGTCTTTATCTGCCATCATTTATCTATGCTCATAGGCAACCAAGTGGACTTGTCTTCAAACGCTCATGCCTCAATAAATTGGTTGATCTATAAATGGTGCTACCAGCCTCTGCCAATAGTGCTGCTCCAAACTAACAGCTACCCCTCTGTATATTTCTCAAGCAACCCTTGTTAGTAACAGGAGGCTGATTCAAATTACTTTGGTGCCACACAAATGGTCATAAAAAGTGCTATATTCATAGTGAAAGACTGGTTTGGACAATTGGTTTGGATCTTCAAGCAGGGAGGGACCAACAACACAGAATGTCACCAACACAGTTCAAGCTGGGCCCCGAACATGGCTGACAGCAATGATGTCAGCAGATCAGCCTCTTGACAGCTGCTCAGGCATACTAGTTAAATAATGCTGTTTATAATTACAGCAAATATTTAACTTTCCAACAAACATCCTCTTACTCTTTTGGAATCAACATCAGCAGTAAATACAATGCTTTTCCAGTTAATAAGGCCCCCAGAGAAAACAGCAGACAGTCACCTCTTTTAATCTACATAGTTATGAAACGCTGTCAATTATTCATGACATCCTTACTACTGGGAGTGGTGATGGGGGGGGAGAAGGGAGAATGACAGCTGCCTCTGTTGGAGAACTGATCCTATCCCTTTTATCAAGCATTCTCATCTTTAGCGGGGATACAACCATACGACCCAATACTTGACATGGCATGCAAAATTTGATTTTAAACCACGCATCTTCTATCTTAGAAAAATAAAACAATCAAAAAGTTTCAAAAAGCATCTTATGAGCAAGAGCCCAATTATGATTCATCTTGAAGTCCCAAGAGATGTAAAATCTTACAAAAAAAAAAAAGCCACAGCTCTGATATAGCAGTTACCTAGCAGCACATCCTAGCAACCCAGCAGTTCTGATTAATCCCAGAGCAAGAGCAATAACATGCCAGCTAAAAAACACTGTTCCAAAAATGACTTCAAAAGATATTTTAATCAATAAATCCTTCTTGTTTGGGTTTTTTATCTTACCTACCAACAAAATAACCCATGATCAATTTCTTCACTATAACCCTTTCAAAAAATTATGTACCTGTTTAAACTAAATATTTAAATTATACCAAATCCAGAATTACTGTAGTGCATTTTGGGGGGGAAGTATTAAATACAATTTCTTTGGGTGCAAAACAGGCACCTGCTGACTTATAATGGTTTGCAGTTCTCCAAGGATCAAGTTATACAGCAACAAAACTTTGCAGTATAGGCAGGCCAGTTCTTAAAAGAAAGTAGAAGGGGCATTATCCAAATTAGCAACTTTTCAACAAAGTAATTTCTCCTGTTGTGGTATTATGAATTTACAAGGAAAGCTGAAAAATCAGGAAGGGAAATGTTGTTACCCCAACATGTCCCTTCCATTCCCCCCTCCCCCCAAAAGAAAACATTGTTAGATCTCTGAGAATGTCGTCTCTCCAAGCAAATTTAGAGCCTGTTTCAATCTTTCACTTTTCAGTTTAAAGAAGTCATTGGCTGGACATAGAACCCTTACCGAAAGGCCACTGCAGAATTTTGAAGGGCAGAGCCAGAAAGTGCACTGGCAGGCTGGTGAACAAGTGGCAGTGAGACATCACTGTCAATTACCACTCCAGACACACATGAAAGGGTTACAGACTGCTGCATGGAGCACAGACCCAATTCCAGTTGTACGCAGCTGTTTGGTTTGTCAATTTCACTATGGCTAAAATGTACTGTTTCAGCACTAGAAGTCAATCCCACAGACATTCATTTTAAAAGGTTTAGTCATGATTTGGACATCTGAAGACGTGCACATGGATGTCAAAATCACAAACACGTCTTTGTAGGCATTCCACAAATGACATTCACAGACGTCTCCGGTGCAAGGACGTCCAAGTAGGCACAGGGGTGTGGCACAGGCATTCTGGAGAGCAGCAATGGACTTACACATCGTCATTCAATCTCAGAAACATCCACATTCATACCTGCTTCAGGCACAAATAGGCATCAGGAAAGTGTTTTTTTTCCACTTTAAAACATCCAGTGTAGAGAAGATGGAGAATTAAAAGACTAGCCTTAGATTACAAAAGCCCACACTGGGATTTGAACCCTGGTCACTCTGCTCATAAGTCACTACTCTAAACATTATGCTGTTAGATGTCTTGGTTATGAAATGCTATACTGGGGACAATATCTATATAGACATTTGATGTAAGTGCATATCACCGCTTTGACCCGGTGAAAAGCGGGATATAAATACAGCTAAATAAATAAATAAAATATCAGGCACATCCAGATTTCTGAAATCGTACCTGAACTTGCACGTGCCTGCTTTCTTTCCCTAGATATTCTGGCTTTGACGTCCCATATTGCACTTGGACATCCCACTGTGAAATGTGCCTCTCTGCTTCTAAGTAAAATGCAATGCCACATCAAAACTCACCTTAAAGGCAAGATATCATTAATTTTTGTTTTGGGGAGTTCATTCTCTTATACAAGTTCCATCTGGAAATTAGGCTCTAATAATGATCAGAAATCAATACAATTAGGGGAGGCAAACAATATATTAAACATTTGCTCATAAGATAAGACTTCAAAACAGCAGGGCAACTTGATTGTTCTAGAGAATTCCTTTGGCAGTTCTAATTTTTCTCTCGCTCCTGAGATGACACTAGTATTGAAAGATTTTTGAAAGCTCCTCCCATCAACAGAGTAGGGCTCATGGAAGGACATTTTTATAGCACAATTGTAATGTACAAAATACATACTTATTAAAAAAAAAAACATGCAACTAAAATAGTTTTAGGGGTAAAAATAAAAAACCTAGGAGTAAAAAACAATGGGATATAATGGAATCAAGAAACAGGCAAGCTGATGATACAAAGATTTAGTTACTACTGCTTTAATGAGACTACCACTCTTGGAATACGTGTGCTAAGCATATTTCCCATGATGCCAAATGGTGACACCCTTTAGTTCATCAAGCCCTCCACCGGCAAATCGCACATATTATCTAGTCCAAGACGTCAGAAGGTACAAGAGCAACAAGATAGAACAGGACTGAAACTATACTGCCTGCTTTCTTGCACATCTAGGAAGAGAAAAAGGATGAATTAGGGTCTTATTCTTTAAACACTCTTATCCATTAGCACAGAATGAGAAAGCCTTAAGAAAAAAAATAGAGTATTTTGGTTTTGTCAGTTAGACAAGCATACATGTACACTGTTCTGTCATCTTTCTTTTTCCCAGACTGCAGGTATTGTCTTGTTATTTATTCTTCAGAGTACCACTACACCGACATGTTTTTCTAACCTTTGTCATTCAGTGAACAATGAATGCGCTAAGCCACATTTGTGTATTATTTTTAACCTCAAAATATGACACATTCTAAATCTTTTAAGGAAATATGAATCAAAGGGAGGACCTTATAGAACCACAGGCTAGTATAGTACACAAAATGTATCCATTCATGCAGAATTTATCACCAAATTACATTTTCACCAGAGTCCTCATTTTAAGTCTTGCCACTGAAAATGTTTTAAATCAAGTAAATATATAAAACTTACCTTAAATCTTTCAGACACCCCTTCAGTGACGCTGATGGTAAATTCAGCTATATTGGGTGTGCGAAATTTCCCTTTCTTGTGATCACGTTCATACTCTGTTTTAGTTTTGACCACAACCTTGCAAAAAGTATCAAAAGAATGTGCATAAGTAACTGTCAAAGGATGTCTCAAAATGCCCTATATGCATTGGGGGGGGGGGGGGGTTGTACTAACTTTGTCCTGCTTTTTAAACCGCTTTGATTGGAATAAAAATAAATAAATCCCAGTAAAAAAAAACATTGGATTTTGGTTCATCACATTCAGAGGTGTGCAAAACAGGACAAAGGACTCAAGCTCAGCAAGGCAGAAACAAACATCTTTTGAGTCGGCCCAAATATCATTTTTGTAGTATGTCAAAATAAACCACGATGGATTTAACACTGACAGATATTCAGCCATTTATATGGTTCAGGAAGCCTGCAGAGTGGAGGCCATTCTGTTTTGCTTAGGTATCTCAAGACTTTCAATCTAAAGCAGAAAGAAAACCTGGCTCCGCAAAATCATAATTCTGTGTGTGTGTGTGTCTCTATCTTTGGAAAACAAAAGGCACCAGAGCCAGAAACTGGTCAGTTTTTAAATTGCTGATATGGTCAAAATACTACTACTGTAATATTATTCACTTAAGTTCATCTTTCATATGCTTCTTCTCTTGTTGTAAACAAATCTGCTAAGAAGTTCAATCTCTATTCCAATAAGTCACAAACCAGTAGTTCCAAAAAAAGACAAGGATTATTTTCTCCTCCCCCCCCCCCAGCAATCTACACCTCCCTGTCCTGCAGTAATCCTTCTCCCCTTATGCCAGTTTTTTTCTACCAGCTAATTAGCCTGAATTCCCATTGTTTAAACCGTTCCATGAAAGGCGTTATCTTGCATTGGGCATCTACATATATACAATATTCTGCTGCACATAAATCAAACTGAAAATAGACTTAAGGAAAAAAAGCCAATCTACACACGTTCACTGCACCGAAACCTATATTTACCTCAGACCACACTGGTCCTAACATTAACACAGAATGGGCAAAAACGTTTATTGAATAAGGCCAAGGCCACAGAAGACAAATATTTTTCAACGAGGCCCAATTTATCTGCATACTGGAAAACATTAAATATTTCTACATAGCATTATTTTGTTCATTATATATATGTTCACTTGTCTATATTTTGCCCTAGGATGAAGGAATGAGCTACATGCTATCCATTTTTCTAGCCCTCTTCCAAATGTTTTGGGGTCTTTTTATGCTCTTGTTTACTCAATGCAGGTAAGAAATGCAGTACTTCCTCTTTATTCTGTATTTCAAGACGAGGTGGGGAAGTAGCTCGAGCGCTTGCATTGGGGACCAACAGCTTCTTTTTCTAGACGGCCAGGGGCTAAGGTTTTGCAAGCTCCCGAGGGGGAGGGAGTTAACTCGGAAAGCTTAACAGCATTCCCTACAGACGAATATTTTACCTTATCCGCAGGCGGGAACTGCAACTGATTTACATCCAGGGGGGTCATCAAAGGGATGGTATCAAATCCATCTTCACAGCCGGGAGGCTTATTGCCCTTCTCACTAAAATTGTTCCCCAGCTTCACCATCCTTTCCGAACAAAAAAAATACCTAGAATGATAAAATAGATATACGGTATATATACTAGATAGCATTAGCCTTGCCCAAATTCATTTTCGCTGCCACCCATGCACGTGTTCCCAACCCGAGGCTCGAGCGTTTATGCGAGCTTATTCTCCCCGCCCCAGTCCTGCACCTTGCGGGATTTTGCAACATAGGTACCACAATGGGGTTACAATGCGCAACTCGATACAATGAGCGCGCACACACTGCCAGCAGAAGAAATCGAGGGCAGGGCAGTGCGCGCAGATCCCAGCACTTCAGATACCGAGCCGCCTAAGTCCGGCTTCCCACCCCTCACCTGCAGGCGCTGCGGCACTCACCAGACAGATGGGGGAGAAGAGTGATGGGGGGACGCGAAGCTGCCCTGTCGCTGGGTAAGATGGCGGAGAGGGGATGCTTGAGGCGAGAGGGCTTTTGTGTCACGGCTCCCAGGCTCTGCTCGCTTCTCTTTCTCTCCCCGTCTCCTGCTCTCCTCCGGCCGTGACGCAGCTGCGCTGGGAGGTTTCCCGCCGCCTGCGCCCGAGAAGCAGCAACAGTAACGGGAGGAGGCGGCGCAGGCACTATAGCAGCAGAGCAGTAGCAGCCAGAGGCGTAAATGAGTCCCCAGGGTCTCTGTGCACACTCAGCACTGCCGCCTCATGCTACTGCTGCTGCTCTTCCTTCTTCCGTTTCTCCTCTCCTCTAATTGCCTTGTGTACCCGCTCCTTTGTTCTGCTCGTCTCTAACGCCCCTTCTTTCCCCGCCCGTTTCTACACAGGGATGTCAGTGAAATGTCTCTTACAGACTAAAACCCCTCTCCCAGCATAAATTCTTGGATATACTTTATCTATCTTTTTGTGTAACTCCATTTCAGAACTTGTTCCCTGCCTGTCTCCCAAATAATAATGATCAACAAGTAGTAACGGTGCCAGAGATCAGGGCCACACCAAGCTATAACTGTCGCCCCCGTCCTCTCCCCCCTGAGTACAGCTGCGTGGCGACTGGCGAGGCAGGCTAGCTGGCTGGCTTCCCCCTCTCCTGGCGTGATTCACCTCAGCAGGATTCCACAAATCCCAGGCGCCAGGTTGCCATGGTGCCTACAAATGCACCCTGGTGCCTGGGATTTCAAGGCCCTGAATGTTTCTTTATTTGAGTGGAGGAGCAGCCTAGTGGTTAGAGCAACTGCCTAGTACCCAGAAAATCAAGGGTTCAATTCCCACTTGCACTCCTTGTGACTTTGGGCAAGTCACTTTACCCTCCATTGCCTCAGAAGAAAAGGCTGGCAATCTACTTCCAGTGACACATTGCCAAGAAAACCCAGAGGTAGCTGGGTTGCTATGAGTCAACAATGACTTGATGGCACTAAAAAAAAAAAAATGTTTCTTTTATGTCCCAGGTTCCACTGCTGCCTCACTTCATCGCAATCGGCTCTCTGTAAGGAGCTTGAGCTGCCGGACTTAAAACAGAAAGATTAGCAGGCGCACTGCACTGCACTGCACTACTCAAGCTCCTTCTGGAGACCCAAACACAGCTTTTTCGGCCGCAGTAATACAACAGGAAATGTATTGTCAGAGACACCGTGTGATGACTAGGGAGGGAGCCAATGAGACCTAGAGAAACACTGATTGATGCCTGGGAAGATGGGCTATGCTATGAGAGAAAGGGGCAGATAGATCATAAGAAATGCCATACTGGGTCAGACCAAGGTCCATCAAGCCCCAGTATCCTGTTTCTAACAGTGGCCAATCCAGATCGCAAGTACCTAGCAGTTTCTCAAAAAGACAGACATAAGAACATAAGATATGCCATACTGGGTCAGACCAAGGTCCATCAAGACCAGTATCCTGTTTCCAACAGTGGCCAATCTAGGTCATACGTACCTAGCAGTTTCCCCAAAAGACACAGGTTCCACAATGCTTGTATTGGGTCAAGCATTGATATCTTGGGTCCCTTTTTAATAATGGTTTATGGACCTTTCCTCCAGGAACTTGTCCCAACCTTTTTTAAACCCAGCTACACTAACAGCTTTAACTACATCCTCCGGTAACAAATTCCAGAGTTTGATTACACATCAAGTGAAAAAATATTTTCTCTTATTTGTCTTAAATAGTTTACCCTGTAGCTTCATTACATGTCCCCTAGTCTTTCTATATTCTGATAGCGTAAACAATTGATCTATGTTTACCTGTTCCACTCCATTCATTCATTTATAGACCTCTATCATATCTCCCCTCAGCTGTCTCTTTTCCAGGTTGAAGAGCCCTAACCATTGTAGCCTCTCTTCATAGGAGTAGCCTTCCATCCCCTTTACCATTTTGGTGGCTCTTCTCTGTACCTTTTCTAATAATGCTATAACCTTTTTAAGATACGGCAACCAGAATTGCACACAATATTCAAGGTGCGGTCGTACCATGGAACGATACAGAGGCATTATAATATCCTTTGTTTTATTTTCCATTCCTTTCCTTATGATACCTAGCATTCTATTTACTTTCTTGGCTGCCGCTGCACACTGGGCGGAGGGTTTTAACATGTTATCCACGATGACGCCTAAATCTTTTTCCTGGTGGTGGTTCCCAATGTGGAACCTTGCATCGTGTAACCATAGTGTGGGTTGTTCTTTCCTAGGTGCATAACTTTGCACTTGTCCACATTAAATTTCACCTGCCATTTGGATGCCCAGTCTTCCAATTTATCCAGATCCTCCTGCAGTTTTCCGCAATCCCCTTGGGTTTTAACAACTTTAAACAGTTTTGTGTCTTGTGTCATCTGCAAATTTGATAACCTCACTAGTTATTCCCTTTTCCTGGTCATTTATGAATATGTCAAAAAGCAGATTCCACAATGCTTGCATTGGAGCAAGTAGTGGATTTTCCTGATTCTATTTAATAATGGTTTATGGACCTTTCCTCCAGGAACTTGTCCAAATCTTTTTTAAACCCAGCTACACTAACACCTTTTACTATGTCCTCCGAAAATGAATTCCCGAGTTTGATTATGCGTTGTTTTGAGAAAAAATATTTTCTCTTATTAGTCTTAAATGGGTTACACTGTCATTCTACTTTTTGATGGCGTAGTAGACAATCGATCTACAATTACCAGTTCCACCCATTCATTAATTTATAGATCTCAATCGATCTACAATTACCAGTTCCACCCATTCATTAATTTATAGATCTCTATCATATCTCCACTCGGTTGGCTCTTTTCCAGGTTGAAGAGCCCTAACCTTTTAAGCCTCTCCTCATAGAGGGTATTCTTCCATCCTCTTTTCTAATTCCGCTTTATCCTTTTTTAAGATACGGCAACCAGAATTGCACACAATATTCAAGGTGCAGTCACACCATAGACTGATACAGAGGCATTATAATATCCTTTGTTTTATTCTCCACTCCTTTCAGGGGCGGCTCAAGGCAATCTGCTGCCTGAGATGAGGGATAAGATGGCGTGCCCCGCCCCCCCCTTTAGTGTGTGTGTGGGGGCACTTTCTCAAAACTCTAGTCAGGGAATGAACCAAACCAAAAAGCTGATTAAATAATATGGAGGAAATGCAAGATGTTTGCACACCAAGGAACTAAAAGAATGAGCAAGAACCACAGCACACTTTATAAAACTAAATTATAACTCATTTTTATTTTGTTATAAACTGCATTATGGTTCTTGCTTTTTCTTTTTGAACATATAATTTGCATCCACCGAACCCCCTCCCTCAACAGTGGGTACAGAGCAGAACTAGAACATGCACCCACAGGGGGTCCTCAATTTGCATAAATATCAGCATAATGTTAACATGCCTCTTAATGAATGTCTGGATAAAGAAAGACTACTAGATTTCTACATTACTATACTCCAGTGCCAACTGCCAGGCACATTAGGAAGTACTACAAACACTGCCCATTTAGAACCCATAGCAAACCCACCATATCATAACAGCACTACCAGGACTCACAAAGCACCAAATCGTACCTATTAAAAAGGCAACACTGCAAATATTAAATCAGTACTTCTAAGAGAACACCAATACATTTCCTACTGGCGAAAGAGAACAAGTGGCACTGTCAAACAGAAACTACAAGAATAGAATACCTCAGCTCGGTTACACATACAGAACATAGACCATCACCAAACAGAGAACAAGGAATCACAATTTAGAAATCGGAAGACAATAATTAAATTGGGAACCCCTAAAGCCAAACTTGGAATGTACAACAACACTATAAATTAATTTCCTTTTGTACTAAACAAAAATGCAAAGATGTTAGTGATACACATTTCGCAGAGCTGACATATTCCAGTTAATAAATTCAAAATAAAAAAGTATTTTTCTACCTTTTGTTGTTTGGGCATTTTATTTTTCAATTGCAATTGCTCCAGTCATTTTCTTCTGGTTTCTTCTGTCTTCTGCTAATTCTCCATTGTCTGCTGTCCATTTTTCTTTTCTTCTACATTTTTTTTCATTCTATCTTCTACATCTGCTTTAACATATTGATCTTTCCCCTTTTATTTATTTTATTTATTTTATTTAGTATACATTTGTATACCGCTACTTCCAGTGATCAGCAGCGGTTTGATTACAGATTGGAAATTGTCAAATCATGACAGGAAATTTTTGAGGTATAAACACATTGATTAGACAGGAAAGCACAGCACACAGCAAACTATTTTACAGGGAACATGGGCTATGGAGGGTTAAGTGGCTTGCCCAAGACCACAAGGAGCACCTGTGGGACTAGAAACCCTAGTCCTTCTGGCCCAAGATTGCTGTCCTCTAGTGGGATTTGAACCCCCGACCTTCCGGCCTGAAGTACCTTGCCCCAACCACTAGGCCACTCCTCCACTCCACTTTTGCTCTTTCCCCAATTTCTTTTTTATTCCTTTATCATCCACTCAAATTTCACCCTTCCATCCTCAATCCCCACTTACTCTGCCAATACCCAGCAACTCATAGATTTTCCTTCCCTCCCACACAAAATATCTTTTCCCCCTCCATCCTCCTCCCTCGGCCCCATCCCCTTCGTCCTCCCCCAAAATCAGCTCCCTTCTAGTTCCAGCCCCACTCAGCATCCGCTCCCTTCTAATTGCATTCTCCCCCTCCCCCCATCAGCCCATTTGTAATCGTAGCCCCCCATCAGCCATTTCCAATACTAGCCCCCCCATAAACCAATTCCAATCCTATTCCAGTGAGCTGATGGGGCGCTTGGATTGGAAATTGGGCCGAGTGTGGGGGAGCTTCAGCCTATTTCCAGTCCAAGCTCCCCCACACTCAGTCCATTTCCAGTCTGAGCCCCCCATCAGCTCATTTCCAGTCCTATTCCAGCCTCCATCAGCTCATTTTCAGTCCTAGCCCCCCATCAACTAATTTCCAGTCCAAGCTGCCCCTATCAGCCCATTTGCAAACCTAGCCCCCATCAGCCATTTCTAAAACTAGCTACCCCCCCCCCCCCCACATCGGACATTTCCAATCCTATTCCAGAACCACATCAGTGCATTTCCAATCCCACCCCCCAAAAGCCCATTTCCAGTCCTAGTCCTCCCAATCAGCTCATTTGCAGTCCTAGCTACCCCTCCCCCCACACTCAGCCCATTTCCATTCCTTTCCACCCCCCCCCACTCCTTCCATTTCCAATCCTAGCCACCCCCCCCCCCCAGCCCATTTCTAATTTTAGGCCCCTCCACTCAGCCCATTTGGAATCTTAGCCCCCTGCCCCGACTCAGCCCATTTCAAGCCCAAGCCCCTCCCCTCCCCGAAGAGTCCCGCAGCAGACTTTAGAGGGCTCACCTCCTTTAGCAGCTCGCGGCTCAGCAACAGCTCGTTACAGCTGCCGAAGTGAAGAGCATTGTTTCCTTCACTTCGGCAGCTGTATTGTAATGAAGATCGCTGGTGTGCTGGAGGTCAAAGGACATTTCCTGTGTCTTAGCTCTCAGTGCGCCTGCGATCTTCATTACAATACAGCTACCGAAATGAAGGAAACAACGCTCTTCACTTCGGCAGCTGTAACAAGCTGTTGCTGAGCCTGCCGGGAGCCGCTAAAGGATATAAGCAGACAGCGTGCAGGGTGTTGTTAGCACGGGGCCCCCTGAAGCACGGAGCCCTGTGCCAACAACATTCTTGCTCAATGGACGGGCCGGCCCTGTTCACCCACAGAACTCAATATCTTAAAAAAAAAATCTGATTCTGGTTATCTCACTAACAAATATTCTCCAGTACTAGGCACATTGGGAACAAACATAAAACCCTACAAAAGTCACCAAAGATCTACAAGGCCAAATCTACCATACTGTTACTAGTATAAACTTCCAAAAATCATACAAGGTGCCTACCCAGAAAAAAGCAGCAATATAAAAACTGCAGCAGGCCCTAGAACATCTAACACCTCTTTGAAAAGCTGAACAAGGCAAATTACTACAGTACAGATCCCTACTTACAAATTTCATGTTAACAGAACACATGGCCTTGGTCAACCCTCAGAACACAGACTCTCACCAAGTACAGAGTAAGTGATCACAACCTAAAGTAAAAATAAAATATTTAGACAAAAATTAAACTGAAACACCAAGAAGACAGACTCTGCATGTACTGCAACCAGGGGTGGCTCAAGGCAATCTGCTGCCTGAGGCGAAGGATGAGATGGTGCCCCCCCCCCTGTAGAGGGAGGTGGGGCATGTTCAGAACTCCAATCAGGGACTGAACCAAACCAAAAAGCCGATTAGATTATTTGGAGGAAATGCAAGATGTTTGCACAACAATGAACTAAAAGAATGCGAGAACCAACAGAACAGTTTCATAAAACTAAATTATAACTCATTTTTATTTTGTTGTTATAAACTGCATTATGGTTGTTGCTTTTTCTTTTTCAACATATATTTTGCATCCACGATGGGTGCAGAGCAGAACCAGGACATTCACCCACAGAACTCAATATCTTTAAAAAAATCTGATTCTGATCATCTCACTAACAACAACAAACATTCTCTAGTACCAGGCATATTGTGAACTAATACAAAACCCTACAACAAAGAGCAAATCTACCATACCATATCAGCACAAACTTCCAAAACTCACAAAAGGAGCCCATCCAAAAAAAGCATCACTGTAAATACTACAGTGGGCCCTGGAACATCCATACACCAATTTGAAAAACTGAACAAGTCAAATTACTACAGTACAGTATAGATCTTTATGTACAAACTCTATGTTAACAGAACACCTGGCCTCAGTCACACACTCAGAACACAGACCCTCATCAAGTACAGAATAAGTAACCACAATCTAAAGTAAAAATAAAAATATGTAGACAAAATTTAAATTGAAACCCCAAGAAGCCAAACTCTGCATGTAATGCAACATCAGATAAATAAGAGATGCAGTTCCCCCATAGTGTGTAAAATATAAAGATAGCACAAAGTCCAATCACTAAAATGAAATAAAATTATTTTTTCTACCTTTGTTGTCTGACCATTTTATTCTCTGATCATGTTGGTCCCGATCTGAGGCTTCTGCTTTCCTGTCTTCTCTTAGCTCTCTTTCTCTGGTCTATGGTCCATCTGCCATTTCTTATCTCTTCTATTCTTCTCTTCCTTCCATCAGCCCATTTCCATTTCCAGTTACCCTCCCCAGTATCAGCCCCCTTTCCGGTCCTACCCTCCCACTACTTTCCAATGTCAACCGCCTTGCATTCCCACGACTGCCACTGCTGAGCTGGCGCGGGGAAAAGAATGTCAGGACTCTTCCGGGGAGGCAGAGGGGGGCCGCCGGGCACTTCATTCTGCCGCTGCCTCTGCAGTAGCAGCAGCAGCTTCTCCAACTGCATCAGAAGGGGAGGGACAGGAGCGGCAGGCCATGAGCGCGAATGCTCTTGGGCACTTTAAGGCTCGACACAGTGCTGAAGGCACAAGGCGGGGGGCTGGCATGGCTGGCTAGACGAAGGCGCAATCATTTTTGGGGGGGAGCGCGGTGGCACAGAGGGTCTGCCTAGGACAGCTGAAACCCTCATGCTGCCACTCCAGCCCTGCCTCCAATCTCTCTAGTTGCTGATGCTGTGTTTGGCAATCTGTGCAAAGGAGTAGCAGGTGCAACCTGTGGGAAAGTGTACAGGATTAGTGACCTGCAAGGAGAAGGACAGTATATCAAGAATGGAGGTCTACCAAAGTGTAGGGGGATGTACGAACAGCAGCTGGGAGAGGGAAGCTGGTGTTATTTATCACTAGTTTGAAAGGGTGAGGAAACAGTAGGAGGGAGGACTCAGTATCATAGAGAAGGACTGGGAGAGGAAAAGGAGTATGGGAGGTGGAAGAGAAGAGAAAGAGAAGAAGCCTCATGGGATAGTGGGGAGGGACATGTTACCAGGGAAATATAAGATATGGGGAGGAGTGAAGTTATCCTCATACATGAAAGACTAAATATATTCTTTTGCTTGAATTATGGTGTTGTGACTGCTGTGCATTGTAAAGAAAAGGTAAATTATCTCTTCCCAGCTGCCCTCCCCCTCCCCCAATTTATGATATGGTTATTTATTTATGTATTTATACTCATATTTTTTATTCAACAGTTTCCTCCTGCTTCCTTGGGCTTTCCTCTCGCCCAGAAACAGACACTATTAGTACAGCACAGTGCAGGGATTTTTCATCTGTTTTTATATTTCCTTCCCAACTTAGCCCAGCCATTACAGAGACAACCTTTGCCACCAAACTGCAACCCCTCTCCCCTAGAACTCGATTAATGTGGCTACTTACAGCTCAATGCAGAAAAGTTGCTGCCATTTGCACAGGGATCCGCATTGTTTAAGCAGACTTTTCTGCAGTACTGTGGGCGCAGAATGCAGGCCGGAACAGTGTGCTTGTCTGCACTAGTGGCAAATGCGCAAATCTCTGCACTAGCGGCAACCCACTGAGCATGCAAATCCATTTAAAATGTCCTGATGAGTGTTATGCATGAGCTGATTGTGAGAGGGTGTAGTCTGTACCATGGACTATGGAACTGGGTGCTCTAATGTATGTGGAGTTATAACTGAGAAAGTATAGGTGACGTGGAATGTATGGAGCGTGCGTTCACCTGTTAAGCAGAAAAAAATTCTGACTGTGTTGCAGCACCAGGGTGTGGCACTGACTGTGTTGCAAGAGACCCACTTGACCATGAGCATACTAAGCTTAAGAGAGACTGGGTAGGTCATTGTTATTTTGCTTCTGCTCCTGTGATGCATAAGGTGGGGGTAGTGGTGTTGATCCATCGGGGTGTTCCCTTTGAAGAGAAAAAGGTTATACGGGACCCTGATGGGCAGTATGTAGCAGTGCTAGGAACCTTTTGGTGGGAACTGCTTTGGATAGTGTCTGCTGACTCTCCTATGGGGAAAAGTGGGCCATACTTTTCCAAGTTGTGGAATGTGTTGGTGGGTCTGGAGACTGCACTAATGCTCCTTATAAGGATATTAATTGGGTGGCAGACACCCAGATGGATAGAGTGCCGAGGAGGAGGGAGCAGAGAGACACTCGTAGGAATTTTCACTGGTTTTGTAGTATGGGAGGGTTTTTAGATGCTTGGTGGGTTCTCCATCACGGGGAAGAAGAATGTACATATGTCTCCCGGGCCCATTCCATACAGAGCAGGTTGGATTATAGTTTGGTGTCAGAGCCTATCCTTGCACAAGTTGGGGATGTGGTTATTGGCCAGATGGTTCTTTTCAATCATGCGCCAGTGGTGATGCATTTCTTGTTCCGTCGGGTGAGTGGTTGTTCACAGTGGCAGATGCCGCTGGACTTGGAGAAGGATCCGAAGTTTAGCTTATCTGCAGAAGCATGGCGAGATTATGAGGTCTTTAATAGTGGTCATCAGGGGGACCCTTTTCTCCATTGGGAAATGAGTAAGATGGTGATGGGGGTGCAATTATGGCATATGTAAGTGCACAATGTAGAAAAATCAATGCTCAATAGGTCTGGGTGGGGGTAGAACTAAATTGTGCGCAGCAGGAGCTCGTTTGGAAACCGTTACTGGAGGCTAGAGAGCAGTTTTTCCAGGCAAAAATCTCTATGCAGACCTTCCTACAGCTACGTATGGAACAGACAGTGTTGATATATAAGCACAAGCTTTTCCGCTATGGGAATAGAGCGGGTTGTTATCCTGCCTGATAGCCACTGTGGATCGGCCTAGATTTGTCCCTGTCTTGAGAGACTCAGCGTGTATTCAGTGTACAAATAGAAAGGACATTGGAAAAATGTTCTCCAACTTATTCATGGAGTTATTTTCAGGGGGGATATTGGGATGGACTGTGTGGGTAGTTTCTGTGAGGGTTGGCATTGCCCAGGTGTCAAAATCATAGCGTGAACGTCTAGGTGCTCCCGTTACAGGGGAGGAGATCCTCTGGATTATTCAGGGTTGAAACCTTGTAAGGCTCCAGTTCTGGATAGGCTGTGGAATGAATATTATCAGATCCTGGGGAGTTGGTGGTGCCATCATTGTGTGCTGTATATGAGCAGGCGCTGGAGGTTGGCAGATTTTCTCAGGCAATTAATCGGGCTATTATTACTGTACTCCCAAGGGTGGATGGGATCTGCTGGATCCTGGAGGCTATAGACCAATCTCACTCTTAAATGTTGACATCAAAGTTGATGCTAAGGGCGGATCATCTGGGCTCTTTTTTTGCTGGAGCTGGTTGGCATGGAGCAGGTTGAGTTTGTGCCTGGGTGATGTGGAGTTACTAACATTCGCCGGGATTTGGCAGGAATGGAGGCAGCAGAGAGACAAGCAGTGGATGCGCTGGTGATCTGTGTTGATATTGAAAAGGTATTCGATCGGGTTGGGTGGAGTTATTTATGGGGTGTGTTGGAACAGTTTGGATTTGATGGCGCATCACTTTGTGTCTTGTGGGTTTTGTATGCGAATCCAAGGTCCCAGGTATTGGTGATTGGAGAATTGTCACCTGAGTTTCAACTGCAGCCGCAGACCCAGCAGGGCTTCCCTTTGTTGCCTGCTCTATTTGCTCTCTGTATGGAGCCATTAGCTCAGAAAATCATGGAAGATCGTCGGATCCATGGCTTGTAGGTGGATGACAGAGAGGTCAAGGTAACCTTATTGCAGATGATATGATGCTGTTCATGCAATCTCGGACCTTCTGGGTCAGTTTGGATGGATTTCTGGGCTGTGTATTAATAAGGATAAGACACTGGCCCTGGAGGGGCAAGTGTGGGCTGGCTGGTCGAGTCCTTTCCCTTGGAAGTGAGCTGAAGGTTCCCTGAAATATTTGGGGGTACTTCTTCCAGCTAAGTTGGGGGATCTTTATGAAATAAATATTCGGCCTTTAATTTGCAAGACGGAGCAACAATTAGCGAATTGGTATGGGTTGCCTCTTTTATTGTGGGATTGTATGCACCTCATTAAGATGATTATTCATCCACAGTGGTTGTATCAATTGCAAAGTTTACCAATAGTGTTGCTGCAGGAGGATGTATGTCATTGGGAATGCACTGTGCGGATATTTTTATGGAAGGATTGCAGACCTCGGATGCAGATATGTTTGTTGCAAAAGGAGGTGGTGGGTGGGGGATTAGACCCTCCTAACCTTTGGTTTTATAATGTTTGTTCATTGTTTTGTTATGTTCAGGAATGGCATTTCTGGGAGTGTGTTGGATGTGGGATTGGAGATCCAGTTGGTGGCTCCCTACGCCTTGTCCTGTGCCTTGCATGGGCGGTAGCTGCTGCTGCCGGGAGGGGACTGTTAAGTCTTTTGCTGTGACTGCTGCGTTGGGTCTGAAGGTGGGTCTGATAGAAATTAGGCCTGTTGGTCGGAATCTTGGGGCACTTATTAATCTGTGATAATGGTGAATTCCCCTGGGATTAGAGAACTCACTGTTTACTGAGTGGGCAGAGAAAGCGTTGAGTACCTTGTTGGGGGGTTACTGCAAGAAAGTGGGAGGGTGTTACTGAGTTTTGAGTAACTGAAAAGGAAATTTGAGTTGAGCGATAAATAGTTTTAGGGGTTTCTGCATTTGCAGCATTATTTGGCTGATGCTGAAAAATTAAAACGCCCTTTGCGCGCAGATAACGCAACCTATACGCACAAGTTCCAACATGCCAAATGTAGAAAAGAGATTGACACATGCGTTAACAGTCAAGGAAAAGTATGTGCACACAGTTATGCTAAGCATATTTAAATTATACACAAATGAGTTGCACATACTAAAATGGTATACTAATATTGCCTGTGCCCAGTGCAGAGAAATGCGTAGAGAATTAAGTAACCAGCCGAAGTGCCAATATGTCCACGCCTGACCTGAGGTGGCTTAAAAGTACTGCACGCATCCCCGACAGTTTTTTGATGGAATCAGGGACTTTCCCCGATGCCTGGATCATCTGAGGTGAAGTGTCAAACTTCTCCTCTGATGATCAGTATCAGGGAAACCCCCGATGCCATCAAACAGAACTAGCTAATGCTTACAATGTTAAGACTTCACTTCTTGGTAAACAGACCAAGCAAACAAATGGGCTACATCTGATTCATCATCATCCCTGAGATGAGTCTCCATGGAAGTCTTCCCTGGTCCCTTACACAGTGCATACAAAGCTTGGATGCTCAGTGGTGATTTTCCACCAGATCAGCACCCCAGAACCTTTTTGAACTTGCTTCCTTTTCCCCACTGCAGCTTCTGTCCCCCTTCCTCTGTTCCATCTCTCCCTTACCCCTTACCATTTCAGTCACCAATTTGAAAAGTTAACAAGTTGAAAAGTGTACACTAGTAGTGTAACACAATGGCATGTTTTCCCCATTTCCAGAATCAGGCATGTGGGGTATTCATATGTGTGTCTCATAGGAAGTCTCTGGAAGTATCAGGGGTTAGATGGGTGTGTTTAGGGATGTATCATGGGGAGTACCAGGGACTGTGTGTGTGTGTGTGTGTGAGGGGGGGGGGTGCATGGGTGTGTCTTGAGGAGTACGTACATGTGTGTGTGTATGTTTCATTGGGAGTGTTGAGAAGTGCATGCATCTATCTGTGTGTCTATCATGGGGAATATTAGGTGGTGCATACATGCATGGATGCGTGCTTATGTTAGGAGTGTCAAAGGCTTCATGCATGCATGCATTTGTCATGGGGAATGTCAAGAGTTTTGTGCATGTGTGTGTCTGTCAAAGGGAATGTCAGGAGCTTTGTGCATGCATGCGTGTCACGGGAGTGTTGGGGGCTGCATGCGTGCATCTATCTGTCATGGGGTGTGTCAGGGCTAGGTGCATGTGTGTGTGAGCGTAGGTGCGTCTGTCACAGAGAGTGTCAGGGCTATGTGTATGTGTGTATCTGAATTTCTCTCTCTTTCATAACCTGCCTTACAGGTTTCCTTCAGGCTATCTCTCTCATAATCTTCTAGCTTTCTCCCAGTCTGTGTCTCTGTCTTTCATATCTCCTCCCCCCAAGCCTTCCTCTAGTCCAGCAGTTCTCAACCTGTGGGTCGGGACCCCCACAGGGGTCGCCTAACAAATCCCAGGAATTTTTTTTTTCTAATTTATCGTTCTAATTTGATCGCAAACCCTAAAATGCCAAATACTTTGAATTTAATCAATTTATATATTACTTAGGCTATCCTTACTTACTTTTACCTGTTCGCCAGAAACGATGCACCTCGAGACGTTATTTAGATCACTTCCAGTTTTGTAATGGCGGACATGGGTCCTACTAAAATTACATTTTCTATGTAATATTATATAACACCAGCGACTCCATTGAAAATGTATGACAGAGAGAAGAATACCAAGAAAAGAAAATATTGCGATGACTTTTTAAGGTATGCTTTCACCTCCATATTTTCAGCAGGGATTGAGAAACCACAATGCATTATTTGTAACGTTCTATCAGCGGAATCCATGAAGCCAAACAAACTGAAACAAATCAATGCAGTTATGGTCTCCTCTTGAACGCGTAGCTGTCAGCTAATAAATGAAAATACGTTCATGCAAACCTAAGTGTAGTAGAACACTTCCTTCTCTTTCTCCTTTCCTAAAATGCGATTAGCATTACATCGATAGCCTTTTGATATTGTATATCGCACTTCTAACTATATTTCTTTAAAAAAAAAAATTGATATATTATCTATGCTAATAAAAAAATCATGTGAAAAAAAGATCCCGACGCTCAAGTCCGGCGCCACTATGGCGTTTCAACAAAAACTTTTCTTCAGGAGATCCTTTATTCAATCTACAAAAACAGAAACAAACAAAGTGAACCAACACTCTTCCTCCCACACTATTTAATAAATATATACCCCTAAAGTGCCATAAATATTCTCAGCTAAGTAAATACCTTAAAATCATTTCTACTCACAAGTAATGCCGCTGCCCGCGTCTCCTTCCGTTTGCTTTCAATGTGAAAGACGCCACGCATGCGAGATGAAAACTTCCCTCAATATTTAAAACCCCTCCTAATCGTTTCACACGCCACTCCCCTCATCCTCCATTGGATGTCAATTCAATAACGTCATCCATGTCCTTACGCAACCAACTTCATTAACGTCAGACAGCAATCTTAAGTCCAAATGATAAACAAAACAATTTAAATACAAGATGCCCATTCTATGGCTACATTTAAACCCCCCGGAAAAACAGTTTCCAGCTTGTGGATCCAACGTTGTTCATGCAGCAACAACGTTTCATCCAACGTTCTACCACCCATTGTATATGAGACTTGCTCAATGACAAAGCTGCGAAGCTGTTCAAACTTGTGTCCATGGGATAAACAATGTGTAACTATTGGGGCTTCTTGTCGACGACACTTCGATCGGCTTCTGTGCTCACGTAACCGAATTCGCAAAGAACGAATCGTTTTCCCTACATAATTTAATCCACAGGGACACCTGATGATGTATACAACTGCCTCTGAATCACATGTAGTGTTAGATCTTAAATAGAATGTCTTACCTTGATGACTAAATTGTGACTGCTCTAACATGATGGCACACATGTCACAGGCACCACATTGTTTATGACCGCCTGTTGCTACCTGCCTATCCACAGGTGGGAGCACCGTAGGACTAAGATACTCCTTTAAATTACGTCCCCGTTGCCAAACACATCTAATATGTTTTGTTTCCAGACCTGGAACCAGAGTAAGAACATTTTTATGTTTATTTAAGAGTTTTTGTATACAAAAACTCATGGGAGTGTATGCTGTTATGAAATTAATATTATCCACATCCATATATAATTTCTGAGGTGATGATCTCATTTTTATTAAATCAGCTCTATGATTGTAAAGAGCTCTACGATATGCCTTTTGCACTATCGGTAATGGATACCCTCTGCTCAAAAAATCTTTTTTTAATCCTTTGGCCTGCCGTTTGTATTCGTGCACATCAGAACAGTTCCGTCGGTAACGCAGGAACTGTGAAAAAGGAAGAGATTCTTTCAATCTTTTTGGATGTCTGCTAGAAAAATGAAGGAACGTGTTCCTGTCAGTAGGCTTCCTGAAGATTGACGTGTGCCATCTATGAGCACCTCTAATCACCTGTACATCTAAATAAGTTATCCTTTCTTTGTGGTATACGGAAGTGAATTTTATATTTACATCCTGATCATTAAGCCAAGCCAAAAATTGCTCAAGGGAGCTCAATGTACCTTTCCATAATAAGAAAACGTCATCAATGTATCTCCGCCATGTAATGACGTTAGATTTAAACTGAAACTGAGATAGATGTCTTACTTCAAAGTCCTCCATATAAAAGTTCGCCACGGAGGGGGCGCAGATTGCACCCATCGCCACCCCCGCTATCTGCTGATATACTGTTCCCTCAAACATAAAATGGTTGTGATAAATGGCTAATCTTGCTATTTCCAGTAAGAAATTAATATGTGTGGCCGAAAGATCACCCCGTGTTAGTAATACTTGCTGAATAGTGTTAACTGCTGCCTCTTGCGGTATACTAGTATAGAGGGAGGAGACATCCAGGGTTACTAGCCACATATCGTCTTGCTCTGCCCAACTTGCCAGCTCTTCCACTACATTCAAAAAATGTGTGGTGTCTTTTAAATATGATCGAATCTGAGGAAGCAAGGGACGCAAAAATGAGTCCAAGTATGTTGATAAAGGTTCTAGAATGCTCCCCTTAGTCGACACTATAGGTCTCCCCGGGGGGTCATTTAAATTCTTATGGATTTTAGGCACCGTGTAAAATTTAGCCATGGTGGGAGAAACAGCATTCAAATAATGGAACTCCTTTTTAGAGATTATCTTTTGTTGCAAAGCCCGCTGAGTAATTTGTTTTATCTCAGATTGTAATTGTTGTGTAGGGTTTATCAATAATTTCCTATATGTCATGCCATCCTGTAGTTGCATCATAGCTTCCTCTACGTATTTATCTCGATCTATAACTACCACCGCCCCTCCCTTATCCGCCCTTTTCACTACTATATCCCGTCTATCTCGTAGATCTCGTAATGCCCTCCTTTCTATTGGAGATAGAGCCTGCCCTCTAAGTGGACTAGTTTTTTCTAACTGACAGAGATCTTGTAACATCAACTCCCTAAAAATAGTTAATGCTGGATGGAGAGGTGTGGGAGGTACCCATTTAGATTTTAACGGCAATGGAATCCTAGCTAACATTGGTTGTGAGACCAAATTCATATCAACTACTTCTTCAGTGTGATGTATAACAGACAATGAATCATTTGATTGCTGTGACTCTACTGTCCTTTGATTTATTGTGTCAAATGGCGAATATGTTGAAAAATAATGTTTTAGATGTAATTTTCGCATTAAACGCTCAAAGTCCACTCTGCATTGAAAAGGATCAAAAATTGTATAAGGTACAAACGATAGTCCTCTGTTGAGTAACTGCAATGTTTCTGATGATAAATCTTTCCCGGATATATTTTCCACTAGTTGATCTTGTGGGGTGCATCGCATTATTACTTCTTCTGCTGATTTGCATGACTTCTCGTCCGCTTTTTTTCTGTGTCGTTTTTCTTTTTCACTTCGTCTCGACCTTTTGCACGAAAATCCTCTTTAGAAGAACCGCTTGAATCACTAGTGGATATATCATCAGAAAGCTCATCAAAACGCACTTGTTTTTTGTTTTTCTTCAATTTACGTTTTGTGTCCATCCAAGGGTACACGAAACCTATCGTATAGTCGGAAGCATCCCGTTTGAATTTTTTAATCTTCTTAGCCATGGTTTCTTGTTGTATTGAAGTTTCTTGTCGATGGACTTCTTCCAATTTTAATTTAAAAGTATCCTCACATTCTTTTGCTTTCAACTCATCCTGCGTCAATTGTATAGCAAGAGCTACATTTTCTATCTCTGGTTTCAATGCGTCCACCATAAGTACCATTAAGTCTAACAAACACTTATTTAATATCATATTCCACTTCTCTAGCATTCCAAGGCCCACTGTCGTTCCTCACAGCTTTTCATCTCCTGTGACCCAAATCGGCTGGGGATGGGGATTTCCAAGTGTGCCCTGTCCATTTGGGTGGCGGACTGCATTGCCTTCTCCTATGAGCAGGCCGGTCTCTCACAGGAGCACTGCATCACGGCTCACAGTGTCTGAGTCATGGCGGCGTCTGTGGCAAACCTGCTCTCCATCCCCTTGCCGGAGATCTGCCGGGCTGCAGCCTGGTCCTCAATCCATACCTTTGTAGCACACTACTGCCTGGAGAGGGAGTCCCTCCAGGTCATCGCCTTCGGCCAGGCAGTACTCCGTAATCTGTTTGTGGTGTAAGGCAACTCCTACATTCTGGCCTTCGTTGTGTTTTGGCTACCGGAGAATTGGTTCCTCGCTTGACACTCGGGGACATTCAGGAATCTTGCTGTTCCATGATTCCTTTGCTGCTTCTCACGGTTCACCTTTTTCAGTCAGCTGTGGCTATTACAGGTTTTTCGGTAGCCTGTAGCTGAGGAGTTCCATATGTGAGGACTGACTTCCTGCTTATTCCTGGAGAAAGTGTAGTTACTCAGCTATAACAGGTATTTTCCATCGGGACAGCAGGAATCAGTTTTCACAACCCTCCCTCCTCCCCATGGAGTTGCTTTTTGTCATTTTTGCCTTCTTGAGCTATGCCATTCTACTGAGGCAAGATGGCACCCTTAGGCAGGAAGGGGACCACACAAGCATAGTAGATCTCCAAAAGACTTTCTTTGAAAGCTGGAGAAAGGTTACCACGCGGGCTCCATCGGTGCTTACATCACCCATATGTGAGGACTGATTCCTGCTGTCCCTGGGGAACACCTGTTACAGGTGAGTAACTACGCTTTAAAGACAAAAGAAAGCAGAAACCAGACACTGAGATCAAAATGACTAAAGAATAAAATGGCTACATAACAAAAGATAGAAAAGAGGAACTTTATTTTCAATTTCATGAACTTAGGAGGCGCGATATTCAGAACTCTTAGCTGGACAGCCAACAGGAAGTTGTCCAGATAAGAGTGCTGACCGCAATATTCAGTGGTACTATCTGGATAGCACCACTCAATATTTCCACAGATCTTTCATGCACAAATTAGGCAATCGCCTAGGGTATCAATATTTTCAGGGCAGCCCATTGCTACCCCTCTCGGGGACCTGTAGCAGCAGCAGTGCCGTTAAACGAGCAACACAACGCTTACCCAAAGCCTCTGACACTGCATTGGTGTTGGTGCTCATTGATTGGAGAGAGGAGAGGGCAGGTTGGAGAAGGAGAGCAGCAGAATTCATGGTTCACTTAGGGTGCCTCATATCCTTGCACCGCCCCTGTGCAGGGCCAGTCTGTGGGTGTAGCGAGAGTGGTACCACTGCTGTCTGGATAAGTGCTGATTTGTCCAGATAGTTAGCAGTTATCCATAGGGCTGGTCCAACCATTAGGCAACCTAGGCAGTTGCCCATGGCAAAAGCTTCTTGACGGGGAGAGGGGGCAAAGAGCAAGGCATTTTAAACCAAACAATAGATTCTGACAGCCAAGGTGGCATAAGGCTTAAGGTTTGCCTAAAGCGCCTTGAACCAACTCTGCAGCTGGCTCTGGTTATCCGAATAACAGGCCACATGCAAAGCAGGCCTAAATTGTTATCCGGATACATGCTGACTTATCCAGATAAGTGGCGATTTTCAGTTAGCACTTATCTGCATAGCGGCGCTCAGCCCAGATATTCAATGGCAGTCACTCCTTTCCCTTCCCTCCTTTCCCTCCCCCACTTCCAGTTTCCCTTCCCTTCTTCTCCTCCCCCCACCGGCTCTATCTCCTTTTTCTTCTTTTACCTTCTTTTCTAAATGTGCTCTTTTCTTAATGTTCGTTTTCTGTTTAGATAAATTAACCTATTGGCATCATTATTTCTTTTTTTTTCAAAATCTGTTTATTGATAATATAGAATACAGTAACAAACAATCAGCCAAACAATATCCAGTCATGTACAATCAACATGTTCCATAGCACCTCCCGGGTAGGGCTGTGTCTTGTTCACCACCCTGGGAGTATACCAGCAGCAAACAAACGCAACACATTACCGTACCGGATGCGCCCAACTGTCCCCCCCATCCCCCCCCAAAACCAGAGTCACCACCGCATCCCTAGCTGAGAAACCCCCCCACTCCCCCAACACTATGCAACCTTGAGCACCTCACTACGGATTCTGGGCCCCAGTGTTTGTATGTAAGGCATCCAGATTAGCAAAAAGGTGGCCCATCGCCGGGGGTGCCGCTGCGCGCTCCTCCGTTCCAGGAGCATAAACTGATGCAGGTTATTACGCCATTCCCAAAACGTAGGGCCAGTAGGTTCCCTCCACCGGTGAAGAATAGGACCCTTACCCACCAGACAGGCCTTTCGCACCAATAATCCTTCCCATCTGCCCTTAGGGTGGAGTGGTCCCATCTGATCCAGAATTACCGACAGCCCAGACCAGCTGATGTAGCAAACCGCCCAGGTACTCGCCAATTCGCAGCCAATACCAGCGAATGACTGGGCACCCCCACCACATATGGCCCAAATCCGCCAGGCCACAGGAACATTTGGGACACCCCCCATATGTTGTAATACAGCTTCTCAGCGCTCTCCGCGGCGAAAAGCGGGCTCGAATAATGCACTTGAACTGGATCTCACGCCACCGGGCCCCCTCCACCAGGCGCGCAATCCGACCCAACGCGCCCTGGACAGAGCCCGCGGGTATCTCCCGGTCCAAATTTCTCGCCCATGCACGTTCCACCGCCGCGTATTCCGGAGGTGGGTCGAATAGATCCAACCTCCTCTTAAACAGAGCAATCGTCGGGGGCGGTTCCGACCCCAGGGCAAAAAATTCAAGAATCCGCGCTGAGCGCTCCACATGTAGTTCTCGCCCGGGCAGCGTTCCTATATAATGGGACAGTTGCATGTATGCAAAAACGGAGTTCCCAGGATCCAGACCATATTCCCCACAAAGAACATCCAGAGCCTTACATCTCCCCTCTGGGTCCACCACATGACCTAAACGCTTAATCCCCAACTGCTCCCAACGCCGAAAAGACACCGAGTCTGACCCCGGAGTAAAGCAGGCATTTCCCCGCAGAGGTAGCCAGCTAGAGACCTCTGGGTTACACCCCCAATATCTATTTAACTGTTGCCACGTACGCCGGGTTGCCTGTAGCAAAACACTTCTTGTCAGGCGAGCCGGCAAAACCCCCCGCTTTAAATGCAACACCGCATCAAGGGTTTGCGGCGCCACAAAGGCCTCCTCTAAGGCTCGGGGAGTATAAACCTCAGTGTCCCACAGCCAATCGGCAAGGTGTCGGGCCTGACAAGCCAAGGCATATTTCCAAATATCCGGAACTCCCACCCCTCCTGACTTCCACCCCCCTCTCATCCGGACCAACGGAATACGTGCTCTAGCACCTTTCCAAAGAAACCCCCGAATTTCCCTGTCAATACGCCGCAAATCCCGTTTCAATAGCCAGACCGGGAGGGTTTGTAGCCAATATAGCACCCTGGGAAGAACCACCATCCCTAAGGCAGCTACTCGCCCCAGGAGGGACAATGGAAGGGGTGCCCACGCCTGTAACTGTGCTCTAATCTTGGAAAAGATACGTTCAAAGTTCGCTTTGTAAATCTGAGATGGTGCTCGGGTCAGCAAAATACCAAAGTAGACAAAGGAATCTGCGGCCCATTGAAGCGGAAAATTCCCATGCCAGCTGTCTTTCAGGCTCCCACCCCATCCAGTGCCTCCGATTTGTCCAAGTTAAGCTTTAAGCCTGCAAATCTACCATAGAGGGAAAACTCCTCCAACAACCGGGGTAGCGATTGTCGAGACTTCGTAAGGTGAACCAGTAGGTCATCCGCAAAGGCCGCCACTTTAAACCCATACGATCCAATGCGCACCCCAGGGATATCAGGAGACTCCTCTATGCGCCGTATCAGCGGATCCAAGGTCAGCACAAAGAGCAGGGGAGAAAGTGGGCAGCCCTGACGCGTGCCCCTCTCCAGATTAAATTTCTCCGATACCACCCCATTGCATAAGATTCCCGCTGTAGGATCCGCGTACAATAACTCCACCATCTTACAAAAAGAGTCGCCGAACCCGTAGCACGGCAGGAGGCCCTTCAAATAGTCCCATTGCACTTGGTCAAATGCCTTTTCCGCGTCGAAACTGACTAACAACGACGGCAATTTGCGCTCGTGCACCCACTCAAGAGATGTCAAGATTTTTCGCAGGTTTCGCACGGCATATCTCCCCCTAACAAAGCCGACTTGAGAGTCATGCACCAAATCCCCCAATACAGATGCCAGTCTATCAGCCAAAACTTTAGCCATCACTTTGAGGTCAAAATTCAACAGGGAAATCGGCCTATAAGACGACGCCTGAGTGGGATCTTTTCCTGGCTTGGGTATTAAAGTGATATAGGCATGATTAAGGCCCCATTCAAATCTGCCCTGTGCCACTCTGTGGTGATACAATGCCACTAAGGTTGGGGGCACAAGATCCCCCAATATTTTATAAAACTCTGCCCCGAATCCATCGGGGCCAGGCGCTTTACAGCATGTGGCTGTCTGTATGACTCTACGGACTTCCTCCACTGTAATCGGGGCGTCCAGGTATGCCCGCTGGTCTGCCCCCACCTTGGGCAGGTTGAGTTTACGTAAGTAGTTCTGCATAGCAGTAGGAGACCCTGCCCGCCGCGCATATAGCTGTTGGAAAAAGGATCGAAACGAATGGGCTATAGCCTTTTTCTCCCTCTGCAGACCCCCCTGCTCATCCCGAAGTGCTGCAATCAGTCTAGACGCCCGACTACCTCGCAGGCAGCATGCCAAAAGTTTCCCCGGTTTGTCTCCAAACCGGTAAAGTTGATAACGGTAATACATATGGGACTTCTTCGCCCTCTGATGCAACAACTCATTGAGTGATGTTTGCAGTTCCCAAAGTCTGCGCTTATGTGCTCTACTGGGATCCCCCGCACATCGCCTTCGGGCACGGACTACTTGTTTTTCCAACTGAACAATTTGCGCCACCAGCAATTTGCGCTTCCGCGCAGCATATTCTATAATATCCCGCAATACAACCTTGGCCGTCTCCCATAGCAATTCCGATTCTGCTTCATGCTGCCCATTATAAGTCATAAAATCCTGCCAACACTGCCCGAGGTGGGTACGGAAATTGACGTCAAAGTACAGGTCCATGGGAAACCGCCAGACACGCGTAGAGGTGGACGAGCCCCCCCATCGGAGTTCCACCCAGACTGGGGCATGATCAGATACCGCCGAAGGGGCTATTTGCGCATCTGCTACCCGTTCAAACAGCCTCTCCGAAACCAAAACATAATCAATGCGCGCACTGGAGCCATGGGCCCGCGACTGATGAGTAAAATCTTTTTCAAGTGGATGAAGCAAGCGCCAGGGGTCCACTGTCCCCAGACGACGACACAGCCCACGCAGCGCTTTAGTAGTCGGGGCGCGCACTCTCTCACTCCCACCTCCACACGTATCCAGCTCCATATCCAACACCCCGTTCAAGTCCCCAGCCAAGATCAGAGGAACATCCGGCAACTGCTCCACCCGAGAGGCCAGTCGGGCGTAAAACACCCGATCCAATACATTGGGTCCGTACACATTACCCAGCACAATGGGCCGACCCTCCAAGTAGCCATATAGCAAGATATATCTACCCTCTGGGTCCGAGTACTGCTGCTCCATCTCAAAGCGGACCTGCGCACTGAACAGAATGACCACTCCACCCTTTTTCCCCTTAGCCGGGGCACCCCAACTCTGTCCCACCCACATTTTCTGTAGTTTAGCATGCTCATCAGCCGTCTGGTGGGTTTCCTGTAGCATAGCAACATCGCATTTCAGTCTGGCTAAAGTCTGCAACACTTTATATCTCTTGATGGGATTCCCTATACCACACACATTCCAGGAGACTACCTTCAGGGTGGATCATATTCAAACAGGTTATATTTATCCAGTATGCTGTAGCAGTGGGGTAGGACCTCCCCAGCCTGAAGTCCCCCCCCTCAGTAAGGAGATGCTCCCTCCATCTATTGTTATGAACAACCCAAATGTCCATGGTGACTTCGGACCCCCCCCACCCCCGCCCACTCCCATCCCACCCCCCCCCATCCACCTTATACCCCCTCAGGGGCCTCACCACACTCCAAAAGATCTGCCATACAAACTTAAAACACTCTATACCCCGTGTCCCCGCACCGAGTCCCCTCACAGCTCTACCAGGCCAATCACCACACCACCCACCCTCATAGCCTCTCTGCCGGCCCTCATCCAACCTCCCCCCCCATCCCCCCCTCCCTGCCTAACCCTACTCCCCCCCCTCGCTGTACCAAGAACCCTAGGTCCTTCTCCCCCTCCTCCCTAGGGAGCCCACTAAGGTCCCACTAAGTGCCCTCCACCGCCACCCCCTACCCCAGCAACGCTGCTAACCCCGAGGTCCTCCTCAGACCCCATCCTCCTAAAGGCTAACCGGGCCCCATAAGCCTGCTAAGAACAACGTCTCCCACACACTATCAAACCCCCATACCCCTCCACACACCCCAATCAGTCAACCCCACACTCAACCCCACGTCAACCTCCCCAAATCCCGTCGACACCACAAACATAGAGACGAAAGAAAAAAAGAAAGGAGAGGGGGAGGGGGGAGAAAAGCGGGGGGAGCACCCCATATCGGATTGCTCCCCCTGCCTACATCGCAGATGGATGTCGTGCCCGTAGGCCCCAACCGAGGCAGGAGCCAAGGGGAACCCCCAACCTCGCTGTGGCGAAGAGCCCACTACCCCTCCTACCCGGAGAGCGGCTGGCCAAGCTCCCTGGAAGAAACAATAAAAAAACAGTAGCACTGCAAGGCAACAACGTAGCAATCATAGCAAAAAGTAGCAAAAAGGGAGGGAGATCAGAGTTCCAGCGCCCCACGCAGCAGGCCCGCTAAGTCCCGCTCAGGCTTCTGATCTTCGGTAGTGCTCCGCGCTCCAGGTCAACAAGGCAGTCCGCTTCAGATGTCAGGGTAGGTAGCGATGTCAACCCGGAGTGGAATAAAACAGGAAACACATCCGGATCATCATGTTGTTGAGGGAGGTATGCGGTCTATCCGCTCTCGTGCAGCAATCTGATCCACATACGACTGTGCGGCTGCAGCGGACTCAAAGGCACGGTGGACACCCTCGTGTATCACATGTAATCGGGCAGGATATTGCACCGTGAAGCGAATCTTGGCTTTTATAAGTTGCTCGCAGAGCGGTGCATATTCCCTGCGTCTCCGACTAAGGGCGATGGAGTAATCCTGTGTGATTCGAAGCTTCGAGTTTTTGTACACCACCTCTCCCATCTGCCGGGCCACTCGCAATAGCCGCTCTTTCTGGGGGAAACGCAGGAACTTCACCAACACGATCCGGGGCCGGCCATCTCGGGCCTGAACTGGGCCTACTCGGTGAGCCCGCTCGATATGCATTGGGTCATCCGGCCCTAAATCTTTCAGCAGCGTAGCTATCAGGGATTCCAAATAAGGATGTAGGTCTTTGTCTGTCACCGACTCTGGAACCCCCATTATCCGAAGGTTCTTTCTTCGGGATCGGTTTTCCAGATCGTCGAGCTTTGTGCCCTGCGACTCGACTTGGGGCTTCAGGTCTGCCACCTCCCGGGACAGCATCTCCACCTTGTCCTCTGCCTGGCCAAGTCGGTCTTCCGCCTCCCGCAGCCGGCTCCCCAATGCATCAACGGAGCTCTGTAGCCCATCCATTTTATCATGGAGGGCTCAGAATTGGGAGGACAGGGCCGCTGCTACAGCTGCTGACACCTCGTCAAGGTATGCAGGGGTTTTCGGGGAGCTTGGCACCGCAGCCGTCTCCGCCATCTTGCCGGTCCCCACCATGCGCTCCCTGTCTCTACGGGTAGACTTTACCGCCGTCGCCATGCCCCTCTCCTCCACACAGAGGCCGGCTGTTAGAACAGTGGATGCTCCGGTATTAATTTCGCTAAGGCAGGACCCGGACCCGCTGCTTTTAACGGCACAAAATCGCCGGTTTGGGCTAGGGGGTTGCGGAGCACACCTAGGATGCGACCACTACTCTGCCCGCATCACGTGACCTCTTCGGCATCATTATTTCTTTATACACACTACGACTGATCAGACAACAACAATGAGTCTAGTCCTCCTAGTGGATCATCCCTCTCTCTACTCCCCACATAGTACCAAGTTCAGTATTTACTATGTATCATGCCCTATTATCTACTTCAAGTTCTTCCAACACATACCTCTGTAAGTACTCTTCGTCTATTATTCAAAAGCTTCAGTTCTCTAGTTCTTATATGGTTTTATGTTGTTATTTTAACATTTGGTTGGAATTCTGTATTTTTGTTTTAATTATATAATTTCATATATAATTTTACATATTGGCTTACCATTCATTATTATAACTTGTGTTTATTAAATGCATTCTCTTGTTTAGTAGTCATAATGAGTCTTAATCATGAGTGTTAGATATTTTAATTATATATTCTTTGTTTTGTACTTGTTTTCAAATATTTATATTGTTTTTTAAGTATCTACAGTATATTGTTTGTTATATATTTTTAAATTTTTTTAATCCTTTTGTTAGCTCACAGTAATATAATTTGATGTTTTAGGCATGTGCATACAATCTCTGGAGGTGCCTTTTTACCTTTCAATAATTTACTCCTTTTCAACGTCTAATGTCTTAGGTTCTTTCACGTTCTTAAGATCTTTTTATGATTTATTTCACATACATGATTGTTCTTAGTCTCGTTTCAACTAAACTTTATTTGTTTTAAGATAATTTGTTTTTACGCCATTAGTTTACTGTTATATTATTTTTATAATTGTTTACATTATTGACTGCTTTTATTTATTCTTGTCATAATTGTTTTCTTTATTAAGGGTTCTTATACCCCTGACGAGGGCCTGCTGCCAAAACATGGCTCATGTAGGGTAGAACTACGTACTTAGACACCAATAAAGCTTTGATCTCTACTTGCTGCCTTCTATGTTTTTTCTCGCCTCACTCCACATCTGACCCTCATCCTTTGCGAGTGTGTGTTGCTTCTTCTTTGGACTTTGCCATCCCAGGAGAATTGCAATGTTTCTTAGCCTAGACACTTGGGGGAAAACTAGCTATAGCTCTTGAGGTGTAGTTGACTTCGGTGTGTAGCTTAGCAAACAGAGATTTGTACACACCGCATACCCACATTGCACCTGATTTAGGAGCCAGGAAATAGCTTGTAGTGGTGCATGGTAATGACATATTCCACAGACCTTTTCAAAATACCACCCAATAACATGTTTTGCCGTGGGGTAAATGGGATTTGCCAAGCACAAATGCATTAACGCATCGTAATAATTAGGCCTTATAATAATCAGGTGATAAGTCAGAAAGCAATAAAATTCCACTGAATGGGGAGAAACAAAGGAATTTTGATACTGGAAAGGTTTTCTGCGCATTTTATCATGACGATGATGGGGATCATTTTGTGCCTATTTTGATCTGCCTGCTATTTCACACACTCAAAAACATTGTTTTGCAATGTCTGCCCATGCTGTTGCCAGTAGGGGATTGTGTTGTGATATTGCATGTTTTGTTGTGAGGAACAAGCATTGCCTGCTCTTTGTGACTAGAAGCATGATATCACATAACCTCCTCCTTCCAGCAGCAGCACAGGCGGAGGACTGGGAACGCCGCTACTCAGATGTTTTTAGTTTTTATTCTTGCTTGCCGATAAGGGCACGTGTCAGCATCAGGAAAACTTCATTTCATCTCAGTTTGGGAACTGTGCCTCCTGGAGGATCAGCAGAGTGGCGCTACAGCTTTTGCCATAATACACAACAAAGATGGAGTATGCAGAACGTCAGTGCGGACGGACCCTTCATTTTAGAGTTACTAAACAATGATATCGTTAAGACAATATTTTAGGGGGCTGGCTCTCATGTGAGAGAAATTTTTCATTGTGATTTTATATAATTCTCATTGTAAAGAATCATTCTGGGTCAGTTTTACACAATGGTCTTTTTCTCTCCAGTACCTTCCAAAAGCAATGTCTTCTGCATTGCTGTCATCAAACATTTTTGTTTTGTGGTACAATACTCAGGAAGGATTTTCTCTTATTATGTTTCTATGGCAAATACCCTTAGTGAATAAGGCCCTTGGTGAGTAAGGCAATTAAATCCTCTCAAAGTACTAGCCTGCTGCCTACGTATTTCTATTCAGCCTTCTGCAGCTGTAATTAAATCTGTAAATTCTGCTTGCAAGATGCAGTGTTTTAGAGCTGGTGAAACGATACCTGCCTGTTTCAGCCAAAGTAATTCACCATTGCAGCATACAATGTACTCAAATGAAACTAGAATGAATTGGGAATTGCAAGAAATATGTGCATGTCCCGTTTTTTGTGTATTTCCTTTTAAGGTTAATGGCACAAGAACTGAGATGTAATATTTGTTTTTTCAGCTTTAATGATAGTGCATTATTGAAAGTTTGAACTGTGCATTTTACAGATTTTGATTTTCCTATACGTTTCCTATTGTGTCTGCTGTTCTGTGACTTTTAACATAGAAACATGATGGCAGATAAAGACCAGTCTGCCCTTCCAAACCAACTGCTAAGCTTTACAGCCTTTTTTTTCTTTAGAAATTTCCTGTGTTTGTCCCATGCTTTCTTGAATTCAGATACAGTCCTTGTCTCTACTACCTCCATTAGAAGACTATTCCATACATCTACCATTCTTTCTGTAAAGAAATATTTCCACAAATTACTTCTGAGTTCAGTGGCATTCCAAGCCCCATAAGCACTTGGGGCAAGCAGTTGGTGACTCTCCTTGCAGAACGGTGCAAGACCCTACATTTGTTAGCATTAAATCTCAGCTGCCAAATTCTCAGCCATTCTTCAGCTTCGCTAGATCTCTCCTTATGTTATCTATACCTTCCTGGCTGTCTACTCTATTGCAGATTTTGGTATCATCTGCAAAGAGGCAAACCTTACCTGATAGACATTCCGCAATATCACAAAAATGTTAAGAGTCGGACCAATGACAGATCTCTGTGGCACATCACTGGTAACATCTTTCTCCTCAGACTGAGCTCTATTTATCTGTATCCTTTGTTGTCTCCCACTCAACCGATTTCTAATCTAGTCAGTCACTTTAGGTTTCATCCATATGGCACTCAATTTATTTATAAGTACCCAGTGTTGAACAGTGTCAGAGGCTTTACTGAAGAACACTGCCAAGTTTGTCTGCTAGATGAATTTGAATACACCATATAGGGCTCTCCCTTAGTCCAACTCTCTGGTCACCCAGTCAAAGAAATTAATGAGATTTGTCTGACAAAATCTTCCTCTAGTAAAACCGTGCTGCCTCAGATCCTACTAGCAATTGGATTCCAGAACCTATTCTCTGATTTAGCCTGTCGACTGTTTTGGAACAGAGTGAGCCTAGTGCATGATCTCTTAAGGTCAAGGCCTCCCAGCAATAGCTGGTCCTATCACAAGAATCTGTTCCTAAACACTGCAATAATGAATTTTGGCTGTAACCTCCGAATGTGAACCTCTTAATCTCTATCTAGGAGATCCAACCTAAAAAAGAGGTTCTTCATTAACAAGCAGGATTGAAGCAGCCACACAATGGAGTGACATCAATGGAACAACTTTCCCAACTAGTGTAAACCTCTGAGCATGCACGGTATTTCCTATACACAGTGGTCTCTTCAGTTATGTTTCTTTCACTCTGCAAAATATATACAAACATAGCTCTTACAAAACTTTAAGAGCTTTACATTCTTCCAGCCTTGTTTTTTGTCATCTTTCTTTTATTTCTTTATTCACTTTCCAATAAAAATTAAAGAGAAATTCTATTTTCTTTTCTCTGAGAAGCGCATGCCATGGTGCTGACAAAACTAAGGGGTATGTTTACAAAGCAGTGGTAGCAGCCTTCGTGCGATATCGGAGCTGTGGCCCCATTGAAGTCAATGGGGCCGCGCCTCAGATATCGCACAGAGGCCACTACTGCTGCTTTGTAGACATACCTCTAAGTTTCAGGTCCTGCTGTCTTGTGAAAGAAATATTGTGAATTTTGACAACTTTTAGCACGGGTCTCCCTCTGGTGCCATCATTACATAAACGTAAGATTTACTGAATCCTTTGGTGCAGGTCTTCCTGTAGGGCAAAACCTTTTTTTCTCCTAGACGGAATGCCTAAGCTCTCAGGCTCTGTTCACAGGTTCAGCACTTGTCATGGTTCATAAGCAGGACCTACCTAAAGATCATAAGCCATATGGCTTCAGTACATGTTGTCCCCTTTGCTTGCCTCCAAGATGAGAAGGGCAGAATGGGATCTCAAGTATGACTTCCAATCAGGACCTTTCACAGCCAATCCACATACACAGACCTTTCTGTCAGCTTCATCGTATAACACTGTCCATTCCTTAATTCCTCAAGAAAATCTGTTGCAGCATTGTTTCTATCAAGGTCCTATTTCCCTTTAGGGTTCTGGAATTCCTGAAAACATTTGTATCCATCTTTGTTTTCCTCCTGTTTCATCCTGCTGTCTCTCCTCTTCCTCCAAACTATCTGGCTTTTCAGAACTTTCTAGGTTAGCTCCAGGTTCTCAGATGCGTACCTTGACCTGTTTTCTGAACCCCAGTTGCTTTCTCACATCTTCCAGATTGCCTTTCTCCAATATGAGCTCACTTCGTGTCAGTTCATGACTCTCAAGGACTACATCTATTCTACCTGCATTGTGATGAATTCACTTCTTTCAGAGATTTCATATGTTCTCTTGAGCTCCCTCTGGCTGTGAACTGTTGCATAACCAGTGGCACACAGGTCTGCATGTCACATGCCTCCCCCTCTTTTAAAACTGTGCTTGAGTACTCAATGAGGACCATCTTCTATTCTCCCTGACATGGGTCCTTTTCTCTTTTAAGCTAATGCCCTGGCACATATCTCTATTGATGTAACTGTATTCCCTGTTACTTCAGTGGTGTTGAGTCTGTGTGCTTGACCCCTCCAGTTCAACTGGTATTCGTAGAAAAGAGTTATAGCTGGTGTTTTTCTGGCCTTTCCTTGGTCCATGCCTTTTAAATGGCCATGTCTTTTTCTCTAATCCTGGCCTATGTATTGCTTAAACAATTTTTTTTTACCTTGACTTGGCCCCTTTGACTGATTTCTTGGACACTCAATGTTATTTATCTCTCTGCCTTTCTGTTATGGGACTCATAACTATCTGCTTCTTTTAATGGCCACCTTGGCCGTTCCTAGACCCGGTTTATTCACCCAAGCTTCCTTTCTTTCTTTGTGAGTCTTAAGTGCCTTTTTGGAGCCTTGCTACCTTTATGCTCCTTGGCTAAATTATTTTGGTTGGCCTAGATTAACTTATCTTAGTCTTTGTTACCTTCCATCTTCCAGCTGAAAGGAAACCTTGGCCACCTATAATATCTGATAGGCTCTCTTCTACACCTCAGACCAGTTTTTAGAACCTCCATTTCCTGCTTGCAATTGTTGATTATCTCCAGCATTTGCTGGGCTTTATCTTCTTCAGACAGGATTTTGGCTATGGACCCATTCTTATCCCTACTATACCTTAGATTTCTACTTTTTTATGGTTTGGATGCCCTGAAGTATCTTTATCCCCAGCCAGCCACTGACTAATCTCCTCTTGTTTCCCTTCTACATGTCCCATGGCCTGGCACTGCTGGGATAATCCCCCCTTCAGCATATATATATTTCCTGTTGTAAGCAGTTTCTGTTTTCTTCCTTTTACCATAAGCTAAAGCCTGTCTCACTAACCTCTGATTCCCTTCTAGCCTTTCTTCCAACAGCTTCTTATTTCCTTTTAGCACATGAATTGCTCTTAGAGCTTTCTTCTCTCTTCTTACTGGTGGATCCTACTGCTTGTCCAACTTCTGGAGCTCTTCCTCCTATAATTGACTCTAGGTACTGTGTACTGTTGCTGTAGGGCCATTACTTCTTTAGTTAGCCTCCTTACTTTGGCCTTTACTTAGGCCTTACCTCACTAAACCTCTGTAGTTCACCTTTCAACTCTTCTAGCTAAGTCATAATTTCTTCTACTTGCTGCTCAAGGATATGTTTGGACCTTTTCATTTCATAAGCCCCTTTCCCGAACTGGCTACAAGTTCCATTTCAAAAAACAGCTGCCTGTTTGTTTTTTTCAGGGATGCTTTTACCTTTGGGCAAAAGGGTCAGCTACTCTGGCCCCTGCAAAACAGCAGCCTGTGTTTTCCATAGGTAAATATAGCCCCAAAGGTACCAATCTATTTCATTTGCACTTTCATTGCTGCTGGTCAGTCTCCTATCTTCTTCCTCCTTTTTCTTGTCATACGGGATTTTGCTCTGGGACCAAGGAGCAGTTGCCCCTTCTCACAGGCTAGTGCTGTTCACTCGCATAGCACCGCAAGACTTGGGCTCAGCAAAAAATAAAGCAAGCGGGCATTTTCAGCTAATCAGTGGCTCAGGGCTTCCCTGTCAATCGCCCCGCCTCTGCTCTGCCTCCACACCGCAAGCAGCACCGATGCCAGAGGGAATTAAGAGGTGCATACAGCCATGTGTATGTGTGTGGCCAACTAGGCACATGGTAGGTAGGGCACGATATGTACACTGGTTGCACAGTGGGCATCAGGCGTTCAACATGCTGTGGCTGCGAGCAAAAAGTATCAAGGCATGCACTTTCACTGTGCAAAACAACAGGGTCACACACTGGGCTGGCTGCCAGTGCCAGAGCTGTTGGTGTCATTGATGACAGCAGCACAGTAGACTTGTCATTGCTTCAAGCCTGCACAGCACAGCCTGGCTGCATTAAGTAGTGGCAGCGGTAACACACACACTGTCTGCGGCAACCAGCATTGCAGCAAGAGTGTGCTCATAGTGCTGCTGCTTCCTCTCTGGCCGGCAGACAGAGTCAACTCAAGCCAACCAGGAGTCAGAGGGACTGGTGGACCTGAGGAGAGGTTACAAGATGTCCCCTATTTTAGAGTTGTGTCCCTGACTCCCACCTGATTGACAGCCTCCTGTCTCCAGTTCCAGCAGTGGAGACAGAGGGAGCAAAATAAAATTATTTTCAATTTAGTGATTAAATATGTCAGTTTTTAGAATTTGCATCCATTACCTTTATATTTTACACAGTATGGGGGCAATGCATCTTTGTTTCTGTTTCTCTATTGATTTGTCTGCTTGGAAGTGATATTGCTGCTGTCATGGGATGGATGAAGGTGGCAAGGTAATGACTTCCTTCCTACATTTATTTATTTTATTTATTTATTTAGCATTTTTTTTTACATCTAACAAATTTTAAAGTTTACAAGGAATAAGAAACATGGAACAAAACAATTAACAGAGAGGTTAAAACATTGACTAGTAGGTTTTTAGTTTTTAACTTATATTACATGGCTATGCTTAAATGATGTGGTACATGGTAGTATAATATGTTTAACGGCAAGTATTTTTAATGGTGGGACTGAGGTTCTGTACAGCTGAAAGGAGATTGTCCAACATTGTTATATGCGTGAGGAAGTGTAGAGAGATTATCAGCTGCTGTAACATTGCGTCTATACTTGTTATTTTTTCATCAAAATGGTTTTTAAAGAGCACAGTTCTTACTTCCTTTTTGGAAATGAGTGATGTCATCTATGTTTCTAAGTTTTGTAGGAAGGCTATTCCAGAGGCTTGATGCGTACAGCGAGAAAGCATGTGAGCAAGTTGTTTGGTTGAATCGTAGTTTTTTAACAGGCACGCTTAAGGTGTTCTGAGCGCATGTTCTCCTGAGTCTATTTTCAGGTGGCTTTTAAGGAAGGTCTGTAGGTAATCCGCAGTCATGTTGTGCAAAATTTTGAAAGTGGTTATAAGTACTTTGTATTTGACACGGCATTGGAGGGGAAGTCAATGTAGCTGTTTGAGAATAGGGGTGATGTGATCTCCTGAAATATTGTTCGGAATCATGTGCTTCAATTAATGGGCGTAATTGTTGGAGAGTTTTGATCTTTTGGTAGATCATTCTGGCGGTTCTGTTGATGTGGGATTGTAGAGTTAGCCGCTGATAAAGTGTTATTCCGAGGTATTGGATCTTAGCCTTAACTTTTAATTCTACATTGCTGACTTTCAAAACTGTCAGTAGGGAGAAATCTTCATTCTGATAATATAAAGTACTTCCATCTTTTTGAAATTTATTCTAAGTTGGTGCTGTAACAACCAGTTCGAGATTGCATTAAAACAATCTATTATAGGCATGTAACAGGCTTTTGCTATGGAAAAGGGAGTGTAAATCATAATATCATCCGCATAAATGTGGTATAAGATGTTATGAGCCTGAATGGTGTTACAGATTGGCTGTAAGTAAATGTTAAATAAAAGGGAGGATAGCACTGAACCTTGAGGAACTCCCTGCATCCGCTTCTAAGGGGTTGATCTGATGGGTCCTATTTTCATTTGCTGCTGATGTCCAGGTGAGCGGTACACTGTACTCCTATGGCTTGTAACCATGCAAGCAGTAGTTTGTGGGATGCTGAATCAAATGCAGCCTTAATATCAAGGAAAATTAGAATGAATCCTTGTTCAGGGTTCTGTATGCCTTTTATAATCTTGTCAAAGAGGGAGGTGATTAGTGTCTCAACACCATGATACTGTCTGAAACCATGTTGCTGTAGGTCTAGTGGAGTATTTGTACTGACATAATCCTGTAGTTGTATCTGTGCTACTTTTTCAATTACTTTAGTTAGGAAAGGCAGACTGGTGATAGGTCGGTAAGAACTCCTTCATTTGCCTCTAATTTGGGACACTTTAGAAAGGGCGGATTGATCCATTCTTCAGACATGAGGGTATGTAAGCTTGCATGAAGGAATACTGTATTATCATTTTTAAGAATGAGGCTAGTTCAGAGAGAGCGAGCTTGATCCAGCTTATAGGTCAAGCGGAGATATTGTTGTATTGAAGTCCTGTATGATGCTTTCCAAATTTTACAGTAAAAGTGGCGTGAGTTCTAGCAGAGAAGTATTGGGTACGCGGTCATATTGTGGTACAGCTAGATTAATGTGGGAGCTGTTAACTTTAGCTTGGAAATAGTTGGCCAGTTCTTGTAGTATTGGAGTGTTATGAATTCTGTTATTGTCATTGCATTTTAGTAGAGATTTTACAATGTCAAAGAGCTCTCTAAGCTTATTTATGGAGTTAATGATAACTTGCATGTGATGCTCCTTTTTATGCTCATTGACTTTTTGCCGATAAATATTCAGATTATGCAAGTGATTATTTTTTTTCTTGGTTATTTTGTGAGTGGTGCCACCTGTGTTCTAATCTTCTGAGATCCTTTTTCAACTGTTTTAATTCTGGACTGTACCAAATGGTGTTAACAAGTCTTATTCTGTCTAATTGGTGGGTACTGTGGCATATTCACTTATCGTATTGTACCAGTTCTTGATGAAGTCATCAAGATTGTTTGAACCTATGTCAAGCACTGGAGAGATTTAATCTAGGAATGATTGTCAAAGTGTCTCAAGCGGCGTCCAATGTTTATATTGGAATTATTGTGGTAAATTGGGCAGCTGCATGGAAGTTGAAATGAGATTAAGTGGTGGTCGGACCATGGTACCTGGATGATTTGAGTCACAGGATTTATATAAGGATTTAGTAATTGTTTTGGGGGATATATTAGATCTAGTATGTTTCCTCCCTTGTGAGTAGTGCTGTTGACTGTCTGTTTGTAGTCTAATGACTCCATAGCTTCTGTGGATGCATTTGATTGTCTTAGGGGTAAGGTAGAAAGATTAGAGTCACCTAATAGAATGAACTGTTTGTTTTGAGTGGTGTTTGACCATGCTCTTTCCAGGCTGTTAAATAATACTGCATCATCTGATTTGGGTGATCTGTAGGCTAAGCATAAAGATATATATTTGTTTTCAATGAGAATCATATCAAGGCCCTCAGTGCTAATTACTGCTGTGGTAGAAAAATTTAATTTGTTCTTCGTAATGATGAGAACACCTCCTCCTCTGCAGCCGTTTCTACTACTGCTGAATAGCTTTATCTTTTATCTTTATTTATCGCTTGATATACCGCCCAAGCATATATCCTGGTACCTTAAGAAGATTTATGAGGATGTTGTCTTCTTCAGTAAGCCATGTTTCAGTTAGACATAAGGGGGGTCAATCTGAGCAGCATGGCCCTGATGATCTCCGCACATACAGAGGAGATGTTTGGGGAGATCTGGATGGGGGCAGGAAGGGGAGGTTCAGAGGAGGATTGTAGGCAGGATCTTGACCCTGGACATACAGGGCCTATTCCGGTCATGGCCCTGTATGTCTGGGGCTGCAGGAATGCACTGATAACTGCACTGGCGGACCCCCCCCAAGGACTTGGGGTGCAGGAGGAGGTGCCCTGCTGCCTGATCCAGGCCATGGCAGGCCCCTCTGGGGGTCAGGCGGCAGGGAAAGGAAGGTATGTGGCCCAGTGTGGAATCGGGGCACCTGCATGGCGTCCTGGTCCTATGGCGACGGGACTGTGCAGGTGCTCTGGCTGGGTTGGACAGGGTGTACATATGGTGGTACATATGGACAGGGTGTACATATGGTGGTACAGAATCAGGTATGTCCTGCATGTCCAGGCTGCTGCACCTGATTCTGATCCTGTGGGAACGTATAGATCCTGTGAGTTCAGAATTAGGTGCCAGTATAGCCCGTCCAGATTTTGGACGTCCGGACGAGTCCCGATTGGAATCAGGCCCAAGATGTCTAGGTCATATTCTTTGATGTAATCTGTTATGATTGGGATTTTATTCCTAACTGAATGAGTATTGATTAACATACCTTTAAATCTTGTAGAATGAATGATGAATGAGTTTGGTATCTTAGTGATGTTTGGTCTTGAATTTCAATTTGTCTCAAGAAACTATAAGTTTTGTTGCTAATTCTTTTAGCGGAATCCTCTATTGCACGTTTCTGTAAATATGTATGATTGGTATGTGGTTGGCAGCTGGTGTTGAGGATTCAGATAGAATGATTGTAGAAATGAGACAGATTATGATCAGTAGGAATATTGTTTTGCATTGTGTTGGTGCTTTTAAAGCTGCTGAGAGTGGTAACTATGAAGCTGATGTTCACAGATTTGGTGTTGCACTATAGAGATCATAACTGGTAATCTATTAGGTTATTGCTTACCTTTACATGCTTTGCTGTTCAAACCTAGAACTAAGGTGCCCCTTCCTCCCCCCTTCCACCACCACTTGTGTCTCAGATTTGTCTGCAAAAAATTTGGTAACTTAACCTGAGGTATGATGTATCTTTCTACTATCAAATTGCCACTGGTAGTATGCATTGTACAGACTGGAGGTCTGGGGCGGGCAAGAAAGCCGTGCCACAGAGTGACAGCTGAGTCTGAGGGTTCTAAGGATCCTCTCCCTCTTGCTCTAAAGGAAAAGGGCACCCAGGAAATGGGACAGTACATTTTAAAAGCAGCCCTGGCCACAAATGCAGCATTAGTCCAATAAAAATATACATCACGAGTCTTTGTAGATCATGGGAAGGGAGTGTTATGTCAAGATCTAAAGGGCCCGATATTCAAAAGGCATTTATGTGGTTAACAGCCAGTTAACCGTGTAAATGCCTACTTACCGGATATTCAACGGCACATACACGGGGCGTTCCGGGCTGGAGTGGAAGCAGGGACCGGTGCTAACTGTGCATCACCGATAGCGCTTGGTGTCTATAAGATAGGTGAGGAAAACCCTTGCCTATCTTATAAGCGCCGAGGCTAACCATGCAACATCCAATATCAATGCTGCATGGTTAGCCTCGGCGACGTCTGGGCAGCGCGGCCAGACCGGATATTCACTTCCGTTGCTGCAGAAGTGAATATCCGGGGTTTGGGAGTCAGAAGGCAGGGTTAAGCGGCTATGGCACTTAGCCCTGCTCAGTTGAATATCTGGCCCAAAATATCCAGACAACAAAGGTAGAAAAAAAATCATTATATTTGTGGGAATTTTGGTGTTAGCTTTGGGAATCTGAATGTGCAGCCTCTCTTCTGTCTTTATATTTTGCACAGTGCCAGAGGAAATACATCTCTGTTTCTATTTCTCCATTATGGCATTGCATGGAGAGTATGGCTTCTTGGGGTCTCCAATGCAATGTTTGCATGTTTCTGTTTCTAATTTGTAGTTTCTTATTCAGTATTTGATGTGGGTTTTGCATGTGTGACCACAATGAGGTATTCTCCTAGCGTTTTAGTTTGGTTATTCTCACCCATTGTTGGGGGTATTTCTGTGAATGCTGGTTCTGGAGGGTTTCTGGATATTCACTTCTGCAGCAACGGAAGTGAATATCTGGTCTGGCCGCGCTGCCTAGAGGTCGCCGAGGCTAACCATGCAGCATTGATATTGGATGTTGCATGGTTAGCCTCGGCGCTTATAAGATAGGCAAGGGTTTTCCTCACCTATCTTATAGAACTGGATCTGGAGGGTTTATACAGCTGTTCTGCCTCATCTTGTATAGACTGCCGTGTAGGGGTAAATAGAAACACTCAATGCTTCATGGTATATTTGTCCAGCTGTTTGTCATCTTTAGATTGAATAATTCTGTTTTTCAAAATCTTTGATATGACAAAGTCAACATGATTGTGTCTTGGAAATAATTCAGTGTTTCTTGGGTGAATAAGTTGGGGAAGAGGCAACCTGTAAAAAAATAATAGGGGGGCCCCTCCACAAAACTTTGCCCAGGGCTCTATACTGTAAGTGATTAAAGTGGCCCTTGGTTCTTTCCAGCTCAGTTTTGCACGTCTTCAGGAGGCTCAAGCAAAGGACAGGGCCTTGGTCTCCTCCAGCACCTCAGCCTCAGCACAGTGGCATTCCTCTGCACACTTGCAGGAGATGGTCTACTAGCATCTGCTTGATTTCTTCTCATTTTCTTCCATATCCTTCTGTAGTTTCTCCCTTTCCTTTGAGTTGCTTCCTGAAGCTGCTTGCCTGCATGAGCTCAGTGTTCAGGTTCAGCTTCCTGTTGTGTCTCTTTCAAGAGTCCAGAGCAAAACATCCTTGGCTTACTTCTTGACCTGCTATCAGCAGACCGATAATGTTACCCAGCTGAACCTGCATCCCATTATCTCTCTCTGCCAGCTCTAACTGGACTCTTTCACTCTCCATGAATATGACCTGGAGTTCTTGCAAACTGGTTTCTGTCTTCTCCTGCTTGTGCTCAGCATGCCGTTTACCCTGTAAGAGCTCTTCCACACTGTTGGCTAGGTCACTGCACTCACTTTCCAGGGCTTGCCTGGTCTTTTCTAGACTACTTTTTAATTATTTCATTTGCTCCTGTTGCTCAGCTGCTTAGACAGCCAGGGCCAGCCCAGCCACTAGGCAAACTAGGTGGTCACCTAGGGCAGCAGCTTCTGGGGGGTGAGGGGAGGGCAGAGAAGAGCAGCTACAGTCAAAAGAAAACGATGGGTCCTAATAGTGACAAACTAAAAGACTCAGTGCTTAACTTTTACCCATAGGAAGAATGGGCAATTTGCAAATGATGGCTTTTGGAAACTTCTCTCATTATCTATATATTTTCAAAAAAAGTTTAATATTTAAAAGTATGAGGGGGAGAATATTCAGCGGTGGCGGCTAGCCATCACCGTTGAACTTTAAACCTGGCTATTCAGTTCTGAGGCCATATCTGGTTACCAGCATTGAATATCCAGATTGACTGGATAGAGCACTAGCAGCAATATTCAGCCTTTCAGGTGCCTAACTTTTGCCACTTTGGGATAACCCGCTAGCGGCTGAAAATCACCACTAGCTGGTTATTCCCTGGTGCCTCCTCTGCTCTGCCCCCTGAACAGCCAGATGCTAGCAGGGCATTTAGTGGTGGCACCTGGGGATATTCAGCAGCACTAACCGCATTAATGCCACCAAATATACCACTGTGCGCCATTTAGGCGTAACTTTGACTATCCTCCCCATGATGTCCAAATATGCATTTTTAAAGGATTTTCTGGGAGGGATATTGTTGAGATGATTATGATTGAATTTAATTATCAAAGTCGTTGGGGTGGAATCTAGGGATCTAAAAGTTAATTGAGAAGGGGTGCAAGGTGGAAGGTTTGCTTAGGGTGTCTAATAACCTTGTACTGACCCTGCAGACAGCTCTTCAGCCTGTGCTTGCACTTGTCTCCAGACTCCTCTTGAATCCGTGTTTCATGCAGTTTTGCTTCATTCTCTAGTGCCGTCTTCAGTTGACTGGCCTCTTGCTCACACTTCTCCCTAAGCTCCTGATCAGTGGCAGTAGAGCACCTGGTCTCTGCCATTTCTAATTCGAGGTACCAGCCACTGGTCTTTCACCTGTTTCTGGTGCTGTAATTTATCATGCTTGGTTTCATTTTCCTTAGCTGCTGCTTGCTTTTCTTCTGCCACTTCAGCTCAGAGGAACGCCATCTTAATGGGTATTCTGCAGCTCAGTTCTTATCCTATCAATATCTCCATTAACTGCTTCAAACTCCCCAGTGACACTCTCCAGCTTTTGTAACACTTCTTGATTCACCGCTAGGGTATCTTGTAGTGCGTGGTGTGCTGCTTCTTTCAAGCTAAATAGCTCATTTAGCTTCCTAAAAACTTTGGGGGGATAGTCAGCGGTGGCAGTTAGTGCTTCTATAGCCGCTGATGTTTAACCCCGGATATTCAATGCGGGGGCCGATCCAGCCACCAGCATTGAATATCCAGGCTGCTGCACAGTTAGCTCCCACAGGTAAAGATAGGCCAGCCTTTACCGAGCTGCTATCACCACTGCCCAGTTAGCAACAGGTGCCACCCCCACTCCACACTGGAATGCCCACAACATACCCTGATGCTAACTGTATAGCACTGGGGTGTGTAGTGGCAGCAGCCACAGATATCCAGCAGCACTAACCGGCATTTATATAGTTTGCAGGTCTACAAATTGTGTGAATGCCTTTGACTATCCCCCCACCCCTTTATTTTCTCTTCTTTCTTTTTCAGCTCCCTTTTTAACCTTTTTTTATTTAACCATTTTTCTATACCACCTTATCCTTCAAGGAAAGTGGTTTACATTATGTAATCACTACAAACAGGTACTGGATGCATTCCCTTGTCCCCAAAGGGCTCACAATCTATGTGTACCTGAGGCAATGGAGGGTTAAGTGGCTTGCCCAAGGCCACAAGGAGTGCCTATAGGACTAGAAACCCCAGTCCCTCCGACCTGAGATTGCTGTCCTCAGATGGGAATGAACCTCCAGCCTGAGGTACCATGTCCTAACCACTAGACCACTCCTCCCTCTATAGTGCTCTGAGCCCCACACTTTCTGTTGCTCCAGTTCTGTGCCTTCCTTCAGGACTGTGGGCTCAGCCACTTCTCACATGTTAGTAATACTTCCACCCTCCTCTTCTTTTTCTTTTTCATTTTATTTTGATTTGTAGTTTTATGGACTAAAATCTAGTCACTCTTGATAAGGAAATTAACACGATACAGTTATTACCCAGAAATAAACATCATAAGTAAAAATCGCAAAAACATATTTTAAACAAGACCACAATACAAGGGAGAAGAACTATTAAGAAACATGCAAAATGTTATAATCCAACTGAAAGGAAAAAGATAAAGAAAAATGTATTCCAGTAAAAGTGATTACTCGCAAACGTAAGTCACTCCTAACGAAACAAGAACATTGGAATGTCTAGGACATCTCTAGACATTCCAAAGGAGCTTCTAGCTATCCACCGCTGTGCTATTAATACATCATGAAATACATCTACACCGGTGCAACACTACGAGGGTTGCTCAGAAAGTAATGCCCCACATGTTTTTTCTCAGTCCAGAATGAAGATAGAGGTGTGAAATTGAAAGGGTAGTAACTTGGAACTTCAAAGGACACGTGTGTAATTTTACAGTCGTCTGACAAATAGCGAGGCGGTAGTGATCCTTCAAATGGCGTTTGTGAGTGACACACAGTACAAACAGCGAGCTGTAATTTAATTCTTGGTGGAGGAGAAAGAAAGTGTGAGAAACATTCACAAATGGTTGTGTGCTGTGTATGGAAGTTCTGCGGTAGATAGGAGCACCGTTGGACGATGGGTGAAGAGAGTAAAGGCTTCAGGAAGTGGTAAAACGGAACTGGATGATCGGCCATGGTCTGGGCATCCTGCCTCAGCCACCAGTCCAGACAAGTTGCAGCGCGCTGATGACATTATTCGTGCGGATCGGCGCATCACGAGTCAGGAATTGTCCGTACAGCTTTCCGTCAGTAGAGGTAGTGCAATGGCAATTATTGACTCTTTGGGATATTCAAAGGTGTGTGCAAGATGGGTTCTGTGAAGTCTCACAACTGAACACAAACGCCAAAGGAAAAACATCTGCTCTGATTTGTTGGAGCGTGTTGAAGCTGAGGGGGAGGCCTTTTTGTCCCGGATCGTCACAGGTGACAAAACCTGGGCTCACCACTATAAACCAGAGACTAAAAGGCAGTCCATTCCATACACAGCACACAACCATTTGTGAATGTTTCTCACACTTTCTTTCTCCTCCACCAAGAATTCAATTACAGCTCGTTGTTTGTACCATGTGTCACTCACAGACGCCATTTGAAGGATCACTACCACCTCGCTATTTGTCGGACAACTGTAAAATTACACACGTGTCCTTTGAAGTTCCAAGTTACTACCCTTTCAGTTTCACACCTCTATCTTCATTCTGGACTGAGAAAAAACATGTGGGGCATTACTTTCTGAGCAACCCTCATATTATCCAGCACTTTTTTGAGTTGTTTGTGATCATAAGAAATATATTTAGCGTTTGACAGTTTAATCATATATAAAAAAGGAAATCGCAATATAAAGTTTGCCCCAAGAGAGAGAGTCCACTGCTTCTCTGCAAGAAAGGCCTCGTGTCTGTCTTGCAAAGACCACTGAACCATCAAAAAAACACAGGAACATTTGCACCCCAAAAAACTCACATTCCTAAATTTAAAGAAAACCATTAATGTCCAGATTTTATTATGCTTAAGGGCATAGGACTCCAATAGTGTTGCCCTGCCCTATACGACTACATGGGAATCCTTCAACAATCCTGAGATTTCCAGGCTGTCTTCCGAAATTCCCTCTGTTTCACATTCTTGCTGCCCCCCTTCTCTTCCAGTACCACATACTGGAAGGTAGAAAGCTTGAGTAAAAGAAGGGATTGACTCTGATGGAATTTCTAATGCCGCTCTATAAGAGCGCCACAGCATGCCTCCTAGTTGCACTAAAATAGTCTTAGGAAAGTTAAGGAATCTTAAATTAAGCCTCTTAATGAAATTCTAAAATGTTTACAGTTTCCAGTTGATCACAGTCTGATCCTTTATTAGAGATAAATCACATTTTTGAAGGTCAGACACTTGTTGCACTACTGTAACCCAGCTTCGTCTCCATAGTAGCACATACAGTTGTGGTCAACATTATTGGCACCCTTGCAGTTCAACCCTTTAATGTCCAATATCTCCTAAAAGCAAGTAGCCAGTAGAATGGCTTTGGACTACATATGCACACATATTTGATACATAAAGGAATCAGATAAACTAAGACCAATTAAAAAAGGAAATAGTAGGAAATAGCATAAAAACTGGGACATTGCCAGGATATGATTATTAGGGGGGTGCAATGGTAGTAGAGACAATTGAAACTTACCAGTCTAATTTGTTATCTCAGTTGGCCGACACTAAGTACTATCAGTTGTTACCACAGGATCCTACCCCTGATTTGATAATTCAAATAGCAGAACTAATGTTGGGGGCATTTTCAGCTGAGTGGCTTACTAAAAAGGAGATGACATTTTTAACCTTCATCTTTATTTGAGGCTTAATATACCTCAGTTCATCCAAAGATTCCCATCATATATACTGTTCCTAAGATACATAAATCATTGGTCTGTCCTCCAGGGAAGCCTATTGTCTCCTGATGTGGTTCCATGTTAGCACTACTTTCAAAGTTTTGTGACAAATTTCTTCAACCATTGGCTCAGAAAGTTGAATCTTTTATTATAAAGATACGACTCATTTTATTACATGGTTACACTCTGGGATGGAAGTATCAGATTCTACCATTTTAGTGGAACTTGATGTCAATGCCTTATATACGAATATAGATCAAACAGAGGCATCGTTAGTGATTTCTGAAACTTCATTAGACTTACCAGCAAGGATCCCCTGAAGTTTTTTTCAACAATTACACAGGTACACTACCAAAAAACTGCCTCCAGTTTTGCAACTGATTCCTATAGATTTTGGGGTGCTGAATCCAGGAAAAATAGCCAAAATGTTCCATCACGTCACGTTTTCTTGAAAAATTAGATTTCTTACCCATATAAGGAATGTTCACATAATTTCTTTTTAGCCGACTGCAGTTTATTTTCTTGGCCCAAAATAGAGGTTGTAATGGTTAACTAGAAACACTCCCTCATGATATTTTAGAGTGTTTTGTATTCATTTTATACATTAACAGGACAATTGGGAGGCGGGGGGCTAAATCCAGTACTCGCGCTGGCGCATGTTCTTTCCTGTTCGCCTCATTCGCTCGCTCAAACACGGTGGTTGCGACATGAACGTTCCTGTCAAATTTCAGTTTCTTGCAAGTTCATTATTACCTTTTGTTTGCTCAGTCGTAATCCAGCTTTATTCCGAAGTGGTTCACTACAGTTGTAGTTTGCAGTGCTGTGTATTTGTGATGGCTCACAGAGCCAGAGGTTGCATCAACTCTCCGGACAGTTTTTGTTTTATTTGTGGGGAATATTCCGTGAAAAAGCGGCAGAGGAACATTTCTGCATTTATTAAAAAAGTATATTTCGCCTATTTCGGTTTGAAGTTAGGCGATCAAGACAAACCGTGGGCTCCTCACAAAGTGTGCAAGACATGTGAGGAAGATCTACGCTTATGGATGAAAGGTAAAAAACAAGCATTTCGTTTCGGAATACCTATGATGTGGCGTGAACAAAGAAACCACAGCAGTGACTGCTATTTTTGCTCTTGCATTGTGAAGGGATACAACTTAAAAAATAAGAACGTAATAAGTTACCCCAACCTTCCCTCAGCAATTAGGCCTATGCCTCATAGCAACGAAGTACCTATGCCTGAACCACCAAAATCTTTGGATCATATTTGTGTGGACGGTTCTGATCATGATGAGACTCATCAGATGACTTTTCCCGATGAGTCCAGTACTTCCGAGTTTGAAACTGAACCAGATCCGAAACCTGAACTTTTCTCTCAAGCTGAATTGAATGATTTAGTCCGGGATTTAGGACTCCCAAAAGATGCTGCCCAACTACTAGGTTCTCGGCTTAAACAGAAAAATCTATTGTCACCAGGAACAACTTTTTTAGTATTTAATCTTTTTATTTATTGTAAATAGTTTACATATTAGACAGCATACATTTTGATTCCATTGTAAGAAGCTAACATATTGGTGGATAAAGGGGGAGGAAGGGGAGAAAAATAAAATATGTTTAACATTGTTAATATGTATGCTGTTTACATTGTTTCAATATGTATGCTTTTTAAGTTATCTTAAAGTGTATATTGTCTATAATGTTTCAATATGTTAGCTTCTTACAGGAACAACTTTTTATTGGTACCGCAACCGCGAGACACAATTTTTGAAGTATTTCAGCAAAGAGGAAGATTTGGTATTTTGCAACGATATATACGGAGTGATGGAAAAGTTTAAACTCAAGTATGATCCTGCTGAATGGCGGCTGTTCATTGATTCGTCAAAAGACAGCATAAAAGGTGTTCTTCTTCGTAATGGCAACACATTCGCTTCAGTTCCTATTGCTCACTCTGTTATTCTCCAAGAAAAATACGAGAATTTGGCCCTGATTCTTCAGAAGATTCGTTATGATGAGCATAAGTGGATGATTTGTGGAGACTTTAAAATTCTATCCATGCTATTAGGGCAGCAATCCGGTTTCACCAAATATCCCTGCTTCCTTTGCTTGTGGGATAGCCGGGCCCGCAACCTACACTGGGGGAAAAAAGACTGGCCAATTCGGGAGTATTTGAGACCCGGTGAGAAAAATGTTCTTCATGAGAGCTTGGTACCTCGTGATAAAATTCTATTACCACCTCTCCACATTAAGTTGGGTCTCATTAAGCAATTCATCAAGTCCCTTCCAAAAGATGGTGAGTGCTTTCGGTACCTTTGCTCAAAGTTCCCCCGACTTTCTGAAGCAAAGCTAAAGGAAGGAGTGTTTGTTGGCCCTGATATAAGGAAACTCATTTCAGATGGAGCATTCGCTGAAACGATGTCTGAGAAGGAAAAAGAAGCCTGGGATTCCTTCAAGGATGTTGTTCTCAAATTCTTGGGGAACAGGCGGGATGAGAACTATAAGGATATTATTGCCAGGATGCTCAATGCCTTCAAAGAACAAGGCTGTAACATGAGCCTGAAAGTCCATTTCTTGCACTCCCATGTGAACTACTTTCCCGAAAACTTGGGGGCGTACAGTGAAGAACAAGGTGAAAGGATTCACCAGGACATCAAGGACGCAGAGAGAAGGTACCAAGGAAGATGGAACACCACTATGATGGCTGATTTCTGCTGGTTGCTGCTGCGGGAAACCCCAGATGAAAAATACGCCAAGCAGCGCACCAAGAGAAGCATTCGGGGGAAGAAGAAACGGGCCCACCAGGAGATTGATTGACCCAAGAATGACTTTAAAATCTAAACTGTGTTGACAAATATCGTGTTTTTACTAAACTTTGAAATAAAAATTTGCTAGTTATTACCACAGTGTCGGATCTCATTTATTAGAATTTTATTTTCACACCATCGGGTGTTTGTCTTCATGTATTGCAATGGTGCGGTTTGCGTTTTCTATTCTTACATACATACCTGTACAACATTTTTTGCACATTTCTTTGCTTTGCTTTGTGTCTAACCTCGCTCTTATATGCTCAATGTTTGTGCACATGTATGTGGCTGTTTTAAGTGCAGACAATTTTGCTACCATCACAGTGTGTTTTGTTGACATTACTCTATTCTTATGTGCTGCCTTGTTACAATTTTCTTTATTCTTATTGGAATAACTACTAAACAATTAGTATAAAGAATTCATCCAAGAAACTTTTATCTCGATCGCACTCAATCTGAAACGTTCACCTCAAACTGCTAACCCAATGTAGCAAAAAATCTGTACGTGATGGAGCAAATTGGTTACCAGATTTTGATTCAGCGCACCAAAAAACATAAAAATCAATCGAAACATTAGAGGCAGTTTAAAAAAAATTTTTTTTAGTGTACCTGTGTTATTAGAGTGGGTTTTGATGAAAAACTATTTTATGTTTGAAAATAAATATTATTTACAAACATATGGTATAGCAATGGGTGCCATGGTGACTCCTTCAGTAGCCACCTTGTATATGGCACATTTTGAATCAACTCATTCTATACCTCCAAATGGTTTGTATTTATTTCTCTATGGGTGCAATTTTTGGATGATATTTTTTTTCTTGTGGCATAGTTCAGAGAGTGATTTGCACCTATTTTTTAGTTGGATTAATGGAATTAAATCTAATCTACAATTTACCATGCAATATTATTGTCAAAAACTTGAATTTTTAGATGTAATAGTGTATAAATAGGGTGATCAATTATACACTACATTATAACGCAAGTCAGTACAGCAGAACACCTTTCTTTAATATTGTAATTTTCATCCAAGTCCCCTTAAAAAAGGATTGCCATACAGTCAGTTTCTTTGCTTACTGAGGATATGTTCTTCACTAGATGAATATAAGCAGCATGCTTTAGACTTGTTTGAATGGCTTAGAGTGAGGGGATACCCTGAACATTTGTTGATGCAAGCATATGAGAGAGCTCACTACACACATCGAGAATAGTTACTAGGGGAAACCTGTTCATCACGGGTAATCAGAATCTGCTTCTTGTCCAGTTGAACAAGACATGGACATACAGAAATTCATGGGAGTGCTCCCTTTTATGTCTTTATCTCATCAGGTCATGAAGCTTTTAAAAAAAAACATTGGCTGATTTTGGGTCTCCATAAATGTTTTCAGAAAGAGCTTCAGGTAGCATACAGTAGAGGTTTAAATATATAAGATCAAATAGTTTCTATTGCGGCATTTGAAAATAAATCGCAGCAAACATTTTCTCCAGATGACACATTGTGTCACTTTAATTGTGATTCTTGTAGTTTTTGCACACAATCTTTAACGGGAGCAAGTTGGACGGATCCTAATACCCAAAGAATTTATTACTTTCGTTGATACACCACATGTTCTACGTCATTTGTGGTTTATATGCTAATTTGTCAACGTTAATTAAAATATATAGGATGCACTAGTCATCCCATCAAGGCTCGTCTTCGAGAGCATCAATCTCGGTTAAATAACAAAGTCTTGAGTGCACCAATAGTGAGTCACTGTATTGAATTCCAGCATACCTTTGATGATTTGAGATGGAGGATATTGGATCTTGTTCCATTTGATCCGCGAAGGGGGGGGATCAGGAACATAAATTTTAGGTATTAGAACAATCATGGATCTTTAAATTGGCCATGGTAACACAAACTAGCTTAAATCATGATCTTGATTGGTGGAGCCTTTTGTGATTACAGTGTTTTTCTGTTTGCCATTGGTTCATTGTCTATTGGTCTTTCCTTAATGACGTAATTTGGTGCATATAAAATCAATTGGGACGTGTTCTGAATCATTCACTTGGGGATTACAAACATCAAACAGCATTTGTAACAGAGTTATTTCCAATGGAGCATTGATACAGAGCTTTGAAATGTTGTTGAGCTCTAAATGCAGTGCTGTGTTCATCATTGGAAGAGAATAACTTGATACATTGGCATCAAGCCTAATGTCTAAGGAAACCATGCTGGATGCTGGTTGCTGCATCAAGCTCACAAAGCTATGTACATTTATCTATCTTTGCAGGTTTTGGAAGAATGACAGTTTAGGATATTGTGAAGAATTTTTTGGAACTATCAAGCCAATTTATTTCCTTGGTTTGGGAGATTTTTAAGCGGTAGCCAGATGTTTGGGGTGTGTCACACATATTGTTTTGCATACACTTTTAGGTATGGTTCACTGATCTGGTAAACCTTAAAACAATTAAAAATGAAAATTTGTTACAGGAGGTAATATTCCTCAAGATAAATATTCCAACAGAAATTGAGTTCACCAGTTGCAGTTTATTTGATCTGCTTTTTTGGATTTAGGATATGATTATTGGCACCCTTAAAAACAATTCAAATCAGTTTGAACAGAACTACATTCTCATTGCAGTAAAATTAGACGCACCTGTGATCAGTTGTCAGTATTCACGTGACTTAAATCAACTAATGAATGATGGCTCTAATGTTTAGAATGGCCACATTCACTCTCTGTTCCATTTTCACAATAATGAAGGGAAGAGAGTTGCCTGAGACATCAGAAAAGCCATTATCACCAAACATCCAACTTCAAAGGGGTACAAGGCTATCTCCAAGGGTCATGGGATTCCTGTATCTACAGTTCGTAATGTTATTAAGAAGTTTTCTGCTCATGGAACTATCAAGAACCTCCCAGGACGTGGTGGGAAGAGCACAATTAATCCAAGAAGTCTTTGAAGGTTAGTGTGAACTGTTGGAAAAACACCACATACAACATCCAAAGAGTTTAAGGCTGACCTGGAGCAATTTGGAGTGGTGGTTTTAACTTGCACCATATGCCATACACTAAGGACTTCATGGGTGAAGGCCAAGGAGGACGCCACTGCTCAAAGACAGACATAAAAAGGCATGCCTGATCTTTGCCCAAACCCACCTTTAGAAACCACAATCCTTCTGAGAAAATGTTCTGTGAACAGATGAACCAAACTTGAGGTCTTTGGCAATGCAGACCAGCGATACAATTACAGGCAAAAAAATGAAGTTCATAAGGAAAAAAAACCACACCCTTCCTACAGTTAAATATGGTGGAGATTCTGTAATGTTATGGGGCTCTTTTGCTGCCTCAGGAACTGGAGGCCTAGAACGTATTAAAGGAATCATGAAGTCAGAGGACTACCAAGGTATTTTGGACTGAAATGTGCTAACTAGTGTCAGAAAGCTAGGTCTGGGTCAAACGTCATGGGTCCTCCAACAGGACAATGACCCAAAACATACATCCAAAAGTACAAAAGAATGGTTAAAAAGGAACAAATGGACTGTTTTAAACTGGCCAGCAATGAGTCCTAATCTCAATCCAATCAAGAACCTTTGGAAAGAGTTGAACTCTGCCATTTGTAAAAGGAATCCTGGAAACCTTCATGAACTGGAACTTATGAAGGAGAAATTACCAGTAGACAGATATACGAAACTTATAGATGGCTACACGAAATGTGTGGAGGCTGTTATTACTGCCAAGTATTGTGCAACCAAATATTAGTGAAATGTGCTATTAACCCCGTCCAGGTCATATTTTGGTTATTTTTTCTCAGAAATTACCATGTCTAAGTTTCACAGACATCTTCTTTTTTTTGTTGTATACCTTTGAACACACTATTAAAATATTATGATGGCATACAGTTGGAATATTTCCAATTATTTCTCAAGATATTGTACACATTATACCAAAAATGCAAGGGTGCCAATAATGTTGACCACAACTTTAGTTCCTCAACTCTCCCTATTCACGTCTGCAATTGTATGGAGGGGTCCAGGGCACTATCCATATGAATATTTTATTGTTATTCCATTCTCACTTGCTGCTTAGGATATACTTCTCTGGCCTCTTTCCCCTAGGGGTCTGTGCCCTGGGTTCCCACCCCTAGGCCCAGTTGCTACTTTCTTTAGCTGACCCATCTTACCCAATCTACGAGGGAACTTACTTTCTCTTACCATAACATTTATCTTGATTTCCAGTTCTACTCGTGTATCAGGAACCCTGTTCCACCCATTGCTGCTGATACTTGTACCGTCCTCATACAAGGATTTATTACCAGGCATCCCTGGTCTCATTTCATTTTCATTGCTCATACCTATTACTTTAGTAGTAGGCATCCCATGCCCACTGAGTATTCCTTTGCATCACCCACATTGGAGGGGGGGGGGTGGTATATGTGCCAGTGTTCCTGTGTGCTTGTGAGTGAGCCCCCGTGCCATTGTTTGTTGTATTTGTTGGTGAGTGTCTCCCTATGCTAGTATTTCTGTGTCTCTTTGTGGGTGTCTCCCTGTACCTTGGCTGGAGGTGGATGCTGGTGATGGTGTTAGTGACCACCATAAGTTGCTCATGTGTGTTCTAGCTCACAGGAGAGAGAGATGACAGAGGAGAAGTTGTACCCTCTGTACAGAGTATACTGGCCCAAGACGGGGAACCTGTAAAACTAGAGGGCATAACATGAAGCTGCAAGGGGGTAAATTGAAAGGCAATGTCAGGAAATACTTTTTCACTGAGAGGGTGGTGGATGCTTGGAATGCCCTCCCGATGGAGGTGGTGGGGGCAAATACAGTGGCAGAATTCAAAATCGCATGGGACAGACACAATGGATCCATTTATAGCAACAGAATAAAATCAAAATAAACTTAACCATCTAACTGCTCAACAAATAGGGGTGTCCTGCATGGAGCAGTGGGTTCACCCCTAAACAAAGACATAGGGAGGGGTGGCCTGCACAGAGTGGCACCTACTCCTGCCATCTTACTCCGGCTATCTTACTGGGCAGACTAGATGGACCATACTGGTCTTTATCTGCCATCATTTACTATGTTACTATGTTAGGACACAGTTCCTGGACCTCAGAGAGGAGGAGTTGCACACATTCAGATTTGACAAGGAGACAATAGTTCACCTGTGCAACAAGCTGGAGGCACACTTAGAGCACATTGTGTGGAAAAGAGCCCTTCCAGTGTATCTGAAAGTCAACACAGCTCTGACATTTCATACTACTTAAACATTCCAGATACCCTTCGGAATCAAAGTAGGCATTAGCTAGGCATCTGTATCTTGCTGCATAGCTCAATTTCTAGATGCTTTTATTTATTTATTTATTTAGCAAGCATTTGTAGCCCGCTCCTTCCAGCGATCAGAAGCGGGTAGGATTACTATTGTGAAACTGCCGAATCAAGGCAGGTACAAATTTTGTTTACATACAGATTGTCAGAAAAGCACATCATACAGAGTTGACACTTTTCTAAGGAGAGACACTCTATATAGTGTCTTCCATGAGACAGAGCAGCAGCAACATGAAACCATTACAGAATTCTATGAGTCGGCACATTTCCCTTCTGTATTTGCAACAATAGTCTGCACACACATTTCTATCAGACCCCCTGCAGGTAAAGAGGCAACACATTGCAACTGAAAGTCCTTTCGCGCCCTTAAGATGCAGATGGTCTGCAGTGCCTCACATATCATGATTCCTGCATTCTTTCATAATCGGGCCTACATGAGCACTTTGAGAATGGTCAGAGCACTGAGGAATAATTTCTAGGTGAGCAAACATCACCTACGCACATATTTACTAACTAACTTATTGTTTTTCTCCCACAGAAATGTCTCCGAATGTGCACTAGTCAGCCCTGGAAGCCTCAGGGACCACCTAGGCATAGAGGTACTGACTCTCACACCATCAAGTATTCACTCATTTCTCCTCTGCTTGTATCCCTGTAGGTGATAGAGGCTGTCCTCTCAAGACCTGGATTATGACCCCCATAGTCCATCCTGAAGGGGCAGCAGAAGAGAACTGTAATAAATCCCACAGGCAGAACAGGATTGTGATAGACAGTACATTGAACATTTGGCATACTCAAATCTAGTTTTAGGAGACTGGATAGATTGGGAGTGAATTGCTCTATATCCCAGCCAAAGAATATGACATTTTCCTGCCATGCTGTGTGCTCTACAACCTCGCTCTCAATTGCAGAATGCCCGAACCAAAGCACAGACCGTGATGATGGAGAGGCAGTGCAACATTTGGAATCAACCCCCCAGCAAGCCCACCATCACATTGAACTGCAAGTTAAGCAGAATTTCCTAACAAATATTTCTGTTCTGTGTTCACAGATAAAGGGCCAGGAGCAGGACCTCAGAAAACACTCACAAAAAAGAACAGTGGAGGAGTAGCCTAGTGGTTGGGGCAAGGTACTTCAGGCCGGAAGGTCGGGGTTCAAATCCCACTAGAGGACAGCAACTTTGGGCCGGAAGGACTGGGGTTTCTAGTCCCACAGGTGCTCCTTGTGGTCTTGGGTAAGCCACCTAACCCTCCATAGCCCATGTTCCCTGTAAAATAGTTATCTCCAAGTTATAATACCCTCTTCAATGTAATTTCAGTTTGTTCAATGTAAACCGCACTGATGCAGAATAGCGCGGTATATAAGAGAATGTAAATAAATAAATAAATAAATAAAATAAAAACAGAAGTGACGGAGATCTTGAACGATTTTCAGTAGACTGTGTTGTCAGGAACTAGCTAAACGAAAAGTAGACAAAGCAATGGGACTGGATGGGATTCATCCAATAATACTGAAGGAACCTGGGGATGTTTTGCAACTCCATTGACTGACTTTTTCAATGCTTCTTTGGAGTCGGGAGTGGTCCCAGAGGACTGAAGAAAGGCACATGTGGTCTCTTTACACAAAAGCAGAAGTAAGAATGAAGTTGAAAACTGCAGGTCAGTTAGTCTAAACTCTGTAGTGAGTAAATTATTGGAAACAAAACTAAAAGAGAGAATAGTGAGGTTTCTGGACTCCAGTGGATTGCAGGATCCAAGGCAGCATGAGTTTCAGAGGCAGGTCTTGTTAAACAAATCAGATTGATTTCTTTGACTGGGTGACCAGGGAGTTGGACCAAGGGAGAGCCCTAGATGTGGTGTACTTAGATTTCAGTAAAGCCTTTGACACTGTTCCACACAGGTGACTTATTAATAAACTGAACATCCTAGGTATGGACCCTAAAGTGACTGACGGGGTTAGAAATTGGTTGAGTGGGAAGCAACAAAGCGTACAGGTAAATTTAGCTCACTCTGAGGAGAAGGAAGTTATCGGTGGTGTGCCGCAGGGATCTGTCCTTGGTCTGATTCTTTTTAACATCTTTGTTAGTGATATTGTGGAAGGGCTGTCAGGTAAGGTTTGCCTGTTTGTGGATGATACCAAAATCTGCAAGAGTAGACACCCAGGAAGGAGTAGATAACACGAGGAGGGATCTAACTAAGCTTGAGGAATGGTTAAGAAATTGGCAGCTGAGATTTAATGCTAAAACATACAGGGTCATGCACTTGGACTGCAAAAATCTAAGGGAGTAGTACAGTGTAGGGGATGAAGTACTTCTGTCCATGAAAGAACAGTGGGATCTGGGTGTGATTTATTTATTTATCTAACATTTCTTATATACTGCCTTTCATGATATCAAGGTGGTTTACATTGAACAAACTGAAATTACATTGAACAGGGCATTATAACTTGGAGATAACTATTTTTATAGGGAACATGAGCAATGGAGGGTTAAGTGGCTTGCCCAAGACCACAAGGAGCACCTGTGGGACTAGAAACCCCAGTCCTTCCTTCCCAGAGTTGTTGTCCTCTAGTGGGATTTGAACCCCTGACCTTCCAGCCTGAGGTACCTTGCCCCCAACCACTAGGCCACTCCTCCCCCTGGGTGTGATTATTTCTGATGATCTTAAAGTAGCTAAACAGGTAGAAAAGGTGATGGCGAAAGCCAGAAGGATGCTTGGGTGCATAGGGAGAGGAATGGCCAGCAGAAAAAAAGGAGGTGATAGTACCTCTGTATAGGTCTCTGGTGTTACCTCATTTGGAGTATTGTGGGCAATTCTGGAGACCGCACCTTTAAAAGGATATAAATAGAATGAAGACGGTGTAGAGTGTGGCTACTAAAATGGTTAGTGGTCTTCATTATAAAGCATATGAGGACAGACTTAAAGATCTTAATATGAATACTTTAGAGGAAAGGTGAGATAGAGGTGATATGATTGAGACGTTTAAAAACCTCTGTGGCATAAATGCACAGGAGGAGAGCCTCTTTTGAATGAAAGCAAGCTCCTCTATGGGGGACAGGATGAGGGTGAAGGGGGATAGACTCAGGAGTAATATGTGGAAATATTTATTTACGGAAAGAGTGGTAGATGTATGGAATAGTCTCTCAGTGGAGGTAGTAGAGACAAGGACAGTATCTGAATTCAAAATAACATGGGACCAACACAGAAGATGTGTAAAGAAAAAAAGGGGACTAATATAGTTGATATGGAAGGGCACACTAGATAGGCCATGCGGTCTTTTTCTGCTGTCATGTTTCTGTGTTTCTAATGAACTCATGCACACACATTTCTTGCATGGAAGTGTTATTATTTATTATAAGTGCCCCTACTTATTATTTCTTCCCCCTGCCATAGCTTGTGTGTCAGCTAACCAAAGGCAAGGGCATATGGAGGTCTCAACTTATAGCAGAGTCCACCAATTGTTTCTTGAATATCTCCTCCCCCCTGTAAGGGTGAGCAAGGGTAGAGGTGAATCAGGGCTGAGTGCTTGCCTCTAGGGTTAATGTGGCCACATAGTAGAGGGATTTCTGAAAGCATGCTTGCATTGCATCATGTTCTATTGGGCTCTCTTGCTCAGGTTTGCATAGCTTATGACCTCTGGTGGGAGTACATGTGGGCAAGCCTGAAAAGATGGGAAACCACAGGCTACACTGGTCTACAATTTTTCAAAAGTTGCCTGCTTCAGAGTCAAAATCTGCCAATTCTTATGGATTTTGATGTGCTGAATTAAAAAATGACAAAACCGATGATTGGGGCAGTGATTTTGCCACCCAAGATGGCTGCTTGAGCATGAGCTCTGGCCGGCCACTGGCAAAATTAGTGTAGCACTGCTGCCCTGAATCCTCCCGACTGGCACTTTTGGAGCCCTGGCAACTAAGAATACCCATGGGATGGCTGCGAAAGCAAAAAAATGGACCTCTGGGAATTTGGATACACGGTGGCCACAGTGACACCAAAGCGTCCCCCAGACATGATGGCGATGTGAGCCGCAGGAGGAGAGACTCGGAGCCCCAGAGCAGACAAAAGGCAAGAGGGGCCTAAAGGGGCAGAGACCTCAGTGACAGGGGAAGGTGCTGACTCACTGAAGGCTGAAATATGGGCCCGGTTTTGAGAGTTGAAAGCAGACATCTCCCAAGCGCGAGATGAAGTAGTAGGGAGTATTGAGAATCTCTACAAAAACATGGGAGAGCTCGGCAAACATATCAATGCCATCGAGGAGCATATGAAAGAGCAGGGGGAGGCCACCGGTGTCCTGGAGCACTGATTGGTTTTGCTGAAGAGACAGAGGAGCTGGAGGACAAGATGGAAGACTTGGAGAACCAGTCCCACTGCTCCAATCTCAGAGTGTGCCTGAGGACATTGCTTATACAGGCAGTATTAAAGTTGGGCAATGAATTGTGGAGCAGCTGTTAAGGATCCCTGGCTTGGACAATTAGGAGTGAGATTTGTGCATAGACGAGGCACATCGTATGGCAAGCCCTGGGGGACAGAATAGCAATAAACCTAGAGACATTATTGCTTGCTTCTATGATTATGGGGTTAAACGTGTGGCAGCCAAGGTCCGGTCCAAGGGCCCATTGCTGTGGGACTCACATAATATTGAAGTTTACACAGACCTGACACAGATCACTTTACAAAAGCGCTGGGAAATGCATGATGTCCTGGCTAAGCTGAGGGATGAAAGACTCAGATATTGTTGGGCATTCCCATTTGGGCTGGCGTTTACTCTGCAGGGGAAGCAGTGGATAGCACAGAGTCGAGAAGAGGTGATCTGGTTTTTGATGGAGGTTGGACTGTAAGGTTTGGTGGCTGAGACCATAAAAGGAAGCATGCGGAGGGAGGTGTGTACCCATTGGCACAGGATGAACCATGAGTGACGATGCTTTCAGGGTCAGCCTGCAGGCCAGGACAACAATGATGGGATTAAAGACCCTGCTTGAGAACTGAACCCCTTGGACTATGATTGTTGGCTACATTGCTGGTTCTGTTTTACAACTAGGGGGCCAATCAAAACTCAAAGCCCAGTATTCCGGTATTCATACAGGGAATATTCCAAATCAACAAAGAATACCACTAATCCCAAACAGAAACCATTTCTTATTTTTGTTGAGCATAAACCGCAAGAGAAAGAGGAAAACCCCTCTCCCTCCCACGCAGTACATGCACCTTTTAATCAAATTTATTCAAGTGTTCAGTTCAATGTGTTCTTCTGCTTCAACAAAATAAAAAACACACTTAACTGATCGATCACATACTTGCTGCGAGAAAGGGTGCCTGCGCTTGATCCTGCTGCTAAAGTGAAGGAATTTATTGATCCTTGGCGAAGTCTTGATCCTTTTGAATCTTCTGAGGATAAACCTTTTAAGAAAGGCTTTGCCTGAGGAAAAAGCATGCTTGCTGCGAGAAAGGGTGCCTGCGCTTGATCCTGCTGCTAAAGTGAAGGAATTTATTGATCTTTGGCGAAGTCTTGATCCTTTTGAATCTTCTGAGGATAAATCCTTTAAGAAAGGCTTTGCCTGAGGAAAAAGCATACTTGCTGCGAGAAAGGGTGCCTGCGCTTGATCCTGCTGCTAAAGTGAAGGAATTTATTGATCCTTGGCGAAGTCTTGATCCTTTTGAATCTTCTGAGGATAAACCCTTTAAGAAAGGCTTTAAGTGTGGTTTTTATTTTGTTGAAGCAGAAGAACACATTGAACTGAACACTTGAATAAATTTGATTAAAAGGGGCATGTACTGCATGGGAGGGAGAGGGGTTTTCCTCTTTCTCTTGCGGTTTATGCCCGACAAAAATAATGGTTTCTGTTTGGGATTAGTGGTATTCTTTGTTGATTTGGATTACAACTTGGGGGGGCAGAGAGAGTGAGTGCCCTGGTGTTTAGGGGGATGGGGAGGGGCTGGGAGGTGGCGAAGGAGTGAAAATGGGGCAGACATTTATTGTTTGAATGATCAATTATTTGTATGTTTTTAGTTCGGAGGGGCAATGGGATGTTGTGGGTATGGCTGAGCGGGCACTTGAGGGATGTCTGTAATGCTGGGGAGGTAGTTAAGAGATGTGTGTGACTTGGCTGAGACAGGGGACCAGGGGAAGGGGGTGGCGGTGATAAAGTGGGGAGGTAGGGGCCAGGACACCTTGAAATTGTGGCGGCAGTCGGAAGACACCTGAAGGGTGTGGACAGTGGTGGGGGGAGGGGATGGCCAGGCCAGGCAGTAGAGGGGAGGGGGAGGGGAGGGGGAGTTTGGACTAGGGACCTTAAGGTTGTCACTCTCAATGTACAAGGGCTTAACTCTTCCTTGAAAAGGCAGAAGCTGTATAAAGAAATATTGAGGCAACAACCTTCAGTACTCTTATTTCAGGAGACACATCTCTTGCGTGTACATGAACATTTAGTATCACCTAAGCACTATGATCTGAAGCTTTTTGCATCCAACATAACTGAAAAAAAGAAAGAGGGTGTTGCTCTATTGGTGGATAGCCACTTAAGGGGAAAGGGGAGTGGGGTAGGTGTATAGGGATAGGGCTGGAAGATAACTTTTAGCATGCTTGAAAATCAAGGACGAGTGGTTCAAGATTGCTAACATCTATGCCCTGATGGGAGCACAGGGCAGATTCTTTGCAGAGGTGGGAGAATGCTTGGATAAATTGGGAGTGGGCTTTCTTATCATTGGAGGTGACTTTAATATGACTTGGAATCTGGGGCTGGACTGTACAGGTAGCAGGGAAGGTCGGGCTGTAGATAAGGTCCATTTTAAATTGTTCATACAGGCACAAGGTGTGATGGATGCCTGGCTTCTTGTTCACTCAGGCACATGACAGTTTTCATACTATTATCTGTGCATGGCTTCTGCTCCCGAATCGATATGGTCTAGGCAGGGAAGGAAGAGGTGGTGCAGATACAGAGGGGGGGGGGGGGGTGGACATGGATTCTATAATTTGGTCTGATCATGTACCAGTTGAAGTGTGGTTGGAGCTGCACGGGCGAGACAGTGGGATCTTGTTTTGGCAACTTAATGAGCCACTCCTGAAGGATGCCCAGGTGGTGCAGGATGTAGAGGGTCAAGGAATATTTTGCTCTAAATGATAATGGGGAGGTGTAGGATGGATTCAAGGCCACTTTGCGAGGGCACTTCATTAAGTGGAGAGGCCGAGATCAAGCGGGAATGTGGGGAATGGCACCTCTGTCTTAGAACATAAGAACATAAGATATGCCATACTGGGTCAGACCAAGGTCCATCAAGCCCACTATCTTGTTTCCAACAGTGGCCATTCTAGGTCATACGTACCTAGCAGTTTCCCCAAAAGACACAGGTTTGACTCCTTAGGCATAGCCTCTCCGTCCCTGCTCTCCCAACCCTGCACAGGAGGTCGCCTCGCTCTATTTGCCCACCAGTGGCCACTCATCACTGGAGACAGTTGGGTGTTAAGCATAGTCCACAAGGGCTATGCACTACACTTCCAACAACTGCCTCCTCCATACTTTCCAGGGGAGCCTCCAAGCCCTCCCCTGCACACAGATCTTCTCCTTCAGGAGCTACAAGGTCTGTTGGTGGACAGGGCAGTGGAGCCTGTGCCTCCCCACTTACACGGTCAAGGGTTCTACTCCAGGTATTTCCTGGTACCCAAAAGAACCGGTGGTCTTCGGCCTATTCTGGACCTCCGCAACCTCAACAAGTTCCTGGAGAAGGAAAAGTTCAAGATGCTTACTCTTGGGACACTTCTGCCCTACCTCCAGCAGGGAGATTGGCTATGCTCCTTGGATCTAAAGGATGCGTACACTCACATCCTCATTCATCCAGACCACAGAAAGTACCTCAGGTTCATTGTGGGAGGAAACCATTATCAATACAGAGTACTGCCTTTTGGCCTCACTTCCGCTCCCAGGGTCTTTACCAAATGCCTGGCAGTGGTGGCGGCCTACCTGAGAAATCAGGGAATCTTTGTCTTCCCCTACCTGGACGACTGGCTCATCAGGGGTCAGACATGCCAGGAGGCCAGACAAGCCACCATCAAAACTATTGCTCTTCTTCAAAGCCTGGGGTTCGTCATAAACTTTGCAAAGTCCACTTTGCTCCCCTTCCAGAACTTGGAGTTCATAGGAGCAAGATTGGACTCTCTGCTCGCAAAGGCATTCTTGCCAGAAGACAGAGCCCAAAGATTGATCAGCTTGGCAAGCCAGTTTCTCCAGGACCAAGCAGGAAGTCAGTCCTCACATATGGGTGTCATCGGCGCCGATGAAGCCCCAGCGGAGCATTTCCCCAGCATTCCATGAAAGCCTTTGGGAATGCTGGCACGCATGCGCGGTTCCCTTCCCGCCTAAAGGTGCCATCTTACCTCAGTCTTTTTTTCCGAGAAGCCCATCGGACGTGTGTCCTGTTCTCCCGGATAAAAGTGATTTTTTTTCTTCGGCGATTTTCGCTATTTTTTCTCCGGTTCGACACCGGTTCCCCTCCCGCCGGGTTCGGTACACCGGTATCGAGCCCGTTTCCTTCATTTTTCGGTTTTTGCCCTTCGTGGCTGGCGTTCGCGCCCTTTTTTCATTTTTCACTGGAAGGCCGGTCTTTTGACCTCGCAGGGGCTATTTTTTCCCCGATGGCTTCCAGTAGTTTCAAAAAGTGTGATCGGTGTAAGAAAATTATGTCTCTCACCAACACGCACGACTGCTGCCTTCGGTGCCTTGGCCCTGACCACGACCCAAAGTCGTGTGGGCCATGTGAGAAGATGTCTTCCAAGGCACTAAAGAGTCGACAGCATCAAAAGGAAAGGTTTTTCTCAGACTCTGCCTCCGGCCGGGCCCGGACCTCATCTGAGGCCTCGACATCTCGGGATTCCGATCCCGAGCGCCGTCGAAGCTCCTCGGACAGGGGGTCCCCCGACCCGGAACGTAAGAGGAAGAAGCGGCTCGCGAGGGCGTCGTCAGAGGAGGTCCCTGGTCCCTCAAGGGCCAGGTCTAAGACCCCCGACCGCCGTCCCGGGTCCGTGGACCAAGAGAAGCCTGCCAAAGTTCCTCACGTGGAGCCGGAGTCTGCTGGACACGTAAGCCCCGTAGTCCTCGTGGACTCTCCTCCCAGAGAGCCGACGTCAGGCCCGGCACCGCCGGGGTCCGAGTCGGTGGCTGCTGCGTCTCCCGAGCTGAGTCTCAGGATGACAGCCTTGGAGTGCAGACTGTCTGCCTTCATGGAGCAGCAGCGGGCACTGATGGCCAGCCTATCTGGTGCATCTGCCCCGACCACCGGGACGTCGACTTCGAAGTCAACCCCGGAGACCGAGCCGATACTCGAGACCCTCGCGGCTCGAAGTCGTCCTCGGTCGAGGTCTCCCTCGACCTCCCGTTCGGGACCGAGGGTGTTGACGCCGGTGCCCCCGGCGTCGGGGAAGGTGCCTCAGGGCCCCGCGGGGTCGGACCCTGACTCCTCCTCGGACGAGTCCGCCTGGGAGACAGAGGACGAGGAGTCTCCTGATACTTTTAAGACTCGGTGCGTCCCGTCGGACTCACCGCAGTCTGATCCCCGGAGTAGATCCCCTCCGGAGGACACTAGGTTCTCGGAGTTCGTCCGGGATATGGCCGCTGCCTTGGCTATCCCTGCCGATCCCGAGGAAGAGCCTCGAGCCGAGGAGCTCGATGCTCTACAGTACGACTCTCCTCCGAAGGAGGCCTTTACTGTCCCGGTTCCTCCGATGCTGGAACGGCTCCTCTTCCGAATGTGGGAGGCCCCGGCCTCGCCGCCGGTTCTAAGCAAGCGAGTCGATTCCATTTATCGACTCCGCAAAAGCCCTGGTTTCCAGAAAGCACAGCTACCACACCATTCCATGGTTGTGGAATCGGCCATGCATCGTCTGAAGAGCTAGAAGATGCATTCCGCGGTGCCCCCCGGCAGGGAGGCCCGCAACCTCGATGGCGTCGGTAGGAAGTGCTTCCAGGGGTCTATGCTTGCTTGCCTTGTCCAGTCTTACCAGCTGTACATGGGCATGTACTTGCAGGACCTGGCCAAAGAACTGGCCGGCCTCTCTGCTGGTCTCTCCGGGGAACCCTTGCAGAGATTTCAGACCTTGTTCTCGGGGATTTGGGAATGCTCGGAGTTCATTTCCCGCGCCGCCTACGATGGCTTCGAAGCTTCAGCCCGAGTAGCGGCTGCCGGCATCGCGGCTCGACGCCAGGCGTGGCTGCAGTCATCGGACCTCGAGCCATGGGTTCAGGACAAGTTGGTCGATGTCCCCTGCCGAGGTGAAAACCTTTTTGGCAAACCAGTGACCGAGAAGGCCGCTCAGCTCGAGACAGAGCATCTTACCCGGACAAGGCTGTCGAGGAAGACCTCTGCCCCTTCACATAAGAAGAAGGACTCGGGTAAAAAGTCCATTTACCCGAGGAAGGGCACTGCCTACAAACAGTACCCTCAGTATCAGGCTGCCCAAGCTGCCCCCCAGGGTCAGCAAGCCAAGGGCCAGGGTAATGGGCCCCATAGGCAGAGGACCCCCAAGCCTCAGGCCCCTGCTGCCACTCAGCAGGATGGGGGTTTTTGACTCCTTGAGCGTAGCCTCTCCTCCACTGCTCTCCCCACCCTGCACAGGAGGTCGCCTCGCCCTCTTTGCCCACCAGTGGCCCCTTATCACCGGGGACAGTTGGGTGCTGGCCATAGTCCACAATGGCTATGCCCTCCATTTTCACCAACGGCCACCACCACATTTTCCAGGGGAGCCTCCAAGGACTCCCCTGCATACAGACCTTCTCCTTCAAGAGCTTCAAGGTCTGTTGGTGGAAAGGGTGGTGGAGCCTGTGCCTCCCCACTAGCAAGGTCATGGATTCTACTCCAGGTATTTCCTGATAACCAAAAGAACCGGTGGCCTTCGACCCATTCTGGACCTGAGAAACCTCAACAAGTTCCTAGAGAAAGAAAAGTTAAAGATGCTTACTCTTGGGACACTTCTGCCCTACCTCCAGCAGGGAGATTGGCTATGCTCCTTAGATCTAAAGGATGCGTACACTCACATCCTCATTCATCCAGACCACAGAAAGTACCTCAGGTTCATTGTGGGAGGAAACCATTATCAGTGCAGAGTACTACCTTTTGGCCTGTCCTCCGCTCCCAGGGTCTTTACCAAGTGCCTGGCAGTGGTTGCGGCCTACCTGAGAAATCAAGGCATTTTTGTCTTTCCCTATCTGGACGACTGGCTCATCAGGGGTCAGACATCCCTGGAGGCCAGACAAACCACTCTCAACACCATTGCTCTGCTTCAAAAGGTGGGCTTTGTCATAAACTTCGCAAAGTCCACTTTGCTCCCCTCCCAGGACTTGGAGTTCATAGGGGCAAGGTTGGATTCTCAACTGGCAAAGGCATTCTTGCCAGAAGACAGGGCTCAAAGGCTGATGGACGTGGCAAAGCAGTTTCTGAACAGGTCCATGGTCTCCGCCAGACTCTGCCTCAGGCTTTTGGGTCACATGGCTTCGACAGTACATGTGACTCCCAATGCCAGGCTCCATATGAGGCCTGCACAATGGTGCCTTCGGACTCAGTGGTCTCGAGCCACAGGCCACTTACGAGACAAGATAAGGGTGTCCAAACCCCTTTTGGCCTCCCTCAGCTGGTGGCTACATCCACCCAATCTACTCAAGGGAATGCCCTTCCAAATGCCAGAATACTCAGTGGTCCTCACCACCGACGCCTCTCTAAAGGGCTGGGGGGCTCATTGTCTGGACAAGTGCACCCAAGGCCTCTGGTCTCCCTGGGAGGCAGCCCAACAGATCAATCTGCTGGAATTTCGAGCTATCCGCTTGGCTCTCAGAGTTTTTTCTCCAGCCCTGGCTCACCATTCAGTCTTGATTCAAACAGACAACCAGGTGGCCATGTTTTATGTGAACAAGCAGGGTGGCACTGGGTCCCAGATCCTTTGTCGAGAGACTCAGGACCTTTGTTCCTTTGCCCTGAAGCACCACATGCTTCTCAAGGCGGTGTACCTCCCAGGCCAGGAGAACTGCCTGGCCGACCGGTTGAGCAGGATTCTGCAGCCCCACGAGTGGCAGCTGCATCCCTTGGTAGTTCAAAAGATCTTCCTGAAGTGGGGTCTCCCTTGGATAGATCTCTTTGCCAGTCCACTAAACAAGCAGCTACCCAAGTTCTGCTCCAGGCAACCACATCCTTTGAGGATCGCACCAGATGCTTTTCTGATGTCCTGGTCTCAGGGCCTCCTGTATGCGTTTCCTCCCACGCCCTTAGTGGCCCGAACTCTGTTCAAGATTCTTCGGGACAAGGCCTCGGTCCTGCTGGTAGCTCCCAGATGGCCGAGACAGCCTTGGTTTCCTCTTCTGCTTCAACTGGCGGTGGATCCCCCACTGCCTCTGGGGTTGCAACCCGACCTTCTCTCTCAGGAGCAGGGTTCCCTACTACACCCCAATCTCAAGACTCTCAATTTGATGGCCTGGAGGCTGTAAGGGTAGTCTTGGCTCCCTGGGGCCTGCCTCAGGAAGTTGAGGAGGTTGTCCTAGCCTCTAGTGTAGTGTAGCTGGGTTTAAAAAAGGTTTGGACAAGTTCCTGGAGGAAAGGTCCATAAACCATTATTAAGAAGGGACCCAGGATATCAATGCTTGAACCAATACAAGCATTGTGGAACCTGTGTCCCTTGGGGAAACTGCTAGGTACGTATGACCTAGATTGGCCACTGTTGGAAACAGAATACTGGGCTTGATGGACCTTGGTCTGACCCAGTATGGCATATCTTATGTTCTTATGTTCTAGAAAACAATCCACTAGGAAAGCCTATGCTCTCAAATGGAAGAGGTTTTCTGTGTGGTGTCACCTACGTACAGAGGAGCCTTTCTCCTGTACTGTGCAGGTAGTGCTTCAGTACTTGCTGCACTTATCCAATCAGGGACTTAAGTCCAATTCTGTTCGGGTCCACCTCTCAGCTTTAGCAGCTCACCACTCACTGGTGGAGGGACATTCTTTGTCGGGTCACCCCTTGGTGTCCCGCTTTCTCAGGGGCTTGCTTTTGCTCAAGCCCCCCATCCATCCTCCTGCTCCTTAGTGGGAGTTGAATGTGGTCTTGCAGCAGCTGACTCGCCCACCTTTTGAGCCGATGGCTACTTGTCCTCTACGCTTCCTGTCCTGGAAGACACTCTTCTTGGTAGCCCTAACCTCGGCTAGGCGAGTGAGTGAGCTTCAGGCACTGGTTTGTGACAGGCCTTACACCAGATTCTATAGGAACAGGGTAGTCCTCAGGACTCATCCAAAGTTCCTCCCAAAGGTTGCCTCCTCTTTCCACCTCAACCAGGAGGTGTTTCTTCCAACATTCTTCCCTAGGCCTCATGCAAGCCAGGCTGAAGCAGTTCTGCATACCCTGGACTGTAGGAGGGCCTTATCCTTCTACCTTGACCATACGCAAAGGCACAGAAGGGCTACTCAGCTCTTCATATCTTTTGACCCTAATAATTTGGGGTTAGCTGTGTCCAAGCGTACCTTGTCCATCTGGGTGGCTGACTGTATCACCTGGGCTTACAAGGCGGCTGACCTTCCTTTGCAGGGTCGGGTCACGGCCCATCGTGTCAGGGCAACGGCTGCCTCAGTGGCTCATCTCTGCTCTGTACCGTTGGTAGACATCTGCAGGGCTGCTACTTGGTCTTCAAGCCAGACTTTTGCGGCCCATTACTGTCTGGAGAGGGAGTCCCGTAGGGACGTGCTTTTGGTCAGGCAATACTCCAGAATCTCTTTGAGGTTTAGGCAACTCCTGCCCTCCTGCCCTCTGTTGGGCTACCGGTGGAGGTTCTGTTAGTGAGTTCTAGAGGGAGTTCTCTTGTTCAGCCTGGGTTCCTGGTAGCCCAGAGCTAGGGAGTCACCCATATGCGAGGACTGACTTCCTGCTTGGTCCTGGAGAAAGAGTAGTTACTCACCTGTAACAGGTGTTCTCCAGGAGCAGCAGGAATCAGTCCTCACAACCCTCCCTCCTCCCCTGGGAGTTGCAGTTGTACAGTTTCTTTTACTTTTTTGTGTGCTGTTCTTGGCTATGTCATTTGACTGAGGTAAGATGGCACCTTTAGGCAGCAAGGGAACCGCGCATGCGTGCCTGTATTCCCAAAGGCTTTCATGGAAAGCTGGGGAAATGCTCCGCAAGGGCTTCATCGACGTCGATGTCACCCATATGTGAGGACTGATTCCTGCTGCTCCTGGAGAACACCTGTTACAGGTGAGTAACTACTCTTTTCCCCAGCTTTCAAAGAAAGCCTTTGGGAATGCAGCGCGCATGCGCGGTCCCCTTCCCGCCCAAGAGTGCCATCTTGCTCAGTCTTCTTTTTTCCACGAAGCCCAATGGACGTGTATCGTGGTCACCCGTGAAAAAAGTTGATTTTTCGGTGTGGATCCGTGTGATTACTCTGTTCGATGCCGGTTCCCTTTCCCATCTGGGCCCGGTACACCGGTATCAAACCCGGACTTCATTTTTCGGTTTTTGTCCTTAGAGACTAGCGTTTGCGCCATTTTTTCATTTTTCCCTGACAGCCCAGTCTTTTGACCTTACAGGGGCTCTTTTTCCCCCGATGGCTGCCAGCAGGTTTAAGAAGTGTGATCGGTGTAAGAAACTGATATCTCTCACCGACACACACGACTTCTGCCTCCGGTGCCTCGGGCCCGACCATGACCTACTGGTCTGTGTCCCATGTGCCAAAATGTCCTCCAAGGCATTGAGGAGTCGACAGCATCAACACGAAAGGATCTTCTCTGATTCCGCGTCCGGCCGAGCCCGGACTTCGTCAGAGGCCTCGACGTCTCAGGAGTCCGACCCCGAGCATCGTCGTGGCTCCTCTGAGAGGGGGTCTCCTTCGCGGGAGCAATGCAGGAAGAAGAAACCCGCGAGGGCGGTGTCGGTGGACGCCCTTGGCTCCTCGAGGGCCAGGTCGCATAGCCCCAACCACCATCCCGGGTCCTCGGAGTTGGAGAGGCCTGCTAAACAACCTCGTGTACAGACGGAGGCCCCGAGTCACGTGAGTACTGTAGTCCTCGTGGACTCTCCTCCGGGGGAGCCAACGTCACGCCCGACGCTGTCGGGGCCCGAGTCGGAGGCTGCTGGGTCTCCTGAGCTCGGACTCAGGTTGACGGCCTTGGAGAGCAGCTTGGCTGCCTTCATGGAACAGCAGCGGGTGCTGATCGCCGGTCTCACCGATGCATCTGCCCAGACCACCGGGACCTCGACGTCCAAGTCGACCCTGGAGGCCGAGCCGATCCTTGAGTCCATGAGATCTCGAGTCGATTCTCGGCCGAGGTCCCCCTCGATCTCCCGTGCTGGACCGAGGTCGTCGACGCCAGTACCCTGGGCGTCGGGGGCGGATGGCATCAGTGCCCACCCGACCAGAGCCACTCGACTCCTCCTCGGAGGGGTCGGGATAGGAAACGGAGGACGAGGAGTCCCCGGACACTTTTCGGACCCGGTGCATCCCTTCGGACGCACCGGAGTCGGAACCTCAGAGAAAGTCCCCTCCAGAGGATACCCGGTTCTCGGACTTCGTGCGGGACATGGCCAAGGCCTTGGCCTTCCCCGTGGATCCCGAGGAGGAGCCTCGAGCCGAGGAGCTCAAGGCCCTGCAGTATGACTCTCCCCCCTAGGAGGCCTTTACTGTACTGGTTCCTCTGATGCTGGAACGGTTGCTCTTCCGCATGTGGGAGGCGCCAGCCTCGACGCCGGTTCTTAGCAAGCGGGTCGATTCCATTTATCGAGTCCGCAAGAGCCCTGGGTTCCAGAAGCCACAGCTACCGCACCACTCCATGGTTGTGGAATCGGCCATGCATCGTCTGAAGAGTCAGAAGATGCACTCCTCGGTGCCCCCCGGCAGGGAGGCCCAGAACCTGGATGCCCTCGGTAGAAAGTGCTTCCAGGGCTCTATGCTTGCTTGCCGTGTCCAGACTTACCAGCTGTACATGGGCATGTACCTACGAGACCTAGAACATAAGAACATAAGATATGCCATACTGGGTCAGACCAAGGTCCATCAAGCCCAATATTCTGTTTCCAACAGTGGCCAATCTAGGTCATATGTACCTAGCAGTTTCCCCAAAGGACACAGGTTCCACAATGCTTGTATTGGTTCAAGCATTGATATCCTGGGTCCCTTCTTAATAATGGTTTATGGACCTTTCCTCCAGGAACTTGTCCAAACCTTTTTTAAACCCAGCTGCACTAACAGCCTTTACTACATCCTCTGGTAACAAATTCCAGAGTTTGATTACACGTTGAGTGAAAAAATATTTTCTTTTATTAGTCTTAAATAGTTTACCCTGTAGCTTCATTGCATTTCCCCTAGTCTTTCTATATTCTGATAAGGTAAACAATCGATCTACGTTTGCCCATTCCACTCCATTCATTAATTTATAGACTTCTATCATATCACCCCTCAGCCGTCTCTTTTCCAGGTTAAAGAGCCCTAATCTTTTTAGCCTTTCTTCATAGGAGTATCCTTCCATCCCCTTTACCATTTTGGTGGCTCTTCTCTGAACCTTTTCTAAAATCGCTATATCCTTTTTAAGATACGGCGACCAGAATTGCACACAATATTCAAGGTGCGGTCTCACCATGGAACGATATAGAGGCATTATAATATCTTTTGTTTTATTTTCCATTCCTTTCCTTATCATACCTAGCATTCTATTTGCTCTCTTGGCCGCCGCTGCACACTGGGCCGAGGGTTTTAAACATGGTATCCACAATGACGCCTAAATCTTTTTCCTGGGTGGTGGTTCCTAATGTGGAACCTTGCATCGTGTAACCATAGTTTGGGTTGTTCTTCCCTAGGTGCATAACCTTGCACTTGTCCACATTAAATTTCATCTGCCATTTTGATGCCCAGTCTTCCAATTTATCAAGATCCTCTTGCAATTTTCCACAATCCTCTTGGGTTTTAACAACTTTAAATAGTTTTGTGTCATCTGCAAATTTGATAACCTCACTCGTTATTCCACTTTCCAGGTCATTTATTTATTTATTTTATTTATTTATTTATTTAACATTTCTTTTATACCGCGCTATTACAATCAGTGCGGTGTACATTAAACAAGAACATACTACAATGCATACAAGTAACATTGAGTTTACAATGAACAGGGAAATTCAACAAGGGACAACCGGGAGAACTATGTACAGGTTAAATTAATGCTATATACAATATTATAAACTCGTTTGGATATTGCATGTGCTTTTCAGGTGGTTCACCATAGGACTGGAGAGAAGGTTGACTAACTAGCCCTTTTCTGGTTGTATTGAGGTGCTAGTTTTGCTAGTGTCTAGGTTGTCTTCTGGGTAGCATTTTGTGAACAAATGGTATTTCAATGCTTTTCTGAATAGGATTAGGCTTTTGATAGCACGGATTTCGTGGGGAAGCGCATTCCAGTTTAAAGGAGCAAATAAGGAGAAGGCCCTGTTGGAGGTGGCCTTAGTGCACTTCGTTATCATTTTAGGGACTATTAAGGTGTTCATTGAAGTGGATCTCCTTTTTCTGTTTTCCAGGGTGCCGTGAATAAGCTTGCTGATTGGCGTAGGGGGGTGGTTATTTAGGGCCTTGAAAGTAAGGACTAAAGACTTATACTGGAGTCTGGCATGTAAAGGTAACCAATGCAGATCTTTCATGATGGGTGTTATATGGTCGTATCTTGACGAGCCGGAGAGGACTCTAGCAGCTGTATTCATAGCTAGGCGGAGCGGATTTAAAGTTGATTGAGGGAGACCATGGAGGATGATGTTGGCAAAATCCAGGTGTGGGAGGACTAATGCCTGGAAGGTTGTTCGGAAGTCAGTGGGATCTAGTAGGGGGCGGAGGTGACGTAACGTTTTGATCTTATAATATATAGTCTTTGTGACATTCTTCACATGTGTTGTCATATCCAGGTGCTGGTCCAATGTGATGCCGAGATAACGGATTGTAGCTTTTGATTTCAACTCTACGTTGTTGACGAGTAGTGATGGGGGAGGTATGAACTTACGGTTTCTCGTGACGAAAAGAACGTCAGTTTTGCTATGGTTAATCCGAAGGTTTTGTGATAGTAACCATTCGGCTACAGCTTCAAAGCAGTTGATTATTGGGGAGAATACTGGATGGTCAATTGCGAACGGCATGTATAGGAGGATGTCATCTGCGTAAGCGAGGCATTGTACATTAAAGGATCTGATCAAGTCACATATCGGCTGCATGTAGATATTGAACATCAGTGCCGATAAGGACGATCCTTGGGGTACTCCTTGTGATTGCAGGAATGGTTCTGAGGATGCGTGGCCTGTTTTTACTTGTTGCCACCTGTTAGATAGGTCGGATTTACACCATTCAAGTGCTGTGCTTTGAATCCCCTTATCTTTCAAGCGTTGTAGGAGTATGTCATCACTCACAGAGTCGAAGGCGGCGGAGATGTCCAGGAAGATGAGGACAAATCCCTGTTGTATGTTGTTTATTCCTGTTATCAAAACATTGAATAGGGTTGTAAGGACTGTGTCGACTCCATGTGCTTCCCTGAAGCCGTGTTGAGATGGATCTAGTGGTGCTTCAGTGTCGATATGATGCTGGATTTGTTGTTGGGCAGCTTTCTCAATGATTTTTGCAAGCTGTGGGATGCTCGAGATAGGCCTGAAGGATTCAACCTTGGATGGGTCAAGCCTGCTGTTCTTCGGTAGGGGCCTGATGGAAGTGTGTTTTAGACTCTGCGGGAATGAACCTGTTGAGAAGGACTGGTTCAGTATTTTGCTCAATATTTGACTGAGGTCATGTCGCAGGTCCTTGATCCAGCTGGCTGGGCAGGGGTCATTAGGAGCTGTGCTGGGATTGATAGAGGCAATAATGTTCACGATCTCTCTATTTGATACGGTAGAGAAGTTGTGTAGTGTGTGATAAGGAAGCTTATCATAGCTCAGGTAGGAGCTATAGAAAAGATGATGTGACTCTGAACAAGCAACCTGTCAGTTCTGGTAGAAGCAAGAAAACAGAGTTTTCACATAAGACTACCAGTCCCAGAATGCACCAGGTTTCCAGCAGCCATGAGAGGGGCTGAAGTGAGAAAATGTGTGTGCAATCAAGAGAGCTATGAGGTAATCCCTAAGCACTCATCTCAAAGGGCAGGGCCTGATTCAACACAGCTGCGCTGTGTTAGGGAGGAGCACACATTAGGACAGAATAAGAATAGAGCTTATTCTACAGATAACAGCTTCAGACACAGATACCGCAACAGCTCCAAGCTCAAGCACCAACATCATCTCGAGAAACAGAAGCCAAGCCAAGCCAAGCGGATAGAGAAAGAAGGAAACTCTCTGGAAGGAAGAGAAGAAAGCCCATTGGTCTGGGAGAGTCCAAGGCAGTACCCATACTGGGAGGTATTCCAAGTGCCAGCAGAGTCCATTGGACTGGAGTCAGCCAGAGGAATGGATTGGCAGAGATAGGAATCACCAGTGGCTACCTGGAAGAGAGAAGACTGCACGTGGAAAGGACTTTCAGACCTATGCCAGAAGGTATGTGAGGAAAGATCCAGTGTCCAGGGATCAAGATTGGAAGGCTGGACATCAGAACTGGATTACATACTGACCAGGCTATACAGAGAGGAATTATGATAGCAGGAGAGGCTCAGGTATGAACACTGATCCAGACCCTATCTATAATAGTGAATGGCAGCAAGGGAATAAGCATTCTCATGATAGTGCCTTATTGAAAGACTCGTCTGTGCCAATGTATGATAGTGACCCTATGCTGATTGATGAAGGGGGAGATACAGCAGATGAAACTATTAATTACATGGACTGTTCTCTATCTAAATGCTATTGCTAGCTTTCTGTGAGCAAACACATCAGCCATCACAAAGAAACCTAACTTTGTTCTTTATTTCCACTGCAAACAGCTCTTAAAGCAGGATTTGGGTTCACACAGTAGCAGCCAGCCAGCTAAAGGGTTTCAGCTGGTCAATTGATAGTAATTAAAGCTGCACCTGATTGTGTGTGTGAGCAAGGGAGAATCACTGCTGGGATCTGCGTGGAAAATAAGCAGAAGTTAACCTAACAAGCAAAGTTTATTCATTTCTTTGTGCCTTTTTATTTGGTAATTATTTGCTAAGAAAACATTAGCTAATTGCCTGACAAGTTGAAGGTTGTTTTCTGATTTGCTTTGTGACTTTATGTTATCCATTTAAACACTGCAAGCAAGTAACCTCATTTATATTGCTACCAAGCATATTTGTGCTGGGTGAATTAAACCCCATCAATAAAAGAAGTATTTTATTGGCCTTACCACTGGTTTCACAACTCAATTATTGTCTTCAGCTGTGTTTGGGAGTGAATGAACTACATTACCCACAATACCTTGCAAGAATCATATGAATATATGCATCGTCAAGATTGTGTAAGTTCTCACCCTAGGCAGCCGTCTGACAAGTGGCATTACATGGGATGCCTTAGGTGAAGTGGAGGCATTATTGACACTTATGTTTGTGTTGGTTTTAATCATCTTTGATTGCAGGTAGTTTGCGTAGTCCTGCGGCTGAGGCATAGGGGGTTGGGCTGAAACCGGTTCTCCTGTTATGGATTTTACTATACTGAACAGTGCATGTGGTTTATTGATGGAGCGTTTTAATAAGTCTGTGTGGTAAGTTTTCCTGCTCTGTGTTATCTTCGCTCGGTGGGTAGTTAGGTATGAGTTGTATGCTGCCAGCGCCTCAGGGGAGTGAGTTCGTCGCCACTGTCGCTCAAGTTTGCGTAGATGGTGGAGGGATGTACGGAGGTCTGTAGAGAACCATGGAGTATGTTCGCGTTTTCGAATTCTCTTTTCAGTGAGTGATGGACAGGAGGCAGCTCTCAGGTTCTCGTCCCATTTGGATATGAGATCATCTAATTCAATAGTTGTGTTGGCCATGAGTGGTCGGAGATTCTCTAGGACTACGCTCTGGTTGAGTGGTCGGAAGCGGGCTGTGTAGGTTCCAGATGTGTTAGAAGACTTTCGGCTCTTGTGGGATGTATTAATGGGTATATTGAAACTGAGTAGACTGTGGTCCGACCAGGGCACTGGTGTTACAGACAGTGCAAGAGTTAGGGGTGCTGTGGCGTTGGAGAGAGGTGCGAAGATGAGGTCTAGTTTGCCACCCTTAGTGTGGGTGGGGGAATCGACATGTTGTTTGTAACCTAGGTCCTCCAGGGCGTCAAGGAATGCTGCTGAGTGGCTGTCTTGAAGAGATGGGAGGTTGAAGTCACCAATTAACCAACTTGGTGAGCGTGAGGTGGATGTGGTACATGCATGCTCAATTATTGTTGGAAGGTCATCTGGTGAGGGGGAGGGTGCCCGATAGAAAAGGTTGATTGTGCAGAGTTCATTAGATATAGTGAGGGAGTCCAGGTGGGTTGAGCTAAAGGAGTTGCACATCTTGAAGTGTAAATCAGCTTTGGCAAGGATGAGGGTCCCGCCTCCTTTCTGACTGGATCTGTGGGATGTGTATAGCACAAATCCTGGTGGCAGCATCTGATTCAGGAGGACGTTATCACAATCGGATAGCCATGTCTCCGTGATCATCAGGATGTCGAGATTATATTGGGGTATCAGGTCAATTGCTGCGGGACATTTTGATCGTACTGATCTGGCATTTATCAGTGCACATTTCAGTAGGCGTTGGTGATGTTGCTTCTCGTCTTGTATCCTTTGGATGGTTTGGAGAGGAATGCTAAGTAAATGGGAGTGGGATGTAAAGTTATTTTTTGCCGTAGTGTGGTGGGGGAATTCGGACCATCTCCTTCCATATGTGCGTAGGATTGGTATATAATATGTATCATGGTTGAAAGCATTTGAGTTGTAAGGAAGACCAAGGGTAAGGAAGGTCATGAATAAGAGCAGAACTTTGTACATTCTCTATTGACAGCAGTTTAGACAAATCAAGACACAGTGTAGGTATAAATAGGTTGCTAGTAATAAGATGGATAACGGTGGGAATGCTGACAACAGTGCAGTGCGATGCAGTATTAGCAATCAGGAGAGATTAAATTGCAGCAGTACTGTGAATGCAAGGTGGTAATAGCAATAGTGGCAATGGTACATTAAGATTCTAATTACTGGTAGGCAGTAAGTTAATTGCAAGAAAACAGTACAGAGAATGCAAGACACTATCAATAGAGACAATGGTACAGAGGTATTCTGGCTAGTAGAACTTAAGAAAACAACTTCAGGATACCGCTAACAGCGCAGGTGACTGCTGGTTAATAGTCAAGGTAAAGGCTGATTTTTCAGAACAGCTAGCTGCAAAGGACTTGCCTTTTCTTGGTATTGGTGGCTGGCTCTGGTCCGGGTGTGAGTTGTAGCTTCGTTTGTGGATTGCTGGAGTGCCACCGCCAAAGGGCCACGCCAAAGGGCCCTCTGGCGAGGCCCTCAGGCGCGGGCGCGCCTGCCGGCGCGAAGCTTAAAAGCTGGCTTGGAGTGCCCCGATTGGGCAGCGGAGGTCCGTTGGCCCCTCCCGCCGCTGGTAGCTCGATCCCCGGGAAGGGGAGAGTTGCTGGTGATGGCGGGGGCTTGGAAAGGGTCGGCGCCTGCCGGCACGAAGCTTAAAAGCTGGCTTGGAGTGCCCCGATTGGGCAGCGGTGGTCCATTGGCCCCTCCCGCCGCTGGTAGCTCGATCCCCGGGAAGGGGAGAGTTGCTGGTGATGGTGGGGGCTTGGAAAGGGTCGGCGCCTGCCGGCGCGAAGCTTAAAAGCTGGCTTGGAGTGCCCCGATTGGGCAGCGGTGGTCCGTTGGCCCCTCCCGCCGCTGGTAGCTCGATCCCCGGGAAGGGGAGAGTTGCTGGTGATGGCGGGGGCTTGGAAAGGGTCGGCGCCTGCCGGCGCGAAGCTTAAAAGCTGGCTTGGAGTGCCCCGATTGGGCAGCGGTGGTCCGTTGGCCCCTCCCGCCGCTGGTAGCTCGATCCCCGGGAAGGGGAGAGTTGCTGGTGATGGCGGGGGCTTGGAAAGGGTCGGCGCCTGCCGGTGCGATGCTTAAAAGCTGGCTTGGAATGCCCCGATTGGGCAGCGGTGGTCCGTTGGCCCCGCCCGCCGCTGGTAGCTCGATCCCCAGGAAGGGGAGAGTTGCTGGTGATGGCGGGGGCTTGGAAAGGGTCGGCGCCTGCTGGCGCGAAGCTTAAAAGCTGGCTTGGAGTGCCCCGATTGGGCAGCGGTGGTTCGTTGGCCCCTCCCGCCGCTGGTAGCTCGATCCCCGGGAAGGGGAGAGTTGCTGGAGATGGCTGGGGCTTGGAAAGGGTCGGCGCCTGCCGGCACGAAGCTTAAAAGCTGGCTTGGAGTGCCCCGATTGGGCAGCGGTGGTCCGTTGGCCCCTCCCGCCGCTGGTAGCTCGATCCCCGGGAAGGGGAGAGTTGCTGGTGATGGCGGGGGCTTGGAAAGGGTCGGCGCCTGCCGGCGCGAAGCTTAAAAGCTGGCTTGGAATGCCCCGATTGGGCAGCGGTGGTCCGTTGGCCCCTCCCGCCGCTGGTAGCTCGATCCCCGGGAAGGGGAGAGTTGCTGATGATGGCGGGGGCTTGGAAAGGGTCGGCGCCTGCCGGCGCGAAGCTTAAATGCTGGCTTGGAGTGCCCCGATTGGGCAGCGGTGGTCCGTTGGCCCCTCCCGCCGCTGGTAGCTCGATCCCCGGGAAGGGGAGAGTTGCTGGTGATGGTGGGGGCTTGGAAAGGGTCGGCACCTGCCGTCGCGAAGCTTAAAAGCTGGCTTGGAGTGCCCCGATTGGGCAGCGGTGGTCCGTTGGCCCCTCCCGCCGCTGGTAGCTCGATCCCCGGGAAGGGGAGAGTTGCTGGTGATGGTGGGGGCTTGGAAAGGGTCGGTGCCTGCCGTCGCGAAGCTTAAAAGCTGGCTTGGATATGAATATGTCAAAAAGAAGCGGACCCAGCACAGATCCCTGGGGTACACCACTATTCACCTTTCTCCATTGGGAAAATTGGCCATTTAGCCCTACCCTCTGCTTTCTATCTTTTAACCAGTTCCTGATCCACAATAGTACACTGCCTCCTATCCCATGACTCTTTAGTTTTGCCAAAAGTCTTTCATGAGGGACCTTGTCAAAGGCTTTCTGAAAGTCCAGATACACAATATCAACCGACTCACCTTTGTCCACCTGATTATTCACTCCTTCAAAAAAACATAACAGATTAGTAAGACAAGATCTTCCTTGTCTAAAGCCATGTTGGCTGTCTCCCATTAGGTCATGACTATCTACATGCTGAGTAATTTTATTCTTTATGATGGTTTCTACCATTTTTCCCGGTACTGATGTCAGGCTCACCGGTCTGGAACCCTTTTTAAAAATTGGTGTTACATTGGCGATCCTCCAATCTTCAGGTATTAGAGATGATTTTAATGATAGTTGACAGATTACTAATAGCAGGTCTGCAATCTCGTATTTCAGTTCTTTCAACACCCTTGGATGTATACCATCCGGCCCAGGTGATTTGCTACTCTTCAGTTTATCTAATAGTTGTAATACATCTTCCCGATGTATCGATATTTCCTTCAATTCTTCCGCACCTTTAAATACCACTTCAGTCATGGGTAACATCCCTACATCTTCCTTAGTAAAGACTGAAGCAAAGAATTCATTCAGTCTCTCCGCTATCGCCTTGTCGCCTCTTAGTGCTCCTTTAACCCCTTTATCATCTAATGGACCAACTGACTCTCTCAAAGGTTTTTTGCTACGAATGTACTTGAAAAGGTCTTTACTTCGCGTTTTTGCTTCCGCAGCAAGCTTCTTCTCAAATTCTCCCTTTGCTTGCCTTATCAATGCCTTGCATTTGACTTGCCAGTGCTTGTGCTGTTTCCAGGTTTCTTCGTTTGGCTCTTTTTTCCATTTCCTGAAAGATGCTTTTTTGACAACAACAGCCTCTCTGACCTCACCTTTAAACCATGCTGGCAGTTTTTTGGACTTCCTTCCACTTTTCTTAAAGCGTGGAATACAGCTGGTCTGGGCTTCCAAGATAGTATTTTTCAACAACAGCCAAGCCTGATGTACGTCTTTAACCTTTGCAACTGCTCCTTTTAGTTTTTTCTTAACTGTTTTCCTCATTTTATCATAGTCTCCCTTTCGAAAGTTAAAAAGTAGTACTGTGGATTTCCTTACTATCCCTCCTCCACTAATTAAATCAAAGGCGATCATGCTATGATCACTATTGCCAAGTGGCCCCAACAACCTTATCTCTTGCACTAGATCTGGTGTTCCACTGAGGATTAGGTCTAATATGGCTTCCCCTCTGGTCGGTTCATGAACCAGCTGCTCCAAGAAGCAGTCATTTATTTCATCTAGGAACTTTATCTCCCTAGCATGTCCTGCCGTGACACTGACCCAGTCGATACCGGGGTAGTTTAAATCACCCATTATTATTACTGTGCTGTAACTTTTGTTAGCTTCCTTGATTTCTTTGAGCATTTCATCATCCATTTGGTCATTCTGGCCAGGCGCTCGATAGTACACCCCCACTGCCATCGCCTTCCCCCTTTTACATGGAATTTCAATCCATATAGCTTCTACAGCAGATTTTGTTTCCTGCAAAACTTTAATCCTTTCTGACTCAATGCCCTCTCTAACATAGAGAGCAACCCCTCCACCAATTTGATCAGCTCTATCATTACGATATAGTTTGTACCCAGGTATCAAAGTGTCCCACTGGTTGTCCTCCTTCCACCATGTCTCTGATATTCCAATCATATCTAACCTTTCATTTAGTGCTATATATTCTAACTCTCCCATCTTATTTTTTAGACTTCTAGCATTTGCATACAAGCATTTTAGAGAATGTATTTTATTCATATTAATTTGGCTATTGTTAGACATGCATAATTTAGGATCTTTAAGCTCTGTCTGCTCCATACTTGAGGGCATTTGGGCTACTTTACTCTTTTGTGGAACCTCTCTGATTTTGGTAGTATCCTTCAAAGATACATTCTTCCGAACCATCCGCTCTTGGGTGACTGTCGGCTTTCCCCTAATATCTAGTTTAAAAGCTGCTCTTTCTCCTTTTTAAAAGTTAATGCCAGCAGCCTGGTTCCATCCCGGTTAAGGTGAAGCCCATCCCTTTGGAAGAGCCCCTCCTTTCCCCAGAATGTTCCCCAGTTCCTAACAAATCCAAAACCCTCATCTCTGCACCATTGTCTCATCCACGCATTGAGACTCCGGAGCTCTGCCTGCCTTTTGGGTCCTGCGCGTGGAACAGGAAGCATTTCGGAGAATGCTACCCTGGAAGTTCTGGATTTCAACTTCCTACCTAAAAGCCTAAATTTAGCCTCCAGAACCTCCCTACCACATTTTCCTATGTCATTGGTACCGACATGTACCAAGACAGCAGACTCCTCCCCAGCACTATCTAAGACCTTATCTAGGTGGCGCGTGAGGTCCGCTACCTTCGCACCAGGCAGGCATGTTACCAGGCGATCCTCACGTCCACCAGCCACCCAGCTATCTACATGCCTAATGATCGAATCACCAACTATAACGGCTGTCCTAGCCCTTCCCTCATGGGCACATGGCCCTGGAGAAACTTCCTCGGTGCGAGAGGGTTTTACATCACCTGGAGGACAGGTCCTAGTTACAGGATCACTTCCTGCCACACCAGGGTGATGCTCTCCTGTCACGTGACCTCTCTCCTCCATGGCAACAGGGATGCTGCCAGACTGGAGGTGGGACTTCAGGACTATATCCCTGTAGGTCTCGTCTATGTACCTCTCTGTCTGTCTTATGCTTTCCAAGTCTGCTACTTTAGCCTCTAGAGAACGGACTCGTTCCCTGAGAGCAAAGAGCTCCTTGCACCTAGTGCACACGTAAGACCTCTCACCAACTGGGAGAAAATCATACATGTGACACTCAATGCAAAAGACTGGAAAGCCCCCATCCCGCTGCTGGACTGCTGTCTGCATCTTAGTTTTAAGTTTGTGTTTAGATCTAAGTTCTTTACTTACTAAGGATTGCTATGGATATTTATACTAATAAAACTGTACCTAATACGTGTAATATACCTTGTTCACCTGAAGCTTAACTAATCTCAGGTCCTCAGTGTATGACTGATTTGGGTAATGAGCTTCACCTGAGAGCACCTCCTGTCTTGTAAGATGTGTAAGTACCTATAAAGCTACGATTATCCCACGGGTGGGTGGGTGTGGGGAGGGAGGGAGGGAAATAATACTTATTAAAAGAGGGCTGCTACACAGTACCCTGTCTTGTGCTGCTGAGTTAAGCTATATTCTGATTTGATTTAAATTATAGCTCTTAGCTGCTGCTAGGCTCTAACTTCTTATGAAATTTAAACTACAAGCTCTCTCCTGGGTTCCAAATGTAACCAGAAAGCTCTCTTCTGTGTTTTAAATTTAAACTAAAAGTACTTTGCTGTTATTAGGCCCTGAGTGACTAATTAAATTTAAACTACAAGCTCTCTTGCTGGGTATGAAATGTAACCAGAAAGTTCTCCTCTATGTTTTAAATTTAAACTTAAACTGCTGCTACTAGGTCCTGACTGATTTAACAAAAATAGTGGGTTCACAGATTAATTAGCTTTAATACAAAGAATTCCTTTTAGAAAATTACCAGAAGTATATACTCACAGTTGCAGATCTCTCTCCAGAAGTAACAGTCCCTTTTTCTAGTCCTTCAAGACAGAGGATCACAGAACTCTGGTTGAACTCTTTATGCCTGTGCTTCTGAAGTAAGCTGTGACCAACGTCCTGGGTAATTAACAGTCCTTGCTTGGATAGGAGGAGTCTTTCAAAACGGCCTTTTGATCTGCCACCTGGTGTTAACACCTATTGAAAAGGTTTCACAGGTCTCTTGCCCCCTAGGTAGAAAGCCTCTTTGTAAAGGTCTCTAGAAGACTTTATTTGTTGCTCAAAGAGTACAGACTCTGTTTTGCCTTTTGTGCTAAGCTAAATTCTGATTTGATTTAAATTATAGCTCTTAGCTGCTGCTAGGCTCTAACTTCTTATGAAATTTAAACTACAAGCTCTCTGCTGGGTTCTAAATTTAACCACAAAGCTCTCTTCTGTGTTTTAAATTTAAGCTAAAAGTACTTTGCTGATGCTAGGCCCTGAGTGACTATTAAATGTAAACTACAAGCTCTCTGCTGGGTTCCAAATGTAACCAGAAAGCTCTCTTCTGTGTTTTAAATTTAAACTAAAAGCACTTTGCTGTTACTAGGCCCTGAGTGACTATTAAATTTAAACTACAAGCTCTCTGCTGGGTATGAAATGTAACCAGAAAGTACTCCTCTGTGTTTTAAATTTAAACTTAAACTGCTGCTACAAGGCCCTGACTGATTTAACAAAAATAGTGGGTTCACAGATTAATTAGCTTTAATACAAAGAATTCCTTTTAGAAAATTACCAGAAATATATACTCACAGTTGCAGATCTCTCTCCAGAAGTAACAGTCCCTTTTTCTAGTCCTTCAAGACCCTGGCAAAGGAGATTGCCGGGTTCTCTGCTGGTCTGTCCGAGGAACCTTTGCAGAGGTTCAAAGCCTTGTCATCTGGGATCCGGGAGTTCTCGAAGTTTATATCTCGAGCAGCCTATGAATGGCTTTGAGGCCTCGGCCCGAGTAGCCGCGGCCGGCATCAGTGCACGTCGTCAGGCCTTGCTACAGTCATCGGACCTCGAGCCATGGGTGCAGGACAAGTTGGTCGATGTCCCTTGCCAAGGTGAAAACCTCTTTGGTAAGCCCATGGCTGAAAAGGCTGCAGAACTTGAGTCTGAGACTCTCACCAGGACAAGGCTGTCCAGAAGGACCTCTGCCCCTTCTCAAAAGAAGAAGGGCTCGGGGAAAAAGTCCTTTTACCCGAGAAAGTCCTCTGCCTACAAATCTTACCCTCAATACCAGGCCTCCACAGCTCCCCAACAGGGTCAGCAGGCCAAGGGGCAGGGACATGGGCCCCATTGGCAGAAAACCCCCAAGCCACCAACTCCAGCTCCTGCACAGCAGGGAACGGGGTTTTGACTCCAGTGGCATAGCCTCTCCTCCTCAGCTGGCCCCTCTCAGTACAGGAGGCTGGTTGACCCTGTACGCTTACAGGTGGTCAGCCATAACAGGGGATACCTGGGTGCTCAGCATAGTCCAGAAGGGCTATTTGCTCCACTTCAACCAGTTACCCCCCTCCTACTTTCCAGGGGAGCCTCCAAGACTCCCTCTGCACAGGAACTTACTCCTTCAGGAGTTGACAAGTCTTCTAAAGGAGCAGGCGGTGGAACCGGTGCCCCACCACCTGAGAGGGCAAGGCTTCTATTCCAGGTACTTTCTAGTACCAAAAAGGACAGGAGGCCTCAGGCCCATCCTCGACTTGTGAAATCTCAACAAGTTCCTGGTGAGGGAAAAGTTCAAGATGCTTACCCTTGGAATACTGCTGCCCTACCTCCAGCAGGGAGATTGGCTAAGCTCCTTAGACCTAAAGGATGCTTATACTCACATCCTCATTCATCCAGACCACAGAGAATATCTCAGATTTGTAGTGGGAGGAAATCATTTTCAGTACAGAGTACTTCCATTTGGCCTAACCTCCGCACCCAGGGTTTTCACCAAATGCCTGGCGGTAGTAGCGGCCTATCTCAGAGTCCAGGGCGTATTTGTTTTTCCATACCTGGACAACTGGCTCATCAGGGGTCAGTCTCCACAGGAAACCAGACAGGCCACCCTCCGCACTGTCTCCCTTCTACAGCATCTGGGGTTTGTCATAAACTTCACAAAGTCCACTTTGCACCCCTCACAAAACACAGAGTTCATAGGAGTACGGCTGGATACCCTTCAGGAAAAGGCTTATCTGCCTGTAGACAGGGCCCACAGACTGATGGACTTGGCCAGATACTTCCACAGCAATTCTCTGGTTTCCGCCAGGCAATTCCTGAGACTATTGGGCCACATGGCATCCACGGTCCATGTTACTCCAAATGCCCATCTACACATGAGGCCTGCTCAGTGGGGCCTCAGAACTCAGTGGCTTTAAGCCATAGGACACTTGGTAGACAAAGTAAGGGTGTCCAAACTGCTGGCGGCCTCCCTGCAATGGTGGCTGCATCTCCCGAATCTAGTGCGAGGAGTGCCTTTTCAGCCACCGCCACAAACATGAGTGCTGACAACAGATGCTTCTCTTCAGGGTTGGGGTGCACATTGCCAAGGGGCATGCACCCAAGGCCTCTGGTCCCCTTGGGAGGCCGCACAGCAGATCAACCTCTTGGAGCTGAGAGCTATCCGTTTGGCTCTCCAAACTTTCTCTCATGTCCTCTCTCATCAGTCTGTTCTGGTTCAGACAGACAATCAAGTCGCCATGTTCTATGTGAACAAACAAGGAGGCACAGGGTCCCGACTTCTGTGTCAGGAGGCTCAAGACCTGTGCTCATGGGCAGTCCAACAGGGCATGCTTCTCAAGGCAGTTTATCTGCCCGGCCAAGAGAAGTACCTGGCAGACAGGTTGAGCAGGATTCTGCAGCCACACGAATGGCAGTTGAATCCTCTGGTGGTCCAGCGAATCTTCCTAAGGTGGGGTCTTCCAACCATCAATCTCTTTGCCAGTCCACTCAACTGTCAACTACCCAGGTTCTGCTCCAGACAACAGCATACTCTGAGAATAGCAGCAGATGTGTTTCTAATCTCTTGGTCGACGAGCCTGCTATATGCGCTTCCTCCCATGCCTCTAGTGGCCCGGACCCTTTTCAAGGTGCTTCGGGACAAGGCCTCGGTGATCCTGGTAGCCCCCAGATGGCCCAGGCAACCGTGGTTTCCACTCCTTCTGCAGTTGGCTGTGGACACTCCACTCCCTCAGGGGGTGCAACCCGATCTCCTCTCTCAGGATCAGGGATCTCTCTTGCACCCCAACCTCCAGTCCCTCAATTTCATGGCCTGGATGCTGAAAGGGTAGTTCTAGCTCCCTTACTGCTACCTAGGGACGTGGAGGAGGTGGTCTTGGCCTCTAGGAGGCACGCCACTAGAAAATCTTATGCCCTCAAGTGGCGTAGGTTCTCCACCTGGTGTGCTCAGTGCAAGGAGGATCCTTTTTCGTGCCTGGTGCCAGTGGTGCTGCAATATTTGCTTCACCTGTCTGACCTAGGCCAACTCTGTTCGGGTCCACCTCAGTGCTCTGTCAGCGCACCACACACCGGTGGAAGGTCAGTCTCTGTCAGGCCACCCCCTTTAGTGGTCCGTTTCCTCAGAGGCCTCCTTTTGCTCAAGCCTCCGATTCGTCCACCTGCACCTGAGTGGGATATGAATGTGGTCTTGCAACGACTTACTTGCCCACCATTTGACCCTATGGCTACTTGTCCTTTACGCTTTCTTTCCTGGAAGTCGTTGTTTTTGGTAGCTCTTACCTCAGCCAGATGAGTCAGTGAGCTACAAGCTCTGGTCTCAGAGGCACCATACACAAGGTTCTATAGGAACAGGGTGGTCTTACGGACTCACCCAAAGTTCCTTCCAAAAGTTGTCTCCTCCTTCCATCTCAATCAGGAGGTGGTTCTTCCGACTTTCTTTCCCAGGCCGCATGCCAGCCGGGCTGAAATGGTCTTGCATACCCTGGACTGTAGGAGGGCGTTGTCCTTCTACCTTGACCGTATGCAGGGACATCGAAGGGCTGTTCAGCTCTTCGTATCTTTTGACCCTAATAAGCTGGGGTTACCTGTCTCCAAGCGTACCTTGTCCATCTGGGTGGCAGTCTGTATCGCCTGGGCGTACAGGGCAGCCGGCCTCTCCTTGCAGGGTCGAGTCACGGCACACCGTGTCAGGGTGAAAGTCGCGTCAGTAGCTCATCTCTGCTCTGTTCCATTGGCAGACATCTGCCAGGCCGCTACTCGGTCTTCAAGCCAGACTTCTGCAGCCCACTACTGCCTCGAGAGGGAGTCCCGCAGGGACAGTGCTTTCGGATAGGCGGTACTCCGTAATCTTTTTGAGGTATAGGCAACTCCTACCCTCCAGCCCTGGTGTTGGGCTACCGTACGGGGGCATTCTCATAGAAGATTCTTTCACGCATGCTGGAGCTCTAGAGGGAGCTCATTGTTCAGCTTTTGGGTCCCCGGTAGCCTGAAGCTGGGGAGTCCCGTATGTGAGGACTGACTTCCTGCTTGGTCCTGGAGAAAGAGTAGTTACTCACCTGTAACAGGTGTTCTCCAGGAGCAGCAGGAATCAGTCCTCACAACCCTCCCTCCTCCCCTGGGAGTTGCAGTCATATAATTATTTTTGTTTTTTTGCTGTCTTTTAGCTATGTCATCAGACTGAGCAAGATGGCATCCTTGGGCGGGAAGGGGACCGCGCATCCGCACTGCATTCCCAAAGGCTTTCTTTGAAAGCTGGGGAAATGCTCCGCATGGGGGCTCCATCGGCGCCGACGTTACCCATATGTGAGGACTGATTCCTGCTACTCCTGGAGAACACCTGTTACAGGTGAGTAACTACTCTTTATTAAGGGATTCACAATACCTTTCTAGACGCTGCCCATTTGGAGAGTTTCTTGATAATTTCCTGAAATCTTTTATGGTGGGTAACTTTGTATAAAGGGGTCTTATATTATTCACTTACTTTAGTCATGATGTATTATTTTCTTAGTAATCTTGAGTTTAATTTTTGATGCAAGCCTCCGTGATGTGGACTTGAATTTTGTTCTTTACTTTAAATAAATACTTGTGGTTGATTATATTATGATTTTCATTATGTTTCCTGTATATGAACTGAAATTGAATAACAAATAAATAAGTCTGAAATTCTCAATCTCATTTTGCTGTTGGATGAGGCATAGCCGATATTTGGGCATTTGGCTGGGAGATAACCCAGCTGACCTCTACTTGGTGAATTACCTGGCAGACAGGTTGAGCAGGATTCTTTCGAAAGGGAGACTATGATAAAATGAGGAAAATAGTTAAGGAAAAACTAAAAGGAGCAGTTGCAAAGGTTGAAGACTTACATCAAGCTTGGGTGTTGTTCAAAAATACTATCTTGGAAGCCCAGACCAGCTGTATTCCACGCTTTAAGAAAAGTGGAAGGAAGTCCAAAAAACTGACAGCATGATTTAAAGGTGAGGTCAGAGAGGCTGTTGCCAAAAAAGCATCTTTCAGGAAATGGAAAAAAGAGCCAAACGACGAAACCTGAAAACAGCACAAGCACTGGCAAGTCAAATGCAAGGCATTGATAAGGCAGGCAAAGGAAGAATTTGAGAAGAAGCTTGCTGCGGAAGCAAAAACGCGGTAATAAAGACTTTTTCAAGTACATTCATAGCAAAAAACCTGTGAGAGAGGCAGTTGGTCCATTAGATGATAGAGGGGTTAAAGGGGCACTAAGAGGCGACTATCCATTGGGTTTTCAGGGATAGTTACAACAAAACAAATTGTGCTATGGTGCTGGAAGATGAGACCCCCAGGTCAGAAGGCACTCAACTAGCTACTGGGGAAAAGCTGAAGACTTTTCAGAGTAAAGCCAGCATTTATGATGTGGATGGATCAAAGCCCTTGGGAAGTCTGACTGCTGATGTAGCTGCGTATGAAATGAGAGTCAGAAGCTGTAAAGATGTCTTATACATTGGAACATGGAACGTACAAAGCATGAACCAAGGGAAGTTGGAGGTGGTCAAGAATGAAATGGAACGTGTACAACTTGATCTGTTGGGTGTCAGCGAACTGAAATGGACTGGCATCGGGCACTTTGCATCAGATGATCACATGGTCTACTATGCTGGAAATGAAAGACAAAGAAGAAATGGTGTTGCATTTATAATAAAGAAGAAACTTGCAAGAACTGTAATGAAATACAATGCAGTCAGCGAACGCTTAATCTCTATTCGTCTACGAGGATTGCCTATCAACACAACTATAATTCAAGTATATGCCCCAACAACAGCTGCAGAAGAGAATGAAATTGAAGAGTTCTATGAACAAGTACAAGCTGAAATTGACAGAACATGCAAACAGTCATGGGTGACTGGAATGCAAAAGTTGGCAACAAAGAAGAAGGCAAAGTAGTTGGAAAATATGGACTTGGCAACAGAAATGAAGCTGGAGAAAGACTGATAGAATTCTGCAAGACCAATGATCTATTCATCTCAAACACCTTCTTCCAGCAACACAAGCGGCAACTGTACACATGGACTTCACCCAATGGATTGTATAAAAATCAAATTGACTACATCTGTGGAAGTCAACGATGGAAAAGCTCTATAACATCAACAAAGACAAAACCTGGAGCTGACTGTGGTACAGATCATCAACTACTAGTATGCAAACTCAAGCTAAAGTTGAAAAAGAGCAAACCATTCATGAATGCAGCAAAATATGACCTTGAGAATATACCACTGGAATTTAAAGACTGCCTGCAAAATCGATTTGCTGCTTTAGATACAAATGACAGAGCTCTAGAAGAGTTATGGAATGACATCAAGAAGGTTGTGTTGGAAGAAAGCGAGAAGTCTCTACAAAAGGTGAAAAAGCAAAAACGGCCAAAATGGATGACGGAAGAAACTCTGAAAATTGCCCAGAAACGCAGAAAAGCTAAAGCCTGAGGAGAAAGAAAGACAATCGCAGAACTCAACAGAGATTTCCAACGTGCAGCAAGACAGGACAAGGAAAAGTACTACAACGACGCATGCAAGGAAATAGAAGCAGAAACTATTAGAGGAAGAACAAGATCGGCTTTCCTAAAGCTACGAGAATTAAAGAAAAAGTTCCAGCCTCGAATTGGAATGTTACAAGATGCTCAAGGTTCTATGTTGAATGATGCTGAGAAGATCAAGAAAAGGTGGAAGGAATATACAGCGTTTTTATATGATAAAGATCAAGTGGACCAACAGCCGTTTCAACCTGTACCTTATGATCGGGAACCATTGGTGATGAAGGAAGAAGTTGAAGCAGCATTGAAAGCCTTATCAAAGAACAAAGCACCAGGCATTGATGGCATTCCTATAGAAGTATTGCAGCAATCTGATGCAGCTGTTACCATACTTACAAGGCTCTGCCAAGAAATATGGAAGACAACATCATGGCCAACTGACTGGAAAAGATCTGTGTTTATACCAATACTAAAGAAAGGTGATCCAACTGACTGTGGAAATTATCGAACAATCGCTCTGATCCCACGTGCCAGCAAGATTCTACTGAAGATTATTCAAAAGAGACTACAACCATACCTGGAACAAGAACTACCTGAAGTGCAAGCAGGGTTCAGGAAAGGGCAAGGAACGAGAGACATCATTGCGGATGTGAGATGGATCCTTCAAAAGACTAAAGAATACCAAAAGGATATCTATTTGTGCTTTATCGACTATAGCAAGGCTTTTGACTGTGTAAACCATGAGAAACTCTGGGCCACATTAAGAAGCATGGGTATACCAGAACACCTGATCGTTCTCTTGCACAATCTGTACATTGATCAAGAAGCAACAGTTCGAACGGAACAAGGAGAAACAGAATGGTTTAAAATAAGCAAAGGTGTAAAACAAGGCTGCATACTTTCCCCCTACCTGTTTAAGTTATATGCAAAACAAATCATCAGAGAAGCAGGATTGTATGAAGACAACAGAGGTGTGAAGATTGGTGGAAGACTCATCAACAACCTTCGCTATGCTGATGATACCACATTACTGGCTGAAAGTGAAGATGATCTGAAACATTTGCTTCTCACAATCAAAGAACATAGTCTCAAAATGGGCCTGCACCTTAATGTAAAGAAGACAAAGATCATGACAACTGGCATAATCAACAGGTTCATCATTGAAGGAGAAGAAATTGAAATTGTGAACAACTTTAACCTACTTGGATCAACTATCAATAAAGAAGCAACAAGCAGTCAAGAAATCAAACGACACATTTCTCTTGGCAGAATGGCTATGAAAGACCTAGATAAGATTCTCAAGAGCAGAGATGTCTCTCTCCATACACAGATTCGACTTGTTCAAGCCCATGGTATTTTCAATAACATCATATGGATGTGAAAGCTGGACAGTGAAAAAGACAGACAGGAAGAAAATTGATGCCTTTGAATTATGGTGCTGGCGGCGAATACTGTGTATACCATGGACTGCCCGAAGAACAAACCAGTCGGTACTAGAGGATATCAAACCTAAGCTTTCTTTAGAAGCTCAGATGACAAGACTTCGACTTTCATACTTTGGACACATCATGCGAAGAGAGAGATCATTAGAGAAAGACATTATGCTTGGCAAGATAGAAGGTCAACGCAAAAGAGGAAGGCCAGCAATGAGATGGATCGATACAATAACAGCAGCTATGGGTACCAGTCTGTCAACAATTAGCCGCCTGAATGAAGACCGAACACAATTTAGGATAGCTATCCAGAGGGTCGCCATGAGTCGACTCCGACTCGACGGCACTTAACAACAACAACAAGAGGCGACAAGGCAATAGCGGAGAGACTGAATGAATTCTTTGCTTCGGTCTTTACTGAGGAAGATGTAGGGATGTTACCCATGACTGAAGTGGTATTTAAAGGTGCGGAAGAATTGAAGGAAATATCGATACATCAGGAAGATGTATTACAACTATTAGATAAACTGAAGAGTAGCAAATCACCTGGGCCGGATGGTATACATCCAAGGGTGTTGAAAGAACTGAAATATGAGATTGCAGACCTGCTATTAGTAATCTGTGAACTATCATTAAAATCATCTCTAATACCTGAAGACTGGAGGCTCGCCAATGTAACACCAATTTTTAAAAAGGGTTCCAGGGGTGATCCAGGAAACTACAGACCGGTGAGCCTGACATCAGTACCAGGAAAAACGGTAGAAACCATCATAAAGAATAAAATTACTCAGCATGTAGATAGTCATGGTAGGGCTAAATGGCCAATTTTCCCAAAGGAAAAAGGTGAATAATGGTGTACCCCAGGGATCTGTGCTGGGTCCGCTGCTTTTTGACATATTCATAAATGGCCTGGAAAAGGGAATAACGAGTGAGGTTATCAAATTTGCGGATGACACAAAACTATTTAAAGTTGTTAAAACCCAAGAGGATTGTGGAAAATTGCAAGAGGATCTTGATAAATTGGAAGACTGGGCATCAAAATGGCAGATGAAATTTAATGTGGACCAGTGCAAAGTTATGCACCTAGGGAAGAACAACCCAAACTATGGTTACACGATGCAAGGTTCCACATTAGGAACCACCACCCAGGAAAAAGATTTAGGCGTCATTGTAGATAACATGTTAAAACCCTCGGCCCAGTGTGCAGCGGCGGCCAAGAGAGCAAATAGCATGCTAAGTATCATAAGAAAAGGAATGGAAAATAAAACAAAAGATATTATAATGCCTCTATATCGTTCCATGGTGAGACCGCACCTTGAATATTGTGTGCAATTCTGGTCGCCGTATCTTAAAAAGGATATAGCGTTATTAGAAAAGGTTCAGAGAAGAGCCACCAGAATGGTAAAGGGGATGGAAGGATACTCCTATGAAGAAAGGCTAAAAAGGTTAGGGCTCTTTGAGCTGGAAAAGAGATGGCTGAGGGGAGATATGATAGAAGTCTATAAATTAATGAACGGAGTGGAACAGGTAAACGTAGATTGATTGTTTACGTTATCAGAATATAGAAAGACTAGGGGACATGCAATGAAGCTACAGGGTAAACTATTTAAGACTAATAAAAGAAAATATTTTTTCACTCGACTTGTAATCAAACTCTGGAATTTGTTACCGGAGGATGTAGTAAAGGCTGTTAGTGTAGCTGGGTTTAAAAAAGGTTTGGACAAGTTCCTGGAGGAAAGGTCCATAAACCATTATTAAGAAGGGACCCAGGATATCAATGCTTGACCCAGTACAAGCATTGTGGAACCTGTGTCTTTTGGGGAAACTGCTAGGTACGTATGACCTAGATTGGCCATTATTGGAAACAGGATACTGGGCTTGATGAACCTTGGTCTGACCCAGTATGGCATATCTTATGTTCTTATGACTGTAGCAGAGGTGTTATGATAGGTTCGGAAGATGTTTTGAGATGTCTTGTAACGTACATGTAAAAGGATGGGTAGCCAGTGAAGTTGCTGAAGGAATGGTGTGATATGCTCTTTCCTGGGTGTATTTGTAATAATTCTGGCTGCTATGTTTTGCATCTGTGAAGCAGGGACACTTGCATTCAGGGGTGTCCATACACTCATTGCTAAGCAAATTTGATTTGACCAATATCTGGAGATTAAAAAACCCAGGGAAGCAGGAATTTACATGTTATTCCTCCAGAATAGATCTCTTCATACTGGAGACTCCCTATGCCCCCTTGTGTCCAAGTGTGAGATTGGAAGTAGTACTTTGCCAGACCATGCCCCAGTGCTTCTCTGGCTGGGCAATGAAATGGGGAGGAATAGGAAAAAAAGCGAGCTGGAGGCTCAATATCTCCCTTATTACAAAGGATGAGGGAGCTGGAGAGGTAGGGAGAGGCATTGCAGATTATCTTCAAAACAATGATAGCAAGGAGATCCTGTTGACGGTCCTATGGGACGCATTAAAGGCGGTCATAAGGGGTGTTTTGATTGCAATGGGCTCCCGAAGGAAGAGAGAAAAAGTCAGAAATAGGTCAGAGTTGGAGGCCGAAATTGGCCACCTGGAGAAATTATACAGGCAGTCCTCCTTGGAGGAAATAGCTTGTGCCCGAGCGTTGAAAAGGGGTGAATTGAAGGGGTTACTTTTTGCAGAAGTGGAGGTGCTATTTAATTGGACCAGTCACGCATCTTATGCTGGGGGGGGGGGGGGGGGAATTGACTGGTTACTAGCTCAGTAGCTGAAAAAGAAGCAGGCTCAGACTACCATCTTACAAGCAATAGATAACATGGAGAAGTTGTACGACGACAAAGCCGGTATTGAAGAGGTTTTTGTAAAATATTATGAAGAATTATATACCTCAGAAAGCATGCTATCGGAGGAGGGGATAGGAGAATACTTAAAGGAGACAAAGCATCAGAGACTTACAGGGACCCAGCAGGAATGGGTGGATGACCCTATCACAGTGGGGCAAGTACAGAAAGCAATAGAAGAATTACCCCTTCATAAGACACCAGGCCCTGATGGATTCCCCCTGGAGTTTTATAAGACCTTCAGGAATATCCTAGCCCCAGTTTTATGTAGAGTTTACAACATGGTCAGAGAAGAGGGAATAGCTCCACCCTCCTTTTCAAAAGTGCACATAACCCTGATTCACCAAAAAGGGAAAGATCCTAGCAACCTGGGCTCGTTTCGCCCCATATGTCTGCTAAACACAGATGCTAAGCTGCTAGCTAAAATATACACACAGCGACTCAACCAGTTGTTGCCAGAGCTCATACACATAGATCAAATTGGCTTTATAACAGGCCATAGCTCGGCGGACAATGTTAGGTGGGTATTGAGTATAGTCTACCAGTGTGGGGAGGTTAGCGAAGAAGATCCTTTTAGTCCTTGACATGGAAAAAGCTTTTGACCGTGTTGAATGGCCTTACCTAATGGGGGTACTGAGGACCTATAACTTTGGGGGAAATTTCAGGAGAGTGATATCAGTTCTTTATAGCAAGCTCAAGGCACAATTGCGTATCAATGGCACCCTCTCTCAGGCTTTCAAGCTACACAAGGGCATGCAGCAGGAGTGCCCACTTTCTCTGTTGCTCTTTGCACTAACCCTTGAGCCTTTTACCCAGCTGGTCTGACTCAGTACAGGGATTGGGAGTATAAAGGTGGGGGAGAGGGAACATAAGGTGGCGATGTATACCAATGACACCCTCCTGTTCCTCTCCAAGCCAGAGAGATGCTTAGAGGTCTTTGGACAAGAATATGTACGATTTTCAAGATATCAGGGTACAAGCTGAATGCTACCAAATCGGTGATACTCCCATTCCATGTGAGTATCGAATTGAGAGACCGGCTTGCATATCAGAAGTCAGCTTTCCCCCCTCCCCCTCTTCAAAAATCCCATTAAACACCCATTGGAGGATTTCACTGACCATCCCTAAAATTTTGTAAAAGGCCCCCCGGCAGTCCATCCAATTCCAGTGCCTTTCCGGTGAGTAGATTTTTAGCTGCCTCTATTTCCTCACTGGCAATTTCTTGCTCTAATCCTTCTCTAGCCTCGTCCTCTAAGCTGGGCAACTGGAGTCCTTCAAGGTACTTCTGTATCTCCCCGACCCTATACCATCTTGCTGGATATATAGTTCCAGATAGAATTGAACAAATGTACTGTGGATATTATCTTCCTGTCTCTCAACCCCTCCCCCAGTCCCTTGGATTTTATTGATCACAGCCTGGGAAATGCGCTGTTAACCCAGAGATTTTGATCTCTAAGGCAAAGGCTCTGCCCTGTTTGTCCTTCAACTTTCTTACAATTTGATAGGGCAGGCCATTCCTAAAATTTATCGCCAACCCTGTACTATTGGTTCGTCCTTACAAGTGACATCACTCAGCGGCTCATCTCTCCCGCAACTTATTTAGATCCTGCCTCCCCAGATGAGTCTCTTGCAGAAAGTAAATATCTGCTTGGAACAGTGGGAGTTCCTTCAGCAATAGCTTCCTCCGTCGGGGTGTCAGTATCCTCCTAATATTGAGGGATGTGATCTTTACTCATTTGTATTTACATGAATCTGCCCTTGCGCTCTGCTGTCTCCCCAGCCGCCCTCTCCCCTCTCCCCCCTCCCCGTCCCACACAGCAGCCACACCCAACATAAAGCTTGACATAAAATTTAAACAAGAACCTTAATATAATTAGGTGTCTACAAATAACCAGGCCCATTGGCCAATTGGAGGGCGCCTTTTGTGGGGTGTTGGCGAACCAGCCCCTGGACCCAGGGGGGCTCTGGTGGCCAGGGCCCAGCCAACTCCAGACTCTCCCCCGTGGCACAGTTCAAACATCCCCTCCCTCTAAGGTGTTCCTGTGTTGGCAGGTCCCCTGGTCTATGTAATGTGGCGAGGACACTTGTGCTGATGCCCTGGGTAGCATAGTTTCCCGGCCTCTGCCCTCCCGGGGCACACCGGCCCGGCTTTTCCAGGAACATGCTGTTAAACTGATCTGTCCTGAACACCTTCAGTTCCCTGATATCAGAAGACAATGGGAGAGTTAGCTCGACCTTACAGGTAGCACTTCGCTGTCTTCTCCATCACTGTGTGCAAATGCTTCTACCACTCGCCTGTGATTCTCTTCCTAGCTATGCATAAGTGTGGCATCTTGCTTCATACTCAGTCCTTTCTCTCTCCTGCTGTAACTGTTCTCTTCCCAAGGTGTGTTGTCCAGGAATTTCTTCCTCATGAAGGCCTTAGCTTCTTCTGGATCCCCAAAAAATGGCGGTTCCCCCTTCCAGATAATCCGGAGCTTCGCAAAGTATAACAATGCTTGTGGAGCTCCATGGCCTATAATGCGACACTTGACATCCCTGAAGGCTTGCCTGCATTTATCTAAATCCATGCTGTAGTCCAGAAATATCCAGATCTTAGTGTTTTGATACTGGATTGCCCCAATCTGGCGCAATTGTCGCAGGATCCAAGCCTGGTGTTTAAAGTTTAATATTTTTGCCAGGATCGGACACGGCCTATTTTGCAGCTGTCCTCATCCTCCTGGAACTCGGTGTGCCCTTTCTACGACCAAGCTGGCTGGAAGCAGAGGATCACAAAACCAATCTTGAAGCAAGCTCTCTATCTGTTCCTCCATAGCTTGTTCTCTCCAGGAGGCCCAGGATTCTCAAGTTGGACCTCCGTGACTGGTTCTCCATCATTCACCTTAGCCCATAGCTTTTTTTTATCTGCTCCTGCTGGGCGGTTTCATCACTTTTTAATTCTTGCATATTGTCCTCTATGTATGATATGTGCTGTTCCCCATGCTCGATACTGCCTATCACCGTTTGGAGCTCCACTCATGCTTCGCGCAATTCTTCCTGTATAGACTCTAATTTCCCCACTAGCTCTGCATTGCCTTTTTTAATTGCCTCTGTTTCTGGGAATGACAAAGCCTCTGTTCCTACCTGCTCTGCCACACTTTCCTTTCTCATCACCCCACCTGCGTCTACAAGGCCTTTGATTGGGGGGTTGCTTTGATGCCATTTTGCGGACTCAAACATTCCATCTTGATTGGCTGGCACGCACTTTTTGTTGTTTTTACTCCGCCGGCCGATCCCCTGGAAGCTTTCCTGTTATCTCCCTTAGTCGCCATCGTTTCTGCAGTCAATTATTCCTCCAATGTATATGCAGAGTGCTCTAGTTTCAGCACTTAGTCGGCATGGCCCAGTAGAAATGCGCCCGCACGTCCTCTTCTCAGCCCAGCATCGCGTAACCACCCTTGATACTTTTTGGTTGCACCTTGTATACTAAAAAAAATGCTAACAATCTAAAAAAAAATACAAAGCAACTTCTGGTCAGCATGCAGAAACACGCTATATTAAATACCCAACACAGAACTTACTCAAAGTTCAACAAAATACATACAGATTCTGATCTTGACCAAATGACTGAGAAAACAGCCAAGGTCAGGCTCCTTTATTGGCTGCCACCTACACACTGTCTCCCTCTCTCATGATGGTGGTGCTCACCAGTTTGAGTCTCAGCATTAAACCCAGCAGTCTTAAAATACTGACAAACGCTAGTCCACTGCTGGTATTGATTCATTAATCACCCAATCAGCAGTTGATACCAGAAAACCAATTCAAACGATCGGCTCAAGCATATAATCAGCCAGTTGTCTGTTCTCATCGGAACGTTACCTCAAAAACAGTCAATCCATGCAATAGAGGACCAACCAATCACTTGTGAGACTTCCTTAACACTCCTTCCAGTCATTCACAAAACTCTTTAAAACCTTTCAATCCATCAAACAAAGTGACTTACTCTATCAGACAGTAGCCAATAACACTCAACTTTCATCCAAACAATCAATACCCTGGAAATATACACTCATACCATCCCCATTCATAAAGCAAATGTCTAAACCGTGATGTGTTAAACAAAACTATATTCACTAATGTAGATCAAAAAATATCACATGAATAGTATACCAAACACTTACTTATTATGCTTTGATCCGCATAACCCTCCTTCCAGACACAATGAATTATTTCAGCCAATAACACATTATACTAAATCGACGACACATCCAAAAACATGTACCCTTTATTTTATCTTATCCTGAAAGTGGATGTAAAGGTCAACCAGCCAAGAACATAGTATAATAAAACAACTTAACAAAAACTATTGCAGAAAGCCTAACATCGCACCGTGCATATTATATATAGACATCAACACGTATTCACGGTAACCACTCATACAGGGCATTTCTCAAATCACCCCACAACAGGCATATGATCTTATACCCACATATTCAAACCGTCATTCCGCCAAACTCTTAGCCGGTTAGCCTCAAAGGTTTGATCTAGCTAGCTTAAGATCGCACCATCATACAAGGCTGTTAAAATCCTGACATATCAAAAATACATCAATGATCTATAAAAATAATAGCGTACAAGGGAATTTTTTAACTCAACATAGATGCCAGTCTAAAGCATTATTTAAACCATTTAGTCTTTTCAAGGATCCATCTCACATCCGCAATGATGTCTCTCGTTCCTCGCCCTTTCCTGAACCCTGCTTGCACTTCAGGTAGTTCTTGTTCTAGGTATGGCTGTAGTCTCTTTTGAATAAGCTTCAGTAGAATCTTGCTGGCATGTGGGATCAGAGCGATTGTGCGATAATTTCCACAGTCAGTTGGATCACCTTTCTTTAGTATTGGTATAAACACAGATCTTTTCCAGTCAGTTGGCCATGATGTTGTCTTCCATATTTCTTGGCAGAGCCTTGTAAGTACGGTAACAGCTGCATCAGATTGCTGCAATACTTCTATGGGAATGCTATCAATGCCTGGTGCTGTGTTCTTTGATAAGGCTTTCAATGCTGCTTCAACTTCTTCTTTCATCACCAATGGTTCCTGATCATAAGGTATAGGTTGAAACGGCTGTTGGTCCACTTGATCTTTATCATATAAAAACTCTGTATATTCCTTCCACCTTTTCTTGATCTTCTCAGCATCATTCAACATAGAACCTTGAGCATCTTGTAACATTCCAATTCGAGGCTGGAACTTTTTCTTTAACTCTCGCAGCTTTAGGAAAGCCGATCTTGTTCTTCCTCTAATAGTTTCTGCTTCTATTTCCTTGCAAGTGTCATTGTAGTACTTTTCCTTGTCCTGTCTTGCTGCACGTTGGAAATCTCTGTTGAGTTCTGCGATTGTCTTTCTTTCTCCTTTGGCTTTAGCTTCTCTGCGTTTCTGGGCAATTTTCAGAGTTTCTTCCGTCATCCATTTTGGCCGTTTTTGCTTTTTCACCTTTTGTAGAGACTTCTCGCTTTCTTCCAGCACAACCTTCTTGATGTCATTCCATAACTCTTCCGGAGCTCTGTCATTTGTATCTAAGGCAGCAAATCGATTTTGCAGGCAGTCTTTAAATTCCAGTGGTATATTCTCAAGGTCATATTTTGGTGCATTCATGAATGGTACCTAATTCGAAATCCATCTCTGCTCCTTACGGATCAGAATTTTATTCCTGTCTCCCCCTCAAGAACTTGGGGGGACGTGATCCAGACAGAACACATGTAGATCTTCAAAGGTATAATTTCAAGCAATACAATGCTGTACTCTTGGTGCTACTACTACCTACTAATCATTTGTGCTACAAGGGATTCCACAAGAATCAACACTATCAACAGTACTGTTCAATATTTACCTACAGCCTCTTTGTGACATAATAAAGGAATGCAAGATTGAATACAGGATCTACATTGATGATATTATGATTTTTACCCCATGTTCATCACTAAACCTGATTACTCAAGGATTTCATTATTCCTGGAAGCTATGATAACCTGGATGAGTAACTGGAATCTCCACATAAACTAGAGAAAATCTGAAGCACTCTTCATAACTAGAAATACCTCCTTCACCCCACTGAAGATAATGAAGATCCACCAGAATGACATAGAGGTAAAACATGAAGTGAAATAACTTGGCATCAACCTAGACCAAAACCTAACATTTCAGTCACATATTCAGAAAACGGCAAAATCAGCCTACCACAAGTTATGAACAATTCAAAAATTCAAACCACTGCTAGCTGAAAATAACTTTCAGACAGTCTGCCAAGCTATGATAATGCCACTAATGGACTATTGTAATCTACTATATCAAGGCCTTCTGAAGCACACTACATACCCCTTACAGCTAGTTCAGAACACAGCAGCAAGAATAATCTCTGGTTTGGCAAGACAGGAACATACAATCCCAATGTTGAAACAGCTGCATTGGCTATCAATAATAGAACAATCCAAATACAAGTCACTGGTCATGATATTTAGAATAATTCACAAGCTGCCACCAGCCACCCTCCAAACACTGATCATTAAAGATCCAGAAAACAGATTCAGACAGAAAGCTAATAAAAACGTACTATTCATACCAAAGGTCAGAATGAAAGCCAAACAGATCTGCAATAAGGCATTCTCACTTTATGCCCCAACACTATGGAGCTCCCTCCCTGAGAGTATAAGAGCTATCACTGATCTGCAAGACTTCCGGAAAGCTATAAAGACCCTTATATTCTCCGAGCACTATGCCATGACTACATGAGCCTTACATCCACCACATATAATCAGCCATGCCTCAAATATTACTTCTTCTCCATAAACCTATTAATAATCTCATACAATATGCATCTGTTAAAATGTTAACACACTGCAGATATGCTCCTCATATTAATACACTGTAACAAGTAACTGTTACTGCATAAAGACTTTATTGTCTACTGCTACAATGAAATACCTATTCCACTGCTGTTTGTAACACCTTGATACACAGTTCTACCTAATTAAGGTTATTCCTGTTGAAAACTTCAAATTAATTCTCCCTGTTCAATATAAAACTCTATTGTTACAATGTAAACTGTCTTGAATCTAAGGTAAGGCGGTATAGAAAACCTTTTAAATAAATAAATAAAATGCAAGGCGTATGCTACACTGCACAAGTACATATAAAAGACAGGCCCTGTTCGTTAGAGCTTACAATCTAATCAAGATGGACAGTACAATATAAAAGAAACAAGGGGTTCAAATAGGGAAAGGAGACACAAGGAGAACAAGGGAATTAGGATCCAAAAGCAGCCTCAAAGAGGAAATGGATGGGAAGCCAAAGACGTGATTTGAGAACAGGGGTTTTATGAGTGTATCAGGGCTGGCAGAAGATTAGCCTCACAGCAGAGTTCTGAACAGATTGAAGAGGAGAGAGATGAATCAGAGGGAGACCAGCAAGGAGGAGGTTGCAATAGTGGAGATGGGAGGAGACCAAAGAGTGGATAAGAGTTTTAGTAGTATGTTCAGAGAGGAAGAGGCAAATTTTGTTAATGTTATAGAGAAAGAAATGACAGGTTTTAGCTATCTGTTGGATATGTGTAGAGAAGGAGAAGGAGGAGTCAAAGATGACCCGAAGGTTGTGGTCCGAGGAAAGAGGAAGAAGAAGAGTGTTATCAACAGAGATAGAGAAAGGAGGAAGGAGGGAGGAGTGCTTAGGAGGAAAATTCGAAGTTCAGTATTGGTCATGTTCAATTTCAGACAGCGTGAGACATCCAGGCAGCGATGTTAGACAAGCAGGTAGAGATATGGGCTTGGAGTGTAAGAGAAATGTCAGGTGTAGATAGATAGATTTGAGAGTCATCAGCATGAAAATGATACTGAAAGCCATGGGAAGACATGAGGGCACCAAGGGATTGTGTATAGAGAGAGAAACGGAGAGTGTCCAGAACAGACCCTTGGGGTACACCAGCTGAGAGAGGGATAGCTGTAGAGGAGGATCCACCAGAACAAACATTGAAAGAGTGATGGGAGAGATAAGAAGAGAACCAGGACAGCACAGAGCCCCTAAAACCAAGGACAAAGTGTCGAGGAGAAGGAGGTAGTTGATAGAGAGAGAAAGGGTGGGTGAAAAAAAGGGTGTAAGGTTCTGGTTGGAGGAGAGAGAGATGGGAGGGAGGGACACTGGATAGGGGAGGAGAAAGAAAGGGGAGAGTTAGTTAAAGATTGGGGAATAAAAGGCTGAGGAAGGAGAAGGCTTGTTAAGGATTGAAAAGTGGTAGGTGCAGTGACAAAAGAGGGGATTGAGGACTGGATGGTAAGAAGTAGACATAGGGGCTTGTTTACAAAGCCGCGGTAGCGGTTTGCGATCGTAATCGGAGCCGCGGCCCCATTGATTTCAATGGGGCCGCGGTTGCGATCGCGATCGCGAACCACTACCGCGGCTTTGTAAACAAGCCCCATAAAGTCTGAGTTGATAGAGAAAAAAAGTAAATGGAAGAAAGCTAAAAGGAAAAGATAAATGCCAAAGATGTAAGAAAGTGAAGAAAACAGGAGAGGAGAGAAGTGGCTGATGGGCTGGAGACTTCAGAAAAGTATTAAGAGAAGACAGAAAAAAAAAAACAGAAACCAGAGGCTGAGATCAACATGATTACAGAATAAAATGGCCAGTAAACAAAGGTAGAAAATTGTATTTTATTTTCAATTTAGCAACTGGAATATGTCATTCTAGAATTTACGGGCCCGATATCCCTTATGGTTCAATCTACTTTTGTGTTCAAGCATCTGAACCTGCAACTCCCTGGTAATTTCATTCTCAGCGACCCAGACTTAGTAAAGTGTGACTGAATTTATTTTGGAAGCATTTTGGCTGTAGAATAGTGCTATCAAAAGATGATATATGACGACAGATATAGCAAACAATATAAAAGTTTTATTTTTTAATTAATACTTAATGGTGGGAGAGGAGTGGGCAAAAGAGGAAAGTAAGTATCCCTTGGCAGAGGAGGAGGTGACCTGGAAGGGCTAGAAGGATGGATTAGTGGGAACTGAGTCGATGACTGTATGGTCTAGGGTGGCTACAATGAACAATGCATCCACCAGACTCCCTAGAACCCCAAACATCCTTTGTTTCCTTGCATTCACTTTCTCAAGGAGCTGCCTAATCTACTGCAGCTCTGCAGCCATTGCCCAATCTCCTCCAGCCTATGAGAGGAGTGGAAACTCTTCTTGCCGCTCCCAGAGGGGATGTGGCTGTGGCTGGTTTTGTGATGGTCGTTGTGGCTGAGAAATCTGCAGTAAATGGCTCCTCGGTGACTTCCTGCTGCCCCACATCCTCCTCTTCCAGAGGTGACTGGGGGCAAGGTGGAGGGATGAGCAGTGAAGTGTTGGGTAGAGGTATCTCTGGCTGCTGTGTCCTCTTGTTCCTCTGCAGCCATGGGTTGTGGGCCCAGTCCTGCTCCCATGTCTGTTCAGACTTCTGGAGGAGGTCCTGTAGCATCCCGCTGGGCTGATGACACAAGATTGTGATTATGAGGAAGAGAGCAGTCCTTCCTACACTTGTTTGTTGGCAGTTTGGGGAAGGGTACCTACTGTTAGCCGAGCTGAGAAGAAGTGGAGACTAAGAGAAGGGGTGAGGACTTACTGCCACCTTGCATGAGCTACTGGAGGAGATAAGTGCATTAAGTCCCCTCCCGTCAAGAGCTGGACTTCCACCTAGCCTAGTAGTCCATCTTTGGACTATATCCATGTCTGTGAGGAACAATGATTATTTGGGATTTTAGTCTATGCACTTCAGGTGGCCAGTATGTCAGATTTCGTGGGTTTGGATGTTTTAGTGCAAACTCTTGTTTGGGGTGAATGGCCAATGAAGAATGGTGTTTTAGTCATCCAGCAGGCAATCACTTGTTTTATTTCCTGCCCTATCACCATCATGCAGCTTTAGTTTTAAGGGATGCTTGCTTATTAAACCTGGAATCTTTACCAGCACATAGTGAACTGAGTTTGTGTTTAGACAGCTTAAACATTGCTACCTGAGACACACTACCACAAGTCCTTTGTAGCACCTCAAAGCTGCCCTGATACCTACAGACTTTGTATTGGCTACAATGCATTCATTGGCTAAGAAGCAAAGCAAAAACCTTTAGATAGGGCTTTTGGTATACACCGGCTTCCTACAGCATTTAGAGAAAGACCTTCTCCAGCCACTGCTTCATGCAGGCACAGGAACCAGGCCCACTTCTTTAGATCCTCCATTTGCAGAAAGAGAGAGAGAGAGAGAGAGAATAATGAGTGAAACAGGTCCCCTGGGGCCACCATAGAGCCATCTGAATGGGTGGCAAGGCTACCCTTGAGACCATGTGTGAGTGTTGGACACTCCAGTGCTGCGCTGAGGAAGTGCCCTGTGCATATCAGTCTGCAGGACGTCATGGAACCAGAGGGTGAAGCAATTAGGTGCACAGGTGGTGTTCTCTTCAATCCTTCCTGTTGAGGGTAAAGACCAAGGCAAAGAGGCTCGCATCCTGGAGATGAATGCATGGCTACGTGGATGGTGTCATCGAGAGCGTTTTGGTTTCCTAGACCATAGGATGCTGTTCCAGGGGTTGCAGAGCAGAGATGGCATCTATCTGTCCAAGAAAGGTCGACGCGTCTTCGGTAGTAGACTGGCTAATCTACTAAAGAGGGCTTTAAACTAGATTTGTTGGGGGTGGGTGAAGAAAGCGCCCAGGTAAGTGAAAGCCCCCAGGTAAGTAATACATTAAATACCTTTATGGAAATGGGTAACAGGGGTAACATATGGAAAGCAGTGTGTATAAATGCCCGTAGCATGGGAAATAAGATCCCTGATGTTGAAGCGTTGGTGGGCGTGGCTGACTTGGATTTAGTGGCAGTTACAGAAACATGGTTCACAGAAAACCATTATTGGAAACACTGCTGAAAGAGAAAATAGTGAGGTTTCAGGAGTCCAGCGGATTACAGTATCCGAGGCAGCATGGCTTCACCAGAGGCAGGTCTTGTCAGACAAATCTGATTGATTTCTTTGACTGGGTGACCAGGGAGTTGGACCGAGGGAAAGCCCTAGATGTGGTGTATTTGGATTTCAGTAAAGCCTTTGACACTGTTCCTCACAGGCGACTTATAAACAAACTGAGCACCCTAGGGATGGACCCTAAAGTTACTGCTTGGGTTAGAAATTGGTTGAGTGGCAGGCAACAAGGTACAAAGAAATGGAGCTCACTCTGAGGAGAACAAGGTTACCAGTGGTGTGCTGCAGTGATCTGTCCTTGGTGTAGGCATGTCTGTGCATTCCCAAGAACTTGGACATCCTCTCTTGATTTCAGGAACATCCTGGAAGTCCTGAGCCACATCCAGGTTTATACCTGCTCCAGGTGCAAATAGGTAGTGGAAAAGAGTTTGTTTTGCCAGCCAAAAATTCAAAGGGTGTAGAGAAGGAGGTGCACTCATATTCCCTATATATTACAAATTGACAACAAACACTGAAGGGGTAATCAGGGCTCATGTTTAGATTGTGGCACACCGCTGAACATCCCCGTATGCAACCTTACATGAGATGGATGTCCATGCCCTATGGTTTTATAGTGGGGACATCTATGTGGCCGTTGCTGCTGGTGTCCACATCGGGGATATCTTTCTCACCACTACCGCACGATATGCCAGATCATAATCACCCCTCACCTGGACTATGGCAACATAATATTGCATGGTCGCCCCAAGAATATCATCCATGCCTTACAATTAGCACAAAACACCGCAGCCCGGTTGATCACACAAACTCCACGTCAAGAGCACATCACACCAAAGCCCTGCACTGGCTACCTATACAATCACACATCAAATATAAAGCAATAATGATGACATTTAAAGTTATTCACAACCAATCAGCTGAAAGCCTGCAACCACTAATCCAGAAGGTTCCAGACACTAGAATAAGAAGATACCTGAACCAAAACATCCTTGCTATACTCCATTTTCTCCAGGAACAAGCAGGAAGTCGGTCCTCACATATGGGTGACATCGGCGCCAACGGAGCCCACGCAGATCCAATCCCCAGCTTTCAAAGAAAGCCTTTGGGATCTACACCGCGTATGTGCGGTCAGCTTCCCACCCAAAGTTGCTATCTTACTCAGTCTTCTTTTTTCCACGGAGTCCTGCAGATGTGCTATCTGTGCACCCGGTTAATTAAAGTTGATATTTTTCCACCAGTATCGGTATTTTCTTTCTTCTGTTCACTATTGATCACCTTTACGCGCCCGAGTCCAGCACTTCGGCATCATATTTTTCTCTCGGGTAACTATTTTGTCTTTTATTTTGGTCCGCGGGTTTTTCACTCATGGCCTACCTGGTCGAGACATCAGAGTTTGACCTCATGGGTATCGTTTTCCCGCTATGTCTTTGACCAGCGGCTTCAAGCAGTGTGGCAAGTGCAACTGCACTATGTTCCATATGGACCACCACAGCTCCTGCATTTATTGCCTTGGGCCGACCATGACTTGTCTGCCTGCCCACTGTTCCTCTTGATGTCGGCTAAGACATGGAAGGAGTGCGAAAGGTGGCAGGGGCAGCTGTTCAGCAATTCAGCCCCAGCATCAGCATTGGGGGTGGAATCCCTGCCTTCGACGCAGGCATCGAGCAACTCGGCATCGCGCTCCCAGGCCCAGTCAGAGCTGCAGGACTGACATGCATTGGAGTCATCAGAAGAGGTTCTCCCCTGGCTGAAGACTTCCTCAAAGTCGAAGTCTAACCCTAACCTCTGGGACCTGGCGCACAGCCCTCGACTCGACGCTGAAGACAGAGAGAAGCCCTCTAAGCTACCTTGGAGGGAGCCAGCAGCAGCAGAGTTAGGGGATCACTCCAGTTCCCCCGATGCCATTGCCTTATGGGACTCACTCTCCCGAGACTCTGCTCCGGCCATGGAGTTACCGACGTTGGTGCCTGCTATGGCACTGCTGTCTGCCATCAAGGTCTGGATGCTGGCCCTCAAATGCAGCTTCGTGGCATTCATCAAGGCTCACAGGGGTCCTACTCCCAGTCACTCTGGGTCATCGGCACCCCTGACCGGGCAGTCCTCGTCCAGGATATCCCCGTAGGATGCCCCTCCCATCCTGGAGAGCTTGGCCTGATTGGTGTCAATGCTGTCAGCATCCGAGTCAAGGGCTGGTGCATCGTCAGGCGCAGTGGCACTGGAGCCCCAATGCAGGGTGTCGATGGAGCCCCGATACAGGGTGTCATTGACACTGAGTCAGTCTGACAACCTGGCCAACCCCTCGAGCTCGGAGTCAGCATGGGAGACTGATGGAGTCTCCTGACACTTCTTCACTGGGATAACCTTTCCGACTCGTCCCCGCCACACCATTGGTGAAGGTCACCCCTGGAGGACTTGGCTTTCCTGGAGTTTGTCCAGGAAATGTCCCAGGCACTCGCCTTTGTGGCGGTACCCGAGGACAAGCTGCGTATGGAGGATCTTGAGATCCTCCAGGACCAGGCTCCCCTTTGGGAGGCACTGATGGTGACCATGCCCCCCCATCCTCGAATGGTGGTTGTTCAGGATGTGGGAGACTCCAGTGACACTGACAATTGTGAACTATTGACTCGATTCTCAGTAGAGTCGGTCAGAGCCCCGGCTTTGAGAAGGCACAGCTGCCACATAACTCCATGGTAGTGGAGTCAGGTATGCATTACATCAAAAGACACACTCCTTGGTGCCTTCAGGCAGGGAGGCACACACTATTGATGCTTTTGGCCACAAGTGTTTCCAGAGCTCCATGCTCACAGCCCGGACCCAGGCGTACCAGCAGTACATGGGCATGTACTTGTGGGACCTGGCCAAGGAACTTGTCAAGTTATCGGCTAGATTGGTAGGCGAACCTCTGGAGCGCTTCAGAACTCTGGTATCATCAGTCAGAGACTGCTCCAAGTTTCAAACTCGAGCAGCTTTTGACAGCTTCGAGTCGGTGGCTTGGGTAGCTGGGGTGGGCATTAGTGCTTGATGCCTTGCCTGGCTACAGTCATCCAATTTGGAGCAGTGGGTCCACTGCTCCATTAGTTGATGTCCCGTGCCAAGGGGAAAATCTCTTTGGCAAGCCCATGATGGAGAATAGTGACGAGCTGGAGAAGGAATTCATGACCAGAACCAGACTGTCCAAGAAAGTGTCTGAACTTTTCTGAAGGAAGGCTTCGGTGAAAAAGCTCTTCCATCCAAAGACCAAGAAGGCTTATGGGAACTTCCCCAAGTTCCAGGCCTATCACGCTTCCCCGCAGGGCTAGGGGCATGGCCCCCCTAAGCAAAGGCCCCCAAACCCCAAGAAGCACCCCAGCAGCAGCCTGGGGGGGCTTTTGACTCCTTGGGCATAGCTTCTTTCCCCCAGGAGGTGCAGGGCCCAGGGTTCATAGAAGGATGGCTGGCTCTCTTTGTCCACCAATGGCCAACATCACCATGGACACCTGGGTGCCACAGATGGTTGGAGTAGGTTATCTCCTCCACTTTGCCCAACTGCCTCCTCTCTTCTTCCCCGGGGAATTGCCAGTGGACCCTTGCACAGGGAGTTTCTGCTGAAGGAGCTCGAGGGTTTGTTCGTAGATCAAGCGGTGGAGCCCATCCCCCTGCACCTCCAGGGCAGGGAGTTTTACTCCCGCTATTTCCATGTCCCCAAAAAGCCCAGGGGCTTCTGGCCCATCATGGATCTACGAGACCTTAACCGCTTCCTGGTCAAGGAAAAGTTCAAGATGGTATCCCTTGGAACCTTGCTGCCTTTCCTCCTGCAGGGAGATTGGCTATGCTCCTTGAATCTCAAAGATGCCTACACCCATATCCCTGATCCACCCGAGGCACCGTCAGTACCTCCAGTTCATCATCGGCAGATGGCATTTTCAGTACCAGATACTTCCCTTTTGGCCTCGCCTTGAATCCCAGAGTATTCACAAAATGTCTGGCAGTCGTAGCTGCCCGCCTCTGCCTTCTGGGGGTATTCATATTCCCTTATTTGGACGATTGGCTCATTTGAGCCACCACACCAGGGGAAGCCCGCAATGCCACACATTGCCCCATTGGGCTGTTCCAGACCCTGGGCTTTGTGGTGAACTTTCCGAAGTCCCACTTCAGCCAATCCAGCACAAGTTCATTGGCACCCTGCTCGATTCAACTCAAGTGAGGGCCTTCCTCCCTCTCGATCAAGCTCAGCAGTTATCAGCCTTGGCCCAGGCCATTCAGGACAGTCCAGTGGTGTTGGCCAGACAAATGCGCTGTCTCCTGGGGCACATGGCCTCCACTGTTCACGTTACCCCTTTTGCCCGCCACCACATGCTCAGCACCCAGTGGACACAAGCATCTGGCCATCTGGAGGATCATATCCCAGTAACACTGGCCCTGAAGGCCTCCCTCACCTGGTGGCAGGACCCTCTTAATCTCAGAGCCAGCCTGCCATTTCAGCCTCCCCAGCGCAATGCACCCTCACAACGGACACATCCAAGCTAGGATGGGAAGCCCACTGTGACCATCTGCAATTGCAGGGGCCTTAGTCCACAGAGGAGAGTGCCTTGCAGATCAACCTGCTCGAACTCAGAGCAGTTTATCTGGCACTGCAAGTCTTCCAGGATCATCTGGAGGGCCAGGTGGTTCAAGTTCAGACAGACGATCAAGTAATGATGTACTACATCAACAAGCAGGGTGGCATGGGATCATACCACATATGTTGGGAAGCGGTACAACTCTGGAATTTTGCAGTGGGAAAAGGCATTTCCTTCAGAGCGGTCTACTTACCAGGACAAGACAATGTCCTGGCTGACTGCCTGAGCCATATCCTGCAGACCCACGAGTGGAAGCTGAACCCCAACATGCTGAGGGAGATTTTTCTGTGTTGGGGGATTCCGGAGACAGACCTCTTTGCCAGTCCAGATAACGCGCAGCTCCTGCACTTCTGCTCATGGAGACTGGCCCTGGGCTGGGAGGCAGCGGATGTCTTCCTCCTCCCCTGGTCTGGATACTTCCTGTATGTGTTCCCGCCCATGCCCCTGGTGCCTTGGACCTGCCTCAAGATTCAAGCGGAAGCAGCCTCAGTGATTCTCATTGCACCCAGGTGGCCCAGGCAACCCTGGTTCTGCCTGCTTCTGCAGCTGTCCTGGAGGGACCCACTACTGCTGGGGAATGCCCTGGACCTGCTATCACAGGAGAGCGGTAACCTGCTGCATCTCTTTTCTAGCGCTGATGGCCTGGATGCTGAGAAGCTAGCTGTAGCGCACCACGGCCCCTCCAGGCTGCTAGAGGACATTCCCCTGGCTTCACGTAAGGACTCCACGCTACAGGCATATGCCTTCAAGTGGCGTGGGTTTTTCTCACTGGCATGCGGATGAAGGTCTCAACCCCTTCTCCTGCGCGATGCCCACATCCTGAAGTATCTTCTGCACTTGTCAGGGACTGGCCTTAAGTCCAACTTGGTCAGGGTGCACCTCTGTGTCATCTCTGCTCACCATCACATACTGGAGGGCCAAGCGGTGTTGCTGCATCCCCTGGTCGGCAGATTCATGTGGGGCCTCCTCCTTTCTCGGCCACCATTCCATCTGCCGCCGGTAGCGTGGGACCTCAGTGTGGTATTGGGGAAGCTTATGGCTCCACCCTTTGAACCTTTGGCTACCTGCCATCTCAGTTTTCTTCTATGGAAAGTTGTGTTCCTGGTGGCGCTCACCTCTGCCAGAGAGGTTTTCAGCACTGTATCCTTGGAGCCGGTTGGAGTTGAGGCAGTTTATTGCAGTGCACAGGCACCGGCAGCACAGGGTGCCCCGGGGGTAACAGGGGAACTAGGAATGCCACTGTTACAACATATGGGATTTAATATGCCATCTAAGTTCTCTTGTCAGTTCTGCAGTTCATGAGGAGACTTCTTCATGTCAAACTACCAATACAGAAGCCTCTTGTTCCATGGGGCCACTGTTCTTATACATGTATATCTCATTAAGTTGCCATTCAAGCCACTGCAGTGTTCATCTTTCAGGTATCTGACTTGGAAAGTGCTTTTCTGGTGGTCATTACTTCAGCCAGAAGAATCTGTGAGCTTCAGGTTGTCTCATGTGAACCTCACACTCAATTCTGTCATAAGAGAGTCTTCAGTACTCATCCTGAATTTTTGCTGCAGATGGGTATACCTTTTCATCAGCTTCCAATGTTCTTTTTTCCTAACTGCACAAGCATCAATGTGAGAATGTTTCCATGCTGTAGACTGCAAAGGGGCTTCTGCTTACTATGTTAAAAGAACAGACTCTGTCGGAAAGTCTACATAGCTGTCGTCTCCTTTGACCCCAATAGATTTGCAATAAGACATATACTGGCAATCTGGCTAGCATCCTATATTAAATTTTGTTACAACTAAATTGGTATTTCTCTTTCCAATAAAGTCAAACGCCATCAGATACAAGCCACAACTACTTCTGTAGCTCTTCTGAAGTCTGTTTCTCAGGACAGCATTTACAGGGCAGCAATCTGGCCCTCATGTCATACTTTCCTTTCACATTACTGCTTGGACTAGTCTTCAATCAGAGGCAGTGCTTTTGGTCAATTATTGCTAAACAATCTTTCTTCATAAGCTCAGCAATTCACGCCTATTCATTTAACCAGTTGCCCCTGAGCAAAAGAACTAATCTTCAAACTGTAGCAACCCTAAGCTTGGTAGTTCTCCACTTGTGTGCTTGATTCAATTTTGCTTGTTGATGGAGAAAGCAGAGCTGCTTACCTGTAACCAATGTTCTCTGTGGATTGCAAGATTAACCAGGCACACAGTTCCTCCCATTTCCCTGACAGCTGTACTTCTTGAGCTGTGGAAGTAAATGAGGGGGTAGAGGAGACCGCTGCACACAGGAAGGGTTGTGCATGCTCAGAATGTTATACTAGTTCTGAGCTCTGGGAGATGACATCACCCTGCTTGTGCACTTGATTAATGCTGTTTATGGAGAACATCTACTACAGATAAGCAACTTCACTGTTCATAGGCTCAGCTCACACTCAAGCTTCTTGAGCACACTCAAACTGAACTTTGGATCTCTCAAAACTCTTGCCAAGGTTTTCTCCATTCCGTCACCCCAGGGAAACTCCAGAAAGTCCTTTACTATACCCCAGATACACTTTACTCAAATTCCACTTGATGTATCTGAGTCCAGGAACAGGATCTTATCTTTCTGACTTCAGGATTCCCATCCTCAAGGGCACTGCCACCAGATCTCTCCTAGACTCAGGAGAGGCTCCTTCTATCCAGACTTAGAAGGAAAAGACTCACTCCTTTTCCTGTCCGAGGAGCAGATGAAAGCATAGCCCCTTTTGCTACCTCTCTCCAGGGCCGTACCGAGACTGAAATGCGCTCTGTGTGACTTGCACATTGGGCACGCGCCCCCCCCCTCCCGCACCTCCATTTAGACACTTTATGGGGGTGCGGGAGGGGGGACGCGCGCCCGATCTGCAAGTCACCGGCATGCTAAGCAGGTCTGGTCCCTCCCAGAGAAACCAGACCTGCTTAGTGTGCTGGCGTGAAGACTTAAGAGGCACATTTCGTCTCTCTGCTGCTGCCTGCCGCCGAAAAAGTGGCGGCAACAGGCAACGGCAGAGAGCCGAAACGCACCCTTTAAGTCTTTGCGCCCTGTGTGGCCGCACCACTCGCACAGGGCTCGGTACGGTCCCGCCTCTCTCTAACCCCCCCCCCCCCCGGTCAATGATACCCCGAGGCTCATTTGTAGTCTTTACCCTCCTCTCTGAGAATGGCAACTCCTCCATTTTAGCTTACCTCACATCACTGTACTCTCTCATCCATGGAAAGTTCCTAGTTAATACATATTTTTATTTATTTATTTGGATTTTGTTCACTTCTTTTCAGTAGCAGTTCAATAGACACTAATATATAGGAAAATGCATTTCTTCAGCCCTATGGGTCTCTAGCTTTGGTAGGTTTGGGGTGGTATCATCCATGGTCAGATTAAAGAAAAGGGTAAGGAAGTAGGGAGGGTCCATGACTAGATTACTGCCCGAGCTTGGCCTCAAGGGACCCTTAATTCATCCCTGCTAAGTAATGGACTTTTTTGGTATGACTTTCTTAAAGATTTGTCTGTTCCACTTTCGCCCCAAAAAATGTTTGTAACGAGCTTTTAGGTGCCAGCATCCATGCATTTTACTTGATGGTCTCTTTTAATTTTGGAAGTCACCAGTCTGCATAACAGTTCTGAAGTTCTAAATTCAGATAAAGGGGATGGAAGGATATCTCTACCAGGAAAGGTTTAAATGGTTAGGGCTCTTGGAAAAGAGACGGCTGAGGGGAGATATGATAGAGGTATATATAATGAGTGGAGTGGAATGGGTAAATGTAGACTGATTGTTTAACCCTTCAAAAACTAGAAATATTAGGGGGCATGCAATGAAACTACAATGTAGCACATTTAAAATTAATCGTAGAAAATATTTTTTCACTCATTGATTAATCAAACTCTGGAATTTGTTGCCGAAGGATGTAGTAAAAGCTGTTAGTGTAGCTGTGTTTAAAAGAGATTTGGACAAGTTCCTAGAGCAAAAAATCTATAAACCATTAGTGGACTGGGGAAATCCACTGCTTACCCCTGGGATAAGCAGAATGGAATCTGTGTACCTTTTGGGAACCTGCTAGGTACTTGTGACCTGGATTGGCCAGTGTTGTAAACAGGATACTAGGCTTGAAGGACCTTTGGTCTGACTCAATATGGCATTCTTATGTTCAGTTAATTTGTTAGTGGTTTTGATGCATTTGGCATGCATTCCCAAGTTTCATTTGTTAAGGGAATGACAAGAAAAGGTGCATGTGCTCCTGTCTCTATCACTGTATCTTGAATGATACAGCCCTTTCAAGTTAAAGAAGTCATGTGAACTAGATTTACCTAAATACTATAAATTCAAAACAAGAAATATGCTTTGAGGAATAGATGTAAGGAGGATGATCATTCTCCTTAATGAGGTATTCATGTCGGTTGGGATGGAGATAGTATTATGAGTTTGGGGGGGGGACCTGTAGATATCGGGGTGGGGGAGTACTGGTGATACTTATTGCTGTACTTAGATTGTGTTTATTGTAATTAATTTTTCTTTTGTTAGAATCTGTAATTCAGCTGAGATTCTCCAAAGTGAGGGTAGGGCATGAGTCTTAGTGGCCATTTTATTACAATGCTTGCATTTACCACACCTTAACTGGCGAAATTAAAGTGTGGTAAGTGCAAAACTTGTGCAGTAAATGCAGAGGATATGCTCGACATTTTCCCTGTGTTTAGCGCACAAGGCAGACACTCAGCGCATGCGGGAGCCATGTTCCTTGCCTGGGAGCAAACCCGTGCTACCTGCAGAGACAGAGAACGTGGCCCTAGTGCCAAAGTGCTGTGAACAAGTGCCATGGCTGCAACTACCATGCGATCATATTCCCACCCCCAGGTCCGATCCCCCTCCTTAACACCAATGAACTCCCCAGTCAGATTCTGGTTCCCACCCCTCCTTCAATGGAGAGCAATGAAGCAGAGCTCCTCTGCACCAGACTTCTCCCTTCCCAATCCAGACCCCTCCTTGCAAAAGATGATCCCTCCAAAAAGCCCCCTCCACCAGAACCCTCGCCCCAAAGATGTCCCTCCCATTGTTAATCCACCCACCCCAGTCAGGACATACCTAGGAGATTCCCTAGTGTCGATTGGGAATGGGAATAGAATGGGACTGGGGCAAGGGCAGTCCCTCTCTGCTCTTGCCCCAGCAGACTGGGGTCCAAAATGGCAACTTTGACCCCTAGAGGTATTCTTCATACGCTAGCTGTCACTGATCTGCATACCCACTCTGTGCCCCGATCCCACCCTGTTACGCTGATTGCAATTAGTTAGTTTTTTAGTAAAAAGCCCTCTTAGTTGGGTGCTAGGATCCTATTATTGCTTGCTTTAATATTTTATGAACTCTTGAATTTTTTTTATTTGCAATTAATGTATATTTACAAATTGTATTTTAATATGTTGTTTTTAGTTTGCATGTAGACCTTTTATTATGCACATACTATTTTTAAAAATCTCCTTAATAATAAATGCTATAGACATGTTTTTTAAAGCTTGGGTCTGATGAACTAACTAGATGTTTTTTTCAATTTTTTTATGTATGATAAAAATATTTAGTCCATAACCCCTATTTTAAAGGACTTGTGCACATGACTGGGCAATTACACATGCGCTGATTCCTCTTCTGTAAGTGCACACTTGAGTCACATCACATGTACTTTCAGTTTGGGTGTGCATGGGGGGGGTGAAGCGTGGATGAAGCCTAAATGTACATGCATACATTATAAAATATTATAATTTATGAGCATTTCTGACCAATTTCATTTGAGGCGTGTCTTTATTTATTTATTTAAAGGGTATTTATATCCCGCCTTATCCTTCAATCATCCTTATCCTTTATGCCCCTATTTTTTCATGTTTAATATGCGCATACTTCACTTTATAAAATAGACCACAAATATGGATATAACAACGCACACAATCTGCAGAGGAGTTTATAAAATTACCCTCTTAGTGTGAGGCATGGTAGGGGTTCAGATAAGTAGGGGTCCACAAGTATCTACATAGATGGGACCTCTCAAAATTTGTAAACACTAATATCTCTTCAGATCACAGAAAGGGATCTTAATTATTTTTCTAACTGCCAAAGACTTATCTAAGATGGTTTCTAGCACTGTTACTTTTATATAGTACTATGAGTAATGCTATAGATTATAGGGCAAAATTAGTCCTTAGGCTAAAACTAACAGTTGGTCTTTTACATGTTCAGCAGTGTTTTAAATGTAAGCCTTGGGTTATCTATGTATGTGTAAAATGACAGGGATTAAATATCGTTTGCCCTTGATTACCCTTCTCTCCACATTTCTACGCAGGGTTGCTAGTGAAATGCATCTTATAGGGTTAAGCACATTTTCCAGGATAAAACTCTTGGGTATCAGTCTGTCTTTCTGCATAGCTTCCATTTGAGTACTTGTTCCCTGCCTGTTTCACAAATAATAATTATAAACGGATATTAACAGTGGTACTACTAGGGCCAGCCCAACTAGTAGGCAAACTAGGCAGTTGTCTAGGAAGATGGTGGCAAAGAGCTTAACGCTTAAGGGAGGCTTAAGGTTTGCCTAGAGCACTAACACCTTGAATGAATGCTAGGGTCGGCACTGGCTACTACAGCCATGTTACCCTGAGTGTGTCTGATCTTGGAAGTTGTGCAGGGATGGGTCTAGTTAGTTCTTGGATGGGAAACCGCCTTGGAATACCAGGTGCTGTAGGCTTACTGTGTGATAGAAAGGTCTGGAAATCCGCTTCCAGTCATATCTTGTCAAGAAAACCCAGAGGATAGTCACATAGACAACTATCCACCAGGAGTTGGCATTGACTTGACAGCACTTAACAACAATATTAACAGTGCCCACTGTTGGTTCTGATAGTTAGAGTATGAAGGGTGAGGTGGAAGCATGTAAAAAATATTTTTGAAAGGGTTATTAGTTAATTGTAATACCTTGGAAAAGGTTAGAAATTAGATGTAATTTGCTTCAGTGACCACTAGATAGCACTAGAATGTTAACATTTGAGGAGAAGGTCTTGTTCAAATTAATTTTATTTATAGATAATTATGTTTGCTAGAGTAAACTGCTGATTGAGGATGAATTAAATACCAATATTATTCATGACCATTTTAATTTTATAAAAAAGAACATGTTTATTTAGATAACCAGCAAATTTCATTTTGGGGCTTTCATGGAAAATACACGTCAGAAAATGATGAATGATTGATTATCTCTAAGTCTAAAATATGACTTACGTATTCTAGTAATCTTGTAGCAGGCAATATTGTAGATTTCAGCAGATAGATTTCTTTTTTGCTGTGGTTTTTACAGAGCGTCTCCTTCCTGATCTTCTTTGTTCTTGTGCATATGCATGTGTAAGTCAGCTGGTCTATAGTCTCTCTCTGTAATGATCTCTGTAGGCAAAGCTTCTATGCTGTCTGCTTGTGTGAATTTTCTTGGTGGTATTCTGTCTGCATATCTGTCTTCATCATCATAATCATTATTCTTGATCCTTTTGTCCCTCTAGTCTGTGTGCATCTTCTTTGTAATGTCTTGTAGGACTTCAGCAAGGTTGGAGGGAAATTTTAGAAGATCTGTCCAAATGCAATCTGGAATGTTTGAAAAAAAAATGCAAGCATGTCCAGGTGCAGACATAATTTCACAAATCTGGACGTGCCCGATAGGGGCATCTAGTTAGTCGTCCTCAGAATCGTATTTCAGAACCCAGATGTCTAGGATAGCATAATGGTTAGAGTAGCGGGTTAGAAACAGGGCAGATAGGGTTTAAATCCTGAAATTGTACTGAGTAGTGGGGATGATAGAGTACTTTCTTCATAATGCTCTCTGGATGTTTTTCAGTTATAGCAAACAATTTCCAGATGCTTGTTCATTGCTATTTGTGCCTTAGAGCAGGTCTAAAGCTAGACGTGATGCCAGACGTTTATGCTGTTTCTCTGATCCAGGATCCTGGGAACTCCCCGGCCATACCTCCAGGTTCCTGGGAATGTCCCAGCCATGTCTCCTCCATGCCCCCGTGAGGATTTGGACATCCTCAAGCTGGGCACATTCACAGAACCAGCTTCTAAAATGGCTCTGGAGACAGTCTCTATGCTTTGGACGGTTCTATGCCCGTTTTTGGATATCCAAAGCACAAATAGGGCATGTAAAATAACCCCCAGGCTGTGCTGTGACCTCATCAACAAGCAGGGCATTGGCTGAGGGAGTATGTAGATGGGCAGAAGATAGGGCAGGTAAGACAAGAATTTATTCAGGGCCGGCTTGACCATAAGGCAGGCTAGGTCCTAGGACACTGGAAGCAAAGAGTAGTTGCAGTCAAAGCAAAGTAATAGAGCCTGATGCCACACTAATAAAGAACAATCTGCGCATACTTTTACCTGCCGGGAGGCTGGGCAATTTTCAAGATAGGCCATCTACTTGGGTAAATGATTTTTGGAAGTTGCTCTCATGATATATATATATATATATATATATACATACATAACACACAGAGTAGAGATACCACTACTAATACAAAACTACAACTACAGGACACAACTTAAGTCAAACCCAGGTCAGTAAACTACAAACCCTATCCGTGATCAGTAAAACATAAGTTATAAAATGCATTACTTTACCCACTACTTCATGGCCTACCTCACACTCCTCCACATGTTTGCACCCCGCACACATAGCATCAAACTCAACCAACAAATCCCTTTCATCAACCCATATACCACCCAATCCAGATGCACGCCAGCATCACACATATCCAAAGAACGCCAACAAACAAAAATATAGCCCATAAACCATACAATGCAACACGTAATACACCCACCCACGCAAATAATGAACGCACAAACCCAATCATAACAACAAACATCAGTTGTAAACGCCAGATCTATCAGGAACAAATCAAATACTATCCTTGACCTAATCCATGACAAGAAGCTTGATATAATATGCATCACCGAAACCTGGCTAGATGACTCAGACCAGGTCATATTAAACCAAGTAACCCCGGGGGGGGCGGAGCCTGATGTCCAGCGGGTAAGACGCTTTGCGTTGAAGCTCCCGCGAGGCCTACTTAGAATCCTGACTTAATACCTATACAAACTTACTATTTCGCTCCGAGCTGACCGGGGTACATCGGGGGGGATGGCGGCCCATAAACCAGCGCGCTTGGACTTCGGGTCTCCTTCTTCTTCTCACGGAAAACGCTCCAAAACAGAGGTGTCCTCCCCACAGAAGATGGTTCCATTTCGTGAAAACCCCGAAATGCACCTGGAGATTTTGGAGGAAATACGCGGCGTGAAGGAATTGGTGCAGTCCAATGGAGAAGCGCTTCGAGCCATGCGAGAAGACTTTGGAGTGCTCCAGGACCGACTTGAAAGTCTCTCATTACGGCAGGACAATATGGCGGGGATCCTCGACTCGCACGTGGTGCGCTTGGGCAAACTGGACCAGGCTGAGCGCCAGATACAGAATCTTCAAAAGGAGTTAGAAGATAGCAATAATCGAGCCCGTCGCAACAATGTGAGGCTCATTGGAATACCGGAGGGGGTGGAAGCCGGAGATATAAGAGAATTCCTGCTCAAAACTCTTCCCTCCTTGCTGAAGATCACTTTTCATAGAGAACTGGAAATCGATCGTGCGCACCGTGTTCCTACCCACATGGCGCTCAACCGAACGACCCCCCGGCCTATTATCTTTCGCTTGCTACGATATCAACAAGTGGAACAAATTTTAAATGCTGCCCGGACGAATCATCATTTGGAATTTGAAGGTCACAAAGTCTCCTTCTTCCCTGATTTTACAAAGCCCACCGTTGACCGTCGGAAGAAACTCCTTGCTTTTCACCCTCGACTTCAACAGCTACAGGCTCGCTTTGGCCTGTTGTATCCAGCGAAGCTCCGCGTGACTCTTCACAACCAAACCAGGACATTCGAAGATCCTGATCTACTGTCAACATTTTTGGACTCCAAAGAAGCAGAGCAGATGCGCTAATCCCAAACTTGGACTTTTGTCTGCCGGCTCTGTCCGCCATTTTGAAGGGCCCGATGCGGCGGTCATAGCCAAGCACAGAGACTACCTGGACTTTCTTTCTTTCTCTATATGATCTTTTGTTTTTTGGTCTCCTATCCCTCCATGATGTGTGCCTCGGTCGGATTCGGAGCACGTACAGTCCTACAGGTCATGTGTTTTTTTTTTTTTTTTTCTCAATTTTGGCCTTCTCTGGGGTTTCTCCCCGCAGGCACATGGTCGCCAGTAATTTCTGGGGTTTTGCTTCTTCTCTACCGCACTGCGGTTTTCTTTTTTAATGCGGGGCGCTCCATTGTATTATCTTAGCCTATTTTCTTTCATGTCATATGTACAGCCAGATACAGTCAATATGAGGGATATTGTGAAATTATGTGCGCTATCATGCTCAGAACTTTTAATTTTCTGAATGGCCTTCTGTAAAATTTTATCACTCAACGTAAAAAGCATTAATAGTTCAATCAAAAGAAAGAAACTCCTTAGCTATCTTAGCCATGAGCATGCTGATTTTGTGTTTCTTCAGGAAACGCATCTAAACTCTGCTGCAATACTGCGACTCAATGCTAAGTCTAACATGGTGGCTGCCTATTTCCCGCCGTTTCCAAATGCGGCCATTGGCTCACTACCTCATGTTATGTATGAATGTCCCGCACTACAGTATTACTAGCGTCGGGTCTGGGGTCGTATCCAGTCTATTTTGTATTTTGCACTTTCAGGAGCCCCTTTCTTGGAGGATGGTGAGACTTCGCCCAGTTGCGGGGATCTCCTCTCTTTCAAAAACGGCTTACTTCCTTTTGGACTTTATGCTTGACATTGCTATTTCCCTAATTAAGAAATACTGGAAAATAGCTCCCATCTGAGCCCCAATGCATGGTGGAATCATGTTTGTCTCTACAGTACATATGAACAAATACCTTGTATGTTTGCTTCCCCCGTTCAGACTTCTCATTATTGGTCTAAATGTAAGATGCTCAATGACTATGTACATTCTGCTAAATGCTCTCATCTGACTGTCTAAATTTGTATATATTTTGGTCCCATGATCATACTGTATCGTAGATACTCTTTTGACCGTTTTGATGTATAATCATTGTTAACTGGAAGCGCTCACATGCTGACCTAATCAGCTAGAGAAGAAGCATGGGGGTGGGGGGTAATTGGGTTTACTTTTCCTTATTGTATACTTGTTTTGTCTCCTTTGGTGTGTTGTTTCTTTTGTTTGTTGCAAAATGAAAATAAAAGTTTAAAAAAAAAACAAAAAAACAAGTAACCCCAACAGGATACTCGGCATTTAACTGCATCAGAGCACAGAAAAGAGGAGGAGGAGTACTAATACTTACCAGAAAAGCATACAGATTCAAAACTATCACCACCACTAACACAATCGAATCTAACACACTCACTATAGCCAACAAGTACCTAACCATCTCTCTAACATATAGACCACCTGGAACCACAACTGAACACCTATGTACAGTAATCGAAATGATATGCACACGTAACAGAACGCACAAGCCCCTCATTGCACTAGGAGACTACAACCTATCATCTGCACCCACCAGAGAATCCGCAACGTTCTTAAAAGTCATTAAAATACTGCCAAACAATTAACGCCCCAACGCACCAACATGGCACAACTCCTGACATGGTCTTCATGCCAAACCATCTAGTAGAACAGAATAAGATCACAAAACCAACAATCACACCAGTCCCCTGGTCAGACCACCATGTAATTGAATTCACCATGACCTTGAATAACACCGCCCAACGCAAAGAAGATGAAAGAATAACTAGACGGTTCAAAACATTTAACAGAGACTCATTCATAAATGAAATCACCCCACAACTTCAACAGGAACAAGAAACCCTGGACCTAAACATAGAAGAATGGAACACAATAATATCCAATGCAGCATCTGCCCCAGCCACTAAAGAACCACAAACACACAAGAGAACTAACGCACCATGGTACTCACATGAAATCAGAGTTGCAAAACGCACTCTCAGAAGACTGGAAAGAAAATGGAGACGGAATAAATCACACAACCTCCTAACCCAATACAGAGACAAACAACTGGAATATAACAACCTAATAAATGAGCGAAGACAGCAACACCATACCAACTTGATTATGAAATCTACTAATAGACCAAGAGAACTCTTTAGCATTGTCCAGAAGCTCACCAAGGACGACACGCAACAAAGCACCCACCATCTTGACCCACAAAAATATGCGGACTACATGAAGTCAAAGAACACTAACCAAACACACACTACTACACCACAAACAAATGATCTCACGATAAAAAAGCAACATCAAACATGGGAGAGCTTCAACATACCAACAAAGCAGCAAGTAGAAGACATTATATCTGGACATTATATCAGGATATCAATGCTTGACCCAGTACAAGCATTGCGGAACCTGTGTCTTTTGGGGAACTGCTAGGTACGTATGACCTAGATTGGCCACTGTTGGAAACAGGATACTGAGCTTGATGGACCTTGGTCTGACCCAGTATGGCATATCTTATGACTAAACACAACAACTTCACCATCGGACCCGTGCCCAGTGTCTTGGATCAAAGCCACCAAAAGCCAGCACATTCAAAAAATTGTTAAAGAATCACTACAAGAAGGATACATGCCGCAACCCCTAAAGCACGCAATGATACGACCAATACTTAAAAGTAGCAATCTGAGCCCATCCGAACCAAAATCATACCGTCCCATCTCCAGCTTGCCATTCCTTGCTAAAATCATGGAAAAGGCAGTCCAAAGGCAACTCCAGGACCATATAGATATCAATGCCCCACTGGACATACACCAGCACGGATTTAAGCCCCAACACGGCGTGGAAACACTACTCACCTCCCTCTTTGACAATCTCCTAAGAGGCATGGACAACATAAAAAAAGGCTTCTTGCTAGTGTTCATGGACATCTCGGCGGCCTTTGACACTGTGTCACATGCTAAGCTATTGCAACGCTTACAACAGATAGGAGTATCCAAAAATACCCTGAAATGGTTTACATCATACTTAGAAGGGCGAACGCAACAAGTCAAATGCGATCAAAAGAAATCACTACAATTCCCCGTCACGCAGGGAATACCTCAAGGTTCAGCCCTATCATCAATGCTCTTCAACATCTACATACAGCCCATATGCAACATCATCAAGCACCACAAACCACACTACCACATCTATGCCGATGACATCATGGTGTACGCTCTGTGATGGCGCAGCTGGGTTAAACCCTAGAGAAAGGAGGAGAAACCAGTCTTTTTCCCCTGAAGCAAAGAGCAGTGCAGGAAGGGAAAGGGTTAAACCTCCAACAAATGAAAAAAACTCTATGCACAGAAAGCTAGAGAGGGAGCCACACCTCAGCTCCATGGTGACCAAGGGAGCTGACGTGAGAGGCAGGTGGGCGGAGTCAAAGCTCATAGGACAGCCCCAAACACTTAAACAGGAAAAAACAGTTAGTGAGAGGAGGGGTGTGGAGAGAGAGAGGAAAAACCACGGGACAAGCAGCAGAGAGAAGGAAGAGAGAAGAAGAAATAATCCTCGCGAGGAAAGGCTGGAAGGTTTGTCCAGGAGTCAGAGGAGTTCTTCTCAGGAGTCTTCTGTTGAAGCTATTCTGGAAGATGGGAGAATAGGCAGAAACAAAGCTCCTTTTGAAAAGCTGCATAAACACTCTTTTTGCAGGCAGCGTGTCTGTAGCTCCAGTTCTGAGAGAAGCACAGCTGATAGAAAGCAATTAGCTGACCGGAAGCTTGGGAGACAGGAGTCAGAGCCAGACCCGGCTGAGAAGCATGTCGCAAGAGACCAGGTGAAGCAGTCTGGGGACAAGCGGTTGCCTCTAGCACTACCAGAGAGGGCAAGAAGTGCTAGGAAAAAGGTGAGCCCTTTTGAAACCCTTAAATCAGTGTTAAAGGAGACTGGTATCCTTGGTTCCTCCCCCATACCTCAGAGTAAGGAAGAGTCCCGATGGAAACAGCTTAAAACCTTATTAGAGCAATGGAAGCCTTCTGTGGAGAACCCTGTAAATAGGCAGGTTATATCAGATTCGGAGGGAGAAGCCATGCAGACTGAGGAAGCTCCTGTGGAAAGTGAATGTTCTGATATGGAGACAGACTGTGCTTATTGCCAAAGAACGTAAAAGCTGTTAAACGTTTATGCTGTTGATAAGTGCTGGAAAAGCCTGAAACTGTGCTGGTGGGATTCACACTGGGGAAGGCTGTGAGCGGCTGAAGTGTAAAGCCTAGCCAGTTTGGCAACTGTGAAGGAAGAGAACGCTACTGTTTTATTGATGGTTATACGAAGGCACTGTTGCTGGAAGAAAAAGCAGTTAATGTTTGGTAACTGAAAGAAGGTTTGAGAAAGTAATTTGAAACAGACATGCCTGCATGTATAACACATGGACTTTGCTGTATCAGTTAACTTTATTTCGGTTTGGAGAAGAATCCTTTATTTCTGTTCAATAGGGGTAGTAGAAAAATACCTGTGCAACAATAAAACTTATTGTTACCCCCAAATCCTTGGCTGTTTCCGTCTTGACCACAACTACATAGGATATAAGACCCACAGCACTTATAAGGATATATAAATGTGGTCCGTCCATTCCTACTAGGCATCCGCCTATACCCAGGAATGGACATGACCGCTCCAATCAACTTACTAGCACTAAACACTACAACAATAACAAGATGCCTTGAAGACATGAATGACTGGCTCATAGCCAACAACTTAACAGTCAACTACGACAAAACTGAGGCAATGTTCGTCACTAGGAACCCCACCTTCATGCCTCCACAAACTATCAGCATCCTAGACAAACAAATAGTAGTTAAAGAAGAAGTATCTAGGCATCACACTAGACAGAGCCCTGAAACTAAAATCTCACATCACCAAAACTACAAACAAGGCATATCATTGATTGAAAACAATCAGACAAATCAAACCAATGCTCCATCAAGACCACTTCCGCACAGTGTGCCAAGCACTCATTACACCACTGCTTGATTATGGAAACTCACTTTATCAATGCCTTCCTCAACAGACACTTCACCCACTACAGATGGTACAAAACACTACAGCATGCATTATTACAGACACTCCAAGGACTGAGCACATCACCCCCGTCCTACAACAACTACACTGGCTCCCAATGGTGGCAAGAGCTAAATACAAAACAATCATGATCATCTTCAAAATCATTCATCACCTCTCAGCAGACGCACTCCAAAACGTTATAATAAGGGACATTAACAACAGACCAAGAAGATCCAATAATGACAACATGATTGGTACACCCGCAGGCTATCATAAAAACAAACAAACAACTTCAAAAAGAGCACCATCACTGCTGGCATCCACACTATGGAACCTCCCTCCCAACGAGCCTGAGGGCATTAGATGACCTCAAAGACTTCTGCAAAGACCTCAAAACATTCCTATTTATAGAAACCTATGAGCAATCAGGCAACATCCCCTACCCAAACAATAACACTACTCCCTCCACCAACTAAACACACATCCATACTACCCACACACACAAATCTTTCATACCACGTTTTAAATACCTTCATGTTAAATGTTACCTCAATTGTACTGTCTAATTACTGTTAAGTAACTGTACTGTCTAAATGTTTACATGTACCCTAATGTTAAATGTAACCCTCCAATTGTCATGTGACGTGACCACCTTGATTGAAGGAAAAGGTGGCATACAAATCTGTCTAAATAAATAAATAAATATATACACCGTAGATTTGAACCATAACTTAATATTTAAAAGTTGATGTACAGTTTCCAATTTTTACACAATCTTCCTGGCAGGAGTGGTGTTGAGGTCATCATGATTGTTCAATTTAATTATAAAATTTGTGGGAGGTGGGGCTGTTGACCTGAAACTTAATTTATTTTATTTCTTTATTAGGATTTATTAACTGTCTTTATGAAAAGATTCACCCAAGGTTTCCCCTGATATAGACAGCTTACATTGCAATAGCAGTATAACAATAGCAAAATGACCCCTTGTCAGCATAATAAACAATTAGAACAGTGAGACAAACGGTGAAAGGCAATAATAAACAATAATATCAAATAATGTCAGTAATGTATACCTTAAAGAAGCATAATAGAACATTCAAATTGGCCCTGAATTTATCAGTTCTTTAGATGGTCAGGAATAAGAAGAATTAAATTAGTTTTGTCTGACTTTTAAGTGGGTCTCTCTTTAATCTTTAGTTTTATATTCAATTGGATGACTCTTGGGGTAAACAAGAACAGTGGGAAGGGTGAGACCACTCTTCATCTGGTTAGTTAGCATTATTTCACTGACCTTTCTTTGGGGCCGATGCAGAAACCCTGTGTTTGAGCTGTGCATTAACGTTCAGTGCACGGTTTCCTAAAGGAAGCATTAAGAAACATTTTGCTTCTCAATGCAATAACCAAATAGTATGCAAATAAGCTGTGCGCACAACATGCGTAAATATGAGAGATCAGATTGGACATGTGCACTTGGGTCTGTGCTAGCAGCAGCTATATTTTGCGCACAAAAAATTGTATCGGCACTCAGGGATGCATGTATATATATACATCTGCACATGTGCTGGAATGCTATTCTCTGCATACGATATTTATGCACAATACTGTGTACAGGCATGTAATTTGCTCTGCTAATAAAATATTTATTCTTATCTATATGTTTTTTATGCTTTAGTGTCCGGAATAACCTTGAAGATCATAAGGCTTTCATTGATTTAAGAGGGTGGAATTAAGGGGAATAGTGTGGGCCTTTTGTGGCTCATTTTTCGGTGCCATGGTCTCAGCTGTCCCTCATCCATCACTATGGTCCTTGATGTCTTTCAGACTGAGGACTTGAAAAGGAAAGCCGGGCATCTCCACCTGTATAAGAGGTCTTGGCTTGAGGAGGTATGAGCAGGGCAGAACCTCTCGAGTGGTAAATATTGCGATGTCGAGGAAAGGAGCTATGGATGGGTTTGCGTTTTCATTGTTTATGTATAAGAACAAAACATAAGACTATAAGAAGTGCCATAGGTCCATCAAACCCAGCATCCTATTTCCAGCAGTGGCCAATCCAGGTTGCAAGTACCTGACATCCCAAAAGTAGCTAGTTCCATGCTGCTTATCCCCACTGATGAGGAATGGTTTTCTCTTGGACTACCTTAATACCTTGGGCAAGTCACTTTACCCTCAGAAAAATCCAAGTTATCAATGTCCCTGTTTAATGTACATTACCAAGTTGAAGTTACAATGTAAACTGCTTTGATTGAAATGACAAAGCAGTATAAAAAACTATTAATACCTGTTATGGACTTTCCTCCAGCAATTTGTCCCTCCCCAACTAGAACTGGAGATGGAGGAGTTTACCTCACTAATGATAGAACAGGGTTAGCGGTCACATGTTTGTTTGTTTCTTCAAAATTTGGTTATAGGGTCATTGTAAACCCAAGACTGCAGCAGTTTGACATCAGTTACCGTCTATCTTTATAACCCTTTGCGTACGTCACACCTGCTGCATTAACCTTAATTTCTGTGATTTATTCCTGATTTTGCCACATCAGTCTTACTCCTGATATGGTAACAAATGTAAGTGTGGAAAAATCAGCAGTCAAATCACTGCATTTAAATGCATGCAAAACATTTAATAACAAATTGCTGGATTTTTACACTGGCTCAGACAGGGATAAAGAGGCAATGCAGGAACGATAGCGTAATCTGAGGTGAAGTGCAGCATTTCACTTCACCAGAGATTACCCCAGATCCCTCAACAGAAATTATACAAGTTTAGCACATTATTCTAACATGCCTGACAAATGCACTTTTCTTTCAGCAGAGCCATCTGTAAGCTGGGAAGAGGAGGATGAGGATGAAGAGGAGCCAATGGAATCCACCGCTGACTAGGCCTCCCCCTCCACTGGCTGCAATATTCCATGACCTGCTGTAATTTTATTTGCTACATCACACCCCTCCCCTACCCCTTCTTCCTCTGCTGAGTTCCCCCATGTACCATCCTCCCATCCAAGGAGAAGCAGAGGAAGAGGATCGCATGGTCTTGATGGAGATGATCCTTCCAGATGCTGCTGGGGATACTGCCTTGGTTGCAGCTCAGGAGTAGATTAGCAGCACATTGGAAGCATCGTGGTAGAGGTTGGGGGGATGGTGTATCCACTGCAAATGATAGGTTATACCATCAGTTGACTTAACGAGGTTACTTACCTGTAACAGGAGTTTTCCGTGGACAGCAGGATAAGTCAGCCACAATAGGTGTCGTCATCCGATGGCGCCGAGACGGAAGTACTACTCTCTATAGCTCAGAAGGGCCATCCCCCCCCCCCCCGGGTCCGCCCCTAGCCAGCCACTGAGTTACTAGCTGTCAACTGCTAGGGGCGTGCACCCATGGGATTTAGACCGGTACCTTTCAGGGGAGGGTGGTGGGATGTGTGGCTGACTTATCCTGCTGTCCACAGAGAACTCCTGTTACAGGTAAGTAACCTCGTTTTCTCCTAGGACAAGCAGGATGAGTCAGCCACAATAGATGCCTCCCTAGCTATGTGGAGCTGTGGTGCAAGGGAGATCAAGAAGGAGACCAGGCGGTGACCAAGAACAATATGCCTGCTTTATTAAAGCTGGCGGTTGCCCATGCACAGAGGGCAATAGTCAGTATGCAAAACACCATGCAATTACAATGTAAACAGGTTCAATAGTGTAAAAATGGAAAACAGGGTGCAGAACAATGTGCAAAACAAAGTGCAAGTAACAGTGTAAACAGTGCAAATATGCAAAACAAGGTGCATAACAATGTGCAAAACACAGTGCAAGTAACAGTGTAAACAGTGCAAGTAGCTGTGCATGCAGTGCAGTAACAGAGCAAATGTCAGTGCAGGTACTGCGGGGAATCACAACCACAGATGTGGATTGGACCGTGCTACAGGCAGCGCCGGTCTGCCAAGGTCAAGACTGCCCAACCAAAAGCTGGAGGGGTCATGGCAGTAGTGTCTCTGGAACGTATGGGGTGATGACCAAGTGGCGGCTTTGCAGATATCCGCGACTGGGATGGATCTCAGGTTGGCAATGGAGGAGGCCATTGCCCGTAGCTGGTGCACGTTGACTAGAGGTGCAGACTCAGCTCCTGCCTACCCAAGGCAGAAGGCGATGCAGGCTGAGATCCAGAGGGACAGGGTCCGTTTGGAGACAGGACGCCCGGGTTTGTTGGGGGTCATAGGAGACGAAGAGCTGCGTGCCCGAGAGGTGGGGCGCAGTCCGTTGGTGGTAAATGCGGAGAGCTCTGACGCAGTCCAAGGTGTGTAGTCTCTGTTCTTCTGCAATGGAGTGGGGTTCTGGAAGGAAGCTAGGCAGCTGTATGGACTGGTTCATGTGAAAGGCCAAGACCACCTTCGGCACAAATTTGGGATGCGTCCGGAGGGTGGCTCTGTCGTTGATGATCTGTGTGTAGGGTGGGTGCATCACCAATGCTTGCAACTCACTGATTCATCGGGCTGATGTGATGGCGACCAGGAACAGAGTTTTCCATGAGACATGTTTCATGTTTGCTGTAGTCAGGGGCTCAAAAGGGGGAAGCGTGAGTTGGCCGAGGATGGTGTTGAGGTCCCAGTGGGGGATCGGGTCCTTGCACGGAGGGTACAGGTTGGTGAGTCCTCTCATGAACTGAGCGACGATGGGTTGGGCCGCGATGGAAGTGTCATCGCAGAGGTCGTGAAAAGCTGAGATCGCGGCCAGGTGAATTCGTACTGACTGAGGTTGCAGACCCTTCTGGGTGAGTTCTGTCAGATATTGCAGCACCTGCGATGTGGGGCAGGAGAAAGGATTGAGCTGCAGGGCGGAGCACCAGGAGGAGAAGCGTTGCCACTTCAAGCCGTATGACTTTCTAGTAGACGGACGGCGTGCTGCAAGCACCACCTGCACGACCTCCGGAGAGAGGTGGATCACTGTTAGAGTGACCCGTTCAGCCTCCATGCTGCCAAGGACAGGGTCTGTAGATTGGGGTGCAGGGTGTTGCCGTCGTCCTGAGAGATGAGGTCCGGCCGTAGGGGAAGGCGAAGAGGTGCTTCCCGTGCCAAGTGGCTGAGGAGCAGAAACCATCCCTGGCGGGGCAAGAAAGGGGCTATGAGGATGGCCTGTGCCCTGTCCAAAATGATCCATTGCAGGGTCAGTGGTATCAGTGGAAACAGCGGGAAGGCATACACCAGTGACCAATCCCCCCAGAACACATCGAATGCATCCGGGGCGGTGCTGCGGGGGGACGGCTGTTTTGAGCAGAAGAGGTTGCATTTGGTGTTCTCTTCCGTGGCAAAAAGGTCTATCTGCGGTTGACCCCAGTGCTGGAAGATGGTGAGGGTCACTTGGCCGTTGAGTGCCCATTCGTGTGGGCTGAGCTGTCTGCTGAGGCGGTCTGCTAGCTCGTTCTGGAGCCCTGGCAGGTAGGAATCCTGGATGTGGCACCAGTTGTGCAGAGCAAAGATCCAGATCTTCAGAGCTTCCCTGCAGAGTGCACGTGAGCCTGTACCCCCCTGTTTGTTGATATACAACATGGCCACCTGGTTATCCGTCCGAAGGAGGATGTGTTTTCCGTGGGTCTGACTCCGGAAGGCCTGAAGGGCATGTCGGATCACCCTGAGTTCCAGGAGGTTGATATGTTGATTCCGCTCCCGTGCCGTCCATGCTCCCTGGGTGCGGAGATGAAGGCAGTGTGCCCCCCAGCCGGACGGGGAGGCATTCATGGTTATGGACAGCTGAGTTGGGGGCTGCCGTAGTGGGCGTCCCTGTGCCAGGTTCTTCTTGCGGGTCCATCAGAGGAGGGACGCTTTGACTGCAGTGTCCATGCGGATGGAGGAGCTGAGGGACTGAGTGCTGGTTCCAGTATGACCTCAGGTGCCATTGCAAGTGGTGCATGTGTAGCTTTGCCAGGAGTATGACCTGGGTAGAGGCTTCCATGTGTCCCAGAAGGCGTAGGAGTGTCCTCGCGTGTGTGTGATCCGTCTCAGAGACTTGTTTTATCAGGCAGATGATGGCGTCCCTTCGAGGGGGAGGCAGAAATGCCCGTGAGGCTTTGGTGTCTATTATAGCTCCGATGAACTTAAGGCGTTGCATGGGTCATGGGTGCAACTTTTGGTAGTTGATCAGGAAGCCCAGAGATGACAGGAGGGCGATGGTCCGCCGCGTCGATGTGGCTTCCCGTAGGGATGGCGCTGAAATCAGCCAGTCGTCCAGGTATGGGAAGACGCATATGCCCTGTTTGCGTAGGTGAGCAGCCGCCATAATGACACATTTGGTGAAAACTCTTGGTGCCGGAGAGAGGCTGAAGGGGAGGACCTTGTACTGGAAGTGTCTCCCCTGGATCTGGAAGTGGAGGAACTTGCGGTGGTCCTTGTGGATGCTGATGTGGGTGTAAGCGTCCATTAGGTCCAGGGATGAAAGCCACTCCCCCTTCTAGATGAGGGGGAGGATGGACCCAAGGGAATGCATTCAGAACTTTTCCTTGACTATGAATTTGTTGAGTTTGCGCAGGTCGAGGATGGGGCGCGAACCACCCGAATTCTTGGGAAGCATAAAGAATCTGGAGTAGAAGCCATTGTGAATTTCCTCCAGTGGCACAGGCTCGATTGCTTTGGAAGTCAAGAGGGAGGATATTTCTTGAGGCAGACCTGTGGGCGATGCGGGGTCCACCCTCTCTTGGGGGGGGTTTTGTTGGCACGGAGTAGAGTGGAACCTGAAGCGGTACCCGCTCCTGATTATTTGTAGTACCCACTTGTCTGTCGTGATGGACTCCCATGCCGGGAGGAAGGTGGTGAGCCGGCCCCCCGGGGGAGGGGGGGGGGCAGGCTGTGCATTGTTTGTCAAAAAGGCTGGCTTTGTTTCATTGGCCCAGCTTGGGGGGCCTTTTGTTGTCTCCGGTTGCGCTGGCGGGGCTTATTGCGGTAGGAGGAATGCTGCTGTTGTGACTTGTACCGTGGCTGTTGCCACTTCCGGTACGTAGTGTATTGCCATTTTGAAGTGTGGTACTGTCTCTGCTGGTAGGAGCTCTTGCGGTTGTTGCGCTGAAGGCCCTCGTCAGTGAGGGTCTGAAGTGTGGTGCAGTTGTCCTTTATAGTGGAGACGGTATCATTGACTCTGTCTCCAAACAGAGAGTCGCCAGTACATGGGGCGTCAGCGATGCGGTCATGGGTATCTTCTCTGAGACTGGAGGTCCGGAGCCAGGCGAGTCTGCGGGCGGAGATAGCAGCCCCAGCTGTGCATACGGCCGCATCAAAGGAATCAAAGGATGCTCGCACTTGGTGCTTCGTGCATTCCTTGTAGGTCTGCTAAAGAGGTATTGGCGGAAGGCTGACTGTCCTGTGGCAGGGCTGAGATGACATCTTTCAAGCGCTCTAGGAGGACATCCTGGTAGAGGGTGTGCTGTAGTTGGTGAGCAGAGATTCTTGCGCTGAGCATGGCACCTTGGAAAGTCTTTTTGCCAATATCGTTGAGAAGCTTAAGATCTCTGCCTGGGGGGTTGTTGGAATGTGTCCGCGTGGACTTTGAACGCTTAAGGGCAGACTCCACCATGATGGATTGGTGCGAGAGTTGGGTCTTGTCGAATCCTGGAGAGGACTGGACTTGGTATTTTAAGTCCAGTTTGTGCGTAGAGGGGGGTCCTGAGCTGGGCCTTTGCCAAAGCTGGAAGAGGTTCTCCTGCAGCAGGGGATGCACCGGAATCATTGCAGGGGCTTTCGGGGTCTCGAGGAATTTCCACGCTGCTTGGGTTTCTGGACGCTGGTCTGAGGGCTGTCCAGTAGTAGGGAGGTCCATAGCTGATGCCAGTTTGTGGAGAAATCTGGGATGAGGTCCTCTGGGATGCTGGTGGCGGGATCTGCCGGTGCGGGAGCTAAATCGAACCCCGAGGTTTCCGCAGTCGTAGGTGGCCCAGGGTCAGTTGGGACAGCAGCGTTACAGGAGGGCAGGGGAGCCGTCTCTGTAGGTGTAGGCTCTGTGGATGCAGCTAGTGATCTAGGGACCTTCGGGTCTGATGAAGTAGAGGTAGGTGCTTGATTTTTTGCCCATTGGTCAAAGAGGCTGGAGAGAAAGTTTGAAATTTGCGTTAAGTCTGGGTGTTGAACTTTGTCCTGTGCCTCAAGCAGCATGGGGGTCTGGATGGCGGTCTCCCCACCCTCCCTGGGTTCTGAGTCAGAGGAGGGGGGAAGAACATAAGAGGGGCTGCTGGAGGGTGCATAGATGTGTCTGTGGGAGGATTTGTGCTTGTCCTTGCTTCTATGCCTGTAGTACCTCTTGTGAGCATGTCTGCTGCTGGAGCTGCTGCTGCTGCTTCTGTGTCTGCTGCTGTTTCTGTGCCTGCGATGTCTTTGATGTCTCTTTGGGGCTGGGCTGCTGCTGAGAGAACTGCCCTTTGAGTGCCTCCTCCTGTGCCTGTGCTGTCTTCCTGAACCTCTGCTACGTCGGCGTGGGTGTCTCCATGCTGACAGAGAGGCTTGCCGGTGCAGGGGGGAGTGTCCTGAGCTGCCTGGTGATGCAGTGCGTGATGCAGTCCCGTTGCCGTGGCGCCATCCAATGGCACCATGGGGGTGGAGTCAGGGGAGGACTCGTTGCCATTGCGCCGACCAATGGCACCACGGGGGGCGGAGCCAGAGGCAGAGAAGGAAGGCAAGATGGCTGTCTGCATGCCCTGGAGCTCCCACGTTGTCTGCAGAGGGGGTTCCGGGGAAGCCGGTGGCTGAGAAGAAGCTGCAGGAAGAGTCAGAAGTCCGGAGTGGGAGGCAGGAGCCTCGCGGCTGCGGATGGAGGCCAGGGAGGGCACATCTGGAGCTGCGGAGGAGGTTGGCTGCATCGGAATAACATTGGGGGCAGCATGGGTGGCCACGTGGTCAGCAGCAGCATGGTCAGCAGGAGCTTGCAGCGCTGAAGTTTCTACCTCTTGAAGAAGATCACGGAGGGCATGTTTTCTGAATTTCCTGGCACGGGGGACATTCTTGCACAGTGAGTGCAGTCCTCCACCCTGTGTGAGACTCCGAGGCATCTCAAGCAACAGGCATGGGTGTCCATGGAGTTCATCTTTCTGGAGCAGGTAGGACATTTTTTAAAACCGGGTTTGGGCATAATAGAGGTTGATTGGAGTTTCTGTCTTTGCAAAACTGCTGAAATTGCTGTTTTCGTGAAATTAGATGTTTGATGAAGAGAATGTAGGAAAATCCGTCTTGTTGGCAAGGCGGAAGAATGAAGAGTGGCTGGCTAGGGGCGGACCCGGGGGGGGGGGGGTGGCCTGGGTGGCCCATGCTCAGAAGGGCTTTAGAGAGTAGTACTTCTGTAGTGTGCAAAATAGTCTTCTCTTATCTTGCTTTCTAGGATCTCCGGCCCATCTGCTACTTCTCTCCTCTCATCTTCTCTACTTCCTTGTGTGTCTGGCACTTATCTTTTCTTTTCAGCTTTCTTCCATTTATTTCTCTCTCTGTCAACTCAGATTTTACTCCTCCTCCTTATCATCCTTGTGGCCTTGGGCAAGTCACTAACCCTCCAATGCCTCAGAAGAAAGGCCTGACAGTCTACTTCCGGTTGCACTGCCAAGAAAACCCAGGAGCTGCTGGGTCATCAGAAGTCAGCATTGACTCAAAGGCACACATTGCATTTGCCTTACCATCCAGTCCTCAATCCCCTCTCACTACTACATCTACCACTTTTCAACCCTTAATACAGTCCTCTTCTTCCCCAGCCTTTAACTCTCCCCTTTCTCTCTTCCTTCCCCTGCATCCAGCATCTCTCCCCTTTTCTCCTTCCCTGTACAGTGTTTCTCCCCTATCTAGCACCTCATTCCATTTTTCTCACCCTACACCACCATACCATGTCCCACCATTCCTCCTCTCTCCTGTCCCGTATCCAATATATCTCCCTTTCTCTCCATTCATGTGTCCATTATGTCCCCATACCTCATGTCCAGTATTCCACCTCTTCCTCCTCTTCTCCCTCCTCTCTAGCATTTCCTCCTATCTCTCCTCTTTCTCTCCTTCCCTGCGTCCACTATTTCTTCTCTCTCCCCTTCCCCATGTCCATCATCTCTCCTTTTTCTCCCTCCCCTTGTGTCTAGCATCTCTACTCTCATTCTCCCCTGCCAATGTCCAGCTTCTCTCCTCTCTTCCTCCACCCCCATGTCCAGTATTTGCCCTTTTTCCCCTATGTTTATTTATCATTTGATATACCGCCCCCCATTACACCGGGGCGGTTTACAGTACAAAAAAACCCCAATATATAGAAAAGAAAAGAAGTTGCAATCTTCGTCCAGAAAGGGGAGACATGAAAAACTTCAAACATTTAGGCTCACCATAGGGTGGGTAGGAAGGAGTCAGGAGGGAAGATTAAAGGCAGAGGAGAAGAGGTGGGTTTTCAGTAGGGAGCAAAATTTAGGGTAGGACTCCTCCAGTTGAAGGGCGGTGGGCAGAGAGTTCCACAGGGAGGGACCGAGGTAGAAGAAGGCTGAATGTCTAGTTGATTGAAGGTGTGCTTGCGAAGGGGATGGGAGATATAGGTGATTTATGTGGATGGAACGGAGACTATGAGAAGGCGTATGAAATGTCAATAAATCAGCCAGGTATTTGGGTCTATGGGAATAGATGGCATGATGCACCAAGGTAAGGATCTTAAATTGTATCCGGAAATCCAATGGTAGCCAATGAAGATGTTGAAGAATTGGTGAAATGTGGTCTCTGGAGGAGGCATGAGATGCCATCCTGGCTGCAGTGTTTTGCAGTAATTGCAACCTACGATGTTGGTATTGAGGAATGCCAATTAGAATGGAGTTGCCAAAGTCTAGTCTGGAAATGACCAATGAGAGAAGAAGAGTGAGTAAAGCCTGTGAGGAAAGGAAGGGCCGAATTGTGCAGATGCGTCGAAGGAAGAAAAATGAACGCCGTGAGACCTGAGAGATATGATCATTAAATGAGAGGTTACTATCTAGGATAATACCTAGGTAACAAAGTTTGGTCACAAGTGTGATTGGAGTACCTGAGAAAGAAGGGATGGGTAGTGGACAAGTAGAACCGTGAGGGAACCAAATTGCGGCTGTTTTGGAGATATTGAGGATGAGGCAGTTTACAGAGAGCGATGTGACGACCGAAGAGAGGCATTCATTAAGGTGGGTGATATCTGGATGAGATGAAGAGGTATGGTGCAGGAGAAAAATGTCGTCGGCATAATAATAAGCGGAAATGCCTAACTGCTGGATTAACAGGACCAGTGGAGCTAGAAATACATTAAACAGTAGGGGGGCTAGCACTGAGCCCTGCGGGACACCACAGCCAAGTGAAAAATGAGCTATGGTGGAGGAGCTGGAGGTGACTGCAAATGAGCGTGAATAGAGAAAAGAGTGAAACCAGTGGTAGACGGTGCCCCGAAGACCCGCATCCCAAAGTCTGGAGAGAAGGAGAGTGTGGTCGACTAAGTCAAAGGCAGCAGAGAGATCTAGTGACACTGCCACTGTGATATCACCGTGATCGTGCGAGGAGTGTATGTCATTCATGACAGCAGTGGCAATAGAATCTATGCTATGGCCTGGCCGAAAGCCAGATTGACGGGGGTGAAGAAAATTGGTTGAATCTAGATGATGAGAGAGCTGAGAGAAGACTGCTTTCTCTAGGAGCTTTGAGGTGAATGGCAAGTTGGAAATGGGGTGGTAGCTTGCTGGAATAGAGGAATCAAGGGAGGGATTCTTCAGTAGGGGACGGACCAAGGCATGCTTCCATGGATGAGGAAAGGACCCAGAGGAAAGGCTAGTGTTAATAATGGTAAGCAGTGGCGAGAACAGGCCTAGTGAAGGCTCAGATAAGCAAGTGGAAGGTATAGGGTCTAGTGGGCAGGTGGTTTTGTGAGTAGTGGAAATAAGTTTAAGGAGTTCTGGGGACGTGAGAGGATAGAAGTTAGCCCAGAAATGAGAAAGTGGGGAGGATGGAGGTGGGGAAATAGGAGGAGGGGAGGATATCGCTAGGGGGCAAGAAGGAAGAGAAGAACACAAATCCTGGACTTTAGCAGAGAAGAAGGATGCTATGTTCCCCCCCCCCCCCATGCCCAGCATCTGATCTTTCTCCCCTATTCTCCCATGCTCAACATCTGCTCTCCATGCCATGTCCAAGAGCTACCCTTTACCCCCCCATGCCCAACATCTGTCGTCTATACTCCTATGTCCAGATTCTGCTTTCTCTCCCCCCACCCATGCCCAGCATCTGATGTCTATGCCATGTCCATACTCTGCCCTTTCTCACCCCCATGACCAGCATCTGCCCTTTCTTCCCTATTCCCCCCATGCCCAGAATCTGCCCATTTTCCTCATCTGCACTTTCTCCCCATTTCCCCCATGCCCAGCATTTGCCCACTATATACCCTTTTTCTGCATCTGACTTTTCTCCCCATGCACCCATCATGCCCAGTATCTGCCTTTTTCCTCTAGGTCCTTCCTAAAAGAATTACATCCATGTAATGAGCACCTTTTTCACCTTATTCATGGTCAGGAATAGATATAGAAGCAGAAGGAACACCCTTCCTTTAGCATCAACACAAACAAAGAACAGGACACAATTCACCATGGAAGGACTACTTTAATCAGCCAAACATGAGGTCTCCCGACACATGTTTTCGCTGAGGGGCCTTCTTCAGGGGAATAAGACCTCTACAATAAAATAATAGCATTATAATAATTAAAAACATCACAATAAATAAATGCATAAATAATAATTAATCATAGATAAATAAATAAATACATAAATAAATAGAAAGATAAAAAGTATAAGAGGTCAAAACCAGAAGCGCAACCTAACATTTCAAAATAAGACAATACATGTATATAAAAGATATGCTGAACATGAACATACAAAGATATGTCAATTTCATAAAAAAAACCAGTGTAAGGGAAATAAAATGAAAAAACCTGGAAACGGTTGCTGCTTCACTGAGATAATGCAGAGTGGTGTATAAGTGTACCCATGCTGCCCCGATGATAATGTGTTGTTGTTGTTATATGGAGTGGAGGAGTGGCCTAGTGGGTTGGGGCAAGGTACTTCAGGCCGGAAGGTCAGGGGTTCAAATCCCACTAGAGGACAGCAACCTTGGGCCGGAAGGACTGGGGTTTCTAGTCCCACAGGTGCTCCTTGTGGTCTTGGGCAAGCCACTTAACCCTCCATAGACCATGTTCCCTGTAAAATAGTTATCTCTAAGTTATAATGCCCTGTTCAATGTAATTTCAGTTTGTTCAATGTAAACCGCACTGATGCAGAATAGCACGGTATATAAGAGAATGTAAATAAATAAATAAATATGTTTGGTCAAAAAACATTAATAAAAAAAAACGCAAGGGAAAAAATGAGAACTATCAAAAATAGACATAAGTTACATATGCAGAGTTAAATCATTCATGAGAATATACTAAAAAGTGAATGATACACATTGTGCTGAATATTAATTTAAAAAAATACATATATGTATCTGAAAGAACCCAGTGAAAAGAAACCAAAAGATATATGCACAGAACCAAAAGGTCAATTACTCACCAGCAGGAGATTGTCATAAAAAAAACAAATAGGAAAAGCACCTAAAGATAAGATAAGTTAGAGTGACATTTTTACCTCTCAAACTGAGCCATCATACATTGAAAAAACCACCCATGAAGCTATTCTGAGGACCCAGGACAAGGATAACCTTGGTAAGTGAAGGATGTGGTGTATTTCACTTGAGAAACTCAATATGCTGGTGAATAAAGTATAAGAGCCATATAAGAATTTAAAGGTCAATATTGCATTAAGCCTGTATTGTTAAACAATATCACCAAATTATGCATCTCCTTTGCTCCGCAGAATGATTAGGACTACTGTTCAGCGATTGACCTTTTTTGACAAGCCAAGATTATTTCTGTTTTTATTTGAAAAATAAAGTTTGAGTCCTCAGTTTTAAAGCTATGAGGGAGCTTCCCATGAGAGATCATCCAGGGATAAAGTAACATGTACCACAGCACCAAGACCATTTCAGGAAGACTTGTCTCTTTAAAGCAACCTTACTAATCACCCCAATCCATGCCATAGCCAACCGTTGAAAGCCTCCTGTATTAATGAAATTAGTTGTGAGACCTCATAACTTCTTGATAATAGTTTTGAAGAGCTGATCCCGTATGAAATTTCTGGTCGCATAGTTCTTCATTAAATTTCCTGAGTGGCCGCAGTACTGAAGTGTTTTTGGTGCAGTCACTGGATGCCTTTGCAGCATGATGCTGGGTATAGGTTTCACCATGTATATATTTATTTTATTTATTTAACTGTATTTATATCCCGTTTTTCACCGGGTGAAAGCGGTTTAACAAAAAGGAGGGGGGACAGTAATCAATACTTGGGGGGCTGTCACCGGGAGGCCAACATTAATGATCTGAACAGGTATTAAGGACTTAAACAATGGACATCAGTCTCTTACTTTCATAGCACTTACTATGAAATTCAGTAGCAGAAACTTTGGGTTGATATGTTCTCTTTTAAGGCAGAAAATGGGCAAATTTTGGGCTGCCAGTTGTTTATGAGCAAAACAGCTTATTCCTGCATGCCAGTGTTTGGTTGCATAAATCGTGTCTCTGATTCCCTCCCTCATGACAGTAATTGCACTTATTTTTAGAGTGGCACATAGAATGTGCACCAAAGTCATTTTCATGAAATAAGAAAAGTGCTTTTGATTATGGTTCATGTGTAGAGTGCTTTCCTGGTTGTTCAGTGGGCAGAAAATTGCTGTTCTCTTTCAATAGAGAACTGCATGCTGCAGTCTTGGGTAGTCCAATTACTTTCTTTCAGTTAGAAAATGTAATTTTGAATGTGTTTTTCACAAAGCCTGTTACGGCTGTGTAAAAATGAATTGTTACTTGCTTATAAAATAAGGAAAAAAAATTCATCATATTTCCTGTAAATAATATGAGCAAAACATATGGTCCTTCAAACCACTCAGGACTCATGTTATTTTTCCCTAGTCTCCCTGTTACCTCTCCTCAGATGTGCCATATGGTGCCATAAAAATTTCATCATTATTCCTTGTTATGCTTAAATAGTAATGCTTACTCCTACTACCGCATATCTCCTGTACACACGCTCTAAGTCACATGTTATATTGTTTGGTTGATTTGTTGCCTATGCACCATGTAATACTATTCTTGGTTGAACTGTTCATTTATTACCCACGTTCTATGTAAAGCTACACTTGTTAAACTTATGCCCTGTACACTGCTGTGACTGGTAAATACAGCAGTATAGAAAATTTGCCAAACATGCTGACTCTATGCCTGATTCATTAGTAGCTAATGGAACAGCTAGAATGTAATACCATACAAAGAAGCGAGTAGTGTAAGGGGTCACGTGCTTTATTCAAACCCCTACGCGTTTCAGCAATAATGCCTTCTTCAGGGGGTAAAACCTCAAACAAAACAAGTTAAAACAATAAATTAAAAACATTGACAATGATAAATATGAAATGAATTAAATTATTAAAACAGTTAAAACAAGAAATGAAAACCGTGGGACTCTAAGTGAATTTGAGCTATGTGCTGTCCAAATTCTTGTAGTGTTTTCACAAGACTAAGAATGGCATCTGAGTTTTAGACGTAGTGCTGGAAGATAACCAAACAGTTGTTCAGGGATGGGCTAGCAGTAAGCCTTTGAAGAAGGTGAAGAGGGGATTAATAAACTAGAGGGGGGGGGGAGTCAATTTGGAGAGGATGGAAGTGTGGACAGGACTGTGGAGGTGGATGGAGGTTGAGACTGTCAAGGTTGGGGCTGGGGGGAGAGAAGCTGAGATGAAAGAGTGTTGTGGGAGAGAGTCTGTTGTGTGAGATTAGTAGGGAGAAGAGTGTGGAAAAAAGATGGGCTAGGGGAGAGGGAGAAAATGTGGGATGGAAATGAGTGGAGGAGGACTGAGATTGTATGTTTGGAGAAATGGCTGAGGGAGAGAGATTTTGTTAGTTACTCAAGCTGCTCTGAATGCACCTGAGCCATTGGCTGCTGCATTAATGAAGGGTGCTGGCCACTTTGCTCGGCAATAGCCCTTGAACTCTTGCTAACCAAAGTAGCTCATGCTTGAGAAAGAATGACAACCACTGATGTGGGTCTTCAGGGATATAAGCCACAGAATATAGACAACCATCACTGAGAATGTGCTTTTACTGTGCCATGCTACATGAGTTTTCCGCCCGATTTGCAAGCATTCAGCATTCATTATGCCAATGTGGCATGGTCTTAGTGCAGTGGTTCTCAAGTATTGCCCAGCCAGTTTGTTTTTTAGGATATTCCAATGAATATATATCAGATATATTTGCATATACTGCATCCAGGTTGGCCGGGTGGTCTTTGAGGACTGGGTTGAGCATCATTGGTCTAATAGAGAGTGCACAACTGAGATTTTTGTTTTAGGTTCCACTGCCTGCTCCCCCCTCTGATGCCTTCTGCCTTCCTCAGCAGTTGTACTTCAGATTATCCACAAATATGATCATATTGGCTTTTTTTAAGTGCTTTTAAAATGCTCAGCACTATTCAAGAAAATAGCTGAGGCATGTTTCAAGAAATTCAAAGCTGCACAATCCTTCCGTTGTATAACAAAATTATGATTGTAAAGTGATTTAATCCCCAAATCTTTTTAATTTAAACTGGCTGTCTGTTGTTATCACTCTACATTATTAAATCTGAATAGAGGCAGGAAATGGTATATTTCTCTGATACAGAAACAGATGCTCTGACCAATAAAACATTTGTTCTTATTTACTTCCTAAAGATTAAGATGGATGTGAGGAGGAGGAGAAGACACTATTACACTGATATATGTGTTAATCAGGGGTGAAGGCTGTGCAGGAGAAAGTAGATTTTCTACAGGTATTACCATTAAAACATTTTCTGATATTGTTAGCTCTGACCTCACTCACATTGAGAAGGAAGAAATAGAACCAGGCCATCTGGAAGACATCACCTTTCTGGTTCCTGAGAAGGAGATTGCTAGATAGGACAACCACAGGAACCATTGTTCATGCAATTACTTCTATATCATTGGTATACAAAACACATGACTGGTTTGACTCACCCTGCAAACAGAGGGACTAGATGGCTGCATTTTGGCAGAGCAGGCAGATTTGGTCTTGCTTTTATTTCACTGCATGCCTGGACTTATATTCATATTTTTCTTTAGGAAATCCAAACATAGAAATATGACGGCAGAAAAAGACCACATGGCCTATCTAGTTTGTCCTTCCATATCAACCGCTACAACAGTCCCCTTTTTTCCTTTAGAGATCCTCTGTGTTTGTCCCATGCTTTTTTGAATTCAGATACTGTCCTCATCTCTACCATCTCCACAGGGAGCTTATTCAATGCATCTACCACTCTTTCCGTGAAGAAATATTTCTGCATATTACTCCTGAGTTTATCCCCTTTCACCCTCATCCTATGTCCCCTCATAGCAGAGCTTGCATTCAATCGAAAGAGGCTCTCCTCCTGTGCATTTATGCCACTGAAGTATTTAAACGTCTCAATCATCACCTCTATCCCGCCTTTCCTTTAAAGTATACAAATTAAGATCCTTAAGTCTGTCCTCATGCTTTATAAATGAAGACCACTAACATATAGTACCACTCCTCCTCCCCTTCTTCCTACCCTGTCCTGTCTGAATAAAGTATAGCCTGGTATAGTTACATCCCAGTCATAGTTGTCCATGACCATGTCTCTGTTAACACCACTAAATCCAAGTCATCCTCTCCCATTAAAGCCTCAACATCTGGGATCTTATTTCCCATGTTATGGGCATTTATACATACTGCTTTCCATATGTTGCCCCTTTTACCCATTTTCATAAAGGTATTTAATGTTTCACTTACCTGGGGCTTTCACATACCTGGGAGCTTTCTTTACCCATCCCCAATGAATCTAGTTTAAAGCCCTCTTCAGTAGGTTAGCCAGTCTGCTACTGAAGACATGTCAATCCTTCTTGGACAGATGGACGCCATCTCTGCTCTGCAACCCTTGGAATAGCATCCCATGGTCCAGGAAACCAAAATACTATCAATTACACAATCCACGCAGCCATGCATTTATCTCCAGGATGCGAGTTTCTCTGCCTTGGCCTTTACCTTCAACAGGGAGTATTGAAGAGAACACCACCTGCACACCAATTTGCTTCACCCTCTGTCCAGAGCCATGAAGTCACTTTTGATATGCTCAGATGGATACCTAGCAGTATCATTTGTGCCGACATGGATGAGCAACATTGGGTAATAATCAGTGGGCTTGACAAGTCTCGGCAAACTCTCCATAACATCTTAAATTCTGGCACCTGGCAGACAGCATACCTCTCTGAACATCAAGTCTTGTTGACAGATGGATGCCTCAATACCCCTCAGAGAAGAGTCACCAACTACCACTACCTTTCTCTTCCTTGTGGTCACTGATTCTGCAACTTTGGGTGCTTGAATTCTGGTTCTTCTGTTTCCTGGGATACTTTCACCTCCTCCACTTCAAGGGCTGCATGGGAGAGGCTGGCTTGGATTTAGTGGCAGTTACAGAAACATCATTCACAAACATGGTTCACAGAAAACCATGACTGGGATGTAACTATACCAGGCTATACTTTTTTCAGAAAGGACAGGGTAGGAAGAAGGGGAGGAGGAGTGGCACTTTATGTAAAAAAATAATATTAAAGCTTTGGAACTACAGAGCTTAAAAGGGAGAGAGAAGGCACTGTGGGTTAAACTAGAAAGAGGGAAAGAGAAATCTATTTGCATTGGCATGATATACAGACCTCCCTCACAAGAGGAAGAGGTGGATGAAGAGTTAATTGAAGACATACGCAGCATTACTAGGAATGGGGAAATGCTACTGATAGGGGATTTCAATATGCCAGATGTTGATTGGCACATTCCTGCTGCAGTATCATCTAGAAGTAAGGAGATCCTGGATTTTCTACAGGGAGAACTATTCAGTCAATTGTTAATAAACCCCACATGTGAAGGGGCTATACTGGACTTGGTGCTTACCAATGGTGAAAGTGATTCTGATGTTACAGTGGGAGATCATTTTGCATCCAGTGATCACCAGATGGTGTGGTTCAGTATTAGGATTAGGGCTGTTAGAATCCATTCAAAATCAAGGGTCTTAGACTTTAAGATGGGCCAATACCTCAGGGAGTCGTTAGTGGAATGGGAACAGCTGGGGGATGTAGAAAAACAGTGAATAAAACTGAAAGGGGATATTTTAAGGGCAATCAACCTTTTTGTTAAAATGGTAAATAAAGGTAAAAGGAGAATGCTATGGTTTTCAAAAGAAGTAGCTGAAAAAGTGAAGAAAATGAGGGAGGCCTTCATAAAATACAAGAGATCATGGAGAGAGGAAGACAGGCATCTATATTTGGAAAAACTTAGAGAAGTTAGCAAAGTAGTCAGGAAAGCAGATTCAAAAAGAGGAGGAAATAGCCAATGCAGTTAAATGGGGGATAAGACATTTTTCAGATATGTTAGTGAGAAGAGGAAAGGCAAAAGAGGTATTGTCAGACTCAAGGTTGAAGGACAGGAATATGTAGAAGCTGATGAGGATAAAGCAGAATTGCTTAACAAATATTTCTGTTCTTTGTTCAGAGATGAAGAACCAAGAGCAGGACCTCAGAAAACACCTACAAACAAACAGAAGTGAGGGGCATCTTGAACAATTTTCAGAAGACTGTGTTCATGAGAAACTAGCTAAACTTAAAGTAGACAAAGTGATGGGACCAGATGGGATATACTCTGGAATACTGAGGGAACTTGGAGACATTCTAGCAGCTCCACTGACTGACCTTTTCAATGCCTCATTGGAGTCGGGAGTGGTGCCAAAGGACGAGAGAGGCACATGTGGTCCCTTTACACAAAAGCAGAAGTAAGGATGTGGTTGAAAACTACAGGCCAGTTAGTTTAACTTTGATGGTGAGGTGAATAAATTATTGGAAGCACTGCTGAAAGAGAAAATAGTGAGGTTTCTGAAGTCCAGTAGATTACAGGATCATAGGCAGCGTGGATTCACCAGAGGCAGGTCTTGTCAGACAAATCTGATTGATTTCTTTGACTGGGTAACCAGGGAGTTGGACCGAGGAAGAGCCTTAGATGTGGGTATTTCAGTAAAGCCTTTGAGACCGTTCCTCATATGTGACTTATAAGCAAACTGAGCACCCTAGGGATGGACCCTAAAGTTACTGCTTGGGTTAGAAATTGGTTGAGTGGGAGGCGACAAAGGATACAGGTAAATGGAGCTCACTCTGAGAAGAAGGAGGTTACCAGTGGTGTGCCCCAGGGATTTGTCCTTGGTCAGATTCTTTTTAACATCTTTATTAGTGATATAGTGGAAGGGCTGTCGGTTAAGGTTTGCCTCTTTGAAGATAATAGCAAAATCTGCAATAGAGTAGAGACCCAGGAAGGTATAGATAACATGAGGAGGGATCTAGCTAAGCTTGAAGAATGGTCTAGAATTTGGCATCTGAGATTTAATTTAAAAAAATGGAAGGTAATGCATTTGGGCTGCAGCAATCCAAGGAAGCAATATAGTATAGGGAGTGAAGTACTTTTGTCCACTAAACAAGAGCGGGACATAGATGTGATTGTGTCTGATGATCTTAAAGTAGCTAAACAGGTAGAAAAGGCGATGGCAAAAGCTAGAAGGATGCTTAGGTGCATAGGGAGAGGAATGGCCAGCAGAAGAAAGGAGGTGATAGTGCCTCTGTATAAGTCTTTCTTGTGACCTCATTTGGAGTATAGTGTGCAATTCTGGAGACCACACCTTCAAAAGGATATAAACAGGTTGGAGTCCGTACAGAGGGTGGCTACTAAAATGGTTAGTGGTCTTCATTATAAAGCATATGAGGACAGACTTAAGGATCTTAATATGTACACCTTAGAGGAAAGGCGGGATAGAGGTGATATGATTGAGACGTTTAAATACCTCCATGGCATAAATGCACAGGAGGAGAGCCTCTTTTGATTGAAAGCAAGCTATGCTATGAGGGGACATGGAATGTGGGTAAAAGGGGATAGATTCAGGAGTGATATGCGGAAATATTTCTTTACGAAAAGAGTGGTAGATCCATGGAATAGTCTTCCAGTGGAGGTGGTAGAGATGAGGACAGTATCTGAATTCAAAGAAGCGTGGGACAAACACAGAAGATCGCTAAAGTAAAAATGTGGAATGTTGTAGTGGTTGATATGGAAGGACAGACTAGATAGGCCATGTGGTCTTTTTCTGTTGTCATGTTTCTATGCATAATGGTTCTTCAATTCAAGGGCTCAAGAAGTTGGATTGGTGATGCTGCAGGCCCTGGTGACTCATGTCTAACCTTCATCATTCTGTAGGCTCTCATCTTCTCCTCTGCTGGAGAGCTTGGATGTTTCAAGAAGTATCTCATCAATATACTTCTCACTGTCTTGAATGCTCCTCAGCCTCGCCACCTCTCCTCTGAGCTCCTCCACTTGTTTCCTGAGAGTGTCAGCTTGCAGGCATCCTCAACTGGCATAGGGTTCTCTTCACTTCACTTCACTCTCCATTGTTTCAGGTACAAACTTAGATTGTAAGCCCTTCTGGGACAAGGAGATACCTATTGTACCTGAGTGCAACTTGTCTTGAGGTACTACTGAAAAAGTGAGCTAATCTCCAAAAAAAAGGGTGCGTTTGGTTTTTGAGAATTTTATTTTGACAAGTCTTGGATGCTGATGGAATTTGAAGCACCAGCATTTTGCTACTATTATTAGCTGTAGCAGCTGAGTAGGTTCTGTTGATATGGGAAGAAAAATGTAGTGTGCTGATTCAGCTACTGGCACTTTGAACTCCTTTGGGCTCCAAAGTATGCCAAATGTAATCCCTGAAAATCAGAAGCCTCACAGATAATGAATGTGATAGGCAGATCAATTCCTATCTGTACCTTATCTGGCTAAAATGGAGCCCACAGACCTGTGGTTACAGGGAATTTCATTTGAACTTACCATTTCATATCATTTTAAGTCCAAACCTGGCTGTCTGTTTCACCCTGTGGAGAGGTTTTTACAGGGAATATCAGCCATGAGGACTTCAGAAAGAAAACTCACAGATCACCACCCTGTGACTGGAGGTAGGTGAGAGATCCAGGCCTTTCCACCACAGTAATGACTAGGATAAAGATGAGCTCCTTCCCTCTAGAAAACGGATTTTGTTCTATAATAGTAAAGTCCAAATTTTTAATAGTTTCTCCTAAGATATATATGGGGTAAATTGTCAACAGGGTTTTATATGCAGAAATGAGAATTTTGAAAATTGCCCTCCACATATATAGGAACAACATGTGTATAATGGTATCTCTGTATCAAGGAGGCATTTCTGGGGATTGAATTTGGCAGAGTGTGCACTTGCCTGCATACTTTTGGATTTCTAAAAGTATGTGGATACATTTTCATGGAAAATATGCCCACACAAATGGCAGGTGCAAGAGACTTGAAGACCTAAATATGTACACTCTGGAGGAGAGGAGGGACAGGGGAGATATGATTCAGACCTTTAAATACTTAAAGAGTATTAATGAACAAACAAACCTCTTCCAAAGGCCAGGGAAGCTGAAAAATTAGAGGGCATAACATGAAACTGCAAGGGGGTAAACTGAAAGGCAATGTCAGGAAATACTTTTTCACTGAAAGGGTGGTGGATGCTTGGAATGCCCTCCCGATGGAAGTGGTGGGGGCAAACACAGTGACAGAATTCAAAATGGCATGGGACAGACACAGTGGATCCCTTTACAGCAACAGGATAAAATCTAAATAAACTTAACCATCTAATTTCTCAACAAATAGGGGTGTCAAACATGGAGTGGTGGGTTCACCCTTAAACAAAGACATGGGGAGGGGTGGCCTGCACGGAGCGGCAAGTGCACCTACTCTTGCCATCGTACTGGGCAGACTAGATGGACCATACTGGTCTTTATCTGCCGTCATTTACTATGTTAAGTCCATTTTCAGAGGGAAATTTTTTCCATTTAAACATTGATGTAAAACTTGCAAAAAAAGGTACCCTCAGACTTTATATTTAGATTCATCATTTTAAAGTTGCTTCCACAAATAATGTGCTGTTTACATGTGCAGGTTTGTGCCTATTTATATATATATATATAAGAAATGTTCTCAGACTCAGCTGAGGGCTGGATAACATGGCCAAGTCTCCCCCTTTTTCCCTCTTCCCCAATGTGTAGGTTGGAGAGGGAAAAGATGGGGGGGAGGGGTGTTGACATGGGGAGCAGGATAGGAGAAGATGATGTCTTGAGAGAATGTTTTAGCCATAAAGATCATATGGATCAACAGCCATTTCAACCTGTACTTTATGATCAGGAACCATTAGTGATGAAAGAAGAAGTCAAATCAGCATTGAAAACATTATCAAAGAACAAAACACCTGGCACTGCATTCCCAATGAAATATTACAGCAATCAGACGCAGCTGTTACAATACTTAAAGAACTCTCCCAGGAAATTTGGAAGACAAATTTGGCTCCACTGTAGAAGTTTCCTTACTACTCTTGTATTGTCCACCCTCCCTATTGCAAGCTGATTGGGAGGACATTCAACAGCTAATACTTGATTTGTTTGTGTCTTGCCAAGATCTTATTATATTGGGAGATTTTAATATCCATTATGATGACCCACTGCGATCATGTGATAAAGTCTTTTATACATTTCTTTCTGACCATGGCATTCTACAGCATTTCCATCGTCCAACCCACTTTGTGGGGCATAAGCTTGATCTTACATTCACTCTTTCAAATGTACGCTCATTGGTTGCTAATCTTAATACCGCGGAGGAGTGGCCTAGTGGTTGGGGCAAGGTACTTCAGGCCGGAAGGTTGGGGGTTCAAATCCCACTAGAGGACAGCAACCTTGGGACGGAAGGACTGGGGTTTCTAGTCCCACAGGTGCTCCTTGTGGTCTTGGGCAAGCCACTTAACCCTCCATAGCCCATGTTCCCTGTAAAATAGTTATCTCCAAGTTATAATGCCCTGTTCAATGTAATTTCAGTTGTTCAATGTAAACCACACTGGTGCAGAATAGCACGGAATATAAATAAAATCCCTGTGCCATGGTCTGATCATACCTTATCACTCTTTGATTTGATTTTCCTGAAATCGTCCCTATCCACTGGTTTGACCATCTCTCCTGTGACGTTTTCCTATAGACCCATCACCCCGGCTACTCTTGCAGCTTTTCTGGCTGCCGACATCTTATTTCCTGCAAATTTCTCTGATCTGCCTGTAGCTGAGCAAGGTTATATGTGGCATGCCACACTCTTCACAGAATTAAATAAGTCAGCACCGCTGCAGACTAAGACTCGTGCTCCCAGAGTATCACAAAAATGGTATCATGCAGGTCTCCAGTTGCTCAAATGACAAACCCGAACTGCAGAAAGATCTTGGAGGAAGGCTAAATCAACCAATTCTCCATCTACAATAAAAGCTATTTTTTTCGGTTGTCTCTCAACTTTCTACTCAATGATGACTCCAACGGCATCTGCCCTGGTCTGGGCCTACCCCAGAAACACCAGTGGACTACTTTTTTACCAAAGTTCAGTCACTCAAGGCTACATTATCCTCACCTCCATCTTTCTCTCCACTGGCTGAAGCCGGAGGTACTTTTTCTCTACCACTACACTGCTGGTCACATTTTATCCCTGTGAATCTCACCAAATTAGAGAGGGTATCACAGTCCATTCATAAAACTACTTCCTCCTTAGACCCAATTCCATCAACATGGCTAAATGAGCCCAGTTTGGGACTCCTCCCGATCTTGCTTTCACTGGTCAATCAAAGTCTATCTTCAGGAGTGGTACCTGAGGCCTGGAAAAAAAGTTATAGTCCATCCTTTAATAAAGGATCAGCATGGAGATCGGTCTGATCCTCAAAATTACCGCTGTATCTCAAACTTAGCTGTCACGTTGAAGATAGTCAAGAAAATCGTCTTCCGTCAGCTTGCAGATCAAGTGGACCAAATTCATTTTCTCCATACTCATCAATCGGGGTTTCTCCCATGCCACAGTATGGAAACAGTCCTGGCAGCAATCCTTAATGATATTTATAGGTCACTTGATCGTGGGCATTATACTCTCACAGTTTCGTTAGACTTATCTGTGGCCTTTGATCTGGTGGATCACAACCTACTTTTGGCCCGCCTGTACGAGGTAGGGATCCAAGGTACAGTGCTGACTGGTTTCGTTCCTTCCTAAATCATAGATATTTCCAGGTTCATATTCAAAGAGAGGTCTCTACCCCCCGAGACCTTTTGTGCAGCGACCCCCAGGGTTCTATTTTATTGACTTTATTATTTAGCATTTTCCTCACCTCATTAATTACTCAGATATAGGGATTATGAATTTCCTGTTATGTTTATGCGGATGACATCTTATAGTTATACTCTACTGATAATTCGGTAATAGATTTGGCCCCTCTAAACAACTGTTTAATAACAATATCCTCCTGGTTATTTGAACACGCTCTTAAACTGAACCCTACTAAGTCGACAGCCATCTGGTTTACTGGTTTGGATTTTCAGCCTACTCTTGCCCCTACTATAGATGGTCAACCTTTAGTATTACATACCTCCCTTCGATATCTTGGAGTTGTGTTAGATTTGGCCCTTACTTTCTCCCCTAACTGGCCTAAGTAACTAAATCGGCTTTCATGGCCTTACAGCGTTTTCATAGCATTTGTTCATTTTTGGATCACCTGGCCCAGATAACCATGCTTTTATACACTGTGATACAGAGACTTTACTATTGCAATATTGTTTATCTAGGTCTTCCATGGGTCCATCTCTGTTGCCTCCAAACAATCCAAAATACGTCTTTGTGTACTAGCTCACATATGCAAATTCGATCATATTACACCACAATTCGTCAAATAGCATTGGTTATCTATAAATTCTCAGATCATTTTCAAACTTCTTATCCTGACACACAAAATTATTCATGACAGTTCTGGATTACTTGTCTGCTATTGTCTCCCTATATGCCCCAGCAAGATTTCTTCGCTCACTCCATGATTTTCGTTCACACCTAGTGGGAAATAAAGTATGAATCTACAAGAAAATTAGCTTTTTCTGCTGTGGCTCTGGCACATTGGAATGGCTTGCTGGGCCACCTCTGCACAGAATTAAATTTCAAATGCTTCAAAAAATCTCTGAAAACCTTTCTTTTTAGGACTGCTTTTAACTTACCTAAGTAACTATTCTGGTCCAATGGCAGCCTTTGGCCATGATAAGGATAGCCCTATAGTCTAAGGGAATTGTGTGTATTTATCTTTATGTCTTATTCCATTTGCTATCTTTTCTATACTGTTCCTATCTTTCCTATACTGTCCTGCCTACACTACGGAGTTCCTTTCACTTCTTTTCTTTTTAATTATTGTACATCGCATAGACTGCTATGCAATGTTGCAGTATATCAAATAAAATATAACTATAATCATAACGGCCAAGTGACTGGAAAAGATCTGTGTTCATCTCAATACTGAAGAAAGATGATCCGATTGTGGAAATGATCACAGAATCGCTCTGATTCTACACACTAACAAGATTCTACTCAAGTTTATTCAACTGAGTCTACAACCATACCTGGCATGAGAATTGCCCAAAGTGCAAGCAGAGTTCGAGAGGATGGGGAACAAGAGACTTCACTGTGAATGTGAGATGGATCCTTGAAAAGACAAACGAATACCAAAAGGATATCTATATGTGTTTTATTGACTACAGCAAGGCCTTTGGTTTTGTAAATCATGAAAAATTCTCAGCCATATTAAAAAGCATGGGTATATCAGAACACCCATGCACAACCTTTTCATTAATCAAGAGGCAACAGTTTGCGGGGAGGAGTCCAAGATAGCAGCCGGGTAGGATGAGTTTAGTTTTGCTGCTTGACTTCAATTTTATTTCCTTGGATTTAATAAGCTTTGCCTGTTATGCCAAAATGCAAAGCTAAGCCGAAGGAAGCCCTCTCCCCAAAGCTGGTAGCTCTTGTGGCAGGACAGCAAACTTGTGACATTATTCAAACACCAAAGTTTGTTTCGGGCACACTTGCTGTTGGGGTGGGGAAGAACCCCGACTTGGGGAGTGACATTTTGCTCAGTCCAATGGGTCCTGACAAGCCTCCAGGTCTGTTAGCGTTGGTGGTGGTGCAGTTGGGCACTAAAGCCTTAATGATGGCTCAGATTGACATGGCTGGTGAGGGTCTTTGTATTGCAGCTGATGGGAATTCCATTGGGAGGAAAGAATAGTTCCCCCTCCTTCTCCAGGACCAAGCAGGAAGTCAATCCTCACTTATGGGTGACATCGACGCCGATGGAGCCCCCGTGCGGAGCATTTCCCCAGCTTTCTAAGAAAGCCTTTGGGAATATTGCACGCATGCGCGATCCCCTTCCCGCCTAAAGGTGCCATCTTGCTCAGTCTCTCTTTTTCCGTGGAGCCCATCAGACATCTGTCCGAGTCACCCGGAAAAGTTGACGTTTTTTTCAATGATTACTTCGTCTTTTTCTCCGAGTTCGACGCCGGTTCCCCTTCCCGCTGGGTTCGGTACACCGGTATCAAGCCCGTCTTCTATTTTTCGGTTTTTGCCCTTTGTGGCTGGCGTTCGTGTCTTTTTTCTGTTTTTCCCTGGAAGGCCGGTCCTTTGACCTCGCGGGAGCCCTTTTTTCCCCGATAGCTTCCAGTGGTTTCAAGAAGTGTGATCGATGCAAGAAACTAATGTCTCTCACCGACACACACGACTGCTGCCTTCAGTGCCTTGACCCAATGATCTGTGGCCCGTGTGGTAAAATGTCCACCAAGGCACTTCAAAGTCGTCAGCACCAGAAGGAAAGGATTTTCTAAGATTCTGCCTCCGGCCAGGCCCAGACCTCGTCTGAGGCCTCGACGTCTCGGGAGTCTGATCCCGAGCATCGCCGGGGTTCCTCGAACAGGGAGTACCCCGACCGGGAATGCAAGAGGAAGAAGTGGCTCATGAGGGCGTCGTCGGAAGAGGTCCCTGGTTCCTCAAGGGCCAGGTCTAAGACCCCCCGACCGCCGTCCCGGGCCTTTGGAACAGGAGAAGCCGTCCAAAGTACCTCATGTGGAGCTGGAGACCGTCGGACACGTAAGTCCTGTAGTCCTCGTGGACTCTCCTCCGAGGGAGCCGACGTCGGGCCCGGCGCCTTGGAGTCTTGGAGTGTAGATTGTCTGCCTTCATGGATCAGCAGCGGGTACTAATGACCAGCCTCGCTGGTGCATCTGTCCCAACCACTGGGACATCGACGTCGAAGTTGACCCCGGAGACCGAGCTGATACTCGAGACCATGAAGGCTCGAAGTCATCCTCGGTCACGGTCCCCCTCGACCTCCCGCTCGGAACTGAGGGCGTAGACACCGGTGCCTTCGGCATCGGGGCGGGTGCCACCTCGACCCGTGCGGTCGAAGCCCCTCAACTCCTCTTCGGATGAGTCAGCGTTGGAGATGGAGGACAAGGAGTCCCCTGACACCTTCCGGACTTGGTGCGTCCCTTCGGACTCACCGCAGTCCGAGCCCCGGAGTAGGTCCCCCCCAGAGGACACCCGGTTCTCGGAGTTCATGCGGGACATGGCCAAGGCATTGGTGATTCCCGCGGATCCCGAGGAGGAGCCTCGAGCTGAGGAGCTCGAGGCCCTCCAGTATGACTCTCCTCCGAAGGAGGCCTTTACTGTGCCGGTTCCTCTGATGCTGGAATGGCTCCTCTTCTGCATGTGGGAGGCACCGGCCTCAGCGCCGGTCTTGAGCAAGCGGGTCGATTCCATCTATCGACTCCGTAAGAGCCCTGGCTTCCAGAAGGTGCAGCTGCCGCACCATTCCATGGTGGTGGAATCGGCCATGCATCGTCTGAAGAGCCAGAAGATGCACTCTGCGGTGCCCCCCAGCAGGGAGGCCCGGAACTTGGATGCTTTCGGCAGAAAGTGCTTCCAGGACTCGATGCTTGCTTGCCGTGTCCAGTCCTACCAGCTGTACATGGGCATGTACTTACGAGACCTGGCAAAAGAGCTTGCCGGGTTCTCTGCTGGCCTCTCCGGGGAACCTTTGCAGAGGTTCCAGACTTTGTCCTCAGGAATCAGGGACTGTTCTAAGTTCATGTCCCGAGCGGCCTACGATGGCTTCGAGGCTTCGGCTCGTGTGGTGGTAGCCGGCATCGGAGCCCGACGCCAGGCATGGCTGCAGTCATCGGACCTCGAGCCCTGGGTGCAGGACAAGTTGGTCAATGTCCCTTGCCAAGGTGAAAACCTTTTTGGCAAGCCCATGGCCGAGAAGGCGGCTGAGCTCGAAACCGAGCACCTGACTAGGACAAGGCTGTCCAGAAAGACTTCTGCCCCTTCTCACAAAAAGAAGGGCTCGGGTAAAAAGCCCTTTTACCTGAGTAAGGCGGCTGCCTACAAACCTTTCCCTCAGTACCAGGCCTCCCCAGCTCCCCAACAGGGGCAGCAGGCCAAGGGGCAGGGACATGGGCCCCATAGGCAGAAGACCCCCAAGCCTCCGGCTCCTGCTCCTACCCAGCAGGGAGGGGGTTTTTGACTCCCACAGCATAGCCTCTCCGTCTCTGCTGTCCCAATCCTGCACAGGAGGTCGCTTAGCCCTGTTTGCCCACAGGTGGCCACCCATTACAGGGGATGCTTGGGTGTTAAGCATAGTCCACAAGGGCTATATGCTTTATTTCCAGCAGTTACCTCCTGTCTACTTCCCAGGAGAGCCTCTGAGGCCTCTCCTGAACACAAACCTCCTCCTCCAAGAACTTCAGAGCCTGCTTCTGGACAAGGCGGTGGAGCCTGTGTCTCCTCACCTACAGGGGCACGGTTTCTACTCCAGGTACTTTCTGGTGCCAAAGAGAACCGGAGGCCTAAGGCCTATCCTAGACCTCAGGAACCTCAACAAGTTCTTGGAGAAAGAGAAGTTCAAGATGCTTACTCTTGGAACACTTCTGCCCTACCTCCAGCAGGGAGATTAGCTATGCTCCTTAGATCTAAAGGATGCGTACACTCACATCCTCATTTATCCAGACCACAGAAAGTACCTCAGGTTCATGGTGGGAGGAACCATTACCAGTACAGAGTGCTGCCTTTTGGCCTAACCTCCGCCCCACGAGTCTTTACAAAGTGCCTTGCTGTGGTGGCGGCCTACTTGAGGACTCAAGGTGTTTTTCGTCTTCCCCTATCTAGACGACTGGCTCATCTGGGGTCAGACTTACCAGGAGGCCCGGCAGGCCACCTTCAGGACTGTATCACTCCTTCAAGACCTAGGCTTTGTCATAAACTTCGCAAAGTCCACTTTGCTCCCCTCCCAGAACCTAGAGTTCATAGGAGCATGGCTGGACTCTCTGCAAGCAAGGGCTTGCCAGAGGACAGAGCTCTAAGGCTCATGGAGTTGGCATCACGGTTTCTCAGCCTGCCAAGGGTTCCTGCCAGGCTCTGTCTGCAGCTCCTAGGACACATGGCATCGACTGTACATGTGACCCCCAATGGCCGCCTCCACATGAGGCCTGCACAGTGGTGCCTCAGAACTCAGTGGAAGCAATCCACTGGGAACCTAGCAGACAAAGTCAGTGTGTCAAAGCCATTCCTGACTTCCCTTCAGTGGTGGCTACACCCTCCCAACTTGCTTCAGGGGGTGCCATTTCAGGTGCCTTTCCCCACAGTGGTGTTGACAACAGATGCCTCCTTACAGGCTGAGGTGCACACTGTCAGGAGAGCTGCACTCAAGGCCTCTGGTCCCTATGGGAAGCCACGCAACAGATCAACCTACTAGAACTGCGGGCTATTCGCTTAGCCCTCAAGGCTTTTTCTCACACTTTGGATCACCAGTCTGTTCTAGTTCAGACGGACAATCAAGTAGCCATGTTCTATGTGATCAAACAGGGCGGTATTGGATCCAGGCCTCTATGCCTGGAAGCACAGGCCCTTTGCTCTTTTGCCCTCAGGCACCAGATGTTGCTGAGGGCTGTTTATCTTCCTGGCCAGGAGAACTTTCTGGCAGACAGATTAAGCAGAATTCTGCAGCCCCACGAGTGGAAGCTGCACCTGTTAGTGGTTCAAAAGATTTTCCTGAAATAGGGACTTCCATCCATGGATCTCTTTGCCAGTCCCCTGAATCACCAACTGCCCAGGTTTTGTTCCAGGCAACCACATCCCCTAAGGGTAGCGGCGGATGCCTTCCTGATTTCCTGGTCCCAGGGCCTACTGTATGCGTTTCCTCCCACGCCTCTGATGGCCCGAACCTTATTCAAGATTCTCAGGGACAAGGCCTCGGTCCTTCTGGTTGCTCCCAGGTGGCCGAGGCAGCCCTGGTTCCCACTCCTACTTCAGCTGGCAGTGGAGACACCACTGCCTCTGGGATTCCAACCCGACCTTCTCTCTCAGGATCAGGGTTCCCTTCTGCACCCCAATCTCAAATCTCTCAATCTGATGGCCTGGAGGCTGCAAGGGTAGTCTTGGCTCCCTGGGGCCTGCCTCAGGAAGTAGAAGAGGTGGTCTTGGCCTCTAGAAAGCAATCCACCAGGAAAACGTATGCCCTGAAGTGGAGGAGGTTCTCCTTGTGGTGTCAGCAGCACAAGGAAGATCCTTTCGGCTGCACTGTGCCAGTAGTGCTCCAGTACTTTCTGCACTTGTCCAATCAGGGCCTTAAGTCCAATTCTGTTCGGGTCCAACTCTCTGCTCTGGCAGCTCACCACTCAATGGTGGAGAGACACTGTTTGTTGGCTCATTCCCTGGTGTCCCGGTTTCTCAGAGGCTTACTATTGCTCAAGCCTCCTCTCCGTCCACCGGCCCCTGAGTGGGAGTTGAATGTGGTCTTGCAGCAACTGACTCGCCCACCTTTTGAGTCAATGGCTACATGTCCTTTACGCTTCCTTTCCTGGAAGACTCTATTCCTAGTGGCCTTGACCTCGGCCAGGCGAGTGAGTGAACTTGGCTACCTCTACAGGCCAGACTCCAATATAAGTCATTAGTCCTTACCTTCAAAGCCCTGAATAACTACCCACCTACACCAATCAGCAAGCTAATTCACAGCACCCTGGAAAATAGAAACAGGAGGCCTACCACAATGAACACCTTAATAGTCCCCAAGATGATGACGTCATGTACTAAGGCTACTTCCAACAGGGCCTTCTCTATATTCGCTCCTTTAAACTGGAATGCCCTTCCCCATGAAATCCGTGGTATCAAAAGCCTAATCCTATTCAGAAAAGCTTTGAAACACCATCTGTTCACAAAATGCTACCCAGAAGCCACCCCAGGCAATCACACAACTGGCAAGCTTCCCACATGCCCCAGACGCCTTAGCACCTTAATACAACCAGAAAACGGTTAGCCTACACACTAGCCCACCTGCTAACCATCATACCTGCACTATCCACATGAAAGCACATGCAATATCCAAACGAGTTTAGAGTATTGTATATAGTATCAAGTTAACCTGTACATAGTTCTCCCGGTTATCCCCTGTTATATTTTCCTGTTCATTGTAAACTCAATGTTGCCTGTATGCATTGTAGTATGCTTTTGTTTGATGTACACCGCGCTGATTATAATAGCGCAATATAGAAGAAATGTTAAATAAATAAATAAACTTCAAGCCCTGGTCTGTGACAGACCATACACTCGCTTCTATAGGAACAGGGTAGTCCTTAGGACTCATTCTAAGTTCCTCCCTAAGGTTGTCTCCTCTTTCCATCTCAACCAGGAGGTGGTTCTTCCAACGTTCTTCCCTAGGCCCCATGCCAGCCAGGCTGAGACAGTCCTGTGTACCCTGGACTGTAGGAGGGCCTTATCCTTCTACCTTGAGCGTATGCAGGGGCATAGGAGGGCTACTCAGCTCTTCGTATCTTTTGACCCCAATAACTTGGGGGTGCCTGTCTCCAAGCGTACCTTGTCCATCTGGGTGGCTGACTGTATCACCTGGGCTTACAGGGCAGCTGACCTTACTTTGCAGAGTCGGGTCACGGCCCACCGTGTCAGGGCAATGGCTGCCTCAGTAGCTCATCTCCGCTCTGTACCGTTGGCAGACATCTGCAGGGCTGCAACTTGGTCCTCAAGCCAGACTTTTGTGGTCCACTACTGCCTGGAGAGGGAGTCCCGTAGGGACAGTGCTTTCGGTCAGGCAGTGCTCCGGAATCTCTTCGAGGTTTAGGCAACTCCTACCCTCCAGCCCTCTGGTTGGGCTACCGGTAGAGGTATGTTTCAGTGAAATCCTTTCTCTGATGCTGAGGCTAGAGGGAGCTCATTTTTCAGCTCTGGGTCCCCGGTAGCCTGAAGCTGGGGAGTCCCATAAGTGAGGACTGACTTCCTGCTTGGTCCTGGAGAAAGAGTAGTTACTCACCTGTAACAGGTGTTCTCCAGGAGCAGCAGGAATCAGTCCTCACAACCCTCCCTCCTCCCCTGGGAATTGCAGTTGTACATAGTTCATTTTTACATTTTTGTGTGCTGTTTTTGAGCTATGTCATTTGACTGAGCAAGATGGCACCTTTAGGCAGGAAGGGGACCGTGCATGCGTGCAGTATTCCCAAAGGCTTTCTTAGAAAGCTGGGGAAATGCTCCACACGGGGGCTCCATCGGCGTCGATGTCACCCATAAGTGAGGGCTGATTCCTGCTGCTCCTGGAGAACACCTGTTACAGGTGAGTAACTACTCTTTCAGAGGAGTTGATGCAGATTTCAAGGTAGTGCTATAGAATTGTTTCTGCTGAGGGCTGAGGGTGCCAGGAATTTTTGCTTTCACTTTAATATCAATAAATGTGAGCACTCTGCCTTCCTCTTTCAGCACAGATGCAGCAGTTGTGGAGACCTCACCTGCCATTTCATTGCACTTCAGCGGGATGATGGCTAGGATCCATGGTAAGAGGCCAGCAGGACAAGTTGGCCCCCATTAGTCTGAGTGTCTTGGAGTGGTAGTTGCCAATGCACCCAGGTTTTGTGGGATTGTCTCCAAGGCACAAATCTGTTTGAGGGTCCAATATTGTGCCATACCAGTAGAAATTCCCCATCTGTGGTAGAGAAGAAGTCCATCATATTTGAGAAATTGTCAAAAGAATTGCAACTCAAATAAAAGGCTCTTTCTAGAGCTGCCCTGGGAGAACCTTAGGATTTGGTTCCGAAGAAGGAACAGGCAAATATCACCCAATTCACAATCTCTCATATCTGATGTAGCATAATATGAGTTTGTTAATTAACTTCTGTCTTTGTTCTGTTCAGAAAGCCTCATTTGACTTGGTCATGGACATGCTGCAGAGGCTGGGTCTGGGTATGTTAATGACAAAGCCGATGTGGAATCTGCTTTTTGCTTTTTGCTTGTTGCATGTGAACCCATCATCCTTTCATCTACTGCGCTTTTGATTCGATAGTGGCTTCTACTTCAACAAGTGCATGTCAATGGGCTGCTCAGTGGCTTGTGCTTGTTTCGAGGCATGTTCTACTTTGCTGTACTGACTGGTTCAGCAGGTGGTGGGCAGGTACATGCTAGTGCACTACTTGAACAATTTTCTGTTGAGGGTGCAGCAGGCTCAAATGAGTGTGTGAGGATGATGGGGATTTTTTGAGGTAACAGGTGAACTTGGTTTGCCCTTGGCTTGAGTCATTTGAGGGGTTAAGTACATGGCTCACTTTCTTAGGGATCGAATTGGACTTACATGCTATGGAATTCTGACTGCTAGGAGAAGGTTGAAGTGCTGCAGATGGCAATTTCTCAAGCTAAAGGGCTGATTCAGTCCTTGATTGGATGGTTCAGCTTTGTTTGCTGTGTGATCCCCATGGGTCAGGTGTTCATTTGGCAGTTCTCACACCTAATGAGGGGAATGGTGTGGAAGCACTACCTGATCCAGGGACCTAAGGCCATAAGGGAGGATTTGGATGTTTGAACACTATTTTTGGAGAACTTTAATATTTAGAGTATGGGTATGGCAGGCCCCCTTAGTATTCTCTTGAAATTTTGAGTTGTCAGATGCATCGGGGAGGGAGAGGGTTTTCACCTTTATTTCTAGAGAGCATGGTGTGCCCAGCTGTGGCCCCATAGTTGGCATGAGGCTGGTGCCAGAATATTGCATTTCTGGAGATTTCCACTGCTAGTGGCCTTGGTGGTGTGAGGGGACTACCTCACATATTGGCATATAGTATTGTGCTTGGATAAAATGGTGGTGGTGCAGGCTGTTAACCATCAATTGGCCTAATTCCCCTTGTCTGAACTAATCAGGTTGATGGTTTTGAAATGTCTACAATTGAATGTAATGTATGTTTGTCATGTTCCAGGCATTTCTAATGAGATTGCCAATGCCCTCTGTCTTTCAGTGGATGAGTTTTCAAGCTATGGCTTTACCAAGATGCTGGAAGTGCTGAGGAGGGTACTGCCAGTGTGTTCTGGAGCCTGCTGAGGAGTATCTTGGCACCCAATATATGGATTCAGTTTGAAGAAATTTGTAGGTTTTCTCCAGCAGCAGGATTTACTGAGGCAACCTTTCAGAAATGGGTAGCGAACTTATTATCCATACTAGATTAGAGGGATTTTTGGTTGGCATGGCATATACAGTTTTGTAAGTGTTGCGGTCATCAGCAGAGTTTAAGGGTTTCACAATCCCATGGCATCCTTTTTAGTATGGAAACCAATGTGTGGGTATGTCCCTTAGGCTATGCAGCATGGAAGGTGGCTTGCTTCCCAATTGGGCCTGGAGGTCTGATACAGCTGTTTGAGGTTCTGCAAAGGATGTGTTCTTCATGCTTTGAACAACTTTTGTTTCAGGTTTTCTTCCCTTTTGCTTTTTATGCAATGCTCCAGGTCAGTAAATTTGTGGCACCTGCTAATAATGTGGTGGGGTTCCAGGACTGCTGAAGAATGATGTGTTGGTGGATGAGCAGCAGGTGCAATTGAAGAGGGGTATGGGAATAGAATTAGATAAGTGGAGCTCTCAATGTACCTGGTGCATTGCACCAGGCATTATTTGAAGGAGCAGCATGAGGAAAGGCTGTATTGACTGGTTCATGTGGATGTCTCCCTATTCACTAGGTTTCACTTATCAGTGATGTTAGAGGAGATTAGCATGCACTCGGTTTGATTCAGGGCACTATGGGATCCATGTGTTTTGAATCAGTGTTGCCACATTTGCAGTAAAACAGGGTGGTTCCTTGGCATTCATTTGGGTGTCTTAGAAAGAAAAAGCTAGAGTGTGACACTGTTTAGATAGCACCAGCTAGGCTGCTGAAATGAGGTGTTCCTGCATGTAAAAACCAATCTGATTGGGCAGTGGCGAGGAGGTGGGGAATTTGATAAAACATGCTACTAAGTTCAATTTGTGAAGTTTAATAAAGACTGCAGTCATATGTTCTTGAAATAGATGTTGATGATTCATTTGTTTGGCGTTAAGGGGAGGGGGCGGGGTATGAGTGCCTTTGTTAGAAATGCCCAAAGACTCAGCCGAGGGCTGGTTAACATGGCTGAGCCCCAACCTCTTTTCCCTCTAACCCTATGTGTAGGATGGAGGACGGAAAGAGTAGTTACTCACCTGTAACAGGTGTTCTCCAGGAGCAGCAGGAATCAGTCTTCACTTATGGGTGTCATAGACGCCGATGAAGCCCCAGCGGAGCATTTCCCCAGCTTTCCATGAAAGCCTTTGGGAATGCTGGCACGCATGCGCGGTTCCCTTCCCTGCCTAAAGGTGCCATCTTACCTCAGTCAAATGACATAGCTAAGAACAGCACACAAAAGTGTAAAAATTAAACTATGTACAACTGCAACTCCAAGGGGAGGAGGGAGGGTAGTGAGGACTGATTCCTGCTGCTCCTGGAGAACACCTGTTACAGGTGAGTAACTACTCTTTCTCCAGGACCAAGCAGGAAGTCAGTCCTTACTTATGGGTGACTCCCCAGCTCTGGGCTACCAGGAACCCAGGCTGAACAAGAGAACTCCCTCTAGTCTCAGCAACACAGTAAAGGCTTTGCAAGGACACACCCTCCACAGATAGCCCAACCAGAGGGCAGGAGTTGCCTAGACCTCAAAGAGATTCCGGAGTACTGCTTGGCCAAAAGCACTGTCCCTACGGGACTCCCTCTCCAGACAGTAGTGGGCTGCAAAGGTCTGGCTTGAAGACCAAGTAGCAGCCCTGCAGATGTCTTGCAATGGAACAGAGCGGAGGTGAGCCACTGATGCAGCCATTGCCCTCACACGGTGGGCCGTGACCCTACCCTGCAAAGGAAGGTCAGCCGCCTTGTAAGCCCAGGTGATACAGTCAGCCACCCAGATGGACAAGGTACGCTTGGACACAGGCCTCCCCAAGTTATTGGGGTCAAAAGAAAGGAAGAGCTGAGAAGACTTCCTGTGACCTTGCGTACGTTCAAAGTAGAAGGATAAGGCCCTCCTACAGTCCAAGGTATGGAGAACTGTTTCAGCCTGACTTGCATGAGGCCTAGGGAAGAAAGTAGGAAGAACCACCGCTTGGTTGAGGTGGAAAGAGGAGACAACCTTAGGAAGGAACTTAGGATGAGTCCTGAGGACCACCCTGTTTTTATAGAACCTGGTGTAAGGTCTATCACAGACCAAGGCCTGAAGCTCACTCACTCTCCTAGCCGAAGTAAGGGTTATCAGAAAGAGAGTCTTCCAGGAAAGGAAGCGTAGAGGGCAAGTAGCCATAGGCTCAAAAGGTGGGCGAGTCAGTTGCTGCAAGACCACATTAAGCTCCTACTCAGGAGCAGGAGGACGTATGGGAGGTTTGAGCAGAAGCAAGCCCCTGAGAAACCTAGACACCAAAGGGTGCACAGACAAGGAATGGCCCTCAACTAGGGAGTGGTGAGCTGCCAAAGCAGAGAGGTGGACCCGAACAGAGTTGGACTTGAGACCCTGATTGGACAAGTGCAGCAGGTACTGAAGCACTACTGACACAGTACAGGAGAATGGATCCTCAGCACGCAGCTGACACCACACAGAGAACCTTTTCCACTTGAGAGCATAGGTCTTCCTAGTGGATTGTTTCCTGGAGGCTAGGAGAACCTCCTCAACCTCGGGAGGCAGGCCCCAGGGAGCCAACACTACCCTTGCAGCCTCCATGCCATCAGATTGAGAGCTTTGAGATTGGGATGCAGCAAGGAGCCCTGATTCTGAGAGAGAAGGTCGGGTTGCAAATCCCAGAGGCAGAGGCAGATCCACTGCCAGTTGAAGCAGGAGGGGGAACCAAGGCTGCCTTGGCCACCTGGGAGCTACCAGGAGGACTGAGGCCCTGTCTCGAAGAATCTTGAACAGTGTTCGGGCCACCAGAGGGGTGGGAGGAAACGCAAAGAGTTGGCCCTGAGTCCAGGGAATCAGAAAAGCATCTGCTGCTACTCTCAGAGGATGCGGTTGCCTGGAGCAGAACCTTGGCAGCTGGTTGTTCAGTGGACTGGCAAACAGGTCTATGGAGGGAAGCCACCATCTCAAGAAAATCTTTTGAACCACTAAAGGATGTAGCTGCCACTCGTGTGGTTGCAGAATCCTGCTCAATCTGTCTGCCAGGGAATTCTCCTGGCCTGGAAGATAGACTGCTTTGAGGAGCATGTTGTGTTTCAGGACAAAGGAACAGAGGTCCTGGGCCTCCTGGCAAAGGGGCTGGGAACCAGTTCTGCCCTGTTTGTTGACATAGAACATGGCTACCTGGTTGTCTGTCTGGATCAAGACAGACTGTTGTGCCAGGGAAGCAGTAAAGGCCCTAAAGGCCAAGCGGATAGTTCTGAGTTCCAGTAAATTGATCTGCTGGGACGCCTCCCAAGGAGACCACAGGCCCTGGGTGCACTTGTCTAGGCAATGTGCTCCCCAACCCTGTAGAGAGGCATCGGTGGTTAGGACCACTGTATGAGGTGGGATCTGAAAGGGCACCCCTACCAGCAGATTGGGGGGTGTAACCACCAGTTGAGGGAGGCCAGGAAATGGTGGGACACTCTGATCCTGTCTCTGAGACTGCCTGAGGCTTGTGACCACTGAGTCCGAAGGCACCACTGGGCAGGTCTCATATTGAGCCTAGTCTACTGAGAATCTCGGCATTCTGGTGACTTACAGCTAAGTGATGGACTTCTTGCACTCTTTTAAAATACATAATAAAATGGAGTGAACTCGGCAGGGTCCTAGATAAACATATTCTGGACACTGGGTAAACTTACTCCGACAAAAAATCTTGTTAGGCGTATGATAGAATTTTTCTTGGGACAATTGGATATCTTCTTTATTGGTGTGCTCATATTGAGCCTGGCATTGGGGGTCACCTGTATTGTCGACGCCATGTGGCCCAGAAGCCTGAGACAGAGTCTGGCGGAGACCAGGGACCTGTGCAGAAACTTGCTGGCGAGGTCCATGAGCCTTTGTGCTCAGTCCACTGGTAAGAATGCTCTTGCCAGCTGAGAATCCAACCTTGCTCCTATGAACTCCAAGTTCTGGGAGGGGAGCAAAGTGGACTTTGCGAAGTTGATGACAAAGCCCACCTTTTGGAGCAGTTTTATGGTCCTGTTGGTGGCCTGTTGAACTTCCAGGGAAGTCTGGCCTCTGATGAGCCAGTCGTCTAGGTAAGGAAACACAAAGATGCCCTGATTCCTCAGGTAGGCTGCCACCACTGCCAGGCACTTGGTAAACACCCTGGGAGCGGAGGTCAGTCCAAAAGGCAGTACTCTGTACTGATAATGGTTTCCTCCCACAATGAACCTGAGGTACTTTCTGTGGTCTGGATGAATAAGGATGTGAGTGTAAGCATCCTTTAGTTCTAAAGAGCAAAGCCAATCTCCCTGCTGGAGGTAGGGCAGAAGTGTTCCAAGAGTAAGCATCTTGAACTTCTCTTTCACTAGAAACTTGTTTAGGTTTCTGTGATCCAAAATGGGTCGAAGACCACCGGTTCTTTTTGGCACCAGGAAATACCTGGAGTAAAACCCGTGACCTTGGAAGTCGGGAGGCACAGGCTCCACCGCCTTGTCCAGCAACAGACCCTTTAGCTCCTGGAGGAGAAGGGCTGTATGCAGGGGAGGCCGGAAAGGCTCCCCTGGGAAGTGTGGCGAAGGCAGTTGGTGAAAGTGCAGGGCATAGCCTCGATGGACTATGTCCAGCACCCAACTGTCCTGGGTTATCAAGGGCCACTTGTGGGCGAACAAGGCTAGGCGGCCTCCTGTGCAGGGCTGGGTCTGCAAGGGAGGTATGGCTATACTCAAGGAGTCAAAAAACCCCACCCTGCGGAGTGGAAGCAGGGGCTGCAGGCTTGGGGATCCTCTGCCTACGGGGCCCATTACCCTGGCCCTTGGCTTGCTGACCCTGGGGGGCAGCTTGGGCAGCCGGATATTGTGGGTACTGTTTGTAGGCAGTGCCTTTCCTCGGGTAAAAGGACTTTTTACCCGAGCCCTTCTTCTTATGAGGTCTTCCTCGACAGCCTTGTCCTCGTGAGGTGCTCTGTCTCGAGCTGAGCGGCCTTCTCGGCCACAGGCTTGCCAAAAAGGTTGTCACCTCGGCAAGGGACATCGACCAACTTGTCCTGAACCCATGGCTCGAGGTCCGATGACTGCAGCCATGCCTGGCGTTGGGCCGCGATGCCGGCTGCCGCTACTTGGGCCGAAGCCTCGAAGCCATCGTAGGCGGCGCAGGACATGAACTTAGAGCATTCCCGGATCCTCAAAGACAAGGACTTAAAACTCTGCAAGGGCTCCCGGAGAGACCAGCAGAGAAACCGGCCAACTCCTTGGCCAGGTCCCGCAAATACATGCCCATGTACAGCTGGTAAGTCTGGACACGGCAAGCAAGCATAGAGCCCTGAAAGCACTTTCTACCGACGCCATCAAGGCTTCGGGCTTTCCTACCTGGAGGCACCGCGGAGTGCATCTTCTGACTCTTCAGACAATGCATGGCCGATTCCACAACCATGGAATGGTGAGGTAGCTGTGCTTTCTGGAAGCCAGGACTCTTCCGGAGCCGATAGATGGAATCGACTCGCTTGCTCAAAACCGGCGCCGAGGCCGGTGCCTCCCACATCCGGAAGAGGAGCCGTTCCAGCATCAGAGGAACCAGGACAGTAAAGGCCTCCTTCGGAGGAGATTCATACTGCAGAGCATCGAGCTCCTCGGCTCGAGGCTCTTCCTCGGGGTCAGCCGGGATAGCCAGGGCAGCCGCCATATCTCGGATAAACTCCGAGAACCTAGTATCCTCCGGAGGGGATCTACTCCGGGGTTCAGACTCTGGTGAGTCCGAAGGGACACACTGAGTCTTGAAGGTGTCAGGAGACTCCTCTTCTTCGGTCTCCCAAGCAGACTCGTCCGATGTCGAGTCAAGGTCCGACCCCGTGGGGCCTCTAGGCACCCGCCCCGATGCCGGAGGCACTGGCGTCGAGACCCTCGGTCCCGAATGGGAGGTCGAGGGAGACCTCGACCGAGGACAACTTTGAGCCGCAAAGGACTCGAGTATCGGCTCGGTCTCCGGGGTCGACTTCGAAGTCAATGTCCCGGTGGTCGGGGCAGATGCACCAGACAGGCTGGCCATCAGCGCCCGCTGCTGAACCATGAAGGCAGACATACTGCTCTCCAAGGCTGTCAACCTGAGACTCAGCTCGGGTGACGCAGCAGCCCCCGACTCGGGCCCCGGCGGCACCGGGCACGACATCGGTACTCAGGGAGGCGAGTCCACGAGGACAACAGGACTTACGTGTCCAGCAGACTCCGGCTCCATGCGAGGAACTTTAGTTGGCTTCTCCTGGTCCACGGGCCCGGGACGACGGTCGGGGGTCTGAGACCTGGCCCTAGAGGGCTCAGGGACCTCCTCTGACGCCGCCCTCGTGAGCCGCTTCTTCCTCTTACGTTCCCGGTCGGGGGACCCCCTGTCCGAGGAGCTCCGACGCCTCTCGGGATCGGAATCCCGAGATGTTGAGGCCTCCCTCAGACGAGGTCCGGGCCCGGGCAGAGGCTGAGTCCGAGAAAAGCCTTTCACTTTGTTGCTGACGACTTCGGAGGGCCTTGGAAGACATTTTTCCACATGGCCCGCATGTTTTAGAATCGTGGTCTGGACCAAGGCACCGAAGGCAGCAGTCATGTGTGTCGGTGAGAGACATTATCTTCTTACACCGATCACACTTCTTGAAACCGCTGGAAGCCATCGGGGAGAAAAGGGTCCCCGCGAGGTCAAAGGACCGGCCTTCCAGGGAAAAAGAAAAAGATTTGGCGTGAGCGCCTAGCCACTAAGGGCAAAAACCGAAAAAGGAAAAAAGGGATTCGATACCGGTGTACCGAACCCGGCGGGAGGGGAACCGACGTCGAATCCGAGGAAAAAAGCGAAATAACGCCAAGAAAAAACTTCACTTTTCCGGGAAAAAAAGGACACACATCCGATGGGCTTCACGGAAAAAAAGAGACTGAGGTAAGATGGCACCTTTAGGCGGGAAGGGAACCGCGCATGCGTGCCAGCATTCCCAAAGGCTTTCATGGAAAGCTGGGGAAATGCTCCGCTGGGGCTTCATCGGCGTCGATGACACCCATAAGTGAGGACTGACTTCCTGATTGGTCCTGGAGAAAAGGGGGTATTGATATGGGGTATGTGGATTGAACTGGGGGAAGAAGGGGTGGATAATAGAAGAAGTGAGAAAGGACTGTGTTCAGTCAACAGTTGGGCAGGCTGAAAAGCAGGACAGGGGAGAGGAGAATATTCCTGCCCCCTTTCACCTTATTTGCATGTAGAGTAGGGGAAGAGTGAGTTTGTGGGTGGTATATGGGAGGGGGAGGGGGAGGGATCACAGCTGATGCAGGAGTTGACACCCAATTTAGTTGAACAAGGGCAGAGATGAAGATGGGGGGGCGGGGGTCAGAGGAAGCAAAAGGGTGGCTAGTGTGTGATACCACTGCGAGCTACAGGGCATAGTCTGGTGACACCATAGACTATATGATGGTGGGGGGGACACCATGGTTAGATTGGTATTAACTAGCTGGGGTGTCACCCTATAGGTGTGTTTAGTAGAGGGGAAGGTGGTTGATAAAATGTGTTACTGAGTTCGGTTGGTGAAGTTTAATAAAGGCTGTGGACATATGTTCTGCAATACTCTTGCTGGTATTCTGAGTACAATAATTCAAAATTTTGCACTTTTTTGTGATTTGTTTTTCTATATTATATTTTAATTTAACTATCATGCAAAACCAACATGCTTTGCCATTTTGACAAAGAAATCATGCAGAATTTTGTATAATTCAAGCCTTGTAACACAGAAGTTTGAATTTTATTTGCAGAATTCCAGAAGGAGTAAAACGTTGATGAGTCATTTATTGGTGTTAAGGGGGAGGGAAAGAGGGTGCAAGAACCTGTTATAACCCCATATTCACACTTGATTTTGGTGTGCATTTTTTATTTGAAAATTGGGTTTTATACAATTGTGGTCAACATTATTGATACCTTTGCAGTTCAACCCATTAATGTCCAATATCTCAGAAAAAAAATGGCCATTAAAATGGTTTGAACTATATATGCATAGATATGTGACACATAAAAGAATCAAACAAACAAGACCAATTAAAAAAGGAAATAGTATAAAAACTGGGACATTGCCAAGACATGATTTAGAAAAAGTAGCAAAAACATTTTTTGGTTGGACCATCAAATCCAAACTAGTACCAATAACCAGTTTAGAATAATGGCAGGAAGTGATCCTGTAACTAGGACCTGTCCTCCAGGTGATGTAAAACCCTCTCGCACCGAGGAAGTTTCTCCAGGGCCATGTGCCCATGATGGAAGGGTTAGGACAGCCGTTATAGTTGGTGATTCGATCATTAGGCATGTAGATAGCTGGGTGGCTGGTGGACGTGAGGATCACCTGGTAACATGCCTGCCTGGTGCGAAGGTAGCGGACCTCACGCGCCACCTAGATAAGGTCTTAGATAGTGCTGGGGAGGAGTCTGCTGTCTTGGTACATGTCGGTACCAATGACATAGGAAAATGTGGTAGGGAGGTTCTGGAGGTTAATTTAGGCTTTTAGGTAGGAAGTTGAAATCCAAAACTTTCAGGGTAGCATTCTCCGAAATGCTTCCTGTTCCACGCGCAGGACGCAAAAGGCAGGCAGAGCTCCGGAGTCTCAATGCGTGGATGAGACAATGGTGCAGAGATGAGGGTTTTGAATTTGTTAGGAACTGGGGAACATTCTGGGGAAAGGAGGGGCTCTTCCGAAGGGATGGGCTTCACCTTAACCGGGATGGAACCAGGCTGCTGGCATTAACCTTTAAAAAGGAGATAGAGCAGCTTTTAAACTAGATATTAGGGGAAAGGCGACAGTCGCCCAAGAGCGGATTGTTCGGAAGAATGTATCTTTGAAGGATACTACCAAAAGCAGAGAGGTTTCTTTATATTGTTTATTGTTATATGACGTTATATGTAAAACAAACCTTGCTTTGTTGACTGTTGTTATTTGTGAACCGCATCTGATCTCTGGAAGCTGCGGTATATAAGTGCTTGTTAAATAAATAAATAAATAAAAGGGTAAAGTAGCCCAAATGCCCTCAAGTATGGAGCAGACAGAGCTTAAAGATCCCAAATTACCCATGTCTAACAATAGCCAAATTAATATGAATAAAATACATTCTCTAAAATGCTTGTATGCAAATGCTAGAAGTCTAAAAAATAAGATGGGAGAGTTAGAATATATAGCACTAAATGAAAGGTTAGATATGATTGGAATATCAGAGACATGGTGGAAGGAGGACAACCAGTGGGACACTGTGATACCTGGGTACAAACTATATCGTAATGATAGAGCTGATCAAATTGGTGGAGGGGTTGCTCTCTATGTTAGAGAGGGCATTGAGTCAGAAAGGATTAAAGTTTTGCAGGAAACAAAATCTGCTGTAGAATCTATATGGATTGAAATTCCATGTAAAAGGGGGAAGGCAATGGCAGTGGGGGTGTACTATCGAGCGCCTGGCCAGAATGACCAAATGGATGATGAAATGCTCAAAGAAATCAAGGAAGCTAACAAAAGTTACAGCGCAGTAATAATAATGGGTGATTTCAACTACCCCGGTATCGACTGGGTCAGTGTCACGTCAGGACATGCTAGGGAGATAAAGTTCCTAGATGAAATAAATGACTGCTTCTTCGAGCAGCTGGTTCATGAACCGACCAGAGGGGAAGTCATATTAGACCTAGTCCTTAGTGGAACACCAGATCTAGTGCAAGAGATAAGGTTGTTGGGGCCACTTGGCAATAGTGATCATAGCATGATCGCCTTTGATTTAATTAGTGGAGGAGGGATAGTAAGGAAATCCACAGTACTACCTTTTAACTTTCGAAAGGGAGACTATGATAAAACGAGGAAAATAGTTAAGAAAAAACTAAAAGGAGCAGTTGCAAAGGTTAAAGACGTACATCAGGCTTGGCTGTTGTTGAAAAATACTATCTTGGAAGCCCAGACCAGCTGTATTCCACGCTTTAAGAAAAGTGGAAGGAAGTCCAAAAAACTGCCAGCATGGTTTAAAGGTGAGGTCAGAGAGGCTGTTGTTGCCAAAAAAGCATCTTTCAGGAAATGGAAAAAAAGAGCCAAACAATGAAACCTGGAAACAGCACAAGCACTGGCAAGTCAAATGCAAGGCATTGATAAGGCAGGCAAAGGGAGAATTTGAGAAGAAGCTTGCTGTGGAAGCAAAAACGCGAAGTAAAGACCTTTTCAAGTACATTCGTAGCAAAAAACCTGTGAGAGAGTCAGTTGGTCCATTAGATGATAAAGGGGTTAAAGGAGCACTAAGAGGCGACAAGGCGATAGCGGAGAGACTGAATGAATTCTTTGCTTCAGTCTTCACTGAGGAAGATGTAGGGATGTTACCCATGACTGAAGTGGTATTTAAAGGTGCAGAAGAATTGAAGGAAATATCGATACATCGGGAAGATGTATTACAACTATTAGATAAACTGAAGAGTAGCAAATCACCTGGGCCGGATGGTATACATCCAAGGGTGTTGAAAGAACTGAAATATGAGATTGCAGACCTGCTATTAGTAATCTGTGAACTATCATTAAAATCATCTCTAATACCTGAAGATTGGAGGATCGCCAATGTAACACCAATTTTTAAAAAGGGTTCCAGGGGTGATCCAGGAAACTACAGACCGGTGAGCCTGACATCAGTACCAGGAAAAACGGTAGAAACCATCATAAAGAATAAAATTACTCAGCATGTAGATAGTTATGACCTAATGGGAGACAGCCAACATGGCTTTAGATAAGGAAGATCTTGTCTTACTAATCTGTTATGTTTTTTTGAAGGAGTGAATAATCAGGTGGACAAAGGTCAGTCGGTTGATATTGTGTATCTGGACTTTCAGAAAGCCTTTGACAAGGTCCCTCATGAGAGACTTTTGGCAAAACTAAAGAGTCATGGGATAGGAGGCAGTGTACTATTGTGGATCAGGAACTGGTTAAAAGATAGAAAGCAGAGGGTAGGGCTAAATGGCCAATTTTCCCAATGGACAAAGGTGAATAGTGGTGTACCCCAGGGTTCTGTGCTGGGTCCGCTGCTTTTTGACATATTCATAAATGACCTGGAAAGTGGAATAACGAGTGAGGTTATCAAATTAGCAGATGACACAAAACTATTTAAAGTTGTTAAAACCCAAGAGGATTGTGAAAAACTGCAAGAGGATCTTGATAAATTGGAAGACTGGGCATCAAAATGGCAGATGAAATTTAATGTGGACAAGTGCAAGGTTATGCACCTAGGGAAGAACAACCCAAACTATGGTTACACGATGCAAGGTTCCACATTAGGAACTACCACCCAGGAAAAAGATTTAGGCGTCATTGTGGATACCATGTTAAAACCCTTGGCCCAGTGTGCAGCAGCGGCCAAGAGAGCAAATAGAATGCTAGGTATGATAAGGAAAGGAATGGAATGGAAAATAAAACAAAAGATAATATAATGCCTCTATATCGTTCCATGGTGAGACCGCACCTTGAATATTGTGTGCAATTCTGGTCGCCGTATCTTAAAAAGGATATAGCGATTTTAGAAAAGGTTCAGAGAAGAGCCACCAAAATGGTAAAGGGGATGGAAGGATACTCCTATGAAGAAAGGCTAAAAAGGTTAGGGCTCTTTAACCTGGAAAAGAGATGGCTGAGGGGAGATATGACAGAAGTCTATAAATTAATGAACGGAGTGGAACGGGTAAACGTAGATCGATTACCTTATCAGAATGTAGAAAGACTAGGGGACATGCAATGAAGCTACAGGGTAAACTATTTAATACTAATAAAAGAAAATATTTTTTAACTCAACGTGTAATCAAACTCTGGAATTTGTTTCCGGAGGATGTAGTAAAGGCTGTTGGTGTAGCTGGGTTTAAAAAAGGTTTGGACAAGTTCCTGGAGGAAAGGTCCATAAACCATTATTAAGAAGGGACCCAGGATATCAATGCTTGAACCAATACAAGCATTGTGGAACCTGTGTCCCTTGGGGAAACTGCTAGGTACTGTGATAAGGAAGCTTATCATAGCTCAGGAAGGAGCTATAGAAAAGGTGAAGTGACTTTGAACAAGCAACCTGTCAGTTCTGGTAGAAATAAGAAAACAGAATTTTTCCATAAAAGACTACCAGTCCCAGAATGCACCAGGTTTCCAACAGCCATTAGAGGAGCTGAAGTGGGGAAACGTGTGTTCAATCAGGAGGGCTATGAGGTAATCCCCAAGCACTCATCTCAAAGGGCAGGGCCTGATTCAGCACAGCTGCGCTGTGCTAGGGTGGAGCACTCATCTAAGCAGAATAAAGGTAGAGTTTATTCTACAGAGAATCATCCTCAGTGTCTTGATCAGCTTGGATATCCTCAGAATCATCTTCATGATCTTGGACAGCTTCATCATCTGGAGGATCATCAGAAGCAGAAGCCAGAGCGGACGGACAGAGAGGGCAAGAAACCCTTTGGAAGAAAGAAGAGAAAAGCATTTGGGAGGTCTAAAGGAGTCCAGAGCAGTACGTATACTGGGAGACATTCAAAAGGCCAGCATACACCATTGGACTGGGGAAAACCAGAGGAGTGGTGCTGCAGAGCTAGGAATCTCCAGACGATACCTGTGAGGGAGACGGCTGCACTTGGAAGGGACCCTAGGACCCGTGCCAGAAGGTATGTGAAGAGAGATCCAGTGTCCAGGGATCTGGATTGGAAGGCTGGACATAAGAACTGGACTACATACTGGCCAGGCTATATAGAGAGGAACTCTAACAGCAATGGAAGCTCAGGTATGAACACTGATCTATGCCCTAGCTATACCCTTGAAAGACAGCAGGGAAACAAGTATTCTCCGGAGAGTGCTCCATTGAGAAATTCCTCTGTGCCAATCCATGATATTGAACCCATGATTGTTGAAGAAGGGGTTATAGATACAGGCTGTGAATACATGGATTGCTCTCTGTCTAAACTCCTTTGGTAATTTACTGTTACAAAGTACAACAACCATCACAAAACAGAATTCTCAAAGGGATACAGGCTAACATTTATTTTTAATATTATATACCCTATTTTCAAAAATAAACGACACTAATACACTAATTTAACCATACTACACACTCATTTACATGATGATTAATAATTTAACTAGCAATGTATATATGTTCTAATATGTTATACTTGTAATGTTACAATTTTCCTTGTAATTTATAATTATCTGTTCTATGTAAAATGTCCTGGTATATCTCATACCAATTAACCTACTGTTACATGTAAACCGCACTTGAAACAAGGGAAAGAGCGGTATATAAATAACTGTTAAATAAATAAATAAATAAATAAATCACAAAGAAATACAAACTTGTTCTTTAATCTACTCAGAAAAGCTCCTGAGTAGGATTTGAGCCACGCAGTAGAAAGCAAGCCAGCTAAGGGGTTTCAGCTGGGTAACTGCTAGCAATTGAGCCTTACCTAATTGCTTGTGAGCTCTGAGGAAATCACTTCTGAGTCTATGTGTGAAGATATAAGAAGTTAACCTGAAAAGAACAGTTTTTCCCTACTTTGTGGGTTTTGTTTGTTGATTGAGGCACTGCTAAGAAAATATTAGCTAAAGCCTACAGAAAAGACCATTCTGTTACCATCCTGGTCTTTATTCTTTTGCTTTGATTCCCTGACAAGTTCAGCTGTTGTTTTCCTGATTTTGTTTTTCTAAGTTTAACACTGAAAGCAAGTATCCTGTTTTATGTGCTACCAAGCATATCTGTGTTGGGAGAAATAACCCCATAAATAAATATCTTATTGGCTTTACACTCAAGCACAACTAATTATTGTGAACGGCTGTGTCTGGTGTGAATGGACTACATTTCCCACAATACCTTGCAAATCATATTAATATATGCCTTTGCCAAGACTGTGAACATTCTCACCCAGGCACCCGTATGACAGTACATATGACCTAGATTGGCCACTGTTGGAAACAGAATACTGGGCTTGATGGACCTTGGTCTGACCCAGTATGGCATATCTTATGTTCTTATGTTCTTAATTCCTACTAGGTCATTTTTAATGTTTTACTCATTATTGCCACAAAATCAGACTAAAAATCCACAGTTCTATTTCAGGAATTAATTCTTTGTAGTGCCATTTTTCACAAAGAGTATTGCATTTCACCTCCAAACTTTCACTTCAATCAACATGATTATTGGCACCATTATAAACAATTCAAATCAGTTTGAACAGAAGAACCACATTCCCATTGCAGTAAAATTAGATGCATGCACCTGTGATCAACTTTCATTACTTGAATCAACCAATGAATGATGGCTCTAATGTTTAAAATGGCCATATTCACTTCCTGTTCTATTTTCACAATGGTGAAGGCAAGAGAGCTGCCTGAGACTGTCAGAAAAGCCATTATCACCAAATAAACTTCAAAGGGGTACAAGGCCAACTCCAAAGACCTTGGGATTCCTGTGTCTACAGTTCACAATGTTATTAAGAAGTTTTCTGCTCATGGAACTGTCAGGAATCTCCCAGGACGTGGTGGGAAGAGGAACATTAATCCAAGATGTCTTTGAAGGTTAGTGAAAACTGTTGGTAAAACACCATGTACAACAACCAAAGAGCTTAAGGTTGACCTGTAGCAATTTGGAGTGGTGGTTTTAACTTGCACCATATGCCGCGCACTAAAAAAAGAAGGACTTCATGGGAGAAGGCCAAGGAGGACCCCCACTGCTCAAAGACAGACATAAAAAGGCATGCCTGATCTTTGCCGAAACACACCTTGAGAAACCACAATCCTTCTGGGACAATGTTCTTTGGACAGATGAAACCAAACTTGAGCTCTTTGGCAATGCAGACCAGCAATACATTTATTGGTGAAGAAATTAAGCGTATAAGGATAAAAACACCCTTCCTACAATTAAATATGGTGGAGGTTCCATAATGTTGTTGGGCTATTTTGCTGCCTCAGGAACTGGAGGCCTGGAACGTATTAAAGGAATCATGAAGTTAGAGGACTACCAAGGTATTTTGGAGTGAAATGTGCTACCTAGTGTCAGAAAGCTAGGTCTGGGTTGAAGGTCATGGGTCGTCCAGCAGTACACTGACCCAAAACATACATCCAAAAGTACAAAAGAATGGTTAAAAAGGAAAACATGGACTTTATGGCTGAAAGTACATTCTACTTTGCATGGTTCATGAAGAACAGAATACCTGACACAGGGTCTTGAGAGTTAGATAGACCTGAAATGCGGTACTGTGTCTCATCTCTCTGAAGAAGTCTGTGCTTGCATTTACCTGAAGAAGTCTTTCAAGATGGAATGGCTGGAATTTTTGATTGTCGGTCATACAGCTAAGTACCTTTGCTCGTTTTACTGCAAAATGTTTTATTAAAATGGACACTTCATTTGAAGAAGAGTTATCCTCTCTGTGATTAGTCTGACAAAAACATTTGTTAGTTTACATATTTGTAGTTCCTTTTCTACCTGGTCCTCTTTCTTGTGGATGGTAGCACTTAAGGCACGTTAACTTTCATTAATGTGTGTTAACCTTTAGTAAACATACCCCAAAGACTCAAAAATAAACTTATCTCTATTCAAAAGTCATTCCAGCTCCACAGTTCCTGTTTTTACTTTGTTTTAGGTTTTTAGAATTTCTTAAGTGATCCTACTGCTTGTGAAGTTTTAGCAACTCCTCTCCCCTTCGGAGTGCTTGTGCAGCCCTGTTTTTAATTTATGCCCAACGGGACCCCTATGCATTCAGTCATACATGATTATTTTTATTTTTGAGTGTGATATCTGCAGCAGGATTTGCTTCATTGATTCAGAATCATCTTTATATTCTTTCTTGAGATCTTCATTGTAATTGCATTCATAAAGTTTTTTTCTGTCTGCTTCTGTATGGCTTCTAGCCACTTTAATGGTACCCCCGTATTCACGATCTTTCACATTTCACGTTTACATACTTGTACATTTACACAGTTTGGGAGTATTCTCCTTACTTTGCATTGACTTAATTTGTGGCTGTGTTTAGGACATAGTTTGTGCCTGTTCTTTCTTATAATGTAGGTTGAGTACACCGAGGCTCTCCCATGTAGGCACTGTTTAAATACCACACTTTTTATCTTCGGCATTTATTCTTTCTTTTCCAGTTTTATTCTCTGTTTTAAAGTTTCTTTAGTTAGGTGTCTGATTTTTCCGTGTTAGTTTTATTTCCATGATTTTAGCTTTTAGCACTCTTGGCATCTCATTGTTATTGTTTTTAATGTTGCCATGGATACCAGACGTTATAGCATTTTTGACAGGACTGTTCGGCTTAAATGGCTGCTTATCTCAAGTCCCACTCTCCTTAATATCGGATTCTCACGCTATCAGCTCTGATTGTAGAGTGTTTTAAGGTATGTCCCCTTTCTTTTAAATTCAGCTTTTGTTATTATCATTATTTATTTATCATTTCTTTTTAATTTTCCCATATACATTTCTTTACCATAATGAATTACACAGGTGCCAGTTTTATTTAAGGAATTACACTTCATTATACACGGCTTCGTTATATATGGCTTATTGTGTTTTAGCTATTTTATACCAATAGAGTTCCCCTGCACATAAGCCACTATTATATTTTATATCTTTTATATGGACGGGTTTTCTATAGTAGCAAAAAAGGATGCATGTACACATCTATTACCCTTTTGCAGTTTATATTTATTTTCATTTTGGATAGCTGGGGTCCTATACTTCTTGCCATGACACATTATGAGTTTTATGTTTGTATATGAGTATTACCTTCTGTATAGCTTTTATAAGGTTTTATTACTCATATAAGACTTTTTTACATTTGTAGTTTCATACTTTCCTGATTTTGACAGTGCCTTGCTGGACTTTCACTAATGAGATCCACGGTGGTTTTTGTTAATGGCCATGTGTTCCAGTACTTACCTATTTTAGTTTGTTTTATATCCCTGTAGAATACTTACTATACTGGCCTGGCTATCTGGTTTTGAGAATAGCCCAGGTTTTTCAGCCTCCTTTGTCTCATTGTTTTAGAAATGAATTAGGCGATTCTCCGGTATGGTTATCCAATGATACTGCACCTTTTTTCCTTTCCCCTTCTTTCTTCACTCTTCCCCCCTCCCTTACCCCTCCCACCTCCCTCTCCTGTGTTCCCTTTGGTCTTAATATTCCTCTTAATGCTTCTGTTCACTTCATCTTTTTGCCTTTTTTTTTTTTTTATTCAGCAGTGTTGGCCCCTTGCCTCTCTATAGACTAGGGGGTATAGAAACATAGAAATATAACGACAGAAAAAGACCACATGGCCTATCTAATCTGTCCTTCCATATCAACAATTAAAACGGTCCCCTTTTTTCCTTTAGAGATCCTCTGTGTTTGTCCCATGCTTCTTTGAATTCAGATACTGTCCTCATCTCTACCATCCACCAAAGAAGCACGGTACCATGTGAACAGAAGAAACCCAGTACTACTTCATGGTATCAAGGAAAGAGAACTTTATTGCACACAACTTTAGCCCAAACGCCCGACACAGGCCGTGTTTCGAATCCTCTTCGTCAGGGGAATTCAGGCGTACTATATCCATAAATACATGAACAATAAATAAATAAAATATTGTAGATAAAAACATCATAATCAATCAAAGTTAAAAAGCATATAAAAACAACCAATAAACAAAATGAAACCATGATAAAAACAGAAAGTTCAATGATGATAATTAATATGAAACATAAAAATTTAAAATTTAAAAAATGTTGGAATGCCTAAAAAAACAAAATGCCATAAAATTGTATACAATAATAAAAACATAAAATGTGAAGGTGAATACAAACATATAAGAAAAAATTATAATAAAAACTATAATAACTTATAAAAAGAACAAAAAGACGGTGACTACTAAGAAGAACCCTTGAATACTTTTAAGAAAAGATTATCTTTTCCACAGGTTCAGAACGATTGTGTACACTTTATGCTAAAGGGAAGGAGAAAAGAGCAGAGCCGGTATCAAGAAACAATATGAACAACGAAGCAGGAGTGGTATGATGCAGAATCTGCAAAAAAGGAGATAAAAACCCTTTTATACATTATGGTTCATTTTAAATATTGTGTAAGTAAATAAATTTCAAAAGAGTGGGAACATAGCGCGGTGGGAATTGAAACAAGATAAATCACTCATACAGTAAAAGACCTATAAAACCAGATTACATTGCAGACATTGTATTGAAAACTTCCAAATTAAAAATCTTAAAAAAGGATCTGCTTCCTTGATGAAACCAGGTGATACTTCAAAAACAATATCTAAAAAACGGGTTTATTCTTAAACCTCAGATAAAATATGACACAGAAAATTTTTTTTGCAAAAACCTTTTCAGGGGTAAAAAGAACCCCCAAAAATAAATAAATATACCAAATTTTAAAAGTCCTGAATGAACGCTACTCGAGGAGAGCCGGGATGGAATAGTCCCGCAAAAGAAAACCCCTTTTGTAATTGCAATACCCTTTACCTGCAGGTTAAAATGCTTGATTGCAATCACCAAAGGGTGTCTGACAAAACCTATTCTCGTGTATCAAATTTTTGGAGCAAAGGCGCAGTATTGCTGTTGCCCATCAAAGTGTAATCCAACCGTTAGAAAACGCCAGCACTTGCGCATTTAAGGAAAGTAAAACCGCGGGAAAAACCAAGAAGGCATTTGATTGGAGGATCAATCGTGTGTCAGAAAAAGGACTTAGACAAACACAAATTAAATCCTTATGTCAGTCTACATTAAAGCCTTTCTTCAGATAGAACTCTCTCTTATGCATCTAACCTTTTACAACAGGGACGCGATGTAGCTGTGGCCCGTCAGAATATACATTGAAAAATGCCAGCAGTTGCACGGTGTGGAATCACGAAAAACCATGCCGACATATGGTTGAAGAATCTAAAAACAGTTATATGCTAAAAATAGAACCTGCTAAAAAAGCCCATACACACAGAATGTCGCTGCATCCATGTGTAGGCACTGAAGCCTATCCAACTATCTCACCAATATAAGAACATGATATCTAAACCTATATATAATTTAAAAAAATAGATATATATAAACATAGTGTATATGTGCCATTTTCCAAGTCTACATTGGATATCCTAAATTTACACATCAATATCATTATGTGCATGAACCATACGTGAACCCATTAGTACTATTACATCCTAAACGCGGCAAAAAAAGAAGATAGACAACGCAAACATCAAGATGCACTAAATGATACACTCATACTGGTCATTTAATCTAAAAATGAGCTTAACACTTAAAATTGCATACTAATCAAACTAAAATCAAAAACTAAAATAAACCACCAAACAACAAATAAAACAATACCATCCTTGAAAACGTATCCTACACTATAAATAAATAAATAATCCATAAGAACTTTCTAAAAGTGCATGCATGTAAGACCCGGAGAGAACCCATATAGACTAAACTCTAAATAAAAACTTTTTTAAAAACCACAAGTAAAATTAATAAATACCCTAAAACCAAATGCAATAAATTAATTAAACCAAACATTAACCACCCATAAGATTCCTATAGGGAAATGGAATACTTTGAAATTGTAATTAATTACTAGGTCCCCGATGGCCGAGCATAACCGGGCGTTTGGGGACCCTGTGCGCGGTCAACGTCATTGTCTGGATGACGATGGGGGCATTCTTTGAACCCATTGGTTCTTCTGTGAGTGGCAGCAGGAGAGCCAATGAGGTGGCGAGGAGCGGCTGGCTGAACGAGGCTTGTCTGCGGCTCGGCGGGGGAAGAGGAGGCATCATGGCTCTGGTTTCGCTGGTCTCTCCTCAAAGGGGTATCCTTCCACCCGCAGTACAATCTGTGATGTCCATCATAATCCCACAGTGACATTGATGGCACACAGACATGCTCCTGCTGCAGAAAGGTAATGTGCCACATGGAGTGGTCCAAGGGTCCTGGCACCCTAGGCAGAGATCCCGGCTGGCCCCCTCCCCCACTCCCACTGCACCCAGTTGTGGAGGAAGAAGCCAAAAAAGAGGACGACAAAACGAACTACATGTACGAACTAGACGCATACCACACAGAAATAGACAAAGCAAAAAAGGCCTACCATTCGAAGATCATAAACCTGGGTTAATGGTTGGCCTGGTTTGGTAAATATACTCCTAAGAGATTTGCACCAGGTTTTTTTTTTCCTTCGGGTACTTTTTCCAGGCAAACAGCACATCTAGGGATTTGTTTACTTAGCTGCGGAATTCAATAGGGACGTGGCTCCAATATCGCATGGAAGCCGCTACCGCAGTTAAGTAAACAAACCCCTTAGGCTTGAAACTGCCAAACTAGGCGCAACGCCTTCCCTTTCCTAATACCGCTCTGGAAATGCAGGTAGTAGCATGTACATTGCTCAGCAACGAACATGCTGTTAATGCAAACAAGATCCTCAGTTTCGAAAAGCTTTTTATAGGTGGGTGAATGGCTTTTGAAAATTTCTCTCTTTTTGATAAAGCGTCAGTCGACGAATTTTATTAATCTTTCATGTCTCTTTTGCTGGACACTTACTTCTGTGCATTGAAGTGGACGGACATGGCAACGGTGATTTTTAAGTGATTTAGATCGTACCTAATCTACCATTTAGATCGTACCTAATCTGTAGCACAAGCTCACTGTACATATGTAAATAGCTGCTTTCATACTTCCCTATGTTATCCAAGTTGTCTTTTCCTGTTCTATGTAAAACCATATAGTTTGTTGTTATGGTACTTTGTTTTATGTAAACCGCGCTGATGATAAATAGTGCGGTATATAAGAGACTGTAATAAATAAATAAATAAATAAACCACGAGAACTCTTCGAGATTGTCAAAAAACTAACAAAAACGCCCAACCACACTGACCAACTACCAAACATCCCACCAGAATTACTAGCACGACAATACAAGCAGCTTCAATAACCACAAAATCCACAATTGAACACAGAAACAACAACAACAAACCACCCCACCACCATAGACAGAGACTGGAGCACATTCGAAGCAATCACGAAAGAGGAAATATCATCCATCATCTCCCGCCTGAATACCACCACCTCTCCGCTAGACCCCTGCCCTACAGAATGGATAAAGAAAACCAAAGAAGACCTGAGCACATCATTAACCCGCATTGTTAATGAATCCCTCAGCCAAGGACACATGCCAGACCTCCTCAAAACTTCAATCATCCGACCAACCCTAAAAAAACACAACCTGGATCCCCTCAACCCTGCCTCCTACAGACCTATAGCAAGCCTCCCCCGTTCACCACCAAAATCATCGAGAAGGTAGTCCAGCAACAGCTCCAAGAACATTTAGATACCAACAACATACTGGACCCACAACAACATGGCTTCCGTCCACTCCACGGAGTCGAGACCCTCATGACATCACTAATGAACACCCTCATCATAGGAACTCAAGCCAAACACTCTGGATATGCCATGATCTTCCTAGACATATCAGCAGCCTTCGACACCATCTCCCACAACATCCTCATACACAGACTACAAGCAATTGGAATCAAAGACACCATACTTCAATGGTTCCACTCCTACCTAACCAATAGACAACAACTGATCCGCACAAACATATCAACCTCACCCCCCTTCCAGCAACACCAAGGAGTACCCCAAGGATCCACACTATCTGCCATGCTCTTCAACATCTACCTGCAACCACTCTGCTCAATCATACGTGCCCACAACATTAACTACCACATCTATGCAGATGACATAATGCTCTATGCCCCAATCACAAACTCGAACCCAACAAATAAACACTTATCAGAATGCTTCACAGAAGTATCCAGCTGGCTACAAAAGAACAATCTATCCATCAACATAAAGAAAACAGAAGCCTGTTGGGAAGGCTCTAAGTTTTGTAAATGGCTTTACAACTATTTGTGCACACAGAACAAGACTCAGTGCAAGAGTTGCTGCGGAGAAGGATATATAAGAGAGCAAGCTACAGAGCTCGCGGCAGTGGCCTTCTCTCTCCCCGATGGGAGGGAGAATGTTGCTCGCCCTCAGATCCCTAAGACAGACTTTTTTCCTGTGCTTATGGAGTTTGCATGTACTAAATAAAAACAGAATTTTTGCTGACAAGTAACTGTGATCTGAGTTTCTTTTGTTTTGTTTCTTCTGGTGCACGGGTCCCATGTGCCCAGAAAATCTTGGTAAATGTAAAGGATGCTTTTGTAGGTAAGAACCCGCCTACAATTGGCGCCCGAACAGGCCTCCCGAGTTTTTGCTTTTAAAAACAACAACAAAAAAACAAAAAAAACCTCCTAAATTCTAAATTACCCAGCGTTTTCTCTGGCTCATTCTTTTTTTGGGTCAGAGAGTGTACCGTCTACCTGTACGACGAGAAAACAGGTACTGTCTACCTGGACGAAGAGAAAACTGGTCCCCGTCTACCTGGACGACGAGAAAACAGGTACCGTCTACCTGGATGAAGAGCAAACAGGTCCCCGTCTACCTGGATGACGAGAAAACAGGAACCATCTCCCTGGACGAAGAGAAAACAGGGCGAATGAGAGCTTTGGGATCCTATGAAAACTTCAGTGGTGCGTATTGCTTTCCTGTCTACTCAGCGAGGACAGAAGACTTGCCCGTTTCAACCGGTGGGTGAGTAGTGAATTCACACCTGTATATATGTCTTTTATCTATGTAGAGAATCTTGCATTGTTTTGTACCTAGTTGTAAATATTTGGGAAAGGAAGTTTTGCCCAGACATTACGTTTTATTTTCTCCAGGATTGCTTGGTGTATGCGTGAGACTGTACATACAGTTCAGTACGAAGCGCCTGTGTGTCCTTATCTGCGTTTCCGTGCTCTCGCAAGAGGGATGGCCAGGTTTGGACGAAGTGTAAGGATTGAGTGGTTGTATAAATCCTGGATTTTGTAACTTCGTCCCTCTGTACATAAAGAGGTTTTGAAACAACAAACACACAAAAAAGGAAAAAAAAAAAAAGGTAAAATAGGCGAAGTTACCAGCAAATTTACCAGCTCCTCTGCAAATAAAGAGGTTTGATTTTTCATATTGGTAAAAGCGAAGTTATTAACAGGATCTTGCCTGTAATTACAGTGTCCCCAAACAGTGAAAACACCAGGTTTACAGATTTTAGGAAGAGTGACAGTTTAGGAGAATGTTTGCGACAGAAAAACAAAATAAATCTAATGAGAGGTAGATAGTAAGAAAAGGAGCTGAGTCCGGCCCTAATCCCAAAGATTGCCTCATTAGACAGAACCCCCTGTTGAAGCCCTTAATAATAGATTGTTCTGAAGAAAAAAAAAGAAACAAATGGGAAAATTCTCCTTATCTGGGATGCTCAAAGACCTGAGAGGGTGACAATTAGATCACTTGAAAAGAACAAGTCTTTTATAATCAATTGTAATTCTGGAGTTCTGGACTTCTGAAGTCACGGGAGTGTGAGGGTTGTTTTCCTTGAACATTGCCAGCCACCTGGCCAGTGTCCTGGCTGTGTTTACTGGATAACTGCCCCATATGTCGCCTGATGAACGATAGCTAATTGTCTGTGCAACAGCTGGCTGTTTGCAGCAGGATAAGATGGGTGCTTGTTTCAGTTAGAGAGAGAGAGAGAGAGAGGCTGCCAAGGGATTTTTTTTCTGGGGATGGACGCATCGCCTAGAGAAAAACTCCCGATTGAGAAGTCTCTCTTGTTTGTTTAAATAAAGCATTCCTTCAATTGAAGTGTGACAGGAGATGAAGTTCTGAACTCTTTTGGTGAAGTATTATTCCTCCGTAATTAACTTTCTAGTTATCATTTTCTTCTGAATTTAAGTGCTTTTAGTTATCGTTAGCTTTCTAGGTATCTTTTTAAATGATTATAGGTAGATAAATGAATTACTTTACAAATTCAAGATCAAATTGCTGAAGGAAATGACTGCAGCTGAATTCTGCAGCCAAGAAAGAAAAGCAAAAACTGTTTAGCAAAAAAAATTAGGGACCTGATTCCATTCTATGTGTGATAGTTATAATTTTTATGAATGAATGGGAAGATCTTCCATGCTTTGATGTCTTTACATATTTCATAAACTGTGTGGATTTGTGTCATGTGACAAAGGTTAAGTAAAATTAGGTGTTTGACGGAAGGATAGAAGTTAGTAACTTAAACGGAAAAATAAAACAAAACAAAATTGAATTGCTTGCCAAGTTACGTCAAGAAAGTTTATTTACTTAAAGGAAGAAACTGAATGATTTACAACTACATTCAAACAAGTGAATTAAATAATTAAAACAATACTACCTGATATTTCCTTTGCTTTTAGAGCAGTATGTACCAGTGCTGCCGTTTCCCTTCTGGAAGTGCCTGGTTTAGCTCTGTATAACACTCGCCCAAATTTATGCCTTCTTAATTAGCTTTTATGGTCCCCGGAATAGAACTGCTTAGAGTTCTTTACTAAAATCTGACTGATACAAACAAGAAAGATAGAAAAAAATTAAGGAAACTACTTCTATTTTTCCTTTGACCTTCAAGGTAGAGGTTAAGAGCCCTGACAGAACAATGGGGCATTCTGAGCCAGTAGTTACCAGATTGCAACTTGAGAATGATTTAAATCCTGAGTGAATAAGAAGTTAATCATGTTTGGATTTTATCTTTGAAATATATATGTATATATTTGGTTCTGACTGCATGTGCTATTGAAAAAAAAAATTAAAATTAAAAAAGGGATATATTATGGCAAGCACCTCATAGAGGACATAATTATTGTTCATAAATTACAGAAACAACCAGCAGAGCTGTAACTATATTTATTTAGGATTTAACATTCTCAAACAATGTTTTATTTTAACCCTTAGTGTTTACGACTGCTCTGTCTTTTCTTCAGCCACATAGTAACTCACGGCTGCTTTGAAAGTCAGAAAAGAGACCTACTGTTTATTTTGCTAAGATAACTTCAAGGCTGGCTGTAACTCTTGAGTAATTTGCTTTTAAAAAAAAAACTTCATTGTTTTCAGTTCAGTTTAACACCAGTCACTGGTGTTATGTATAAGGTTTTAATTTAAATGAGAAAAGTACATTTTTGGTTGGAATATGCGGAGGGGAGTTTTTGCATTCCAGATGTTCACCAGCCTTTTCATGAATATGTATGTCATTTGAATGTTTCCCTGAACTGTAATATTCAAGGGACTTACTTTGCATTGTTGAGCTCTGTGCTGCGTTAGTGGGACAGAGACACTTTATTCACACTGTTATGCTTGTTGACCATTTGTTTCCCACAATACTACTTTTAACAATTGTTTTAGCAGCTGTGCCAAATAAGGATACATTGGTATGATATACATAAAAAGTGTTGTGAGGGGTGAAGTGGGATTGCAGCAATCCAGGAAGAAGGGAGGGGGGGGGGTACGACATTCTTTTGTTTGTGCTTGCAGACTTCAGGCAACTGGATTAGTGGAGCGAGTGAAAGACATTCTGATAAGAAGTTATTTAAGATCCGATGCAGCATGAAAAATTGAACTGGCTCTTCAGTGATGTTGGCTGTGCCTGTCGACAACAGCGACCCCTACTGCAACTGCATAATGCTGACTTTTGTGTGATTTTTTGGACTGGTTCAAGCTTGTTTGCAATTTATGTAGAATAGTACAAACAGTATTGTGTGTTCTCCCCTTCTGCTCTCCCTCTCTGGAGAGTGGTGGGTATCTGTTGTACTATGTTTTAATGCTATCATGTATCCAGGAATATCAGGGTTTCACTGCTGTTGTACTTAATTTTTATCCTTGATGTTAGGCCTTTTTTATCTCTCGTTTTTCTGCCTTTTTCTTCCTTCCAACTCCATACATTTTGTTTTCTGCCTGGAAACTAGTGCATCAGGCTCTATTTCTGCTCTTTTTCTAAGCCATGCTTTAGGCTTACCTCTTTAAGGCTACTTTTGAATAAGTGATTCCCATATTGTCTATTTGATTTGGCTAATTACACTGGAGAGGTTAGACCAGAGCCTCTGTGATTTACCTGGTAGGGCTTCGGATCGCGTTCCAATAAATTGCTGATCGTCTGTATCCAGTTCACTATTGTCACTTCCTCTTTTACTGCTCAATTGACTGATGCAGACACCTGGATACACGTCAGCCATCTGAAAGAAAGCCGTCCCTAGCTGTCGTGCCTGATTGAATAATTTCCTTTCCATGCGAACTGTTTCACTGTTCCATGACTCAGATGTTTGCTGTCAATCCTACTCCATGGGATTCCCTGTGCTTCCTCCTTTTTGTCTCTGTCTCCATCGTGCTTGTGCTACTTATTGAGTTCCTTCATCCTGATGGACAATTAGCTTTACTTCTGCGTGTTCACAACACAACCCACATCTCCACAGAAGTTCTCAATCAAACCCTGCCTTGAACTGAACTTTTACTTGGACATTTATTGTTGAGATTATTACAAATTAAACTAGCAAATTGCTTACATTGCTTGCCAAACAACATACTCAAATGTGTACTGCTTTTAAACTAGATATTAGGGGAAAGCCGACAGTCGCCCAAGAGCGGATGGTTCGGAAGAATGTATCTTTGAAGGATACTACCAAAAGCAGAGAGGTTCCACAAAAGAGTAAAGTAGCCCAAATGCCCTCAAGTATGGAGCAGACAGAGCTTAAAGATCCTAAATTACCCATGTCTAACAATAGCCAAATTAATATGAATAAAATACATTCTCTAAAATGCTTGAATGCAAATGCTAGAAGTCTAAAAAATAAGATGGGAGAGTTAGAATATATAGCACTAAATGAAAGGTTAGATATGATTGGAATATCAGAGACATGGTGGAAGGAGGACAACCAGTGGGACACTGTGATACCTGGGTACAAACTATATCGTAATGATAGAGCTGATCAAATTGGTGGAGGGGTTGCTCTCTATGTTAGAGAGGGCATTGAGTCAGAAAGGATTAAGGTTTTGCAGGAAACAAAATCTGCTGTAGAATCTATATGGATTGAAATTCCATGTAAAAGGGGGAAGGCAATGGCAGTGGGGGTGTACTATCGAGCGCCTGGCCAGAATGACCAAATGGATGATGAAATGCTCAAAGAAATCAAGGAAGCTAACAAACGTTACAGCACAGTAATAATAATGGGTGATTTCAACTACCCCGGTATCAACTGGGTCAGTGTCACGGCAGGACATGCTAGGGAGATAAAGTTCCTAGATGAAATAAATGACTGCTTTTTGGAGTAGCTGGTTCATGAACCGACCAGAGGGGAAGCCATATTAGACCTAATCCTTAGTGGAACACCAGATCTAGTGCAAGAGATAAGGTTGTTGGGGCCACTTGGCAATAGTGATCATAGCATGATCTGCTTTGATTTAATTAGTGGAGGAGGGATAGTAAGGAAATCCACAGTACTACCTTTTAACTTTCGAAAGGGAGACTATGATAAAATGAGGAAAACAGTTAAGAAAAAACTAAAAGGAGCAGTTGCAAAGGTTAAAGATGTACATCAGGCTTGGCTGTTGTTGAAAAATACTATCTTGGAAGCCCAGACCAGCTGTATTCCACGCTTTAAGAAAAGTGGAAGGAAGTCCAAAAAACTGCCAGCATGGTTTAAAGGTGAGGTCAGAGAGGCTGTTGTTGCCAAAAAAACATCTTTCAGGAAATGGAAAAAAGAGCCAAACGATGAAACCTGGAAACAGCACAAGCACTGGCAAGTCAAATGCAAGGCATTGATAAGGCAGGCAAAGGGAGAATTTGAGAAGAAGCTTGCTGTGGAAGCAAAAACACGAAGTAAAGACCTTTTCAAGTACATTCGTAGCAAAAAACCTGTGAGAGAGTCAGTTGGTCCATTAGATGATAAAGGGGTTAAAGGAGCACTAAGAGGCGACAAGGCGATAGCGGAGAGACTGAATGAATTCTTTGCTTCAGTCTTTACTGAGGAAGATGTAGGGATGTTACCCATGACTGAAGTGGTATTTAAAGGTGCAGAAGAATTGAAGGAAATATTGATACATCGGAAAGATGTATTACAACTATTAGATAAACTGAAGAGTAGCAAATCACCTGAGCCGGATGGTATACATCCAAGGGTGTTGAAAGAACTGAAATACGAGATTGCAGACCTGTTATTAGTAATCTGTGAACTATCATTAAAATCATCTCTAATACCTGAAGATTGGAGGATCGCCAATGTAACACCAATTTTTAAAAAGGGTTCCAGGAGTGATCCAGGAAACTACAGACCGGTGAGCCTGACATCAGTACCAGGAAAAATGGTAGAAACCATCATAAGGAATAAAATTACTCAGCATGTAGATAGTCATAACCTAATGGGAGACAGCCAACATGGCTTTAGACAAGGAAGATCTTGTCAAACTGATCTGTTATGTTTTTTTGAAGGAGTGAATAATCAGGTGGACAAAGGTGAGTCGGTTGATATTGTGTATCTGGACTTTCAGAAAGCCTTTGACAAGGTCCCTCATGAGAGACTTTTGGCAAAACTAAAGAGTCATGGGATAGGAGGCAGTGTACTATTGTGCATCAGGAACTGGTTAAAAGATAGAAAGCAGAGGGTAGGGCTAAATGGACAATTTTCCCAATGGAGAAAGGTGAATAGTGGTGTACCCCAGGGATCTGTGCTGGGTCCGCTGCTTTTTGACATATTCATAAATGACCTGGAAAGTGGAATAACGAGTGAGGTTATCAAATTTGCAGATGACACAAAACTATTTAAAGTTGTTAAAACCGAAGAGGATTGTGGAAAATTGCAAGAGGAGCTTGATAAATTGGAAGACTGGGCATCAAAATGGCAGATGAAATTTAATGTGGACAAGTGCAAGGTTATGCACCTAGGGAAGAACAACCCAAACTATGGTTACACGATGCAAGGTTCCACATTAGGAACCACCACCCAGGAAAAAGATTTAGGCGTCATTGTGGATACCATGTTAAAACCCTCGGCCCAGTGTGCAGCGGCGGCCAAGAGAGCAAATAGAATGCTAGGTATGATAAGGAAAGGAATGGAAAATAAAACAAAAGATATTATAATGCCTCTATATTGTTCCATGGTGAGACCGCACCTTGAATATTGTGTGCAATTCTGGTCGCTGTATCTTAAAAAGGATATAGCGATTTTAGAAAAGGTTCAGAGAAGAGCCACCAAAATGGTAAAGGGGATGGAAGGATACTCCTATGAAGAAAGGCTAAAAAGGTTAGGGCTCTTTAATCTGGAAAAGAGACGGCTGAGGGGAGATATGATAGAAGTCTATAAATTAATGAACGGAGTGGAACGGGTAAACGTAGATCGATTGTTTACCTTATCCGAATATAGAAAGACTAGGGGACATGCAATGAAGCTACAGGGTAAACTATTTAAGACTAATAAAAGAAAATATTTTTTCACTCAACTTGTAATCAAACTCTGGAATTTGTTACCAGGGGATGTAGTAAAGGCTGTTAATGTAGCTGGGTTTAAAAAAGGTTTGGACAAGTTCCTGGAGGAAAGGTCCATAAACCATTATTAAGAAGGGACCCAGGATATCAATGCTTGAACCAATACAAGCATTGTGGAACCTGTGTCCCTTGGGGAAACTGCTAGGTACATATGACCTAGATTGGCCACTGTTGGAAACAGAATACTGGGCTTGATGGACCTTGGTCTGACCCAGTATGGCATATCTTATGTTCTTATGTTCTTATTTATCAGTGTGTACTGCCATTTATCAGACTCGCTTAGCTTTAGATTATTTACTTGCAGCCGAAGAAGGTGTATGTGGTAAATTTAATTTGACTAATTGTTGCTTGCAAATTGATGCCTATTCTTCTGATTTGTGCACTTCCTTTCCTGTTTGCATTTGTACGTACATTGATTAAGTCTTTTGCTCAAACCCTGTATATTGTATCTAGGGATCAGTATGAGTTGCTGCCTCTTGAATTATACCTCTCTGTCACAACTGGTTGCCGTCCATGGCCCATAGTATGGGGTTCCCTACCTTTGCCCGTACACAAGAGAAAATAAAAAGAAAAATTGGAGAATGTTGGGATATTTTGGCTTAGGAATAGGTCTGCTTAGGTTTGCCTTATGTGCTGTTTGTGATTGTAATCCTGCCTGTCTGTGGCTTGCACGGGCATCCTGTATGAATGGCACGAGAAGACAGCAAGTGGGCTATCCAGGAACAAGAAGGTGTCTGTGGCCTAGTACATTCTAGAAGAAACCTTACTCTGCATAGGAATATGCGGTGTTAGGCCCAGAAAGCAAAATACAGGCCAAGCCAGGAAATAATTAACAGAAAAATAATTAAAAGAAAATTCTCTAGCCCTGAAGAGAGAATGCAATCAGTGCCGGGAAATAGAAGACCATAAGTGGGCCCCAAGGAATGCAGGAGAGATATGCTCCACAGCACAGATAAGGAAGACCTTGGAATACAGCTGCAGACCCTAAGACATAATCATGAGGGAGGGGGTCCCATCTGGAGAGCTTTAGCAAACTTCTGCAAGCAGCACTCTGACTTTTTGCAGAAGGCTCTAAGTTTTGTAAATGGCTTTACAACTATTTGTGCACACGGAACAAGACTCAGTGCAAGAGTTGCTGTGGAGGAGGATATATAAGAGAGCAAGCTACAGAGCTCGCGGCAGTGGCCTTCTCTCTCCCCGATGGGAGGGAGAATGTTGCTCGCCCTCAGATCCCTAAGACAGACTTTTTTCCTGTGCTTATGGAGTTTGCATGTACTAAATAAAAACAGAATTTTTGCTGACAAGTAACTGTGATCTGAGTTTCTTTTGTTTTGTTTCTTCTGGTGCACGGGTCCCATGTGCCCAGAAAATCTTGGTAAATGTTAAGGATGCTTTTGTAGGTAAGAACCTGCCTACGAGCCCTCATAGTAACAAAGGACCCAGACTTCACACCACCTTCACACCTCAACATTGGAACCACACAAATACAAATACAACCACACAAAGTATCTAGGAATCATCATAGACCAAGCACTCATACTCGAACAACAAATCAAAAAAACCACCGGAACAATATTCCACAAGGCTAAAACAGTACAACTCCTCAGACCTCTCCTTGAACCACAGGACTTCCAAACAGTGATGCAAGCCATGACACTCCCCCACCTGGACTTCTGCAATATAATCTACCACGGACTACCAGCCACCCACACCAACCCACTCCGAACTGCCTTAAATACCACAGCAAGGATTATCCAGAAAGCAAAAAAACATGACTGCATCACCCCAGTCCTGAGGGAGCTACACATACCCCCCCCTCGAAGCAAGAATCAAATACAAAGCCGCCCTACTTACTCACAAAGCTCTCTAACAAACTCAGACATCCCAGCTCCGCACACTACTGCCCCGACCAGCCCACAACAGAACAACCAGACAAACCACCAATAACTCCCTCACCACCCCCCATAAACGAACCAAGTGCAATCAACGGACCTGCAACAGAGCCTTCGAACTATATGCACCAACCCTCTGGAACTCTCTACCAAGTCACATCAGAAGCAACGGAGACCCCTTCATCATTCAGGAAACAACTAAAAACCATCCTATTTCACGAATACCTCGGACCAGAAACAAGCATCCACCACTGACTACCCCAACCCCCCCCCCCCCCATTTCATCCCCCTAAACATATGTTCTAAGAGACAGTAACACAATGTCAATATCTATGTCCCAATTATTTGTTAAAATCATTAATGTTGGCCACCCAGTGATGGCCCCAACCCCAGAAGTTGATTATTGTCCACCCCTCCCTTTTATGTTACACCGCTTTGACCCGGTGAAAAGCGGGATATAAATACAGTTAAATAAATAAAGCCAATAGTGTCGGCAGCTGTAGCCCTCCAGGTAGCTGCAAAATGCAGGCACCCAAGGAACCACCATAGCAGCGGCTGTCATCCTTCCCCCAAGAAGCATCAGTGGCAGGCGGTGATGGGGTCCCTGGAGAGGCAGATGTTGGGGGGGATGAGTGGCTTTCCACATGTGCCTCTGCCCCCCATCTGTACCTTGCACCCTAGGCACTCACCAAACCTGCATGTTGGATGGGTTGGGACTGCGCACCACTACCACTGACAACATGCGGGCATGTCAGCATGGTGTGGGGTGTTAGCGGCAGGGGCAGCAGCACCTGCCTGCAACAGACCAAAGCCATGTCCTGGTCCTGTGTGTCGTGCACATTGTAACATATGCCAAGGTCTGTTTGATGGGGAGCATGCCAGCCCCAGTTACTGTTGTATTCATATGGCAGCACTGTGGCTCAACACATGCAGTCAGTGTGTATATGAGCAAAGGGTCACAGGTTCAAGTCCTGGCTGTGTATCATGGATTGCATGTCCTTGTGGCTAAACTTTAGGTGCAGGTACAGCACCAGTATGTGCATCCCCCAATGAATCAGCCAGCAAGGGTACAGACATCCATCAGCCACACAGACAGGCTCCACTATCCACAGCTGGATGGAGAGGCAGACTGATAGCACCTGCACACTGAGCGGGCGCTAACAACGGGCATTAATGCCAGAGCACGCCATTAGCACCTGTACAATGAGCAGACGCTAACAATGCTTGAGCTGATATGGAGACCAAAGCGGCAGACAGGAATGCCAACTATCCCCATTTTTGCACAGCGTGGCAATATGAGTGTTTGTGTGTGTGTGTGTGAGTATGTCTCTCCATTGTTCTATGACTTTCTGCACTTCACTGTGCCTCGCATTGCCTAAGTTGTTCCCAGCGTTAGTCTGCAAATGTGCATGACGAGGAGCAGAGGATTGTGGGTATGACCTGAAACAGAGTGGCTTGGCCAAGATGTATCTGCCTCAGTGGTAAGGTCAATGGCTGAGACATTGTAGTGTCCATCTGCCAAGTGCATGGCCTGGGAGACCACATCATGTCATGCTGAGAGGGCACTCTCACTCTGTCCGAGCCGTGACCATGACATGACTATGTATCCATATAGTGCTATATAATGTCTGGCTCCAGTGATATGGGTGCAATCTCTGACTGGGAAGCCCAATCACTGAGCCAAATGCCAAGTGTTCATGCCATTTATCCCAAGCCAGGGTGCACATGGTTGTTTTGTGCACATGCATTGTGTATTGACCAGCAGACTGGCCGCAGCTGGTATGTGCATGGCTGAAACAGCCCAGTGGTGGGCAGCAGGTGCAGTCTGATCTGAGCTTGCTGTGGTGGATTGTAAGTCCTAGATGGCTGGGACAGCAGTTGTTCCTGGCCTATTTAGTGTGGTCATGGCAGGACAGTAGCAGTAGCCCCACACAAGCCTAGAAACCCACACTGCATTTGGCATCCATGGCATCAGCTTTTTAACATTGGGCACTGACATGCACTGTTCTAGGAGTTTCCCTGTACAACAAGCGGCAGGACACAGTGCCAGCTGTGACTAACACCTATAGCATGCTGCAATTGTGCAGGAAACAAGGTGAACAGCATAACACACTGTAGACAATACCTGCCACATGGCCGGCAGAAACCATCTCTAGCAGTTCAGGTTCTGGGGACCCGGTTCTGGGCACTCATCTTCACCCTTAGGGTGACTGCTTGAACTGCTCAGTAGCACAGTTTGTAGCTGTTATGTGCTTGTAGCACACACTGTCAGTGCGTCTTATTGAGCTGATGTGATGGATCAGGGCATTCTCCATTTGGTGATCAGCTGCAGACTGCTGTTCCATGTGTGCAGTACTGGAGGGGGCTAACCTATACTGGCACACACAGCAGATAATTTAGGCAGAGACCTGCAGGCTCTTTGTATCCAGCTGTGTAGAGAGGTGTGGAGGTGTAACCTACTGGTTAGTACAATGCCTTTGTAAGTAGGGGACAAGTGTTCAATTCCCACTTTTTCATTTTGTGCCTGTGTGCTACTCAGGTCATTTCCTTGCCTATAACAGTCCTGGCACTGCTGTGATTTGCAGACACTCATCCTTCTATGTTTTTATGCATTCTGGCCACACTTTGGGTAAGCAAATATACTAGTCCCCATCATGGCCTTCTGAGAGCATGGCTTTATTGACTCTGCTGCAGCCCATTGCAGGGGGACAGACATGTTCACTCTGAAGATGTCAGGCCCCTGATTGGAGCCATGGCATGATGGTCATTGCAATGGCTTGAGGGCCAAGATACCACAGTTTGAAGCCCACTACCACTACTTATGTGACATTTCAGAACGTGTTACTGTCGCATTTTATGTCTGCCACAATCTTCATGAACTGGCAACACCTCCTTGTGACCTTGAGTAGATCACTTAACCCATTAATGGCTCAGCTGACTGCAGGTCCATACAGTCCCTGTTTATCATCAGACATTACCAATTGATGGCAAGAGGTACCCCGATGTGACTGCACTGCTACAGTGGTATACTAACAGGCAGTTACATGCATACAGCTATAACCTACTTGGGCAACATGAGTCATGTATGACATGATGACTGTGACTGTACAGCTTTGGCTCAATTACATCTCTGCAGTACATGCAGACACATACTACCCCTCGGATAGCCACCTGCAGATATCATCTCATGTCCATACGTGTCCCATTTGCCCAGTTTGGATGACACCTGTGCAGTTATCTGCACATTTGTCTGAGGTGTTGTATGGTGGCTGTGTGACTGGGACAGGTGTGAGTTACACCATTTGGTGATCAGCTGCAGACTGCTGTTCCATGTGTGCAGTACTGGAGGGGGCTAACCTATACTGGCACACACAGCAGATAATTTAGGCAGAGACCTGCAGGCTCTTTGTATCCAGCTGTGTAGAGAGGTGTGGAGGTGTAACCTACTGGTTAGTACAATGCCTTTGTAAGTAGGGGACAAGTGAAATACGTAAATACCCTACACATATATAAGGAAACAATAGACAGTTCTAAGAGAAACTACTACTCTAACATACTCAATAATTCAATTAACCGACCAAGAGAATTATTCTGTATAATACAGAAACTAACAAACAAAACATACAACTCAGACGAAATATCCATAGATATCTCCCCACAAGAATTAGCACAATACTATAGTAACAAAACAAAAATACAAATGAATAACCCCCCAATAACACACACTGAAATGAAACACACAACCTCTAATACCTGGTCCAACTTCAGTCCAATCTCAAAGACCACACTCAAAACTACCATATCTAACATCAATACAACTACATCATATCTTGACCCATGCCCAGTAGATTGGATAAAAAAGACACTCTCGATACTCTCTTCCTTCATCCTCCCTATGGTCAACATATCACTAGAAAAAGGATACTTACCACCATCCCTCAAACATGTTCAAATACGACCAATACTTAAAAATAAAACACTAGACAAATTATCCCCAAAATCATACAGACCCATATCAAGCATTCCCTTCATGGCCAAACTTATTGAAAAAATAGTTCAAACCCAACTACAGGAATTTATTGACACATTGAACCTCCTTGACGAACACCAATATGGCTTCCGACCATTCCATGGGGTTGAAACATTGCTAACAATCCTTTATGACACCCTATTAAGAGGAATTGACGACACTAAACAAGCCTTCATCCTAGTATTCCTCGACATCTCTGCTGCATTTGACAGCGTCAATCATATAACAATGCTCAACAGACTACAACAAATAGGAATTACATCCACCGTTTATAACTGGTTCAAATCCTACCTATCAAACAGAACCCAAACAGTAAGAATTCTTAACCAAACATCTAACACTTTCAACCAAACACAAGGCCTCCCACAGGGATCTGCACTATCAGCACTATTATTTAACATTTACCTACAACCAATCAGCAACATCTTTAAACGTCATGGCGTCTATTACCATATTTACGCCGATGATATAATGTTCTACCTCCCATTTAAAATCCCACACACCCCACTACAACAAATAACAGAATGTTTTAAAGAACTAACAATATGGCTCAAGGATCAGAACTTACACATTAATTTCTCAAAAACTGATGTACTATATATCACTAAAAACCAAACATACACACCCCCAAGCACCATCACCCTTGATAACCATGAGATCAACATAAAAAAAGAAATAAAATACCTAGGTGTGATACTTGATAATAAGCTTAACATGGATTCACACATAAAATATCTAACAAAAAACATACACTACAAACTTAAGACATTGAGACAACTAAGACCTTTAATTCACTTACAAGACTTCATAACCATAATTCAAGCTATCATAACCCCACACTTTGATTTTGCAAATTTAATCCTTAATGGCATCACAAAGCAAAATATTAAAAAGATACAACTAACCCAGAACATAGCAGCAAGAATAATAATGAATATAAGCGCAATAGAACATATCACACCGATCCTGGCTGAACTCCATTGGCTACCTATTTACAGCAGAATAAAATACAAGATTCTTCTAACCACATTTAAGCTAATAAATAACTTAGCACCATCTGTACTCAATACACTCATAAATGTAGAAATTGATAAACGCTCACAAAGGAGTAGAAACACAAACACTATAGCAGTACCAAAAGATTACACAAAAGCTAGAAAACAAACCAACAAGAGAGCCTTCTCACATTCAGCACCTATCCTCTGGAATAACCTTCCTGACAACATTCGTTTACTGTCAGACATAAAGGAATTTAGAAAAAAACTGAAAACCCACTTATTCTCATTACACTACAAAGGAGCAGAATCTAACCAGACTACACAAAGAGACACAGGTTAACAACCATACTACAAATATCTATAACTACGTGCTTTGAAGTTTAGAATAATGTATACAACCACAAGTGATAAATGATATAATTTGTAAATATCTACAATGTATATAAGTTCTAATAGTTTAATTTGTAAATATCTACAATGTATATAAGTTCTAATAGTTTAATGTTCAAACTTTTATATTGTTCTAATAGTTTAATGTTCAAACTTTATATTGTACCTGTATCTAATTCCACCTGTTCTATGTAAAATGACTTGGTATGATATTACCCATACCATATTACATACTGTTCTTTGTAAACCGCACTTGATACTTGGGAAAGAGCGGTATAGAAATAATTGTTAAATAAATAAATAAATAAACATGTCTAGCATCAGGCCTTCCAAGTGTCACTGGTGCACATTTTCATGCACAGTGCAAATACGTTGGGGATGGCACATCGGTGCGGTCACCCAGACCACCCTCTCCTCAGTCACCATCCATCCATCCGTTATCCAATCCATCCGCCTCTGTCGGTTGTTGTCAGTCATGTCATCTTGTGCAACAAACCATGGCCTACACAGGTACTCGAGACCTTGAGACCTGCGCCAATTTGTAAGTTGCCATCAGATCCATTATTGGCAAGCCCCATCGATGAACTAATTTTGCAAATACCTCCGGGTGAAGCTGCCATTCTCCTGGATCTATCCTGCGACGACTTAGAAAATCCGCTTCCACATTGTCCACACCCGTGATATGCTGAGCGGAAAGAAACGACAGGTTGCATTCTGCCCATTTCAAAAGTTGACTTGATTCCGTTTGTAAGGTCAAACTGCCGGTTCCTCCTTGACGATTTATGTAGGCTACAGTTGTCGCATTGTCGGATAGCACTCTTACTGCCGACAGAGTTAGGAATTTCCGAAATTTTTGCAGTGCAAAGGTCACTGCCCTCATCTCCAGACGGTTTATCGACCAAGTCTGTTCCTCCTGTGACCATAGACCTTGAACATAATTGCCTTGACAATGGGCACCCTAACCTGTCAGGCTTGCATCTGACATTAGAAGTGTCCAAGATGGTGTCTCCAAAGGCATCCCTGCCTCTAGATGTTCCTTTACTAACCACCAAAGAAGATCTTGACGAACTTCTTGTGGACATATTAGACGTTGAGACAAAGCATCTTTCTGATGAGACCATCGCAGAAGAAGCGCCCTTTGTAACATACGCATATGAGCTCTCGCCCATGGAACCACCTCTATCGTGGAAGCCATCATGCCTAGCACTTGTAGATAATGCCACGCCGTTGGCGTATTCCTGGCAAGAAATCGACTGACTAATTCCCTCATTCTTTGAACTCTCTTGCTTGGAAGAAAAACAGCTGCTTTTGCTGTTTCGAAATGCGCTCCCAAATATTCTAGGGACTGTGTGGGTTCTAATTTGCTCTTTGCAAAATTGACTACCCAGCCGAGACTCTCCATCACCTGCACCACTCGTGCGGTTGCTCGCACGCTTTCTTGTTTTGACTTTGCTCGAATTAGCCAATCGTCTAAGTATGGATGCACCCACACTCCTTCTTTGCGAAGTGCAGCTGCTACAACTGCCATTACCTTGGTGAAAGTTCTCGGAGCCGTTGCTAGCCCGAAAGGCATTGCTTGAAATTGAAAGTGTCCCATGGGCAGAGTGAATCTCAGAAATCTTTGATGATCCTTTCGAATTGGAATATGAAGATAAGCTTCTGTCAGATCCAATGACGTTAAAAATTTGCCTGCCCTTACCGACGCGATGACAGAACGCAGCGTTTCCATCCTGAAATGCGTAATACGAAGGCAGCAATTTACTCTTTTTAGATCCAAAATTGGGCGAAAGGTGCTCTCTTTCTTTGGAACTACAAAATAGATTGAAAAACGACCGAGGCCATACTGTTCCTTTGGAACGGGTATTACCGCATGAAGCTGAAGCAAACGCTGTAACGTCGCCGTAACCACCTGCACTTTTTGTGGAGAACAGCAAGGAGACTGAACAAAGGAATCTGATACGGGACGAAGAAATTCCAGGGCGTAACCTTCTCAAATAATCTCTAAAACCCACTGATCAGTCGTAATTTTGACCCAGGCAGGGTAAAAATCCCTTAGCCTTCCTCCTACAGGAATAAACTCTGCCTGAGCCTGTTTCATCTCATTGGGTTTTCTTAGGGTTTTGGTTTTGAAACTGAACAAAACCTCTTCCGGCTCCCCTAAAATTTCGAAACCCTTGTCCCCTCATTGAGAACCTCCCTCTCATAGGTTGACCAAAACGAGGATTTCGAAACCTACGAAATTCCCGAGAATTTCCCCGGGAACCTCCAGCACCTCGAACCTGCCTAGGCCTATCTTCAGGCAGACGACCGCCTTTGGACTCCCCGAGTTCCTTAACTAACTTCTCTAAATCCTCACCAAACAAAAGTTTTCCCCTAAAAGGCAATTTACTCAGACGTGCCTTAGAAGAAGCATCAGCTGACCAGTTGCACAACCAGAGGTATCTACGTGCCGCTACCACAGAAGCCATGCTTTTAGCTAGGGCTCTAATAAGATCATAATGTATATCAGATAAATAAGCAGCACCCGACTCCAACCGAGTCACTTCATCTAACTGTTCACTTGCTTGATCTATCTGCAATTTTTGAGACCACCGTAAACAGCCTCTCGCGACCCAAGCCCCTGCTATCGAAGCATGTAAAGAGAGTGCGCTAATATCAAACACCTGCTTAAGCAATGTGTCCAACTTTCGATCCTGAACATCCTTCAAAGCCGCAGCCTCTTCCACCGGAATAGTAGTCTTTTTGGTTACCGCAGAGACTGCAGCATCCACCTTAGGAGAGCGAAATAACTCCTTAGGCGGGGTCCGTGGCGAATGATTAAAATCATACAGAAATTGTGAGTCTATTTGTTATGCCTGTAGTTTGTGAAGGTAGTCTGCTGTTCTGTTTTCTCCTATCTGTGCTATCACTTTGTCTATCTGTTTCTACTACTCTGTCCTATCTTATTAATGGCGTTCTTTTCTTATTTTCCATAACATAAATGTAGGATTGTAAACCGCTCTGATGCTTCTTGGCCTGAGCGGTATATCAAATGTAATAAACATAAACATACTCTTTTCCACATTTTGGACCTTCATGCATGTCTCTCCTATGCTTGATCTGCACGTCACCATTCCTACTCTGACCTCCTGTCGCTGCACCCATCCTGCCACGTCTGACTCTGCTGGAAGACACGTCTTCCCCAAACTATGCCACACACTGACATTGCACCATTTTACATTGGCACCCCCCATGCATTGCTACAGCTGCCTCCCACATGCTCGTCCACTTTACTGGCTGCCATGTAGGGTGCCCACGGATCTGGTAGGTCCATCAGCTCCCACCTGTCCTTCCATCCATCATCTTCAAATTGATTTTCCTTGCTGCTCCTTTATCCAGCATTAGAGTTACAGCCATTTTCGGATGTTAAAGTGCATGCTTGACACCTTAATGCCCGATGTCCTGTTAACGCATGGCCCATAGTGCCCTTAATGCCGGAAAGCCTCCTATATGTCCAGAGCCCTTTTCGCATGTAAAACCCTTTATCACTGCCATTAATGCTCGCTCATGCCTGCTCCCTTAACACCCTTTAGTAAACATATCCCTAGATGTCTATACAAAGTATCTATATGTTATATCCCATATGTAAGTAGTTTTGCATATCTAGGCCAGATATGTCTCTTGAAAGGACTTCACCTTTGCATTATGGAATTTTTACTGTTGTTATTTTTGACATATATTATACACATTGTTCATGGGCGTACACTTTATATGCCCCTTTATTATATTATATATAGTGGTACATTCCATCTTTATATTATTTACAATATAATTATGTCCTACATGTTTATATTTATATTCTTCATTACACTATTTAATTGCACTTGTTGGATTTGTCTGATTACATATTATTTGGTTGAGAGTTTTCATGCCCTTATCTTTTTTAATGAATTTAATTTTAGTACACATTTGCTTTATTATTTTATTATAATTATTTATTGTTTGATGTGCAAGTTTTACTCTATATTTTTATTCTTTTATATGCATATTTGTCTTTGATGGTCATTATACTATATATTCAATGTTTTGATTTTAATCGAGGTCCTGAGCCCCTGATGAAGGCTTAGTGCCGAAACATGCATAGGGCTACAGACCTCAATAGACACGTCAATAAAGCTCTTTTCAAGACTTCCACAGTAGTTTGTGATACCTGCTTTCTTTTGGAAGAGATGCTGGACACGGGATATAGGAAGGGAGAGGGGAGACATGGAAGTATAGGGATAGAGAGAGAGAGAGTACTTGATGGAGGGAAAGAGAGTGAGAGACATTGGGTGTCGGGGGAGTTATTTGACATGGAAGGGAGAGGGAGTGAGTGAAAGACTGGGAAATAATGAACCAGGGAAGAAGTTTGGAATGGGAGGACTGGGTGAGCGTTGAAAAGTGGTAGGCAAATGGATTAAAAAAAGAGGGAGATTGAGGACTGGATAGTGTGACAAGGAAGCTTGTATTGAGCTTATGGAAATAGGAAAAGGTGATGAATTTGCTTTGAGGAAAAGTGAAATCCCTGCAGTGCATGGATTTCAGCTTCTACATAAGGAAAGTAAGCTGAGAGAAACTAAACCTAGGCTGCCACACCCAAGTTCTGCTGATGTAGTTGCAGACTTGAGAGATAATTACAAGCACCTGAGCAGAGAGGAAAAGTTAGTGCCCTGGAAGCAGGGATATAAACCTTTGCTAAAGTCAAAGCAAGGGAAGAAGCAGGAGAGGGAGAGGAAGCAAGAACTGCAGGAAACAGAGGAGCAGGAACGAGTTCAGATCCAGTTTCCTGATCAGAAGGTTCGGAGAGCTCAGAGGTGGGAGCCCAGGACTCAGCACCGGAGTCAAAGGAGCCAAGCCTGGAATAGGGAGCATTGGCAGAGCTCCAAGAGGGAACTCAGAGAAGTGAACCAAGAACTGTTTCCGAGAGGCTGGAGAGAGGCAAGTGAATACAGCCAGGGAGAAGTGTCCACAGCTTCAGGTACAATCTAGCCTTACCGGGTGGAGCTGGGCTCAGGAGAGACTACACCCAGAGACATACTTTAAGAGCTCAGAGCAGGGCACTGCATTATCAGAGCCAGATGAGATGCAGGTTGAGCCTATTGAGCAGGATTTATTGTCTTCAGAAATGCCCATGGACTGTACTCTATGCCAGACTACTAGCGTTGAATCCCTATACTAAAGGATAGCTGAAAAGGTGAAAGTCTCCTAGAAGCAGTGTATTGAACCTAGCCTGAAGTGAAGGTAGGAACTTGCTCTTCTAAGAGGGAGATACCTGTTACATGTGCTATTAAATGCTTAGCAAAGACAAAGTTAAAAAGAAGACATTTTTACTTTGTTGAGGGAAGAAGCTGTGTTTCCCATATCAGTTACATTGTTAAGCAGCTGCATATAGTTAATGACTGTGAAGCCATAGTGAAGCTCATCTTTGCTGCGTTGTAAATAATCCTGAGTGAATGAATGGAGAAGTATCCTGTTACGGTCTACATGGACTTTGTTTGCGTTTTGAAATAAATTCTGTCATTTGCCTTCACCTTCGGTTTCATGACTACACTTCATCTTAAAAGGCCAAACTACAACTCCCAGCATGCATCAGAAGGAAAGATAGTTATCCAAGCTTTATAAGAGAAGTTAACCACAACCTCGCCCCTCTAAGCCTGAGGCAGGGGGCAAGGGCGTGACAATAGTTAGAAGGAATAGTGAAATCTGAGTGGACAGACAGAGAAAAATAAATGGAAGAAAGCTGAAACGAAAAGATCAATATCCAAGAATGAAGGAAGTGAAGAAAATAAAAGGAAAAACAAGAAATGGCAGATGGACTAAAGACCACAGAAAGAGAGCTGAGAAGACAGAGGAAAACAGAAACTTCAAATTGGGACTAGCATGATCAGAGAATAAAATGATCAGATAACAAAGGTAGAAAAAAGAATTTTATTTTCAATTTAGTGATCATACATTGTGCTGTTTTTATATTTTGCACGGTATGAAGATATGCATCTTTCTATTTCTTTGTTGTTGCAGTGCATGCAGAGTCTGGCTTCTTGGAGTTTCAGTTTAATTTTTTTTACATATTTTTATTGTAGGTTGTGGTCATTTATTCTGTACTTGGTGATGATCTGTGTTCTGAGGTCAGATGTTCTTTTAACATGGAATTTTACGTAGGCAACTGTACTGTAGTAATCTGACTTGTTCAGTTTTTCAAATAGGCGCATGGGTGTTCTAGGGCCTGCTGTAATATTTATAGTGCTGCTTTTTTCTGAGTAGGCTTCTTGTTGTATGAGTTTTGAAAGTTGATGCTGGTATGGTATGGTATGGTATGGTATGGTATAGTAGATTTGCTCTAGATCCTCAGTGACTTTTGTAGGGTTTTGTATTAGTTTACAATATGCCTGGTACTGAAGAATGTTTGTTACTGAGATGACTAGAATCCGATTTTTTTCTCTTATACTCAATTCTATTGGTGAATGTCCTAGTTCTGCTCTGTATCCTTTGGCAGACTGCTTGGTGGCCTACTTCCAGCCTAAGGTCTCCTCCATTTTCAATAGTTCCTCCCCCTTCCCCAGAACAAATCATCTCCAAATGTTCGGGCTCTTTCTGCCACTTGGTCTTCTTTCAATCAGTTGTCTCTCTTAGGAATGGAAAAATTTGTAACTACTTTGAAACTCACCACATGCTTTTTGGATCCACTTCCTTCTTTCTGGCTTAAGATACCAAACTTCGAACTATTGCCAATGCTTCATGCCATGGTTAACCAGAGTCTTCTGTCTGCATCTTCCATCTTCTTTAAAACAAACCATAGTCCATCTGATTTTGAAAAAGTCAAATCTAGACGCAACATTACTGGCAAATTATCACCTGCTTTCTAATTTGCCTTTTCTGTCAAAACTCATCGAGAAGGCATTTTTTTTCTTCAACTGATTTCCAAACAAAAACCAAATGTCCTTCATTCGAGATAGTCTGGGTATTGTAAATATCACATAAGAACATAAGATATGCCATACTGGGTCAGACCAAGGTCCATCAATCCCAGTATCCTGTTTCCAACAGTGGCCAATCTAGGTCATATGTACCTAGCAGTTTCCCCAAAAGACACAGGTTCCACAGTGCTTGTACTGGATCAAGAATTGATATCCTGGGTCCCTTCTTAATAATGGTTTATGGACCTTTCCTCCAGGAACTTGTCCAAACCTTTTTTTAAACCCAGCTACACTAACAGCCTTTACTACATCCTCCGGTAACAAATTCCAGAGTTTGATTACACGTTGCGTGAAAAAATATTTTCTTTTATTAGTCTTAAACAGCTTACCCCGTAGCTTCATTGCATGTCCCCTAGTCTTTCTATATTCTGATAACGTAAACAATCGATCTACGTTTACCCATTCCACTCCATTCATTAATTTATAGACTTCTATCATATCTCCCCTCAGCCGTCTCTTTTCATGGTTAAAGAGCCCTAACCTTTTTAGCCTTTCTTCATTAGAGTATCCTTCCATCCCCTTTACCATTTTGGTGGCTCTTCTCTGAACCTTTTCTAAAATCGCTATATCCTTTTTAAGATACGGCGACCAGAATTGCACACAATATTCAAGGTGCGGTCTCACCAAGGAACGATATAGAGGCATTATAATATCTTTTGTTTTATTTTCCATTCCTTTCCTTATGATACCTAGCATTCTATTTGCTCTCTTGGCCGCCGCTGCACACTGGGCCGAGGGTTTTAACATGGTATCCACAATGACGCCTAAATCTTTTTCCTGGGTGGTGGTTCCTAATGTGGAACCTTGCATCGTGTAACCATAGTTTGGGTTGTTCTTCCCTAGGTGCATAACTTTGCACTTGTCTACATTAAATTTCATCTGCCATTCAGTCTTCCAATTTATCAAGATCCTCTTGCAATTTTCCACAATCCTCTTGGGTTTTAACAACTTTAAATAATTTTGTGTCATCTGCAAATTTGATAACCTCATTCGTTATTCCATTTTCCAGGTCATTTATGAATATGTCAAAAAACAGCGGACCCAGCACAGATCCCTGGGGTACACCACTATTCACCTTTCACCATTGGGAAAAATGGCCATTTAGCCCTACCCTCTGCTTTCTATCTTTTAACCAGTTCCTGATCCACAGTAGTACACTGCCTCCTATCCCATGACTCTTTAGTTTTGCCAAAGGTCTCTGATGAGGGACCTTGTCAAAGGCTTTCTGAAAGTCCAGATACACTATATCAACTGACTCACCTTTGTCCACCTGTTTATTCACACTTTCAAAAAAACATAACAGATTAGTAAGACAAGATCTTCCTTGTCTAAAGCCATGTTGGCTGTCTCCCATTAGGCCATGCTGAGTAATTTTATTCTTTATGATGGTTTCTACCATTTTTCCCGGTACTGACGTCAGGCTCACCGGTCTGTAGTTTAACGGATCACCCCTGGAACCCTTTTTAAAAATTGGTGTTACATTGGCGATCCTCCAATCTTCAGGTATTAGAGATGATTTTAATGATAGTTCACAGATTACTAATAGCAGGTCTGCATTCTCATATTTCAGTTCTTTCAACACCCTTGGATCTATACCATCCGGCCCAGGTGATTTGCTACTCTTCAGTTTATCTAATAGTTGTAATACATCTTCCCAAAGTATCAATATTTCCTTCAATTCTTCTGCACCTTTAAATACCACTTCAGTCATGGGTAACATCCCTACATCTTCCTCAGTAAAGACCGAAGCAAAGAATTCATTCAGTCTCTCCGCTATCGCCTTGTCGCCTCTTAGTGCCCCTTTATCCCCTCTATCTAGAAACTGTACCCATCTGGCTGATTTTAAAGAGCATGCCAGAGACTTAACCTCTCGGCTATTGGCAAGAGGTTATCCATCTTCGGTGGTACGGTTGGCTTATAAACGTGCTAGCCATATTCATCAGGAATGGCTCTTACGGGGTTCCTCCTCTACCTCTCCTTCAGATCACATTACTGCAGTGTTTCCCTATATGAAGGGCTCTTCCAAGGTGGTAGAGATTTTGCATCAATACTGGCCCGTTTTGGGCCTATATCCTTGTTTTCGGAAAAGATTACAAATAGCTTACTCTCGGCAATCAAATTTACGTGATTTGCTGGTACATACCTCAGCGGAGATTGATCGCCCAATTGCCTCTCATGAGCCAGCGGGACATTATCCATGTGGCAACTGCAACTATTGCTCGAACACTATTTCGGGCTCATCACGGTTTGATATTCACTCTCAGGTTACGCACCGGACTCGGTGGAACACCAGCTGCAATACATCGTTTGTTGTATACCTCATAATTTGTCCTTGTAATTTATATTATGTTGGACGTACTTCTAGACCCTTTAAGGTCCGCCTGGGTGAACATGCCTCTAGATTGCGTACTGCATCATTATCGGCACCGTTGGTGGAACATTGCTTGTCTAATTTCCCCACTTTTGACAAGCTTACCTGGCGGGTGCTGGATTTTGTACCCTTAAACCCTCGGGGGGGTGATCGCCTGCAAGCTTTACAATTTCGCGAGCAGCGTTGGATCTACTGTCTTAATTCAGTACACCCGAGGGGTTTAAATCAACAACTTGACTGGTACACGATAATATGATTTTTGTTTATTTTTACCTTTATTTTTACCTTTTAGCCTTTCTCAGGTTAAGGGGGCAGTCTATGGTCAGTGGCCCCTCCCCTTAGATCTTTGATTGGCCCTCTGAGTTGTTCCTCCTGCCAGCTGATTGGAATCAGCTGGGCTGACATTCATTGAAGCCTTGATAAAAAACCGTTTTTTTGAACAACAATTCACAATGTTTGAGCAGCTGAGCAATGTTTTTTTGACCTGATGCAGGGGTACTACAGTTATTACCCCGAAACGTGCCACGTCGTGATTTGTAGCATTGCTGCCTTGATGAAAATTACTACTGTCTTCAGTTAAGTGAATACTGATTTTATTTAAAGTTTTTTTGAATGATTAAAAGGAAACGCCACAGCGGTGTGAGGGTTTTCTCCTCTCTACTGGGCTGGCAATTCCGACAAATAAAAAAATGTATATAGTTTTGGTTTTCGGTAATTTTGGGGCCTAGTTTTTGTTTCAAAGAATAAACCAGTCAGAACTAGAGGAGATCAAACCTAGGTTTTTTTAGAAGCTCAAATGACAAGACTTCGACTTTCTTACTTTGGACACATCATGCGAAGAGAGAGATCGTTAAAGAATGACATCATGCTTGGCAAGGTTGAAGGTCAATGCAAAAGAGGAAGGCCAGCAATGAGATGGATCAATACAATAACAGCAGCTTGGGATGCCACACTATCAACTATAAGCCACCTGACTGAAAACTGAATACAGCTTAGAACAGCTATCCAGAGGTTTTCCCTGAGTCAACACTGATTCAACAATACTAACACCACGACCACCACCTCCCAAGTACAAAGTGGATTTATTACTTTTTCCCCTGCTTTTAACTTTTCCTTGTGGTATACATCAGGGATGCATTCTCTCTCCTGTCCTCTTCAATTTTTTCATAGATTCACTCTTAACATTGATACAGGATCTAGGAATTAGTTGTTACTGCTATGCAGATGACAACATTCTGATTTATTACTCTAGTAACCCTTTTCCATCTAATCTCTCACCTATTAATTCTTGTTTAGACTCTGTTACCAATTGACTGGAGTCCTATAATCTAAAATTAAACCTAGGCAAATCCCAGGTTACCAAAAGTTCCTTGGTACCAGCAGTCCAATGATCCATGGTTCTGTTGTCCTCTTGGTTGACTATATCATAATTACACTTACCTGGTAATTGTAGTTCCTTGAGTGACGACAGTTCAGTCCTCTACATCTGGGTTGTCAGTCTCCTCCTGCAGCTTGGAGACTGGTATGTCAGAATGATGACATCACTGGATATAGCCTGCTGCACTCCTCCTTCCATCCCAGTGTGAACTATTAACAAAGCAGACTCACAGGAGCAACAAATAAGTAGCCAACTATAAACTGTAAAACATAACAAGTACTAAACTGCCAATCCGCCACCCCCTCCGGCCAGGCTTTCTTCCACCCTGCCTCGCCAGAAAGAAAGTGAACACCACAGCAAAGCGAAGTAATCTGGACTCACCTGTAACTCTCTTCTGTCCGTCAACATAGCTGGAACCTCCTAGAAACATCTGGGTGGGAAGGAGGACTGAACTGTCGTCACTCAAGGAACTACAATTACCAGGTAAGTGTAATTATGATTTCCTTATTGTTCCTCCAGTTCAGTCCTCTACATCTGGGATGTACCAGAGCAGTAATCATTGGGAGGGACCTTTCCAGCCAGCGGACAGAACCGCTGACCCAAAACGAGCATCCGCAACGGCCGCTACGTCCAGGCGGTAATGCCTGCTTAAAGTATGTAGCGACGACCAAGTCGCCGCCCTGCAAATGTCACCCGGCGGAACCAAGCTGTGCTCCGCCCAAGAACACGCCTGCACTCTGGTGGAATGCGCCCGCAACCCGACGGGCACCACCTGACCTTGAAGCAAATAAGCGGAGGCAATCGCTTCCTTAACCCACCGAGCGATGGAAGCCTTCGCCGCTGCCTCTCCTTTGCGCACTCCACCGAACAGAACAAATAACCGATCCGACTTACGGAAGGACTCGGTTACCCACAAATATTGACGCAAAGTTATCTTCACATCCAAAAGACGTCCAGAGCCCCAAAGACGGGCAAACCTACTGCCTGATTCAAATGAAAAGGAGAGACCACCTTAGGCAAAAAGGACGGAACCGGGCGCAGAACTACTTTCTCCCTAGAAAAAGATAAGAATGGTTCCCGGCACGATAATGCTTGCAACTCGGAAATCCTCCAAGCCGAACAAATGGCCACCAAGAACACTGTCTTTAACGTCAAATCCTTAAGGGATGCATGGCGCAAAGGCTCAAAGGGCGACTTGACCAATGCCGCGAGAACGAGATTGAGATCCCACGGCGGAATGCACACCCGACGCGCCGGCCGTAATCTAGCGACTGCCTTCAGGAATCGACCCCCATCCAGGTGAGTCCCCAAGGGTACTCCATTGATCTTACCACGATAGCAGGCCAGGGCCGCCAACTGGACGCGCAAAGAACTGGCTGCAAGACCTTTATCAAAACCGTCCTGCAGAAACTCCAAGACCACCGGAATGGACACAGTGAGTGCTCTGAGATGACGACGAGAACACCAATCCTCAAAGACACGCCAGACCCACACATACACCAAGGGCGTCGACTGTTTTCGCGCCCTAAGCAATGTTGCAACGACTGCCGACGAATAGCCTCTCTTTCTCAGCCGAGCCCTCTCAATGGCCAAACCGTAAGCGAGAACCGATCCACCTGAGGCATGAACAGCGGACCCTGCCGCAACAGATATGCTCGCCGCGGGAGCTGCCAGGGCACGCCCTCCAAGAGGCACATGAGATCTGCATACCAAGGGCGCCGCGGCCAGTCGGGTGCCACCAACAGAACCTTCCCTGTGTGTGCCCCGATCCGTTGAACTATCCTGCCGATCAACGCCCAAGGTGGGAAGACATACAGAAGACCGTCCGGCCACGGACGTAACAGCACGTCTATGCCCTCGGACATTCGTTCGCGCCTTCTGCTGAAGAACCGCGCGACCTTTGCCGATCGGAAGGACGCCATGAGATCCATCACTGGAACTCCCCAACGATCTATGATCTGAGCGAAAACGTCTGGATGCAACTCCCACTCCCCTGCATCCACCTGAACTCTGCTGAGGAAGTCTGCGGTGACATTCTCCTTCCCGGCAATGTGCGCTGCCGAGAGCGCCGGCAACCGAAGCTCTACCCAGGCAAACAACACGTCCGCTTCCGACTCCATGGTGGCACTCCCCGTGCCCCCCTGGCGGTTGATGTACGCTACCGTCGCCGAGTTGTTGGAGAGCACCCTTATGGGTCTCCTGCAGAGCACGTCCTCGAACGCTCGAAGGGCTAGGAATACAGCTCTCAGTTCCAGACGGTTGATCGACCAAGACGCCTCTAGCGGAGACCAAAGCCCCTGCGCAAACTGGTTCTCGCAGTGGGCTCCCCAGCCGGATAGACTGGCATCCGTCAGCAACGGAACCCACTCCGGCTGTTTCAGTGGCATGCCCGCTGCCAGCGACGACCGGAGTAACCACCAGTGAAGCGAGCGCCTGGCGGCAATCGGGCAAGGAAGCCGCTTGCTCAAAGAATTGGCCTGATGCGACCAGCGGAGAAGAAGGGCCCTTTGGAGAGGCCGCATATGGACCTTGGCCCATAGCACCGCCTCCAGGGTCGCCGCCATCGTACCTAGGACTCGGAGATAATCCCACGCCGATGGCGCCGACATTGTCCGAAACTGTCTGACTAGGGACCGCAAGCCCTCGGCCCGCCTGTGCGGCAGAAACACCTGCCCTCTGTTGGTGTCGAACCGGATCCCGAGGTACTCGAGAACCTGGGTGGGCTTCAACTGACTTTTGTCCGTGTTGACCACCCAACCGAGACTCTGTAAAAAGTTCACTACCTTGTCTGTCACCCGGTAACTCTCCTCCTCGGACTTGGCACGTATCAACCAATCGTCGAGATAAGGATGAACGAGAATGCTTTCTTTGCGCAACGCCGCTGCCACCACCACCATGATCTTGGTGAAGGTGCGCGGCGCCATGGCCAGCCCGAAAGGCAAGGCCTGGAACTGATAATGCCCCCAAGGAAGAGCGAACCGCAGAAATTTCTGATGCGCCAAACGGATGGGAATGTGCAAATACGCTTCCGTAGGATCCAGAGACGTCAAGAACTCCCCGCGTCGCACCGCCACAATGACCGACCGCAGGGTTTCCATCCGGAAATACGGCACCCGTAAGCACCGGTTCACGGCCTTCAGATCTAGAATGGGTCAAAACGTGCCGCCCTTCTTTGGCACGACAAAATAAATCGAGTACCGACCCAAGCCGTAATCAGCTTTGGGAACCTCCACCACGGCTCCCAACTGAAGAAGTCGTGCCAAGGTTCCGCTGACCGCCGCCGTCTTCCTTGGACCCCTGCAAGGGGACATGACAAAGGAATCCCGCACGGGTTTGGAAAACTCCAGCGCATAGCCGTGCTGAATAATTTCGAGCACCCACTGGTCGGAAGTGATGTGGGTCCAAGCGGAAAGAAACTCCCGAAGTTGCCCGCCTATGGGAGGCCCCTCCGCTGGGACCCGCCTCGCTTCATTGAGACTTACGGGAAGCGGTAGACGGGTTGGAGGCGAAACCTCTATTCGCTCCACGAAACCCGCGAAATCCCTGGGCTCGAGACGGATACCGGCCCCTCTGGAAACCACCGAACCGCGGCGAATGAAATCTCCGGAAATCTCAAAACTGACCCCGAAAGCCCTGGCTTGACTTGCCGGGCTTCGGCTTATCCTCCGGAAGGTGACCCGCCTTAGACTCCCCTAGGTCCTTCACTAATTTCTCCAAATCTTCTCCAAACAGCAAACCCCCCTTAAAGGGAAGCTTGCTAAGGCGGGACTTCGAGGGGCCGCCCGCCGCCCAATTCCGCAACCATAAGGAATGCCTGGCGGCTACCACAGACGCTGTGCTATTAGCCAGTGCCCTGATCAAATCGTAATGCACATCCGCCAAGTAAGCCGCCCCGGACTCCAGGCGATCTAGCTCCTTCAGTTCCTCAAGATCCAAATGGGGGGACTGACGCAGGCGCTGTGCCCATCTCAGGGATTGCTCTGGCCACCCACGCCCCACAGATGGACGCCTGCAGAGACATAGAATCTGCTTCAAAGGCCTACTTGAGCAGACCATCCACTTTACGGTCCTGGGCATCCTTCAAGGCCGCACTGCCTTCCACCGGAATGGTGGTCTTTTTCGTAACCGCAGAAACCACCGCGTCCACCCGCGGAGCCCGGAACCTTTCCTTATCGGCTAAAGGGTACAATCTATTCAAGGTCCGTAAGCCCCGCAGACCAGCTTCCAGCTTATCCCACTCATCTTGAATCATCCTGTCCACTACCTTGTGCACTGGAAATACCACCTGCGTCTGACGCACCGCCCGGATAACTGGATCTTCCACCTCATCCTCCACCGCTACCTGCGTAGCCAGATTCAACATCTGTAAGGTCTCCGAGATCAAGGCCGCTAACTCCTCTCTGCGGAAGACCCTAACTATCTTAGCCTGATCCTCGGGTTCAGGGATCTCCCGCTCTTCGAGATCCTGGGTACCCTCTTCCTGATCCCAGTCCAGCGCTGAGACTTCAGGCCAGTCGCCCTCCGTCCATGCAGGGTCCTTAGCTCTCGCACGCTTAGGCACTGGAGGCCCCTCATCCAATGCCCCAGCCGCCTCCAGCTGCGGAACCGGAGAGACCAGGGACCCGTGGCCCGCTGTTGTACCCTGCTGTCTTAGGCAAAAAGCCTGATGCATCAGCAGCACAAACTCCGGACTAAACTCTCCGAGAGAAGGCGCCGGGGCCGGCAGGGAGACGGCGGAGGGCCCCGCCAGCTCTTCCAACGGCCTTCCCTGCCCCAAAGGCCGAGGGGACGCAGCCCGCCCCCCCGCGAGCGCTCCCTGCGCCTCCATGGACTCTTGCAATTCCATTTGCTGCTCCACCGCAGATGAGAGCGTCGCACAGCCCCGGCAAACCCCAATATCAGCCACTCTGCCTCTCCTAGTGCCACACACAATACACTGAGGTCTGGCAGCCATATAGCCCGCAGCTAGACCCCCAGGAACCCACCGGCAATGGTAGCAAACTCAGCACTCTAGAGTAGAAGAGGTATAGATTCCTTCGTGGTGTCCTTTTTTTTTTTTTTTTTTTTAATTTAAACGCACTGCCTCCACAGAAAGAGATCCCCTTCAGCACACCCCCCCCCCCTCCGTTGTAGGATGGCTGAAACGAGGAACAACCACCGAGCAAGGGAGACCCCAAAACAGTGCAATAATCAAAACGAAACAAAAAACACGAAGTAAAAGAAAGAAGCAAAAGAAATTAAAGAAATTAAAGAAATTAAAAGAAATCGGGCCCCCAAGATGCCCTGCACTGAAACAGCAGGCTCTCTGTTAGCACGCGGCTCACCGCGGCGCCGAAAATGGCTGCCGCGAAATCGCCGACCCGGAAAAAAGGGCGCCAAAAATGCCATGAGTGCCCCCGTACCTCAGAAAAGGCTATCTCCACAGGAAAAACAGACCGACGCCGGTGGAGGACTTACCGGCCCGGTCTGCTGCTGCCCGGCTAAAAACGGAGCTGCTGAATGCTGCCAGCACCGGCTCAAACTGTCTCGCTGAACTCCCGTGCAGGCAGGGAAGCCGCAGCAAAGGCAGACTGCTGGTCAAAACCTGCTACCGTCTCAAAGATGGGCTCTCCCCCGAAGAGTCCTGGGGGAGAGACCTCTGGGCACTGCAGGGGGGGAAGCTCGAACGTCCTGAGCCAGAACCCCCAAAAAACACCCCACAGGCACAGGTAGGGAGCAAGAGAGCCTGGAGCACAGAGACAAAACTGATCTGCCCCCCTTTTTTTTATTTTAGTTTTTTTTTTTTAAAGAGGTATTACAAATAAAAGCCCAATTCCTCAACACTTAGCTACTACTACATCAAAGGCTTCTTATCCATTCCTCCAGAGAGCCCCTCCTACAGGGCTCGTCAAGTCCTCCTGCTACATGGAGACTGGTAACACTGGGATGGAAGGAGGAGTGCAGCAGGCTATATCCAGTGATGTCATCATTCTGACATACCAGTCTCCAAGCTGCAGGAGGAGATTGACAACCCAGATGTAGAGGACTGAACTGGAGGAACGATAAGGAACTTACTCATTTAGCATCTTTACCACTACCGACACCAAAGCAGCTCAAGTGGGCTCCATCCAGCAAGGAGGTAAGCTCCTCCTTACTGCCCACATCCAATTAGGCGCTCCCTCCAATGCAGCAGGACATCTAAAAGTAACTGTGTCTCCAAGGAAATCCCCTTTACCACCACAGATGCTGGAACAGCTTGAGCGGGCACTGTGTAGCTAGAAGGTAAGCTCCTCCTTACTGCCCACATCCAATCAGGTGCCCCCTCCAACACGGCGGGATATTTAAAAGCACAGGCACACTCAGGCGTCCCGCACTTGCCAGGCCCGCACCTTAGGGCCTCACCAGAGGACTCTTTGGTGTGGTCCTTAGGCGGGGACCATCTAACCACATAAGGAAACCACAGAGACTGGGGAAAAACAGGACACCACTACAACCATCTCTGCTCAAAGAAATAAGAAAAGACAATCAACAGTACTGAGTGAGTGAATGGAACGGAAGCTAACTTGGAGGGTAGGCAAAACCAAACACACAGCATCATCTCTCATTGAACCTACCTGATTAGAAAGAAATTACAAAACAACCAACCCTCAACCATAGCTATTAGCAATGAACAGAACAGCAACAGGAGATTAAACAGGCTCCACAGCACAACCCCGCTGATCTCAGGCAATCAATAGAAAGCATAAACGCATAACCAGCACTTAAAACCATTGAGGCACCTGCAGGCCCCACAAAACTAGAGACTACAATCCAACCAACACTCTTTAAACAATGGATCTCAAGTTATACACAATAACCCTAACCATAACTGGAATACTCATCCTTATCTCACTATCTCACTCATACACACAACACAGCCACCCAATAGCAATCATTCACAGCTACCACCGGCATAGAACAGAGCTAACAAAGACCAGTACATGGTACTGCAAATATTCTACCACTTGCAGACTCACATCAATTCAAACTTGTCTCTTGGAACAAATATGCACCACACACATACCAGACACAAAATGCTTGAGATGTGCTCTCATCAACCTCCGCTCTGCTAGGAACAAAATACCCATCCTAACAGACTACATTGACAACAATAACCTTGAACTCATGTTCATATCTGAATCACGGCTAACAGCAAATGATGCAGTCCTGTTAAACCAGCTGAAACCCATGACTATAACACCTTCAACTGCCAGAGCCAGGAAAGGAGAGGAGGAGTATTATTATAGATAAAAGGATCACAAGCCCCGAACAGTGACAGCAGAAAGTACAGCAAGCATCGATATCCTCATGATTGAAAACAAACACATGGCATTCCTCCTCCCCCTTGTCAAGCCCAAAAGACCTATGATTCATACTTGAAACACTCTGTTCAAACACCCCACCCCACAAACAAATCATTCTATTAGGCAATGTCAACCTGAAAACAATTCCCACAGGAATGGGGAGGCCGCGTGGCCCCCCCCCGGGGCGTGCGAGCGGCCGACATTAACCGGGGGGGCGGCCGGCCGCGTGCCCGCCGTGGCGTGGCTGCGTGGCTTCGCGGTTGGAGCCCGCAGTGTGTGGAGGGCTCCCATTGGTTCCCGAGGCACAGGGCTGTGCGCGGGAGCCAAGGGGAAGAGGGGAGGAGTTTCGGGGGGAGAGTAAGGGGAGCGTTGTGGCGTCCTCCGGCCTTTCTCTCGAGGCGGCCGGAGGTGACGGACGTCGCGTGTAGCCAGAGGTTTGGGGATTGGGGTTGTGTGGGCCTTGGCTCCATTTGTGTGCCCCCTGGTCTCGTGGTGGTTGCTGGCTGGCGTTGCTGCGAGCTCTGGTTCGCGGCTGGCATTAGCGCTGCAGCTGTGCTGTCGGGGGGGCTGGAGAGATGGGCCTGATGCTTTCGGCGGTTATTGCATTTTCTAGATGTTAGGATTAGTAAACGCCTAGAAGGCTTCTTTACTACTGTATATACCAAACCTATGGATGGAAACACTTTATTACACTTTACAAGTTTTCATCCAGGACATTTAAAACGCAGTTTGCTGTACTCACTCCTCAGTTCTGATTGTCTATACCATGTGTTTTACAGTACTCACGTCTCTCTAATCGTATTGCAGCTTCGTTGCGGAAGCGATGGGGTTTATTTAAAACCTAAGCTTTCAGGTTTTTTCTTTTTATTGGTTGATTGGGTTTATTTAAAACACATCCTAAGCTTTCAGGTTTTTCTTTATGCATGGCATTTAGTCATGGCAGGAATCTGAGAGATTGGCTTTGTTCCTCAGTTCCACGCCAAATGATACTGCTGCTGTGCAAGGCCATACGGCGTCCGATCATTGTTCCTTCTGTAAAATCATGGAGGGTAAGATTTGCACTAACTATCGTGGCAACACGGTGGTGCAGTGCACACAGACCGTGTGTATAGGAACAGAAGGTCACAGGTTCAAATCCCAGCTGGGGCTACTGCCAATCCAGTCCACATATTTCACTTGTGTTAGGGTCATTTTAGGTTAGGTGTTTTTATTGGTTGATGGTCCTTTAAAATGTGTTACGTCAGACGCTGTCTTTAGTAATGGCGAGGAAGGTGAAGGAAGCATTTTGATAGTTTATTTTTGTTGTGTGTTACTCTCAACCCCGAGGAAGCCAGTAGTTGGTGAAACAAAAGCTTCTGTAGGGTATGAGTTAATAGAATTGTGGGAATGTCTGAATAAAGACTGTAAGAAGACTCTCCTGCCTTGTTATGATATTGAAATTCTTCTGCTTCTTCTGATAACGGAGAAATTTGATGTGGGATGCTGATTATGGACTTCTCAAGCTAAGTAACTGCAGACCTCTTTAGGCGCGTTTACCACTGTGTATATTTACTAAGCTTCTCTTCTGTCGAATCTCAGGTTCCCTACTGTAACCAGTAGCAAGGAAAAACTGTGGTCTGACTCTGGGTGTAATATAGAAGTTATTTACATTCTTTTATATTCCTTGTGAGTATTTAATTCTTTTCAGAGCAAACATGTCATTTTGATTGCTTGCAGCGCGAAGCTTTCCTGAAAGGCGAATAGCCCGCTGGGCAGGTGTAGTGGTTCAAGGTCTGCTCTAGTATCTTCTCTTCTCCAATTTTCTATTTTCAGTTTTTCTGAGTTATTTCAGGGACGATGCATCTTGATTTTCTTTGTGTAATTTTATCTTCGTACTGCTCCCTTCAGGTGGGCTAAGTACGGTGGATTATTTGCCTGTTACTTATGATTGCCTGTCCTAGCACTGATTGTACAGTTTGCAGAATTCGATATAAACGAACAAATGAATGGCATCTTGTGCATGATTTGGTTAAAGAATTACAGCTAGGTGGCTTATTCTTGACTCAAACTTGACTGACTCGCACACTTGCTCTAGCTCTGTGGGAGTGGCTCGCCTTGTGGTATAGTAACACAAATCACACAGGACACTTGTGGCCGCTGCGCCTTGGCAAGGGCATGGGCACGGTTTCCTTGTAGATGTGCGGGTTAAGTGGTTGCCGTTTCATTAAGCGTAGCCCTCAATGTCGTAGCGGCTGATTTCATTCAGGGCCAGTGCTATGGTCATATCACTAACTTTTGGTATATTTGTACTGACGCTGGCTTATTTGCCAGCTGTTTGTCGTATTAACTGGCTTATTAAATACGGGTGGGAGTGGACGGGGGGGCTGCTGCTCTCCTGGTTGGGAACTTTGCAAGGTGAGGGGCAAGGCCCTTCCCGGTGGCTTGGCTGGGGGAGGGGCAGCTGCCTTGAGCGGGAGCGGGTGCTGCGGGGTCTCTCCCTTGTTTATCCCCACAGGGCACTTCGCGAAGGCAGTCCCCGAGGCTCGAGAGTCCGCTGGCATGTTGTGCCAGGTCGGTCGGAGACAGGAGTGGTGCCTGACCAGGCGACGGCTGCGGCAGGTGAGTCTGTGGGGCGGGGTCTTCGGGGGGAATCATGGCGGGGGGAGCGGGGTGTGGGCGGCCCGAAAATGGCGGCGCGCAGGCCGTTCGCGTCGGGCGTCGGGTTTCTGTTCATCTACGTCCGCTGTGACGTCGTTGTTCTCGTCAAGGTCGGTTCTCGGCGGGGTCGGAGGGGAGCCGGGTCGAGGGCGGGGGGGGGGGAGGGCGAGGACAGGGTTGGTTGGTTCGGGGGGGTGCCGTCGTAGGTGGTAGCGTTCACGGTGCGTGGGACGGCGTGCCGGGGAAGCTGCGGCGTAAACTTGCGGAGCGGCGCGGGAGGGTCAGAAGAATTTTTGGGACCGTAGGCAGTAGCAGACGGTTGATGGCGCGGCGGGTAGGGTGCCGAAGGGGTGCACAACCCGCGGGCATTGCTGCGGCTGGCTAGGGTGGGGGAGGGCGCATTGGCCCAGTGCGGGCTGGTACGCTGGCTGTGGTGGTTACAGTTAGTTGCGTACAGTCCGTTACAGATTTCTTTGTTCTTTGCCCCCTCCCGCGGCTTCTCGCAGGGATAAGCTAGCGGTGAATATCCTGTTGTGGGGGTGGCGGGCCCGTTCAGGGCGACACCCGTCCCGGGGGACCAGGCGCATAGGGGTTGATCCGTCACCTGACCCACCCCATCTGGGGTTCAGGGTATGATCATCCCCCCACGGAATTCAGTGCCGTGCGTAGGCTTCCTTGGTCGCGGCGGTGGAGTTGGTGCGGGGGGGCCGGGCGGGGGTGCCGGATGGCCAGGGGGACATGGCATCTTGTCTTGTTGGCTATTGCCCGTGCGCCCTTAGGCATTCCCATTGTTGGGGGTTTTGGTTAATGATTTGATAGGGGTTTGCCTCTGGGGTGTGCTATCTCTGGTGCGCACCTGGAGCGATTTGGTACGTTCCGGCATTGGGCGTTAGTAGGCCGGGTGCGGGGTGCTTAAGTGGTGCGTTGACTGGAGGATTGTCTGGTGTGGGGGAGGCGCGGATTGGGCGCGTTGACGCTTTGGTGGTCCGGCTCATGCAAATAGAGGGGGAGTGGGGAGTTCTGGTGGCGGGGGGGAAGCCGGAGGGCCCCCATACTCTATTAACCTTTTTCGGATCGAGCGGGAGGCTGGGGAAGTAGTGGCACGACTGACGGAGGGTTGGATCCACGTGCGGTTCGGGGGTGAGCGGGGACGAGGGGGGGGGATCACCCTCCGATCTCCGGATTGGCCGGTCCGTGGCAGCGGCGTACTCCGCCGGAGTGTATCGGGCTGCGGCAAGTGGGGCTTGGGGCGGGGCTCGAGTTCCTTGTTAGGGCTGGAAGCGCTCTGGCCCGTCGCCAGGGACAGCGGGGGGCCCATTCTGCCTGAGTTGCGGCAACGCTCGCGTGCTGTTTGGCCAGCGGCGGTGTTGTCCAGTTACGAGGGCATCTGCTTCTGGGCGAGTTCGTCCTTGTGCAGCTGCTAGTGCGGCGGCGGTGGGTGTACCTGAGCAGGACATCACGCGGATCGGAAGATGGAAGGCCTGCGCGTGTCGGGGATGTGTGCGTCGGTAAGGGCGCCGGGGGGGGGGGCTGGCTAACTTTGGATCTGTTTTCTTTTGCAGAAGTTCTTCCTGGCTCGTGTCGCTGTTGGGTGCTTGGCCACTCATTCGAGTGGGGCCGGTTGGCGAGCAGCCACACGCCTGGATGAGTGGAAGATTGGTTGGACCAGTTCGGGTGCCCGTTTCACGGCTGGGAGAGCGCGTCTGCGATGGCTTCAGCTCGCCTTTGCTACACTGGGATGGCCACGATCTGGTGTCCTGGGCCTGCAGTGGCGTCGGCCGGGATTCGGGACAAGGAAGCGCTATTGGAGATGTTTCATGGTTGTGATTTTCCTGTGGTCAGCTATCGATCCAAGGCCTGCTTGCCCGGCTCAGCGGCGGGGGTCGCGGGGTCTAGCAAAGATCAATCACTGAATTGGCGGATGGGTGGGGGAGCAGGGCGGGGGCCCGCTTTTGCACCCCTGGGCTGGGGGTGGAGGGTGCGGGTCTGTTTCGGGCTGATGGGGTCCACCATCCCCGGTGGGATGGATGTGCTCCGCAGCGCTTGGCAGGTGGCCTTGGAGGAATGGCTGAACCGGGGGGGCGCTGGTCGCAGCTTTGCCGGGGGGGGGCGGCTCAGGCCGGGGTGGGCCTGAGCCGGTGGCGGGATCCCGGAGGTTTCCGGGGTCCGGAGCCGGAGCCAAGCAGTAGGGCGGGGGTGGGGTACCCCAGCCTGGGCGGTCCCTCAGGCTTTTGCTAATAATAGGGCGAAGCCGGATGAGGGAGGCTAGGCAATTTGCCGGGGCCTGGACAAGGCGGAAGCGGAAGTGGCATCACTTTGCTATTCACATGGCTGGTGAGGGCTCGCTCTGCTGGGGGGGGGGGAAATACAATGTAAAGTTGGATTGTTGATGTTATGGTTTATGGCAATAAAGCTGCGACCAGTTGAATTCCCATATATGTGTGGTCTACCTTTTTTATGATGGTGGGGGGGGGTGTTGCGGTGTGGCGGAGGCCGGTCCGCCTTACCCGGTTATGGGGAGGCCGCGTGGCCCCCCCCCCCAGGGTGTGCGAGCGGCCGACATTAACCGGGGGGGCGGCCGGCCGCGTGCCCGCCGCGGCGTGGCTGCGTGGCTTCGCGGTTGGAGCCCGCAGTGTGTGGAGGGCTCCCATTGGTTCCCGAGGCACAGGGCTGTGCGCGGGAGCCAATGGGAAGAGGGGAGGAGTTTCGGGGGGAGAGTAAGGGGAGCGTTGTGGCGTCCTCCGGCCTTTCTCTCGAGGCGGCCGGAGGTGACGGACGTCCCGCCCTCCCGCCCTTTAACTGGGGTTCGGGGGTGTGGTGGCTATGGAGGGGTGTTGCAGCTGGAGGGGGTGTGGCGGGATCCCGGAGGTTTCCGGGGTCCGGAGCCGGAGCCAAGCAGTAGGGCGGGGGTGGGGTACCCACGCCCGGGCGGTCCCTCAGGCTTTTGCTAATAATAGGGCGAAGCCGGATGAGGGAGGCTAGGCAATTTGCCGGGGCCTGGACAAGGCGGAAGCGGAAGCGGCATCACTTTGCTATTCACATGGCTGGTGAGGGCTCGCTCTGCTGGGGGGGGGGAAATACAATGTAAAGTTGGATTGTTGATGTTATGGTTTATGGCAATAAAGCTGCGACCAGTTGAATTCCCATATATGTGTGGTCTACCTTTTTTATGATGGTGGGGGGGGGGTGTTGCGGTGTGGCGGAGGCCGGTCCGCCTTACCCGGTTACTACGCAAGCATTCCTAGATGCAATGAATGCACTAGGTTACAAACAAATTATACAAAAACCCACACACATAAGAGGAAGCACATTGGACCTCATATTCATACCCAGAGAAAAAGTGAACAAAGAAATCCACCAGACCATTCAAATTCAGCCTGTCCCTTGGTCTGACCACTTCACAATCAACTTCACCATATAATGCCAAGCCCTAAACAACAGTATCCCCTCTCCTGCGGCACCCTGAAGATACTGCAAATTTGACAAGAGGTTATTCCTGGAGGAAATTATGCCTCAGCTTATGTCAGACATCACAGACATCGACACACTCATAGGGAATTGGAACACAAACATATGAAAAGCAGCGACTGAAAAGGACAACATATGAATACCTAGAAGAAATAAGAGGAGTGCAATATGGTAAACACAAGACCTCAGAGACCAAAAAAAGCAGCTGAGAAAACTGGAAAGGACCTGGAGGCAAACAAAACAACATGAAACCCAAATAAATCACATGAAAAAACTAGACGAATACTGTGAATCCATCAACAGAAATAAGAAAGAATATCACTGGATCTATTTAAATAGTTCAACCTCTGTTCTTTGTAATATGTTATGTTAAATATGAGTGATTTACTTTATTTATTTATTTGGTTCTTCTATACCACCCCTTCCAGAGATCAGGGGTGGTATAGAAGAGCCAAATAAATAAAATAAATCACTCAAAACTCATAATGACCTCACTAAACAAACCCAGAGAACTCTTCAACATTGTCAAATCCCTAACTAAACCCCAGGTGCAAGATGAGCATACACTTACACCAGAAGCAATAGCATGGTACTACATGGGAAAAATGGGAAAGATCTCCACACTGACTGCTCTGACTACAGAAATCAACTCCACGCCTATCACAGAATGGATAACATTCTCAACAATATCCTCAAGCCACCTACAGAAAATAATTGTTAACCTAAATACGACCAGATCAGCCATCAACCACTGCCCAGTAAGCTGGGTGAAAGTAACATGGAGGAACTCTCCCCTGTAATACTCAAAATAGTACAGTTATGTCTGAAAACAGGTTATATGCCTAAAGATCTAAAAACTGCATCAATATGCCCTAACCTAAAATACTCAACACTCAACAAATCAGACCCCAGTGCAAACAGACCAATTTCTAGTCTACCACTACTAGCAAAAATAATAGAAAAAACAGTCCAAATTCAACTACAAGAACACTTTGAAACACATTCTCCACTTGACTCGCAACAACACGACTTCCAGAACAACCATGGAGTAGAGATGCTACTCATAGCACTCATGGATAAGATAAGGGGGACTGACAATCAAAAAACAGCCTTCATATTGATATTTCTAGATATAATCTCTGCATTCAATTCCATATGCCATCATCTACTACTTACCAGACTATTAGAAACTGGAATCAAAGGAACACCACTACACTGGTTTGCATCTTACCTAACAGACAGGAAACAGCAAGTAAAAAGCGGTCTTAACTCATCCAAGCCATATCCTCAACTACAGGGAATTCTACAAGGCTCTGCCCTATCAGCACTTCTTTTTAACCTCTATATACAGCCCATCTACAAAGTAATCCAAAAACATAACATCTACTACCATATATATGCAGATGATATTATATTGTACACCCCGCTAGATACTAGTAACCCCGATCAGACCAAGATAACCGCATGCTTTGATGAAGTAGTATTATGGCTATACAGGCACAATCTGAACATAAACTATAAAAACCACAGAGGTCCTCTATGTATCGAGAGACGAAACATTCATCCCCTCAACAACGCTCAAAGTAAAAGATGCACACCTGGAGGTCAAAAATGAGATCAAATACTTAGGCGTCACAATCGATAGACAGCTAAACATGACCAGCCACATTAGCAATACTACAAGAGCAATATACTCCAAAATAAGAACATTACAATACCTACAAACCCTCTTCTCTACTAATGACTTCCGCACAATGCTCCAAGCAATGGTATTCCTCCATTTAGTCTTCAGTAATGGAATACTCCCAAAGCAAATAATACAGCGCTTCCAGTTGGCAAAGAACACTGCCACCCAAACTATCACACAAACTCCAATAAAAGAATCTATCACCCCAATACTGGAAAAACTTCACTGGCTTCTGATAAACAGCAGGATAAAATACAAAAACCTACATATCATCTTCAAGACCCTGCAGATTGAACCTCCTACCTACTTAAGAACACTTCTAAAGAGCACCCCAGTAAATAGAGAAAGGAGAACCCATACCAGAAACTCCCTGACCACCCCGGCAAAATTCACTAGAAGTAACTCTTCTACATCCAGCAGATCCTTTTCTCTTTATGCACCAGGACTATGGAACTCACTACCGGAGAAAACAAGATCCACAAAAGACCATCAAGTATTCCACAAACTTCTAAAAACATGGTTATTCCAAGAATACTTCGAAGAGACGGTCACCTGATCAATACTCAGAACACCACAAGGGACTCCTAGCTAAGTATGAATCCTCCTACAAATGGATGAATTGTTCAATGTAACCACCTTGATTTATTGACATGGTGGTATATAAAACCACATAAGTAAATAATAAATTTAGGCATCATTCTGGATACATGGCCGTCTTTTGACCAGCAGGTCACTGTTACAGTTAAATCCACTTGTTTGGCTTTGTGTAGAATTCGTTCAATCAAATCATTCCTTTCTTTTTGATGTTACATGTCCTCATTCATGCCCTTGTCACATCGCATCTCGATTACTGTAATTCAATATATTGCAGCCCCCGGACCACTAATCTTAAATTACATTTGGTTCAAAACACTGCCATTTGTCTTCTGTCCAATGCCTCTTTGCTTCCTTACAAACATCACTGGCTTCCTCTCTCATATAGGTTTCAGTTCAAAATTCTCATCCTGGTTCACAAAGAATTCTATGCTGGACTGCCCCTTGTTCTGTCAACTTTAATCATGCCTTACCATCCAGGTCGAGCTCTTTATTCGCAAAGCACCAATCTACTAACTATTCTCCCGGTCTTGGCAGCCCATATGGAAGCCTCTAGGCACTCAGCTTTCTATTTTCTGATGCCTACTTTATGGAATGCCCTCTCTTTACATGTGTATTCAGAGGCTTCCTTAGGAAAATTCAAGTCACTTCTGAAAACTCATTATTCTACTGAAGCTTTTTTGGGGCTGACTGGACTAGGATAAGGGCCCCATTAACCTCCCTGTCCTCTTCTTATTTACTTGCTTACTTTCCTGTCTTAAAATGGTGTTCTTTTTCTGATTGTGTGTCTAAGCAGTTTTAAAATTTTTATGAAAATCGCTCTGATGCTACCCTACCTAGGGTGATATAGAAAGTTTTAATAAACATAAACAAACACCCATTGTCGAGGGAGGGGTTTCTGTGGATGCAGAATATATGTAGAAAAAGAAAAAGCGAGAATCATAATACAGTTTATAACAACAAAATAAAATGTTATAATTTTTTTAATTTGGTGTTAAAACTGTGCTGTGGTTCTCGTTTTTTCTTTTAGTTCCTTGATGTTCGAGCATCTTGCATTTCCTTTGTTTTTTGCAGAATATATATTTACATTAACACCATGCTGGTCCAGTACACAGTTTCAGGAGTTATGTTGGGGTTGCCAAGCAACTCTTGGGGGCTTGTTTACAAAGCAGCGGTAACAGTTCGCGATCGTTATCGGAGCCGCGACCCCATTGATTTCAATGGGGCCGCGGCTCCGATAACGACCGCGAACCGCTACCGCGGCTTTGTAAACAAGCCCCTAGGTGTTTATGTTGGAGTGGGAGATGTGTGTTGAAGTTATAAAGCCTCTCTTGTTTTTCTGAGGGTAGGAAGTGCTGTGTAGGGGCCAGGGGTGGCTCAAGGCAATGTGCTGCCTGAAGCGAAGAATGAGATGGCGCCCCCCCCCCATACACCTTAGAGGGGGCGGGGCTTTTTCAGAAATCCAATCAGAGACTGAATCAAACCAAAAAGCCGATTAGATTATATGGAGGAAATACAAGATGTTTGCACACAGGGCCATAACGAGCTGCAATCGTGCCCTGTGCGACTTGCAGCTCGGGCGCACGCCCCCCTCTCCCCCCATATCTCTGTCCAGCGCTGCCTGCTCTTTTCTCTGCTGCTGCCACCCTGTTTTTTTCAAGGCGGTGCCAGCAGCAGGGAAAGAGCAGGCAGCGCTGAATGGAGGTATGGGGAGGAGGAGGGGGGGCATGTGCCCGATCTGAAAGGTGCCGGCACTTTAAGCAGATCTGTCCCTCCCTGCTCTGACATTGCATCGGAGGAGGGAGGGAGGGACCAGACCTGTTTAAAGTGCTGCGAAAAGGCTTGGGAGCGCATTTCAGTTGCCTGCTATTGTCCTGCCAGCAGCGGCAGGGCAACAGCAGACAGCCAAAATGTGCCCCCCAAGCCTTTGCGCCCTGTGTGGCTGCACCGCTTGCACAGGGCTAGGTACAGTCTCTGTTTGCACACCAAGGAACTAAAAGACAGCAAGAACCAACAGCATAGTTTATAAAACTTAATTATAACTCATTTTTATTTAGTTATTATAAACTGTGTTATGGTTCTTGCTTTTTCTTTTTCAACATATATTTTGCATCCACAGTAGGTGCAGAGCAGAACCAGGACATTCACCCACAGAACTCAATATCTTAAAAAAAAATCTGATTCTGATTATCTCACTAACAACAACAACCACTATTCTCCAGTACCAGGCATATTGTGAACTAATACAAAACCCTACAACAAAGAGCAAATCTTCCATACCATATCAGCACAAACTTCCAAAACTCACATATGGAGCCCATCCAAAAAAAGCGTCACTGTACAGTGGGCCCTGGAACATCCATACACCTATTTGAAAAGCTGAACAAGTCAAATTACTACAGTATAGTATAGATCTTTATGTACAAACTCCATGTTAACAGAACACCTGACCTCAGTCACACACTCACAACATCGACCCTCACCAAGTACAGAATAAGTAACCATGATAAAATAAAAATATTTATTTATTTATTTAGCATTTCTTTTATACCGCGCTATTATCATCAGTGCGGTGTACATCAAAACAAACATATGCATTCAGGGTTATTGAAAATACATTTACATTTGAACAGGGATTACAACTTGGATAACAGGGTAATTAACAATTTTACAACCTAGTATTTACAGTTATGTACATGGTGAGTGTAATTCTCCTGTCGGGGCTACACAGGGAAGTATCTGGTGAATAAGTGATGTTTTAGGGCCTTCCTGAGTTGGGTTAGGTCTGTGATAGCTCAGATGTCAGGGGGGAGGGCATTCCAGGCTTTAGGGGCATAGAAGCAGAAGGCTCTATTAGTTGTTGCCTTCTTGCATCTTGTTGATTATTTTGGGATTGACAATGTGTTTACTGCTACGGATCTTCTACTTCTATTGAGAGGTGAGGTGTGTATCAGTTTGGTGATGACTATAGGGGACTGATTGTTTAGAGCTTTGAAGGTCATAATTATATTCTTATATAGTGTTCTGGCTTGAAGTGGTAACCAATGTAACCTTTTCAGGTTTGGTGTGACGTGGTCAGTCCTCGATATTCCTTCTAGCACCCTGGCTGCCGTGTTCATTGCCAATTGGAGAGGGTTTAGAGTTGCTTGTGGGAGTCCGTATAGGATTGCATTTGCAAAGTCAATGTGTGGCATCACCAGGGCTTGGTAGATTGTTCTAAAGTCCGTGTACTCGAGTAGAAGTCGTAAATGTCGAAGTGTCCTTATCTTGTGGTAAATTGATTTTGTTGTGTTTTTTATATGCACCTTCATATCCATTCTTTGGTCAAGGGTGATGCCTAGGTATCTGATGGTAGACTTTGCTATCAGTTCTGTGTCCTTTACCTTTAGTGTGCGTGGGGGTGTGAAGTTTTGGTTCTTCATTATGAACATTACGTCAGTCTTGCTGTGGTTGATTCTCAGGTTCTGTGTGAGTAGCCATTCTGCAGCTGCGTTGAAGCAGTATCTCCAGGAACAAGCAGGAATGAGTCTTCACATATGGGTATCGTCGGTACCGACGGAGCCTGCACGGGAACGCTCCCCAGCGTCCAAAAGGAAAGCTTTTGGGAGCATCCCACAGCGCCTGCACGCTGCCTTCCCGCCTTTCCTAACTGCCTCTCTCCAGTTCTTCTTTTCCGCGGAGCCAGCAGGTCGTGTTTCCTGTCACCGCTGAAGAATTTCTTATTTTCTTTTATTTTTCTTTAGTCGCGTGTCTGCCTTCTTGATTCCGGACCGGTACCACCGGTCTTTTTTTTTCTTTCTTTTAAAAAAAAAAAAAAACTACTACTCTTTTCAGTGCATTTTTTCTTCTGGGGCCTTAGGCCTACAGATATATTTTTCCTCATGGAAAAACCCGCCTCCGGGTTTAAAAAATGCACGAAGTGCAGTAGCACTATTTCTGTCACTGACACCCATGACTAGTGTCTAAAATGTTTAGGTCCTGACCACTCCATTGCGGATTGTGAGTCCTGTTCCATGATGTCTAAGAGAGGGTTACAAAATCGGGCAGCCAAGCTCAGTACCCTGTTTCCCTCCGATGCAGCTTCTGTGGCATCAACGTCTTCCAGGGCTTCTTCTTCATCCCATGGATCTCAGGTAACCAAACTTAAATCTGGCCGGTACTCAAAGAGTTCATCTCCCTCTAAGTATCGAGATGCCCCCGGGCTTACTCTTGAGGAATCCACACCGGCAAAATTACCCCGGCGGGAGGCTCCGGCTTCCAAAGCTCTACCTATGGGGTCACAGGTTGACAACCACCGGTACCGACATCCAGACATTGGTGGCGTCAATGGATCAGAATATTCTGACCATGCAGCGTGCCATCACGGCATTCATACAAGCTGCGACGCCTACGGTACCGCAACAAACCCCGTTGTCGGTACCGGTACCGATTCCGGTACCGGATCCGAAATCGGTTCCGATACCAGTACCGCTTGCATCGACATCAGCATCGACGGCAGTGGTACGCTATCCAGTGATGCCTATCAGCACCGACTTGGTACCGATTACTCCCGATGTCGATACCTCCCGGTACGTGTATCGGGCTCTGCGAGAGCATCCAGACAGTCGATACTTCGATTCCTCTGAAGACTCTGATACTTCAGAGGCCTCAATTGAAGCATCGGGGATCCTTCCTCAGGAATCCTCTTCTCCAAAAAGGAGAATGTCTCCTCCTGAAGACTTGTCTTTTCAGGACTTCATTAGGGAGGTGGCCAAAGGCCTGTCCATCTCAGTGACCTCTGAAACTGAACCTAGAGCCAAAAAATTAGATATCCTTCAATATCTTAAGGCTCCTAAAGAGGCAGCCACCTTACCAATACATGAGATTCTTTATGATCACATGTTGGGCATATGGGAGACTCCTCTTTCCACCTCCCCTCATTCTAGAAGGTTGGACACCATGTATCGTGTTCCTCCTTGTCCTGGGTTTCATATGACTCAGCTTCCTCACCACTCCATTGTGGTAGAGTCTGCTATGAAAAAGATCAAGAGTACCAAAGGGCACTCCTCTGCTCCTCCAGGAAGAGAATGCAGAACCCTAGATGCCTTTTGCAGGAAAATCTTCCAGGCCAGTATGCTTGTAGCCAGAATCAACTCCTATAGTCTCTATATGGGGATGTTTCTAAAAGAAGTTACAGATCATCTGCAAACCTTATCTCCTTTTATGTCAGAAGATAAGAGAGAAGAATATATCACCTGGCTTAAACATGCACAGGATGTATCCAAGTTTTCCAACCGTGCAGCCTTTGACTCTTTTGAGGGGGCCAGTAGAGCCTCGGCTATTGCCATAGGTGCACGCAGAGTTCTTGGTTGCAAGCCTCTGATTTGGAATCCTGGGTACAGGATGGTCTAGGTAACCTCCCCTGTACAGGGGAAAACCTTTTTGGCAAAGATTGGCAAGCAAAGGCCAACCAGATGGATGCTGAAAATTCTGCTTTAGATAGACTTTCAAAGTCTACTACTGCTCCTTTTAAAAAGAGATTGTTCAAAAAGGGATCTTTCCCAAAGAAAGGGAAATTTTTTTCTGGTTATGGTCAGGCCTCTTATCAAGGTCGTTTTGCTACAAAGAGACAGCAACAACCAAAACAGGCCAAACCTCAGGCTGCGAGGACTGCTACGACCCAACAGCCTCAGCCTCCTCAGGGCCTTTGACTTTCCACTAGAGAACTTAGCCTTTCTGGCTCTAGAACATCCAGAGCCTCTCACCATCCCAGGAAGGTTAGCTCACTTTGCTCCCAGATGGGAACATATCACAGCAGAGCAATGGACCCTCTCCATCATAAGGGATGGGTACAAGCTTCATTTCTTAAACCTTCCTCCTCACACCATGGTGAAACAGTTCAATTCTCCAACATCTCTCCTCAACCTTCTAGGTCAAGAGATTGCTACCCTTCTTACCCAAGGGGCAATAAAAGAAGTACCCCTTCTTCAACAGGGCTCAGGGTTCTACTCCCCCTATTTTCTCATTCCAAAGATCCATATTAGATCTACAGAGAATTGAACAAGTTTCTATGCAAGGAGAAATTCAAGATGACTTCTCTCGGAACTCTCCTTCCATACCTCCAGAGTCAGGACTGGCTTTGTTCTCTAGATCTCAAGGATGCGTACACCCATGTTCTCATCCATCCAACACACAGAAGGTTCCTTCGGTTCCTTTTCCAAGGAAAGCACTACCAATACAAGGTGCTTCCTTTCGGTCTGGCCTCTGCTCCAAGAGTGTTCACAAAATGCATGGCAGTAGTAGCTGCATTCCTGCGCACTCTAGGAATATTCGTATTCCCATATCTGGACGACTGGCTCATCCGAGCTCCATTCCAGTCAGAGGCCCAGACTTCCCTAGCCTGCACAAGGCGTATTCTTCAGTATCTGGGACTGGTAATCAACATTCCAAAATCCCATCTCACCCCTACTCAGTCTCTAGAGTTCATAGGGGCCTTACTGGATACCACAACTGCAAGGGCCTATCTTCCCCAGGCCCGTTGCCTACGCTTGGTGCAGTTAGCCTCCCAGATTCAGTTAAAATCCCATTTAACTGCTCGAGAGATGTTGCAACTCTTAGGCCACATGGCATCCATGGTGCATGTGGTTCCTTATGCTCGCCTTCACATGAGGGCAGCTCAGTGGACTCTATCCACCCAATGGACCCAGGCCTCAGGTTGCCTGTCAGACAAAATAGCAACCTCCAGTCGCCTCTTTTGGTCCCTCCACTGGTGGAAGTCCACTCAAAATCTGTTGCTGGGGTCCCCCTTTCAACAGGTGTTACCCCAAGCAACCCTTACAAAAGATGCCTCTCCAAAGGGTTGGGGAGCTCATCTACAAGATCTCTCCACCCAGGGCATCTCTACATATCAACCTCTTGGAGCTCAGAGCAATCTTTCTAGCTCTCAGAGTCTTCCACTTCCTGCTCAGCTACAAGACAGTCCTCATTCACACGGACAACCAGGTAGCCATGTTCTACGTGAACAAGCAGGGAGGGACTGGCTCTCTGTCACTTTGCAATGAAGCTCTGAAATTGTGAGCCTTCGCCAGAGAGCATCAAATCCATCTCATGGCAGTGTATCTTCCAGGGGTTCAAAATTCTTGGGCAGACAGACTCAGTCGAGTTCTGCTTCCGCACGAATGGTCCCTCCATGGGGACCAGATAGCCAGGATTTTTCAGATTTGGGGTACCCCAGACATAGACCTGTTTGCAAGTCCGTGGAATGCCAAACTTCCCCGGTTTTGTTCCAGGATTCCATGTCAGGGAGCTCAGGCCAGGGATGCCTTCCTCCTTCATTGGGGGCAAGACTTCCTCTATTCCTTTCCACCTATTCCCCTCATCCCCAAGACTCTATTCAAGCTCCAGAGAGACAAGGGGTCTACGCCAAGTGTGGTACCCTCTACTTCTGCATCTCTCTCAAGCTCCCTCCCTAGACCTGGGGTCTGCTCCAGATCTCCTCTCCCAGGAGGAGGGAACCTTGTGGCACCCAAATCCTCAGTCTCTTCATCTCAGGGCCTGGTTGCTGAAGGCCTAGACCTTCAGGATTTACACCTTTCTCAGCAAGTGAAGGATATCCTTCATGCTTCCAGAAAGCCTTCCACCAGACGTTCATATGCTTTTAAATGGAAAAGGTTTTCCATTTGGTGTGCAGAGAAGGGTCTCAACCCTCTTGCAATACCTTTGAATTCTTTACTAGACTATTTGCTGCATTTATCCCATGCAGGCCTTAAAACAAATTCAATCAGGGTCCATTTGAGTGCTATTGCAGCATCCCTTAAGTCTCTCAATGGACAATCTATTTCCTCTCATCCTCTTATAGCAAGATTCATGAGAGGCCTTCTTTTGACTAAACCTCCCATTAGACCACCTCCAGTGGCATGGGACTTGAATCTGGTTCTTGGCCAGCTTATGAAGCCACCCTTTGAACCCTTAGCCACTACCTCCTTGAAATTCCTTTCCTGGAAGGTTATTTTTCTCATTGCAGTCACCTCAGCTCGCCGTATCAGTGAGTTGCAAGCTTTAGTGGCTAATCCTCCAAGGTTCCATCATGACAAGGTAGTCCTCAGAACTAATCCACACTTTATGCCTAAAGTGGTCTCACCTTTTCATCTGAACCAGGAGGTGTATTTACCTGTCTTTTTTCCAGGACCTCATCCATCAAGTGCAGAGAGGAATCTTCATACCCTGGATTGTAAAAGAGCACTCGCTTTCTACTTACAAAGGACATAGCAACATAGAAAGTCCTCTCAACTTTTTGTTGCTTTTGATCCTTCTCATTTAGGACTTCCAGTCTCTAAGAGAACTCTGTCCAATTGGATTGCTCAGTGTATTTCCTTCGCCTACCAGAGTAAGAACCTTTCTCTGGAGGGCTATGTCACAGCTCACAATGTGAGGGCCATGGCAACCTCTATGGCTCATCTAAACTCTGTGTCCATCGACCAAATCTGTCGAGCGGCCACCTGGGCATCGGTTCATACCTTCACAGCCCATTACTGCTTGGACAAGGACTCCTGCCGGGATGCCTTGTTTGGTCAGGCTGTTCTCAAACACCTGTTCCATACCTAATCAACTCCTACCCTCCATCCCTGACTGGATGCCTGAGATTCATGGGTGGAAGTGGAGCCCTTCCCAGGGACTCACAATCTGGGTGATCTCCCAGGCATCTCTAGCTGGGGAGTCCCCATATGTGAAGACTCATTCCTGCTTGTTCCTGGAGATAGCACAGTTACTTACCTGTAACAGGTGATCTCTGGGAACAGCAGGAATAAGTCTTCACAACCCACCCACCTCCCCTAGGAGTTGTATCTCTCTATCTATCTTTCCTTTCCTCTCTCTCTCTTTGTCTCAGCTTTAAACTCGAACTGGAGAGAGGCAGTTAGGAAAGGCGGGAAGGCAGCGCGCAGGCGCTGTGGGATGCTCCCAAAAGCTTTCCTTTTGGACGCTGGGGAGCGTTCCCGCGCAGGCTCCGTCGGTACCGATGATACCCATATGTGAAGACTTATTCCTGCTGTTCCCAGAGATCACCTGTTACAGGTAAGTAACTATGCTTTATCAGTGGAGTGAAATCGGGTTGGTCTGTCATGAAAGGCATATAGAGGAGGATATTGTCAGTGTAAGCTAGGCAGGATAGGTTAAAGGAGCGAATTAGGTCACAGATGGGTTGCATGTAGATATTAAACAGTAATGCGGATAATGAGGAGCCTTGAGGTACTCCTTGATGCTGTAGAAATGGGTCTGATGTTATGGTGCCGAGTCTCACTTGTTGCCATCTGTCGGAAAGGTAGGATTTACACCAGCTCAGTGCTGATTCCTGGATTCCTTTTTCTTCAAGGCGTTCAATAAGAATTTGGTGACTCACAGAGTCAAATGCAGCTGAGATGTCCATGAATTTAAGGGCAAAGCCTTGTCGGATGTTATCTATTCCGGTGATTATGGTGTTGAAGAGGGTGACGAGTAGGGTCTCTACACCGTGTGCTTCCCTGAAGCCATGTTGGGAAGGATCCAGGGGGGCTTCGGTGTCGATGTGTTGTTGTATTTGGTGTTGCACTGCCTTTTCAATTATTTTAGCTAATAGTGGGATGCTGGATATCGGTCTGTATGATTCAACCTTTAGCGGGTCCAGTTTATTGTTCTTCAGCAATGGTCTGATGGAGGTATGTTTTAGGCTTTGTGGGAAGGTTCCTGTTGCGAACGATTGTTCTAGGATTTTATTTAGGGTGGGGCTTAGTTCGGTGCGGAGGTCTCTGATCCAGGAAGCTGGGCACGGGTCATTGGGCGCAGTAGTAGCATTGATGGAGGTGATGATATTCTCAATCTCTTTGGGTGATAAGGTGTGGAATTTGGTCAGAGGGGATGGGTGTGGCGTCTTGGGTGGTTGGGAGGGTCTGGTAGGACAGGGTGTTTTGGCTGTCTGTATCATTTTTGATTCTAAGTAGGTAGCATAATCCTGGGGTTGGATTGAGGGTCTTTGTTCTGGGGTTGGTTCTCGTTCGAGCGTTTTTACTATGTTGAATAAGTCATGGTGCTTGCTTATTGATCGCTTCAGGAGGTCAGTGTGAAACTGCTTTCTTCTCTCCGCTATTTCCCGGCGGTGCTTCTCTAGGTGTGAACAGTATATTGTGTATGCTTCTGTGGAGTGGGATCGGCGCCAACGTCTCTCTAGCTTGCGTAGGTGGAGAAGTGATGATCGCAATTCATTTGAGTACCAAGTTACATGTGTACGGGTCTTGGTTTTTCTATTTGTATCGGGGATTTGTGCGCTCGACCTAAGGGTGTCATTCCAGGTGTTAATCAGATTGTCAAGTTCGGGCTCTGAGGAGTTTAGCGGTGGAAGGAGTTTCTTTAGTATTTCCTCTTTGTTGAAAGAGCGAAATCTTCTCATAGGTGGTTTAGGGGGAATGGAGTTGGTGTTCTGATTGTTAGAGTAGGTGGGTAGTTGGAATCTGATTAAGCTGTGGTCAGACCATGGTACTGGTGTTATAGTTATTGCGAAGTCATTGTTTGCTTCCATGATGTCCTGAGGGGCCGAATATCAGGTCCAGGGTATTTCCCTTCACATGTGTTGGTGCTCTGACTATCTGACTGAGTCTGAGGTCAGCAAGTGCTTCGAGAAATGCCGAGATTTGCGAGTCTTGTAGGGTTGGGAGGTTGAAGTCACCCATTAGCCAGCTTGATGATCGGGGCTTGTTTGTGTTGCAGGCGATGTCTATTATTGTTGATAGGTCCTCTGCAGAAGATGTAGGGGATCTGTAGACTAAATTGATTGAGCAAGCGTCGTTGGAGATGGATATCATGTTGAGGTAGGTTGTGTTGGTAGTGGTGCTCAGTTGAAATTGAAGTTCATTTTTCACAAGGATGAGTACTCCACCTCCTCTTTGGTTGGATCTATGGCAGGTATGGAGTGAGAAGTTGGGAGGTAGCATCTGGTTGATAATGATATTGTCACAGTCTGATAGCCAAGTTTCTGTAACCATCAGGATGTCGAGATCGTAGTGGGATATCAGGTCAGTAATCACTGGCCATTTTGTGCGGATTGATCTGGTGTTGATGAGGGCGCATTTCAGTGGTCGTCGGTGGTGGTTTTCCTCGATCAGGGGCTTTTTGGTGTGTTGGAGGGCAATATGGAGCAGGTGGGGGTAATTTGAACGGTTGGCATCTGCTGAAGATGTATGAGTCTTGCTTGCCCATTCCTTCCAGGTGTTCCTCAGTATTGGTATGGAGTTGGGACCTGGGTTGAAGGCATTTGAGCAGCTGGGCAGTGCTGTGATGAGGTAGATACTGGCTAGGGCTAAGAGTGTATGCATCATTCTAATTCCTTGTGTATCAAATACTCGTGGTTGTTAAAATATATCAACAATGGTAATAATATACTGGCTATAATAGTATGAGGACACTGGCGGCAGGTATGGCTGAGTAAAGTAACAGTGATAATAATTAACAGGCAGCAGTAAAGGTAAAGGTAAGCGAGTAGGGAATAATAGCAACAAGGTAAGGCATAGGTATAAAGTAGCAAATACTGGTGACAAATGTAGCAAAGACTCTTGTATGTGATATTAGAGTACAACTGCTGAGAAAGTAACGACTAATAGACACAATTAGATCTAGATGGTTATACTTGCGGCATGTAGTGGGGAAGGAAGCAATTGGATGGATAGTTGAAAGTTCAGGCCACTGTTGCGCTCTGCTTCCAGAGAGGCAACGTAGGGTAGGTTTCATCCTGTCTGCCGTTGGGTGGACGAGCTTCACAGGAGAGGAGCTCCACTGCAGGGATGGCTATGTCTGTGTGGATTGAACCTTCGGAGGCACAGGGTTTGGAGCTTCAGGCGGTTGGCTTAGGTTGCACTGTGTTGGCCACTGCCTAAGGGCCACGCCAAAGGGCCCTCAGGCGCGGGCCCGGCAGGCGCGGGCCCACCTGGTGGCGGTTGCCTTTTCAAGCTGCTGCACTCTGTTGCTCCTCTTCCCACAGCCCCGATTGGGCTGGAGGCTCCTGAGCGGGAGGTCGGCTGGCCTGCTCAGGTGTGCTCGACCCCGATCGGGGGAGCACGCTGATGGCGGCGGTTGTGTGGCTGCTTGCGGCTGGCGGTGGTTGCCTTTTCAAGCTGCTGCACTCTGCTGCTCCTCCTCCCACAGCCCCGATTGGGCTGGAGGCTCCTGAGCGGGAGGTCGGCTGGCCTGCTCAGGTGTGCTCGACCCCGATTGGGGGAGCACGCTGATGGCGGCGGTTGTGTGGACAAAATTTAAACCGAAACCCCAAGAAGCCAGAGTCCACATGCAGTGCAACATCAGATAAATAAGAGATGCAGTTCCCCAACACTGTGTAAAATATAAAAATAGCACAAAGTCCAATTGCTAAAATTAAATAAAATTACTTTTTCTACCTTTGTTGTCTGACCATTTTATTCTCTGATCATGCTGGTCCCGATCTGAGGGTTCTGCTTTCCTGTCTTCTCTTAGCTCTCTTTCTGTGGTCTGTGGTCTATCTGCCATTTCTTATCTCTTCTTTTGTTTTCTTCACTTCCTTCCATCAGCCCATTTCCAGTTCCCCTCCCAAGTATCAGCCCCCTTTCCAATTCTCCCCTCCCAGTACCTTCCAATGTCAACTGCCTTGCATTCCCATGACTGCCACTGGTATCCATTCCATTCCAGTTCCCCTCCTTCCTCACTGTCCAGCCCCTTCTAGTCCAAATACCATCCCAGGTATCAGCTCACATCCACTCTCGGTGCCACCCCTCCAGTCAGCTCCCTTCCAGTCGCCCTACCTTCTGTCCATCCCCCTTCCAGTGCCATTCGCATGTCAGCTCCCTTCCAGCCTCTTCCCCATTACCCAACCACCTACCACTCCCATCCCCAAGTGTCAGTTCCCTTCCAGTCCCCCTCCTTCCCCCTGTGTCAGCTCCCTTCTTGCCCCCTCCTTCCCCTGGCAGACCCTCTCAGTATCCGCTCTCTTACAGTCCCTATTCTCTCATCCCCCCGCATCAGCCCATTTTTAGCCCTAGCCCCTAGTTTTCTTCCAGGGCCAGCAGCACTCTCCTCTCCTCCCCCCTTAGCCCATTTCAAGTCCCAGCTCATTTCCAGTCCTATCCCCCTTATCAGTCCACTCCAGTCCTAGCCCCCCAATCAGCCCATTACCAGTCCTAGCTCATTTCCAGTGCTAGCCCTCCATCAGCCCATTACCAGTCCTACCCCCCCAATAAGTCCATTTCCAGTCCTAGTACCCCAATCAGCCAATTACCAGTCCTAGCCCCCCTCCCAATCAGCCCATTTCCAGTCCTAGCCCTCCGATAGCCCATTAGCAGTCCTAGCCCCCCTCCAGATTAGCCCATTTCCAGTTCTAACTCCCCATCAGCCCATCTCCAGTCCTAGCCCCTCCCAATAGCCCATTAGCAGTCCTAGCCCCCTCCCAATCAGCCCATTTTGAGTTCTAACCCCCCCCATCAGCCCATTTCCAGTTCTAGCACTCCCCCCATCTGCCCATTGCTATTTCCTGTGCTACTCCCCCCCCCCCCATCAGTCCAGCCCAGCCCTAGATCTTCTTTAGGGAACTACAAAAAAAAATCCAGCTGCAAAAGCTGTTGCTGCAGCGGCCACCTCCCCAGAAGAGCCCTCCCACAGCACTCCTCCCCCCTCCACCGGCTCAGCTTTTCAGAGGCGCGTGAAGGGAGGGTGTTTCCCTTTCTCGTGGCTCTGTTAAAGCTGAGCCCACAGGCGCCGATGGGAAACAGCATTTCCTGTTTCCCATCAGCGCTGGTGGGCTCAGCTTTAACAGAGCTGTGGGAAAGGGAAACACTCTCCCTTTGTGCGGCTCTGCAAATCTGAGCCGGCATGGGGGGGGGGGTGCTGTGTGAGGGCTCTTCGGGGGAGGCGGCCACCATGGGGCACTTCATGCTACCACTGCCACCGCTGCAGCAGCAGTGGCAGCAGCATTTGCAGCCGTTTTTTTTTTTTAATTATTATTTTGAAGGCCAAGTGAGGCAGTCTTTTTGGGGACAATTTTTGCCACCCCCAAAAAGATGCCGCCTGAGGCTACTGCCTCACTCATTATAGAGCCGCCCCTGCTAGGGGGCTACTGAGCCTCGCTTGTTTTTGTGAAGGTGGAAAATGCTATATTGGGGCTGCCAAATTGCTCTTTTTTTTTTAATGAAAGTGGGAAGTGCTGCATGGGTGCTGTTGAGCTTCTCTTGTTTAGCATATTTAGCAACATGTTTCCCAAGTTCTATGCTGGGCCGTGTTACCAGCACAGGGTCATAGGCTAACTGCAGGAAAATAAGTATATCCCTCGCAGTTACTGCGCTTCAACATGGCAAACTTGGGGGTTCAACAAATGCCACACATTGAGGTGAATTAATAATGAGGGAGGGGGCACCAGGAACCCTAGCACTGGCCCTGGGCTGAATGGCACATGATCTCATGTCTAACTTGTGAAGAAGACAGAGTAATACGCAGATTATCATTAGAGGATCATAAAACCCTAACTGGAGCATAAAATATCAGCAAATTTGAAAAACAATCTGGAGTGCCATTTAACAGCTTTATAATTGCTATACAGGGCTGGTGCTAGGTGGCCAGGTGAACTAGGTGGTCGCCGAGGGTGCCACTTGTCGCTCCTGCCATCACTCTCTGGAGCTTGCAGGGGGAGCAATGGCTACAAAACTGCAACGTGGCACTTGCCTTTAGGTCTCCGGCACAGAGCCGCAGTTTCATTCTTTTACTAGTTGTCGCATCCACCCCCTCCGCAGGCTTCTGATTTGCATAAAGCACTGCATAGTGGTTTTGTAGCCATTACCACTGCTGCAAGCCCCTCCAGAGGTGGCAGTGGTACAGCAGCATAGAGGGTCACCTAGGGTGCCTCCAAACCTTGCACCAGCCCTGATGCTGTACCATATCTAGGGACTTGCTTTGGGTACATGCTTGAGGTGACCGGAGATAAAATGTACAGAGGCGTGTCTCCATAGTGGTCCCCTCTATACTTTTGGTAGTGGGGGGAAATGGAGACAATAAAGCTGATCATAGCTCATAGGTTAAAGCTAAATTATATTGGTATTCTCCCTCTCTCTCTTCTAGTTGCACTGCCCCATAATTTAGAGCATGTGATTCAGTTCTTGTGAAGGAATAGGATCCTGAGAATAGCGTTTTACAAGTTGAAGTTGAAAGAAGTTGGAGGGGTGAATTTCCTAGACTTTTCATTGCATCATTAGGTTTCTATCTGAAAAGAATGAACCTTCTTGGATGCTACTGAAAAAGTGGAGCCCCATCCATCTACCCTGGTCCTTGGTATGCAACTTCCTTCTCACCTTAGGGCAAAGTCAGTAATTTCAGAAGTTAGAGGTGGTGTTGGTAAAGCAAGGGTACTGTTCCAAAAAGTTGTCATCTTGGAATAACGTTCAAAGTTCAACAGTCAGTTGGAGGGACTGGTAGCATTATGGCATCTGGACTATGGGCCACCTTATAAGGCATGATCAGTTGATGTCTTTTCAGGAGCTATGTTTGCAATTTAGACTCCCCCAAAACTTTGTCTGTCTATGGTTGCAGTTATGCTTTTGTGTTGATGCTAGAAGATTGTGGGAACTCTAACTGATGAAGAGTAAGAATTGGAATTGGAAAATGTATGTAACTCCTTGTGGGAGCTACCTAAAGCAATCTCCAATTTTTACTACAGATTGAAGGAAGGTCTCCCTAAGAGGCATATAAGTATTCAAAGAGTGTGAGAAGTAGATTCCAAGGTCAGCTGTTATCTAAACTCTGAGAATAGTTGTGGGCCAAGATTGTTTGGGTTTCCCTATCAACTTCTGAAATACAGTCACTTTATTTTGTGGTACACAGAGAACTATGGATACCAGTGAAGGTGGCTAAAATTGATGCCACCTTGGAAGGGGTGTGTTGGCTGTGCAAACTGATCAAAGGCTCCTTGGCTCTTCTGTTGTATTATTGCAAGAACCTCGTCCCTTTCTGGACAGCAATTTGGGAGTGTATATGTAGTATACATGAAGGCCAGTTTTAGATTGAATGTGGAGTTGGGAACCAAGACATTCAGGTCGGAATGTGCACAGTTTCGCCAGTATTTTACAAAGGCTCTGTAAAACAGAGTCTTTTGTAAAATATGTATAAAGATGTGCAGGAGTGCATGTAGATTTGCAGCAACACACAGCTAGAGGAGCCAATTTAGAAATCTACACATAGGAAAACTAAATGGATGGGCCATTTTACAAACCTATGCATAGAAGTGCTGCCAATTAAGTACTGAGGCTGCACATTTTTTATTTTTTTCAATTTGGAGAAGGAAATAACTATGGGTGATTAAAGAGAATTACTCCCTTGGTCTCTTATGTAAAACCCTGGCTGAAATGACTACTTTTCAAAAATTATGTGTGTGCCTTGAAGAAGGTATAAAACCCCAAATGGAAAGTTTGAACATAAATGTGGATTCCCTTTATAAAATGCGGAATACACATATAACATTTTGGTCCACTCAGGCCACATCCAAATCATGCCCCTACCATGCCGCCTTGCAATTTCTATGTGGTGTGGATCTCCACATATAATTTGCGCTGTTCTAAAATTGCCATTTATACATATACACAATCTACACATGTACATGCAGGTAATTGCCACACTTTAAATGTACGTAAGACTTCTAAAATTAATTTCTTAATATATGAGACCCTATCTTAAGATTTTTTTTTTTTTTATGGACGGCTCTTGGTTTGGCTATAGCCCTGATCACTGAAAAGGCCCAGTTAATGACATCTTACTTTCCTTAGTCTTTACGTTAATAGTGAATAGTTGAAAAGATAATGCTCTACTGGACATGAAAATCTTACCTGTCTCACACGGAGATACAAGACAGCAGTGGCTGAAAAAAAAAATTGTTACTTCAGCTAATCTCAGATATGGGCCCCCATTGGATGATGTTTTGGCTAGATAATTCATATCATTTCTTTTTTTGTCTTATGGGTCACTGTCTAGTGGTATTTGAGGCACAAAGCTAGTTGTATGCTATGAGTTGTTAAGGTGTTTAGTTGTATTGATAATTACAAAGTATTTAAGAAGACAAAAAAGGAAGAACGTAAGTGTCCAAAGTAGAGCAGAGTATATTGTTATCAGAAGCAACTTCCTCATCACACGATTCAAACATTCTCCAGGAACAAGCAGGAAGTCAGTCCTCACTTATGGGTGACGTTGGCGCCGATGGAGCCCGCAAGCAGCAATTCCCCAGCTTTCAAAGAAAGTCTTTGGGATTGCTACCACACATGCGTGGTCCTCTTCCCACCCAAGGATGCCATCTTGCTCAGTCTCCCTTTTTCCACGGAGCCCATCGGATGCACGTCCTCATCCCTCGGAAAAAGTTTTGTTTTTTTGCCTTAACAGGCCTTCCTATTTTCCGGATGCACCGGTCCTCTACCCATCCTTCCCCTGCTCTATTCTCTTAGAGCTGTCGGGGTTACTTTTCTCCTCATATTTTTGTTACAAGCTTCGTGTCCATTTTTCTTCCTTAACCGTTGGCCGCATGGGTTTTTGACCTCGCAGGGGCCATTTTTGCCCCCATGGTCACCGGTTTCAAAAAATGCGATAGATGCTCTAGGAACATGTCGCTTATGGACACTCACGACTGTTGTCTGCAGTGCCTCGGAGCCGATCATGATCCGGAGCTCTGTTCGCTCTGCAAGAAAATGTCCTCTAAGGCCCTGCTCAGCCATAAGCAGAAGTCCGAAGACATTTTCCAAAAGGCCACTTCGGAATCCCTGGTGGTGCCCTCGGTCATCTCTTCCATGGTGAGGTCCCCCCCCTGTGGCCCTGTGCTCTCGGAAGCACTCCGACCAGAGGTCCCCGGAGGTGGAACAGAGCAAGAAGAAGAAGGCCTCGAAGTCGCTGTCGGGGGCTCCTGACAAGCACGAGCGCTCCCATGCCCGGTCGCTTAGTCCACTTTGGTGTTCCCGAGAGTCGGACAGGGAGCAGCCCTGTAAGGTATCCCACACGGAAGCGGAGGCCTCCAGCGAAGGTGCCTGGTATCCCGAGGGCCGTCCCAGTGAGGGCCCCTCTCCTTCTCGACACCCAACCCAGTGACCCCAATGTCGGCATCGCAGGGCCCCAAGCCCGTGTGGGAGTCCCACATGCTTCGCTGGAACACAGTGTTTCTGCGTTCATCGCTTCCCAGCAGTCGCTCACAGCCAGCTTTGCGGACTCGCTCCCAGAGACCACTGGTCCCTCGCGTGGGACACCAAAATCCATCCAAGAAACCTCCGAGAGCTGTGGGCCTTGTGAGGGTCCTCAACTTTGGTCTTGCTCACTCTCCCATTCCTTGGAGGTGAGGTCGACCAGGGCCTCTGGCTCCAAGTGACCCCAGTCCATTGGCTTGGACTCCTCCAACGATTTCTCGGAGTGGGAGTCTGATGGGGACACCTACCCAGAATCCTGTACCCACCGGAATCTTCCGTCGGATCCCTCACCACCCACTTTCTAGCGGCACTCGCCACCTGAAGACACCTCTTTCCTGGTGTTCATTCTGGACATGGCACGGGCCCTTAACCTGGCCACCCAGGCCGAGGAGGCTCCTCGTGCTGAAGAACTTGACATCCTTCAGTACGAATCCTTGCCCAGGGAATCCCTCACTGTGCCTGTACCTCCCATTCTATCTCAACTGCTGCTCCGCATATGGGAGGCCCTTGCCTCAGTCCCCATCGTGAGTAAGTATCTTGACACAATGTACAAGGTACAACGTGGGCCAGACTTCCAAAAGACCCAACTCCCACACACCTTGATGGTGGTGGAATCGGCCATGAGGAAGCAAAATAGCCCGAAATTACACTCGTTGGTACCACCCGGCTGGGAGTCGCGAGCCCTTGATGCCCTGGGCCGTAAGGCCTACCAAGGCTCCATGCTCTCCTGTCGCATCCAGGCATACCAACTGTATATTGGTATGTTCCTGTGCGATTTGGCTAAGGAGATTGGGGGTTTCTCCACAAGCATCGAGGGAGAACCCCTCAATAGATTCGGCACTCTGTTAAAGTCCATCGCAGACTGCTCTAAGTACCTTTCCCAAGCCGTCTACAATGGGTTTGAAACATCGGCTCGGGTAGAGAGTGCGGGCATTGGGGCCTGCTACCAAGCATGGCTCCAATCATCAGATTTGGAGCAATGGGTGCAGGAGAAGCTCCTGGACGTGCCCTGCCTCGGTGAGCAGCTCTTTGGCAAGTCGATGGAGGATAAGGCCGCGAAGATAGAGACGTAGTTCATCACCAGAACCCGTCTCTCCTGCAAGACCTTCACTCTACCTCAGAAGAAGCAGCCAGCTAAAAAGCCCTTCTTCCCTAGAAAGGGCCTCCATTACCGGGGCTACCTGCCATATCCGGCTGCTCCCCACGCCGACCACCCCGGTGCAGGATAAATCCAGCCAAGGGCATCATAAGCCAAAGGGGCCAAAGGCCCAGACACCAACTCCCCCACAACCCACTCAGGGGTTTTGACACCACCGGCATAGCCCCTCGCCCTCCGGTGACGCAGCAGCCAGTGGGGGGATGCCTGGCCCATTATGCCCCTTCGTGGGCCTCCATCACCTCAGACGCCTGGGTTCTCCAGGTCGTCCGAGATGGTTATTGCCTTCGCTTTGACAGGCTTCTACCCCCTTTCTCCCGGTAGAGCCTCCTCGACTCCCCGCGCACCAGCTACTGCTGCAGCGGGAATTACACTCTCTCCTTGCCCAACGGGCAGTCAAGAAGATCCCTCCACACCTTTGAGGTTGGGACTTCTATTCCTGGTACTTCCTCGTTCCAAAGAAGATGAGGGGTCTGAGGCCCATCCTCGACCTCCGCAGGTTAAACAAATTCCTGGTGCGGGAGAAATTCAAGATGTTATCCCTTGGTGTTCTGCTGCCCTTCCTCCGGCAGGGCAACTGGCTATGCTCCTTGGATCTAAAGGACACTTACTCCCACATCTTAATCCACTCCCAGCACAGACAGTATCTGTGCTTCATGGTGCGGGGAGAGCACTTCCAATACAGGGTGCTCTCCTTCGGCTTCGCGTCTGCCCCGCGAGTTTTCACAAAGTGTCTTGTGATCACTGTTCACCTTCAGCGTCAGGGCATACCAGTCTTTCCCTACCTCGACGACTGGCTCGTTACGGGCTCCTCGGTTGAGGAGGCTCGGTGGGCAATATCGCGCATCATCCTCCTCTTAGAGAGCTTGGGGTTCTTGGTCAACTACCCAAAGTCTCACCTCGAGCCCATGCAGGCTCTCAAGTTTATCAGGGCGTGTCTCGATACTCAATAGGCGACTGCCTTCTTGCCGGTGGATCATGCCGCCTGCCTCCGAGCTCTGGCGGCTCGCGTCCAGAGCGCTCCACAGGTTACCACTCAGATCATGCTATGTCTCCTAGGCCACATGGCCTCAACCGTGCATGTGGTCCCCCACACCTGCCTGCACATGCAGATGGCTCAGTGGTGTCTCAGTGCCCAATGGAGCCAGTCCCTCGGACACCTCAGGGACCCCGCCAAGGTCCTACCTGACCTCTGTCTGTCCCTGAACTGGTGGCAAAACTCACAAGCTCCTGCGGGGACTGCCTTTCCAGGCCCCACAGCATGATGCGGTTCTGACGACAGATACTTCCCTGTTAGGGTGGGGAGCCCACTGTGGGCCGCTATGCATGCAGGGGCAATGGTCATCCGAGGAGTCTCGGCGGCATATAAATTTGCTTGAGCTCCAGGCAATTCATTTGTCCCTGAGGGCCTTCGAGGAACACCTCTGCCGAGGTTGGTTCTCATGCAGACTGACAACTGTGTGGCAATGTTTTACATTAACAAGGAAGGAGGCACGAGATCGTGCTCCCTCTGCCAGGAAGCGGTCCTCATCTGCTCTTTCACTGTCCGATGGAGGATGTCCCTCAAGGCGACGTACCTCCCGGGTCAGGAAAATGGCCTGGCGGACAGACTCAGCAGAATCCTTCACCCCCACGAATGGTGGCTGGATCCCAGAGTAGCAGACTGGCTGTTTCTCCGCTAGGGGACGCCGGCGATAGACCTCTTCTTGTGCCCCGTTCGATGGGTCCTCCAGTACCTCTTCCATCTCTCGAGGGAAGAGCTGATGTCTAACTCTGTCAGGGTTCACTTAAGCGCCATTTTGATGAATCACCTCCCCATTGAGGGGAAGCCCCTCTCGGGTCAACTGTTAGTCTCCCGCTACATGCAGGGTCTTCTGCTTTCCGAGCCACTCATCCTCTCTCCCCTGGTGGAATGGGACCTGAATGTGATGCTCATGCATCTCACCCGTCCACCCTTTGAGCCGATGGTGACGTGTTTGCTCCGGCACCTATCCTGGAAGGTAGTCGTCCTGGTAGCCCTGACCTCAGTTCGCTGAGTCAGTGAGCTCCAAGCTCTCATGGCCCTTACACCAGGTTTTATCAAAACAGGGTGGGTCCTCCGTACTCACCTTAAGTTCCTACCTAAGGTCATTTCAGACTTCCATCTCAACCAGGAGATAGTCCTGCCGACCTTCTTTCCGAGGCTCCACGCCGACCAGGCATCAATGGCTTTCCACACCCTTGACTGCAGAAGGCCTCTAGCCTTCTACTTGCAGTGCACCCAGACTCATTGCAAGTCTGGCCAGCTTTTTGTGACCTATGATCCCAATAGACCGGGGCAGACAGTCACCAAGGGCACCCCCTTGGACTGGGTGGCGGACTGCATCGCTTTCGCCCATGCGAAGGTGGGTGCCCCACTAGATCATCGAGTTACCGCATATGGGTCTCGTGCCAAGGTTGTCTCGGTGGCCTCGCTGTGCTCCATGCCCCTGATGGACATCTGCCAGGCGGCAACCTGGTCTTCCACAAATACCTTCGCTGCCCACTATTGCCTGGAGAGGGAATCCCGCTGGGACAGCGCCTTCAGCCAGGCTGTACTCCGTAACCTGTTAGGGGTATAAGCAACTCCTGCCCTCTGACCCTTCTTCATGGCTACTGAGGGCTTCGTCCCAAGGACCCGAGGACGTGGGCTCCTTCAGGCTTTGGCTTCTGCTCACTGCTGCGTGGAGGCATTTTTTGGTTACAGGTTCAGTAGCCTGTTGCTAGGGAGTCCCATAAGTGAGAAATGGCTTCCTGCTTGTTCCTGGAGAAAGCGTAGTTACTCACCTGTAACAGGTGTTCTCCAGGGACAGCAGGAATCAGTCCTCACTACCTTCCTGCCTCCCCTGATGAGTTGCTGAATTTTTGTCCTTCCCTTGCCATTTGCTTGGTAGGACTCGAGCTAATGGACCTGACTGAAGAAGATGGCACCCTTGGGCGGGAAGAGGACCACGCATGCGTGGTAACAATCCCAAAGGCTTTTTTTGAAAGCTGGGGAATTGCTCTGCGCGGGCTGCGGTGCCGACGTCACCCATAAATGAGGACTGATTCCTTCTGTCCCTGGAGAACACCTGTTACAGGTGAGTAACTATGCTATATTGTGCAGGAGAAGAGAGCTAACAGAGTAATGGAGGTTATTGAAGGTATTGACAATGACTAGATGAGGCTGCATGAAAGAATGCTTAAATGTGAAAGTTGTCAGATGATGGTCGAAGAGAGGAAGAACGGAGGCAGAGAAGCCTGAGAGAGAGTAATTAGAAGAAAAGACTAGGTCAAGGCAGTGGCTATGCTGGTGAATAGGGGCAGTATTGCAGAGTTGGAGGTCAAGTAATACAGTTAAAGCAAGGAGGTCCAAGACATAAGAGTCAGAGAGGTTTATTAGCGTGGAAGTTAAAATACCCATAAAGGACGAAAGAGGAAGATAGGTCAGAGAAGAAGGAAAGCCAGAAATCAAAATCATTGAGAAAGGAGGAAGGAGATTTATCAGGGAGTCGACAAATGACAGCTATCTGGAGAGATAGTTGGGTGAATAGGTGGATGTCATGGGCCTCAAAGGCAAAAACACAGTGAGATTAAAGGGGAGAGGTGATTGAAATCTAAGGGAAAGGGAGAGCAGCAGGCAAAACTAATGGCCTTCAGAGCAAGGGGTATGGGAGAAAAGAACCTCCATGACACACAGCACAACAGAAGAAGAGCTTTCTGAGGAAAGCTAATTTTATTCAAGAAGAATATGAATAGAGTGTGAGATGAAGAGGTCATGATGTAGGCAAACGTGTTGGAAATAGAGACAATTCAGACAGTATGAGAAAGGGAGAGAAGAGGGAAGGAGGAGGATAGCGATAAGATTGGAGAGGTAATGGTTACATGTGTACAGATGGAGGGACAGTAGCCTTAGAGAGCCAGAATTGGGATTCATATACCCAGCAGAAAGGAGCAGAAGAATACAAAGAAAGAGGAGGAGGGGCGATGAGAGTAATGACAATGAGATCCTCTCAGGGAAAGGGTAGATGGCTGAATGACAGAAAGAAACTTTGAAGCTTAAAGTGAACAGAACAGAAAACAGGATGACTGGTGAGGTAAAGAATGTAGAAAATGGGTACAGTAGACTTGATTTGAGTAGTGGTTACAGCAGGAGGTCAGATTAAGAAGCATTAGCATAAAAAAAGAATATATAACAGAGTCATAGGCAATGTTCCCTCTAATTTTCTGTAGGCTGTGTGTGCATAAAATATCAGCTGTGCAACTTTTGAAGGAAGGTTATATTTTTGTGCGCCACATAACGACACTCGGAGTTATATTCTTTAAAATTTGACTACACGTCAGAATACAGTATGTACACCACATTGATTGCACTAGAAAATATTGTAGAACTTGTGAAAACCGTAAATACACAACAACTTTTAAATTTTAAGACGTCTGTGTTGTTTTCTATCAGAATCAGAACCGTAATTTTTGTGCGCTCTGTTGTAAAGTATGTGCGTTCACTCGGCGAGGTGTGTGCGCGCGCACACGTGCACAGCTTAGAGGGAACAGTGGTCATAGGAAATAAAGAGAGGAAAAATCTAGTAACTTGAGAATGTTACAGAGTATGCTTCCTAGTCCACTAGTAGAAGCCCAGGAAGACTGTGATGTCCTCCAAAGTCTACTACCAAGAGAAGAATGCAAGATGAATTGCAACCTCCTCAGTTCCTGGCTAGAAGCTCAAGCAGTCCAGGCCTGAAATGGTCCATGGTGAGCTCCTCAATCAGTCACCAAAACAACTAGGAAAAGTATGCAGAAGAACTGCAACTTGCCCATGTTCTCAAGGAGAGTGGGCTAAAAGCAGCCCAAGTCTGATATGGGTCTTGGTGACTGCCCAAGTCAATAAGCCAAAAGAGTTGGGAAAATTATGCAGAAGCACTGCAACTGCTAAGGCCTCAAGGAGCATAGGGTCATAGCAGTCCTGACCCAAGAAAGGTTGTCAATCACTAAGGCAGCAGGGAAAGGCAGATGGATGAATTGCAGCCTCCCAGTATCTGTCTGGGTGCTCAAGAAGGATTGGTGTGACTTCTGGAGTTGAGCATCAAAGCAGATGGGAAAGTTAAGCAGGTGAACTGCAACCTCACCATTATTTCTCCACTATAAAGGTTAGTGGGAACTTATCATGCCACAAGCCAAAGAAATTTCAGAAGATTTGTGAAAAGAATATTTGAAACTCCTCTGTCTGGACAGTGTTACACGCTCATTTTCAAATATTCAACCATCCACTGTCAAATAGTAACCAAGTGAAATAAAGATCACCCAAGAGCAAACCTTAAAGCCTCAAAGAACCCCAGATTGACACCTTAAGATATGCAGGCCTCTCACTGTGGCTGATGTGAGAGTTAATGTGTCAGTCATCAGGAAAGGCTTGAATGGGAATGATGTTCATGGAAGAATAATCATTGCTGCCCACCTCAGATTAACCAAAGAACATCTGGATGCTCTGCTGCATTTGCCACGTTTTAAAAGAAGGAAACATAGTAACTTCCTGTCTCGCACAAGAAGCAGGAAGTGCCTATTTTTCCTTTTTAGAAATGCCTCAGTGCTATTGACTGCAGCAGAGTACAGCCACGGAAATGAAGGGAAATGCTTCCATGGCTATGAAAGGGAGAGCAGTGTGGTCAGTTTTCAGTGCCCTTAAGCTTGGGTGCCCCGAGCCAGTGCCTCACTGGCTCACCCCTTAAGCTGACACTAGAAGGGACTGATCAACAGTTGCAGAAAACATTTAGCTGAAATTATTTCTGCTCAAAGTGGTGCCACTAGTTGCAAAATGAAGGATTCACACACGTTTTCCCACAAGAATATTTACTGTTGAATCTAAGTTGAATAAATAATCAAAATATATTCTTTGCCTTCCAGGATCAGAAATTTTTGGTCTCATATCACTGTTGGAATCTGTTTTCAGCTCTGGGTTCTATGGCTAGACCCAGATTTTTAATTAAAGTTGCAAATCATCTGGTATTTGGTTGGCTTCAATGGTTTTAATGATGTTGGTGTCAAAAGGACCTTTAAACCGGCAATATAAGTGCCAGCATTTTGCTAACTGCTATCTTCCACAGACTTTGCTCTCCCTTCCTGTTCCCAAAGGACCTGTTCTTTTTGATACATGGGCCAATCTGAGGTTTGACTGCAGTGATATTGACATGTAAAGGCATTCAGGCTGGGGCCTGAGTCAGTGCTTGCTGTGGTCTCAGGCCCCATCTCTCATTGCCTAACAGAATGGGGCAGGTTCTAGAAGCAGAGTGCTTAGTGGCAACATGTCACTGCCACAGCAGTGGGATCTTGGATTGGCCCCTGAATCAAGAATAGGCCTGTGGAGAAAGGGAAGAAGGGGGAGGAGAAACAGCTGGTATTCTATCTTTTTATTTTTAAAATTGGTAACCCTATTTCTAACTAAGCAGAGGAGACATCTGGAAGGGATGCCACCTTCTCCTTCTCCTCCTCCTCCATCTGGGTGGGCCTTTCTCACATGCTCCGCTTAACCTGAGTGGCAGTGTCCCATTAGACCTGCCTTCTAAAAGATGAAGGGCCTTGTGGGCCAAGTCATTCAGAGAACTTCAAAACAGAATCACCTACCTGCTGGTCTGCCTCTGGACCTTTACGAGATCACATCTGATGGGATGCAGCTAATCAGACTGAGTAGTGCTTGGGACAGTGGACTACCTGGATGGAAGAGGAGGAACTGCTCCTTCACTGTGGTGCGTCTTTGGAGGGATTTTATCTCTTAGGCTTTCTTAGGTGTAAGAGTGGAGTATTGTCGTCAAAGGATGCAGAAGTGGGAGAAGGTTCGGCTCTGCAGTGGGGCCTGATGTATATTACATCTGAAAGTTTCTCTTCTTGGTGGATCATATTAACAAAGAGCCATGGAACCAAGTGCAGGTTGCTGACTACTGACATAGGTTTTGATACAGACTCTGCACCATTTTAGTAGGTCTCGTGTTAACCACGTCTACTCCAATATTCTTGACGATATGGCCTTCAGAAATGGATGCAGATGAGGACTCACTAACATCAAATTTCTCCCAAACTATTTAACCTACAGCAACTAAATCCAGCTGACCCTCGAGTATCAGCCTTTCCTATCAGTATCCAAGAGCTGCAGTTCAGAAGGGGGAGACCTCACTTCTTGGGGGAAGGGGCAGGTAGACTTGGTTCAAGGCCCTGCTCTTATGGACCCTTTACTTGGAATCAATGATTCTCTTTCTCTTGCCTCTCACTTGCTCTTCTTCCACCCTGACGGAAAAGATAATCAGTTCAGTTTAGATTTTGGCTTTATATATATAGATATTGCCTTGGATGTAGAAAGACACTCCACAGTCTCTTCCTCAGTGGACTCTATAGGCCATAGGACTCTAGTAACCCCCCTTTAGTTTTCTAAGGTGAAAAGGAGGTGAAAAGACCACAAAACCCCTCAACTTTCTTTTGTCTGTGGCATTAGGCCGATACCCGGCTTATTCAGGAGCCCTGGGAACCCGCTTGGCAGAAAGAAGGTAAGGACAGATATCTCTTTTTTTTTTCGTTGACCTCAAGTCTAGCTTGGCACTTTAGGGCCCAATCCTCACAAGGCTTGAGACTGTGGCTGCTGCTATCAGCTTGCCTCTAGGTGACAGAAAAGAAGAGAACTTCAAAACAGTTCCTTTTATAATTTCAGCTACACTGCAAATTACTTCCCTGGTACCATTCCCAGTGGGGAAGCCAGCTAGAAAATCATTCCGACGTTATTATATTATCTATCTGCCAAAGCAAATGGTATCCATGCAGCAGAACAGTATATTAAGCCCTCGGCTTGTGAGATAGACATTCAACCACTAGAGCATTTTGTGTCCCGGATCACAAAAATTGTCAGGACAGGGAACAATATGAAAGCTAGAAACCAAAATATTTTCCCATAAAACATATGGATCTGGCACAAAATTTAAAAAAAAATTGAAAATATAGATCATACAAATTGCTTTGTAATACTTTTCTTATTTGTTTCTACTGGTTATGTCTCTCTGTATGCATCCCAGCACTCTTCTGGCTCTCCACATCCACTGAAAATCCCTAACAACTGATGCCAAAAAGATGTGCACTGTTTGCTGCTCACTGTACAAAAAGAATATTCACTTCACCAGTAAAAGCAACACAAAATGCCTCCGTTATCAGACACTTTTTGAAATACAAAACCTTGCACAATCACCACCAAGGTAGCAGGTCTACCACAGCATACCAATACTAAATCCAAGGACTCAAACAACAACAATCTCAATTCAGATATTAGCACAGATGCTAAAACACCAGTGTGTGTACTTTTGGTGGTGCAGATTGGAAAATAAAAAAATCTAGATTGCTACACATCCCTACAGGGCCAGAGCTACCACTAAGCAAAGTAGGCGGTCGCCTAGGTTGCTGGGCCTCCAGAAGCACCCATTGACGCCCCTCTCTGGGGGCCTGCAGCGGCAGCAATAGCCCTCAAACTACGATGCAGCACTTACTAAACACTCTGGCGGTGAATTACAGTTTCCTCCTTTTCACAATGTGCCGTCCCCGTCCGCCTCCGAAACTGGAAATGGCATATTGTGAACAGGAGGAAACCGCGACGCAGTGGCAGCGTGTTAGTAAGTGCTGCATTGCGGTTTGGGGTGGTAGTGGTGGCAATGGGGGCAGGGCGCCACAGGAGGCAATGGAATGGAGGGTACGCCTAGGGCGCCTCCAATCCTTGCACCAGCCCTGCACCGCTACATAGGCTAGCAGAATATCTGGCCTCAGCCACACATACAAAATACACATAGAGCCTCACCAAATACAGAATAAGTCCAACAAATTCAAAATAGAAATGTGCGGACAAAACTGAACTAGAAAACCTTAGAAGTCAGATTCTGCAAGCAGTCCAATACAGGAGAAATGGAAACAGGAATACATTTCTTCCAGTACGAAAGAAAGAGAAAGATGTGAGATGCGCATTTTCCAGACAAACAAATTGACTTTCCACAAAAGGAGAAGCAATAACTCTATAAATCTTTGAGAAAATGGGAGAAATGTTACAGTATATTCCATTACCTGCTCAGAAACAATTAGGCAAGAGACAATACCAAACCTCATTAGCAGGGCCGTACCAAGCTATAACTGCGCCGTGTGCGACTTGCAAACCTGGTGTCCCCCCCTCTCATTATAACATCATCTGGCTGCTTTGGAGATGAGCAGTTATATTGAAGAAATGTTTTCTGAATGGAACTGGGTAACTTGGCAGATCTGTTACTATCACACTATGTAAGGCAAACTTATTTGGAAACACTGTTTCCCCGATCCTCCCTTCCCCTCCCGAGAGGAAGCACAGTATGATACAAACTGAGAAATCATGAAAACATGTAGTAGAAAAAGCTGATGCAGTAAGCTGCAGCCGGTAGCAGAGCCAGATTAAACCCCGTCGCCTTCAGCTTTCTCCTTCCGGGCCCGATGCTGTCCCTGTGCAGCTCAGATGCAGGATGAGCTTCATGCTGGCAGGGAGGGATGAGGTACCAGGACCAGTGTGCTTACCTGCTCCGTGCCGGCTCGCTTCTGTGCCGCTTTCTGCTTGCTCGGAAGAGCTCTGCACTCCTCCTCCTGCGGGGCAGGCAGTGACTTCGGCTCCTCCTGGTACCTGCCCTTCCTCATCACTGGCTGACACTGCTCTTACGCATGGAGCAAAAAAAGCCAGCAGTGAACAGGAAGGTGACATGGAGCATATCTCCCTGATGGAGGGAAACGGGGAGGGAACGGTAGGCAGGCGGCTACTTCCAAAATGTTATTTCATAGTGGAGAGGCAAGTGGCAGTGGCAGACGGAAGGCAGAGCAGGGCGGCCCAAGGGTGATACAGAGACTCATTGTGAGGTCTCATTGCATGAATATTTACATAACCATAGGGCTCCATTTGGATAAATGTAGTTTACTTTAATTTAAAATGTATGTACCACCCATCTAAAATCCTAAGTGGCTTCCAAACATATATACACAATTTATCATAAATATCTGAACACTGGACTTATTATGCTATGACCAGCCTATTGATGAGGAGGGAAGATTACAAAATGAGAAAAACGTATCTCCTGGTAGCCCAGGCTGGACTGGGCCATGCTAGATCTGGAAAAGCCCAGAAGTGGTGAAGCTATCAGGCTATTAAACTGAGACGTTCTCTTAAAAGTATGTTCCCTGTAAAATAGTTATCTCCAAGTTATAATGCACTGTTCAATGTAATTTCAGTTTGTTCAATGTAAACCGCACTGATGCAGAATAGCGCGGTATATAAGAGAATGTAAATAAAAGTGAGAATTTCTTGAATCTGAATTCACAAAATATTTTAAATTTCAGTCTGGCAGCATCTAGAACACAAAGCTACAAATCTCAAAGACAATCTGTATTCCACTAACCTCCCACCAACATTCTACAGTTGACCACACACCAACAACCCACAGTACAGGTCCCATAGAGTAAATCTTCTATTCCCTAATAGCACTAACTTCCAAAACTCACAAGAAGGAGCGTACCAGAAAAGGGTAGCACCATAAATATTGCCGTGGAACCTAGAACATCTATATACCTACTGGGAAAACTGAACAAGTCAGAATACTACACAGAAACGTCATACTAACAATACTTGGCCTCGATCACACACTTAGAATACACATAGACCCTCACCAAATATAGAAGTGACCAAAAACTAAAAATAGAAATATGTTGAAGAAACCACACTCTGCATGCAGGACTGGCACAATCACTAGGCAAACTCTGGAAGGTGGCAACAAATAGGACATTCAAAGTTAAGCACTGCATTTTGATTGCCAAGGGGGCGGGGGGGGGGGGAATAAGGCTTAAGGTCTGCCTAGGGCAGCAGCACCTAGAACCAGCCAACCCTGTCTGCACATAGCTCAACACCAGAGAAATAGAAAGTTGCATATAAAGAAAGCACATATAAATTTTAAAAACTGATAAATTTGGGCAGACTAGATGGACCACTGGTCTTTATCTGCTGTCATATACTATGTTACTAAATTGAAAATAAAATATTTTTTTCTACCTTTGTTGTCTGGCCATTTTATTTCTCTAATCGTGTTGGTTCCAGTCTCTGATTTCTGCTTCCCTGCATCTTCTCGTAACTCCAGGGTCTCACATCTGACACTACTTTCCTCTACAGTACACATCCATCTCTAACATTGATCTTTTTCAGTTTTCTTCCATGTTTTTTTTTTATTTCTAAGGACTCAAATTTCTCTCCTTGTTACCATCTTGTCCTCGATATACTACTTTTTGGCTTTAACCACAACCTTCCCATTATCTCTCTCTCCTTTCCCCAGCTTCTTCCTCCCCAGTCTATTATGAATTTCCCCCTTTCTCTCTTCCCTGTTGTGTCCAACATTTCTCTCCTCCATCTTCCCCACTGTCCAGCATTTCATCCTCTAATAGCTGCCCCTATCTCTCCCTGTCCAGTATCTCCACATCTTTCACTTCATATCCCCCTACCGTATCCAAAATATCTTCTCTATTTCCCCATGTCCAGCATTCCCACCCTTCAACCCACGTCTAGCATGTTCACTTCATCTCCCTATATTCTGTCATCTACTTTCTCCACCTGTAGCTTGATGCCCCCTCCCCTGTGTTCAGGATCTTCCCCTTCATCTTTGTATGCCCCGTGTCCAGCTTTTTCTCTCCCTCCTCCCCAAGTGCTGCATCACCCCTCCATCTCCCTATTCCTACTTCCCCCATGTCCAGCGTCATTCACTTCTCCATCTCTCATGTCCATCTCCCTATAACTCCTCATGTCCCGCATTTCTTCTCCATCTCCCTAGTCCCCTTCCCCTGTGCCCAGCATCCCCCTCCCTATGACCTCTTACCGCCCCCCCCCCAACGTGTCCAATACCTCCATATTCCCCCCTTAATTGCTGCAGTATTTTAATGTGCACTTGTCGGCAATCAGGGAGAACAGCCTTCTGGGCGGAGTTCAGCCGTTGCTGAAGACTATTGCACGGTCTCATGCCTCCTTTGTCCTGTCCTATTCAGTCTCTCCCCATTGGCTGCCAGCTCTTCCTCTCCCTCTCCCTCTCCTAGGGCTGCTAAGCCTAGGACGACAGTGCTAAGGCCTAGAGTGCTCTTAGTGTCGCACTGCCCTTCTCCCTCTTCTTCCACTACCACCTCCTCCCTGGGTGGCGGCGGCAGCAGCCAGCAGAAGAGGAGACTCTACCCTGGAGCTGGAAGAGAGGCCCCACGCTGTGCCAATGTCATTGCCCATCACTGCAGCGGCAGCAATGGGACGTAACTTTTTGTATTGTGCAGTGGGGCAAGGGCTTTTGACAGCATGGGGCCTCCTTCTCTTCTGTTGCAGTCCTTTTCAGCCCAGCTCACCTAATCTGCCCACGGCAAACTTTTAAAGAAGTTTGCCGCACTGCTCTATGCCCCCTCTATTTCTGTAAAGAGCTGCCCCATGGCAGCCGTAAGCCTTGGAAAGCATTTCTCATTGAAATCTGGGGTATTATGAGACTTTGGCCCATCAATGGGACATGCTTTCCCGGGCCTCCAGCTGCCATGGGACAGCACTTTACAGAAAATATATGTCTTTCCGGTTTCTATATTAAGACATATTTTAGAAAGGCTGTTTATGTGGTGGGAGGGGCGTGGAAGTGAAAATGTCTGCAAATCTCTGTCAACTTTACAAGAGTGTGCATGTATGAGGCAGATGTAAAATCGACATATCTCTGCCCCTCAAAATGGATGTGATTGTTAAAAATGAGCCACAGGGGGGGGGGGGGGTGCTCCTGAGTATTAACAAAGATGGCAGCATAGTTATGCTGCTCCTTCATGAATATCTAGATAATCGAGGACATAGCACTCCATTGTGCCAGTTTATTGGATCCTGGCAGTGTTACAAGAATGGATTAATATTGCGAATGCTAAGGCAAAGCGTGATTCTGGTTTTGTGCTCAATTCGGGGTTGAAAAGAAGCAAACAAGAACTGCCATCCCCAGAAAAGATGACACTGGTTCCAGCGGGGCCTACACTTGACTTGGTTCTGGAGGAACTGTGTAGTCTGGTGGAATGCCTACAGGATAAGATGGCAAACTTTCAGGAGCATCTTGACCAGCATGAGCTGAGCCTTGTAGTGGTGGAAGACAAATAGACTGGCTTGGATAGCGCAATGCACGGCTTTGCAAAGAGACTTGAAGGACCTCGCAAACAGATCCAAAAGAAATATTCAGATTCTAGGCTTGGCAGAAGGTACAGAAGAATTGGATATGCTTATCTGTTTGTCCAGGTAGCTGCCAAGTTTCCTGGGTCTCACCTTTGATCCTCCATTGGAAATTGAGAGAGCATATTATGTCCCATTGCGTATGCTGAGAAATATGAAGGTACCCATGACCAGTTGTAATGAAATTGCTGCAATATCAGCAAGTATTGACTTTAATCACTGGGGCTTGCACTAAGGGCCCACTGCTACATAATGGGAGGAAGATTTTACTGGTGTCAGATGTGGAAAAGACCACCGCGATGCAAAGGAAACAATTTTTGGCATTGTGACCTCGACCAAAGGCTCTTGGAACGCAGCATGGCTTTCTATATCATGCTCGTATGTGTGTTACATAGTGGAATTCTATTAGATCATATGAGGATCCTGCAGCATGAATCACCTTCCTCAACTCTATCATCAGTGGTGAAATGACTTGAGTGCTGCTGGCAATGGACACTGTCAATCTTTAGGAGGATGTGGGGTGGATATATGTGTTGTATGAGACATGTTGAGAGCCTGATACTAGTTTGGTTATCTGGTGCATGAAGCAGATTTGAGTAGTAATGGCTGGAATAGTATAAGTGTGTGTGTTGTAAGGAGGATGGTGTGATTGCATTTCTTTCTTTTTTCCCTTTTTCCCTCTAGCTTGTTTCTTTTTGGTTGCTGCAATCTTTGGGAACTGGGAACCTATGGATTGGGGTGATTGTTTTGGCTATTTGCCAGTTCATGGAGTTTTGTGTGAGGATGTCTATGTGGTTGGTGTTTTCAGGTTGGGTATGGCTGATTCTAAACAGGGGAAGAGGTCAGGCAATAGAGCGCAAGGAAGGCATGTCTTCTTATACTGTGGTGTCGTCTACCTATTATAGCATGTGATGGCTAAGAGAATTAAGGGTTTTTTTTCATTGAATGTTAAAGGTCTGAACCATCCATGTAAGTGAACTAAGATCTTAATGTTTCTTAGGAAATGTCAAGCAGAAGTAGTTTTTGCTCAGAAAACTCACCTGGCACTGACTGACCATGCCTGATTGGGGTCAAAATGGTCTGGATTTACTGCGTTTGCTGGGGGAGATCGAAAGAGGAATGGGGTGGTCATTTTGATATATGCTGGTCTTAACTGTCAGATATTATGTCAGAGAACTGACCCAGATGGGAAATGGTTTATTTTATTTATTATTTAGTATACATTTGTATACCGCTACTTCCAGCGATCAGCAGCGGTTTGATTACAGATTGGAAATTGTCAAATCATGACAGGAAATTTTTGAGGTATAAACACATTGATTAGACAGGAAAGCACAGCACACAGAGAACATGGGCTATGGAGGGTTAAGTGGCTTGCCCAAGACCACAAGGAGCACCTGTGGGACTAGAAACCCCAGTCCTTCCGGCCCAAGGTTGCTGTCCTCTAGCGGGATTTGAACCCCCGACCTTCCGGCCCGAAGTACCTTGCCCCAACCACTAGGCCACTCCTCCACTCCATGATTTTAAAGGTGGTACTAAAAGAAACAGGAGATGGTGTTGTGCACAATATATGCTCCAACCTTGGATTCACCTGATTTCTTTTGAAATCTCAATGAGCAATTGGAGGAATATACAGGGTCTCCTTTCATTTTGGGGGAGATTTCAATCAGGCCATGGTTCTCATGTTAGATAGGCAATCTAAGTGTAGGCCTGTCAACAAATGCAAACAGATTATCAGTTAGCTGACCCTTCCTTGGAGACTGTTGAATCCCTCTGGGAAGAAGTTTACCATTTACTCTAGCCTCCAACAATCCTATTCTAGGATTGAATTTTTCATTATATCGAAGTCCTTACTACTCATACTGTGTTTACCATATTTTAGTGTCTGATCATGCTGCGATTTTCGTGACTTTAGCTAGTAACTTCCAGCAGGGGGAGATAGACAATAGCAGCTTAATACAACGTTATTGCAAGATGTAGAGTTTTGAAAACAATTGCTACAATGGATGGAGGAATTTTTTTCAATGGAATTTTGCCAAGTCCTTGGAATACTCTGTGATATAGGATACCTATAAGGCTTATATCAGAGGACAGATTATAGCCTTTAATGCCCACAAAAAGAGGCTATTACAAAAGGATTCAAAGACTTTGGCTGCAGAAATTGAGAAATTGGAATATAGTCCTATAATGTATATCAGGAGCAGTGGATTTTCTGACTGCAGAAACTGAACTAGGAGTATAATAGAACATTCAGCCAGCAAATGGTGCTTTGGCTATTTTTACATGAAGCACAATATTTTTATGAGCTTAATAGGGCAGGGTGGTTACTGGCTCAAACTTTAAAGGGGTATAGATACAAACAGGATTCCTGAGGTAAAAAATGCTACTGGGAAATTACATTTAAATGATAGGAATATTGTGGACCAATTTCATAACTTTTATGAGGTTTTATATGCCTCTGAAGTCACCCCTACTGAGAAAGCTCTGGATTGTTTTTATCAGGATGTTGAAGCGCCTCCATTGGATGAGCACCTTAAGGCTCGACTCTGTGGTGCTATTACCAAAGAGGAGATTGTTCTTGCAATTAGACAAATGCAGAGCGGGAAGGCCCCAGGTCCCGACGGCCTGCCGGATGAATTTCACAAACAATTGAGCATCTGCCTTAGTCCCTGTTTACTTTCTTATTTCAGAGTTTTATTATGGAAGGTCCTGTCAAAAGTACATTTACAGAGGCCTCTATTATTGTACTGAAAATACTTGGGTGGGACAATTTGCTAGTTGGCAATCATTGGCCTAATTCTCTTATAAATTACGATGCCAAGATTTATGCTAAAATTTTGGTGACTAGGTTGTCTGAGGACCTCCCCCAGCTGGTACATCTGAGCCAGAGTAGCTTTGTGAAAGGACTTTTGCTGGCAAACAATGGCCACATATTCATGCATGTTCTTCTAGCAGCTAACTGGGGGAAATTGCCCACAGTAGCTATTTCATTGGATGTAGAAAAAGCCTTTGAACAGTTTGAGTGGCGATAATTATTTGCAACTCTAAAATGGTTTCACTTGAGGAATAACTTCATTCAAATGATCAAGGTCTTATACGCCAACCCAACTGCTCACATTTATGCTAACTCCACACAGTCATCTAGCTTTTCCTTGCATCAAGGAACACAACAAGATTGTCCTCTTTCCCCATTGCTTTTTGTGCTTGCTCAGGAGCCCCTAGTAATCAAGGTGCTGGAACATACTGGAATATCTGGGGTTAAATTTGGGGAGCACCTGTTTAAATATTCTGCTTATGCTGATGATGTCTTACTATATATTACAAACCCACATACTTCTTTGTCAGCTTTACTGCAGGTCATTCAGGGGTACTCAGCTCTATTTGGATATGTTAAATGTGACCAAATCTGAGATAATACCTCAATGTCCACTGTTTTCCACAATTGGCTCAGCAGAGCAAGAAACAATGGGCCCAGGCGGGCATTAAATATCTTTGGGCATTATTTCATAGAAACTTGGCATTTATTTAAGAGCTGAATGCTAAGAGGATTTTGGCTTTAGTGCCTAAGGAGGAAGATAGGTGGTTGTCTCTTTATTTAACATGGTAGACAGGTAGAAACTATAAAGGTGATGATTGCTTCCAAGGCAAATTATTCTCTCAGCATGGTATCAATAGTTTTTCCTGAGAGATTTTATAATGAGTTTAAAAGGTTGCTTTTAAAATTTGTATGGAAGGCCAAATCTGCAAGAATTGCTTAGCGATTGTGGGCTTCCAGGGACTCAGCAGGGATCCATTTGCCAGATTTTCTGTTATATCATAAAGCTTTTTTACTCTGAGCTGAAAGCTTTTGGATTGCAGATGGAAGACAGGGTGGGGTGACCCCCCCCCCTTGGGTCTTGATCGATTCTGCTGTGGTCCACCCAGTGTCCCTGCAGGATCTCCAGGGGTGGTGCTTCCAAAGACACTTAGAGAAAAGTGGCAACTCATAAAGTGCTGAATGATGTTGATCGTTGTCTCAAGCTCTGCTGGCGGAGCACTTTATCTAGAAGTATTTGGTGTAAAAGGGACTTCCAAATAGATAAGAAACCTTTTTATTGGACTGCATGGCATAATTGAGGAATCTGTAAACTGGAGCATGTTATGCAGGACTCACAACTTAAGAACTATAAAGACCTTCAGTCTGAGTTTCAATTGCCAGTTCCAACATTGATCCTCTGTCATAGCGTCCTTAAGCTAGTGCCATCTGAAACCAAGGTGGTTAAATGTGACAGAAATGTTCTCTAATGTGCATTTGGCTTCTCAGTGCTATAACTGGTTTTGGCCATTATCACTATCTTTGCATTTGGGTCTAATGTTAACGTGAAACGAGGAGTTGCAGTGTTGAGTATCTGAGAAGCAGTGGCAGCATGTCTGGGATGTGGCCAATAGAGCCTGTGCGGCTGCCAGTGTCCTTCAGACTTTTTACTTTATAACTCATCGTACATTATGGACCCCTGTTAAAATGTATCAAGCGAAGCTGAGTACCGATAAGAAAACCTGGGCCTGCCATTTAGAATACAGCACCTTTGCGCATATGGTTTTTGGATGTTCGCTTCTGCAGGAGTTTTGGAAAGGAGCTTGGCAAAGAGCTGGCTGCTTTACTTCCAGTATCTGATGACCTTTCCTATGCTCATGTCATCTGTAGATTGGCCTTATAGTTGGAGCCCTTGTTGAGAAGTCAACAAAAATTATTGGACATTTTGATAGGCACTGCTTTCTATGTCATAATCTCCAACTGGAAAAACTTTTTATTGGTCAATTTTCATTTTTGGTGGAATACGGTGTGTGAAGGCACATAGACTGCAGGAAAGCCTTCACCATAATCAAATTTGGGAACCAGTGGGTACCTTTATAATGTCTTTATGATTTTCCACACCCAAGATGATTGGGATGCTTGGTTTGATATTGACGATATGTGCATTTTGTTGTACAGATAAAACATTTTAACAAAGAGATTTGAACTTAAAAAACAAACAAAAAAAACAGGCCACAGACTGAAGGAAGTGCAGGAATGCATGGGGACTAATAGCCATGTGCAGGCTAACAAACTATTTCATAACTATACACATGTGAAAAATCAACAGAGGAAACACATATATGTGTAAGTGCTGCCATTTTTATAATGCCTAAGTGTAAATTTCAGTACTTATATGTGTACTGTACCTTAGCCATTTTGCAGACCTGGACATGCAGCCACTCTATCATCTACAGAGGGCCTCGATTTTTCCTTCATTTTATTTTGGCGGGAGAAATAAACATTGGAGATAAAAATATCCTCCTTAATCCCTCCTGTACAGGGCTGGCTGAAACAAGCACTTTTTAAATGCCTGTTTGTGTCAAGGAGCAGCTGTAAATCTGTACACAGCCAATTATGATCATGAATGTGTATTCCCTATTTGAAATGGGGAATGAATGTATAGATCCCTGGTTCTACTACTACTACTACAATTGATAAGAACATAAGAACATAAGATATGCCATACTGGGTCAGACCAAGGTCCATCAAGCCCAGTATTCTGTTTCCAACAGTGGCCAATCTAGGTCATATGTACCTAGCAGTTTCCCCAAGGGACACAGGTTATTTATATAGTGCTACAAGGTGTATGCAGCACTGTACAAATAGATATAGAAGACATTCCCTGCTCCTTCCTCCAAACTCCCCACCTGCTCCTCTGATCCTATCCTCACCCATCTCCTCCGATCCATCTCCTCCACTGTTGTCCCTTCTATCTCTCATATTCTCAACTTGTCGCTCTCCACTGCAACTGTCCCTGCAGCCTTCAAACATGCTGTGGTCACACCTCTCCTCAAGAAACCCTCACTTCATCCCACCTGTCCTAATTATCGACCCATCTCCCTCCTTCCCTTCATTTCTAAACTACTTGAATGTGTGGTTCACCGCCGCTGCCTCAACTTCCTCTCCTCTCATACCCTCCTGGATCCTTTACAGTCTGGCTTTTGTCCTTTACACTCTACTGAAACGGCTCTTGCCAAAGTCTCCAGTGACTTGTTCCTGGCAAAATCCAAGGGCCTTTACTCTGTCCTCATCCTTCTTGACCTCTCTGCTGCTTTTTGACACTGTTGACCACAACCTTCTCCTCGCTACCCTGTCCTCGCTTGGTTTTAAGGGCTCTGTACTATCCTGGTTCTTCTCCTATCTCTCCCATTGCTCTTTCAGTGTGTGTCCTGGTGGCTCCTCCTCCTCTGCTATCCCACTCCCAGTTGGTGTACCCCAAGGATCTGTCTTGGGTCCACTCCTTTTCTCTCTCTATACCCAGTCCCTTGGTGAGCTTATCTCTTCCCATGGCTTTCAGTACCATCTTTATGCTGATTCCCCCCAGATCTACCTCTCTACGCCTGAAATCTCTCTGGCGATCCAGACCCGGATCTCTGCCTGCCTTTATGACATTGCTGCCTGGATATCTCACTGCCACTTGAAATTGAACATGGCCAAGACTGAACTTCTTATCTTTCCCCCTAAAATCTCCCCTCCTCTTCCTCCTTTCTTAGTCTCTGTACTCCTTCCTGTTTCCTCGGCTCACAATCTTGGGGTTGTCTTTGACTCTTCTCTCTCCTTCTCCACACACATTCATCTGATAGTTAAGATCTGCCGTTTCTTTCTTTATAACATCAGCAAAATCCACCATTCCTTTCTGAACACACTACTAAGACACTTATCCACTCCTTAATCACCTCCCGTCTTGACTACTGTAGCCTACTCCTTACTGGTCTCCCTTTGAATCATCTCTCTCCCCTTCAATCTGTTCAACGCTCTGTTGCGCGGCTAATCTTCCCCCAGCCTCGTCATATCCATATTACTCCTCTTCTCAAGTCACTTCATTGGCTCCCTATCCATTTCCACATCCAGTTCAAACTTCTCCTGCTGACCTATAAATGCATTCACTCTGCAGCTCCTCATTACCTTTCTTCTCTTATCTCTTAAGTTTGGCAGTGATGGTTATGTGCCATAGTGTTGGAATATCAGGTCCTCTGTTACTATGGCAACATGTGCAAATTGTGAGGACAATAGTTATGGTTATATTTTGATAAACCACAGATCTGTAAACAAACTCTGTGGTTTACAATAGGATAAAAATACATTAAATAAATTAAAAAAAAATTAAAATTAGAAGCATGACATAAAATAAGAACAAAGGAAGAATGCTATTATACTGACAGGAAAGAAAGGAATAAAAGCACTCAAACGAACTCTGGAGACACATAGGGAAAAGAAGGATAAGAATGGGATCACGTTTAGGGAGGGACTGCAGGATCCAAGGACTGCCAGCTCTAATCCTAAGGGCACCTACTACCCGGGAGACATAGTAATCCCAAATGCTACTTAATAAAGGTAGTTTTCAATAACAGACTTGTTTGAAGTTTGTTAAGTATTGTTACATCTTAAAGGCATCTACACTATGGAACTCCCTCCCAACGAGCCTGAGGGCGTTAGATGACCTCAAAACATGGTCATTCATAGAAACTTATGAGCATTCAGACAACGTCCCTTACCCAAATAGAAATACCACTACCTCTGCCAACTAAGCAGACACCCACACACACAAGTCTACAACACCAAGGGAGCGGTATATCAAATGTAATAAACATAAACAAACATAAACATTAAATACCTTCATGTTAAATGTCACCTCAATTGTATTGTCTAAATGCTGTAAAGTAACTGTATTGTCTAATTATGTACACGTACTCTAATGTTAAATGTAATCGTCTGTCATGTGACATGACCACCTTGATTGAAGGAAAAGGTGGTATACAAATCTAAATAAATAAATAAATAAAGACAGGACTTTTCTTGCCATCTAGTGGTGAAAGATATTAGTGATAAATTAAAAGCAACAAATAATGCCAATGAAGAGACTCTGATAGATGTGTTTACAAATTCAGAATACAAACACCACCAAATTCTCCAGATAAAAATGTATTTAAAATTAAACAACAATATTATTCTTTTCTTTTTGTGCCTTAAAGTCGGTGCTGGCTCCTGGTGATCAAGCAGCTCCTAGGCTTTCTTGGCAGTGTGCCTGGAAGTAGATTGCCAGGCCTTTCTTCTGAGGTAATGGAGGGTTCAGTGACTTGCACAAGGCCACAAGGAGTGCTAGTGGGAAATGAACCCTGGTCGCTTGGTTACCGAGTAGGGTTGCCAACTGGCCGGTTTTCAGCCGGCCTGGCCGGTTTTTCCACGGCCAGGCCGGCTGCCGGCGCAGAGGCAAAACCGGCCCTTTAAAAGCCGGTTTTTTTGCTCTGGCCGCAAGATCGGGAGCGGCCTGAGCAAAAAAACCGGCTTTTCTCCGCTTCAGAGGGAGCCGGGGAAGCCCGCGCGAGGCCCCGGCTCCCTCTGAACAGCCACCAGCGTGAAGAGCCTTTACCTTCACGCTGGCGGCTGTTCCTGTGAAGCCGCGAATGCTGGGAAAGGTTAAAGGTTGCCCTTTAACCTTTCCCAGCATTCGCGGCTTCACAGGAACAGACGCCAGCGTGAAGGTAAAGGCTCTTCACGCTGGTGGCTGTTCAGAGGGAGCCGGGGCCTTGCGCGGGCTTCCCCGGCTCCCTCTGAAGCCTCAGACAGCCGCGATGCTGGTCCGGGGGGGGGGAGGGCAAGGACTGCATGGGCTGTGATGGGGGGACGTGGACTGGAAAAGGGCTAAGGGGGGGGGGGGACTTGGAGTGGAAAAGGGCTAAGGGGGGGGGGACTTGGACTGGAAAAAGGCTAAGGGGGGGGGGGGACGTTGGACTGTAAAAGGGTAAAGGGGGGGACTTGGACTGGAAAAGGGCTAAGGGGGGGACTTGGACTGGAAAAGGGCTAAGGGGGGGGGGACTTGGACTGGAAAAGGGCTAAATGGGGGGACTTGGACTGGAAAAGGGCTAAGAGGGGGGGGGCTAGGACTGGAAAAGGGCTAAAGGGGGGGACTTGGACTGGAAAAGGGCTAAGGGGGGGGGGGACTTGGACTGGAAAAGGGCTAAAGGGGGGGACCTGGACTGTAAAAGGGCTAAGGGGGGGGGGCATGGACTGGAAATGGGTTGTGATGGGGGTGGAGGGGACCTGGACCAGAAAAGGGCTATGGGGGGGGGGGGGAAACTTGGAATGGAAAAAGGCTGTGATGGGGGGGGGGACCTGGACTGTAAAAGGGTTATGGGGGGGGGGACATGGACTGGAAATGGGTTGTGATGGGGGTGGAGGGGACCTGGACTGGAAAAGGGCTATGGGGGGGGGGGGGAACTTGGACTGGAAATGGGCTATGGTGGAGGAAGGGGGATCTTGGACTGGAAATAGGCTGTGATTAGGGGGGCTAGGACTGCAAATGGGCTGTGATGGTGCGGGGGGACTCGGACTGCAAATGGGATGTGATGGTGGGGGGGGCCTAGGACTGGAAATAGGCTGTGATGGGGGACTTGGACTGGAAATGGGCTGTGATTGGGGGGGGGAGCTAGGACTGGAAATGGCCTGTGATGTGAGGGCTAGCAGTGGAAATGGGCTGATGAAGAGCTGGAATAGGACTGGAAATGGGCTGATGTGGGGCATGGGAGAATGGGACTAGAAGGGAGTGGATGCTGGGTGGGTCTAGAACTATAAGGGAACTGATTTGGGGGGAGGACTAGAATGGATGGGGAATGAGAATAGAGAGGGGAAAAAATATTTTGTGTGGAAGAAAAGTCTATGATGGGCCGGTATTGGGAGAGTAAGAGGGGCTTGAGAATGGAAGGGTGAAATTTAAACGGATGATAAAGGAATAAGGAAAGAATTGGGGGAAAGAGCAAAAGGGAAACAATCAGTATGTTAAAGCAGAAATAGAGAGAGAATGGAAAACATCTGAAAGAGAAGAAAGGACAAATGGATAGCTCACAGAAGACACGAAGAAACCAGAAGAAAGTGACTGGAGCAATTGCAACTGAAAAATAAAACGCCCAAACAGAAGGTAGAAAAATACTTTTTATTTTGAATTTATTAACTGGAATATGTCTGGTCTGGGAAGTGTGTATTGCTAACATCTTTGCGTTTTTGTTTAGTGCAAGAGGAAATTACTTTATAGTTTTATTTCTCCAGTGTTGTACATTTCATGTTTGGATTTTGGGGTTCCCAGTTTAATTATTATCTGACCAAGGAAGTTAGCCTACACGTATCCTCGGTAATTTTTGTGGGTGGGGCTGGGGGCGGGGCAGGGGTGGGACTAGGGGCGGAGAATGGGTGGAGCATGGCGAGCCACAGGTGTCGGGTTTTTCTCGGTGAAAAAGTTGGCAACCCTATTACCGAGCCAGTGCTCTAACCACTAGGCTACTACTCCACTCTGTATAAATAAATAAATAAATAGCAAAGATAGCAGATACAAAACCCAGTGTTCAACATAAAAGATCCAACATAGGGGATTTGTGTTTTTTGTTTCCGTTGCATACAAATCCACTGCCTCTTTTGTACAACTCGGAATGACATGTGTCCCCATAGTATGCCCAGCTATGGAGCAATGACAGCACAAGAATGTAGACAGTCTAGATTCTGCTTCATTAGCAATGCCTTGCATTTTACTCTTCTTAATTGTTTAAAGTTCAAATGTGAATGTTTTGCTACAGTGCAGTGGCATGGGTGATGTTTGTGTACGGACATGTGGATCATTTTTGTTGTTTTAAGATTTCATCTGTTTCCTGCTGCTTCCTTAATGCTTGTAAAGAAATACAAGCACATTTCTAAATCCTCTTTCATTAACTCCATTCATAAGAACATAAGATATGTCATACTAGGTCAGATCAAAGTCCATCAAGCCCAGTATCCTGTTCTCAACAGTGGCCAATCCAGATCACAAGTACCTAGCAGTTTCCCAAAAAGACACACAGGTTCCACAATGCTTGTATTGGGGCAAGCAGTGGATTTCCCGGGCACTCTTTAATAATGGTTTTTGAACCTTTCCTCCAGGAACTTCTCCAACACTTTTTTCAAACCCAGCTACACTAACAGCTTTTACTACATCCTTTGGTAACAAATTTCAGAGTTTGATAATGCGTTGAGAGAAAAAGTATTTTCTCTTATTACAGTTGTCCCTCGCCACTTCGCACTTCGACTTTCACGGCTTCACTCTATCACGTTTTTTTAAAATAAGAGTGTAATGGTGACTAAAGGGGTGTTATAGGTCGTAAACAGGTTTTCTATGCTCTAACTACGAAAATATTTGATTTATAAATAAAGAATCATACGTCATGGAAATTCACTTATCATGGTAGAGTCTGGAATTGATTAACCACGATAAACGAGGGACGACTGTAGTCTTAAATGAGTTACCACTGTAGCTTCATGGCATGTCCCCTACTTTTTGATGGCGTAAACAATTGATCTATGTCTACCCGTTCTACTTCATTCAAAAATTAATGGACCTCTATCATATCTCCCCTCAGCCGTCTAAGTTGGAGAGCCATTGCTAACCAACTTAAAACAGTCCATTTGTTCCTTTTTAACCATTCTTTTGTACTTTTGGATGTATGTTTTGGAGGACTGATGACCTTCGACCCAGACCTAGCTTTCTAATACTATATAGCCTATTTTGCTCCAAAATACCTTGGTAGACCTCTGATTCATTCCTTTAATACGTTCCAAGCCTCCAGTTCTTGAGGCAGCAAAATAGCCCCACAACATTATGGAACCTTCACCATATTTAACAGTATGAATGGTGTCTTTTTCTTTATAAGTTTAATTTCTTTGCCTGTAAATGTATCACTGGTCTGCATTGCCATAGAGCTCAACTTCGGTTTCATCTGTCCACAGAACATTTTCACAGAAGGATTGTAAATTCTCAAGGTGGGTTTGGGCAAAGATCAGGCATGCCTTTTTATTTCTGCCTTTGAGCAGTAGAGTCTTTCTTGGCCTTTGCCCATGAAGTCCTACTTTGTTTAGTGTGCAACGTATGGTATGGGTTGAAACCACCACTCCTGATCAGCCTTAATTTCTTTGGATGTTCTACGTGGTGTTTTTCCAAGTTTGCACTAACGTTTGGAGACATTTCTTTTTTTATACCACACTCTTTAGAATCAGTGCGGTTTACATGTATACTAACAGGTACTTTTTTATTCCCTTGTCCCCGAAGGGCTCACAATCTAAGTGTACCTGAGGCAATGGAGGTTAAGTGGCTTGCCCAAGGCCAAAAGGAGTGGCCATGGGACTAGAGACCCCAGTCCCTCCGGCCTGAAATTGCTTGTCCCCATGCAGGAATTGAATCCCTGGCCTTCTGGCCTGAGGTAACCTGTCCCAACCACTGAGCCACTCCTCCACTTACATCAAGCTTAGGTGTTGTTGAAAAATACTATCTTGAATTAATTTTGCTCTTCCTACTATATCCTGGCAGGTTCTCAACAGTTCCATGAGGAGAAAACGTCTTAATAGCATTGCAAACTGTAGACGCAGGAATCCCAAGGTCTTTGGAAATGTTATTGTACTCCTTTGAAGTTTGATGATAATGGCTTTTCTGATGGTCTCAGGCAGCTCTCTTGTCTTCACCATTGTGAAAATGGAACAGAGAGTGAATGTGACAATTTTAAACATTAGAGCCATCAATCATCGGTTGATTCAAGTCATGTGAGTACTGATAATTGATCACAGGTGCATCTAATTTTACTGCAGTGGGAATGTGGTTCTTCTGTTCATAGCAACATAGAAACATGACGACAGAAAAAGACCACATGGCCTATCTAGTCAGTCTTCCATATCAACCACTACAACAGTCCCATTTTTTCCTTTAGATATCCTCTGTGTTTGTCCCATGCTTCTTTGAATTCAGATACTGTCCCCACCTTGACTGGGAGACTATTCCACGGATCCACCACTCTTTCCGTAAAGAAATTTCCGCATATCACTCTTGAATCTATCTCCTTTCATCCTCATCACATGTCCCCTCATAGTAGAGCTTGCTTTCAATCATGAACCGACCAGAGGGGAAGCCATATTGGACCTAGTCCTTAGTGGAACAACAGATCTAGAGCAAGAGATAAGGGTGTTGGGGCCAGTTGGCAATAGTGATCATAGCATGATCGTGTTTGATTTAATTAGTGGAGGAGGGATGGTAAGGAAATCCACAGTACTACCTTTTAACTTTCAAAAGGGAGACTATGATAAAACGAGGAAAATAGTTAAGAAAAAACTAAAAGGAGCAGTTGCAAAGGTTAAAGACTTACATCAAACTTAGGTGTTGTTGAAAAATACTATCTTGGAAGCCCAGAACAGCTGTATTCCATGCTTTAAGAAAAGTGGAAGGAAGTCCAAAAAACTGCCATTATGGTTTAAAGGTGAGGTCAGAGAGGCTGTTGTTGCCAAAAAAGCATCTTTCAGGAAACGGAAAAAAGAGCCAAATAATGAAAACTGGAAACAGCACAAGCACTGGCTAGTTAAATGCAAGACATTTATAAGGCAGGCAAAGGAGAATTTGAGAAGAAGCTTGCTGCAGAAGCAAAAACACATAATAAAGACTTTTTCAAGTACATTTGTATCAAAAAAACTGTGAGTGTGTCAGTTGGTCCATTAGATGATAGAGGGGTTAAAGGGGCACTAAGAGGCGACAAGGCGATAGCAGAGAGACTGAATGAATTCTTTGCTTTGGTCTTTACTGAGGAAGATGTAGGGATGTTACCCATGACTGAAGTGGTATTTAAAGGTGTGGAAGAATTGAAGGAAATATCAATACATCAGGAAGATATATTACAACTATTTGATAAACTGAAGAATAGCAAATCACCTGGACTGGATGATATACATATATAGGTGTTTAAAGAACTGAAATATGAGATTGCAGACCTGCTATTAGTAATCTGTGAACTATCATTAAAATCATCTGTAACATCTGAAAATTGGAGGATGGCCAACGAAAAACCAATTTTTAAAAAGGGTTCCAGGGGTGATCCAGGAAGCTACAGACCAGTGAGCCTGACGTCAGTACCAGGAAAAATGGTAGAAACCATCACAAAGAACAAAATTGCTGAACATATAGATAGTCATGGCTTAATGGGAGACAGCCAACATGGCTTTAGACAAGGAAGATTTGTCTTACTGATCTGTTATGCTTTTTTGAAGGTGTGAATAAACAAGTAGACAAAGGTGAGTCGGTTCATATAGTGTATTTGGACTTTGAGAAAACCTTTGACAAGGTCTCTCATCAGAGACTTTTGGCAAAACTAAAGAGTCATGGGATAGGAGGCAGTGTACTATTGTGGATCAGGAACTGGTTAAAAGATAGAAAGCAGAGGATAGGGCTAAATAACCAATTCTCCCACTGGAGAAAGGTGAATAGTGGTGTACCCCAGGGATCTGTGCTGGGTCTGAAGCTTTTTGACATATTCATAAATGACCTGGAAAAGGGAATAAAGAGTGAGGTTATCAAATTTGCAGATGACACAAAACTATTAAAGTTGTTAAAACCCATGAGGACTGTGGAAAATTGCAAGAGGATCTTGATAAATTGGAAGACTGGGCATCAAAATGGCAAATGAAATTTAATGTGGACAAGTGCAAAGTTATGCACCTAGGGAAGAACCACCCAAACTATGGTAACACGATGCAAAGTTCCACATTAGGAACCACCACCCAGGAAAAAGATTTAGGCATCATTGTGGATAACATGTTAAAACCCTCCACCCAGTGTGCAGCGGCGGCCAAGAGAGCAAATAGAATGCTAGGTATCATAAGGAAAGGAATGGAAAATATAACAAAGGATATTATAATGCCTCTGTATCGTTCCATGGTCCGACCGCATCTTGAATATTGTGTGCAATTCTGGTTGCCGTATCTTAGAAAGGATATAGGTTTATTAGAAAAGGTTCATAGAACAGCCACAAAAATGGTAAAAGTGATGGAAGGATACCCCTATGAAGAAAGGTTAAAAAGGTTAGGGCTCTTTAACCTGGAAAAGAGATAGCTGAGGAGAGATATGATAGAGGTCTATAAATTAATGAATGGAGTGGAACGGGTAAACGTAGATCGATTGTTTACGTTATCAGAATATAGAAAGACTAGGGGACATGCAATGAAGCTACAGGGTAAACTATTTAAGACAAATAAGAGAAAATATTTTTTCACTCAACGTGTAATCAAACTCTGGAATTTGTTACTGGAGGATGTAGTAAAGGCTGTTAGTGTAGCTGGGTTTAAAAAAGGTTTGGAGAAGTTCCTGGAGGAAAGGTCCATAAACCATTATTAAAAAGGAACCCAGGATATCAATGCTTGACCCAATACAAGCATTGTGGAACCTGTGTCTTTTGGGGAAACTGCTTGGTACTTATGACCTAGATTGGCCACTGTTGGAAACAGGATACTGGGCTTGATGGACCTTGGTATGACCCAGTATGGCATATCTTATGTTCTTATGAAAGAGGCTCTCCTCCTGTGCATTTATGCCGCGGAGGTATTTTATTTATTTATACATACATTTCTTCTATACCGCCCCTTACAGAGATCTAGGGCGGTTTACAGAGAACAATCGTATCACCTCTATCCCACCTTTCCTCTAAAGTCTACACATTAAGATCCTTAAGTCTGTCCTCATATGCTTTATAATGAAGACCACTAACCATTTTAGTAGCCATCCTCTGTACTGACTCCAGCCTGTTTATATTCTTTTGCAGGGACGGTCTCCAGAATTGCACACAGTACTCCAAATGAGGTTGCACCAGACTTATACAGAGGCACTATCACCTGCTTTCTTCTGCTGGCCATTACTCTCCCTATGCACCCAAGAATCCTTCTAGCTTTTGCTGTCGCCCTTTCTACCTGTTTAGCTACTTTAAGATCATCAGACACAATCACGCCTAGGTCCTGTTCTTCTTTAGTGGACAAAAATACTTCACCCCCTATACTATATCGCTCCCTGGGATTGCTGCAGCCCAAATGTATGACCTTGCATTTTTTAACATTAAATCTCAGCTGCCACATTCTAGACCATTCTTTAAGCTTAGCTAGATCCCTCCTCATGTTATCTACACTTTCCTGGGTGTCTATTCTATTGCAGATTTTGGTATCATCTGCAAAGAGGCAAACCTTACCCGACAGCTCTTCCGCTATATCACTAACAAATATGTTTAAAAAAATCTAACTAAGTACAGATCCCTGAGACACACCACTGGTAACCACCTGCTCCTCAGAGAGAGCTCCATTTACCTATACCCTTTGTTGCCTCCCAATCAACCAATTTCCAACCCAAGCAGTAACTTTAGGATCCATCCTTAGGGTGCTCAGTTTGTTTATAAGTTGCCTGTGAGGAACGGTGTCAAAGGCTATCTCCAGGAACAAGCAGGAATGAGTCTTCACATATGGGTACGTCGGTACTGACGGAGCCTGCGCGGGAACGCTCCCCAGTGTCCAAAAAGAAAGCTTTTGGGAGCATCCCACGCGCATGCGTGCTGTCTTCCCACCCATTCACTTCCCTCTCATCAGTTTTCCGCGGAGCCGGCAGGACGTATTCCTGTCACCGCAGAAAATTCTTCTTTTTATTCTTAGTTTTTTGGTCGCGTCTGCCTTCCCTCGACGCCACCGGTACCGCTGGTCTTTTTCTTTCTTTTTTCTAAAGAATTTCTTCTTTTTCTTCAGAAATTTTCCTGTTTTAGTGTCTGTCACTTTCTAGACCACTAGGCCTCTATCTTTCCATCATGGAAAAGCCAGCCACTACTCTTAAGGAATGCTCAAAGTGTGGCGGTACAGATATGTTTTCAGACACCCATTCTTGATGTCTAAAATGTTTGGGTCCTGACCATTGCCCACTGGAGTGTCTTTCCTGCTGGAGCTCAAACAGAAGTCTTCAGAAGAGTTTGGCAATGAGCTGCTCAGACGGGTTACGATCAGCTCCGGGTATTCTACCCCGCAAAATGGCGACAAATCTCCACACGGCTTGGAAATCACCACTAATATACTTATGTAATTGTTGAGAAAGCTATCGGCCCTAGAAAGGAACAGATACAAAGTGGCAAACAGCCCGATGGCATCGAAGACCCTACGGAGGGAGAAGCTGCGAGTCCCTGAGGCCAAAATGGTGGAGGGAGCACCCAATAGCCCTAACTCGGGTGGCACGCAGGGTCTGGTGGCTGAAGTAAGTGTGGCGGTGGTACAAGCGCTAGATGTCCGGTTCCAGGAATTGGCGGAGCAGATGCACAGTGTTAGCCAGCGCTTTACCGACTTCGCAGGGCGGATGGAGCAGGCGGAGACACGCATCTCAGACATGGAGGATACTCAGCATTCCTTGCAAGCCAAACTGGAGGCCCTGGAGACCCTCGTAAAACAACAAGGTGAAAAAATAGACGATCTTGAAAATCGTGGACGGCGTAAGAACCTTCGCTTTGTTGGGATACTGGAGAGCGTGGCAGATGGCGCCCTTTATGGTTTCTTGCTTTCCTGGATAGAAAAACTACTGAGCGGTAAGGGGGAAAGCCCAGTGAAGTTGGAGTGTGTGCACAGACTTGGCCCTAAGTGCGAGCAGGCAAGGAGACCGTGTGCGGTTATTGCACGCTTTTTGGACTATAGACAGAAAGAAGAAGTGCTAAGGGCTGCCCGGAGCCGCAAATTGCAAAAGCACGATTCGGAGCAAATATTAGTGTTCCAGGACTACTCTGCCTTAGTCAGTCAGCAACATCAGGCCTATTCCACTTTGTGTGCACAGCTACTGAATAAGGGGGTGCGTTTTTCACTGTTATACCCAGCCCAACTGTGTGTGGACTTTCAGGGCCAGACACGCTACCTGCTATCACCGGGGGCGGCTGCTTCTTTTTTGGACACCTTGAATAATCCGGCTGAATCGAACCCCTGAAGACTGCGACAGGAGTAAAGATGGCGTCTTGCCTTTTGGACTGCGGGGGAAGGCTTAGTGGCCGTGTGCAGGCACAGGACGGCTGAGGCTGTTCCCTGCACTTCTGGAATTGGGTTGCTTTACGCTAAGTTTTGGGTGCCTGGTGCTTGGGGCTGAGTGGATGTGTGAGTGTTTGCTGGTAGATCTAGCTATCTGAGATGCTAGGCCTGATATAGATACAATCTGTAACGTTTTGCAACTGTTTCACTCACAGTATCAATGTGGCTTGCAGCGCCCTGGTTACAGTTTCTTTTTCTAAACTGCGGACAAAGGGATGCTGTGTTCAGCTGCTCAAGAGGGAAAGGGGTGCGCTTTTTCTTTTCTACACCCAGTCCAGTGTGGGGTGGACTCCCAGAAACAGACATGCTACCTATTGGCGCCAGTGGAGGCTATTTCCCTGTAGGTCACCTGGAGGGATCATCCTGACCCGGACTCATGGACACTGCGATAGAAGCCTGGATGGAGTGTGGTACACCTGGCGGAGGGGGAAAAGCCAGGAGGCTGTAGACTGCAAAATATGCTGTGCCCTGCTTTTTTTGTGACTGTTATTGTAGAATGGGTTGATGGGGGCTTGTTCTGGGGAAGGGAGGTGGGTGGCTGAGTAGCTGTATGAGTGTCAGTTTGTTGGTATAGATCTGTGAAGTGTGTGATGTTTGTTATTGCTATAATTAGCAAATGTTTGCAACTGTTTTATTTATGGTATTAGTGGGGCTTGTAATGCCCTGGTTTAGGTTCCCTTTAAGGTATGGGTTAAGGGGTGTTAGGTCCCTGGATTAGTAGGGCACAGGGAGGAGGGGCTAGGTCACTCACGTGGAGGTTACAGGCACAGTTGTGCGCTGTCTAGTGGAGATTAAGGTGGGTTCCCCAGGGAGGGCTTAGTGACCCGGCTTCCGAGGTCCTTGTGAGCCGGCACGGTGGGGGATGGGTAGGGTGGCCTAGGCCAGGATTGGGAGTGGTAGACCTATATGGGGCTGACTCGTGAAGTTAGTTGAGGGTTGGAGGGCCTGGGATCCGGGGTCCTAGGGTGATAGAGATAGGAATAAGGGGATCTTGGGTAAGGGGTAGACCCGACTGCCATTGGAAGGTTGTCCGACCTGATGGGTGGACAAGAAGGATTAGGGGAAGGAGGGGAGAGAAGGGGTGGTGGGGTGAGGAGGGGGGGAACTTAGGGGGGGGGGATAGCTCACACTCCGGGGTTTTATAGCTGGCAGATCCGTATTCTCCTGATTGGAGATGGAGGGGGTTTCCAGGCTGGGGGAGTTCCTCTTGTGCGACTAGAGTTTGTTATCTGGATGAATCTTGACACTGCCCCGCAATCCTGAAGGTTATAACCTGGAATGTATGTGGACTGGGGAACCCTATTAAGCGATATAAAGTACTACAGGTACTAGCTCGACAGCAGTGTGATATTGCACTCCTACAAGAAACTCACCAGATGGCCGATGAGCATAGTGAACTATGTAGGAACTGGGTGGGGCAAGTGTGGGGTTCACCGGCTAAGGGGAAAAAAGGGGCAGTAGCTATCTTGGTCCACAAACGAGTCCGATTCGCGGTGGGAACTGCTATAGCGGATGAGGATGGAAGATCTCTTTTGTTATTTGGCCATTTGGAGGGTAAGCCGGTGATTGTTGGGAACCTTTATGGTCCTAACGTGCTGGACTCCAGCTTTTATAGTGGCCTGGCCTCCAAAATAGAGCAACTGCCGGAATGCCCTCTGCTTCTCGGTGGGGATTTTAATGGGGTCCTAGATGTGGACCTAGATACGTCTGGGGGGAGGGGGGAGGTGAGGGAGAGGGCTTCGACAACTCGGATGTTGCAGCGCTTTCATAAGAGATTGGGTCTGATAGGTCCTTGGTGGCTGATACATCCCTTAGAGAAGGATTTTACCCATCAATCTCGGGCACACGGCACTAGTGCGCGTATTGATTACCTCTTGTTGTCGGGAGACTTGTTTGCTCATACGGGAGATGCCCAGATTGGTCCCCTGGAAATCTCGGACCATGCGATGGTCTGGACGGAGTTGCAATGGGGGAGGGATTCTACATGGATGCGGCTTTGGCGATTCCCCCTGGGGCTGTATCATGACGTTCAGTTCCATCACTTTATACCACAGCAGTGGAGGGAGTTTGCGAGCGATCATCAGTGTCATATGGAGGATCCAGAATTAGTCTGGGAGACGGCTAAAGTGGTGAGACTGAGAAACGTCACTTTTGTGATGTCACCCGGTATAAGTACCCCAGATCCGCCTCCTGCCATCAGTATTCTCAGTCTCCAAGCAGCTGGAGGACTAGTGAGCCTGGGGATGGGGCTCACATGGAGGAGCAATTAAGCAGTTCATGGAAGTGGTAGTTAGGGTGCTTGTTCTTTGAGTTCACGGGGGGCATAGAATTAAGGTGCTGTGCTGAGCTGCTTATTTCTGTCTTTTTCTTCTGCCTTCTCTCTTTTCCCCCTCTCGCCCCCCCCCCCCCACACCCTGTCTTACCAGTTCTTCGGGGAGATTTGCCTGCTCAGCTTCAAGGACTGAGTGTTCTGCCCTCCGGTTCCCGATCCCTCTATTCTGGGTGAGGAGCCGTCAGGTGAAAGTCGGGCGGAAAGTGTGTCACGGCCTGTGGGTCAAAGCGCCGAAGTAGTTACCGGCGAGACTCTGAAGGCTGGCTGTCTGCGGATAGCTGTGACTGCCCCAGGCGCTGAAGCCGCGATCTCGGCTGAGCGCCGTGCGGCTGGGTTGCTTGCCTCAAGGTGCTCCGAAAGGTAAGGGGCCGGGGGTGTCGAGGCTCCTCTGCCTGTAGCTGTCGGGGCTCTCCGACCACATGTGCAGGCGGCGGTAGGCCGCGCCACGTTGCAAACGCACGCGCGCGCGCGGGAAAACTCTGTGGTGCCGGTGCAGAGGAGGTTTCTTTCAGGCCTCCTGTTTGCTGCGGAAGCCTCGTTTTTTGCCTTAACTTTCAGGGGCAGGTATAGACAGTGAGAGAAGGTCCCGGTTGGGGTTTTTTGAGTTTCTCACAAACCAAAAAAAAAAAAAAATGGGCTTTTGAGAAGAGGTTTAGTTTTTGCCTGGCTTTGTTGCTGGGACAGAGGGGGAAGGTTGCCCTATTTTCCTGGCCTGGCGGCATGCCGTCCAAATCTCTCTGCTTGATCTGCGGATCCAAGAAGGGGGCTTTGTCAGAGGCTGGGATCTGCAGAGCCTGCTTTAAAGAAGCCAGTTCTATGGAGCATGGGCTGGGAGATGGTATGCAGAGCCCGCAGGAGGGCACTTCAGACCTCTCTGAGCCAAAGCCTTTCGGGGATCCCCTTCTGGAGCCTGTAGCAGGGCCGTCATCCCTGTAGGGGGGTCAAGTCTCACAGGGACAGCTCCCAGGGGGCTTGGAGGCAATTTTTCGCCACAATTTGTCTCTCTGCTTCAGCAGGCCTTAGGGGGGGCTCAGTCTATCCCCAGCGCCAGTGCGGCAGAAGGGGGTTTAGGAGACAAGCGGCCCGGTACCCCTCTGAGTTTGGGGGGGTTGGGGATTCCCGCAAAGAGGCTCCGGTCTGGTAAGGCTCTCTCTGTTTCGTCCGTGTCTTCCGAGGCCGGGAATTTAGAAGACCTGGGGCAGGATGTGTACTTAGAGGGTGAATTAGAAGAAGGGGAGATTGCCGAGCAGGAAGATCAGGCGCGAGTGGTTAGGATTTTTAGGAGAGATGAGTTGCCGGCGCTCATCTCTGAAACGCTTAAGACACTTAATATGCCTGCCGTGGGGCAGCCGGAGGAAGCGGAGCTGGAGGACCCTTTGTTGCAGGCTTTTCATAAGTCACAGAGGGTTTTCCCGGTTCACAGGGTGTTTAAGGAAATGATTCAAGGTGAGTGGGATACACCGGAGGCTGGGCTTAAGGGCTCCAGGGTGATGTCTCGACTCTATCCTTTAGCGGAGCAGGATCGGGAGTGGTTCAAGTCTCCTAAGGTTGATGCCGCGGTGTCGGCGGTTACGAAGAAAACCACTATTCCGGTAGAAGGCAGTGCTGCACTGAAGGATGCGCAGGACAGGAGGTTAGACACCTTGTTGAAGCAAGTCTTTGATGTTAATGCGCTGTCCCTTCAAGCGTCCGTCTGTGGAGCTTGGGTAGCTCGGGCTTGTCTGCGTTGGGCTCAGGCTCTGCAGTCCGGGCAGGCGGTGGATTCGGCTGCCGAGGCGGCGCGGTTGGAAACGGGGGCGGCGTATCTAGCCGACATTCATTATGATCTCGTTCGCGGGTTGTCCAATAGCATGGGGTCCGCGATAGCGGCCAGGAGGTATCTCTGGTTACGTAATTGGGCGGTGGATACTTCGTCCAAGGCCCGGCTTAGTAAACTTCTGTTTAGAGGGAAGCTTTTGTTTGGAGAGGACCTGGAAAAGCTCGTAAAGGATTTGGGGGAGTCCAAGGGGGGTAGACTCCCTGAGAATAAGCAGAAGCAAGGTCGCACGGGGCCATCGGCTAGGGGACAGCCGTGCGACTTTCGGCATTTTCGTTCCCCTCGGTTTGGACAGGTGCAAAGGGGGCGCTTTCCCTTTCGTAGTCAAGGCTTTCGAGGCTTCAAAGGGGCGAGTAGAGGTTTTGGGGTCTCTTCGTCCTCTTCTTCCAATCTCCGGAAATCACAATGAAGCCAGAGCGGTCCAGGTGGGGCAGGGGCCGATAGGGGGTCGCCTGCGACAGTTTTATCCTGCCTGGACCCAAGTCACGTCCGATCAGTGGGTGCTGGAAGTTATCCAAGAAGGCTATGTCTTGGAGCTGCAGCGTCCAGTGACCGACTCCTTCGTACAGTCCCCCTGCAAAGCACCGGCCAAGTACGCGGCAGTAAAAGAGACCCTAGACTGGCTGCTCTCCCTCGAAGCGGTGGTTTCGGTTCCCCCAGACCAGTGCGGCTGCGGTCGGTACTCCATTTATTTCGTGGTGCCCAAGAAGGAGGGCTCCTTTCGGCCCATTTTAGATCTCAAATGCGTAAATCGCAGTCTAAGAGTGTCTCATTTTCGGATGGAAACGTTGCGATCGGTCATAGTAGCGGTGCGCAAGGTCGAGTTTCTTACGTCCCTCGATTTGTCGGAAGCCTATCTGCATATTCCCATCTGGCAGGACCATCAAAAGTTTCTGAGGTTCGCGGTTCCTATGGGACATTTTCAGTTTCAGGCGTTATCGTTCGGTCTGGCGACGGCGCCGCGGGTTTTCACCAAAGTGATGGTGGTGGTGGCCATGGCGTTGAGAAAGGAGGGCATCCTGGTGCATCCTTATCTGGACGATTGGTTGATTCGGGCGAAGTCCAGAGAGGAAAGCGAGGCGGCCACAGCCAGGGTTGTGGCGTTCTTGGAGGGCCTCGGTTGGGTAGTCAATCGGGGAAAGAGCCGGTTGAGCCCCTCTCAGAACCTGGAATATCTGGGTGCTCGGTTCGATACGAGGTTGGGCCAGGTGTTTCTGCCGTGGAGCCGGGCGCAGGGGTTGCGGCGTCTGCTTCGCCAGTTTCTACAAAGACGTTGCCCTACGGCCTGGCACTATCTGCAGGTGTTAGGAACGATGGCGGTGACTCTAGAAGTGGTGCTCTGGGTGAGGGCGCACATGAGACCACTGCAAAGAGCTTTGCTCAGGCGCTGGTCCCACCAGGACGATAGTCTTTCTCACTGGTTGCCCTGTTGGCCGGAGATGCATCTCTCCCTGCAATGGTGGCTGCGGCCAGAGACCTTAGAAAAAGGGATGCCATAGGAAGTGCGGGTTTGGATTCCCCTCACCACCGATGCCAGTCTTTCCGGTTGGGGAGCGCATGTCCTGGGGCGGTATGCGCAGGGGGTGTGGTCCGCTCAGGAGAGGACTTGGTCGATCAACAGGTTGGAATTGAGGGCGGTATTTCTAGCGCTCGAAGCCTTTTGGGGATGCCTACTCGGTGCGGCGGTGCGGGTATTCTCCGACAATGTGACAGCGGTGGCCTACATCAACAGGCAGGGGGGTACCAGCAGTGTGGCGCTGGAGGCCGAAGCCGATCTCTTGTTCGAGTGGGCCGAAAGGCACCTGGCGGCGGTGTCAGCGGCGCATGTCACAGGAGTGGAAAATGTGGAAGCCGATTTTCTGAATCGGGTGAGGGTGGATCCGGGGGAGTGGGCCCTCCACCCTCAGGTGTTCCAGATGCTGGTGCGGTGGTGGGGTCCCCCGGTCATGGACCTCATGGCAACTTTTCAAACCGCAAAGGCCAGTCGCTTCTTCAGCAGGCGGCGGGAAAGAATGTCGGAGGGTCTCGACGCCCTGATTCAACCGTGGCCGGAGGATCGTCTGCTTTACGTGTTTCCGTCGTGGGTTTTATTCGGTCAGGTTCTGCAGCGCATAGAGCTTCACAGGGGCCCGGTGATTGTCATCGCCCCAGACTGGCCAAGGCGACCGTGGTATGCGGATCTCATCTGGCTTCTGGGAGACAAGCCTTGGAGGCTGCCGGTTCGGCGGGACTTATTGGTTCAGGGACCGCTCCTGATGCCTCAGGTGGATCGATTCTCTCTTACGGCTTGGCTCTTGAACGGGCAAGGTTGACGGCGAGGGGTTATTCACCGGCTGTGGTGAATACGCTGTTGAGGGCTCGTAAGCGATCCACTTCTTTAGCATATGTCCGTGTTTGGCGGGTGTTCGAAGCTTGGTGTGCGGTCCACAAGGTTACGGCTTTGAGGGCTTCGGTTCCTCAGGTGCTGGCGTTTTTGCAGGACGGGTATGATAAGGGGTTGGCTGCGGCCTCCCTGAAGGTGCAGTTGGCGGCTCTATCCTGTTACAGAGGTAAGGTTGGCGGGCGGGCGCTAGGAGGACATCCAGATGTTAGGTGGTTTTTGAGAGCGGTAGTGCTGTTGCATCCCCCGTATCGGCGAATTGTTCCGCAGTGGGACTTGCCGTTGGTGCTGGAGGCTTTGGTGCGAGAGCCTTTTGAGCCCTTGGGCGAGGGCGTCCTTGAAGGATCTTACCTTGAAAATGATGTTTCTGGTGGCTATTTCGTCCGCCAGGAGGATTTCGGAGTTACAGGCTTTATCCTGTAGGGAGCCCTTTCTCGTTTTTAGTGAGTCTAAAGTGGTTTTGAGACCAGTACCGTCCTTTTTGCCTAAGGTGGTTTCGCCGTTTCATGTGAATCAGGTGGTATCTCTACCGGTGTTTGTAGATGGCGGGGCTTCTACGGTTGATAGTCGGTTGCATAGATTGGACATTCAGAGAGCTTTGCGGAGGTATTTGAAGGCTACTGCTTCGTTCCGACATTCATATCGACTGTTTGTGTTGTTTGGGGGCCCGAACAAAGGGAAAGCTGCATCGAAAGCTTCGATTGCTCGTTGGATTAAAGAGGCTATTGCGTCCACATATATTTTGAAAGGAAGGCCTGTTCCTGAGGGTTTACGGGCTCATTCGACTAGAGCGCAGGCTACGTCATGGGCGGAATATGGTTTGGTTCCCGCAGTGGAAATTTGTAAGGCGGCTACTTGGTCTTCCTTGCATTCTTTTGTTCGACATTACCGCCTGGATGTGCAGGCGGAGAGGGATGCCTTCTTTGGCTCCACAGTGCTTCAGGCGGGGCTGGCGGGTCCCTCCCGTTAAGTCTTTGCACTGCTCTGTTACATCCCCAAAGGTTCAGGACTAGCCTGGAGGGACGCTAAGGAAGGTGAAATTAGACTTACCTGCTAATTGTTGTTCCTTTAGGAACTCCAGGCTAGTCCTGTATCCCTCCCAAAGGTTTAAGTGGCCTTGTGCCTGAAGCAGCGGATGTGTGACAGGTAAGAGTGTCGGGTTCAGTTACCGCGCTGCGTCCATGGAGGGTAGAATTCTTTTTTCTGTCAGGAAATGGGGATCTCAGCATATTACCCAATAAGGGATGGTGGTCACGGAGTTTTCCTTCGTGTTCGCCTGCTTTAGTTATTTTACCAGTTGCATGAAAGTTTAATTGCTAATGCTTATAACTACTTAATTGTTGCTCTAGTGAGTTTGCTTTGTCAATAGGTTACTGATGGCAGGAGGCGGATCCGGGGTACTTATACCGGGTGACATCACAAAAGTGACGTTTCTCAGTCTCCAAGCTGCTGGAGGAGCAGCAAGGACCCCAAAGGTTCAGGACTAGCCTGGAGTTCCTAAAGGAACAACAATTAGCAGGTAAGTCTAATTTCACCTTATGTGAACTGTAAATTGTCCACAGGTGAAATATCTGTTTTGTATATAGTTTCCCCTGTTACTTCCAAGTTACTGACCCTGTTGTAATGTAAACAAAAGATTGTTCTAATGCGAAAATTTGTTATCTGTAAACCGTGCTGATACCAAAGAGCGCGGTATATAAAAACTGTAAATAAATAAATAAATGTTAACTTCCTTCCTGGATCAGAGACGGCAACATTTTGGGATTGGAGGATACGCGGAATATGGAATGTAGGGCATCTGGTGGACCCGTCAGGAAAATGCAAATCATTTCTGACATTAAGTCGGGAATTGTATTTGTCTCCTAGACATTGCTTTGCCTATATGCAGGTCTCTCATTATGTGTCCTCCATGTCACGAGCAGCATTGCAAATCGAATGGTCAGCACAGATATTGGAATTTTTTGGGTTAGGGGAAGATAGTCCACCGTCGATTTCCGACTTAAAGCTTCGACTAGATCACTTTAGGGCGGTTCCTGACTATTGGGGGGTAGAGGTGGCTTGGGAAGTAGAACTGGGTGGGGAAGTGCTCTCGGGGTCGGTTTGTAAGGCCCTGAGATGGATAGTGAGAGTGGCTCAGGGGACACGTTGGAGAGAGATTCAATTTAAATGCATAACTCGGGCCCATTTCTCACCGCGGAGGGCACTGCGTAGTCGGTTAACGACTGATGGCCGCTGTCCTCGATGTTCGGAGCCTTTGGCAAACTTGTTGCATATGTGGTGGGGATGTAGGGGATTGAGATCCTATTGGGCTAAGATATGTACTTTTCTCAGTAGATTGTTGCAGCAGAGACTGAAATGGTCTGGCTCTTTTGTGGTGTTAGATCGGATTGATCCCCCATGCCCTGCGAAGACAGGGGAACGTTTCCTAATGCGGAAGGCCTGTCTGGTGGGGAAAGGGCCGATTCTCCATTTATGGAGAGAGCACCAGTCGCCTACCTTTGGCGAATGGCGGAATTGTTTTCATCAAATGATGTTAACAGAGAGATGGCTAGCACGGGGCAGTGTCAAGCGTTGGACAGCGTTTATGCTGGTATGGGAACCTTATATCCAACAGTTAGGGGCTCGTTGTCGTAATGAGATTCTACAAGTAGGTAGTTGAGGGAGGCTATGTTGATGGGGGAGTATGGAGTGGAGTAGAAGTAGCTGCTGCTATATGATCTTACAGAATAGGTAGGGGAGTGTGGTGTGGGTGGGGGGGAGGGGGGAAGGGGGGGAGGGTGGGAGGGTTGGGGGTGGGGGGACGGGACAAAATGTTATAACCCACCTGCTTTCTTTCTCTTTGTGCTGGCTCCGGGAGGGGATCAGAGTACACCCCCCCTTGGAGCTGTTTGTTTAGTGTTCGTTGTTGTTTGTTGGTGGACTATAAATAAAGTATATAAAAAAAAAGAAGTCTTCAGAATCGAGCACAACTCGATACCCGGTTCACATCGCACTCGATGTCACCAGCTAGAATATCTCCACAGGATCAGGTAACCAAACAAAAGTCTGTAAAGACTAGCCAGTCCTCGAGTGGTAGATCTCCTTCCCAGTATCGAGATGGCTCTGGTCTTGCCCTCGAAGACATATTGGCAATAAAGCCCCGGCAGGAGTCTTCGGGCTCCAAAGCATTAACGGGGCTTCAGGTTGTTCCCGGGGTTCTTACCTCGATGAACATACCTGCGCCATGCTCGGTGGTTGTGGCCACTTCGAGCGGTACCGACACCCCGGCATTGGCTATGGTGATGGATGAAACACTCCTCACTGATGATTGCAGTCTAGTGCTCTCGGTTACTTCGGTACCGCTAGAGTTGCTGCAGACCGATCTTCCAGTATCGGTATCGGCTTCGGTACCGGTATCGACATGGGCATCAGTGTCGGTACCATCCATGCTTACTTCGACAGACTCGCTTCCTTCGATGCCGAGCCTGGAATCGAACTCTACCATGGATGATTCAGTACCGACTCATCTCGGTACTGACCTCGGGCGGTACCGAAGACATTACTTTAAGGAAAATCCGATGCTCCACCCTTTCAGGTCTTCCGATCCCGATTACTGGGATGAATCCATCGGTACCAAGGCTGAAACTTCAACAAGTCTAGCCTTTAGCCCTCATGTTAGAGGGTCCCCCTCAGGGGAGATTTCTTTTCAAGCTTTTCTGCTTGATATGGCAAAATTACTTGCCATTTCTATACCTGGTAAAGAATCCTTCCCAGGGGATTCAGAGATCCTGCAATCCCCCTGGATTCCAGAGGAGGCCATCATGCTTCCTTTGCATCAGATCTTACAAGATCTACTTTTCAGAATGTGGGAAACTCCTTTAACGATATCACCACATTCTAAGACACTTGACTCCATGTACAAAGTGCCACCTTCTCCAGGTTTTCAAAAGACTCAACTTCCTCATCATTCTATTGTTGTAGAATCAGCAATGAGGCGTTTTAAGAGTACAAAGAAGCACTCTTCTTATCCGCCAGGTCGTGAGTCTAGAACTTTAGATGCCTTTGGACGTCGATGCTTCCAGGCATCCATGCTTTCAGCAAGAATTATCTCATATATTTTCTATATGGGATTATCTCTTGAAGAGGTCACAAAGAACTTAAAGTCTTTGAACCCTTTTCTTCAAGAACATAAAAGAGCAGACTTTTCCATATTAGTCAGTCATGCTCAATAATGTCTCTAAATTCCTTAACTGTGCTTACCTGGACTGTTTTGAGTCTATTAGCAGAACTTCTGCTATAGCCATAGGAGCACGACGCATAGCCTGGCTCCAAGCTTCAGACTTGGACAAATGGGTACAAGAAAAGCTGGGAAATACTCCTTGTACTGGTGAAAATCTCTTTAACAAGGATGCTTTATTTCAAGCTAAGCAGTTAAACACTGATAGTGTTACTTTCAGAGGATTGTCAAAACTTTCCTCTACCCCAGCTACTAAAAAATCTCCTAACTTTATTCCCCTAGGGGGCAAAAGTTTTATTCATCTTCTACCCATCATGCAGATGTTTCCAAAGAAGGGCAACATCATACCAGGCTAAGAAAACCAAAGTCTCAACAGCCTCAGCAAACTCAGCAGTCGCAGGGTTTCTGATTTTTTATTTCATTAAATCTTTTTTCCTGTTGAGTTTCAGAACCACTACTTCTTAACTATAGAAGCATTTGTAGTTCTTCTCATCCTTATTAAGAGGTTAATAATACACTGCCTCAATCCTCTATTTTAGGCATGAATCTCTTGCCAAAGGCAATCCATCCTTTCAGCTCTTAGAGCTATTGAGGATAATCATGCCCCACAGGTAACAATTTTCTCCTCTCCTTTTAATTTAAACAGAGGAGTTATAACTGCTATGCCCTTCACCTTGGCAATTGTCCTGTACGAGGATATCTTATACTTTGACTGCAGGGGAGCTTTACCCTTTTCAGGGACTACCAAATTGTAAATCTTCCCAACTCTGTATTACTTCTATCCCTCTTAGTTGACTTTTTCAATCTAAGAGTGATATTATTTCACTGGAGGGCTTACCTTTTAAGCCATAGGATTGTCCTCAATACCTACTCCAGTAAGTATTTTTTCCCATACAGAGTTTCTCCCCTCTGCAATCTTTCAAATATTTTTTAAGACAGCTTATCAGACCATAATTGAGAGTTAGTCACTTCTAATTCTGTCTGTTGGTCCTTGTCCAATCTATAGGACTATCCTTTTTTGCTGCCTTAATAACACATAATTCCAAGAGAGGTTCCAATAACCTACTTGGATAATTTATTGTTGCAGGCAACCAGCCTGTCTGCTATTCTTAGCCATCTTCAATTCTTTGGCTCCCACAGAATAGATTAGGTTGCACACTGTAGTTAAACAACCAGATCTCACCTGGGCAACCTACAACATGCTCTCTGCAATTCTACAAAAAGCTCTGCAACTATGGGCCTTTGCCAGAGAACGTCAGAGCCATTCCTGGTGGGTAGCTTCCAGATGGTTCAAAGGCTTGCCCAGTCATGCTCCCACATGACCTGTTTTTTCCTACCTTTACCATCTTCCTTAAAATTTCCTTTTAGGGAAAATGAACCAGGGCTTAGATCACGTGAAAGCATAAAGAATTGCTTAATTCCCTGAGTTGTTCCACATCTTCAGTCGAACTTCTCCAACAGGGATGCATTTCTTTTCACTGCAGTCGGTCCTTGTCTACCACATTCCTTCTAAATCCCAATACTTCATTGGAGCTTATGCTGAACAAAGAACGCATTATACTCATATTGCCCTCATAGATGGGCAAATATGGTATTCCCTTTTATTGCGTCTTTTTCTCCACACTAAAGTTATAGAAGGATCCAGACTTCTCGTCTTAAGACTAAGGTTTTCTCTGCACCCCTTCACGTAGATCTCCATTTTCTGGTTATTCAAAGTCTAGAATTTTAAAGAGATCTAGACCTATCCTTCTGACTAGGAAAATTCCACTGGTTTCCATGTAACCTTCTTCATGGTTCTCCATGTATAACCAGTAAAGGGTTCTCTATCCATATTTGCAAGCAGGTCTTACCCCTTCTTGTTATTTAGTGAGTCTCTCTTTATTTATATTATACATATCTATCTATCTATCTATCTATCTATCTATCTAGATAGATAGATAGATATATGTGTATATAAATACACTTATCTCACTCCGAAAGATTTGTTACTGTCCGTATTAATGCTGTTCCAGCATGTCATAAGGTTTAAATGGACAACCAATTTCTATGGTAATCACAAACTACCTTCCTTTACTGTAACCTCTCTGGTTACGTTACATCTGAAGCTCTCCATGAAAAGTCATCCTAGGTGACATCACTTGGGGAAGACCTTCCTGATCTTCAAGAAATTGGAGGCTACACCGCCAACTACAAATGTTTCTTTCTTTCATTTGGATAGAGGGGTCTCAAAGACCCATCCTTTTTTCTGCAAACCGGTCAGATTTATCTCCTCTTTTTCCTAGAGGTTTTTTCTGCTCCAAGGACAAAGAGCTTCAAATGTTGGCCTACAGAAGCTTTAGCTTCTCATCCAAGGTCCAACCCCATTAAACTCTCCCAGTTTTTTCTTCTGGGATTAGTTCTAGCCATTTAGGCTTCTGACCTCTGCCTGTATTGTGAAATTTATTTCCTCTACTTCACAGTAAGGTATTTCTTTGAGGATAATGTACTAGTTTCTAGCACCAGACCATTACTCTCAACAATACTTTCACAATATTTTGGACTAAGGTCCACATTAGAAATTGGAATCCAATTTTCACTAACATTTCTGATCTACACAAGGACTCCTCTCCAGACGCCTTGTTTAGTCAAGCTGTTCCACAGCACACCCTTCTCACTTCAACTCCTACCCTCCATCCCTTGGATGCCTCAGGTTCTGGGAGATAGCATGGCCCATCGACTAGATTTGCAACATGCTGGGACCTCCTCCAGGCATCTTAGCTTGGGAGTCCCCATATGTGAAGACTCATTCCTGCTTGTTCCTGGAGATAGCACAGCTACTTACCTGTAACAGGTGATCTCTGGGAACAGCAGGAATAAGTCTTCACAACCCACCCACCTCCCCTAGGAGTTGTTTCTCTCTATATCTAATTTGTCTACTTCCCTCCTTCGGTCTTAGCTACAAACCCAACTGATGAGAGGGAAGTGAATAGGTGGGAAGGCAGCACGCATGCGTGTGGGATGCTCCCAAAAGCTTTCTTTTTGGACGCTGGGGAGTGTTCCCGCGCAGGCTCCGTCGGTACCGACATACCCATATGTGAAGACTTATTCCTGCTGTTCCCAGAGATCACCTGTTACAGATAAGTAACTGTGCTTTACTGAAATCTAAATACACCACATCTAGGGCTCTCCCTTGGTCCAATTCCCTGGTAACCCAGTCAAAGAAATCAATCAGATTTGTCTGACAAGACCTGCCTCTGGTGGATCCATGCTGCCTCAGATCCTGTAATCTGCTGGACTCCAGAAACCTCACTATTTTCTCTTTCAGCAGTGTTTCCAATAATTTACTCACCACCGAAGTTATACTAACCAGCCTGTAGATTTCAACCACATCCTTAATTCCGCTTTTGTGTAAAGGGACCACATGAGCTTCTCTCCAGTTCTTTGGCACCACTCCCGACTCCAACGAGGCATTGAAAAGGTCAGTCAATGGAGCTGCTAGAACATCCTCAAGTTCCCTCAGTATTCTAGGGTGTATTCCATCCGGTCCCATTGCTTTGTTTAAGTTTAGCTAGTTTTTCACGAATACAGTCTTCTGAAAATTGTTTAAGATGCCCCTCGCTTTTGTTCCTGTTTGTGGGTGTTTTCTGAGGTCTTGCTCCTGGTTCTTTATCTGTGAACACAGACCAGAAATATTTGTTAAGCAATTCCGCTTTATCCTCGTCAGCTTCTACATATTCCTCCCCTTCACCCTTGAGTCTGACAATACCAATTTTGCCCTTCCTCTTCTCACTAACATATCTGAAAAATGTCCTATCCCCCCATTTTATTGCATTGGCTATTTCCTCCTCTTTTTGAATCTTTGCTTTCCTGAGTACTTTGCTAACTTCTCTAAGTTTTTCAAAATATTGATTCCTGTCTTCCTCTCTCTGGTATTTTATGAAGACCTCCCTCTTTTTCTTCACTTTTTCAGCTACTTCTTTTCGAAACCATAGTGGTATCCTTCTCCTTTTACCTTTATTTACCATTTTAACAAAAAGGTTGCCCTTAAAATATCCCCTTTCAGTTTTGCCCACTGTTTTTCTACATCCCCCAGCTGTTTCCATCCCGCTAATGACTCCCGGAGGTATTGGCCCATGTTGGCAAAGTTAGTTTTCCTAAAGTCTGAAACCCTTGCTTTTGAATGGATTCTAACAGCCCTAGTCCTAATACTGAACCAAACCATCTAGTGATCATTGAATGCAAAATGATCTCCCACTATAACATCAGAAACACTTTCACCATTGTTAAGCACCAAGCCCAGTATGGCCCCTTCACGTGTGGGTTCTGTTACCAATTGCCTGAATAATTATTCATGTAGAGAATCCAGGATCTTCTTACTTATAGATGATACTGCAGCCGGAATGTGCCAGTCAACATCTGGCATATTGAAATCCCCTATCAGTATCACGTCCCCTTTCCTAGCAATGCTGCGTATATCTTCAATTAAACTCTCCGTCCACCTCTTCCTCCTGTGAGGGAGGTTGGTATATCACACCAATGCAAATAGATTTCTCTTTCCCTCTTTCTAGTTTAACCCACAGTGCCTCCCTCTCTTCATTTTAAGCTCTGTAGTTCCAAAGCTTTAATATTATTTTTTTTATATATAGTGCCACTCCTCCCCCCCTTTTTCCTGCCCTGTCCTTTCTGAATAAAGTATAGCCTGGTATAGTTACATCCCAGTGATGGTTTTCTGTGAACCATGTTTCTGTAACTGCCACTAAATCCACGTCAGCCTCTCCCATTAAAGCTTCAACATCTGGAATCTTATTTACCATGCTATGGGCATTTATATACACCACTTTCCCTATGTTGCACCTTTTACCCATTTCCATAAAGGTATTTAATGTTTCACTTACCTGGGGGCTTTCTTCACCCATCCCCAATGAATCTAGTTTAAAGCCCTCTTCAGTAGATTAGCCAGTCTGCTACTGAAGACACATCAACCTTTCTTGGACAGATGAATGCCATCTCTGCTCTGCAACCCTTGGAACAGCTTCCCATGGTCCAGGAAACCAAAACGGTCTCGATGACACCACCCATGCAGCCATGCATTCATCTCCAGGATGCAAGCTTCTCTGCCTTGGCCTTTACCCTCAACAGGAAGGATTGAAGAGAATACCACCTGCGCCGCTATCTGCTTCACCCTCTGTCCCAAAACCATGAAGTCACTTTTGATACACTTACAGGGATACCTGGCAGTATCATTTGTGCTGACATGGATTAGCAACATTGGGTAATAGTCAGTGGGCTTGATGAGTCTCAGCAAATTCTCCATAACATCTCGGATTCTGGCACCTGACCAACAGCATACCTCTCTGGACATCAAGTGTGGTCAGCAGATGGATGCCTCAGTACCCCTCAGAAGAGAGTCACCAACCACCACTACCCTTCGCTTCCTTGTGGTCACTGATTCTGCAACTTTGGGGCACTTGAGCTCTGGTTCTTCTCTTTCCAGGGATGTTTTCACCTCCTCCACTTCCACGGCTGCATAATTGTTCTTCAGTGCAAGGGCTGGAAAAGTTGGATTGGTGATTCTGCAGGCCCTGGTGACTTGTGTCCAATCTTTGTCATTCTGTAGGCACCCATCTTCTCCTCTGCTAGAGAGCTTGGATGTTGCCATGAAGCATATCAATGTACTTCTCACTGTCTTGAATGATCCTCAGCCTCGCCACCTCCTCTCTGAGTTCCTCCACTTGTTTCCTGAGAGCTTCAGCATGCAGGCATCCTGCACATGGAACCAGTCCTGCAACTGGCATTGGTGCCTCTGTCTGTACAGAGGCAGAAGCTGTAATGGGGGCAACAGCTTTAGCAATACAATTTTTCCCAGCCATTGTTCAGTTCGTGGAGCTTAGGCATCTGTTAAAGCAAAAAAGAGAGAGATCTACCATCCGGGTTCCCAGCTGTCCTTTCGGAGAAAAAGCAGTTAAATCTCTGTGTTCAAAATGTGCTGTTCCAAGTCCCTGTGTGTAGTTAATTGGGGAGGTACCCTATAAAGCAAGACTGCTCACTAGGGGTGGTGGGAGTTGGAGGGGTAGGGAGGGAACTAACACCTGATGAGGCATCAGTAACTTCAAAGAGCTGAGAAAGATACTAAAGCAGAGTTTTAAAACTACCCCACTAAACAAAATATTTCCCCTTTTAAACTAAAGCACCAAAAAGAATGTAACTTTGTTTTAAAAATGTACCAAAACACTTTTAAGAGCTTCCAGACAGAGCTAGTAATTTAAAAAGCCACAAATTCTTACCTTTGCTTGAACTGTATAGCCCTTTAGGAAAGCCTCAACAGTGCAGGGCTCTGAAGCCTTTTATGCAGGCCTCAGCTGCTCTCAGTTTTTTCACAGGCTAATCAGGCCCACTAACTCCTGATGAGGTGCCAGTAACTTCGAAGAGCTGAGAAAGATACCAAAGCAGAGTTTTAAACCTACCCCCCTAAAGAAAATATTTCTCCTTTTAAACTAAAGCATCAAAAAGAATGTAACTTTATTTTAAAAATGTACCAAAACCGTTTTAAGAGCTCCCAGACAGAAAGCTAGTAATTTAAAAAGCCACCAACTTTTACTTTTGCTTGAAAAGTATAGCCCCTCTTAGGAACTGTTTATAAAGTTGCCAATAATCATGCCCTAACATATCCACAAAACAAGACTAGAAGGTTCAATGCTATTATATCCTATGAATAAAGTAAAAACCCTATTACACGTTACAGAAACATATGAGCAAACAGATAACACAAACGGCACTGCAACTACCCCCTCCAACTCAATACTCAATCATCCCAACTAAGGAGTTCAGTGTAAAGTGTTGTGAAGCACCCTCATGCTAAATGTAATCCTCCATAATGTTGTTAAGTATCCTCATGCTAATTGTAACCCACCAATTGTGTTGTCTAAATGCTGCTAAATACCCTCATGTTAAATGTTGTAAAGTACCCACATGTTAAATGTAACCCTCCAATGTGATGTAACCACTTTGATTGTTGGATAAGGTGGTATACAAATCTGTCTAAATAAATAAATATTCCGTATACCTGAACTAAGGCTACTTAATCAAACAGTTTTAATTTTTTTTGTCGGATTACTTGCCTGGATAAGATTTCCTTTCTTCTAGCAAGCCCTCCTTTTTATCTTATCATAAAAGCTATTTAGCCTAAAAAGTACATTTGGGGGACAACACAAAAATGTGATCCATTAGATATATTTAACTTTTTCCAATGATCTTCCCGATTGTCTGCCAAGAACTGGAATGCTCTTTAGGGTCTTTTTATGTTTTTGCCGTGTTGGACAATAAACTTCAAACAGATCTAAAAGCTGATCTCGCTGCTGTATTCTCTTTTCAGAGAGGCCAGCACGGAATATGCTTGATTGTTTTGCCCCTTTTCCCCATCAGCTAATAATTTCTTTTCAATGAACTATAATAACTAACTGGGAACCACGCAACACTACGCCGTGTTTCAAGCCTCTAGTTGTTTTTGGTTCTTCCCTCAAGCGGGAGGGTGCCAATAATGCTGACGACAACTGTATGTATGCAGATCTCTCTCATGCATATTCATTACAGATAGCCTGAAACCTGGCCTGTTTGCAGCTCTTGTGAACCCCTGCTATATCACAGCCCTGCAGCTCATACATCTAGAGTTTGAAAGCCAGCACACTCGACCTGATCTACAACCAGCGCAGCCACTGTGAGACTGCATGCTGAGGCAGAAACTGCAAAGGCATGTGCCTATTTAATAAATTAAAGGTTGCCCTGAAGTTAGAGAAAATTAGAACAGAAAAAGAGGGCAGCTGCTGCTAAAGCTTCCACCATCTCTGTCACTAGAGAAAATCTCTTCCATATACAAGATCTGTATTCTGGATACTAATACAACACATATGAATCAAAAAAGAAAATTTCCTAAGTACACAGCAGAGCTCTAAGACTGTATTATTCAAACCAATCTTTCACTTATATTAGCCAACCACATGCTAGCAATTGACTTGGTCCATTTTAATTTATAAATTTATGTTTTTAATAAAATTATCACACCTTCAGCATCCTTAGTAGAATTCTGTTAACATTTGTGCTGTAAGTCAATCCTTAATAAAAATGTCATCTACACTGTAAGTGGGGCTCACACAGCTGGCATTAGGACACTGGTTGACTTACAGCATCGATGTTAAGAGAATGCTACTGATGAGACTGAAAAGGGGATAATGTCATTATAAAACATAACAAAAATGTATAAATTAAAATGGACTAAGTTAATTGCTATCAAGCGATTGACTGGTACAAGTGACAGATTGGTTCGACAAATACAGTGATAGAGCTCCTGTGTTCTTGGGATATTTTCTTTTTTTATTACTACATGTGAAAAGGCTGAACTGGATGTTGCCTTAGAAATGATGCATCTAAAAAGGGAGGCAATTGCTACTGAGGCTCAAGCCAAGGTCTTTATACCAGTTGCAGGAAGACAGGGACAGCTGGCTTAGGCAATTCCTCAGCAGATCCTAATCAGTCCACCAAAGACTATGCTTTAGCCCACATCTAAGAGTATGCCAGTATACACATGCAATCTGACCCAGAGGAGGGCATGGATGCAGAAAACAAAGTCCTCTTTTCCAGTAGATACCGTGCATGAGAGGTCAGCCTAATGTGTATTACACAATGAACATTAATCTCCGTAGATGATCCACATGCTCACACGCACTACAACTAGCTGATGTTCCAGATATATGCACAGAGAGAGACACTTCACCTCAGCCTCACATTCCAGTGTTATACAGGGATTAGATACAAGACAGATCTAGGAAGTTGCAGTCAACAAGGGAGTCAGCTAGTGCATTTGAGTAACTCTACCTCACACTACAGTTCAAAGACAAAGCAAACGAGCGATGTAACGTGCCTCACTACAGCATCCCACAAATGCCTTCTAAAGTTCAGAACAAGGCATCAGACAGATCAGATCCAGCCAAGTACATGATTTGTCGAGTGCTCATAAATAGGACTTGCCAAGTTCAATGACTCTCCTAAGAATTACCATGCATGGGAAGCTGCTTTTAAGGATGCCATTGCAAATTTGAATCTTATCCCAAAGGAAGGAATACATTTGATGGTGTAATGGCTGGGGAGTAGATCTTCAGAACGTGTGAAAAAACTAAAATCAGCTTAAATAAACAGTTCCTCTGTAGAAATAACTGAAATGCGGTGAAGACTCGAACTGTGTTATGGCAGCCCAGAAGCCATCAAGTATGCGCAATATGAAAACTTTCCAAAAAGCATAGTTACTTACCTGTAGCAGGTTTTCTCCGTGGAGAGCAGGAATAAGTCCTCATGCCTGCCTTCCTGCTATCTTCTCCAGTCAAATATCAAAGCATTAGCTAAGAGAAGCAACTCCTCGGGGAGGTGGGAGTGTTGTAGGGACTTATTCCTCCTGTCCATGGAGAAGAACTGCTACAGGTGAGTAACCACACTTTCTCCGAGGACAAGCAGGAAGTAAGTCCTCAGGTATGGGACTCCCAAACTACAGGCTACCAAAGATCAAGGAGGCCAAAAGCCCAACAGGGGCAACAAAACTGGAGAACAGGAACAGCAGCAAGATAGTCCCTCTAGGAACTTCACCGATTAAGTATCTTCAGCGTACAGCAGCACTGAGGTCAGTCAACATTTGCAGGTAGCTTGGATGGACAGAAAGGCCGGTGGGCAGGAGCTGGACCTAATACATGAACAGGTGCCAGAGCACGGCATGGTTGAAGTTGCTGTCCCATCAGGAATCCCCATCCAGACAGAAGTGGGCTGTGAACATGTGGACCAAAGACCATGTTGCAGCCTTGCAGATTTCCTCCATGGATGCTGAGTGCAAATTACTGACAGAGGTGGCCATGGCCCGAATTTTATGAGCTGTGACATAACCCTCCAAGTTCAGGCCAGCCTGGGAATATGCCAAGGCAATGCAGCCTTCCAGCCACAAAGACAGCGAATACTTAGAAACAGCTGTCCTCAGCTTATTGGGGTCAAAAGAGATCAACAGCTGGATGGACCACTGGTGGGCCTTGGTACGCTCAATGGTGGCGGCCAAGGCATGCTTACATTCCAGTGTGTGCAACGCTGCTTCCCCTGGTTGGCATGCGGCCTCAGGAAGAAAGTGGGCAGGACAGTTGACTGGTTTAGGTAGAACTCTGAGACTACCTTTGGCAGAAATCGCGGGTGCTTTCGCAAGACTACCCGATTCTGGTGGAATCTGATGTAAGATTGATGGGCCACCAGAGCCTGGAGTTCACTGACATGGCGGGCCGAAGTGACCGCCACCAAGAACAGGACCTTCCAGGTCAAATACTTCAGAGGGCAAGAGTCAAGCGGCTCCAAAGGAGCCAGCATGACCTGCATAAGGACCACGCTGAGATTCCAAGCCTCCAAAGGGGGCTTGATGGGAGGTTTTGAGAGAAACAAGCCCCACATGAAGTGAGCCACCAGCGGGGCTGAGCCGAAACAGGCCAGCCCCTTGATCCGTGATGGTAGGCAATGACTGCGTTGAGGTGAACCTGGACGGAATTGGATTTCAGGACAGAGTCCGAGAGGTGCTGGAGGTATTCCAGCAACCGATCCACCACACAGAAGGGATCCAGTGCCTTACCTGTGCACCAAGCGGTGAACCTCTGCCACTTGAATAAATAAGTCTGATGCATCGAGTCCTTGTACAATGCCAGAAGGATATCGTGACATTGTCTGGTAATCTGAGCTCCAAAAGGATTACTCACTCAGCATCCAGGCCATGAGGGTCAAGAAGCGGACACTGGGATGCAGCAGGGTCCCCTTGTCCTGGGAGATGAGATCCGAGGCACAGCCCAGACAGAGAGGCTCCCTCCAAGAGAACTGAAGCAGCAGGGGGAACCATGGCTGCCGGGGCCAGTATGGAGCAATCAGGATCATGGTGCCCTTGTCAGCCTGAGGTTTCAGCAGGGATTTTGCCATGAATGGAATAGGGGAGAAGGTGTAAAGCAGACCCACCCTCCCAGTGGAGGAGAAAGGCATCAGAGGCTAGGTGGTCCCTGAACAGCCTCTTGGAGCAGAACCATCCCACCTGGGCATTCTGCGATGTGGCAAAGAGGTCGATTATGGGAGTACCCTACTCTTGGAAGATCCGCTCCACCTCCCTTCTGTAGAGGGTCCACTTGTGCGGCTGGAAGACTCTACTCAGCTGATCAGCCAGAACGTTGAGCTTGTTGGGCAGATAGATTGCCCTGAGCTTCATCCTGTGGTCCAGGGCAAATCGACACAGTCAGACAGCTTCCCAGCAGAGGAGGTATGAACTCGCGCCTCCCTTTTTGCTCACACAGAACATCGCCACTTGGTTATCCTTCTGGATCAGGACCACCTGATTCACCATGTGTGTCCAGAAAGCTTGGAAGACATTCGCTATGACCTGCAACTTGAGAAAGTTGATCTGGTGCAGGTTCTCCTGCTCAGACCATAGGGCCTGCATGTGCAGGCCATCCAGATGAGCCCCCCCACCAGAGTTTGGATGCGCCAGTTGTCAGCGTCCTGTGGGGCGGACCTCCACTTGGAATGGGAGACCCTGAAGCAGCTTCAGCGGCTCCAACCACTAGCCTAGGGACTGTACCAGGGGAGTGGTGACCACCACCCTGTCCCAAAGGCAACCTGCAGTCCGCTTCCATGTCATGCAGAGAGTCCATTGCGCTTGCCACATGGAGAGGCGGGCCAAGGGGATAATGTGTACTGTGGAGGCCATGTAGCCAAACACTTTCAGTATCCCCGGGCCATGGTGTGGCGCCGACGCCACATGCTGTTGATCATGTCCGTCAGCTGCTGCTTGCAGTCCAGTAGCAGAAACACCTGGGCTCAAGTGGTATCAAGGAGGACCATGATGAACTTCAGCCACTGTGTGGGCTGGAGGTGGAACTTGGGATAGTTGATGCATCCCAGCTGCTCGAGGACCTGTATGGTGAGGTGAATGGGACCTTTGATGAGCCAGTCATCTAGATAGGGGAAGACAGACTTCTATTTTATTTATTTATTTATTTATTTAACTATTTCTTTTATACCGCCCCTTCCAGAGATCAAGGGCGGTTTACATATAACAGTTTAGCAGTCATGTACACATTTGTATACATTTTTACATTGAACAATAGAAGTCAACTATTTACATTGAACAATAATTTAACTTTGTAGGTGTTAAAGCAAAAGAAAACATCAAACTTTTTACAAATGTGTATTTACAGTGGTTGTGTGTGGTGTATAGGGCAGATATTGGTGTAGGTGCTGGAATTTAATTCCTTTTAAGTCGTCTTTGGGGCGTGTATGGGGGGGGGACAGACATGTAGTTAGATTGTTGGGATTAAGGGAGTTTGTGCATGTGTAACCACGTTTGTTGTGGAACTGGCTTTGGGGGAGTAGGGGATTTCAAAGTGTTCAGTGAACAGGTAGGTCTTTAATTCTTTCCTGAATTGGATAAGGTCTTTTATGGTGCGAAGGTCAATAGGGAGGTCGTTCCAGAGTGTAGGAGCAGTGAATGTGAATGCTCTGGAGCTAGTGGTTTTCTTAGTTTTCCGGATGGCTTTTGGTATGATTTGGGATGGCTTTTGGTATGATTTCTATGGTTTGAAGGTAGGCGGCTACTACCGCGAGACACTTGGTGAAGATCAGAGGTGCTGATGCGAGCCCGAAGGGGAACACCTGGTACTGATAGTGCTGAGAGAAGCATGAACCTGAGGTATTTTTGTGACTTGGGATGTGTGTGTACACATCCTTAAAATCCAAGGAGCATAGCCAATTTGTCCTTTAGAAGGTAAGGGAGCAGTGTCACAAGGCTGAGACCGCCACCATGTGAGCTTTGAAGGCCCTTAGGCATTCCTCTAGCACCACCACCTCAGAGGGGACAGAGACCGGGATTGCAACGTCAGCCACTGGTGCCAATATCTTCGGTGGGGACTCCATGATAATAGGCTCATCGGGAAACATCTGGATGATCTCCAGGGCTTTGAGGGGTTGATTCCTCCCATCTGGGAGTTGATTCCTCCCACTGGGGAAGCTTGGCAAGCTGCTCCTGGCCCTCTTTGTCCGCATTGCACTGGGAAGGGCTGCAGTGTTGATGCACTCTGGGCTTGTCCCAGTGCTTAGGCACCCCTTTCAACACTGATGAGATCGGTGTCAGGTCCTTCCTCTATTCTGGATGGACATCGACAGAGACCAAATGTGCTCAGGCATCCTGCCCAGTTGACGCCTCAGCAGGACTCCATGACAGTGTCGCCGATGCTGGAGCCGAGGATTCTGAATCACACATTCTGAAGAGAGACTCCTTCTGTTTTTCCCAACCCTTCAGGCCCCTCCTTTCAATCTTCAGGCAAAGGTTGCAGGACATGGGCAGATGGTCAGGCTCAAGACACTGCAAGAACCAATTTTGCCTGTACGTGACTGAAGTAGTACAGCCACATTTTGTGCATTTTTTAAAGCCACCCACTGGCTTACACATGTCCGGGAAGACCGCGACAGCAAGGTCGAGGGCCTCGATTGTGACGGTGGGAAAAATTGCATGGAAAGGGAAAAGCATAAAAAATAGCAAAAAAAAAAAAAAAAAAAAAGGAAAAATATTGACTGGGAGCCGACTAACCGATGAAAGGTGGTGAAAAGAGAAATTAGACTTACTTGCTAATTGTTGTTCCTTGAGGAACTCCAATCCAGTCCCACACCTCTGGGTAGTGTACCTCTTCCAGCAGCTTGGAGACTGAGCATGTCATCTTTTTGATGACACTAGTGTACATATGCAGCTGGCACCGCCCACCAGCCCCAGTACCTATTGACAAAGCAGACTCTAGAGGAGCAACAAATAAGTAGTTAAACATGCAACAAATACTTCTACGTCTAAATAAACTAGTACCCCCCTCCATCCCCTGGAAAGGATACCCCGTCCCACCTCCAGGATAGGGAGGCCTACCTGTTGAGTGCCTGAGCAACTCCAACCAGCGGAAAGCGAGCAACCGACAGCTCTTCTGGTCCTCCCCTCCCCCAAACACTGATTTCACACCCCTCCCCTTTTCACATACCTTCACATCCAAGTGGCACAACTGTGGAGTGGCAGACCGATATCCGCACTCGCCAGAGCTGGTGAGGAAATGGCCTGGTTTACATGAAATGCTCACACCACCTTGAGCAAAAACGAAGGTACCGGGCCGCAGGACCATTTTCTCCTTGGAGAAGGAAAGGAATGGCTCCTGGCATGACAGGGTCCAAAAGAGTAGTTACTCACCTGTAACAGGTGTTCTCCAGGAGCAGCAGGAATCAGTCCTCACATATGGGTGACATCGGCGCCGACGGAGCCCTCGCGGAGCAATTTCCCCAGCTTTCAAAGAAAGCCTTTGGGAATTGCAGCACGCATGCGCGGTCCCCTTCCCGCCCAAGGGTGCCATCTTGCTCAGTCTGATGACATAGCTAAAAGACAGCAAAAAAATTAGGAAAAACGAAATGAGAGGACTGCAACTCCAAGGGGAGGAGGGAGGGTTGTGAGGACTGATTCCTGCTGCTCCTGGAGAACACCTGTTACAGGTGAGTAACTACTCTTTCTCCAGGACCAAGCAGGAAGTCAGTCCTCACATATGGGACTCCCTAGCTTAAGGCTACCGGAGACCTCAAGCGTAAAAATGAGCTCCCTCTAGCTCAGTAGCACAGAAGGAAGGAATCTTCTCTGAAAACACCCCCGACCGGTAGCCCAACACCAGGACCGGAGGGTAGGAGTTGCCTAAACCTCAAAGAGATTATGGAGGACTGCCTGACCGAAAGCACTGTCCCTTCGGGACTCCCTCTCCAGGCAGTAATGGGCCGCAAAAGTCTGGCTTGAAGACCAAGTAGCAGCCCGGCAGATGTCTGCCAATGGAACAGAGCGGAGATGAGCCACTGACGCAGCCTTCGCCCTGACACGATGAGCCGTGACTCGACCCTCCAACGAGAGGCCGACTGCCCCATAAGCCCAAGCGATACAGTCAGCAACCCATATGGACAAAGTACGCTTGGAGACAGGTAGCCCCAAGTTATTGGGGTCAAAAGAAACGAAGAGCTGAACAGCCCTCCTATGCTCCCGCGTACGGTCAAGGTAGAAGGACAAGGCCCTCCTACAGTCCAGGGTATGCAGGACCATTTCAGCCCGGCTGGTGTGCGGCCTGGGAAAGAAGGTCAGAAGAACCACCTCCTGGTTGAGATGAAAAGGAGAAACCACTTTTGGAAGAAACTTAGGGTGAGTCCGTAAGACTACCCTATTCCTGTAGAACCTAGTGTAAGGAGGATCAGACACTAGGGCCTGCAGTTCACTAACGCGCCTAGCAGAGGTAAGGGCTACCAAAAACAAGGTTTTCCAGGAAAGAAAACGAAGAGGGCAGGTAGCCATAGGTTCAAAGGGCGGACAGGTAATCCGCTGCAAGACCACATTCAGATCCCATTCAGGGGCTGGTGGGCGCAAAGGAGGCTTAAGGAGAAGGAGGCCTCTGAGAAAACGAGCCACCAAAGGGTGGTTGGAAAGAGGCCTGCCATCCACCGGTGCGTGATGCGCAGAGAGAGCACTGAGGTGGACCCTGACAGAGTTGGACTTAAGGCCCATATTGGAGAGGTAAAGCAAATATTGCAAGACCACTGCCACCAAGCAGGAGAAGGGATTCTCAGACTGCTGAGTACACCATACGGAGAACCGATGCCACTTAAGAACGAAGGACTTCCGGGTGGAGGGCCGCCTGGAGGCCAAGACGACCTCTTCCACCTCCCGAGGCAGCAGGAGGGGAGCAAGGACTACCCTTTCAGCAGCCAGGCCATCAGATGAAGGGACCGGAGGTTGGGGTGTAGGAGAGTCCCCTGATCCTGTGACAGGAGATTGGGTTGAAACCCCAGAGGAAGAGGAGTGTCTACCGCCAGCTGCATCAGAAGCGGAAACCAGGGCTGTCTCGGCCACCGGGGAGCCACTAGGATCATCGAGGCTCTGTCTCTGAGAACCTTGAAGAGCGTCCGAGACACCAGTGGCATGGGAGGAAAGGCATACAAGAGGCCCGTGGACCATAGAATCAGAAAAGCATCCGCTGCTACTCTGAGAGGATGCGGTTGTCGAGAGCAGAATCTGGGAAGTTGCTGGTTCAGAGGACTGGCAAAGAGATCCATGGTGGGGAGGCCCCACTTGAGAAAGATCCGATGAATCACCAACAGATCCAATCTCCACTAGTGTGGTTGGAGAATCCTGCTCAGCTTGTCTGCCAGGTAATTTTCCTGACCTGGGAGATAGACAGCTTTGAGGAGGATGCCGTGGCTGACGGCCCAAGAGCACAGTTTTTGTGCCTCCTGACAGAGAAGGAAGGAGCCTGTGCCTCCTTGCTTGTTCACGTAGAACATTGCAACTTGATTGTCCGTCTGGACCAGCACAGACTGGTGAGAAGTGAGGTGGGAGAAGGCTCTCAGAGCTAGGCGGATGGCTCTGAGCTCCAGGAAGTTTATCTGCTGAGCAGACTCCCAAGGAGTCCATAGGCCTTGAGTACATGACCCTTGGCAATGTGCTCCCCAACCCAGGAGAGAAGCATCGGATGTCAGCACCTGAGAAGGCGGAGGAGATTGAAAATCCACTCCTAGCACTAGGTTTGGCAGATGAAGCCACCACCGCAGAGAAGAGACCAGCAGGTCGGATATCTGTACTGAGTCCGCCAGGCTCCCCGTGGCCTGATGCCATTGAGTGCGAAGGCACCACTGAGCAGATCGCATGTTCAGGCGGGCATTGGGGGTCACATGGACCGTGGAAGCCATATGGCCGAGCAGTCTCAGAAATTGCCTGGCCGAGACCAGGGAATTGCTGTGAAAGTGGCTGGCGAGATCCATGAGCCTGTGGGCCCTGTCCAGAGGCAGGAAGGCCCGCGCTTGAAGAGTGTCCAACCTGGCGCCTATGAATTTGAGATTTTGAGAGGGGAGCAAAGTGGACTTTGCGAAGTTTATGACAAATCCCAAGTGCTGGAGTAGAGTCACAGTGCGATGAGTGGCCTCTTGGGAAGACTGGGCTCTGATGAGCCAGTCGTCCAGGTATGGAAAGACAAAAAGGCCTTGAAATCTCAGATAGGCCGCCACCACTGCTAGGCATTTGGTGAACACCCTGGGGGCGGAGGATAGGCCAAAGGGCAGTACTCTGTACTGGTAATGATTTCCTCCCACAACAAACCTGAGATATTGTCTGTGGTCTGGATGAATAAGGATGTGAGTATACGCATCCTTTAGATCCAAGGAGCATAGCCAGTCTCCCCTGCTGGAGGTAGGGCAGCAAGATTCCAAGGGTAAGCATCTTGAACTTTTCCCTTGCCAGGAACTTGCTGAGGTTTCGCAAGTCCAGGATGGGTCTGAGGCCTCCTGTTCTTTTTGGTATCAGAAAGTAACTGGAATAAAAGCCGTGACCTCTCAGGTGATGGGGCACCGGTTCCACAGCCTGTTCCTGAAGACTTGCTAACTCCTGAAGGAGTAAGTCCCTGTGCAGAGGGAGTCTTGGAGGCTCCCCTGGAAAGTAGGAGGGAGGTACCTGGTGAAAGTGTAGAAGATAGCCTTTCTGAACTATATGAAGCACCCAGGTATCTGATGTGATGGCTGACCACCTGTGAGCAAAGTGGACCAGCAGGCCTCCTGTGCTGAGAGAAACCAGCGGAGGGGAAGAGGCTATGCTGACGGAGTCAAAACCCCCCACCCTGCTGAGCAGGGGCCGGTGTTGTGGGCTTGGGGGCCTGCTGCCTATGGGACCCATTACCCCGTCCCTTGGCCTGCTGACCCTGTTGGGGAGCTGCTGAGGCCTGATAATGAGGGTAGTGTTTATAGGCAGCCGCCTTCCTCGGGTAAAAGGGCTTTTTCCCCGAGCCCTTCTTCTTCTGAGAAGGGGCAGAGGTTTTTCTGTACAGCTGAGTCCTGGTCAGAGTCTCGGTCTCTGCAGCCTTTTCAGCCATGGACTTGCCAAAGAGGTTTTCACCTCTGCAGGGGACATCGACCAACTTGTCCTGTACCCATGGCTCGAGGTCGGATGACTGAAGCCAAGCCTGTCGGTGGGCACCGATGCCGGCTCCGGCTACCCGAGCCGATGCTTCGAAGCCATCGTAGGCTGTTCGAGAGATAAACTTCGAGCACTCCCGAATACCAGTGGACAAGGCCTGGAACCTCTGCAAAGGTTCCTCGGAGAGACCAGCAGAGAACCCGGCAATTTCCTTTGCCAGGTCCCGGAGATACATGCCCATGTAGAGCTGGTAGGTCTGGACTCGACAAGCAAGCATAGAGCCCTGGAAGCACTTCCTACCGAGGGCATCCAGGTTCTGGGCCTCCCGGCCAGGAGGCACCAAGGAGTGCATCTTCTGACTCTTGAGTCGATGCATGGCCGATTCCACCACCATGGAATGGTGCGGCAGTTGTGCCTTTTGGAACCCGGGGCTCTTGTGGACTCGATAAATGGAATTGACCCGCTTGCTTAACACCGGCGCCGACCTCTCCCACATGCGGAAGAGAAGTCGCTCCAGCATCGGAGGAACCGGTACAGTAAAGGCCTCCTTTGGGGGAGAGTCATACTGGAGGGCATCGAGCTCTTCGGCTCCTCCTCGGGATCCGTGGGGAATGCCAAGGCCTTAGCCATATCCCGCACGAAGTCCGAGAACCGGGTGTCCTCCGGGGGGGGACCGTCTCCGAGGTTCAGACTCGGGCGAGTCCAAGGGGACGCACCGAGTCCGAAAAGTACCTGGGGACTCTTCGACCTCCGTCTCCCAGCCCGACTCCTCGGAGGAGGAATCGAGCTGCTCCGGTCGGGCGGGCACCGATGCCCTCCGCCCCGACGCCGAGTGCGGCGTCGACGACCTCGGTCCCGAACGGGAGGCCGAGGGAGACCGCGACCGAGGATCGACTCGAGCTCGCATGGATTCGAGGATCGGCTCGGTCTCCGGGGTCGACTTGGACGTCGACGTCCCGGTGGTCGGGGCAGATGCACCGGCGAGGCCAGCGATCAATGCCTGCTGCTGGTCCATGAAGGCAGCGAAACTGCTCTCCAAGGCCGTCAACCTGAGTCCGAGCTCAGGAGACCCAGCAGCCCCCGACTCGGGCCCCGACGGCGGCTCCTTCGGAGGCGAGTCCACGAGGACTACAGTACTCACGTGTCCAGGAGACTCCATCTCGAGACGAGGATGTTTCGAAGGCCTCTCCGACTCCGAGGACCCGGGACGGCTATCGGGGCTATGCGACCTGGCCCTCGAGGAACCAGGAGCGTCCACCGACGCCACCCTCGTGGGTTTCTTCTTCCTATGATGTTCCCGGGCAGGAGACCCCCGCTCAGAGGAACTCCGACGATGCTCAGGACCGGAGTCCCGGGACGTCGAAGCCTCTGACGAGGTCTGGGCCTGGCCGGACGAGGAGTCACAGAAGATTCGTTCTTTTTGATGCTGCCGACTCCTCAACGCTTTTGAGGACATTTTGCCACACGGACCACAGATCATCGGGTCATGATCGGGTCCGAGGCAGCGGAGGCAGCAGTCGTGTGTGTCGGTAAGAGACATAAGTTTCTTACACCGATCACACTTTTTAAACCCGCTGGCAGCCATTGGGGGAAAAAGGGCCCCTGCGAGGTCAAAAGACAGGGCTGCCAGTGAAAAAAGAAAAATGGCACGAACGCTAGTCAAGGATGACAAAAAACGAAAAATAAAGAACGGACTCGATACTGGTGTATCGGGTCTGGGCGGGAAAAGGATCCGGCGTCGAACCGAGAAAAGAATAGTAAATAAAATCAACTTTTTCAGCGGCGATCACAAACAGCGTCTGTAGGGCTCCGCGGAAAAAAGAAGACTGAGCAAGATGGCACCCTTGGGTGGGAAGGGGACCGCGCATGCGCGCTGCAATTCCCAAAGGCTTTCTTTGAAAGCTGGGGAAATTGCTCCGCGAGGGCTCCGTCGGCGCCGACGTCACCCATATGTGAGGACTGACTTCCTGCTTGGTCCTGGAGAAGCCCTGAAATCCTGCGTGCCAAGCAAATCGCCACCAAGAATACCATTTTCAGAGTCAAATCCTTCAGGAAAGCTCTACTCAGTGGCTCAAAGGGTTCCCCAGACAGCACCGTCAGCACCAGATTGAGATTCCAAGGAGGGTACACATTGCCCTCCTTGGCAGACGGAGATGAGTCACCGCCCCTAGAAAGCTCAGCATGTCTGGGTGTGTACCCAACAGCACCCCGTGGACTTTCCCGCGATAACTGGAAATCACCACCAGTTGCACCCTCAAGGAACTGGCAGCTAGACCCTTATCAAAACCGGATTGCAAGAACGCCAAGATGTCCAGGACGGAGGCAGTGGAAGGGCACGCCTGCCTCTTACCGCACCATGATTCAAAGATGCGCCCTATGCAGATGCATGCCAGGTTCTTGACCACCTCTGGGCCTATAGCAAGGTCGCTATCCCCGAGCCTGATTATCCTTTCTTCTTCAACCTTGCACTTTCAAGAGCCATGCCATAAGCGAGAATTGATCCACCTGGGGCATGAGAAGCGGCTCCTGTGTCGAGGTCCTTCCAACTGGAAGCCACCGCAGTCAATCTGCCAGTATCCAAATCAGATCAGCATACCACGGGCACCTTGGCCAGTCTGGTGCCACCAGAATTACAATTCCCCAGTGTGCCTCTAGCCATTGCACTAACTGGACTATGAGCGCCCACAGGGAAAAACAGAGAAGACCCTCTTCAAGCCACTGCTGAATTAGAGCATCCAGGTCCTTGGACTTCCTCTCTTCTTCTGCTGAAAAACCGGCAGGCCTTGGTCGATTCAAACACTGCCATTAGGTCCATGACCGGTGTGCCCCATCAGCGGACCACCTGCTCGAACACCTCCTGATTGAGCTGCCACTCTCCGGGGTCCATGTGCACTCGGCTGAGGTAGTCTGCCGTCACACTGTCAACTCCTGCTACGTACGCTGCTGATAATGCCTGGAGACGAATCGCTGCCCATCTGAACAGCCTTTCGGCCTCCTCCTCCAGGGCTGCACTGTCTATGCCTCCTTGCCGGTTGATGTAAGCCACCGTGGTCACATTATCCGAGAGGACTTGGACCACCTTCCCCTGCAACTATGGCTCGAAACTTTCTAGCGCCAAGGTCACCGCTCGCATCTCGAGACTGTTGATCGAGCACAGGGCATTCTGCGGACTCTTGTCCCTGAACAAAGCATCCTTCGCAATGGGCTCTCCAACCTGACAAGCTGGCATCGGTCATCAGAGGAACCCACACCGGGGACTCCTTCCAGGCTCCCCACATGCAGCCATCAACTGAGGGCTATCCTGGCGCTCCATGGGCAGGGGAGTATTTGGGACAGGGGTTGACTCTGATGGGACCATGGACTGAGCAGAGCCCTCTGCAGCAGTTGCATGTGCGCCCTTGCCCATGGGACGAGCTCGAGAGTGGCCACTATGGTCCCCAGAACCTGCAGATAATGCCACTCTGATGGTCTTGCCATCTTCAGGACCTGCCGTATCCACTGTCGTAGCTCCTGCGCCTGGCAAACCGGCAGGAAAATCCTGCCTATGCAGGTATCAAAGCATGCTCTCAAATACTCTAGTTCCTGAGCCAGCCGTAACTGATTCTTGGCCAGGTTGACCCCAACTGAGACTTTGAAGGAACTCTCCCACCTGCGCTGTTGCTCTTTTTGCTATTGCCCCTGGACTTCGCATGGATCAGCCAATTGTCTAGGTATGGGTGGATAAGAACGCCTTCCTTGTGGAGAGCTGCCGCCACCACCACCATGACCTTGGTGAAGGTACGGGGGTGGTCGCCAGACCGAAGGACAATGCTCAAAACTGAAAATGGCCCCTTGGCACTGCAAAGCGGAGAAACTGCTGATGTTCTGGATGGATAGGAACGTGCAGATACGCCTCTGCGAGACAAAGTCGCCCAAAATCTCCGCTTCCTACCACCATTATTACTGTGAAAATGCAGTACACGGAGACCATAATTCATGCCCTCGAAGTCGAGAATTGGGTGAAAGGAACCTTCCTTTTGGGCACCACGAAATACATGAAGCATCAACCACAGACGTACTGGTCTTGTGGAACCAGTTCCATGGCTCTCAGCTGCAGGAGACAAGTCAAGGTCTCTTCTACTGCTGCCAACACCGCTGCGCCCTCTTTGGGCGATCAAAGGAGCTCGTTCTTGCTCTGGCAGCGGGTATAGGCACATCATGGATTGCATCCTTTTAAGGCCAACCTCCGGCACATCCCACTCATCATCCTGGATCATCTGTCCTACTACTCCATGTACTGGTAAGACTTTGTGATTTCCGTACCACCTGGAACAGCGGATCCTACAGCGCCTCTTCCTCTGCTGGGAGGTTAGCAGGCATATTCAGGGCCTTGAGAGTCTCCAAGGTACACATAGAATGTGAGTCCTTTGGGGACGAGGAATTGTATCAGTACCCACTTGTAGTGATTGTAAACCACCCTGATGGCCTTCGGCTTGGGCGGTATATCGAGAAATTGCATAAACATAAGCATAAAGATGAGCACTGGTAGCTCCTCCCGGCGGAAAACCCGAACAATCCGAGCCTGATCCTCCTGTTCTGGGCTATCTCCTTCTTCTAACTCCTCCTGCAGATCTAGCTCCGTGTCAAGGTATTCCCCATCCAGCCCCTCTGACAACGGGGATGGCTGCCACTCCTCTAAGCCTCTAGCCTGCTTAGATGCCACAGCTCCTGACTCGTGCTCTTTTGCGGCTGACATCCTCTTAGTCCTGTGTTCCGGGGCTAAGGAGCCACTTGGTAGGCAAAACGCCTTATGCAAAAGTAAGACAAATTCCAGTGAGAACTCCCCCGGGAGCCCTACTGCTCCCTGGGCTTGAGGGGTGGATGGTCCGGGCATCATGCAGGGACCGGGGGTTGGATACGTTGAAGGTAACATGGCGCCCCCCACCCCCAGGGTTTCTTGCAACTGGGAGGGATTCTTCTGCCTCATCTCATCCTGCAGGTCCTGCTCCCGTGACAGCCTTTTGCATGCAGTTTAGGCAGATGCCTGTATCACAGACCACACCACATCGGGGACTACATATCTTGAGGATTTTTAGACTGCGCTGCAGTGTTGTATCCTAAAGATATGAAATGGACCTTGCCCTGATCCATTCAAACTGACACGTTCTCAGAGTAAAGTTTACATTTTTATTCTAATACTACAAATGGCTATAAGGGAGTACAGCTTCCCTTACAAGAAATATTACAGATTTAATAGGTACATAATCTGGGCTAGGAGACAAGAGATGATCATGTCAGGTTACTCACTGACCACAGACAGCTGGAAGGATTTCATTTGCGTCCTATGCACTGACTGACTATCTTTCAAATTACATACATTTCTTGTATGGAGGTACTACCTGTTTTCCACAGAGCTGTAGCTGCTACAAACCTATATGCAGCACCTCTTTTTTTTTACACTTATCTTTATTTCTGTCTCTGACTTTTTATCTGACCCTTCTCAGGAGAAAGTAACAATGTCTCAACTAACTGCCACTTACATCACCTGACCAGGCACAACAGCCCGCTGAAATCCACCCAGCAACAAACAATGGCCTATCTGATTAGGCTTTTCCCACATGTCTGCATGAAGTCATTGTGCACTGAATAAGGTTTGAACTGTATAACACAAGGAATATTTAAGAATTAAGTGAGGTTCACGCCCCTTGATACCATCCTACACCAGGCACTGCAGTTTGGCCGGCATGGTGGAAAGGGCTGGGGGCACTCCCCAGGAACGCTCTCAATCTGTATCCGGATAGGTAAAAGGATCCCCAGCACAGTGCATCTCCATAGGCTCAGGCACAGAGCACTAGAGTACTTGAATTAAATAAAATAAAACCAAACCAAAATCTAACAAACAAACTGAAATGAAAAAGAAACTGCAAATGGCACCCTAGGAAGAGGCTGCTCTGTCCTGCTTTATTCTCTGGTGGCTGCCTCTCCCAGGTACCCAAAACACAGCAGGGGGTTAAACACATGCAGGCCTGAATAAGAAGAAATCACATCTAATTGCAGTGGTTGGAGTTTCCCACACCGCTGCAGGCTCCCAAACATGCGGCTGTAGGCCGCTCTTTGTCTCCTTGTGTTCTGGCAGTTGCTAGAGGTTTCTGCTGTCCTCCCCCCCTTACACTCTTACCTTGGAGCCTCTTTGCCACATGGCTTTTCTACCCCTCGTGTTCAGCCTTCCTTCCTGGCTTCGGCACTGAGGGGGGGGGGGGGGTGACTCGGGGCTGCCAGCTTTCACTGCTGTCAAGCAACTGCAGCCCTTGCAGTGGCTCCTCACCCGATAACGGGTTCGGGAGCAGCCAAAAGTCTCAGACAGAGGAAGGCCCCCACAGAATTCCCCCTTGAAATCCTGAGGGGGAGAGGGGGAAGGAGGATTATCCTCCCCTCAGCCCTGTTGTCCCCCGGGTTCTCTCTGTTCCTTCAGATTTTTTTTTTTACTTCTGCCTTTAAAAACAAAGAAACCTGCACCTTAACAGGGGAAATAAAAACAAACTCTATCTCCCTAGTTGTCCTTTTAGTGAGTCCAGCACTCTGACTCACAACCTCCTCCAGCTGCTTGGAGACTGAGCATACTGGGGCTGGTGGGCAATGCCAGCTGCATATGTACACTAGTGTCATCAAAAAGATGACATGCTCAGTCTCCAAGCTGCTGGAACAGGTACACTACCCAGAGGTGTGGGACTGAACTGAAGGGACAATAAGGAAATTACTCAAGAAAAAAATATCTGCAGGGCTAAACAGAGAAAAAAGATTTTCCACTGGTGCAGGACACATTCTATGGGCTCCACAGAAAAAAGGAGACTGGAGAAGATGGTGCCACATCAGGCAGGCAGGCACACATGCACAGTGCAGCTCCCAAAAGCTTCCAATAGAAGCTGGGGAGCATTCTGCATGGGCTCCATCTGCAACATCACCCATATGTAAATACCTTCTTGTCCACGGAGAAATATTGAACAAAGAGAACTGCAAGCTGCACCTTGGAGACCTACTCCTGGAGTTGGAGGCAGCCAAACCTGATCCATACCTCCTGAGGCGCAGCTGCTTGAGCACATTTCGTAGCATAAGCCCAATCATAAACTGCCAGGCAATCTACAGGAGACATGGTCCTCGTATGGTATAAAGTATAAAAGAGATATTCAAGGGAAATTTGCTCCCTTTGTAATCTTCTCAAGGTTAATTCAAGATCTGGCAGTGAGGAGAAACAATCCCAGCTTCTCGTTTGATGTATCTGAAGCAACCAAGGTTAGTCACCACAAGACGAAAGACCAGATACGGACAATTATAAAAGAAAAGTGGTATCTGTACATAAGACATAAGTGTCACCCACAATGCCTTACAAATTTTCAAACAACCACTAATTAACCAATGGGATAAATATATCTAAATCTAAAAGATTTTTAGATTTTTAGATTTAGATATATTTATCCCTTTGGTTAATTAGTGGTTGTTTGAAAATTTGTAAGATTTTTGTGAATTTAGTTAGGAATTTGGAGAAGGCTTGACCGGTGATGTAAGCGTCTATCAACACCCTATGGTGAATTTCACTAAATGAGGGGTTGTGTTATCTGAGGTCATAATGCTTGAAATTGATTTTTTTGATATTGGTATTTATGTAAAATAAAATACTTAGAGTGTTCTATAGAGAGTGGCTTTTTTCCTTTTTAGCTTATTAAGAGTGCCATGGTGGAGTGTTCTGTGCCAATATATATCCCAAATGGCAACCTGTGAGTTCAGTGAAGATGTATGTTATCATGGTCAATCAATGCAACAAATCACTAGCAAGGTCAGAATTCCATGACTTTTTGGCAAACATGGGTAGGGGTGTACCTACTCTCTAAAAGACATCAGAAGGGGTGCACCTACTCCTGCCATATTGCTGGGCAGACTAGATGGACCACGCTGGTCTTTATCTGCCGTCATTTACTATGTTACTATGAAGATTATTCTCCCTACAAGCTTAAAGCAGGTGCAAGAATTGTAAAGAAAATGGGAAGAGTGAATGGGTACATGATAGAAGCTATAGAGAGCAGTGTCAAGTCACATCTACCTATTCTTGTAGAGTATAACGAGATACTGGATAACAGTTATGAAATTAATACGCCAGAAGCTGCTTGGCACAGTCCTCACTTGAAATCTATAGTAAATAGACAATTTTTGAGTAACTCATGCTAGGGCTCACCATTTCAAAATGCGGTTTAAGCCAGGACTCAATAAATCCCAGGCACCAGGTCACCATGGTGATTAAAGTTCTATCTATCTAGCACCTGAGAATTTCTGCCCCTCCCCCCCCCCATTTTTTTCTTTTCTTGTCAGCAAAGTTTGAGCAGTATGAGTCAGAGCAACGCTATGCAGAACTCTCATGCTGGTCTCGTGAGACTTGAGAACCTGCACCCAACAGGAGAGTTCTTGCATGCTACAGCTCAGACTCACCTAAAACCATGGTATGCAGGGAGGAGGCAGTTCCTGTTTCATGTTTCAATTCTGCTGGCAGCTAAGGAACAAAATCAAAACACACAACCTCCGTCAAGCAATGACTGCTAGTAATATCAATCAGATAGAAAAGTCATTGACCATTAACTGATGGGTGTAGCAATTAGAAAATCCAAAAACTATATACCAATGCCTATATCTCCATTTTTGTCGGGATCGACTTGCCTGAGAGGAGAAATGGTGACACTCCCCCCTCGGTGCAAGAAGTGCCCTTTTAATCCAGTGAAGAAAAGCACCCAAAATATAAAAATAGTGTGGACACACTTTTCTCAGCCGATGTTCCCGGTCAAAGAGAACTGGAATCCAGACATACATCCACACGACATGCATGTTTCAGGCCAACGAAAGCCCTGTATCAAGTGTTCCTCCGTTGAATGTCTACCAGCCTACTTTCCCGCCATCAAGTCACTAAAAGACGCTAAACCCAACAGTTCATATATGTCGTAGTGATGACTGCTGATAGGTCCCACCGGCTGTCACCTGGTGGGTCACGTGACTAATACCTCCAATCAGAACGTGTATCCCTGAATCAAACCAGATTGAAAAGTATGAATGAATACCTGAAGAATACATAACTTCAAACAACCCCCCCATATGTTGATACATTAAATCAAGCTCCACCAGTCCAATTCAGCATTCAAGCCCAAAGGAGCCACCGAACGTAATCGGAATATCCAACGCTGTTCCCGTCGTAATTGTTGCTCCCGATCATCCCCCCTCTGAAAGGAGTTCTCCCTCCTCCGTCTCCTGGGGCTCTGCCACCTGTTCTCCGAATAATTCGGGGTCTGCTCTAGGCCTCTTAGTGGAAGGTCCGGTTCCCGGGTCCAAAGCAGCAGAATCTGCCTTTGGCATGCTCTCCCTGGCTGATGGAGAAAGCTTGCCTAAGCTTTGCTCCAGCTTTAATAGATAAGCTTTGTGTAATGACAGGATGAAATCGGCAGAGAACACCGACTGCAATTCCCCCTGAGCAACAGGAGGAGCCCCTTGCACTTCTACTGTCTGCGGGGAAAGCCTTTTAGATTTTTGTTTCCTCTTAACTGGCTTGTCAGAAACCGCGGGAACCTCAGGAGCCGGGACCAAGATGGCCGCCGTTCCCACCTTTAAATCCCCGCCTGAAATCACCTCAGGCAGCTCTGTTGCCGGCAATCTACGCTCCATCGGTCTCTCGACGAGCCTCTCAATGAAGCAACCTGCCCTAAAGCAAGTTCTGCAGATTCCCGGACACGAGAGCCCCCGTCGACTGCCGCACTGAACACAAACTGCCAGCGCAGCTAACATGCGCCGGGAAATAACAACCACCTTCAAAACCAGTGATCCTGCCCCGCCGGACTGTAACCTCGACGGCGCGCTATCTGGCCTACCTGAGTCTCTCAATTTCGCTGATTCACCGATCGAGCTCCCGCTGCTCGCGGGAGACTGAGATCTGGCTTTGGGGATAGAAGGCTGCCATCTGGGGCTCCCAGATCCACTGTCCGTCTTCCTCCTCTGGGTATGACTGAAAGCTGAATGAGGCAGGCACTACCTCCAGCTCCAATTACCGATCTAAGTATTAGTATATTTAATTTAACCAGTCAATACCCAGTAATGCTGACTCTGGCAGCCCAGCTAGGACCACCCTGTCAGAAAAAAACACACTTTAGGCAGTAATTTCCTCGTCCTATCTAGCTGCTAAGGACTGCAAGACCTTTGACAAGGACTGTTCTGTACCGGGTCATTGGGCATGCAGCCGCTGTAAGATTTGCGGCATTACCATGACCAGGTCTCAATGGGTTTGTCCAATATCACATCGGTCTTTTTCATTTTCTGGATTCTCCACATGTCAGTCTAGTCATGTGGTGTATATACTCATTTGTCCTTGTGGACTTGTGTATGTAGGAAGAACTATTCGTCCGGTCAAGACGCGCTTGGGGGAGCATGCTTCTAGGATAAAGCAAAGAGTTTTGTCAGCACCGGTGGTTGAACATTGTGTTCTCAAAAATCATTCGTTTTTTTGATTTTAAATGGAGAGTGATTGATCAGGTGCCACCCCTCCACCGGGGGGTGATCGGGAGCAACAATTACAACGACGGGAATAGCGTTGGATATTCCGATTACGTTCGGTGGCTCCTTTGGGCTTGAATGCTGAATTGGACTGGTGGAGCTTGATTTAATGTATCAACATATGGGGGGTTTGTTTGAAGTTATGTATTCTTCAGATATTCATTCATACTTTTCAATCTGGTTTGATCCAGGGATACACATTCTGATTGGAGGTATTAGTCACGTGACCCACCAGGTGACAGCCGGTGGGACCTATCAGCAGTCATCACTACGACGTATATGAACTGTTGGGTTTAGCGTCTTTTAGTGGACTTGATGGCGGGAAAGTAGGCTGGTAGACATTCAACGGAGGAACACTTGATACAGGGCTTTCGTTGGCCCGAAACATGCATGTCGTGTGGATGTATGTCTGGATTCCAATTCTCTTTGACCGGGAACATCGGCTGAGATAAGTGTGTCCACACTATTTTTATATTTTGGGTGCTTTTCTTCACTGGATTAAAAGGGCACTTCTTGCACCGAGGGGGGAGTGTCACCATTTCTCCTCTCAGGCAAGTCGATCCCGACAAAAATGGAGATATAGGCATTGGTATATAGTTTTTGGATTTTCTAATTGCTACACCCATCAGTTAATGGTCAATGACTTTTCTATCTGATTGGCAGCTAAGGAACAGCAGCAATACAGCAGGGTATAAGCTGGGGCTGAAGATTATGAGAAAAGGGTTGTTGACTGCTGGCTTATGCTGTTACTAGAGGGGTAGGAACTGTGGGGTGGTGGCTAAGAGGCTTGCTGGGGCAGGGGTAAGGATTGGGGTGGCCTGACTGAATGGCTGGAGGAGGTGGCTGACTTTGTAGGTGGTGTGGGCTAGCTGGAGAGGGTTGGGGCTGGGGTATGTATCCGTCTGGCTAACTCTGGTAGGGATAAAGACTAGAGAGGACTGGTTGACTAATTGGGGCAGGCGGTAAGGACTGGGAGATAGAAGCTTACTGACTAGCTTGCGGGTAGGGGCTGGAGGTTGCCTGAGAGGCTAACCTATTCTAAAGAGGAGAAAAACTAGTGGGGAGGAATGGGATACAAGAGCGAGACAGTGTGGGTGGATGGAGAGAGAGAGAGATTGAGTGAGGACAGGGGCTGCTGACTGCATTTCTGTTAGTGGACTGCAGGGGTGCCTGATTTACTAAGATCTCCTGTTACTTATCTAAGAGAAAAGAAAACAGCATCAGTAAATAAGGCCCTAAATGAGTTGTGATAGATCCCTAGTCCCCCATCCTGCTCCTCAAGTTCAGCAAAGACAATGGGGGTGGAGGAAGGGGAGGGAAGGTCTCAGCCATTGGCTCCTAAGTTTTTGGGCTGATTCCTAAAATCAAAGAAAATTTGTCTTGGCCTGGTTTAAGCTCTCATATCAACCTCAGACTCCCAAATGCTAACTAGATTACTGCAGTTATTGGAGCATCCAGAGAGAGAGCTTTGGATCTAACCATTCCCCCTAGACCTCAAACCTTCCAAGGGGTAGTTGTGATTCATCCAAAATGACCTTTATTCAGAGCACTGCCTTTCCCAACCAGACCACTTCTGACATTAGAATTAAGAGAAAGATTGTCTCTCAGCTAGATATCAACCACATTCAAACATCTATTCATCTTAGATATTATACTTTCCACATCCTCCCCTACCAAAAATTTATTAGTTTTTTAATATTGTACCTTTTTATTGCAAGTAAATTACAAAAGAACAATATAAGATGCAATTTATAAATAAACCTTTGTATACAATATTTACAGAACATTCTAAATAAGTTAACCAACTGTAAAAATAATATTTGCAGGAGCTGTTATTTGTTTTAGAACATTATTTTGTAAAAATGATTATTATATAGGATACTGGAATGTGAGAATGGGGTCTGTAAAAGGGATCTCTCTGGTCACAACTGATCCAAATTTCACTAAGTTAAAAAAAAAAAGCAAGAAAGCTCACTAACAGGAAAACACAAATCACCTAACTTGACCTTTAGCCTGTAACACTGTGAAAAAAGAAAGATGGACTCAAAGAAAAAAAAGTCAAAATCTGAAATCACACATTAGTCCACATGTCACTAATCAGAATAAGGTGAAATATCTAAATCAATATTCCAAGGGCCATATAAACAGGTTCTGCCTGAAATACAGATTAGACGTTTAAGGGACCCTTTTACTAAAACCTGTTAGCTAACTGACAGGATTTTTTAAACTGTGACAATAGGGCACTGGGAACACTAATGTGTGAGCAGATCCACAACTGCATGCTAAAATGCTCATTGAATGGCTATTGTGGGATGGGGCAGGGAATGGGAAGGGAATGGGAAGAGCATGGGCATGGAAAGCATAGTAACTCACCTGTAACAGGTGTTCTCTTGGGACAGCAGGAATCAGTCCTCACATATGGATGATGTCGGCGCCAATGGAGCCCACGCAGACCATTTCTGCAGCTTTCAAAAAAGCCTTTGGAACATGCTACCACGCATGTGTGGTCCCCTTCCCACCCAAGAGTGCCATCTTGTTCAGTCAGATGACATAGCTAGGACGGTAGTGAAATAAAATAAGGAAGGGAGGCAACTCCAAGGGGAGGAGGGAGAGTTGTGAGGACTGATACCTGCTCTCCCTGGAGAACACCTGTTACAGGTGAGTAACTACACTGTCTCCAGAAACAAGCAGGAAGTCAGTCCTCACATATGGGACTCCCTAGCTCCAGGCTGACGAGGACTGAACTACGACAGCATCCACAGTGACCAACGGAGTAGTCTTGAGTTGCAGAAGATGAGTCCCCACTGGTGAGAGAATCTGCAAGACCCTAACATCCAATGACACCATCACCCCAGTAGCCTGAACACAGAAGGGTTGGAGGGTAGGAGTTGCCTAAACCCCGAGAACATTATGGAGTTACTGCCTGACTTGTTCTCCAGGCAGTAGTGAGCTGCGAACGTGTGAATCGAAGACCATTTGACGGCCTTGCATATCTCAGTCACTGGCACTAAGCACAGGTTGGCCACTTATGTATTCATCGCCCTCACGCAACACACTGTGATCCAGTGCTCAAGGGAGAGGCCAGCTTGCTCATAAGTGAGGGCACTACAGTCCCCCATCAAAGTGGACAGAGTTTGCTTAGTCACAGGGAGCCCCAGTCTGCTGGGGTCATAAGACATGAAAAGTTGAGGAGCTTTGCGATGGGCCTGAGTCCACTGTAAGTAGAAGGACAGAGCCCATTTGCAATCCAGTGTATGAAGTACTAGTTCCTTCCTGCAAGCGTGAAGCCATGAGAAGAAGGTGGGGAGGACCACCTCTTGGTTGAGGTGGAAAGGAGATACCATCTTTGGGACGAATTTGGGGTGCATGCGGAGCACTACCCTGTTCTTGAAGAACTTGTATATGGCGAATCCACCCCAGGGCCTGGAGTTCACTCACTTTTTGAGTGGACGTGAGGACCACCGGGAAGGCCACTTTCAAAGAAAGGTACCGCAGGTGGCAAGTGGCTAGGGGCTCAAATGGCAATCTGGTGAGCTGTGAGAGCACAATATTGAGGTCCCACTCTGCTGCCGGAGGGCGGAGAGGGGATTTGGATAACCAGCCCCAGAGGAACTTGGAGACCAGGGGCTGGCCTGAGAGAGGTTTTTCCTTGACAGGGTGGTGGTGAGCGGCTATCACGCTCAGATGCACCCTCACTGAGTTAGACTTCAGCCTGGTGTGAGACAGGTGCAGAAGGTACTGGAGTACTAATTGCACATGGCAGAAGAAGGGGTTCTCCCTTCTTTCAGCAAACCAGGCAGAGAATCTTATCCACTTAAAGGCATAAACCTGTCTGTTGGAGAGCTTTCAGGAGTCGGGAGGCCAGTACGATCTCCTCAACTTCTCTCAGAAGATTGAAAGGAGCCAATGCTACCCTTTCAGCAGCCACACTGTTACTGTTAGGGCCCCAGGTTGGGGTGCAGGAGGGAGCAACCTCCTGAGACAGGAGGTCTAGGGCTCGGCCCAACGAGACTGGGAGTGCCACTGACAAGGAGAGCAGCAGTTGAAACCAGGGCTGCCTGGGCTACCTGGGGGTAATTAGTATAACCAACACCCTCTCGCTCTGGGCCTTGAAGAGGGTCCTGGCGACCAGAGGGGGACGAGGGACGGGACGGTGGGAATGCATACAGTAGGCCTTCGGACCACAAGATTAGGAAGGCATCTGCCACCACTCTATCTGGGTGTGGTTGGTGCAAGCAGAAGTGAGGCAGCTGTGTGTTGTCTAAGAAAGGTAAACAGATCCATCATGGCCCTGCCCCAGAGGTGAAAGAGCCTCTTGGCCATCCTGGGGTTCAAGCATCACTTATGCGGCTGAAGGACTCTGCTCAGCCTTTCCGCTAGGCAGTTGTCCTGGCCCGGGAGGTAAACTGCTGGCAACAGCATGTTGTTGCAAGCTGCAAAGGAGAGGAAGGCCACCGCCTCCGGGCAGAGGGAGCACGAATCCAGGCCCCCCTGCTTGTTGACACAGAACATGGCGATTTGATTGTTCGTCTGGATCAGTATGGGCCAGTGTCGCAGGCGGTGGTGGAACGCTCGTAGGGCTAGAAAGATTGCCCTAGCTCTAGGAGATTGATCTGTAGGAGCGAATCCTCCTGGGACCAGCTGCCCTGTGTGCGTCGGTCCCCACAATGCGCCCCCCAACATAGGAGGAAGGGGTCCGTGTTTAGGATTCTCTGAGGTGCGGGTACTTGGAAGGACATTCCTGCCCGGAAGTGGCAGATGTTTTGCCACCAGTTGAGGGATTTCACCAATTGGTGGGTAACCCTGACCCTGTCCCATAGCCTACCCGTATCTTGAGTCCACTATGAGTGGAAGCACCACTGGGCTGTCCACAGGTGCAAGCGGGCTGTGGGCATTACGTGGACTGTAGAGGCCATATGGTCCAGTAGGGAGAAAGAGGAGATGACCGGCGACGTTGTATCTCTCCTGCCAGTAATCTGAGGCATTCTGCCCTTCCTCTAGGGAGGACAGCCTTGATCTGCAGCATGTCAAGCTGAGCAGATTTTGGACTGGAGAGAGGTGGGATTTGGGGTAGTTGATGACGAACCAAAGGAGCTGCAGAAGGGGGGATGCACGTTCTGCCGCCTGACTGAACTCTGAGGCTGTGCCACCCCTGATCAGCCAGTTGTCTAGGTAGGGGAAAAGAAGGCCCCTTGCAGACGCAGATGGGTGGCCACCACAGCCAGGCATTTGGTAAAGACCTTTGGCGAGGAGGCCAGGCCGAAGGGTAGTACCCTGTACTGGTACTGCTCTCCTCCTACCACAAACCTTAGGTACTGCCTGTGGGATGGGTGGATTAGGATGTGTGTGTACGCATCCTTTAGACCCAAGAAGCTCGGCTCAACGATTGGGGACTCCCCCGCAGTTGGGGGCCTGGTCATCAGGGCAGATGATGCAGACGAACATAAGATATGCCAAACTGGGTCAGACCAAGGTCCATTAAGCCCAGTATCCTGTTTCCAACAGTGGCCAATCTAGGTCATAAGTACCTAGCAGTTTCCCCAAAAGACACAGGTTCCACAGTGCTTATATGGGGTCAAGCAATGATATCCTGGCTCCCTTTTAATAATGGTTTATGGACCTTTGCTCCGGGAACTTGTCCAAACCTTTTTTAAACCCAGCTACACTAATAGCTTTTACTACATCCTCTGGTAACAAATTCCAGAGTTTGATTACACGTTGAGTGAAAAAATATCATTGCCTGCTGCAGGGCCAGGATAGCAGTGATATTCTGCTGAAGGGCCGCCATTCTGGTTTCCAAGCCAGAAGGCTCTGCTGTTTTCGGCATGGGCACAGAGGATCTTGTGACCGACGCCGGCAATTTTGCGAGTGCGCCCTCGATGAGGACTACGGCCGGTCTCCACCAGCCAAGGAATCCTTCGTGAGGACCTTGGTAGGGCGTTTCTTGGAGCCGCCCAAGTACATCTGGGCAGTTTTATCGGGTTCCTCTGATGCAATCCGGAGGACTTCGAGGACATTTTCTTCTTTTTCTCCAGGTCGAAGGTCCGTGGGACTCTGAGGACACTCGGGCCTCACGGGAAGTGCTGGGCTTGGAGATCGGCACCAGGGAGGCTGGGGCCGAGTTGAACCTGGGGAACAGTTTTTCCTACAACTCCGATCTCTTTTTGTTGGTCTTAGGCGTCATGGCCTGGCACAGGTCACAGGAGATGCTGTCATGGTCCGGTCCCAGGCAGTGCAAGCAGCAGTCATGGGTATCGGTCACTGACATAGTTTGACTGCAGCGGTCACATTTTTTTAATCTACCGGGGGACATAATGGGGAGCACCTGGACAGGGTTAATGACCTCCAGGCTAAAAAAGGTGTGAACGCCTGTCGAGGCAAGCCTCAATCAAAAAAGGAAAAAGAAGCTGAGAACAGCACCAAGATCAGTGCCGGCTCAAGTCAGGAAGAGGAACAGATACGCAAACCGGGAAAACTAACTTGTAAGTATAATTAACAAGGGTTTTTTGCGGGGAAACAGGACAGACGTCCGTTGGACTCTGCAGAAAAAAGAAGACTGAGTAAGATGGCACCCTTGGGCAGGAAAGGGACCACGCATGCATGGTTGCATGTCCCAAAGGCTTTCTTTGAAAGCAGGGGAAATGCTTTGCACAGGCCACATCGGCGCCGACATCACCCATATCTGAGGACTGACTTCCTGCTTGTTCCTGGAAAAAGCACATTACTGCTGGAATCTTGGAAATGCCGCGTGCTCAGTGGCGATGTCCTCTAACCGCGAGTGTACCTAATGACTCCTCTATGGGAGTTACTAAGTGCACCCACCTTAGCAGAGCACACGCTTTAGTTGCCCATCATTTGTTAGCTGCTGGGAACATACTGGTCATGTCTCTAACAGCTAATGTGGAGGCTTTGAAAATATTGCAGATGTGTTCATCGCATTATTTGCAAATCCTTAGTGCCTTTAGTAAAAGGGGCCCTTAGTGTTTGAAAAAATAAAAATGCATCAAACTACACCTTGTAGCAAATATTTCATGCCGCAACATTTTCTTACTTTATTCTATAATCTGACCTGATTCGTTCTTCACTCATTTGTTCAGATCAGTGTCTGCATCATTGGTTGGGTTTAATTATCTAGATAATATGTACAAATTGGGAGAATGAATTTATAACAAGGCCAAACTGTGTTCCTTAAAATTCTGTTGTGCCAAATAAATTCTCACTGGTCTAGATCACTTTCATTCTGCAAAGTCTTCATGGCTAAGCCCCAGAGGGTCATGCTTGAAAAAAATGGCCCATCAGAGTTCCTACAGACTGTAGAAGATACACGACTGCCTAATGTATCATTGCAATGGCTGTCCAAACTTGGTATAGATGACCGAATTATTGAAATATTATCAGTCTCTAATGCTTCTTCTGTAGTAGGTGTATCCTCCTCAGAGTATGTATAGGTTGAAGGAGGAAGAGTAACAGGTATTCGTTGCATATTAGGCTTGGGGACTCTACCTTGACCTTGACTCACTGGTTGCAGCTTGCAATAAGAACTTGCAGAGCTCCCATCATATTCAGTTCTTGAGTTATCAACCTCATGACTTGGAAGTTTAAGTGGCAATAAAGTAACAGATAAGTCCTGGGCAAATGAATCTGAATTTTGAGATTTTTCCAGATTAGATGTTACCACTGTTTGTGAAAATTCCTCCAGTGTATTTTGACTGTCCTCACTAGGCTTACAGTGCATTTTCTTGTGCCGCCGCAGAACAGCAGACCTGGAGAAGCACTTGTTACAAATTTCACAAGTATATGGTCTTTCTCCAGTATGTGTCCTCACATGCCTACGTAAATCACCAGACCCTCCAAATCGTTTCCCTAAAAGATAAAAGAATATTCTTATGAATTTTCAGTAGAAAAGAACATAAAGCAGAGTTCATGACTTTTACCTTCATAACTAATAAAGAGAAAGATTCTGAAGAACCATAAATGAACACCATTCCTAGTATTAACACGTATTGACAAACAATGTTCGATTTCCACTTGTGCATGAGTGTATGCTAATCAGTGGTTAAAACATGAAGGAATAATGCTCCATTTCTTTTTGGAGTGAGTTAACAGCGCTGAAATCAAAATTGATCTTGGTTGTATGGATTTATAAAAATAAATTCCTAACAAATATCTTGTATATTGTAGGAAGGTTTGGACCCTGTTATTTTTGTTGCATCTCCTTGAAGACTGTTGAGCTAACACATGGAGTCATGTGCTCCACTTCTGTGGTTCACCAACTACTTGTTGCCAGAGGAACACTTTTGCACATGTTTTACTGTTAGTAGATGGTGTTTGAGGGAAAGTACAGGCAGAATGGAATATGGAGGAATTTGCTTTTGGCAGCCTGAAAGAGAAGATGTAGCAAGAGAGAGAACAGCTACAGAAGGGAAGGCTGAGAATTCAATTTTAAAATAGTTAAGATCATATTAATCAGCACTATTCATAGTGGCTGGGTGGTGGGAGGATAAAAGAGTTCTGACAGAGAGGGGAGAGTGCTAGAAAAGAAAGAAAAGGCCTGCAGAAGGAACTGAGAGGCTTTTGGAGAGGAGCACTCCTACCAGAACATCTCTTACTCACCAGTAGTACCAGGCTAGCTCTAGTATAATCACTTTTAGCTAGTACAGATAAAACTGAAATCCATGCCGTGTCTAAACAATAAAGCAAACTCACTATGTTGTTAGGGCACATCTTACTGCCCAAAATGCAAGGCTGAGAGAAATGGCAAAGTTGTAGATTCACTGAAAAAAATTAATGTTTTTAGATAAATTTGATATAAGGGCTAAAAAAGAAAAGTAATTCTGTTTAAAAAAGAGATCTCACAGGGTCCGCTCAAACTGCCCATGAGTGCAGGCCCGTACCTAGCCCTGTGCGAGCGGTGTAGCCGCACAGGGCGCAAAGGCTTAAGGGGCGCATTTTAGCTGTCTGCTGTTGCCTGCTACCACCACTTTTTCTTCTCTCAGCAGCGGCAGGCAATGACAGACAGCTAAAATGTGCCCCTTAATCCTCGCCGGTATGCTAAGCAGATCTGTCCCTCTGTGCTCTTGCAGGGAGGGACAGATCTGCTTAGCATGCCGGTGACTTGCACATCAGGCGCGCCTCTTCTCTCCCACCGCAGGGGGGGGGGGGGGGGCGTGGGCCTGATGTGCAAGTCGCACAGGGTGTGATTTACACTCGGTACAGCACTGCATGAGCGCATTGGCCAGAGAGAAAGCAGTCAGCCTAGGTCCATTAATTCTCTTTCTGGGATCTGGCAAGAGAATGTTCAGTGTAATTCAGAGATCTCTTTTTTAGGTGAAAAAACAGAAACCAGTACAGGTTGGGAGATGGTATCTTCAACAGTTAGTGGAAGGAGAGGTTGTTTTTTTTTAAACTCACACATACACAACTTTTCATGTTTCACAGTTCCCCACTCATGAGGATGAAGTTTATAGAAAACATTCCAGTAGGAGGTTTAATCCTGGTTTGATATGGGTCCTAACAGCTTTGTATCCTTGGAGGGGCTACATGGTAGGGTGTTAACTTCCCTATATCCTACAGGAGTTTCAATCTCAATCAAAAACTCGAAGGTCTGTTCTCAGATTATGATTCAGACATGTTTGATCTCAACCCAAGAGATCAAGAAAATTTCAACAAAATAATTGCCGGAGTTTTTTAGAATACTTTGCTATGCACAAATTCATCTGTTAGAACATACAAGAACATAAGATGTGCCAGGCTGGGTCAGACCAAGGTCCATCAAGCCCAGTATCCTGCCTCCAACAGTGGCCAATCTAGGTCAAAAGTAGCTAGCAGTTTCCCCAAAAGACACAGGTTCCCCACAATGCTTGTATTGTGTCAAGCAGTGATATCCCGGGTCCATTTTAATAATGATTTAAGGATCTTTCCTCCAGGAACTTGTACAAACCTTTTTTAAACCCAGCTACACTAACAGCTTTTAATACATCCTCCAGTAACAAATTCCAGAGTTTGATTACACGTTGAGTGAAAAAATATTTCTCTTATTAGTCTTAAATAGGTTACCCTGTCGCTTCATTGCATGTCCCTTTCTATATTCTGATGACGTAAACAATCAATCTACGTTTACCCATTCCACTCCATTCATTAATTTATAGACCTCTATCATATCTCCCCTCAGCCGTCTCTTTTCCAGGATGAAGAGCCCTAACCTTTTTAGCCTCTCTTCATAGGGTTATCCTTCCATCCCCTTTACTATTTTGGTGGCTCTTCTCTGTACCTTTTCTAATAATGCTATATCCTTTTTAAGATACAGTGATCAGAATTGCACACAATATTCAAGGTGCAGTCGCACCATGGAACGATACAGAAGCATTATTTTCCATTCTTTTCCTTATGATATCTAGCATTCTATTTTCTCTCTTGGCTGCCGCTGCACACTGGGCGGAGGGTTTAACATGTTATCCACGATGACGCCTAAATCTTTTTCCCGGGTGGTGGTTCCTAATGTGGAACCTTGCATTGTGTAACCATAGTTTGGGTTGTTCTTTCCTAGGTGCATAACTTTGCACTTGTCCACATTAAATTTCATCTGCCATCTGGATGCCCAGTCTTCCAATTTATCAAGATCGATCCTCATGCAATTTTCCACAATTCTCATGGGTTTTAACAACTTTAAATTGTTTGTCATCTGCAGATTTGATAATCTCACTCATTATTCCCATTTCCAGGTCATTTATGAATATGTTAAAAAGCAGCGGACCCAGCACAGATCCCTGGGGTACTCCACTATTCACCTTTCTCCACTGGGAAAATTGGCCATTTAGCCCTACTCTCCGATTTCCATCTTTTAACCAGTTCCTGATCCACAATAGTATACTGCCTCCTATCCCATGACTTTTTAGTTTTGCCAAAAGTCTCTGATGAGGAACCACGTCAAAGGCTTTCTCAAAGTCCAGGTACCCTATATCAACTGACTTACCTTTGTCTACCTGTTTATTCACACCTTCAAAAAAAAACATAACAGAGTAGTAAGACATGATCTTCCTTGTCTAAAGCCATGTTGGCTGTCTCACATTAAGCCATAACTATCTAAATGCTCAGCAATTTTGTTCTTTAGGATGGTTTCTACCATTTTTCCCGGTACTGATGTCCACCTCACCGGTCTGTAGTTTCCCGAATCACCCCTGGAACCCTTCAGTCTTCAGGTATTACAGATGATTTTAATGATTGCAGAGCGGCTATTAGCAATCAGTGAGCTATCTCATATTTCAGCTCTTTCAACACCCTTGGATGTATATCATCCGGTTCAGGTGATTTGCTACTCTTCAGTTTATCAAATAGTTGTAATACATCTCCCCGGTATATCGATATTTCTTTCAATTCTTCCGCAGTATCACATTTAAATACCACTTCAGTCATGGGTAACATTACCTACATCTTGCTCAGTAAAGACCGAAGGAAAGAATTCATTCAGTTTCTCCGCTATGGCCTTGTCCCCTCTTAATGACCCTTTTACCCTTCTATCATCTAATGGTCCAACTGATTCTCTTGCAGGTTTTTGCTACAAATGTAATTGAAAAAGTCTTTATTATGCGTTTTTGCTTCCACAGCAAGCTTCTTCTCAAATTCTCTCTTTGCCTGCAATAACAATGCCTTGCATCTAACTTGCCAGTGCTTGTGCTGTTTCCAGTTTTCGTCATTTGGCTTTTTTTCCATTTCCTGAAAGATGATTTATTTGGCAACAGCCGCCTCTCTGACCTCATCTTTAAACCATGCTGGCAGTGTTTTGGACTTCTTTCCACTTTTCTTAAAGCGTGGAATACAGCTAGTCTGGGCTTCCCAGATAGTATTTTTAAACAATACCCAAGCTTGATGTACGTCTTTAACCTTTGCAACTGCTCCTTTTAGTTTTCCTTAACTATTTTCCTGATTTTATCAGTCTCCCTTTTGAAAGTTAAAAGGTAGTACTGTGGATTTCCTTGCCATCTCTCCTCCATTAATTAAATCAAACACGATCATGCTATGATCACTATTGCCAAGTGGCCCCAACACCCTTACCTCTTGCACCAGATCTAGTGTTCCACTAAGGACTAGGTCCAAAATGGCTTCCCCTCTGGTTGGTTCATGAACTAGCTGCTCTAAGAAGCAGTCATTTATTTCATCTAGAAACTTTATCTCCCTAGCATGTCCTGCTGTGACACTGACCCAGTCAATACCGGGGTAATTGAAATCACCCATTATTATTACTATGCTGTAACTTTTGTTAGCTTCCCTGATTTCTTTGAGCATTTCATCATCCATTTGTTCATTCTGGCCAGGCGGTCGATAGTACACTCCCACTGCTATCGCCTTCCCTTTTTACATGGAATTTCAATCCATAGAGATTCTACAGCAAATTGTGTTTCCTGCAAAACTTTAATCCTTTGTGACTCAATGCCCTCTCTAACATAGAGCGCAACCCCTCCACCAATTTGATCAGCTCTATCATTATGATATAGTTTGTACCCAGGTATCACAGTGTCCCAATGGTTGTCCTCCTTCCACCATGTCTCTGAGATACCAATCATATCTAACCTCTCATTTAGTGCTATATATTCTAACTCTCCCATCTTATTTTTTAGACTTCTAGCATTTGCATACAAGCATTTTAGAGACTGTATTTTATTCATATTAATCTGGCTATCGGTAGGCAGAGGTAATTTCGAATCTTTAAGCTCTGTCTGCTCTGTACTCAAGGGCATTTGGGCTACTGGAGCTCTGCCTGCCTTTTGTGTCCTGCACGTGGAACAGGAAGCATTTTGGAGAATGCTACCCTGGAAGTTCTGGATTTCAACTTCCTACCTAAAAGCCTAAATTTAGCCTCCAGAACTTCCCTACCACATTTTCCTATGTCACTGGTACCAACAAGTACCAAGACAGCAGACTCCTCCCTAGCACTATATAAGACCTTGTCTAGGTGGCGTGTGAGGTCCGCTACCTTCGCACCAAACAGGCATGTTACCAGGCGATCTTCACGTCCACCAGCCACCCAGCTATCTACATGCCTAATGATTGAATCACCAACTATAACGGCTGTCCTAACCATTCCATTAAGGGCACATGGCCCTGGAGAAACATTCTCGGTGCGAGAGGGTTTTACTTCACCTGGAGGATAGGTCCTAGCTACAGGATTACAGGGTGATGCTCTCCTGTCACGTGACCTCTCTCCTCCATGGCAATAGGGATGTTGCCAGACTGGAGGTGGGACTTCAGTACTATATCCCTGTAGGTCTCGTCTATGTACCTCTCTGTCTTCCTTATGTCCTCGAAGTCTGCTACTCTACCCTCCAGAGATTGGACTCGTTCCCTGAGAGCAAAGACCTCCTTGCACCTAGTACACACGTAAGACCCCTCACCAACTGGGAGACAATCATACATGTGGCACTCATTGCAAAAGACTGGAAAACCCCATCTTGCTGCTGGACTGCTGTCTGCATCTTAGTTTTAAGGTTGTGTTTAGGTATTTAAGTTCTTTACCTACTAAGGGTTGGTAGGGGTACTTATATTAATAAAACTACATCTAATACGTTTAATGTACTTTGTTCACCTGAAGCTTAATCTCAGGTCCTTAATGTATGCCTGATGAGGACAAACAGCTGCACCTGAGAGTGAATATGGCACCTCCTTTCCTTTGAGAGGTTTAAACACCTATAAAGTTACAATTATCCCAGGGGTGGGTGGGTGTTGGGGAGGGGGGGAGGGAGGGTAAAAGACTTATTAAAAGCTGGCTGCTACACAGTATCCTATCCTGTGATTCTATGGTAATCTGTGACCAATTTCCAGGGGAAGTCCCACAGTCCTTGCTTGGATAGAGGGAGTCTTAGGTTCTAAATTTAACCAGAAAGCTCTCTGCTGTGTTTTAAATTTAAACTGAAAGCTCTTTGCTGCTACTAGGCCCTGACTGATTTAACACATACATTGGGTTCACAGATTAATCAGCTTTATTCTAAAGAATTCCTTTTCCCCCAAGATTTAGAAAAATTTCCATAAGTAAATACTTACAATTGCAGATCTCTCTCTAGAAGTAGCAGTCCCCTTTTGTAGTCCTTCAAGACTGAGAATCACAGAACTCTGGTTGAACTATTTATGCCTGTGCTTCTGAGGTAAGCTGTGACCAATTTCCTGGGTGATTAACACTGTCCTTGCTTGGATAGAGGAAGTCTTTCAAAATGGCCCTTTGATCTGCCACCTGGCTTTAACAACTATTTAAAAAATTTCACAGGTCTCTTGCCCCCTATGTAGAAGGCCTCTTTGTAAGGGTTTCTAGAAATAATTTATTGCTCAAAGAATACTGACCCTGTTTTGCCTTTTATGCTAAGTTATATTCTGATTTGATTTAAATTAAAGCTCTTTGTTGCTACTAGGCCCTGACTGAGTATTAAATTTAATACTCCTATGGTTTCTAGTTTACAGCTTAAGTTAGTAAACTATTGGACTGATATCTAAAAATGCCAATATGCAAACACCATAGCAGTCAGTTGCAGCGCTTAAATATCAATGGGATATTCAGAGGCAGTATCCGGATAGCAACTGCCACTGAATATCTGGGCTGAGTGGCGCTATTTGAATAAATGCTTGCATTTATCTGGTTAGCGTGATACTCAGCCGGCACTTATTCAGATTGCAACTTAGGCATGCTTTTCATGTAGCCCAAGTTGTCTGAATAAGTACCAGCACTGACGCACCCTCGCTCAATCCACAGACTGCCCCTGCACTAACCGGATAGTGCCAGGATGGTCTGTGAAGATAGTGCCACTGAATATCATGGTCAGTACCCTTATCTGGATGGCTTCCTGTTGGCCGTCCAGCTAAAGGTTCTCAATACTGGCCCATATATTATGTCAGCTGGCAAATTTCTTTTAGTTGAATATACACAGCAACTAAAGTGTTAACACACTCTCTCTACTAGAAAAAGAAAACTGTCCAAAGCCAGACAGAATCCCACATGCTTGGGCCTTAAATAGAGTTTATTACTCACCACATGTTGAACAGCTGTAGGGTTTTTCGCCTGTATGTCTAATTCTGTGCTTTATTAACTTTCGATGCATGTTAAAAGATTTCCCACACTCGTCACAGGTGAACACTTTATCTGCTGTATGAGTTTTCTTGTGCTCATTTAAATTACTGAAGTTACTAAATCCTAAAAAAGAAATGAGAGATCATTTGATCTTATTTTGTTGTTTTTGACCCATTATAAAGCCCCTTTTCATCCAAGAAAGGTTTCAAAGTGTTTTAACATTTGAGCAACTGAGAAACAAAGTCTGTACAATCACTTATGCAAGATCCTGAAGGTTATTTCAACACATGCATGCCACATGTAAAATTCTAGAGTAGGACATGGGAGAAGGAACACTATTATTCAATTTGTCAGTAATATATATATAAGCAAGTTGACTTGTTTAAGGTTCCAGAGTCAGTGGAAGAGCAGGGGCTAGAAAGTAACTGACAGATTTTGGCAGAGGACAAATATGTTGGTTCTGTTTGGCTTTGGTCGTAAACATGAACAACTGTATACTTAGTGTATTTTCCTTTGTGTTTTTGAGTAATAGCCGCAGTCCTTGCTTGTGCAACAAAGGTAAGTAATTAATGGATATATTTATTGGTCACTAGACATATTGTAAGGCTCTTGTTTGGTCCTTGGTATGCTTAATGTGCTGTTTGATTTTCAAAGTGTTCTTTGAATAGTAGTGTTTTTAATTTCTTGTGAAATGTTGTAAGGTCAGATATGGTTCTAGTTTTTTCTGGGAGATCATTCTAAATTCCTGGTGCGTATAATGAGAAGGCCTGTGAGCAGGCAGTCTGGCTGCTCCTGGTCTCTTCAGGTGGTATTGTGAAAGTGTTCAGTATACAATGTCTCCTGAGTCTGTTGTCTGCTGGCTTCTGCAGGATGGATTATAGGTACTATGAGAATAGATTGTGTGATATTTTGAAAATGGTTATCAGGACTTTGTATTTGATTTGGCTTAGTGGTGGAGCAAGTGTAGTTGCTGCAAAATGGGTGTAATATGGTTAGTTTTAGATGCACCCTGAAGGATTTGAGCTGCTGTATGCTGGGTCATTTGTAAAGCATGCAGAGTGCTCGGGTAGTCCATGGTAAATAATGTTGAACATTGTCTAGGTGTGGAGATATCATGGCCTGAAACACTGTTTTAAAACTGTGTGCTTCGAGGAGGGGGCATAAGTTTTGGAGAATTCTAATTTTACTGTAGATCACTCTTGCAGTTTTGCTAATGTGAGAATATAAGGAAAGATGTTGACCAAGAGTTACTCCTAAGTATTGCACTTCAGGTTTTACCTCTAATTCTGTGTCCTTGATCTTTAGGATTGTTAGTGGCGTGAAGCTCTGGTTCCTTGTAATGTAGAACACTTCAGTTTTAATGTTACATAGACAGGTTGACCTTTTCAGTTCGACTGTCTCCGATTGTGAACTGGTCCAAACAGCAGTATGAAGTGAAGGTAATGAAGCAAGGACCAAGTCACTGGCTTTGTATATGGAATCCAACAAAGTAGATTTTAGGAGACTCACAGTAGCAGTGGTTCCATTCTGTTGCAATTTCATTTTACTGGTTAAAACACCAGTTTGTCCCTTACAGAACTGGATGCAGGAAGCTAGCTAATTTGCTAAAGACCATTTAGCTACTGGAGTGCCCACTCTGTTGGAGGCTGGAGATAAATAGCTGCATTGATTTTCTCATGGACTCTGCCCCCTTGGGGTAGAAATAAAGAGCCCATCTGCAGATGTGGAGAGACTTCTCATGTGGATTCTTATAAGGTTTTGGACAGAAGGCACTAAGTAGTATTTTCTTGTTAACATTGAAAGGATGGATTTGAAGGTTTATCTAGTTGTGAGGAAACCAAATATATGGGTCATGGGTATCTAAGGCATGAAGTTCACTTATTCTTCTAGCTGAGGTAAACAATGCTAGAAAGAGCATCTTCCAAGTAAGGGAAGCAAACTCCATTGGCTTATATGGAAGCTTAATCAGAAGTGTAAGGATAATACTGAGGCTCCAGGGTACAGGAGACTTCTATAATGGTGGTTTGACGTGAAGCTGCCCCTTTATTAATCAAGGAATAAGTGTTTAACAAGTAACTCTAAGTGCATCAACTGCAGCATGATAGGCTAAGAGTACTGAGATGTACTCTTATGGAAGAGGTTTGGTGACTTAGACAATCAAGATAGTACAAATAATGTCAGGAGGAGAACGAATAGGGTTGTGACCATTAGTGCCACATCAGATTGAAAATCCCTTCCACTTGAAGGTGTAAGCACATCTGAGGGACGGTTTTCTTGTTGCTACTAAGATATCCTAAATATGCACTGGAAGTCCCAGGCTGGAGACTAAATGCTTCCTAATTTCCATGCTCTGAGGGCTAGTGATGTAAGATTGGGATGAAGAAGGCAACTCTCATTCTGGATATTCAGCAATGGAAATATCTGGAGCCTGCACAAAAGGTAGAACAAGGGGATCCAGTTTCGAGAAAGGCAGTAGAGTGCTGTAAGTACTATGATGCTTGGCCTCTACTGGAATTTGAGCAGTGTCTTTGAATGAGTGGAATAGGAGGAATAAGCAGAAAGTAAATACCAAGTCGAAAGTATGGCTGTGACATATCTTGCCAATTGATATGAAGCTTGACATACTGAGCAAAAAAGGGCTTGTGAAGAAGTCTACTTGAGGGGTTCCCCAACACTGAAGATGCTGTGTAGTTTTTGGTCCAGGGTAAGAGAGAAAAGATGCTAGACTACAAGGTGGATGGTGGGGAGGGGGATGTATTGGACCACAGAGTGTATGGGGATAGGAAAGAAAGAGGAGATATGCTAGACTATGGGAGTGGATTGGGGGGGAGGGGTGAAGAACAGGGAGATGCTAGATGAACCACAGAATGGAATGGGATGCGAGTGAAAAGAAGTAGGGTAAGAGTGGGCAATAGAAGGATGAAAATGGAGAGATACTGGACCATGGATAAGGAAGAAAAAAAAATAGATGCTAGATCACAGAATGGAGCAGGGTGAGGGAAGAGAGAAGAGAATGTGGAGACGCTGGACCATGGAGAATGGAAAGTGTAGTTACTCACCTATAACAGGTGTTCTCAATGGACAGCAGGAATAAGTCCTTACATATGGATAATGTCATTGACAGGGACCTGCATGGGAATGCTCCCCAGCTTCTACTAGAAGCTTGTGGGAGGCACCATCACGCCTGTCTTCCTGTCTGCTGTGGCACCATCTTCTCCAGTACAATATCAAAGCATAGTTAGAAACAACTCCTTGGGTAGGTAGGAGGGTTGTGAGGACTTATTCCTGCTGTCTATGGAGAACACCTGCTATAGGTGAGCAACTACATTTTCTCCATGGACAAGCAGAAAGTTAAGTCCTCACGTATGGGACTCCCAAGCTTCAGGCTACAGTAAACCAAGGAGATGAAAAAGCCCAACAGCCAACGGTGGTCTCCACATTATACTTCAACTAGTTGGTCGTTCTGCCAACTTTCTTCCCCAGACCTCCTGCCAATAGGGGGAGGCAGTGCTGCACACATTGGACTGCAAGCGTGCCCTGGTCTTCTACCCTGAGCGGACAAAGGTCCACCATAAAACCACCCAGCTATTTGTCTCCTTTGACCCTAGTAAACTGGGGGCTGCCATCTCCAAATGCACTCTGTCGATTTGGTTAGCAGACTGCCTCTCTTTCATTTATGCCCAGGCAGGCCTGAGCCTTGATGGTCATGTCCAGCTCACAACGTATGTGCCATGGCAGCATTTATTTATTTATTTACTTCTCTTATATACCGCGCTATTAAAATCAGTGCGGTTTACAACTGAACAAAAAACATACTGCAATGTCACACGACAATTGAGTTTTTACATTGAACATGGACGAGATAACCTGGAGGTAACAGGGGTAACTAATTACAGAGTAATTATTCATGGAGTATGGTGAGAAATTATACATATAGTATGGTGAGAAATTATACATATAGTATAGCTTCGTTTCAACATATTTATAAGAGGTTTAATCAATAAGATGTGTGATCAGTACCAATAAATAAGAGAGGGGATATGGTGGTAACATTGGTGGCCAACTTCCGCTTAGTCTCCATGGAGGAGTTTTGCAGGGCTTGTGATAAGGAAGCTTATCATAGCTCAGGAAGGAGCTATAGAAAAGGTGAAGTGACTCTGAACAAGCAACCTGTCAGTTCTGGTAGAAATAAGAAAACAGAATTTTCCCATAAAAGACTACCAGTCCCAGAATGCACCAGGTTTCCAACAGCCATTAGAGGAGCTGAAGTGAGGAAACGTGTGTTCAATCAGGAGGGCTATGAGGTAATCCCTAAGCACTCATCTCAAAGGGCAGGGCCTGATTCAGCACAGCTGCGCTGTATTAGGGGGGAGCACTCATCTAGGCAGAATAAAGGTAGAGTTTATTCTACAGAGAATTATCCTTATTATCCTGAGAATCAGCTTGAGCTTGATCATCAGTTTCATCTGAAGGATCATCAGAAGCAGAAGCCAAACCGGACGGACAGAGAGGGAAAGAAACCCTTTGGAAGAAGGAAGAGAAAAGCCTTTGAGAGGTCTAGAAGAGTCCAGAGCAGTACGTATACTGGGAGGCATTTCAAGGGCCAGCATACACCATTGGACTGGGGAAAGCCAGAGGAATGGTGCTGCAGAGCTAGGAATCTCCAGACGCTACCTGTGAGGGAGACGGCTGCACGTGGAAGGGACCCTAAGACCTGTGCCAGAAGGTATGTGAAGAGAGATCCAGTGTCCAGGGATCTGGATTGGAAGGCTGGACATAAGAACTGGACTACATACTGGCCAGGCTATATAGAGAGGAACTCTAACAGCAAGGGAAGCTCAGGTATGAACACTGATCTATGCCCTAGCTATAACCTTGAAAGACAGCAGGGAAACAAGTATTCTCCTGAAAGTGCTCCATTGAGAGATTCATCTATGCCAATCCATGATATTGAACCCATGCTTGTTGAAGAAGGGGGAATGACTGCAGATGAAGAATGTGTTTATATGGACTGCTCTCTGTCTAAACTCCTTTGGTAACTTTCTGTTACAAAGTACAGCAACCATCACAAAGAAATACAAACTTGTTCTTTAATCTACTCAGGAAAGCTCCTGAAGCAGGATTTCTGGCCACGCTGTAGAAAGCAAGCCAGCTGAGGGGTTTCAGCTGGATAACTGCTAGCAATTGAGCCTTACCTAATTGCTTGTGAGCTAGGAGAGAATCACTTCTGAATCTATGTGGGAAGTTATCAGAAGTTAACCTGAAAAGAACAGTTTTTTTCTTTCTTTGTGGCTTTTCGTTTGTTGTTTGATATATGCTAAGAAAACATTAGCTAGTGCCTACAGAAAAGACCAGTTTGTACCAACCAGGTCTTACTTCTTTTGCTTTAATTGCCTGACAAGTTTAAAGGTTGTTTTCCTGATTTTGTTTTTTTTCAAGTTTAACACTGAAAGCAAGTAACCTGATTTATGTGCTACCAAGCATATCTGTGTTGGGAGAAATAACCCCATAAATAAATATCTTATTGGCTTTAACACTTGAGCACAACTAAATTATTGTCAGCAGCTGTGTCTGGTGTGAATGAACTGCATTGCCCACAATCCCTTGCAAATCATATAGATATATGCACTTGCCAAGACTGTGAAGATTCTCACCCAGGCAGCCGTCTGACAGGCTGCGATGTGGTCTTCTGTCCACCCCTTCACAGCTCATTACTGTTTGGATGGGGATTCCCAATGTGACAGCAACCTCGGCCAAGTCATGCTCCGGCATCTCTTTGGGAATAAGGCTCCAACTCCTTCCCACTGGCCCCTCTGTCCATCCAGGCTACCAAAAGGCATTTTCTTGGTGATGCTATATGTTGAAGACATAGAATCAGTCAAGTCCCTGAGAAGGAATACCCATGCTGTTTCTCTTGTTATTCAGTTGGTTTATTTCATCTCCTCTGTTTTCAGATGCGTGTGCAAAACCACTCTATTGTGGTGGAACCTGGTATACAGTGGGTGAGCTATCAATGCCTGGAGCTCACTGACTTAGTATGCCAAACTAATTACCACCAGGAACAAGATCTTCCAGGTCAGGAACGTCAGAGGGCAAGAAGCGAGCGGCTGAAAGGGAGCCAACAAATGCTGCTCCAGAATCACATTAAGGTCCTAAGCCACTGGCAGAGGTTTAGACAGGAGCAAACACTGCATGAAGCGAGCCACCAGGAGCTGGGCTTCCCCTCCGAACCACAATGATAGGCCCTAGTCACGCTCAAATGGACTTTGACTGAATTGGACTTGAGGCCGGAGTCCAAGAGGTGCAGGAGGTACTCCAGCAACTGGTCAACAGCACAGGAGAAGGGGTTCAGAGCTCGGTTTGTGATCAGGAGGAGAACCTCCTCAACTTGAATGCATAGGACCTATGCTTAGGAGTCCTGCAGGAGGCCAAGAGAACCTCCTGAACATACTCGGGAAGGATGAACTCCGAGAAAACTATCCACTCGGCATCTACACTGTGAGGGTCAAGGACCGGACGATGGGATGTAGCAAGGTCCCATCCTCCTGAGTTAAGAGATCTAGGGCACAGTCCAGCTGCAGAGGCTCTATCTAAGAGAGCTGGAGCAGCAGGGAGTACAATGGCTGCCAAGGCCAGTATGGGGTAATGAGAAATATCATGCCCCTGTTGGCTAGCAGCTTCATCAAAGTCTTAGCCACGAGCAAAATGGGAGGATAGGCATAAAATAGGCCCATGTAAATGAGGAAGGCATCAGACGCCAGCTGATGGCAGGATGTGACCCTGGAGCATAACTGGGCCACCTGGGTGCTGCATGGGGTGGCAAATAGATCTACCACTCCTGAAAGATTCGCTCCACAACTACCCTGTTGACAGTCCACTCGTGCGGCTGGAGGATGTGGCTCAGCTGGTCTGCCAGAAAGTTGAGGTCCCCGGGCAGATAAGTTGCCCATGGCTCCATTCTGTGAGCAATGGCAAACCTCCATAAGTGGACCGCTTCGCAGCACAGGAAGTACGATCCTGTGCCTCACTGCTTGTTGACATAGTACTTCATCGCCTGATTTGTCTATCTGGATCAGCACAGATTGCTTGGTCAGATGAACCTGGAACGCATGAAGGGCATTTGCTATGACCTGGAGCACCAAGAAACTGATCTGGTGTCGGCTCTCCCATGCAGACTACAGGCCCTGCATGCACAGGCCATCCAGATGAGCCCCCCCAGCCGCACTAGGACACATCCGCTGTCAGTGTCCGCTGGGGGGACAACATCCGAAACATGAGATCCTGGAGCAAATTCTGCACCTTCAGCCACCAGCACAGGGACCGCAGAGGCCCAGTGACCACCATCTGGTCCCGAAGGTGGCCCATGGCCTGTGTCCATTGCGTACTCAGAGTCCACTGAGCTTCTCTCATTGCAAGACGAGCCAGGGGAGTGACAGTCACAGTTGAGGCAATATGGCCAAGCATCTCCAGCATCCTGCCAGCTATCATCTGATGCCTTTGTTGGGTATCATGGACCAGGGCCATCAGCCTCTGCAGGTGATCAATCGGGAAAAAAGCCCAAGCCCGAGTGGTGTCAAGGAGGGCTCCGATGAACTCCAGCTGTTTGGAGGGCTGGAGGTGGGACTTTGGGTAGTTGACCACAAATCCCAATTGCTCGAGCACTTGGATGGTGAGCTGTACCGACTGGCGGACACCATCTGGGACAGAGCTCTTTATGAGCCAGTCCTCCAAGTATGGGAATAAAAACACCTCCAGCTTCCGCAGGTTAAGCAGCCACCACTGCCAGACACTTTGTGAAGATCCGGGATGCTGATGGCAACCCAAAGGGCAGAACCTGGTACTGGATGTGCCGGTCCCCCAGGATGAACCTGAGGTATTTCCTGCGAGTAGGGTGGATCGGTATGTGTGTATATACATTTTTGAGATCCTAGAAGCATAGTCAATCGTCTCTTAGGAGGTACGGGAGCAGGGTCTCCAGCAAGACCATCTTGAACTTTTCTCGCACCAGGTAGAGGTTGAAGTCTCTGAGGTCCAAGATGGTTCAAAACCCCCCTTGTTTTCTTTGGGACCAGAAAGTACCTGGAATAGAACCCCTGCTTGACCAGAGCTAGAGGCAACAGTTCGATGGCAAGGTCTACCAGAAGAGCAGAAACCTCTCACTGCAGCAGGTCGAGAGTGAACTCCCTTGGGGAAAAGGGTGTGGCAGCTCGGTGAAGTACAACCTGTAGCCCATTTCAACTATCCATAGCATCCATGCGTCTGAGGTGATGAAAGGCCGCCAATGGGTGAATTGGATGAGCTGGCTCCCCCCCCCCCCCAACACTGGAGGGTTGTCCCTGCGGATATGGGCAGACTGGCTATGCTTCAGAGGAACCAGTCAAAACTCTTACCCAGGTTTGGGTTGCAGGGCTGGCTGGGTCTTCTGTGACTTCTCACAGTGCTGCTGACATAGGGCCTGTGCTCTTGGCTGGGAGCCCTGTGGGCTCAGCAGGTACCTGCACTTATGCTGGAAGTAGGTCTTCTTGTCTTTGTACTTTTTACGAGATAGATCGGCTGTCTTCCTTGAAAGTCTGGTGAGAGTGACATGTGTCTCAATCTTGCCAGCCTTAGCCTCCGCCTGCTTTTTGAAGAAGCTCTTGCCTCAGCACAGCACGTCGGTCTCAACTTATCCTGGGACTCACTGTTCCAAGTCCAAGGATTGAAGCCAGGCAACACGGCGGACCCCAATGCCTACCGTTGCGGCCCTGCAGGTCGACTCGAAGGTGTCATAAGTTACCCGGACCATGCATTTAGAACAGTCCTTGCCATGGCCTACCAGAGCACGGAAGGCATCTAGGCGCTTAGGGGGAAGAAGCAGCCCAAGTTTGGCCAAATCCCACATGACATACTTGAGAAACATGCTCATGTATAACTGGTACGAAAGGATCCTGGCAACCAGCATGGTGCTCTGAAAACAACAAATGAAGTGTCAGCAACTTACCTGCATTTTGCCTTACATGTATGGTGTTGGTGGGATTTCTAAGTTGATTCAATTACACTGGGGGATGCTAGCCATGCATCGTGAACTAGTGAATCCCTCCCTTATTGCATATTGCCTTGGGCGAAATGTTGCAGAGTGGCTGAAAAGTCTTGTATAAGAACAATGGAGGATTATGATCATGGTCCGTGTGGCCCCTCTTGGATGGAACCAATATCACAGAAGACATATGCTCGACATACTATATCTTGTGTATTCAGTTATATAATTGTATTTATTTGTGTGATTTTTATACCACCATATCAAGAATCATAGCGGTTTACATAAAACAACTGAATTACATTGAACAAGGTAGTAATGACATAACAAACAATCAGAGATATATACATGATTCGAATACCAGAAAACTATTTACAATTAGTCTGTTCTTGATGACTCATGTGCTTTCAATATTATGCATTTTTGAAGAGGTAATCAGAGCAATGTAATGTATTGTGGGGTTGAGAGTAAGTAGAGAAATTGTGGATTGTAATATCTGTGATCATTTGCAATTGCCCCAAGTTATATGTAGGGCAAACAAAGAGGCCTATTAAAGTTCACTTAAAGGAACATCTGAGCAAATTTATTTATTTAACAGGTTTTATATACCGCTTTATCATTTCAATCAAAGTGGTTTACCTTGTAACTTAAACTTGGTAATGTACATTAAACGGATATTGATAACGTGGATTTTCCTGAGGCAACGGAGGGTTAAGTGACTTGCCCAAGGCCACAAGGAGTGCTAGTGGGAATCGAACCCTAGTCTCTGGGTTCCCAAGCCAGTGCTCTAACCATTAGGCTACTCCTCCACTCAATATGTGCTTGGGTCCATGGAACTACCTCCAGGGTGGCTGTCATGGACCCTAACACTTGCATACACTGCAATATTGTTGGTTGCATACACCAGCAATCCCTTAATCTGTCCTTGAAGCTTGGCAATTCTTTCCTTTGTCATCCTTACCTTGTCATTGATGGTATCGAAGAAAACACCCACGTACCCCAGAGGATACTTGCTGACTCTTTTCCACATTCACCTTCCAGCCTGAGGATTTGAATTACCTGGCTACGGAGGACTTGCTCTCCTGATAAGACTTGGCACGGATAAGTTAGTTTTCTAGATAGGACGACTAATACTCGTCCTCTGTGCTATGCTTTAGTGCTGTGGCTTGGCTCAGAATTGTTTTGCACTAGTTTGCTTTTTGTTTCAGGAAGCAAAACTAGGGTGGGAAAATCTCAAGCAAAATGTTGCACTAGAGCATAGCGCAGCTTGCTCTGTTGTCTTGTCTGTGTTTAGATGATGAAGCTTTCTTGAGTAGTGCTTAGATACCATGGAGCCCACACTAATTTGTTTGCTATATGTCACAGAAAATGAAAACAAAAAATGATCTGAATAGGATACCTTAACAGTATGCAGATCAATTGTAATTCGTGAAGTCCCTGTGCATGTGCAGTAATGACTAAGTATTTATCACATGAGAATTCATCACAGGATTCACCAACCTGCAGTATACCTCGGTGAATCCCATGGTAATTACAGCTGTTGCCTACATTATTGGCACTCTTGCATTTTAGTTACGTTGTGTACAATATCTTCAGAAATAATTGGAAATATTCCAACTGATGGAGCGGAGGAGTAGCCTAGTGGTTAGAACACTGGCTTGGTAACCAAGTAACCAGTTTTCGATTCCCACTAGCACTCCTTGTGGCCTTGGGTAACTCACTTAACCCTCCATTGCCTCGGAAGAAAGGCCTGGCAATCTACTTCTGGTGGGTGACACTGCCAAGAAAACCCAGGAGCTTCTGGGTCACCAGGAGTCAGGACTGACTTGAAGGCACACATTGCATTCTGCATGTCATCATAATATTTTAATAGTATGTTCAAAGATATATAACATTAAAAAAGATGTCTGTGCAACTTAGATGTAGTAATTTCTGAGAAACAAACAAAATAAGACCTGAAAAAGATCAATAGCACCCTTCACTAACATTTGGTTACACAACCTTTTATTATTTATTTTATTTTATTGCATTTCAATACCACTTTTTCCAGACGATCAAATGCGGTTTACATTAAACAACATTTGAATTGTACCGTGAACAGTACAGAATCAATTGCATAAAATGGTTGAACAATGTACATTAAAAAATGAGCATGACTTAGTCTATTGCTAGGCTAAGTTGCGAACTATGTACAGAATGTAATATCCATAGGATTTAATATTATGAATCAGGGATACAGAGTAGTTACTCACCTGTAACAGGTGTTCCCAGAAGCAGCAGGAATCAGTCCTCACATATGGGTGACGTCGGCGCCGACAGAGCCCCCGTGCGGAGTATTTCCCCAGCTTTCAAGGAAAGCCTTTGGGAATGCAGCGCGCATGTGCGGTCCCCTTCCCGCCCAAGGGTGCCATCTTGTTCAGTCTGATGACATAGCTAAAAGACAGCAAAAAACAAAAATGAAGTATATGACTGCAACTCCCAGGGGAGGAGGGACGGTTGTGAGGACTGATTCCTGCTGCTCCTGGAGAACACCTGTTACGGGTGAGTAACTACTCTTTTTCCGGGACCAAGCAGGAAGTCAGTCCTCACATATGGGACTCCCCAGCTCTAGGCTACCGGGAAACCAAAGCTGAAAAAATGTGCTCCCTCTAGAGCCTCAGCATCCGTGATAAGAATCTTCTCTGAGAACGCCCCCGTACGGTAGCCCAACACAAGGGCCGGAGGGTAGGAGTTGCCTAAACCTCAAAGAGATTACAGAGTACCGCCTGTCCGAAAGCACTGTCCCTTCGGGACTCCCTCTCAAGGCAGTAATGGGCCGCAAACGTCTGGCTTGAAGACCAAGTAGTGGCCCGGCAGATGTCTGCCAACGGAACAGAGCGGAGATGAGCTACTGATGTGGATTTCGCCCTGACACGGTGGGCTGTGACTCAACCCTGCAAGGAGAGGCCGGCTGCCCTGTACGCCCAGGCGATACAATCTGCTACCCAAATGGACAACGTACGCTTGGAGACAGGTAACCCCAGTTTATTAGGGTCAAAAGATACGAAGAGCTGAGCAGCCCTTCGATGTCCCTGCGTACGGTCTATGCAAAAGGACAACGCCCTTCTACAGTCCAGGGTATGCAATACTGTTTCAGCCCGGCTGGTGTGCGGCCTGGGAAAGAATGTTGGAAGAACCACCTTCTGATTGAGGTGGAAGGAGGAGACAACCTTTGGAAGGAACTTAGGATGAGTCCGTAAGACCACCCTGTTCCTATAGAACTGTGTGTACGGTCTATCCGAAACCAGAGCTTGGAGTTCACTCACACGCCTGGCCGAGGTAAGAGCTACCAAGAACAACAGCTTCCAAGAAAGGAATCATAAATGACAGGTAGCCATCGGCTCAAACGGTGGGCGAGTAAGTTGCTGCAAGACCACATTCAAATCCCACTCAGTGGCTGGTGGACGAACCGGAGGCTTGAGCAAAAACAGGCCTCTGAAGAAGCGTGACACCAAGGGGTGGCCCGACAGACTGTCCCTCCACTGGTGAGTGGTGCGCCAATAGAGCACTGAGGTGGACCCAAACAGAGTTGGATTTAAGGCCTAGGTACGACAGGTGAAGCAGATACTGCAGCACCACCTGCACCAGGCACGAAAAAGGATCCTCCTGGCACTGAGCACACCAGGTGGAGAACCTACGCCACTTGAGGGCATAAGACTTCCAGGTGGATTGCCTCCTAGAGGCCAACACCACCTCTTCCACTTCCTTAGGTAGAATTAAGGGGGCTAGAACTATCCTTTCAGCAGCCAGGCCATCAGATTGAGGGATTTGAGGTTGGGGTGCAGGAGAGATCCCTGGTCCTGAGACAGAAGGAGTGGGAACCACGGTTGCCTCGTCCATCTGGGGGCTACCAGAATCACCGAGGCCTTGTTCTGAAGAACCTTGAATAAGATACGGGCCACTAGAGGCGTGGGAGGAAATGCATACAGTAGGCCCGTAGACCAAGAAATTAGAAACGCATCTACTGCTGTTCTCAGACGATGTGGTTGTCTGGAACAGAACCTGGGCAGCTGCCGGTTCAGGGGACTCGCAAAGAGATCGATAGTTGGACGACCCATCTTAGAAAGATCTGTTGGACCACTAGTGGATTCAAGTGCCATTCGTGAGGCTGTAGAATCCTGCTTAACCTGTCTGCTAGGTAATTCTCCTGGCCAGGTACATAAACTGCTTTGAGAAACATGCCTTGTTTGACTGCCAGGCAGCAAAGAGCTTGTGCTTCCTGACACAGAAGCCTGGATCCTGTGCCTCCCTGCTTGTTCACATAGAACATTGCCACTTGATTGTCTGTCTGAACTAAGACAGAGAGAGAACATGAGAGAAAGTCTGTAGAGCCAAGCGGATAGCTCGCAACTCCAACAGATTGATCTGCTGTGTTGCCTCCCAAGGAGACCAGAGGCCCTGAGTGCATGCACCTTGGCAATGTGCCCCCCAACCCTGTAAGGAAGCATTGGTTGTCAGCACCTGTGTGTGTTGTGGCACTTGGAAAGGCACTCCGCTGACAAGGTTTGGGAGATGTAGCCACCACCGCAGGGAGTCCACTAGTAGTTTGGACACCCTTACTCTGCCTCTTAAGTCTCCTGTGGCTTGCACCCATTGAGCTCTGAGGCACCACTGAGCAGGCCGCATGTGCAGACGGGCATTCGGAGTTACATGGCCCGTGGATGCCATGTGGCCTAAGAGCCTCAGGAAGTGTCTGGCAGAGACCAGAGAACCGCTCTGGAACTGTTTGGCCAAGCTCATCAGCCTGTGGGCCCTGCCCTCGGGCAAATAAGCCTTTGCCTGAAGGGTATCTAGTCTCGCCCCTATGAACTCTATGTTCTGTGAGGGGAGCAAAGTGGACTTTGCGAAGTTTATGACAAAGCCTAGATGCTGGAGAAGAGATACAGTGCGAAGGGTGGCTTGTCTGGTCTCCTGTGGAGACTGACCCCTGATGAGCCAGTCGTCTAGGTATGGGAAGACAAAGATGCCCTGGTTTCAGAGATAGGCCGCCACCACCGCCAGGCACTTGGTGAAAACCCTGGGAGCGGAGGTTAGGCCAAATGGAAGTACCTTGTACTGAAAATGATTTCCTCCCACTACAAATCTGAGATATTGTCTGTGGTCTGGATGAATGAGGATGTGAGTATAAGCATCCTTTAGGTCTAAGGAGCATAGCTAATTTCCCTGCTGGAGGTAGGGCAGCAGTATCCCAAGGGTAAGCATCTTGAACTTTTCCCTCTCCAGGAACTTGTTGAGATTTCGCAAGTCTAGGATGGGCCTGAGGCCTCCTGTCCTTTTTGGTAACAGAAAGTACCTGGAATAGAAGCCTTGCCCTTTCAGGTGGTGAGCCACCTGTTCCACCGCCTGCTCCTTTAGAAGACTTGCCAACTCCTGAAGGAGGAGGTTCCTGTGAAGACGGAGTCTTGGAGGCTCCCCTGGAAAATAGGAGGGGGGTAACTGGTTGAAGTGGAGCAAGTAGCCCTTCTGGACTATGCTCAGTACCCAGGTATCCCCTGTTATGGCTGACCACCTGTGGGCGTACAGTGTCAGCCGGCCTCCTGTGCTGAGTAGAGCCAGCTGTGGAGGAGAGGCTATGCAGTGGGAGTCAAAACCCCGCTCCCTGCTGTGCAGGAGCCAGAGCTGGCGGCTTGGACGTTTTCTGCCTACGGGGCCCATGTCCTGCCCCTTGGCCTGCTGATCCTGATGGGGAGCTGTAGAGGCCTGGAATTGAGGGTAGGATTTGTAGGCAGTACCCTTCCTCGGGAAAAAGGGCTTCTTCCCCGAGCCCTTCTTTTTCTGAGAAGGGGCAGAAATCTTTCTGGACAGCTTTGTCCTGGTGAGAGTCTCAGTCTTGATTTCTGCAGTCTTTTCAGCCATGGGTTTGCCAAAAAGGTTCTCACCTCGGCGAGGGACATCGACCAACTTGTCCTGTACCCATGGCTCCAGATCTGATGACTGTAGCCAGGCCTGATGGCGTGCACCGATGCCGGCCGCGGCTACCCGGGCCGAAGCCTCGAAGCCATCATAGGCTGCTCGAGAGATAAACTTTGAGCACTCTCGAATCCCCGATGACAAAGCTTTGAACCTCTGCAAAGGTTCCTCGGAGAGGCCAGCTGAGAACCAGGCAATTTCCTTTGCCAGATCTCGGAGGTACATGCCCATGTACAGCTGGTAAGTCTGGACACAGCAAGACAACATAGAACCCTGGAAGCACTTTCTACCGAGGGCATCCAGGTTCCGGGCCTCCCGGCCGGGGGGCACCAAGGAGTGCATCTTCTGACTCTTTAGACGATGCATGGCCGATTCCACAACCATGGAGTGGTGCAGTAGCTGCGCCTTCTGGAACCCAGGGCTCTTATGGACTCGATAGATGGAATTGACCCGTTTGCTAAGAACCTGCGCAGAGGCCGGTGTCTCCCACATGCAGAAGAGCAGCCATTCCAGCATCGGAGGAACCGGTACAGTAAAGGCCTCCTTAGGCGGACAGTCGTACTGGAGTGAATCGAGCTCTTCGGCTCGAGGCTCCTCCTCGGCATCTGCGGGGAAGGCCAAAGTCTTGGCCATGTTCCTCACAAAGTCCGAGAACCGGGTATCCTCTGGGGTGGGGGGGGGGGGAACGACCTTCTCCGAGGCTCGGACTCCAGTGAGTCCAAAGGGACGCACCGGGTCTAGAAGGTATCCGGGGACTCCTCGTCCTCCATCTCCCACGTCGACTCCTCCGAGGAGGAATTGAGCGGCTCCGGCCATGTGGGCTTCGATGCCACCCGCCCCGACGCCGAGGGTATCGGCATTGATGACCTTGGCCCCGCACGGGAGGTCAAGGGGGACCTTGACCGAGGATTGACTCGAGACTTCATCAACTTGAGGGTCGGCTCGGTCTCCGGGGTCGATTTGGACATCGAGGTCCCGGTGGTCGGGACAGATGCACTGGTCAGACCGGCGATCAGCACCCGCTGTTGTTCCACGAAGGCAGCCAAGCTGCTCTCCAAGGCCGTCAACCTGAGTCCGAGCTCAGGAGACTAAGCGGCCCCTGACTCGGGCCCCGACGGCGGCTCCCCCGGGGGAAAGTCCACACGGACAACTGCACTCACGTGACTCGGGGATGCCGGCTCCACAAGAGGTAACTTCGGAGTCAGAGAGGCCTTCGAGAGCCCGGGGTGTCAGTCGGGGCTATGTGACCTGGCCCTCGTGGGGCCAGGAGCGTCCACCGACATCGCCCTCGCAAGCATTTTCTTCCTTCTGTGTTCCCGAGAAGGAGACCCCCTCTCAGAGGAGCCTCGACGGTGCTCGGGATCGGACTCCCGAGATGTCGAGGCCTCTGATGAAGTCTGGGCCTGGCCGGACACAGAGTCAGAAAAGATTCTTTCACGCTGATGTTGACGGCTCCTCACCGCCTTCGACGACATCTTGCTGCACGGGCCACAGGCCAGCGGGTTATGGTCGGGCCCGAGGCATCGGAAGCAGCAGTCATGTGTGTTGGTGAGAGACATAAGTTTCTTGCACCGATCACACTTTTTGAACCCGCTGGCAGCCATCGGGGGAAAAAGGGCTCCTGCGAGTTCAAAAGACCAGGCTGCCAGTGAAACACACAAAAAAGCGCGAACGCTAGTCTTGAAGGACAAAAAACAAAAAATTAACTCTGGGTTCGATACCGGTGTACCTGGCCCGGGCGGGAAGGGGAACCGGCGTCGAACCGGGTAAAACCATGAAAAAACCATAGAAAATCACTTTTTTACCGGGTGACACGAATTCATGCCCGTCGGGCTCCGTGGAAAAAAAGAAGACTGAGCAAGATGGCACCTTTGGGCGGGAAGGGGACCGCGCATGTGTGCTGCATTCCCAAAGGCTTTCCTTGAAAGCTGGGGAAATGCTCCACACGGGGGCTCCGTCGGCGCCGACGTCACCCATATGTGAGGACTGACTTCCTGCTTGGTCCTGGAGAACATAATTTAATAATGGTTTGTGTGGGTATTCTACAAATAAGAAAACAAGGGGGGGGGGTTGGGATTGAGAAGGTTAATCCTCAATTATGGATGGTTAGGTGAGGTGAGTATTAGTGGGCTCACACTGGTTTCCAAAATGCTATATGAAAAGGTGGGTTTTTAATTTTTTACGGAATGTGGGGAGGTCATTCATTTCTCTTAGTTCATCTGGAAGAATATTCCAGAGAGTGGGAGCGAAGTGAGGGAAAGTTCTGCTATTTGTTCCTTTCATGGATTTTTGGTAGTTTGGGGGGGGGGGGTGGTTAGTTTGTTTTTGTTGCACCCCCGTTTTGCTCAAGTATCTACTTCCTTGATGGTTAAAATGGAGAGGTGTGATGGAGCTATGTCTCTGAGGAGCTTGAATGTGGTTACTAGAATTTTGTAGTGTATACGGCTCTGGACTGGGAGCCAGTGTAAATTGTAGAATATGGGGGTGACGTGTTCTGATATGCAATTTATGCTGCCACATGTTGTGCCATTTGCAGCTGTCTTAGGTTTTTTTTCTATAGTCCTTGGAGAATGCTATTACAGAAATCGAAGTAGGGTGTGATGACAGCTTGGAGAACCGATCTAAAATCATGAAGAAGTAGTAGTGATCGTAGTAGTTTTATCATTTTCAGCTTGAAGAAGATTTATTTTTGTAGTTTGCTTTATGTGTGTGCACATGTTGAGTGTCTGGTCTAGGACTACCCGGAGGTATTTTACTTCATTTTTTACCGATATATGTGTATCACGAATTCTGATGATGGCCAGTGGGGTGAAACTTTGATTTCTAGTAATATAAAGGGCTTCAATTTTTCTGAAGTTTATCTTAAGGTTATGGGCATTGAGCCATTTTGATACTTCAGTGAAGCAATCTGTAATTTGTTGCGGAATGGGCTTGGAGATGTTGAACAGAAGATATACATATCATTATATCATCCGCGTATATGTTATAGTTTACCTTTAATTTTTTGAAGATCATGCAAATAGGCTGGAGATAGATATTGAACAGGAGGGCAGAAAGGCCAGATCCCTGGGGTAGGCCTTGTTCTTGATAATAAGGTTTAGATATATGTTGTCCAGATTTAACCTGTCGTGTTCTTTCAGAGAGGTATGATTGAAACCATTGCAGCACAATCTTTAACGCTTATTTGCTGTAGTCTAGCGAGCATAATGGTGTGGTTTATGCTGTCAAAAGCTACAGTGATGTCTAGAAAAAAAAAGGATAAATGCTTGTTTGGCATTGTCTATACCACATATTAGTTTGTCAAGCAGGACAGATAAGAATGTTTCAATGCCATGGTGTGGGTGGAAACCGTATTGGAGTTCATCAAGGGATGCATAGGTGTCAATGTGATCTTGAAGCTGAATTTGGACTATTTTTTCAATTAATTTGGCCATGAAGGAGAGGCTTGAAATACTGTAGGTCTATATGATGTAGGGGTGTTTTTGTCCAATGATGTGTTTTTAAGGATAGGGTGGATTATGGCAAGTTTTAGGGAGGGAGGCATGTGACCTTGTTGTAAGTAAGGAGTTAATAATAACCTTTGGCAGTGATGACAGACTCCAAACCTTTCTTGTAGCTATCTATAAGTTTTGTTCATCTGTCTGCTAGTAGTTTCGCTCACTCTTCAACTGTGATTTGTTCCAGCTCATGAATGTTTCCAGAATTCCTTTTAACAATGGAAGGTTTCAGTCAAGCATCCAAACAGAAACCAAAAGAATTAAATATTGCCTCTGGTACCAGGGACAATCATTGCTCTAGTACCAGAGTCTGTGAAGAGGTGGGTTCAAAATCTGACAAATTTAATTAACAATGTTGGTCTCACTTCCATGATCACGTCTATGGTCTTCGAGATGTCACTGAGCCTAAAATGTTCTCCTGCCAAGGGTCTCGATGAAACCTCTTCTGTCGGCCCCTGTCACTCTCTAAAAAATCATCCTGGCGATGTCTTGTATCAGGATCAGACGATTCCTCACACATCTCTTCAAAATCCACTTTCTTCTTGGAGACCTTAACCTCCTTCCTATTGGGTTCATCCATGGATATACAAAACTCATTTGGATTTTGAAAGGTGTATTCGCAAATTGAACATCTGGAAATTCTTTTGCATCCGAAACATGTGGTGAAACACAGAAGGGAGCGAGCCTTCAGATGGAGTCGACACAAGGTCCAGGTAGGGTGCCTCTACCCTATACATTAACTTGGGTTCCACTGGGCCATCCCCCTTCAGCCTTTAATATTTTTTGACAACTGGTCTTACGTGATGTGGAATGACTGGAAAAGTCTAGATGCAAAAAGTTACAATCATGCTTGACTCAGGAGGAGAGAGAAGCGATGAATCAGTTATATTCGGAGACCAAATTGGTGATCCGTAGAGCAGACAAAGGGGGGAGCCATGGTGCTGTTAAATAGGGCTGACTACTGTAGGGAAGCCCTTTGACAACTTAATGAGGAGCGAAAGACCCTACTCAAGAGCTAAGTGAATGAATTAAACAACTGGTGGATCAAGCAAGTAAGGATGGTCATTTGACCAGGAAGGAGCATTCCTTTCTAAGTGTCTCCAACTCTAATAGGGCTGTTTTCTATTTATATCCAAAAGTTCATAAAAGTCTTCATAATCCACTGTGTCCTATTGTGTCAACTAGGGGTATCTTGCTTGAGCTCTTGTCCATGTATATTGACTCTTTTTTTGTCCCCTTTACTAAAAAGTATTCCATCATATCTTAGAGACACCACCCATTTTCTTAACATACTGTAAGGAATATTGTACTCAGACTAACATCCTGTTAGTTACATTAGATGTGTCATCTTTCTACACAAGCATCCCACAAGTAAATGCTTCTGAGATTGTAAGGGAGACCTTAATTCATCAGGGTGATTTGTCAGATAGCAAGATTGCCTTTTTGATGAAATTAACTGATTTAGCCTTGTGTAACAACTATTTCGAGTTTGAAGATCGGATGTACCTTCAGGTGGCGGGTGTGGCAATGGGGGCTACTTTCGCTTCCTCTATCGCCAATCCGTATATGGGTGCATATGAAATTAAGTGGATCTATCCAACCCCATATATGTCTAAGATAAAAATATGGTGTCGTTTTATCAATGATGTCTTTTTGATATGGGAAGGTGAAGTGGTCGATCTTCGATAGTTCCATTGATGGCTAAACTCGAGGGATTTAAACATTCAGTTCTCTATTAATTATAACCCAGTGTATCTCTCTTTTTTGGATGTATTAATCTCTAAAAGAGAGGGAATGTGGCACACTACAATATACAGAAAGGCCTCTGATTGTAACACATTTTTGCATTTTTCTAGTGTTCACCCCTTGCATCTTTGGAAAGGGCTACCATACTTTCAGTTTATTCGTTATAGACATAACTGTTCATTGCTATTAGAATTTAAATCTCATTATAGACGATTGAGGGATGAGTTCCTAGCTAGATGGTATTCATTGTCAGTAATTGAACGGGCCTATAAACGTGCCCGGTTTAATGATAGGGAATGGCTTTTGTCCCCAAGGCAGGGGAGACAGGTTGAGAGAGTGAGTGTATTTATACATTTTGTAATTGTAATATCATACTCATTGTAATATCAAACATTTCTCTGTGATGCAGATGGTTCCGGGTCTGGAGGACAAGCAGATAAGAATTGTGTGCTTTAGACATAAGAATCTTAAAGAAATCTTAAGTCCCTCCTGACTACACTCTAATAGGGGTTCTAAGGGGGAAAATGTGGGGCACTATCCCTAAGGAACCTGCTTGATTTGTGAAATCTCTTTAGCAATAACTCAATTTTCCCGTGGAGATCACATCTATACTTTGTGACATTCGACTTCTTGCACGTCCTGTTTTGTGGTACATTTGGTCAAATGCCCATGTGGGTTGGTGTACACTGGCAAAACAACTCGTACATTTCAGAAGCGAATGGGAGAACATCAGAGCCAGTTGTCACAAGAGATTAGGGAGGTATCTATGGTTCAGCATTGTTTAGAGCTGGGCCATTTGTTTACTGATCTTAGATGTTTCTGCATCGATCATGTACCTCAGGGTACTACTGGTTTGAGTAGGGAACATGACCTTTTGAGGAGTGAACAGTAGTGGATTTATAATTTGAACACTGTGTACCCTTTTGGACTGAATGCTCAGACTGAGTGGGGTGCATGTCTTTGACGGGTGGGTGGGTTGGATAAGATTTATATTACTGGGATATCAAATATTACAATATAGTTGCTTCAAAATATTAAGTCATATTAATTTATTTTTGTGATAGTTTTTTAATAGATCATGGCAAGATAGCTATGTGTTTGGGAGGGTTATGCATGGCTATGAAGTGGTTCCAGTAGTTAATACCGGGATTACGTTTGGGGTCTCTTTTTGAATACAAAGATGTTGCATTTCGGTGAGATATGTCTGAGATATGGCGGTTGAAGACTGATTGAGTGAACCATCCTCTTTGTTCAAAAATAGTGGTTAGTTTTGGGCTTTATATTCATGGTCCTTTGTAAGGGAGGATGTTTGCGGTATTCACGTCATGCCATGTGGGCGAGTTGTCTGCTATATTAGATGTGCTGGCGCAGTGTTTTTCTGGGGATTCCTTCGGAGCACTGTGGACACTGTTTTTTGCCTTATGCTGCACTAACTGATACAGTAAAGTAAGTAGAAAAATGATATTGGTGATAAGACCTGGGCTTTATGTGGTTTATGTTATGAATAAGATGTGGCTCCTTTTGTTGCTCATGATACTTTTTTATAGGTGTTTGAAGCATTCTATGTTGGAATTTGAGTGTATGTTTTAAGTGAAAAAGATATGATTTGTATTGGTCTCTGTGGTTTCTTGAATGACACAGTGGTTTTAGGATGCAATTCATTTGGGTTTTTATGTAAAGAGTAATTTTGACCTAAAAACTGAAGTGGTACCTTTCACCTCAGACAGCACCATTTGAATGTATGACCACCTGAAGAAGCGGCTGTGAAATGCTAGTGACGGCGTCTTGATTAACAATGGGGAAAGTGCAAAAGCAATGATGCTGGAACCAAGCAGATAAGTTTACGTTTTGATTGCTGATACACTTTGCATTGTGTGATTTGCTCATATAGGCTTGGCAGGACTGAAGAAGTGTAGTGTGTTCTGTAGGGTTGAAGGAATGTATAAGAAAGAGTAGTTATTCACCTGTAACAGGTAATCTCCGGGAACAGTAGGAATTTAGTCGTTACATATGGATAATATTGGTACCGACAGAGCCCGTGTGGGAACGCTCCCCAGCGTCCAACTGGAAAGCTTTGGGGAGCACTCCACTGCATCTGCGCGACTGCCTTCCCACCTTCCCAATTCTCTCTCTTCAGTTGAGTTTGTAGCTCAGAAAAGAGAGTAATGAAACCCTATAACTTCTAGGGGCAGATTGTGAAGACTAAATTCCTGCTGTTCCTGGAGATCACCTGTTACAGGTGAGTAACTACGCAATCTCCAGGAACAAGCAGGAATGTAATCTTCACATATAGACTCCCTAGCTCCCAGAACGCAGATGAAGTGACCTCAGAATCGGTAGAGGTTTGCCTTGGAGTAAGCATCATGAGGTCATGGATCCCACATGGATTTCTTGTATATTCAAAGTCCGGGACAGAGGGTAGGAGTTGCATCTAACTCTGAAAGAGGTGCTGGAGTACAGCCTGACCAAACATGGCATCCTGATGGGAGTCCTTGTCCAGACAACAATGGGCAGCAAAGGTATGGATGGAAGACTAAGTTGCTGCTTTGAAAATTTCATCGATGGTTACTGAACATAGGTTTGCCATTGAGGTGGCCGTGACAGAAATGTTGTGAGCAGTGACACACTTTGAGGGAGAGTCCTGCTTTGTCATAGGCAAATGAAATGCAGTCCGCTATCCATCTGAAGAGGTGACTGGGGTCAAATGAGATAAACAACTATGAGGCTTTATGATGATCTCGAGTCCTCTGGAGATAAAAAGCCAACGCATGCTTGTAGTCAAGAGTGTGCCGAGTTGCTTCCACTCTAGACGCATGCGGTTTAGGAAAGAAAACTGGAAGGTAAATTGACTAGTTTAGAAGGAAGGGAGACACTACCTTTGGCACAGAGTGTGGGTGAGTCCGAAGGACTACTTTGTCATGGTGGAAGCAGGTATAGGGAGGATCTGCCACCAAAGCCTGAAGCTTACTAATCCATCTAGCTGAAGTGAGGGCAATTAGGAAGATTACTTTCCACGAGAGGAATTTAAGTGAGGTCATGGCTAATGGTTCAAAGGGCGGCTTGAGAAGCTGCACTAGAACGATGCTGAGGTCCCAAGTTACCGGAGGTGGCTTAATGAGAGGTTTGGACAGCAGGAGACTTCTTATGAAATGCACTACTAACAGTTGTATGGAGTTGGGCTGTCCATCGAGTAGATGATGAGAGGCCACAATGGCACTAAGGTGGATTCTCACAGAGTTTGTCTTTAGACCTGTTGAGGACAGGAGGAGGAGATACTGGAGGAGTGACTCCACTGGAGCAAAAAAGGGATTGAGATCTTTCTGTGAACACCAGACAGAAAATCTATGCCATTTAAAAGCATATGAATGTCTGGTGGAGGGCTTTCAAGAAGCCAAAAGGATCTCCTTAACCTCTTGAGTAAGGTCAAAACCTTGTAAAGCTATGCTCTCAGCAGCCAAGCTGTGAGGCGGAGAGAAAGTGGATTGGGATGGAGTAGTGCGCCGTTGTCCTGGGAGAGGAGATCCGACGCACATCCCAATCGCAGAGGATGAGTCTGAGTCAGACATAGTTACAGCAGAAACCACTGTTGCCGCGGCCAGTGAGGGGCTATGAGAATCATGGAGCCCTTGTCGGACTGAAGCTTGAAAAGTGTCTTTGGAATGAGGGGTATAGGAGGGAACGCATAAAGCAGACCCTGATCCCGGTGTAGGTGGAAGGCATCCACTTGTTGGTTGGTGGATGTCGGAGTTCTTGTGCAGAAGCAAGGAAGCTTGACATTTTGTGGAGTTGCGAACAGATCTATGTCTGGAGTTCCCCAGGTCTGGAAGACGAAGGACGTTGTGTCTGGATGCAGAGACCATTCGTGGGGAAGAAGGATGCGACTCAGTCTGTCTGTCAAGACACTGGACTCCCCCGGAAGGTACACTGCTTGGAGGTGTATTTAATGGGCATTGGCAAAGGACCAGAGGTGTATCACCCCCTTGCAGAGGGCCCAAGAGCCTGTTCTACCCTGCTTGTTCACACAGAACATGGCAACCTGATTGTCCGTCCTAACTAGGACCTATTGTGCTCTGAGGTGGTGTTGGAACACCCGGAGGGCATTGGAGATAGCATAAATTTCCAGGAGATTGATCTGGAGTTGTGACTCTTGCGTTGTCCAGAGCACTTGTGTAGTCAGGTTGCCCAGATGGGCTTCCCCAACCCAGTTTGGAGGCATCTGAAAAGGTGACCCTACAAGCAGGTTTTCTGGGGAACACCACCACTGAAGGGATGTGGTTAGATGGGCAGTGACTTGGATCCTGTCCCAGAGATGGCCCAAAGCCTGCTTCCACTGGGAGGCAAGAGTCCACTGGGCTGTCCGCATATGTAGTCGGGCATATGGAAAGCGTAGTTACTCACCTGTAACAGGTGTTCTCCAGGAGCAGCAGGAATCAGTCCTCACTTATGGGTGACGTCGGCGCCGACGGAGCCCTCGCGGAGCAATTTTCCCCAGCTTTCAAAGAAAGCCTTTGGGAATTGCAGCGCGCATGCGCGGTCGTCTTCCCGCCCGAAGGTGCCATCTTAGCCAGTCAGATGACATAGCTAAAAAAGACAGCATAAAAATTTGCAAAAAGAACATAAGCAGACGATTGCAACTCCAAGGGGAGGAGGGAGGGTAGTGAGGACTGATTCCTGCTGCTCCTGGAGAACACCTGTTACAGGTGAGTAACTACGCTTTCTCCAGGACCAAGCAGGAAGTCAGTCCTCACTTATGGGACTCCCAAGCTCAAGGCTACCGGAGACCCTAAGCACAAAAACGAGCTCCCTCTAGCTCAGCAGCACAGAAGGATAGAATCTTCGCTGAATTATCACCCACCGGTAGCCCACATCCGGGATGGAGGGTAGGAGTTGCTCAGACCTCAAAGAGATTACGGAGGACTGCCTGTCCGAAAGCACTGTCCCTACGGGACTCCCTCTCGAGACAGTAATGGACCGCAAAAGTCTGGCTCGAAGACCAAGTAGCGGCCCGGCAGATGTCTGCCAGCGGAACAGAGCGGAGGTAAGCCACTGACGTGGCCTTTGCCCGAACGCAATGAGCCGTGACTCGACTTTCTAAGGCGAGTCCGGCTGCCCCATAAGCCCAAGAGATACAGTCCGCCACCCAGATGGACAGAGTACGCTTGGAGACCGGGAGCCCCAATTTATTGGGGTCAAAAGACACAAAAAGCTGAGCAGCTTTACGGTGCTCCCGCGTACGGTCAAGGTAGAAGTTCAATGCCCTTCTACAGTCCAGGGTATGGAGGACCGTCTCAGCTCGGCTGGAGTGTGGTCTGGGAAAGAAGGTTGGAAGTACCACCTCCTGATTCATGTGAAAAGGGGAGACCACTTTAGGCAAAAACTTTGGGTGAGTCCGTAGGACTACCCTATTCTTGTAGAATCGAGTGTAGGGGGGATCAGACACGAGGGCCTGCAATTCACTTACGCGCCTAGCGGAAGTGAGGGCTATCAAGAACAGTGTTTTCCAAGACAGAAAACGTAGAGAACAGGTAGCCATAGGTTCAAAAGGCGGACAGGTGATCCGCTGCAAAACCACATTCAGGTCCCAGTCAGGCGCTGGCGGGCGCAGAGGTGGTTTAAGTAGGAGGAGACCTCGGAGAAACCTCGCTACGAGAGGGTCATTGGAGAGAGGTCTGCCGTCCACTGGCACATGATGTGCTGAAAGAGCACTGAGGTGAACTTTGACGGAGTTGGACTTAAGTCCCAGATTAGAGAGGTGCAGCAAGTACTGCAAGATCACCGACACCGGGCAGGAGAAGGGATCCTGAGACTGTTGGGTACACCAGACTGCAAAGCGACGCCATTTAAGGGCGTAGCATTTGCGGGTAGAAGGCCGTCGCGAAGCTAAGACGACCTCCTCCACCTCCGCCGGCAGGAGAAGGGGAGCAAGGACTACCCTCTCAGCAGCCAGGCCATAAGGTTGAGAGACCTGAGGTTGGGGTGCAGAAGGGACCCCTGATCCTGAGTGAGGAGATCCGGTTGTATCCCCAGAGGGATTGGGCCCTCCACCGCCAGTTGCAGCAGGAGAGGAAACCACGGCTGCCTGGGCCAGCGAGGGGCCACCAGGATCATGAAGGCTTTGTCTCGGAGAACCTTGAAAAGAGTCCGAGAGACCAGCGGGATGGGAGGGAAAGCGTACAGAAGGCTCCCCGACCACGAGATCAGAAAGGCGTCCGCCGCAACCCGAAGGGGGTGTGGCTGACGAGAGCAGAAGCGAGGAAGCTGCCGGTTGTGAGGACTGGCAAAGAGATCCACCGTGGGGAGACCCCACTTGAGGAAGAGCTTCTGAACTACCAAGGGATCCAGACGCCACTCGTGCGGCTGGAGGACCCTGCTGAGTTTGTCTGCAAGGCAATTTTCTTGGCCCGGGAGATAAACTGCCCTGAGGAGAATGCCGTGACTGACGGCCCAAGAGCAGAGCTTCTGTGCCTCCCGGCAGAGGAGGAAGGAGCCCGTGCCCCCCTGCTTGTTCACGTAGAACATGGCAACTTGATTGTCCGTCTGGACAAGGACGGACTGTTGGGAAGTCAGGTGGGAGAAGGCCTTGAGAGCGAGGCGGATCGCCCTGAGCTCCAGGAAGTTGATCTGCTGAGCAGACTCCCACGTGGTCCAGAGGCCCTGAGTACGTGCCTCTTGGCAATGTGCTCCCCAGCCCAGGAGGGATGCATCGGTGGTCAGCACCCGGGTCGGCTGAGGTGACTGGAAAGGCATTCCGAATATCAGGTTCGGCTGCCGGAGCCACCACCGGAGAGACGAGAGCAGCGGCTCGGAGACGCGCACTAGGTCTGCCAGGCCGCCTGTGGCTTGTCGCCACTGCTGGCGGAGACACCATTGAGCAGACCGCATGTTCAGGCGGGCATTGGGGGTCACATGGACGGTGGAAGCCATATGGCCAAGCAGTCTCAGGAAGCGCCTGGCGGAGACCAGGGGCTGGCTGCGAAAGCGGTCGGCTAGGTCCATGAGCCGTTGAGCCCTGTCGAGCGGTAGGTACGCTCGTGCCCGAGGAGTGTGCAGCCTTGCGCCGATGAACTCGAGATCCTGTGAGGGGAGCAAAGTGGACTTTGCGAAGTTTATGACAAAGCCCAAGTGCTGCAGCAGAGTCACCGTGCGGCACGTGGCGTTGGGGACCTCCTGAGCGGACGCTGCTCTGATGAGCCAGTCGTCGAGGTACGGAAAGACATAGAGGCCGTGAAGCCGGAGATGGGCCGCCACGACCGCGAGACATTTTGTGAAGACTCGCGGTGCGGAGGATAGGCCAAAGGGCAGTACTTTGTACTGGTAATGATTTCCTGCCACCACAAACCTTAGGTATTGGCGGTGGCTTGGGTGGATGAGGATGTGCGTGTAGGCATCCTTTAGATCCAAGGAGCATAGCCAATCTCCCTGCTGGAGGTAGGGCAGAAGGATTCCAAGGGTAAGCATTTTGAACTTCTCCCGCACAAGGAACTTGTTGAGGTTGCGCAAGTCCAGGATGGGTCTGAGGCCCCCTGTTCTCTTTGGTATCAGAAAATACCTTGAATAAAAGCCTTGACCTCTCAGGTGGTGGGGCACCGGTTCCACCGCCTGTTCCTGCAGAAGACCTGCTAACTCCTGAAGGAGCAACTCCCTGTGCAGAGGGGGGCGCGAAGGTTCTCCCGGAAAATAGGAGGGAGGGACCTGATGGAAGTGGAGAAGGTAGCCCTCTCGCACGACCTGAAGCACCCAGGCATCTGCGGTGATGCTGGACCACCTGTGGGCGAAGTGAACCAGCCGGCCTCCGGTGCTGGGAGGGACCAGCGGGGGGGGAGAGGCTATGCTGAGCGAGTCAAAAACCCCCTCCCTGCTGAGCAGGGGCTGGTGGTGCAGGCTTGGGGGCTTGCTGCCTACGGGACCCGTTACCCCGTCCCTTGGCCTGCTGGCCCTGTTGGGGAGCTGCAGGGGCCTGATAATGGGGGTACTGTTTGTAGGCAGCCGCCTTCCTCGGGTAAAAGGACTTTTTTCCCGAGCCCTTCTTTTTCTGGGAAGGGGCGGAGGTCTTCCTAGAAAGCCTGGTCCTGGTGAGAGTCTCAGTCTCAATTTGTGCAGCCTTTTCCGCCATGGGCTTGCCAAAGAGGTTTTCGCCTCGGCAGGGGACATCGACCAACTTGTCCTGTACCCAGGGCTCAAGGTCCGACGACTGAAGCCAAGCCTGTCGGCGGGCACCGATGCCGGCTGCGGCCACTCTAGCCGAGGCCTCAAAGCCATCATAGGCTGCTCGGGACATGAACTTTGAGCATTCCCGAATGCCCGTGGACAAGGCTAGGAAGCTCCGCAAGGGCTCCTCGGAGAGACCAGCGGAAAATCCGGCTAGCTCTTTAGCCAGATCCCGGAGATACATGCCCATGTAGAGCTGGTAAGACTGGACACGACATGCGAGCATAGAGCCCTGGAAGCACTTCTTGCCAAGGCCATCCAGGTTACGGGCCTCCCTTCCAGGAGGCACCGAGGAGTGCATCTTCTGGCTCTTAAGACGATGCATGGCCGATTCCACTACCATGGAATGGTGTGGCAGCTGTGCCTTCTGAAAGCCAGGGCTCTTGCGGACCCGATAGATAGAATCGACCCGCTTGCTCAGGACCGGCGAGGAGGCCGGACTCTCCCACATGCGGAAGAGTAGTCGTTCCAGCATAGGAGGAACCGGCACAGTAAAGTGCTCCCTCGCGGGAGAGTCATACTGGAGGGCGTCGAGCTCTTCGGCTCGAGGCTCCTCCTCGGGATCCGCAGGGAAGGCCAAAGCCTTGGCCATATCCCTAACGAAGTCCGAGAACCGGGCATCCTCCGGGGGGACTGCTTCCGAGGCTCGGACCCCGGTGAGTCCGATGGGACACACCGAGTCCGGAAAGAATCAGGTGACTCTTCCTCCTCAGACTCCCAGACCGACTCCGACGAGGACTCGGTGGGGTCGGCCCGGGCAGGGTGCGGCGCCAGCCGCCCCGACGTCGAGGGAGTCGGCGTCGGCGACCTCGGTCCCGAACGGGAGGCCGAGGGTGACCTCGACCGAGGATCGACTCGAGTTCTCATTGACTCGAGGATCGGCTCGGTCTCCGGGGTCGACTTGGACGTCGACGTCCCGGCGGTCGGGGCAGCGGCGCCAGCGAGGCCAGCGAGCAGTGCCCGCTGCTGGTCCATGAAGGCAGACAGTCTGCTCTCCAAGGCCGTCAACCTGAGTCCGAGCTCAGGTGACCCAGCAGCCCCCGACTCGGGCCCCGACGGCGTCGGGCCCGACGTCGGCTGTCGCGGAGGCGAGTCCAGAAGGACTACAGGACTTACCCGGGCAGGCATCTCCGACTCCAGGCGAGGTCGCTTCGGGAGATGTTCCTTCTCCAAGGACCCGGGGCGGCTGTCGGGGCTATGCGACCTGGCCCTCGCGGAGCCAGGAGCGTCCACCGACGCCGCCCTCGCGGGTTTTTCCTTCCGACGATGGTCCCCGGAGGGAGAACCCCGGTCGGAGGAGCTCCGGCGACGGTCCGAGCTGGAGCCCTTTGACACGGAGGCCTCCGACGAGGTCCGGGTACGGCTGGGGTCAGCGAAGATTCTCTCGCGCTGATGCCGCCGACTTCTCAACGCCTTCGAGGACAGTTTGCTGCAGGGCCCACAGATCAGTTCCTCATGATCCGGGCCCAAGCAGCGGAGGCAAAAGTCGTGTGTGTCGGTTAGTGACATATTTCGGTCACACCGACCACACCGCTTAAAGCCACTGGCAGCCATCGGGGGAAAAAGGGCCCCTGCGAGGTCAAAGGACCGGGCTGCCAGGGAAAACGAAAATGAAAGCTGACTAAGTCAGAAAAACCGAAAAAACGCTAGAGGACTCGAGACCGGCGTCGCGAGTCCGGGCGGGAAAACGATCGGCGTCGAACCGAAAGAAAAAAGTATAAAATAAAGAGGAAAATCAACTTTTTCGCGGGGACAAGACGGGGACGTCTGCAGGGCTCCGCGGAAAAAGAAGACTGGCTAAGATGGCACCTTCGGGCGGGAAGACGACCGCGCATGCGCGCTGCAATTCCCAAAGGCTTTCTTTGAAAGCTGGGGAAAATTGCTCCGCGAGGGCTCCGTCGGCGCCGACGTCACCCATAAGTGAGGACTGACTTCCTGCTTGGTCCTGGAGAACGCCATGTACTGTAGAGGCCATGTGCCCAAGGAGCTTCAGCATCTCTCAGGCTGTCAGATGGTCTCAGGAGCGTCTGGGATACTTGTTCAACTAGATAGGCACAACGGAGTGGGGCAGAAATGCCTTGGACTGTTGGGTGTCTAAGTAGGGTGCCGATAAACTCTAGTCCTTGAAATGGAGTGAGCTGGGATTTTGGGAAGTTTATGACAAATCCCAAGTTTATAGTACTGTGATGGTACAATGCAAGGAAAGCAGTACCTCTAAGTAGGGGAAAACGAATATCCCCCGAGTTCTTAGATATGTGGCCACGACCACCATGCACTTTATGAAAACTCTTGAGACAGAGGCATCTGAAGAGAAGGACTCTGTATTGTTAATGTTTTCCCTGAAAGGTGAAGTGTAGATATTTCCTGTGGCCTGGATGGATAAGGGTATGTGTGTATGCTTCTTTTCAGAGCCAGTCCTGTGACGAAGAGTCTCAAGAGAGATCATCTTGATTTTTTTGTGGAACAGAAACTTGTTGAGCTTTCTGAGGTCCAGAATGGGCCTTGACCATCTGGTTTTCTTTGGAATGAGAAAGTAGGGAGAGTAGGAGTCCACTCCCTGTTGGGATATTGGGACATTTTCTACGGCATCGTAAGACAGAAGAGAGGACATCTCGTTCTATAGGAAAACAGTGAGTGGGGACTACGCTTGATATTCCCCCTTGAATGTGGAGGGGGGCAGTTTGCAGATGAAGTCTGTACCCTTCCTGAACTATGGTGCATGTCCACTGCTCTGAGGTGATGAAGTGCCATCTGTGGGCATAGTGACAATCTGCTTGTTATGTGGAGGGGTGGAGTTCTCCCAGAGGCAGAGTGGCAATGTTCTCTAGGAAAGAGTCAAAAACTAGGAGCAGTCTGTGGCTGCAGAGCTGGTTAAGATTTAGCCACCTGTGGCTTCTTTTGTTGCTTAGGAGGGCTGCTGCCTCTTCTGGGGGCCTGACCCTGGTACTGAGGATAGGAAGAGAAACATTTCTTATTATTATTGTAGAAAGACTTCTTTGCAGGAGTCTTTTTTCCTAGCAGGGCGAGCTGTTACTCTGGACAGTCTCTTTAGAGTAGTATTTTCTGACTCTAATTGAGAGGCCTTATCTTGCCAGTCTTTGCCAAACAGGTTTTCTCCTGTGCAAGGTATGTTGCCCAGCTTTTCTTGAACCCACTATTCAAAATTTGAGGCCTGAAGCCATGCAATTTGACGTGCACCAATGTATTAATGTTGAGGCCCTGCTTGTGCATTCAAAAGCATCGAAAGTAGCCCTATTGACAAACTTCAAGACATTTTGACTATGCTTAACTAGGGCGAGATAATCTGTCCTCTTGTTATCTGGGAGGAGAGGGGCAGAGGCCTTGAGATACCTGGGAACCTCTTTCAGGAACATTCCCATATAGAGGATATAAGAGTTAATCCTAGCTGAGCGCACTGATGCTTGGAAGTATCAATGCCCAAAGGCATCAAGGGTTCTTGATTCTCTACCTGGAGGATTAGAGGAGTGAATCTTCAAGCTTTTGATTCGGCACATTGCCGATTCAACCACCATGGAGTTGTGTGGAAGCTGTGGCTTTTGGAAGCTGGGACACTCCAGTACACGATACATGGTATCAAGATGTCAACTTTGAGGTGAGACTGTGAGAGGCGTCTCACACATTTGTAGCATAAGGTCAGGAAGGATGCAGTGCACCGGTAAGGTGGCTGTCTCTTTGGGTGCTGTTGGGTATTGGAGGATCTCTACTTCCTCTGCCCTTGGCTCCTTCTCCGATGTTACTGTGATAGAGAGGCCTTTGCTAGGTCACGAATGAATTCCTGGAAGGACATGTCTTCCGGAGGCAACATGCATCGAAGTTGAGGCAGGGAATAGTCTGAAGGTAGGTCCCGGGGCCCTGGGAATCGAGTGGCTCTGCATCCAAAATTGGAGTCTGAATCGCCTGAAGCTAGATGCAGATACTGATGCTCCAAGGTATCGGCCATGATGAGCTGCTTGGGCTTGGTACCGGTATCAATAAGAGTTTGAAGGGAGGGCATGGGTGGGAGCGATATCAATGTCATCTCCAGCAACCCTGAAGCAGTGTCTATGTTGGTACCGTAAGCGGGGTCTCGATGCTTTGAACGAGATCTCTCCCTGGAGGTACCATCAGACTTCGATGCGGCCTTATGCTTGGACTTTGAAGTTACCTGAGATCCATGAGAGGATGATGATGCCCTCGACAAAGTGGATGCCATTGATACTGCATCCGAAACGAAGAGTGCTTCAAATTTAGAAGCCAGGTTTTGTAGGCCTCTCCGGGCCAAGGCATTTTAGACACCAGTCGGGTGTGTCAGTCACCAAAATGGTACAGGCACAATTAGAACATTTTTTGAAACCACTAGTTGGTTTCTCCATACCTTCGAGTGTGAAGAGTATGGTAGGCTTAAGGCCTAAAAAGGGCATCGACGCCCAAGTAGGTTTTCTTTTTTTTTTTTTTTTTTAAAGAAAATAAAGAAGTAAAAGAAAAGAATAAAGGAACCAGCAATGTCCTAGATGGTGCCAGTGTCAACAGGAAGGTAGAGGCACTATCCACAAAAAGAAGTTTTTCTGCGGTCACAGATTTGCTTCCTGTTGGCTCCGCGAAAAATGAAGAACTGAAGAGAGGGAGTTGGGAAGGCAGTCATGCAGGCACAGTGAAGTGCTCCCAAAAGCTTTCTAATTGGACGCTGGGGAACATTCCCGCACGGGCTCCGCCAGTACCGACGCCACCCATATGTGAAGATTACATTCCTGCTTGTTCCTGTAGAAAAATTGTTATATATTAATGATATAATTGAACTGAAATGAATGATATTAACATCCATATAAGGAGTTTTTCTGGATCATTGATGCAATTAAGCTATGAATCTAGGGCTACGATAATTTATGCCTATGACCGGCGCTCTAATGGTCTAAGATCCTTTTCTTCTTACTAGAAATGTTCCATCTGATGTCTTCATGTAGAATGGAGGGAGATTTTTTGTGCATGTTCATAACATTTTTTCGCTCTCCGAATGGTCAGGTTTTTGGAATAACGATGTCCTTGCAATGTCCCAGTTTTTATACTATTTCCTTTTTTATCTGGTATTGTTTTATTTGATTCTTTTATGTGTCAAATATGTGTGCATATATAGTCCAAAGCCATTTCACTGGCCACTTTTTTTTTTTTTTTTTTTAGGAGATATTGGACATTAAGAGGTTGAAATGTAAGGGTGCCATTTATATTGACCACAACTGTATACATTTGCGTTGCTGCAGCCAGAAAGCATAGATACTCACCTGTAGTAGGTGTTCCCTGTGGGCATCAGGAAAAGTACTCACTTATGGGTGACATCTGACTGATCCCCTGCATGGGAGCATTCCCGGCTCTTTCTAGCAGCTCTACTGCATGCCTTCCCACCTTCTACCATCTTAGCCTGAGCCCAGTTACTTAGCTGAGGAGAGTGCAACTCCTCGGGGAGGTGGGATGGTTTTAAGGACTTTTCCTGCTGTCCACGGAGAACACCTGCTACAGGTGAGTAACTAAGCTTTCTCTATGGACAAGCAGGAAAAAAGTCCTCATGTATAGGACTCCCTAGTTACAGGCTGCCTTGAACAAAAAAAGGGGAATGATAATGAAGAACATCTGTGTATTTTTGGTGGCAACAAGTCTTTTCTACATTTTATGTTTTGTTTTGTTTTTTTTTCTTTTTAAAGACAGTCTGAACTGAAAGAAATAGGCCTGGGGATGAAGGTGGGTAGAGTTGGATTCTACTCCCCAAACAGATTCTGAAATATTGATTGGCTGAAATTGCTGTTATGTCAGGAATCCCTGTCTAAACAGTAGTGAGAAGTGAAAGTGTGAACTGAAGTCCACACTGCAGCTTTGCATATCTCTTCCAAGAAGACCGAGTGCAAGTGAGCCACCAATGCAGCCATAGCTCTGACATTATGAGCCATGATAGACCTCCAAGGCTCAGGCCTGCCTGGGCATAAGCAAAGGAGATACAGTTTGCGAACCAAATTGATATTTTGTGTTTGAACATGGCAGCCCTTAGCTTGCTGAGGTCAAAACAAACAAAAAGCTACATGGATTTTCTATGGGCCTTTGTCCATTCCAAATGGAAAATGAAGGCTCGTTTGCAGTCCAACATTTGCAGCGCAGCTTTCCCTTTGTAAAATGGAGTTTTTGGAAAAATGCTGGAAGGACGATTGACTGGTTAAGATGGAATTCTGTAACCACTTTTGGAAGAAACTTAGGTAGAGTACGAAGAACCATTATGTTGTGAAAAAACTATGTAAGGTGGATGACTACTAGGGCCTGAAGCTTGCTCACTCTGCATGCTAAAGTGACCACCACCAGAAATAAAACCTTCCAGGTCAAGACTTTCAGAGGACAGATATTGAGTGGCTCAAAATGAGCTATCATCAAGTGCGCTACAACCACATTGATGTCCCATGACACTGCGTGTGGTTTATAGGGTGGTTTGTGCAGAAGCAAGCTCCACATGAAGCACACAACTATGAGCTGTACAGAGATGGGTTTACCCTCTACGCCATGATGATAAACTACAACTGCACTGAGATGAACCCTCACGGACTATGATTTGAGTCCAGACTCTGAAAGATGTAGAAGGTATTCAAGCAGCATTTGTGTGGTACAGGTGAAAGGATCTATGGGCTGTTCCTCACACCAGACAGCAAACCTCTTACATTTAAAAGTATAAGACCTTCTCGGTGAGGCCCTCCTGGATGTCAGGAGGACATTGGTGATACCATGCAACCAACAGAATGAATAACGTTAGTCTCTCAATATCCAAGCTGTGAGGGCTAGGGACTTAATGTGGGGTTGCAATATCATTCTAATCTCCTGAGATATCAAATCTGGTGAGTGCCCTAGGTGCATTGGATCCTAATAACTTTGACCCTATGTCTTTACTAGAAAACTCTATAAAGTTTGTTCTGCTCAGTGTTGCGTACAGCCACATGATTAATTTGTGTGACAAAAACAATGTTTCATGTTACACTTCTGTACTGTCATGTAATGCCCAATTGATCTCAAACATCAATGTTTCCAGGGTCAAATGTTTTGCAAACTCAGTTACTGAACACACCACTCAAAAAAATATCATATTTATAGTTAAAGAACTGTGTTTCAACTATTAGCTTAAAACACATTTTCATTAGCTATAAAGAACCAGAGATCCCGTGTTTCCACTGCAGTGGCAAAAATTCAAATTTTTAAAGGGCTCTTGGAGCAAGAGATGTTCCCTTCAGAAGATATGGGAACAGCTGCAAGTGGGACCCCTTTCTTCCTGGGGGTCTCCTTGCACCACAAGAGTCACTTGGGCAGAATTTATGCCACAGTTCCACTGAAACCGCTTTCTGATACAGAAGGCAGCTTTCTTACCTCTGCCACATATATCACACAAATGAGGCTTTTCTCCAGTGTGGATAACAATATGACGCTGGACGTCTCCAGAGGCTGCAAACCTGCAACAAAATGTGAGAACTCAGTTGGAGCTATGCTCAATAATATTCTTCACAACTACATATCAAAGTGTCAGTGGTGTGCAGTGATATTTACACTAGGGAATTCAGTAAATACCCCAGCATAATACTTCCTACCCCCATAAAAACAGAGGCTCAATGGCCTTCATATAACACTGTCTGCCCCCATCAAAATAACAGGGGCTCAATGGCCCCAACATAACACCTCCCACCCCACCAAAACAACAAAGGGGGCTTGGTGGTCTTAACATAACACCTCCTGCCAACATAAAAATAGCAGCTCAATGACCCCAATATGCTGCCTCTTACCCCCATAAAAACAACACAAGCTCAGCAGACCAACATAACTGTTCTGACCCCCCCATAAAAGCAACAAGTAGTCAGGGATGGTGCAAGGATATTAGGCACCCAGATGCATTTTCATTCTTGCCTCTCTCTTTCATCCCACCCCCAGTTGTTACACACCTACCTACCAGTGGCAACTCTGGCATATGCAATTATACCTTCACAGATAAAGTTCAGTGTACATAATATACAAATTCCAGAGTCACCTCAGTAACAAAAAAAGAAACTCTCCACTACCAGACATTTTTGAAACAACGAAGCCCAACAACAAAAAGTACATTCCAAACCTATGTTTATGTTTATTACATTTGATATACCGCTCAGGCCAAGAAGCATCAGAGAGGTTTACAATCCTACATTTATGTTATATATATAGCAAACATATATAGCAAACTTGCCATACCAAAATAGCACCAACTCTCAGGACTCAAACACAAAGTCCTGGGAAACAAGAACAAGCCAGGCTGCTAAAGATGCCTACAGAAAATCTAGGTTCTATCTCACTTCTGTTACACATACAGAACAGAGACAAACCTTCACCAAACAGGACAGCTAACTGGCTTCAGATTTTCAGAACAAATTGATCCTGTCCTGACTTTACTCCATGATAGTTCTGATTTCCCTATTTCCCTGAAAGAAAGGCAAGACTATAGGTCCATGTGTGCAATGGGTAAACCAGGGATGGAGCACCTAATCTTTAAAATATGGAGCCAGGTGGCAACCCTATCATCAAATAAACAAGGAACCATACCTTAGAAATAGAGAGCCCTGGGGTAGAAGTATTTGTCAGGAGTGCATCTGAAAGCAAGAGGTGGTACTGGGAACTGTATCGTGTCCTGCAGTTCACCTTACCCTTGCTGACCTATGTGTGTGCTGAAATCACCTAACAAAAAAGGGGCTGCTGCTTATTTAAACAGCTGCTCCCTGTGGTACATGGCCCATGGTCATGTGACCAAAGGGGAACACCTTTTTGGAGCCCCTTCAGAGCTGAGGAGTGGCTTGGGTGTTTGACTCTAAAGGAACATTCTTAATATTCTGAGAATTTTTGCTGACTAGGAAAGTAAAGAACAAGGAATCTGCTGCTTCTCAATCTTCAACAGCTCAAGGGCTAATAGATTCTTTTGTAGTAACCCAGGGAGAGCATCTTTGCCAGACCTCCGGGAAATACGGAAGGCCAATTGATGGAAGAGGCATCTTTGAGTCCCATCCTCTACTTACTGTTGCTAAACCAGCTGGTAGTTCACTTGAAGTCCCCTATTTTGCCTCCTAGAAGATTGGAATTTGCAAGGAAGGGGCTGAAGCAAGCAACTGGTGCTATGAATTCAGGAAGTCCTGATTCAATGCTAATTGCTGAGGCTGCCAAGAATGAAGGTCTTCAGTCCAATTTGGAATTGGCCTTAAACTCTAGTTGTCCTCTTGGCACATCTTTGAAACCAAGGGGTTTACAAATCTGGAAATTTGGCGAGACATGATCAAAATGGACTCTACATTAAGTTTCTGTTTGATGCAGCTGTGTAAATTTTCTGGAGAGATGGTTCTTAAGCTGTCAGAACTAGAAAAGAAGATAGGACAACAATCAAGGGTGGCTGAGGAGCAAATAAGGATCTTGGCACTAGAAGCCTCTAAATGTGATTTAATGAAGGGGAATTTACTGTTGGAGAATAAAATGCAAAAAAAGAGAATTTTCAGAGGGCAAATATTTATTTTTTCAATTTCCCATATTGTTCTGTGAGTTCAGCTTTTGAAATGACAAAGATTAAATTAGACTTACCTGCTAATTGTAGTTCCTGGAGGAACTCCAGTCTAGTCCCGGAATCTCTGGGTTGTGATCCTCCTCCAGCAGCTTGGAGACTGAGAATCACTACTCTTGTGATGTCACTGGTATATAAGCCCCGGATCCGCCTCCTCACACCAGTTACCTATTAACAAAGCAGACTCACTGGAGCAACCATTAAGTAGTAAACTGTACCAAAACCCAAACCTAACTACTAACTGAACACTGAAGGATCCCATGTCCAACTATGTACATATGCTTTGAAACGTGTCCTACGTGCTGAGGTCCACTTTCCCCACCTGCGAAGGATGTTGACCCCACAACCACCCCCAAACTACACCCTGATCTATGGAAAACTATGCTTCAGCACAGTCACCTGTGACGCTTACCTGTTAACTTAGTCGTGCTTCAGGCCATAGTTCAGTCACCTACCAGGGCGGGATACGGGACTAGACTGGAGTTCCTTCAGGAACTACAATTAGCAGGTAAGTCTAATTTAATCTTCCTGATCGTCCCTCCAGTCTAGTCCCGGAATCTCTGGGGATGTAACAGAGCAGTGAACAGATTCAACGGGAGGGCCCTGCTAGACCAGCCTGAAGCACCACCGATCCAAAACAGGTGTTCCTCTCCGCCTGAATATCCAGACGGTAATGCTTCACAAATGAGTGCAAAGAAGACCAGGTCGCCGCTCTACAGATTTCCACCGCTGGCAACAGACTGCATTCTGCCCAAGAAGCTGCTTGCGCCCTAGTGGAATGAGCTCTCAGCCCCTCCGGGACCACCCATCCTTTCAACAGATACGCTGACGCGATCGCCTCCTTCAACCATCGGGCAATAGAAGCTTTAGAAGCCACCTCACCCTTTCTTGCTCCCTCAAACAACACAGTCTATCGGACTTACGGAAACTGGCCGTCCTGTGGATATACCTTTTCAATGCTCGCCGAATATCCAACCGATGTAACTGCCCTGCAGCATGACCTTCTCTCTGAGCCGCGAACACCGGCAAAGATACTACCTGATTCATATGAAAAACCGACACACCTTTGGCAAAAGGGATGGTACTGGCTTCAAAACCACCTTAGTACCAAAGAAAGCCAGAAAAGGCTTTCTGCAGGACAACGCTTGCAATTCTGAGATTCGCCTCACCGAAGCAATTGCCACCAAGAATACTACCTTCAGAGTGAGATCTTTCATAGATGCTTTCGCCAATGGTTCAAAGGGCGCTCTCCCTAACGCCTCCAACACTAAAGGGAGATCCCACGTCAGAACTACTTGCTTACACAATGGCCGCAATAGGGTTACTGCCCGCAAAAACCACTTAACATCCGCATGTCCCCCGAGCGCCTCACCCTGCACTTTACCTCTATAACAGGACAGCGCTGCCAATTGAACTCTTAACGAAGCAGCCACCAAGCCTTTCTGAAAGCCATCTTGCAAGAAAGACAGCACCTGCGGCACTGACGCCTTTAAGGGAACGAAACCCCTGTCCGCACACCATGATTCAAAGACGCGCCACACTCTAACATAAGCCAACGAGGTAGACCGCCACCGAGCTTTAAGCAAGGTGGAAATCACCCCCGCGAATAACCCTTTGCTCTCATCCTAGCCCTCTCAAGATCCAAGCCGTAAGTGAGAATCAATCCACCTGAGGCATGCACAGGGGGCCCCTGTGTTAGAAGATCCCTTCGAGTTGGAAGCTTCCAGGGCTTCCCTATCAACAGCCGCACCAAGTCCGCGTACCACGGCCTTCTTGGTCAATCTGGCGCTATCAAAATCACCTGACCTTTGTGGAGCTCTATGCGCTGCAGCACCCGACCGATCAACACCCAAGGTGGAAACACACAGAGGAGCTGCTCTTCCGGCCAGGCTTATATAACAGCGTCCAGGCCTTCTTCCATTCTCTCCCTTCTTCTGCTGAAGAAATGATCAACCTTCGCCGATTGGAAAGTTGCCATGAGATCCATTACCGGCGTCCCCCAGTGACCACCAGCATCGCGAACACGTCTGGGTGTAGACCCCACTCCCCTGGGTCTACCCTTACGCGACTCAAGAAATTGGTCTCCACATTGTCTACCCCTGCTACATGCGCCGCCGACAAAGCCACCAGATTGCCCTCGGCCCATTCTAGCAAACTCTCAGCCTCGGCTTCCAGTGCCACACTGCTGGTGCCCCCTTGACGGTTAATGTAAGCCACCGCGGTTGCATTGTCTGAGAACACTTGAATGGCCTTTCCCCGGAGCGCCGGCCGAAACACTTGCAACGCCAGTGCCACTGCTCTCAACTCCAACCTGTTGATCAATCAACTCTTCTCTAGCTCGGACCACTGCCCCTGCGCAAATTGTCCCTGAGAGTGAGCCCCCAGCCCAGAAAACTGGCATCTGTCTTCAGAGATATCCACACAGGTGACTCCAAGGGCATCCCTTTTTCCAGACACCCCGGACGCAGCCATCACTGAAGCGCCGTGCACGTCAGCGGCGGACAAGGCAGCCTTTGAGACAGCTGATCCCTTTGATGCAACCATTTCCTCAACAGCGCCCTTTGCAAAGGTCTCATGTGGGCTCTTGCCCATGGAACCAACTCGAGCACCGCAGCCATGGTCCCTAGCAACCGCAGGTAATCCCAGGCCATGGGGCCCTGCTTGCCGAGAAATTGCCTGACCAACTTTCTGAGCCCCAGCACTTGCTGCTGTGGCAGAAAAACCCGCCCCACTCTCGTATCAAAGCGCGCCCCCAGTATGGCATATCTTATGTTCTTATACCGGAGGATGTAGTAAAGGCTGTTAGTGTAGCTGGGTTTAAAAAAGGTTTGGACAAGTTCCTGGAGGAAAGGTCCATAAACCATTATTAAGAAGGGACCCAGGATATCAATGCTTGAACCAATACAAGTATTGTGGAACCTGTGTCCCTTGGGGAAATTGCTAGGTACATATGACCTAGATTGGCCACTGTTGGAAACAGAATACTGGGCTTGATGGACCTTGGTCTGACCCAGTATGGCATATCTTATGTTCTTATGTACTCTAGACCCTGAGACGGCTCCAACTTGCTCTTTGCCATGTTGACTACCCAAGCGAGACTCTGCAAAAAGGTCACCACCTTGGTCGTAGCCGCCACACTCTCTGTTTGGGACTTCGTTCTGATCAACCAATTGTCCAGATAAGGGTGTACCAATACTCCCTCCTTTCGCAAGGCAGCTGCTACCACCACCATCACCTTGGTGAACGTATGTGGCGCCGTAGCTAGGCCAAACGGAAGCGCCTGAAACTGGAAATGCCCCATACGCACTGCAAACCTGAGAAATTTCTGATACTCCTGCCAAACCGGAATGTGCAGATACGCCTCCGACAGGTCTAGAGACGTAAGAAATTCACCCCGTCTCACTGCCACTATAATGGACCTGAGGGTCTCCATCCGAAAATGAGACACCCGCAGGCAACGATTTACTCTTTTGAGATCCAAAATAGGCCAATAAGTCCCTTCCTTTTTCGGAACCACAAAATAAATGGGAGTATCGACCGCAACTGAACTGGGTGTGGGGAACAGGTACTATGGCATTGAGGGAGAGCAGTCTCTGCACTGTCTCCCGCATAGCCTTGCGCTTTGCACTTGCTTTGCACGGAGATTGAACAAAAGAATCTGTTACCGGCCGCTGAAACTCCAACGCATAACCTTCTCAAATAAACTCTAACACCCACTGATCTGAAGTGATTTGGACCCAGGCAGGGTAAAATTCCCGTAACCGACCTCCCAGGGAACCAGCCCCATCTGGGTCCCCCTGACTTCACTGCGCTTTCTTGAAATTTGAGGAAGCGGAGGAGATCGCAAACCCCCTGCCCGCTCCTCGAAATCCATGAAACCCTTGGCTTCTACCGGGAAAACATCCTCGCTGACCTTGACCAAACCTCGGGGAACGAAAACGCCTAAAGTGCCTTTGTTGACCGCGAGGCATGGGAGTGGAGCGTCCCTGCTTCTGCTTGTCCTCTGGCAACCTCCCGCCTTTGGACTCTCCCAAATCCTTCACCAATTTATCTAAATCTTCACCAAACAGCAGCTTTCCCCGGAAGGGAAGCTTACTTAACCGCGCCTTGGAGGAGCCATCTGCTGCCCAATTGCGCAGCCAAAGACATCTCCACGCCGTGACCACCGAAGCCATACTCTTTGATAACCCCTTGATAAGGTCATAATAAATGTTGGCCAGATAAGCCGCCCTGGATTCCAGTTTGGACGCCTCCTTGGCCGCCTCCTCGGAGTGGTGTCCTTGAATCCGCTGCGCCCAGCGTAGGCAAGCCCTCGCCACCCAGGCTCCACAAATAGAAGCCTGTAAAGTGAGCGCATTGACTTCAAATACTTGCTTCAACAAGGTCTCTAACTTACGGTCCTGAGCATCCTTGAGCGCCGCACTTCCCTCTACAGGAATTGTGGTCTTTTTGGTAACCGCCGACACAGCCGCAACTACCCTTGGAGACTTAAACAAGTCCTTATCCTGGTCTAACAGAGGGTAAAGATGCATCATAACTCTAGATCCTTTAAGCACGGATTCAGGCATGTCCCACTCTTCCTGTATCATCTCCTTAAACACTCTATGTACCGGGAAAGCCCTCTGAGTCATTCGAAAGGCCTGCAACAATGAGTCCTCCACAGTAGAATCTTCTGTTGATACTTGACGGCATATTAAGAGTTTTGAGAGACTCCACAATGAGAGCCGGCAACTCTTCTCTATGAAACACCCAGACCACCCTCGCTTGATCCTCCTGTTCCGCAATCTCGCCTTCTTCCAGATCTTCGTCCTGGCTCATGTCAGGCTCCGGATCTTCCAACCGTAGATCCTCCGATATGATCGACTCGTCTACTCGGACCCCATCTCCTCTGGGTCTCTTCGTACTCACGCCTGTCACTGCCGCCATCAAAGGCGTCCCCGGCCTCTTATCTCCCAGCACCACTGCTGAGGAACTGGCTGCAGGTCTATTTAGGGAGCTGCCCAAGGCCTGCTAGAGCAAGGCTATGAAATCTAGTGCAAAAATCGCCGCCAGGCCTCCCGGCAAAGGAGGCTGTGCAGTCGAGGGGTCCAGAAGCGTAGACGTACTGGGCACTGGCTCCCTCGTGGTCAAAGTGTCTAAGACTGGTTCTATAGGGCCCGTAGACATCCCCTCCTGCACCCCTGCTCCAGTCTCTGAGTCCTGATCCATAGCCACCGACTCCTGAATGCAACCTCTACAGACACCATCCGGTGACACTGAGCCCCTTCTAGCACCGCACAGCAAACAGTGCGGTCTAGAAGGCATCCTGCCTTCCCGGAGCCCCTCAAAGGTCTAACCAGGCCCCTAAACAGATCCCTTCACCCGTTATTGATGGGCTTTTTTTTGTTTTTTGTACTGTATTACCCTCAGCAACGTTCCCCAAGGCAAACTATGAGGAAAGTGAATTAAAACGAGGCTCCCGGGCCGAATTACACGGTCTTAAAAACAGAGAATGCACAACGTGATTCCAGCGCGTGTGACACGTGGTCCGGCCTGCACCGCCAGAACCCATGCTCCCCCAGCTTCTCCTGATGCTGTCCTATCTTGTCTGCTACCGGAGCTGCTCCTGGTGCCTCCTCCACTGCGCTCTACCGTGTCCCAGGAGCTGCAGTCACCGGCTGAAAAGGGGGCCGGAGTAAATCTTTTCCAAACAGTTGCAGATCAGTCCGTTGGCTCCAATCGTGTTAGCAGGCAGAACCTCTGCACGCGATGAGCCCTGCAGTCTGCCGATTCCTCTCTTCCGTTGGTGGGATCAGCAATCAATACTGTCCTCTCTCTTAACCTGCCTGAGCCCCACTGAAGGCACAAGGCTACCCCCCGGGAGCGAAAGGGGGGGAGGGGGTGCAAGTAACAGAGGACCCCAAATCCACAGGAGGGAAAGAGCACCTGCACCCCTAGCACCATATCAAGGGAAAACTGAAGCTCCCCTTTGTTTTTTGTGTTTTTTTTTTCAAATAACTAAATCCTTAGCTATTCTAAGCCTAAACTCTCCTTAATTGTCTCTCTAGTGAGCCCCGAACTCCTGGGCTCACCAACCTCCAGCTGCTTGGAGACTGAGATAACTGGTGTGAGGAGGCGGATCCGGGGCTTATATACCAGTGACATCACAAGAGTGACGTTTCTCAGTCTCCAAGCTGCTGGAAGAGGATCACAACCCAGAGATTCTGGGACTAGACTGGAGGGACGATCAGGAAACTATATTTTGTTGGTACATTGCATTTAGTAACCCAGGTTCTACCAGATATTGAGAGGGTATATTATGTTCCTGGGTCTATTAAGAAAATTTCCACTGATCCTTTTCTTCAAGTGGATATGGGTAATCTAATAGAAATATTAGAGACCTTTTATCAAGAGTTAACCTGTCAGGGTATGGTGGTTGTTACATTTAGGAATCTTTTTTAATAGATAATTTTGTGTTCTTGTTTTTTAAGGAATGGTTGACAAGTTTTCATGCTCACAAAATATATTTCCCAGATATTTTGTTAAGAACTCAAGAAATTAGAATGAAATTCCTTCAACTATGTCTGAGCGCAATTGATGGAAAAATGAAACTGTTGTTTTTACAAAGGAATAATCATGCATAAGAAAAGTTTGTATAAACTGATATTGCTTATCAGTCCTTGACCAGCTGTCTTCACTTCTCTCTCAGCAGTCCCCCTCCCCCCCCTTCCCTCCTTTCTGCCTCCTTTAGTTCAGCAGGTCAAGGAGCACATAGCTCCTGTGCAACTGAGATAGTGGAGGTTGCGAGACTGAGGTTTTCTGACCACTTCCCTAGTCTCTCTCTTTGTCAACCTAATATTCCTCTCTTAAAACTAGCAACTATCTTGCTTTAGAGAATATATCTTGCTTTCTCTTAAAAACTGAAAAATTAACTATACTGATCTTAACACCCCCTGAAATACACATCCCCACCCACTTTCTGAAGAAAAGCTTCCCCCCCTTCCTCTAACTCACTCCCATCTCTGCAAAGCAAGCTGGCAAAGCCAAATAGGAATAGTTTGAAATTATAAGGTAGAAGAAAATATAGAAGAATGAAAGTTAAGCATAAGCACAGGAATAAATAATCTAAGATGGGATTTCTTTAATGTGTTCTATCTGCTGCCAGTAAACCCCCCCCCCCAAATAGTTCACTTAGTAGCTAAATCATTCTTAGATGATGAAGCTACATTTTTATTACTGCCTGGTTTTAAATATGCTTTTCTAAGATTTTGTAGTAAATATTCACAGTAAAGCTCTGTTCTAATCTGCTTTAACTTCTGTTTTCAGTCTTGTACTGTGTCAGTAATAGAAGTTATCAATGGCTATTGATCTCGGGTTGAATTTGTGATTTGTATATACAGCATATAAACATTTTACATGAATCATTTTATTTTTTTTTATTTACTAGGTTTCATATATAGTCAGACTACTTGCAGATTGTATATATATGTGTAAAATTAAATTGTTGGAAGAAGTTAAAAATTGCATTGTAAGAACTTTTCATACTTCCTCTTTCTAACACCTAGGCTGCTCTCCCCCCCCCCCCCCCCACGAGGAGGGAGCAGAGCTAGCAGGTCTAAGGAAGGCCAGAAAACCCCTATAAGGGGATAAGCCAGGTTAAGCAAGAGGCAAGGGGAATGTTCAAAGAAAAAGGATAAAAGTAAGGTAGCCCGAGCAAGGGGCATACTTCACTTAATGCTGTTAGGCATGATGCTGTGAAGGTATCCGCTGTCTAGACAACGTATTGTGCAATAAATCTGCTTCACAAACATTCCTCTCTGAGTCTCATTGGACATATGGAAATTGGATACAGGTAAAGGTAAAAGTATTTCTAACACCCTGGCTCTTGGTATGACTTTCTGTAACCAGTGGAACAAGGAAAGAATAACTTTTGGTTTTATTTTAATCATCCAACTTCTCCTGTGGTTTTTCTGGAGTACTAAAATCATTAACAACGAGAAAACAAGGCATTTAAGCTTGGGCTGCCAGGGACCAAAAAGTAAAAAGGGCTTTGAGCATGCTCAGTGTTCAAAACCTGTGTTGTCATCACATAGAGTGCATGAGGCTTCAGAGCAAGAGAGTTAATGAGTTAAGAGAAGGGGAAATGTAAATAGGCCAGCAAGAGGACATAGGTATGACACAGTTTGTGTTTAAAAGCATGGAGAAGTCCTGCTTGGGAATAATGGTATTTAAATTTTCTTTAAGGGCTGTTATTGGCTGTGAAAGGGAAATTAAGTCTGAGCAATGCTGTTAATGTAAACCTAAGTGCTGCTGGAACTATTTTCCAGTGAAAGGGCACTAACAATTAGCAGAGCCTCTGTGAAGGACTGAATTTGTTTTTCTTTCCTGACCCCAGTGTGCATGGAAGAGGTGGGCTTACAGGAACAGGATGTGTGCTATGCAGGAGGGGCAAGTGAGAATGGATTTTTTAAAGCTTGTTAAAGTAAGTTTGTGCTTAAAGGCAATTTGGTATTTGAGAAACCAGCTTGTGTGTGTGGAAGTTCTGTTAGAGGAAAGGACCCGGATTTCTGATTTATTTTGTTTGTTTCATGTCTGAGAAAGATAGAGACCTAGAGAAGGGAGAAGTTCTATTTTAAATTCAGTTTCTCCCCAAGACACTGGTAGGTTCAGCAAGGCAAAGCTATTGTGATTTTGAGATTTTTCTATTTAAGCTTGTTGAGTGACTGGTCAGAGCTTTGTGACTGAGGTGCTGTTCTCTTGTCTGGAGTAAAAACATATTCTCAGTCGTGTTGCTGAAGCGTTTTTCTGGAAGAAAGTGACATATCAGAGGGGAAATAATTTCAGCTTCTAATTTGTGTTCTCTACCAGAAGGTTTAATGAATAGATGAGAATTCTGTGTGGTGAGGCTGGAAAGCGTAGTTACTCACCTGTAACAGGTGATCTCCGGGAACAGCAGGAATTTAGTCCTCACATATGGGTATCGTTGGTACCAACGGAGCCTGCGCAGGAACGCTCCCCAGCATCCAAATAGGAACGCTTTTGGGAACATCCCTCAGCACATGCGCGCTGCCTTCCCGCCTTCCAACTGTCCCTCTTCAGTTAAGTTTGTAGCTGAGTGAAAGGACAGAGGGAGAGAGGAAAGAGACAGAGACAACTCCTAGGGGAGGTGGGTGGGTTGTGAGGACTAAATTCCTGCTGTTCCCGGAGATCACCTGTTACAGGTGAGTAACTAAGCTATCTCCAGGAACAAGAAGGAATGTAGTCCTCACATATGGGGACTCCCTAGCTGAAGATGCCAGGGAGATAGTCCCAGGAAGGTGCCACCGTCGAAGGTGAAAATCCTTCCTCCCATGGATCTCTGGCATCCCACCAGGGTTGGTGGGCAGGAGTTGGTTTAGGTTTGAAAGAGATTTTGAAGAACAGCTTGGCCAAAGAAGGCATCCCGACGGAAGGCTTTATCTAGGCAGTAGTGGGCTGTGAAGGTGTGTACCGAAGCCCAGGTGGCTGCTCGACAAATGTCATCGATAGACACAGAGTGGAGATTAGCCATAGAAGCTGCCATGGCTCTCACATTATGAGCTGTGACATAGTCCTTAAGAGGAAGACCCTTACTCTCATAAGCAAAGGATATGCATTGGGCAATCCATTTAGATAAAGTTCTTTTGGAGACTGGAAGTCCCAAATGACTAGGGTCAAAAGCTATAAAAAGTTGTGAGGACTTTCTATGTTGCTGTGTTCTTTGAATGTAAAAGGCCAAGGCCCTTTTACAATCCAAAGTATGAAGGTTTCTTTCTGCATTAAAGGCGTGAGGCCTCGGGAAAAAATACAGGAAGGTAAATTGATTGATTTAAATGAAAAGGCGAAACCACGTTTGGCATAAAATGTGGGTGAGTTCGAAGAACAACCTTATCATGATGAAACCTAGTATAAGGAGGATCAGCCACTAAAGCTTGCAATTCACTAATGCGACGGGCAGAGGTGATTGCAATTAGGAAGATGACCTTCCAGGTCAAAAACATAAGGGCTGCAGTGGCTAAAGGCTCAAAAGGCGGCTTCATGAGCTGCCCGAGAGCTAGATTTAGATCCCATGCCACCGGTGGTGGCTTGATGGGAGGTTTAGTTAATAAAAGGCCTCTCATAAATCTTGATAGGAGTGGATGAGAGGAAATTGGTTGTCTATTTAGAGGCTTATAAGAAGCCGCAATTGCACTAAGACAGACTTACCGAATTGGTCTTTAACCCAGAATTCGATAAGTGAAGGAGATACTCTAGTATCGATTCTAAGGGTATGACCAGGGGGTTTAATCCCCTTTTGGAGCACCATATAGTAAAACGTTTCCACTTGAAGGCATAAGATGTTCTTGTGGAAAGTTTCTTAGAAGCCTGAAGGATATCTTTTACCTTCTGGGACAGGTGGAAATCCTGGAGGTCTAAGCCTTCAGCAACCAGGCCGTGAGGTGCAGGGACTGGGGATTCGGGTGCCATAGCGTCCCGTTCTCCTGGGAAAGGAGATATGGAGCATGCCCTAACTCCAGAGGTGCCGCTTGAGAGAGATGCAGAAGCAGGGAATACCAGGTTTGGCGTGGCCATCGTGGTGCTACGAGAATCATGCGACCCCTGTCTCTCTGAAGCTTGAAGAGTGTTTTGGAGATGAGGGGAATGGGTGGGAAAGCATAAAGGAAGTCCTGACCCCAGTGAAGGAGGAAGGCATCCCTTGCCTGACAGTTGTGCGCCGGAATCCTGGAACAGAACTGGGGAAGTTTGGCATTCCGTGGACTTGCAAAGAGGTCTATGTCTGGAGTGCCCCAGAGATGAAATCTCTTTGCCACCTGGTCTAGATGGAGTGACCACTCGTGAGGTAGCAGTACTCGACTGAGTTTGTCTGCCCAAAGGTTTTGAATGCCTGGAAGATATATCACTAGAAGGTGAATTTGATGCTCTCTGGCGAGGGCCCATAGTCGTAAAGCTTTGTTGCATAACGACAGAGAGCCCTGCTTTTTCACATAGAACATGGCTACCTGATTGTCTGTCTGGACTAGGACTGTCTTGTAGCTGAGCTGGGCGTGGAACACTCGAAGAGCTAAATAAATTGCTCTTAATTTCAGGAGGTTTATGTGTAAACCAACCTCCTGTGGAGTCCAGGTGCCCTGGGTAGAGAGATGATTCAGGTGTGCTCCCCAACCTGTGTCCCCTGTGTGGAGAGGGTCCACTGAGCTGCTCGCATGTGGAGGTGAGCATATGGGACTACATGAACTGTGGATACCATGTGTCCCAGTAACTGCAGTAGCTCCTGAGCAGTGAAGGAGGATTTGCCTGCTGCTTGGGAAGCTAGCTGCATTATGCAAAGATACCGGGCTTGTGGAAGGAAAGCCCTTGCCTGTCTGGTATCCAGACAGGCTCCTATGAATTCTAGGCATTGGGAAGGAACTAGCTGAGATTTTGGGAAGTTTATTATCAATCTCAAGTATTGGACGATTTGCATTGTATGGGACAATGCAGTGCTGGCCTCTGCAACTGTGGAGGCTCGAATGAGCCAGTCGTCTAAGTAAGGGAAGACGAAAATCCCCAGGGTTCGTAGAAATGCAGCTACTACTGCCATGCATTTCGTGAATACCCTTGTTGCTGAAGCCAGACCAAAAGGAAGTACCCTGTACTGGAAATGTCTTCCCCTGAAAAGGAAACGTAAACATTTCCTGTGATATGGATGGATAAGAATGTGAGTGTTTGCATCCTTTAAGTCTAGAGGGCAAAGCCAGTCCTGGCTTTGAAGGTATGGCAGAAGAATTCCTAGAGAAATCATTTTGAATTTCTCTCGAAACAGATATTTGTTCAATTCTCTGAGGTCTAGAATAGGTCTGTGTCCTCCTGTTTTCTTTGGAATAAGAAAATAGGGGGAGTAGAACCCTGTCCCTTGTTGAAAAATGGGTACTTCCTCTATTGCCCCGTGGGCAAGAAGTGTGGAGACCTCGTGCTCTAGCAGATTGTCTGCAGAGGTTTGTGAATTGAATTGCTTTAGAATTGTAGGAGGAGGTATGCTGTGAAAATGAAGCTTGTACCCCTCTTCTACAATGGAAAGTCCAATCTTCTGTTGTTATCTGATGCCACTGTTGACAAAGTGGCATAACCTGCCCGGAATATTGGGGGGTTGGGGACCCCTCAGAGGCAGGAAGGCAAAGCTCTCTAGGAAGGAGTCAAAGCCCTTGAGGGGGCTGAACCTGGAGAGCTGGTTGAGCTCTCGGGCCTTTTGGTTTCTTTTGCTGTCTAGCTTGTCCTTTTTGGGCAACCTGACCTGGAGTCTGACTCTGCTGGGTATAGGAAGGATAAAACTTCCTCTTTTTGCTAAAAGAGGGTTTTTTTTTATAAGGCTTCCTTTTGACTGGAGTGGCTGTAGACTTTGACAATCTATCTAAGGTAGAATTGTCAGCATCTAACTCGTTAGCCTTTTCCTGCCAGTTCTTGCCGAAGAGATTCTCCCCCGTGCAAGGAATGTTGCCTGCCTTTTAACTTTCAAAAGGGTGACTATGATAGAATGAGGAATATAGTTCGGAAAAAACTAAAAGGAGCAGTTCCAAAGGTTAAAGACTTACAGCAAGCTTGGGTGTTATTTAAAAATACTATCCTCGAAGCCCAGACCAGCTGTATTCCACGCATTAAGAAAAGTGGAAGAAAGTCCAAAAAACTGCCAGCATGGTTTAAAGGTGAGGTCAGAGAGGCTGTTGCTGCCAAAAGAGCAACCTTCAGAAAATGGAAAAAAGAGCCAAATGATGAAAACTGGAAACAGCACAAGCACTGGCAAGTTAAATGCAAAGCATTGATAAGGCAGGCAAAGCGGGAATTTGAGAAGAAACTTGCTACGGAAGCAAAAACACGAAATAAGGACTTTTTCAAGTACATTCGTAGCAAAAGGCCTGTGAGAGAGTCAATTGGACCATTAGATGATAGAGGGGTAAAAGGTGCAATAAGAGGAGACAAGGCTATAGCAGAGAGACTGAATGAATTCTTTGCTTCGGTCTTTACTGAGGAAGATGTAGGGGTGTTACCCAAGACTGAAGTGGTATTTAAAGGTGATACTGCAGAGGAATTGAGAGAAATATCGCTACACCGGGAAGATATATTACAACTATTTGATAAACTGAATAGTAGCAAATCACCTGGACCGGATGGTATACATCCCAGAGTGTTGAAAGAACTGAAATATGAGATTGCAGACCTGTTATTGGTAATCTGTGAACTTTCATTAAAATCATCTGTAATACCTGAAGATTGGAGGGTCGCCAACGTAACACCAATTTTTAAAAAGGGTTCCAGGGGTGACCCGGGAAATTACAGACCGGTGAGCCTGACGTCAGAACCAGGGAAAATGGTAGAAGCCATCATAAAGAACAAAATTACACAGCATGTAGATAGTCATGGCCTAATGGGAGACAGCCAACATGGCTTTAGACAAGGAAGATCTTGTCTTACTAATCTGATCTGTTTTTTTGAAGGTGTGCATAAACAGGTAGACAAAGGTGAGTCGGTTGATATAGTGTATCTGGACTTTCAGAAAGCTTTTGACAAGGTCCCCCATCAGAGACTTTTGGCGAAGCTAAAAAGTCATGGGATAGGAGGCAGTGTACTATTGTGGATCGGGAACTGGTTAAAAGATAGAAAGCAGAGGGTAGGGCTAAATGGCCAATATTCCCAATGGAAAAAGGTGAATAGTGGAGTACCCCAGGGATCTGTACTGGGTCCGCTACTTTTTGACATATTCATAAATGACCTGGAAAAGGGAATAACTAGTGAGGTAATCAAATTTGCAGATGACACAAAACTGTTTAAAGTTGTTAAAACCCAAGAGGATTGTGGAAAACTGCAGGAGGATCTGGATAAATTGGAAGACTGGGCATCCAAATGGCAGATGAAATTTAATGTGGACAAGTGCAAAGTTATGCACCTAGGAAAGAACAACCCACACTATAGTTACAAGATGCAAGGCTCCACATTAGAAACCACCACCCAGGAAAAAGATTTAGGAGTCATCGTGGATAACATGTTAAAACCCTCCGCCCAGTGTGCAGCGGCGGCCAAGAAAGCAAATAGAATGCTAGGTATCATAAGGAAAGGGATGGAGAATAAAACAAAGGATATTATAATGCCTCTGTATCGCTCCATGGTACGACCGCACCTTGAATATTGTGTGCAATTCTGGTCACCGTATCTTAAAAAGGACATAGAGTTATTAGAAAAAGTACAGAGAAGAGCCACCAAATTGGTGAAGGGGATGGAAGGCTACTCCTATGAAGAGAGGCTAAAAAGGTTAGGGCTCTTTAACCTAGAAAAGAGGCGGCTGAGGGGAGATATGATAGAGGTGTATAAATTAATGAATGGAGTGGAACGGATAAACGTGGATAAATTGTTTACGCTATCAGAATATAGAAGGACTAGGGGGCATGTAATGAAGCTACAGGGTAAACTATTTAAGACAAATAGGAGAAAATATTTCTTCTCTCAACGTGTAATCAAACTCTGGAATCTGTTACCGGAGGATGTAGTAAGGGCTGTTAGTATAGCTGGGTTTAAAAAAGGTTTGGACAAGTTCCTGGAGGAAAGGTCCATAAACCACTATTAAAAAGGGACCCAGGATATCAATGCTTGGCCTAGTACAAGCACTGCAGAACCTGTGTCTTTTGGGGAAACTGCTAGGTACGTATGACCTAGATTGGCCACTGTTGGAAACAGGATACTGGGCTTGATGGACCTCGGTCTGACCCAGTATGGCATTTCTTATGTTCTTATGTTCTTATGTTCTTAACTTGTCCTGTACCCAAGTCTGATGCCTGTAGCCAGGCAATCCGTCTTGTGCCAATGGCAATAGCAGAAGTTCTGCTGATGCATTCAAAGCAGTCAAAGGCTGCATGATTGACAAACTTGGAGACATCCTGAGCATGATTAACTAGAGCAAGAAAATCTTGTCTCTTATCATCTGGGAGAAATGGGCTCATAAGTTCCAAGTCTCCTGTGACTTCTTTGAGGAACATTCCCATATATAGGATATATGAACTGATCCTAGCTGAAAGCATGGAAGCTTGAAAGGTTCTGCGTCCAAAAGCATCCAGAGTCCTGCATTCACGACCTGGAGGATTGGATGCATGCCTCTTTGCACTTTCATCCTACGCATGGCTGATTCCACTACCATTGAATGGTGTGGCAGCTGAGTTTTCTGAAATCCAGGACATGGTGGAACTTGATACATAGTATCAAGTCTCCTAGAGTGAGGAGAAGTAGTCAGAGGTGTCTCCCACATTCTGAGCATCAAGCTATGCAGAATTTCATGGATAGGCAGAGTAGCTGCCTTCTTAGGAGCTTTAGAATATTGGAGGATTTCCAATTCCTTTGCTCTGGGCTCCTCTTCAGGAGCTACTGTGATTGAAAGACCTTTGGCCATATCAAGGATGAAATCCTGAAATGACATGTCCTCTGGAGGGGACATTCTGCATTGGGGAGAAGAGGGATCTTCTAGGAGAAACCCTCTAGTGCCAGCAGAATTGTCAGAGTCTTCGTAATCGGAGGAATCAAAGTATTCCTGACCCCGATGCTCTTGCAAAGCACAATCCCGGTACCGATCGAAGTCGGTACCGAGGTGACCCGGTACTGCTTTGTCCACTCCAGCTAGAGATGGCATGGGAAGAGTTCCCACCGGGGCCGGTATCGTCGTTGTCGGTTGGTACCGCTGTCTGTACTAGTGTCGGTACCAGCATTGGTGTTGGCACCGGTGCCCTTGGGACCACTGGTACCGCAGCTGAAAGAAGAGCTGCGATACTGCGCTCGATAGCAAGAAACCTCTGGTCTATCGACGCTGCCGATGCCTGGGTGTCGGTACCGGTAGGGAACGGCCGGAACCCGCGAGCATGGCACAGGTAGTTCTTGCGAGGTTGAGGCCTTGAGAACATCCTGAAACCCATCGATGCTTTGGAAGCCGAAGCCTCCCGCCAGGGCTGTTTTGCTGGTGTGGTTCCCTCAAGGGCAATGCCAATGGCCTCTCGATGCTTAGCAGGAGAGCTACCCTTTGAGGACCGGCTTTTATGTTTAGTTACCTGAGATCCATGGGAGGAAGAAGAGACCCTTAACGATGCTGATGCAATGGATGTGGCATCTGAAGAAAAGAGGGTACTGAGCTTTGCGGCCCGGTTCTGTCTTCCTCTTTTGGTCATCCCCATGCAGGAGAGACATTCAGTTGGAGAATGATCAGGTCCTAAACATTTTAGATACCAATCATGGGTGTCAGTGACAGAAATGGTACCGCCACACTTAGTACATTTTTTAAAACCACTAGTTGGCTTTTCCATGATTTATGAAAAATGGGGCCTAATGCCCAAAATGGCGCCTAGCACCAAAGAGGAAAGTTTCTGAAAAGAAACAGTCTAAGTTTAAGGTTTTTTTTATTTTTTTTGAAAAGAAAAGAAAAGAACCGGTGGAACCAGTAGGCGTCGTGCGGTAGGCAAACGCGACCACGAGAAAATAAATTTAAAGACGGAATTTTCTGCGGTGACAGGGAATAGATCCTGTCGGCTCCGCGGAAAACAAAGAACTGAAGAGGGACAGTTGGAAAGGCAGGAAGGCAGCGTGCATGTGCTGAGGGATGCTCCCAAAAGCGTTCCTATTGGACGCTGGGGAGCATTCCCGCGCAGGCTCCATCGGTACCGACGATACCCATATGTGAGGACGATTACTGCTTGTTCCTGGAGATGAATGATTGCTTGTGCCAGTTGTGAGCAGTGACTTGGACTACAGTGCTGTTGAAAGTTCCTGATTTTTACAGTTGTAGGATGTGGGGGCTGAGCTTGAACAGAAGTTCTCTTACTGCCCTTTGCCAGTAATTATTGTTGAAATTGTTTTTAGAAAGTCTCAGTGAAGCTATGCTCCGAAGCCTGGAATTCTACTGCATAAAGGGTGTGTCAGAGTGAATAAGGGTTCAAGGGTGAGTGTGCTTAGACCGTGCACCCTGATTATCCTTTATTTTGTCAAATAGGGAACCGAAGGTAACCCTAGCCTCAGTGTATGTTCCTTCAGAGGAGAGACAAATCTCTTAAGATTAGGGCTTTCCATTATTGTTGGGTTTTTTTAAGTTAGGGAGTGGAGTATTCCTAACTCTGGAGAGCTCCTAGGAGACCAGAAGAGAGGAAAGGAGGACAGCATTGGAAATGCCCAACACAATATCAAGGGTCTTAGCTCAAGTTAGATGATGAAGTCATCACAAGACAGATGAAGACTTCAGGAGGGATAAGTAAAGACCACAAATCCTCCTAAAAATACCAGTTGCATCAGAACTTTATTGTTGATATTTGAGCTCAAATGGAGATTTCTAATCCCAAACTTTCAGATATTCTCTAGCTTGATTCAGGGAGATAAAAACAAACAAACCAACCCAATTCATTTATACGCTTTGATAGAAACATCTGGGAGGAAAAGGAGTTTCATATTCTCCTAACTTGATTCAGGGAGATTTAATATAGAAAGCTCTGAGAGAAAGTGAGTTTAATATTATTTATTAAACAGATTTGGTACCACTGATAAAAGGAAACATATTTCATTCTGGAAATTCAGCATTAACTATTTCAGAGAAAAATTCAAAGTTCCTATATATTTTGTAAAACATGTTTTTATAAAACATGTGTTATATTAGTGTAAGTGTGTTTAAATTCTGCATTTGAAATCTTCCTTGATAAGCTATTAAGTATAATTTGTTTACAAATACCATTTTTAGTTTTAATTGCTCTAATCCAACTTATTTATTCATCTAAAAATAAAAGGAAAAATACTTTAAAATTACATTTATTTCGTTACTGATCTCATTCAGTAATAACAAACTGATCTTCAACTCTATCTTACTTCTATTTAGCTTCTTTTCCCTCCTATTAATTGCTGGAATTAGTTCTGTGATGTCAGTAGTTCATGTGGGACCATAGTGACCAAATGACAGAATCCAGTTTTTCAAAGGGTTCCAGTCTGAGGTAAGCACTTGGCATCACAACTACACTAGTGGGGAGAGTTAATAGTAGGAGTGGAATTCCTTCCCTGGGCCTAGGCTTACATTTCTCCAGTTTATAAAGTTCTGATGTTTATTTCATATTGCCTTTATCACTCTGCTTTCAAGCACAGACCGACTGGAGTCTTTTTAAAGACTACTTACTCACAAGGTGCCTTTATGCGTATCCCCTGAAGAAGGTGTGTTGCCGAAACGCGTAGGTTTTTTTTTTTCAATAAACAAGCACCTGTGACCTCACTCATCCCTCGCTTGCTGTGCTGTCCCTGTTTACCTTTGCAAGGGTCAAGCTCCCTCTGTGTTTCTTTGTTTCTGATCAGTGGTTTACACCATCATAAAGTAGAAAGATTAGGGGACATGCAATGAAGCTACAACGTAACCCATTTAAGACTAATAAGAGAAAGCATAGTTACTCACCTGTAACAGGTGATCTCCGGGAACAGCAGGAATTTAGTTTTCACATATGGGTATCGTCGGTACTGACGGAGCCTGCGCGGGAATGCTCCCCAGCGTCCAATTAGAAAGCTTTTGGGAGCATCCCACAGCGCCTGCGTACTGCCTTCCCACCTTTCCCAACTGTCTCTCTCCAGTTGAGTTTAAAGCTGAGACAAAGAGAGAGAGAGAGAGAGAGAGAAAGGGAAAGAAAAAAGAGAGAGAGAAAGAGATACAACTCCTAGGGGAGGTGGGTGGGTTGTGAAGACTAAATTCCTGCTGATCCCGGAGATCACCTGTTACAGGTGAGTATCTATGCTATCTCCAGGAACAAGCAGGAATGTAGTCTTCACATATGGGGACTCCCTAGCTGCAGATGCCAGGGAGAAACCCCATAAGTTGTGTGCCCTTGTGAAAGGGCTCCACTTCCCCCCATGGATCTCTGGCATCCTACCAGGGATGGTGGGTAGGAGTTGATTAAGTATGGAACAGGTGTTGAAGAACAGCCTGACCAAACAAGGCATTCCGGCGGGAGTCCTTGTCCAAGCAGTAATGGGCTGTGAAGGTATGACCGAGGCCCAAGTGGCTACTCGACAGATGTCGTCGATAGACACAAAGTGAAGATGAGCCATAGAGGCTGCCAATGCCCTCACATTGTGAGCTGTGACATGACCTTCCAATGGAAGGTTTTTACTCTCATAGGCAAAAGAAATACACTGTGCAATCCAGTTGGACAGTGTTCTCTTGGAGACTGGAAGTCCCAAATGACTAGGATCAAAAGCAACAAAAAGTTGAGAGGACTTTCTATGTTGCTGCGTCCTTTGTAAGTATTTTATTTATTTAACAACTTTTATATATCGCGCTATTTGTTATCAGTGCGGTTTACATATAACAAGGGTGCACAGTCAGAAGACTGTTCTGTGCTTACATTGTAACAGGAGTTTAAACTTGGAGCAACAGGGTAACTATAAACATATGTACAAAATACGATTAGGTTGGTATATACAAGGGCGGCTAAGGCAAGCTCAAAATACTTGTGACAGGGTTATTTATGTAGAGCATGAAAGGTTTGTGGACATTGGTGTGTGGGTGAGCAGAGGCGGGGTGGATGCTTGAGCAAAGTGAAGTAGGAAAATGTGGTGTTTGATTGCCTTACGGAACTGAATAAGGTCTTTGATGGATCTAATTTCTGGTGGAAGTTCGTTCCAGCATTTTGGGGCGTAGAAGGCGAAGGTTCTTTTCTTGGTCGTCTGGGTGCACTTGATGGACTCTTTGGGGATGATCAAGGTGTTGTCAGTTACTGACCTTCTGATTCTGTTTTTCGGGGTGAGGGTGATAAGGTCACTGAGTGTTGTGGGGGCTAGGTTATTGATGATCTTGAAGATGATGAGAAGGATTTTGTATGTTAACCTGCAATGAATTGGTAGCCAGTGGAGTTCCTTAAGTATCGGGGTGATATGGTCTGATCTTGCTAAACCACAGAGAACACGCGCAGCCGCATTCATAGCGAGTTGCAGCGGATTAAGGGTGTTCTTGGGGAGTCCATACAGGGCAACATTTGCGTAATCAAAGTGTGGTAGAATGAGGGCCTGGAAAATGGTCAGGAAGTCATTATGAGGTAACATGGGCGTGAGGTGCCTTAGCGTTCTAATTTTATTGTAGACGGATCTGGTGGTGTTTCGTATGTGCTCCTTAAAGTCGAAATGCTGGTCCAGAGTAATCCCTAGGTAGCGAATGGAAGGTTTACTAGGGAGTTCCGCATCTCTTACTCTTAGGGAGGATGGAGGGGAGAAATCTTTGTTCCTTGATATGAACAGAACTTCAGTCTTCTTGAAGTTTATGCGGAGATTTTGAGATAGTAACCAGTCAGTGATGGCGCTGAAACAATTGATAAGGTTGGAGAAGTCTGGTTGTTTGACTTTGAATGGTGTAAACAGCAGGACGTCATCAGCATAGATTAGAGTGGAGATATTGAAGGAGCATATGATGTCACATATCGGCTGCATGTAGACATTGAACAGCAGCGCGGATAAAGAGGAGCCCTGCGGAACACCTTGATGTTGGTGGAAAGGTGCGGATGTGGTGGAACCAACTCTGACATGCTGCCAACGATCCGATAGATAAGACCTACACCATTCCCAGGCGAGGCCACAGATGCCCTTCTCCTGGAGGCGAGTGAGAAGTTGATTGTGATTAACGGAGTCAAAGGCACCGGAGATATCTAGGAAAATGAGAGCGAAGCCATTTTCGACCTTGTCCAATCCTCTATTCAAAGCGTTGGTTAGGGTGGTGAGGAGAGTTTCTACACCGTGAGACTCCCTGAATCCGTGTTGACAGGGGTCGAGAGGTGACACCACATCAATGTGGTGTTGAATCTGCTGCTGGACAACCTTCTCTATTATCTTGGCTAATAGAGGTATACTTGAGATTGGGCGGTAGGAGTCAGACTTTAGTGGGTCAAGTCTGTTATTCTTCAGAAGTAGTTTATTGACCAAGTAAAAGGCCAAAGCTCTTTTACAATCCAAAGTATGAAGATTCCTTTCTGCATTAGAGGCATGAGGCCCTTGGGAAAAAAACAGGAAGGTAAACTGCTTGGTTTAGATGAAAAGGTGAAACCACCTTTGGCATAAAATGAGGATGAATCCCAAGAACTACCTTATCATGATAGAACCTTGTATAAGGAGGATCAGCTACCAATGCTTGCAACTCACTGATGCGACGTGCTGATGTGATTGCAATAAGAAAAATAACCTTCCAGGAAAGGAATTTCAAAGAGGTAGTAGACAATGGTTCAAAAGGCGGCTTCATGAACTGGCCAAGAACCAGATTTAGATCCCATGCCACCGGTGGTGGCTTAACAGGAGGCTTAGTTAGGAGAAGTCCTCTCATAAATCTCACTATGATCGGATGAGAGGAAATAGGTTGCCCATTTAAAGGTTTGAGAGAAGCTGCAATAGCACTCAAATGAACTCTCACTGAATTGGTCTTAGGCCCTGCATTAGACAAATGAAGAAGATATTCCAGTAATGATTCCAGAGGTATTGCAAGGGGGTTGAGACCCTTCTGCGAACACCATATGGTACACCTTTTCCACTTGAAAGCATAAGAGCGTCTTGTGGATGGTTTCCTGGAAGCATAAAGGATATCCTTTACTTGCTGAGAAAGGTTAAGACCATGAAGTTCTAGACTTTCAGCAACCAGGCCCTGAGATGTAGAGACGGGGGGTTGGGATGCCACAGCATCCTGTCCTCCTGGGATAGGAGATCTGGAGCAGATCCTAACTCCAGAGATGGAGCTTGAGAGAGATGTAAGAGCAGAGGGTACCACACTTGTCGTGGCCAATGTGAGGCTATGAGAATCATATGGCCTCTGTCTCTCTGAAGCTTGAATAAAGTTCTGGGAATTAGGGGAATGGGTGGGAAGGCATACAGAAAGTCCCGACCCCAATGGAGGAGGAAGGCATCCCTGGCCTGACAACCCTGGGCCGGAATTCTGGAACAGAACCGGGGAAGTTTGGCATTCAGCGGACTTGCAAAGAGGTCTATGTCCGGGGTTCCCCAAAATTGGAAAGTTTTGGCCACCTGGTCTGCATGGAGAGACCATTCGTGTGGAAGCAGAACTTGACTGAGTCTGTCTGCCCAAGAGTTTTGAAGGCCTGGAAGATACGCTGCAAGGAGATGAATCTGATGCTCTCTGGCGAGGGCCCAAAGTCACAAAGCTTCGTTGCAGAGCGACAGAGAGCTTGTTCCGCCCTGCTTGTTCTCATAGAACATGGCTACCTGGTTGTCCGTTTGAATTAGGACAGTTTTGTAGCTGAGCTGGGTGTGAAACACTTGAAGAGCAAGAGAGATTGCTCTGAGCTCTAGAAGATTGATGTGTAGATCGGTCTCCTGTGGAGTCCAGGTACCCTGGGTAGAGAGGCCTTGCAAATGGGCTCCCCAACCCACCTGTGAGGCATCTGTTAGAGTTACTTGGGGTGGGGGTTGCTGAAAAGGGGACCCCACCAACAGATTCTGGGGTGACTGCCACCATTGGAGAGACAACATGAGATGATCTGAGGTTGCTATTTTGTCTGACAGGCAACCTGACGCCTGAGTCCATTGAGTGGATAGAGTCCACTGGGCTGCCCTCATATGGAGGCGGGCATAAGGGACCACATGCACGGTGGATGCCATGTGGCCTAGCAATTGTAACATTTACCGAGCAGCGAGGTGAGACTTTAGCATTGCTTGGGAAGCTAACTGCACAATGCGAAGGCAGCGGGACTGTGGAAGATAGGCTCTTGTCTGTCTGGTATCCAGCAGGGCTCCTATGAACTCTAGAGACTGAGTGGGAGCTAGGTTGGATTTTGGGAGGTTTATGACAAGTCCCAAATATTGGAGGATACGCATTGTGTGAGATAGGGAAATCCTGGCCTGGCTCTGATGGGGCTTGAATGAGCCAATCGTCCAAGTAAGGGAAGACGAATATTTTTAGGGTGCGGAGAAATGCTGCAACCACAGCCATGCATTTTGTGAACACCCTTGGTGCCGAGGCCAGGCCAAAAGGAAGAACTCTGTATTGGTAGTGCTTCCCTTGAAATATAAAGTGAAGAAATCTTCAGTGAGTTGGATGGATGAGAACATGAGTGTACGCATCCTTTAGATCTAGAAAACAAAGCCAGTCCTGACTCTGAAGGTATGGCAGTAGAGTTCCTAGAGAAATCATTTTGAATTTCTTTTTGAACAGATATTTGTTCAATTCTCTGAGGTCTAAAATGGGTCCGTGCCCTCCTGTTTTCTTTGGAATAAAGAAAAAGGGGGAATAGAACCCTGCACCCTGTTGATGAACAGATACTTCTATTGCCCCTTGGGCAAGAAGCAGACTGACCTCGTGATCTAACTGGGAGTTGAGAGAGGTCTGAGAATTGAACTGTCTTACCACTGTAGAAGGGGGCATGCTGAGGAAGTGAAGCTTGTATCCCTCTCTCACAATGGACAGAGTCCAACTTTCTGCTGTTATCTGCCCCCATCTGGGGGCAAAATAACATAACTTTCCTGGAATGGTGGAAAGCTCTGGCCCGTTCAGGGCCAGGAAGACAAAGTTCTCTAGATGGAAGTCAAAGTCCCTGTGGAGGCTGAGTCTGCTGAGCCAGTTGAGGCTTAGCAGCCTTTGTTTTTCTTTGTTTAGGTTGCTGCTGACCCTTTTGGGCAGACTGACCTGAACGATGCCCTTGTTGGGTATAGGAGGGTTAGAACTTCTTTCTAGTGAAGAATGTTTTTTTGTAGGACTTATTCCTTGCAGGATCAGCTGTAGATTTTGATAATCTATCCAAGGTGAGATTATCAGCATCTAGCTCATTAGCTTTCTCTTGCCAATTTTTGCCAAAGAGATTCTCTCCAGTGCAAGGAATATTCCCCAATTTGTTCTGTACCCAAAGTTCCAAATCAGATGCCTGGAGCCAGGCAATCCTACGTGCGCCTATGGCAATAGCAGAAGTTTTGCTTATGCACTCAAAACAATCAAAAGCTGCATGATTTACGAATTTGGAAACATCTTGAGCATGTTTGATAAGAGCAAGATAATCTTGTCTCTTATCATCAGGAAGGAGAGGGCTCATAAGCTCTAGATTCTCCTGTAACTTCCTTAAGGAACATTCCCATATATAAAATGTAGGAACTAATCCTGGCAGAAAGCATAGAGGCCTGGAAGGTTCGACGCCCAAAGGCATCAAGAGTTCTACATTCATGCCCCGGAGGATTAGATGCATGTCTTTTTGCACTCTTGATCCTTCTCATAGCTGACTCCACCACCATGGAATGGTGGGCCAGCTGAGTTTTTTGAAATCCAGGACAGGGAGGAACTTGATACATGGTATCGAGCCTACGAGAATGAGGAGAAGTGGTGAAAGGTGTTTCCCACATCCTTAGCATGAGATCATGCAAGATCTCATGAATAAGCAAAGTAGCTGCCTCTTTGGGAGCTTTAGGATACTGTAAAATCTCCAATTCCTTCGCCCTAGGCTCTGTTTCAGGAGCCACTGTGATGGAAAGACTTCGAGCCACATCTTGGATAAAATCCTGGAAGGATATATCCTCAGGAGGAGACATCCTACGTTTAGGAGAGGAAGAATCCTCAGGAAGAAGTACTCTGGTATTGTCAGAGTCTTCAGACTCGTCGGAGGATTCAAAGTACCTCCTGTCCGGGTAATCGTGCATCGCACGATACCGGTACCGATCGAAGTCGGTATCGACAGGGTCCAGAACCGACTTGTCGGTGCTGGTAGTCCACCTGCCGACGTCGATGCCTCTGGTACCGATGTCAGTACCGGTACAATTGTCTGAAGCGGTATCAGGGGCATCAATGCCGAGAGAAGAGCCACTAGACTGCGTTCAATAGCCAAAAATCTCTGGTCTATCGACGCTGCCGATGCCTGGGTATCGGTACCGGGCGAAACGGCCAGTACCCCAGAGCATGGCACCAGTAGTTCTGCCGAGGTTGGGGCCTCGAGAACATCCTGGAGCCCCGATGATGCTTTGGAAGCCGAAGCCTCCCGCCGGGGCAATTTTGCCGGTGTAAGTCCCTCAAGGGCAATGCCAGAGGCATCTCGATACTTGGAAGGAGATCTACCCTTTGAGGACCGACTAGACTTATGTTTAGTTACCTGAGATCCATGGGAGGAAGACGAAGCCCTGGAAGATGTTGATGCCACAGATGCTGCTTCGGAGGGAAAAAGGGTGCTAAGTTTAGCAGCTCTGTTTTGCCGACCCCTCTTCGACATCATCCCACAACCAACACACTCGGAGATAGAGTGGTCAGGACGTAAACATTTGAGGCATCACTCATGGGTGTCGGTGACGGAGATGGTACCGCCACACTTGGAACACTTTTTAAACCCTGAGGCGGGTTTTTCCATTGCAGAGGAAAGTTGGGCCTAGTGCCCAAAATGGCACGTGGCACCAGAGGAGAAAAAAGCTGGAAGACTCCAGTAAATGTTTTTTTTTAACAAGAGAAAGAAAGAAAAAAAACGGCGGTACCAGTGTAGCGTCGAAGGAAGGCAGACGCGACCACAAAAAAGAAGAAAAGGGATATTTTCTGGGTTACAGGAAGTGCGACCTGCTGGCTCCGAGGAAAACGAAGAACTGGAGAGAGACAGTTGGAAAAGGCGGGAAGGCAGCACACAGGCGCTGTGGGCTGCTCCCAAAAGCTTTCTAATTGGACGCTGGGGAGCGTTCCCGCGCAGGCTCGGTCAGTACCGATGATACCCATATGTGAAGACTACATTCCTGCTTGTTCCTGAAGATAATATTTTTTCAGTCAACACGTAATCAAACTCTGGAATTCGTTACTGGAGGATGGAATAAAAGCTGTTAGTGTAACTGGTTTTAAAAAAAGGTTTGGACAAGTTCCTAGAGGAAAAGTCCATAACCATTATTAAAAAGGACCTGGGAAATCCACTGCCTGCCCCGGGACAAGCATTGTGGAACCTTTGGGAATTTTCTAGGTACTTGTGACCTGGACTGGCCACATAACAGGATACTGGGCTTGATGAACCTTGGTCTGACCCAGTATGGCATTTCTTATGTTCTTATGCAGTGCACCACTAGAGAGAAAAACAAAAATATATTTCCAGCTATGGAGGGTCATTTAATAACAGATTCTATATGGTTGGAAGATCAAGTAGATGCCTATTTTGAGATCATTCCATAAAGACATCTGTTTTAATAAAAACAACCTCACAAAAGATGCAGAAATTGTGGCTGAAGTGCACCCATAAGAGAGAGAGAGAGAGGCACAGTAGCCCACAAGCAAACCAAGGTCCAAATGGAGCGAAGCAAGACAAGACACCTCTAAAATCCAAAGCAGCTTTATTGAGCTTTGGATTTTAGAAGTGTCTTATCTTGCTTCACTCAAGTTGGACCTAGTGCATCCATTCACCTTTATACCTGATCAGAAGGTGTAAATGTACAAGGGTGAAAGTACTCAAGTATGTGCGTATTTTGTAAACTACATGCATACTTTGGAACTCTGCCCACACTCTGCCCAAATTATGCCCCTAAACACGCCTTTTACATGCATATACTGTGGAGCAGGGGGCAGTGGAACACCTTTTTGGCTGGAGGGGCCAAAAGAACCAATCTCCAGCCTTGCTCCCAAGCTCTCTAGATGCTGATGCTGTGTTGGGCAAAATACTGATGAGGCCATGGTCCCTATAAGCCCACCCCTTTCTGCTAACTATGCTGTGGAGTAACATTATACTAAGCTATTCTTCATGTGAAAATTTCTTTATAAAATAACCCCCATATTGTGCAAAATACAGACAGCGGTATATTCCTAAGCTAGCATATTTCAATCAATAAATTTAAAAAACAGAGTTACTAGTTTGCATTTTCCCCAACTTAACTAGGGTTACCCAACTTCAGAGGGCAGGGATCTTGGGGTTAAAGCTCAGGGTTCTCTCCCTAGGAGGGACATTTGTGTCGAAATTTCCAGTGAAGTGTCATGTTTCTTTTAAAGATAAATTGTTTCTGCTTTTTGAGCCTAAACAATTTTTGGAATTTCTTTTGGTTAGGGAACCTATGCCTGTTGCTGATGCAGCTCTTTCGACTGACACACAAGTCATAGTCCACCATGATTGAATATATGCTATGCGTATTTCTTTTGTGTAATTTCCTGTGGCCTCTTCTCAATTCCTTTAATGTGGTCTAAGTTTGGATAATGTTTTGTTTTCCTGAAACTTTTTTTTCTTTGATAAGGTTTTCTGGTTTTCCATGTTTCGATTCATTCAAGTATATACCTGGATGTATTTTGTTAACATGGAAGTAAAAAAAAGTAACCAAACAAAAAAACCCACAACAGAGTTCTCATTCAAAGTAGATGCGTTCTCGGTGGACAGCAGAATAAGTACTCACATATGGGTGTTGTCACTGACAGAGCCCTGTAAGGAAGCAGTTCCCAGCTTCTTCTACATCAGAAGTTCCTAATCTAAGGTGCCCACACCTCTAAGGGGTACGAGATGGATGTTCAGAGGGTGCAACAAAAGGGTGGCTTGTGTTCCTTAGTGACAAGTCACGAGTCATCACTCAGCCAACTGCCAGTTTGCCTGTTGCGTAGTCTCGTTGTTTATTTAATCAAAAGGAGAGAATAACAGAATTAACATATAAGTAAAGTAAGTAGCTGATTGTCAGAGTATTGCTTTTAAAATCATTATAACGCAACATCTGACAAGTGAGCATTCAGTTTTGCTTTTCCACACAGAAGTCCGTTGGTTGTCAGGAGGACAAGCTTTAACCCGCTTCTTTGAACTGTGGGAAGAAATCAAAGTTGTTCTGGAGGAGTGTGAATGTGATCTGGTTGGAATTTGCCAAAATGCTGGCTTACTTAGCTGACATTTTCACTCGTATGAATGACCTGAGTGTTTCTCTTCAAGGAAAAGGGATAAACATATTGAGGGCTTTTGAAAAATTGAATGCTTTAAAAAAAAAAAGTTATGTTTTTGGTGTCGAAGGATAGAAAGAGGCAGTCTCTCAAATTTTCTTTCACTAGAAGAGATGGTTGATGATGCTGGATCCATAATTCCTCCTGTGTGTGAAGAAAATGTGGCTCACTTGGAAATACTGTCAGAATCGTTTGATTGATATTTTGCTGCTGGAGACCTAAAGATTTCAGAAGAATGGATCATAAATCCATATTCCTACAATTTGGAGAAAATGTCAAATGATGAAAAGCTGAAGGAAGATCTTACTGATTTGCAGACAAACTGAGCTCTTGAAATGCAATTTGAAAGCAAAACTTCGGAAGAGTTTTGGTGTGCAACACTGGATATGTTCCCAAGACTTAGTGGAAAAGCATTCCGTGTCCTCATTCCATTTGCAACAACATACTTGTGTGAATCTGGATCCAGTTCTCTTCTATCAATCAAGGCAAAATCTAAGAATCGCCTGAATCCACAGGCAGACCTGAAGATCGCAATCAGCAAGAAAGTTACACGTTTTGACAAAATCATGAATGAAAAGCAGGAGTAAAGTCGTCATTGAATTTTATGTTCACAATTGGGACTGATTTTACCTTTTACAATTTTTTCTGAATAAATTAGAATCTAATTGCTCAATTTATATTTGCATTTTATGCACTGAGTTAAAAGGTGAAATTAGACTTACCTGCTAATTGTTGTTCCTGGAGTGGAACCAGTCTAGTCCCGGAACCTCTGGGTTGCCCATCTCATCTAGCAGCTTGGAGACTGAGAAACTCCTTCTTTTATGACATCACCAGTATATCTCTCCGGTGTCCGCCTCCTGTTGCCAGTACCCTATTGACAAAGCAGACTCACCGGAGAAACAAGTAAGCATTTAACTAACATAACAACCGTTAAAGTAACCAGAACTAACAGAACACACAGATAGGAGTCGAAATGCATAAACCTCTTCCACCCCATGACTGGAAACTTGCACAGACCATTTCCTCATCTGAAAAGAGGGAGGGACAGAAAAAACCCCCGACAGACTCCATTCTTGGCGCCCTCCCCCTCCCCATTTCTCTGTTTTACTGTTTTGTCTTTTTTTTTTTTTTTACTTGACTGAAAGTAGTGAACCACCACACGTCTTACTTGTGATTCATTGAAACACTTCAGGCCACCGTTTGCATCAGAACACTGGGAGGGATACGGGACTAGACTGGTTCCACTCCAGGAACAACAATTAGCAGGTAAGTCTAATTTCACCTTCCTGATCGTGTCCCCAGTCTAGTCCCGGAACCTCTGGGTCAGTACCAGAGCAGTGAGAAAAAGCTTCACACACGGGAGGGACCTGGCAAACCAGCCTGAAGAACATCCAGACGATAGTGTCGAACGAAGGAATTTAAAGAGAACCACATCGCCGCCTTACAAATCTCCACCGGTGAAACCAACCGGAACACCGCCGAAGAAGCTGCCTGGCCCCTAGTGGAATGCGCTCTTAACCCTTCCGGGACCACTCTTCCCTTCAGTACATAAGCTGACGCAATAGCTTCCTTGATCCAACGTGCAATGGATGCCTTGGACGCTGCTTCTCCCTTTCTTGGTCCCCCCCTGTCCGACTTTCGAAAAGACGCTGTAAGACGAAGATACTTCTTTAATGCTTGCTGGACATCCAATATATGAAGCTTTCTTGACGCCATACCGGAACTGTCCACGGTAAACACCGGCAAAGCAATCTCCTGATTCACGTGGAACGCCGAGACCACCTTCGGCAGAAAAGCCGGCACCGGCCTTAACACGACCTTACCTGCAAAAAAGGAAAGGTAAGGTTCCTTACAGGAAAGCGTCTGCAACTCTGACACTCGCCTTGCCGAGCAGACAGCCACTAGGAACACCACCTTTAGCGTGAGATCCTTGAGCGACGCACGAGTCAGCAGTTCAAAAGGTTCTCGCTCCAAAGCATCTAATACGAACGGAAGATGCCATTTTGGAAACACCGGCCACGAAGGGGGCCTAGCAAGGGTCACCACCCTCAAAAACCTTTTCACATCTCACTGGGCTCCGAGAGACTGCCCCGCAAACCTTCTTCTGTAACAGGACAAGGCCGCCACCTGCACCCGCAACGATGCTGCGAGTCCTTTGTCAAAACCGTTCTGCAAAAAATCCAAGATCTGGGAAACGGAAGCCTTGAACGGTGCGCAGTTCCGCTCCCCACACCATGCTTCGAAAACCCTCCAGACTCGAACATACGCTAGAGACGTAGACTGCTGTCTGGACTTCAATAAGGTAGCAATGACCGCTGCCGAATACCCCTTGGCTCTCAACCGTGCCCTTTCAAAAGCCAAGCCGTAAGCGAGAACCGATCCACGTGCGGCATGAACAGAGGACCCTGGGTCAACAGATCTGCCCGGCAGGGAAGCCGCCAAGGCTTTGTTACCAACAACCTCAACAGGTCCCCGTACCAGGGGCGACGTGGCCAGTCCGGCGCTATGAGAATCACGAGACCCCTGAAACTCTCCACTCTTTGTAGAACTCTGCCTATCAGGACCGACGGAGGAAAGACATACAGCAGTTGCTCCTCCGGCCACACTTGCATAAGGGCATCCAAGCCCTCCGACATCCTTTCCTTGCGCCTGCTGAAGAAATGACTGGCCTTTGCGGAAGCAAAGGTTGCCATGAGGTCCATGACCGGCGAACCCCACCTGCGAACAATCATGTCGAAAACTTCGGGATGGAGGATCCATTCCCCCGGATCCACCCGCACCCGGCTGAGGAAGTCGGCTTCCACATTGTCCACCCCCGCTATATGCGCAGCAGACAGGTCTAGGAGATTTGCTTCCGCCCAGCCGCACAGAACCTCGGCTTCAGCTTCTAGCGACACGCTGCTGGTGCCCCCTTGCTTGTTGACGTAGGCCACCGCCGTCGCGTTGTCGGACAACACTCGGACCGCCTTTCCTTTGAGTAAGGGATGAAATTCCCGAATTGTGAGATACACCGCTCTCAACTCTAGCCGGTTGATCGCCCACGTCCTTTCCTGAGGGTTCCAAGACCCCTGCGCAAAACTGCCCTGGCAATGAGCCCCCCAGCCCAACAAACTGGCGTCCGTCATCACTGCCACCCAGTCCGGCGTCACCAAGGACCTTCCTCGGTCCACCGACTGGGGAAGCAGCCACCAGCGAAGGGCCTGGCGGGTCTCCTCCGGACAGACCAGTTTCCGTGCCAGAGGATCCAGTTGATGCGACCACCAGCGGAGCAACGCTCTTTGTAAGGGTCTCATGTGAGCTCTGGCCCACGGCACCGTCTCTATCGTTGCCGCCATGGTGCCCAGCAACTGCAGATAAAGCCATGCTGAGGGAGCCTTGATTCCTAGAAAACTCCCCACCAGTCTTCGGAGTCCCTGTGCTCGCTGTTCCGTGAGAAACACCTTTCCGATCCGGGTGTCAAAACGGGCTTCCAGGTATTCCAAGGTCTGGGAAGGCTGCAAATGGCTCTTTGCCATATTGACTATCCACCCGAGACTTTCCAAGAAGGTTACGACCCTGGCTGTGACTCTCTCGCTCTCGGCCTGCGACTTTGCCCGAATCAACCAATCGTCTAGGTAGGGATGAACAAGAATGACTTCCTTGCGCAACGTTGCCGCTACCACTACCATAGGTTTGGTGAACACTCTGGGGGCCATGGCTAGTCCAAAGGGCAACACCTGAAACTGATAATGTCCGAACGGAACCGCAAACCTGAGAAACCTGTGATGCTCCGGCCTTATGGGAATGTGGAGATATGCCTCCGACACATCCAGAGAAGTAAGGAACGCTCCTTGTTGCACCGCCACTATTACGGAACGCAGCGTTTCCATATGAAAGTGCACCACCCGCAGACAGCAATTGACCCCTTTGAGATCCAGAATCGTCCTGACTCCTCTGTCTTTTTTCAGGATGACAAAATAGATGGAGTAACGACCGCATCCGCACTGGTCTGTGGGCACGGGCGTAATGGCTCTGAGGTCCAGTAACCTTTGCACCATCTCCCGCAGTGCCGCACACTTCGCTACTGACCAGGCGGGAGACTTTACGAAAGCTTCCCGTACTGGGTGCAGGAACTCCAGCGCATAGTCTTCCTGAATGACTTTTAGCACCCATTGATCTGAAGTAATTTGGACCCAGGTGGAATAAAATTCCCGCAAACGCCCCCGCACGGGAATGAGAAGCGCCTGGGTCCTCCTCATCTCATTGCGACTTTTTGAAGGCAGGGATGGAGGAAGAGGAGGGTCCGAAACCTCTTCCCGCTCCTCGAAACCCTTGGAATCCCTGGCTCCTATTGGGAAACCGGCCCCTTTGACCAGAGGCGAACCTGTGGGAACGAAACCGGCGGAAATCTCATAACTGTTCCTTGCCTCCCGGGACGGCTTAGGCTTATCCTCCGGTAACCTTCCCCCCTTGGACTCCTCTAGGTCCTTAACGAGCTTCTCCAAATCTTCCCCGAAGAGAAGCCGGCCCTTAAAAGGTAACTTACTTAGTCTAGACTTAGAGGAACTATCAGCCGCCCAATTGCGCAGCCATAAGTATCGCCTCGCTGCCACCGCCGACGCCATACTCTTTGACAGCCCCCACATAAGGTCATAATGAATATCCACCAGATAGGCTGCACCTGACTCCAGTCGCGCTGCCTCACCTGCCAAGGGGCTCGGCTGCCCTTCCTGCACCTGTTGTGCCCAGCGAAGGCAGGCTCTAGCCACCCACGCTCTGCAAATAGCAGCCTGCAGCGATATGGCATTGACATCGAAAACTTGTCACAACAAAACATCCAACTTCCTGTCCTGACCGTCCTTGAGGGCCGCACTTCCTTCTACAGGGATTGTCGTTTTCTTGGTCACAGCCGAAACGGCCGCGTCTACCTTAGGAGACTTAAAGACCTCTCTATCCTGATCCAACAATGGATAGAGATGGGACATGACCCTGGAACCTTTCAACGGAGCCTCTGGGACATTCCACTCTTCCTGGATCATCTCCTGAAACACCCTGTGCACAGGGAATGCCCTTTCTGAACACCTGCAACAAAGGGTCTTCCAGTGTGTCATCCTCCGTCGCACCTGGAATCGGCATATTAAGCGCCTTAAGAGTCTCAACCCTAGACTGATCTTCTCTTTCCGAAATCTCACCTTCCTCCAGTTCCTCCTCTAAGAGCAAACTGTGATCTTCTTCATCGGACAACGGGTCCTCTGACAACCCGGAGTGCTCTTGCAGCTCCTCCTCGCCACGGCACCTTTATTCCCGCTCACAAGGCACTCACCCTGCGGGGACGCCGAGCGCTTCTTTGTGCTGATGGGTTCCGGTACCTGCTGCTGCTGCAGAGACTTGCCAAACACTGTCTGCTGCAGCAACGCTACAAACTGTTGAGAAAATATGGAAGAGAATTCCTTAGGGAGAACCGCCTGCGAGAAGGGCCCACCCGGTCCGGCCGAAGACGAAGTGGAGGGCCCTGCCCCCGGGTCCACCTGCGCTAACTCCTGTAATGGAGGGACCGAGGCATCTGGAGCCAAGACCATGTTCTCTTCCTGCTGCGCTGGGCCCTGATTCAAATCAGTATGTTCTGTCACACAGGCCTTGCAGACTCCTGCACTAGAGCCCTTCCGAGCCCCACACACTAAACATAGAGGCTTGGAGGGCATTGTGCACCGGTAGAAAACCTGACTGAAGGACCCTCGGGCTGCTTAAAATTCGGCTATGTATGACAAGCAGCGCTGCCAAGCCTAAACTCACAGAGAAAATATAAAACCCAAAGGTCTCTAAAAACTAACTGGCAGAAAAATAAATAACGGCGATCCGTTAAGCTGCTTTCTTCTTTTTTTTTTTTTTTTAAATGAACTCCTGCAATGACTGTATCAATGCTCTGTATCCCCAAACGCAGCCTTGCTGGGCCTACAGGCCGGCCACGCCACCCCCACGCAGCAAGGCCGTTCGGCAAAAGCGCGCTAAAACGCGCTGAGAGAAAAAGATGCCCGCTGAGAGCCAGAGCTTACCTTGCGGAGCTGCGGGAAGTAATAGGAGCTCAGCGAAAATAACTGCCGCTGCCGCCGGTCCCGGAAACAACCAAATGTCCCGGGTCCGATCGCACACTCCTCCCTGTAAATTTTCAATGTGCTCACTCTGTGCGGCGGGAAAGAGCCGGCGGGAAAGAGCCGGCAGGCGCGCTGGCAGGCAGACCCTCTGCACGGCGCCTGCCGGACTCTGCTCTCTGATGCCTGATTTCTCCACTGAAAACACAGAACTGCTGTGCTTCAGGGCAAGTTGTATATTCAGTAGGCCCCCCCGCCCGGCCCAAACTATCTGGTAAGCCTGAAGTAGATAGCAAGAAAACAAGGGGGGGGGGGATAGAAGAGAGAAGACAGGTGACAGAGCCGGTCTGCTGCAGGATTTTTAAAGTCACAGACTACTAAATTAAATGAAACTTCTTTAAATAAAGAAAAACTCCCAAAACAAAACTACACTACTACTCCCAATCCTCAATTGTTTCTCCAGTGAGCCCGGATCTCCGGGCTCCCATCTATCCAGCTGCTTGGAGACTGAGGTAACTGGCAACAGGAAGCAGACACCGGAGAGATATACTGGTGATGTCATAAAAGAAGGAGTTTCTCAGTCTCCAAGCTGCTAGATGAGATGGGCAACCCAGAGGTTCCGGGACTAGACTGGGGACACGATCAGGAAGCTTATTTTTTAAAGTTCAATTTGTTCCATATCTTCCCATAGATTGCAGCACAACACACAATAGAAACATGCATTCTGGAAGCCCAAACTTGGTTATCATCAAGTAGCCTATTTATTAATTTTAAAAAAACCTGAAGTACTCTTCATTTCAAGGAACCTTAATTTTACCCCACCCTAAACTCTCCATATTCTCAACACAACATTGCCAGTTAAAAAAGTAGTAAGGTATCTTGGTGTACTATTAGACCAATCACTTATCTTCCACTCACATATAAAACAGATAACCAAATCTATTTAGTACAAACTGTGAATATTACAACACATCAGACCTCTTCTTAACACACAAGATTTCAGATCAGTGGTCCAGGTGCTAATTACCTCCCCAATTTGACTTCTGTAATAGCCTTCTCTATGATATCCCTAATAAATACCTCAAACAACTTCAAATTGCTCAAAATGTAACAGCCAGAATTATTTGTAAAGCCCGACTTTCCGACCACATTACACCTCTTTTATACAACCTACAGGGGTTGCCAATATCAAGCAGAACCAAATACAAACTCTTAATAACATTTTTGATATCCAGCAATATTGCTCCTTCCTACCTCTCAACATTAATCTCCCACTTCACTAACAAAAGAGTCAGAAGGCAACACTCCCAGAATACTCTCATAATCCCCCCTACCTTTCATAAAACAAAACAAACCACAAGTAATAGGGCCTTCTCATTTGTTGCACCCATCCTATGGAATGCCCTCCCTGACTCCTTACATGCCATTAAAGACTTACTAACATTCAGGAAAGAACTAAAAGCTCTACTGTTCACACATTACTATGGAGAAAATAATGGTCATAATGCTACAACACTAGACTTATTCCAAACTCAATCTATAATGCACTCAACTTAAGATAATACTGCCCCACACCCCTCTGTAAATTTGTTACCTTTACCATGTACATAGTTTTAATATATCATATCCTTAATTGTAACCCTGACTGTTTTGATTTGTTCCATGTTATTAATGTTGCTCACTATAAATTGCCCCTGATCACTGGAAGGGGCGGTATAAAAATAATACCAAATAAATTTTAAAAAAGGGCATAAACATAGTAATGCAACAGCAAATACTGAACAAACTATTTTTGCTGCAACAGGCCTTTTTAATGTAAATAGGCAGCTTGAACAGAAAGAAATGGGTCTAGAGGGGAAGGAGTTGGATTCTATTCTCCCAACAGTATCTAAAGAACAGACTGACTTAGCTTACTGTCATATTGGGAGTCCTTTTCCAAACAGTAGTGAGATGTGAATGTGTGCACATTAGTCCACACTGCAGCTTTGAGAATATTTTCCACAGAGGCTGATCTCAAGTAGGTTAGCAATGCAGTCATGGCACTGACACTGAGTTGTGATATGACCCTTAAGAGTCAAGCCAGTCTGGGCATAAGTGAAGTTGCTAGGACAGAGTACCTTTGCCAATGGCAGCCCCCAACTTGCTTGGGACAAAAGAAACAAGGTTGAATGGGCTTTTTATGGGTTCTAGTCCAATCCAGAGAGGCAGCCAAGGTTCTTTTGCAGTCCAATGTGTGCACTACACTTTCCCCCCCTGTGAGCATGAGGTCTTGGGAAAGATCCTGATTAAGGTGGAAGTTTGGCATCACTTTAGGAAGAAAATGAGGATGCATATGCAAAACCCATTACTAGAGCCTGGAGTTCACTAATTCTGCATGCTAAGTTATTGCCACTAAAAATCAGACCTTCCAAGTCAGGTAAGAGCACAAGTACTTAATGGTTCAAAAGGCGATTTCATTAGCTAAACTGAAACCACACTGAGGTTCCAAGACACAGCAAGAACCTTGAGGAGAGGCTTCAAAAGAAGCAAGCCCCACATGAAGCAAATGACAACAGGTTGTAGAGACGGGTTTCCTTCTACAAGTGCTGATATGCACCAATTGCACAGAGGTGTACTTTTACTAAGTTGGTTTTCAGACCAGACTCAGACAAATGTAAAAAGAATTCAAGAAGTTTGTGTGTAGGTCAGGAGAAAGAATCTAAGGCCCTTCTAACACACCAAGCTAAAAAACGCTTCTACTTACAACCATATGACCTTCTGATAGAATCTCTCCTGAAAGCCAGGACAACATTGGACAACTGCTTTGAAAATAAGTGGTATATGAAATTTACAAATAAACTAAAGTCAATGGTAGGTTCAAAGAGGACTGAATAGGTCTCTCAACATCTAGGCTGTGACGGCTAGGAGCTTGATATTGGGGTGCAACAGTGTCTCCCGATCCTGTGAAATTAGGGTTGATGACGTGCTTAGCTGAATGGACTCTGAGACCTACAGATCCAGGAGCACAGGAAACTATGGTCGCCAGGGTCAATTGGGAGCAATAAGGATCATAGTCCCCTTGTCTCTGAGTTTCAAGAGAGATTTTGCTATAAGACATATGGGAGGATAAATGTATGGCAGGTCCTCCCTCCCAATGGAGAAGGAAGGCATCAGAGGCTAGTCTGATGTGTCTCCCTATCCTGGATATGATCTGAGGTGTTTGCCCTTTCTTCAGGTTTAAGCAGCTCTAAAAATTGCTGGAACACCCTAGGATGACATTCAGAAGGCAGCAGAGCCCGCAAGATCATCTAATTGTATATTTAGAACCATAATGAATTCCCCCCATACTATCATCAGGAAATTGGAGAAAGGACTGAATATCTTTGTTAGCTATGGTAAAAAAAATGCCCCCCAAAAACCCCCCCTCTGAAATATATGTGCTTGGGGCATAGAGATTGTATGGAAAATTGGTTGCCTTATGCAATCTACCTAGGGTTGCAGAGCAGAGATGGCATCCATCTGTCCAAGAAAGGTCAACGCATCTTTGGTAGTAGACTGGCTAATCTACTGAAGAGGGCTTTAAACTAGATTCGTTGGGGATGAGTGAAGAAAGCCCCCAGGTAAGTGAAAGCCCCCAGGTAGGTGATACATTAAATACCTTTATGTAAATGGGTAACAGGGGTAACATATGGAAAGCAGTGTGTATTAATGCCCGTAGCATGGTAAATAAGATTCCTGAAGTTGAAGCTTTGGTGGGAGTGGCTGACTTGGATTTAGTGGCAGTTACAGAAACATGGTTCACAGAAAACCATGACTGGGATGTAACTATACCTGGCTATACTTTATTCAGAAAGGACAGGGTAGGAAGAAGGGGAGGAGGAGTGGCACTATATGTAAAAACTACTATTAAAGCTTTGGAATTACAGAGCTTAAAAGGGAGAGAGGAGGCATTGTGGGTTAAACTAGAAAGAGGGAAAGAGAAATCTATTTGCATTGGTGTGATATACAGACCTCCCTCACAAGAGGAAGAGGTGGACAGAGAGTTAATTGAAGACATACGCAGCATTGCTAGGAAAGGGGAAGTGCTACTGCTAGGAGATTTCAATATACCAGATGTTGATTGGCACATTCCTGCTGCAGTATCATCTAGAAGTAAGGAGATCCTGGATTCTCTACAGGGAGAACTATTCAGGCAATTGGTAACAGACCCCACACGTGAAGGGGCCATACTGGACTTGGTGCTTACCAATGGTGAAAGTGTTTCTGATGTTGTAGTGGGAGATCATTTTGCATCCAGTGATCACCAGATGGTGTGGCTCAGTATTAGGACTAGGGCTGTTAGAATCCATTCCAAGGTGAAGATCTTAGACTTTAGGAAGACTAACTTTGCGAAGATGGGCCAATACCTCAGGGAGTCGTTAGTGGGATGGGAACAGCTGGGGGATGTAGAAAAACAGTGGGCAAAACTGAAAGGCGGTATTTTAAAGGCAACCAACCTTTTTGTTAAAATGGTAAATAAAGGCAAAAGGAACAGGAGACCGCTATGGTTTTCGAAGGAAGTAGCTGAAAAAGTGAAGAAAAAGAGGGAGGCCTTCATGAAATACAAGAGATCACAGAGAGAGGAAGACAGGCATCTGTATTTGGAAAAACTTAGAGAAGCTAGCAAAGTAGTCAAGAAGGCAAAGATTCAAAAGGAGGAGGAAATAGCCAATGCAATAAAATGGGGGGATAAGACATTTTTCAGATATATTAGTGAGAAGAGGAAGGGCAAAAGTGGTATTGTCAGACTCAAGGGTGCAGGGGGGGAATATGTAGAAGCTGATAAGGATAAAGCAGAATTGCTTAACAAATATTTTTGTTCTGTGTTCACAGATGAAGAATCAGGAGCAGGACCTCAGAAAACACCCACAAATAAGAACAGAAGCGAGGGTCATCTTGAACAATTTTCAGAAGACTGTGTTCGTGAGAAACTAGCTCAACTTAAAGTAGACAAAGCGATGGGACTGGATGGGATACACCCTAGAATACTGAGGGAACTTGGGGACGTTCTAGCAACTCCACTGACTGACCTTTTCAATGCCTCGTTGGAGTCGGGAGTGGTGCCAAAGGACTGGAGAGAGGCTCATGTGGTGCCTTTACACAAAAGCGGAAGTAAGGATGTGGTTGAAAACTACAGGCTGGTTACTTTAACTTCGGTGGTGAGTAAATTATTGGAAACGCTGCTGAAAGAGAAAATAGTGAGGTTTCTGGAGTCCGGCGGATTACAGGATCCGAGGCAGCATGGATTCACCAGAGGCAGGTCTTGTCAGACAAATCTGATTGATTTCTTTGACTGGGTGACCAGGGAGTTGGTCCGAGGGAGAGCTCTAGATGTGGTGTATTTAGATTTCAGTAAAGCCTTTGACACTGTTCCTCACAGGCGACTTATAAACAAACTGAGCACCCTAGGGATGGACCCTAAAGTTACTGCTTGGGTTAGAAATTGGTTGGGTGGGAGGCGACAAAGAGTACAAGTAAATGGAGCTCACTCTGAGGAGAAGGATGTTACCAGTGGTGTGCCCCAGGGATCTGTCCTTGGTCCGATTCTTTTTAACATCTTTGTTAGTGATATAGCGGAAGGGCTGTCAGGTAAGGTTTGCCTCTTTGCGGATGATACCAAAATCTGCAATAGAGTAGACACCCAGGAAGGTGTAGATAACATGAGGAGGGATCTAGCTAAGCTTGAAGAATGGTCTAGAATTTGGCAGCTGGGATTTAATGTTAAAAAATGTAAGGTCATGCATTTGGGCTGCAGCAATCCAAGGGAGCAATACAGTATAGGAGGTGAAGTACTTTTCTCCACTAAAGAAGAGCGGGACCTAGGCGTGGTTGTGTCTGATGATCTTAAAGTAGCTAAACAGGTAGAAAAGGCGACGGCAAAAGCTAGAAGGATGCTTGGGTACATACGGAGAGGAATGGCTAGCAGAAAAAAGGAGGTGATAATGCCTCTGTATAAGTCTTTGGTGCGACCTCATTTGGAGTATGGTGTGCAATTCTGGAGACCGCACCTTCAAAAGGATGTGAACAGGATGGAGTCGGTGCAGAGGGTTGCTACTAAAATGATTAATGGGCTTCATTATAAAGCATATGAGGACAGACTTAAGGATCTTAATATGTACACCTTAGAGGAAAGGCGGGATAGAGGTGATATGATTGAGATGTTTAAATACCTCCGTGGCATAAATGTTCAGGGAGAGAGCCTCTTTCAATTGAAAGCAAGTTCTGCTACGAGGGGACATGGGATGAGGGTGAAGGGAGATAGATTCAGGAGTGATATGCGGAAATATTTCTTTACGGAAAGAGTAGTGGATCCGTGGAATAGTCTCCCAGTGGAGGTGGTAGAGATGAGGACAGTAACTGAATTCAAAAAAGCATGGGACCAACACAGAGGATCTCTAAAGGTAAAAAGTGGACTGTTGTAGTTGTTATGGAAGGACAGACTAGATGGGCCTTGTGGTCTTTTTCTGTCATCATGTTTCTATGTTAGTAGTATAATGGGTACACTACTCGTCAAACTGATTGACAGGTGAGATAAGGATGACAGCAGCCAATCAGCGCTCACGTTCGGTGTATGTCCCACCTGACCACGCCCCCTCCCACAGAAATGAATGGTGAGCTAGCTCCTCCCATCCATGTCCCCACTCTGACACACCCACACCCCACCCCCAAGGATGACATCAACCAATCAGTGCCCACTTCCGGGTTGGTGCCACACCCACACCCCACCCCCAATGATGACATTATCCAATCAGCGCCCACTTCCGGGTTTGTGCCACACCCGCACTCTCCCACCCTCAACCACGCCCCCCAGCCTACATAATCGGAAATGACATCACTGGCAACAGGGTGTCATTGGAAATGGACAGTGTCGCTTTTCAATGACATCACCCGGAAGCAGGGTGTCTGACCCCCCGGAAATGTGTTTTGCTTCGGTGTATGCTGACATCAACGGAAGCAGTGTGACTGACTCCGTAAATGTGTTTTGCTTCTGGTTTATGCTGACATCAGCAAAAGCAGGAACCCTGGAAAACAAAACAAAAATGCTTTCTTTCCCCCTGCCCTAGTTTTTTTTTTCTCACAAAGCAGTGCAATGCTTTTGTGTGTATTGCAGACTATTTAGAACTAATTGTTAAAAATAACCCTTTGGTAGCAACAGCAACACAAACCTGTATCTGTAATGTGATGCAGGCACACAGCATTTGGTATACAGGCTTTTCTTTCCAAATGTTAAAATGCAATTAACACATCTTTGTTAGAGAAACCAGTGCTGTCCATGTCATAGAATTTTGCTTTTAAGACCTCACCGTTAAAGATAAGTATCCTGGCAGCACAGTAGTTCAGGCTGAAACACACAGAGAGAGACCTGGTTTCAAATCCCACTACAGCTATTTTTTAGTGGCTTTGAAAAAAAAACAATAAAGAGAGATCACGTGATGAGGTGAGAGCAGCAGACGGTCTCTGCTTGCGCTCCGGTCCTCCCCAGGCTATACCGATTGATTATTGCCGTTTCTATTGCCAATTTCTGGCTAGCCTTGTTGCTTAATTAGCCCTCCCAGTGAATTTAGCTGGATTCGTCTTTGGGGAAGCGGGGGAGAGATGGCAACAGCCGTGAAAAGCACAAGGCGGGAGAGAGAACGTGGCACCCCAGCTCCCAAGATGGCCGACAGCGGGGCTATGCCTAAATCGCCAACCTCCCCAGAATTCTTAGAAGAGGTCTCTGCGGCGGTGGCTGAAGCACTGTCTACTCAATTTACTGCCCTCCACGGTAAAATGGATATTTTACAGACATCGGTCAGTGCTTTTGGGACTCGCCTCCATGAAGCGGAGGACCGTATTGGGCAGGCCGAGGACAGCCTGGAGGCTCTGACCCAAGACCTGGTGGCTATGCGATCGCAGTTACAGGCACAGGAGCTCAAAATTAATGATCTTGAAAATCTCTCCCGTAGAAACAACCTTCGGGTGATGGGTATCTCCAACTCGATTGCGGTTAAGGAACTGAAGACCTATTTGGAGGCCCTAATCCCTCAGCTCTTCGAGGGTATTGAATAAGATGAGAAACTGCTAATAGAACGTGCTCATCGCGTGGGAGCTCAATCTCGGGATAAGAGGCCGAGAGTGGTCCTCATGAGATTTTTATACTTCCCTCAGAAGGAAGCTATCCTTCGAGCAGCGCGGCAAAAGGGGGAGATTTTGCATGATAACATGAGGATTCGCTTTGCGCAAGATTACTCGGCGACTGTGAGCCAGAAACGCAGAGCCTACGCTCCCCTTTGTCAGAAGCTGCTAGACTTGCAAATTAAATTTTCTATGCAATACCCGGCGAAGTTAGAGTAGTTACTCACCTGTAACAGGTGTTCTCCAGGAGCAGCAGGAATCAGTCCTCACATATGGGTGACGTCGGCGCTGACGGAGCCCTCGCGGAGCAATTTTCCCCAGCTTTCAAAGAAAGCCTTTGGGAATTGCAGCGCGCATGCGCGGTCCTCTTCCCGCCCAAGGGTGCCATCTTGCTCAGTCTGATGACATAGCTAAAAGACAGCAAAAAATTAGCAAAAAACGAGATCATAGGGCTGCAACTCCAAGGGGAGGAGGGAGGGCTGTGAGGACTGATTCCTGCTGCTCCTGGAGAACACCTGTTACAGGTGAGTAACTACTCTTTCTCCAGGACCAAGCAGGAAGTCAGTCCTCACATATGGGACTCCCAAGCTTAAGGCTACCGGAGACCCTAAGCACAAAAAAGGAACTCCCTCAAGCTCAGTAGCACAGAAGGAAGGAATCTTCTCTGAGTACGCCTCCAACCGGTAGCCCAACATCTGGGACGGAGGGCAGGAGTTGCCTATACCTCAAAGAGATTATGGAGGACTGCCTGTCCGAAAGCACTGTCCCTGCGGGACTCCCTCTCCAGGCAGTAATGGGCTGCAAAAGTCTGACTTGAAGACCAAGTAGCGGCCCGGCAGATGTCTGCCAATGGAACAGAGCGGAGGTAAGCCACTGACGCAGCCTTCGCCCTAACACGATGAGCCGTGACTCAACTTTCCAACGAGAGGCCGGCTGCCCCATAAGCCCAAGCGATACAGTCAGCAATCCAGATGGACAGAGTACGCTTGGAGACAGGGAGCCCCAACTTATTGGGGTCATAAGACACGAAGAGCTGAACAGCCCTTCGGTGCTCCCGCGTACGGTCAAGGTAGAAGGTTAACGCCCTCCTACAGTCCAGGGTATGCAGGACCATTTCAGCTCGGCTGGAGTGTGGCCTGGGAAAGAAGGTCGGAAGTACCACCTCCTGGTTGATGTGAAAAGGGGAAACCACTTTAGGAAGAAACTTAGGGTGAGTCCGTAGGACTACCCTATTCTTGTAGAACCTAGTGTAAGGAGGATCAGATACTAGGGCCTGTAGCTCACTAACGCGTCTAGCAGAAGTGAGGGCTACCAAGAATAAGGCTTTCCAAGAAAGAAAACAAAGATGACAGGTAGCCATAGGTTCAAAAGGCGGACAGGTAATCCGCTGTAAAACCACATTCAGATCCCAGTCAGGGGCTGGTGGGCGCAAAGGTGGTTTAAGGAGAAGGAGGCCTCTGAGAAAACGAGCCACTAGAGGGTGGCTGGAAAGAGGTCTGCCATCCACCGGCATGTGATGCGCAGAAAGAGCACTGAGGTGGACCCTGACCGAGTTGGACTTAAGTCCAAGATTGGAGAGAGAAAGCAAGTACTGCAAGACCACTGATGCCGAACAGGAGAAGGGATCTTGAGACTGCTGAGCACACCAGACGGAGAACCGATGCCACTTAAGAGCGTAGGACTTCCGGGTGGAGGGTCGTCTGGAGGCCAAGACGACTTCCTCCACATCTGGAGGCAGCAGGAGGGGAGCAAGGACTACCCTTTCAGCAGCCAGGCCATCAGATGAAGGGACCGGAGGTTGGGGTGTAGGAGAGTCCCGTGATCCTGGGTCAGGAGATCGGGCTGAAACCCCAGAGGGAGAGGAGTGTCCACCGCCAGCTGCATCAGAAGCGGGAACCAGGGCTGTCGCGGCCACCGGGAAGCCACCAGGATCATCGAGGCTCTGTCTCTGAGAATCTTGAAGAGCGTCCGAGACACTAATGGCATGGGAGGAAAGGCATACAAGAGGCCTGTGGACCATGGAATCAGAAAAGCATCCGCCGCTACTCTGAGAGGATGCGGTTGTCGAGAGCAGAATCTGGGAAGTTGCCGGTTCTGAGGACTGGCAAACAGATCCATGGTGGGGAGGCCCCATTTGAGAAAGATCCGCTGAAGCACTAACGGATCCAATCTCCACTCGTGTGGTTGGAGGATTCTGCTCAGTTTGTCTGCCAGGCAATTTTCTTGACCCGGGAGATAAACAGCTTTGAGGAGGATGCCGCGGTTGACGGCCCAAGAGCACAGCTTTTGTGCTTCCCGACAGAGAAGGAAGGAGCCTGTGCCCCCTTGTTTGTTCACGTAGAACATCGCAACTTGATTGTCCGTCTGGACCAGCACAGACTGGTGAGAAGTGAGGTGGGAGAAGGCCCTCAGAGCCAGGCGGATAGCTCTGAGCTCCAGGAAGTTGATCTGCTGGGCAGACTCCCAAGGAGTCCAGAGGCCTTGAGTACATGTCCCTTGGCAATGTGCTCCCCAACCCAGGAGAGAAGCATCGGTCGTCAGGACCTGAGAAGGCGGAGGAGACTGAAAAGCCATTCCTAGCACTAGGTTTGGCAGATGAAGCCACCATTGCAGAGAAGAGACCAGCGGGTCGGAGATCTGTACGGAGTCCGCTAGGCTCCCAGTGGCCTGATGCCATTGTGTGCAAAGGCACCATTGAGCAGGCCGCATGTTCAGGCGGGCATTGGGGGTCACATGGACTGTGGAAGCCATATGGCCGAGCAGTCTCAGAAATTGCCTGGCAGAGACCAGGGAATTGCTGTGAAAGTGGCTGGCAAGATCCATGAGCCTGTTTGCTCTGTCGAGAGGCAGAAAGGCTCGCGCCTGAAGTGTGTTTAATCTTGCGCCGATGAACTCCAGATCCTGAGAGGGGAGCAAAGTGGACTTTGCGAAGTTTATGACAAAGCCCAAGTGCTGAAGCAGAGCCACAGTGCGGTGCGTGGCGTGAGTGGCCTCTTGGGAAGACTGTGCTCTGATGAGCCAGTCGTCGAGGTATGGAAATACAAAGAGGCCTTGAAGCCTTAGATAAGCCGCCACCACTGCTAGACATTTGGTGAACACCCTTGGTGCGGAGGATAGGCCAAAGGGTAGTACTCTGTACTGGTAATGATTGCCCCCCACAACAAACCTGAGATATTGTCTGTGGCTGGGGTGGATGAGGATGTGAGTGTAGGCATCCTTTAGATCTAAGGAGCATAGCCAGTCTCCCTGCTGGAGGTAGGGCAGCAGGATTCCAAGGGTAAGCATCTTGAACATTTCCTTTGCAAGGAACTTGTTGAGGTTCCGCAAGTCCAGGATGGGTCTGAGGCCTCCTGTTCGTTTTGGTATCAGAAAGTACCTGGAGTAAAAGCCTTGACCTCTCAGGTGGTGGGGCACTGGTTCCACAGCCTGTTCCTGAAGAAGACTTGCTAACTCCTGAAGGAGTAAGTCCCTGTGCAGAGGGAGTCTGAGAGGCTCCCCTGGAAAGTAGGAGGGAGGTACCTGGTGGAAGTGCAGAAGATAGCCCTCTTGGACTATGTGAAACACCCAGGTATCTGTAGTGATGTTGGACCACCTGTGGGCAAAGTGGACCAGCCGGCCTCCTGTGCTGAGAGAAACCAGCTGAGGGGGAGAGGCTATGCTGATGAAGTCAAAAACCCCCACCGTGCTGAGCAGGGGCCAGTGGTGCAGGCTTGGGGGCTTGCTGCCTACGGGACCCATTACCCCGTCCCTTGGCCTGCTGACCCTGTTGGGGAGCTGCTGAGGCCTGATAATGAGGGTAGTGTTTATAGGCAGCCGCCTTCCTTGGGTAAAAGGGCTTTTGTCCCCGAGCCCTTCTTCTTCTGAGAAGGGGCAGAGGTCTTCCTTGAGAGCCGAGTCCTGGTGAGAGTCTCGGTCTCGATCTGTGCAGCCTTCTCATCCATGGGTTTGCCAAAGAGGTTTTCACCTCTGCAGGGGACATCGACCAACTTGTCCTGCACCCATGGCTCGAGGTTGGATGACTGAAGCCAAGCCTGTCGGCGGGCACCGATGCCGGCTGCGGCTACTCGAGCCGATGCTTCGAAGCCATCGTAGGCTGCTCGAGAGATAAACTTTGAGCACTCCCGAATACCAGTTGACAAGGCTTGGAACCTCTGCAAAGGTTCTTCGGAGAGACCAGCAGAGAACCCGGCTATTTCTTTAGCCAGGTCTCGGAGATACATGCCCATATAGAGCTGGTAGGTCTGGACTCGACAAGCAAGCATAGAGCCCTGGAAACACTTCCTACCGAGGGCATCCAGGCTTCGAGCCTCCCGACCGGGAGGCACCGAGGAGTGCATCTTCTGACTCTTAAGTCTATGCATGGCTGATTCCACCACCATGGAATGATGCGGTAGTTGTGCCTTTTGGAACCCGGGGCTCTTGCGGACTCGATAAATGGAATCGACCTGCTTGCTTAACACCGGCGACGACGCCGGGCTTTCCCACATGCGGAAGAGAAGTCGTTCCAGCATCGGAGGAACCGGTACAGTAAAGGCCTCCTTTGGGGGAGAGTCATACTGGAGGGCAGCGAGCTCTTCGGCTCGAGGCTCCTCCTCGGGATCCGTGGGGAAGGCCAAGGCCTTGGCCATATCCCGCACGAAGTCCGAGAACCGGGTATCCTCCGGGGGGGGGACCGTCTCCGAGGTTCGGACTCGGGGGAGTCCGATGGGACACACCGAGTCCGAAAAGAACCAGGTGACTCTTCGTCCTCGGATTCCCAGGCTGACCCCTCGGAGGAGTCGTCGAGCGGCTCCGGTCGGGCGGGCATCGATGCCGTCCGCCCCGACACCGAGGGGCGGACGGCATGGACTCGAGGATCGGCTCGGTCTCCGGGGTCGACTTGGACGTCGACGTCCCGGTGGTCAGGGCAGAAGCACCGGCGAGGCCAGCGATCAATGCCCGCTGCTGGTCCATGAAGGCAGTCAGACTGCTCTCCAAGGCCGTCAACCTGAGTCCGAGCTCAGGAGACCCAGCAGCCCCCGACTCGGGCCCCGACGGTGTCGGGCACAACGTCGGTTCCTTCGGAGGCGAGTCCACGAGGACAACAGCACTTACGTGAGCAGGCGAGTCCATCTCGAGACGAGGATGTTTGGAAGGCCTCTCCATCTCCGAGGACCCGGGACGGCTATCGGGGCTATGCGACCTGGCCCTCGAGGAACCAGGAGCGTCCACCGACGCCGCCCCCGCGGGTTTCTTCTTCTGATGATGTTCCCGGGTAGGAGACCCCCGCTCAGAGGAACTTCGACGATGCTCAGGACCAGAGTCCCGAGACGTCGAAGCCTCTGACGAGGTCCGGGCCCGGCCTGAGTCAGAGAAGATACGTTCCCGCTGATGCTGCCAACTCCTCAACGCTTTTGAGGACATCTTGCCACACAGACCACAGATCATCGGGTCATGATCGGGTCCGAGGCAGCGGAGGCAGCAGTCGTGTGTGTCGGTAAGAGACATGAGCTTCTTACACCGATCACACTTCTTAAACCCACTGGCAGCCATCGGGGGAAAAAGGGCCCCTGCGAGGTCAAAAGACAGGGCTGCCAGTGAAAAAGAAAAAGGCGCGAAATCTGTCACGAAGGACAAAAAAACGAAAAATAAAAAATGGACTCGCAACCGGCGTCGCGGGTCCGGGCGGGAAAAGAACCGGCGTCGAACCGAGAAAAAAGACAAATAAAATCAACTTTTCTAGCGGGGAATTACAAACAACGTCTGTAGGGCTCCGCGGAAAAAAGAAGACTGAGCAAGATGGCACCCTTGGGCGGGAAGAGGACCGCACATGCGCGATGCAATTCCCAAAGGCTTTCTTTGAAAGCTGGGGAAAATTGCTCCGCGAGGGCTCCGTCGGCGCCGACGTCACCCATATGTGAGGACTGACTTCCTGCTTGGTCCTGGAGAAACATGTGTTTCAGGCCGGGGGTCGTCGCTCCTTTCAGTCAGCGGAAGAAGCTGGCCCTTACATTGCGACACTGGGGCGCGAAGAACAACCGACTTCGGCTGCTTCCTGAGTGGCCGTGCTTGTGCTGAAGGACGGCTTCTACAAGTCCTACTTCTTCTTGGCTGCACAGAGGGACAGCACTATGTGGCCTGATTTTGCGATTTTGGGAGTCTACAGTTGCCATCCTGCCTCTTTTATGCGTACTTTGGGGGGCGGATGCCTGGGAGAGTATGCAGCACCATGAGGGGGTGTATGCTCTTAGGAGCTGATGCTGTTTAGCCCTTGGTAGTGGGCTTCGCCTTATTCCCCTCATGGTGATGGCGGTGATGGGGGACTTACACACTCGGACAGCTGTATCCACCTTAAGGGCTTTGGACTGGACTGCTTTGGACTTTGAACTGGTATATATGCTTGTTGCGATATTCGTTGTTCTCTTTGTGTGTTTTTTTTATTTATTTATTTTCGGTTGGCTCCCTGGTTATGGTAATGTTTGTGTATTGCCCCCTCCCCTCCCCCTTTGTATGGGCTAGCGCTGGTGCTTGAGTCACACTCGGGGAGTTCCCTTGACTCTTGGGTGAGAGCCTGCCTGGGCTTGCTAGGGGGTTCGGGGCCCCTGGTGGAGTTTGGTGGGAAGGTCCTGTTGGCTGCCCCCCCTTGGCAAGGTCAGTGTGGCCCTCTGGCAGCTCCTGCACGCACGGCATCAGTACCTCCAGGACTTCCTGCAACGTTCTCATTGAGGTTTCTCACAAAGGTTTCAACTTGTTATAACTTGGATGAGTGCTGTTTGGAAAGTGACAAACCGTTGCTTGTGGGCAGTCCTGGAGGGTGTAATTGCATGTCTGTTGAAGGCCCTTACTCTTAGTCAGCCTTGTTAGTCTCTGTCTGGCCTTCTTAGAGCTTTATTTATAATAGCATGGCATGGTGCATACCATATTTTTTAAGGCTGTAGTGGACCTTCTTACCCTTAACATCTGGAACAGCTTCCCCCGCTAGTTCTGGTCTGGGTTTCTGGGCGTCTGCGGTGGGTGTGTCGGGGGGATATCTGCGTGCTGGTAACTCGGCTGTGCAGGTCTCTCCTGCGCGCTTGCGGCGGTTGCCCGGAAGGCCCGACCAGTTGACATGACCCCCCCCTGGACTGGCCTTGGGGGCCCGGGGGGGGGGGTCTCCATCGGGCCCCGGGTGCGGGGTGAGGGGGGGCTGAGTGGCGAGCTGGTCTGTTGCCTTGGGGACTTGTTCTGGGCGGGGGGGGGGGGGGTATCCCGGGGGGTTTGTTTTGCTTGCTCTATGCTTGCTGTTGGACAATTGATAGACTTTGCCTTTGTTTGTTTTTCATATGGGTCTCGGGCCCTGGAATTGTGGGAGGCTCTTTGTGGGTTGAGATTTTGGGGGGCAGATGCATTGTTTCTATTTGGCAGTGGGGGGGGGGGACCGTACGCATCTAAGTGATCTCGGGTGGTATTCTTCCTCTGTTAGCTCAGGGGAGGATGGAGAGGCAGCGAGTAATGGGAGGAGGGGGGGAGAGGGGAGGGCGGAAGGGGGGGGGGTTAGTCACATCCTTAACACCTGTAGTTGGCAAAGCAGCAGCCACCTAAATACTGGAGGGAGGGTGCCCCAGGCTGGGGGGGTTCCCTCGGGGATTTCGTTCTGTATCTTGTTTGTAGGCCATTTTGGTACCCCTTTAACCTGAAGATAGTATCCTGGAATGTCTGCGGCCTGGGGAGCCCAATCAAGAGATCTAAAATTTTACAGGCCCTAGCCCGGCAAAGGGCTTATATAGCACTACTTCAGGAAACCCACCAGACAGCTGAGGAACATAGCAAGCTGTGTCGAGGGTGGGTGGGTCAGGTGTGGGGGTCCCCAGCACTTGGAAAGAAAGGGGGTGTGGTGGTTTTAATACATAAAAAGGTTTGATTCGATGTTAAGAAAGAGGTTGTTGATCCTGCTGGGCGATTTATTTTGCTGCAGGGTGACCTGGATGGGAAGCCTATTCTGCTAGGAAACCTCTATTGTCCAAATGTTCTGGATTCTGCCTTGTATGGTCGATTTGCGGCCCACATTGAGCAATTCCCGGAACCAATACAAGCATTGTGGAACCTGTGTCCCTTGGGGAAACTGCTAGGTACATATGACCTAGATTGGCCACTGTTGGAAACAGAATACTGGGCTTGATGGACCTTGGTCTGACCCAGTATGGCATATCTTATGTTCTTATGTTCTTAACTCCCCCTGATTCTGGGTGGTGATTTTAACGGTGTGATGGACGTGGAGGCTGATACATCTGAGGGGAGGCGGCCGCGGGAGAGACACCAGACGGTTCAGGCAATGTGCCGCTTTTGTACTCGGCTGGGGCTGGTTGACCCCTGGCGGTTATTGCATCCGGAGGAGAAAGACTTTACGCATCAATCCCGTGCCCATGGCACCAGTGCCCGTATTCACTATCTGTTGCTTTCTAGAGGCCTATTTCGAGCTGTGGGGGACGCGCAGACGGACCGGCCGAAATCTCGGACCATGCTTTCATTTGGCTTGAGTTGAGTTGGGGCGGTGATGGCCCTCGGACACGGATTTGGCGGTTTCCTTTGGAGCTTTATCGGGATGTCCAGTTCCGGCATTTTCTCATCCGCCGATGGCAGGAATTTGAGTCTGATCATAGCGGGCATCAGGGAGATCCCGAATTGGTTTGGGAAACCGCAAAAGTCGTTTTGCGAGGGGATATTATCGCTTTTATGGCACGCAAGCGGAGACTGCAGGCTGACCATATTATTCGCCTGGAAAAGTCAGTGGTGCAGCTGAGGAGGGCAGCTGCCCGTAATCCGAGCACCACTCTTAAGACTAAACTATGGGAGACCAAGGTGACCCTAAACAAGCTCTTGCATCAGCGGGCGAAGAAATCTGTGATGTATTATCGATATCAATTGTACTGTCATGGTGATAAACTGGGAAAATTATTGGCTCAGTGCTTACGGGGCCCTCGGTCTTCTAATCTGATTGCTGCTTTACGGGATCATCGTGGGACTCTTTATAGCGATAGTTCGCAGATTGCCCGAGTCTTCCGTTCATTCTTTCAGCGTCTGTATACTGCGGAACCGGGCTCTCCTACGCGGATGGCGGATTACCTGAGGGGTGTGGACCTTCCTCGGTTAAGTGCGGCCGAGAGAGACTTGTTAGATCAGCCGTTGACGGTCCAAGAGGTGCAAGCTGTTATCTCTAAGGCTGGTTGTTATAAATCTCCGGGGCCTGACGGATTTGGTGCTGAATTTTATAAGATCCTTAGTGACTTCATTTCTCCAACCCTAGTGGCCCTCCACACTCAAAGGTCTGAACAGGGTTTTTTTAGGTGGGGGGGCAATCATGCTCTTATTACTCTTATCCCCAAGCCAGGAAAAGATCCCTTACAGGCGTCTTCCTTTCGACCCATCTCCCTTCTTAATTTTGATGTTAAATTGCTGGCGAAAGTTCTTGCAGGTCGCCTGGCAGGAGTCTTGGGCCATTTGATCCACGACTCTCAAGTTGGCTTCGTGAAAAACCGATATGCGGTACGTAACCTACGCAAGATCCTAGCCTCGTTGGAGTGGGTCCATAACAGAAAGTTGCCTTTGTTGTTAGTGAGCTTTGACGCCGAGAAAGCCTTCGATCGTGTCGACTGGCAGTATTTGCAATACTTACTCCCCTGTTATGGTCTTGGGCCTTCTTTTTGTAAGATGGTTATGGGCCTGTATGCTACGCCGTCAGCGGCGATTTGCTGCAATGGAGTTGTTTCCGAAGCTTTCTACCTACAGCGTGGGACCCGGCAGGGATGTCCTCTCTCTCCCCCCTTTTTGTATTGTCTCTGGACCCCTTTATCCGCCGGGTGGAGTTGTCGCGAGAGATCTGGGGGGTCCGTATAGGTTTGCATGAATTTAAAGTGTCGGCCTTTGCCGACGATCTTCTTGTACACCTGTCCACACCCAGTCATTCTTTGCCTCTCCTGTTGCGCGAATTTCACACGTTTGGACAGTTTGCTGGCCTTTGTATTAATAAAGAAAAGTTGGAGGCCCTGGATGTTTCGGGGAGTTTGCGGGACATCTGGCCAGGGGACTTTCCTTTGCGATGGGCAGAGAACCAATTTCTTTATTTAGGGATTGTGTTAACCAGTCAGCCCTCTCGCCTGTATAAGTGTAATTTTCATCGGCTTCTTACCCGGCTTCAGGCTCAGTTTCAGGCATGGAGGTCCCTCCCCCTTTCTTTGTCTGGGCGGGTGGTCGCGATCAAAATGATTGTATTACCGCGGATACTTTATTGGCTCCAGACTCTTCCTGTTTGGTTATTGAAACGTGATCTCCGGCGGCTGGAGGGGGTCTTCCGGGGGTTTTTGTGGCGGGGAGGGAGGGCACGGATCCCCTTTCGCCGTTTAGTGGGTAGCTGGCGCCAGGGGGGGTTGGGACTTCCCGATCTTGGGGCTTATGCCTTGGCTTGCCAGGCCCGGCACCTAGGGGATTGGTTGGGGGGGACTGAAGTGTACACGCCTCGGGCCTTTGAGGAAGCGTTGGTTGCGCCTAATACCCTCCTGGCTCTCTTGCACCAGGAGAACCGTCTCCTTTGGAGTACCTTTGGGGATAGTGCGTTGCTTAGCTCAGTTAGGCAAACCTGGAAGCAACAATCTCTATTGGGGGACGAATTGGCGGGTTTCGTGTTGGTTGCACATCCAGGGCAATGCACAGTTTACTCTGGGTGCTGATACGGCGACTTTTCGGGACTGGGATCGCAAGGGCATTTGCAATCTTGGCCATGTAATGGATCCTTCGGGGAAATGTAAGCGGTTTCCATCTTTATCTGTAGAATATCATCTGCCGCCTAGTCATTTTTTTGCGTACTTGCAGATTGCTCACTACGTAGCCTCGTTGCCGGTGAGGGAACTCAGAGTGGAGCGTTCGGCCCAGATCTTGGAATTTTTGGATTTGGGGGGTGGAACCCCGCCCTCTATCTGTGTGTTGCACACTCGGATAGCCCCTCTTAAGGCTCCACCGGATTACCGTGGGGTGGAGCTGGGGTGGGCGGTGGAAATGGGAGCCGAGATCCCTCCTGGTCTGGTTCTGGGAGCTCTCCGACGGATTGGGGATCTGGCCGTTGGTGCCTGCTGGAGGGAGATACAGTTTAAGTGCATAACGAGGGTGCATATCTCCCCGCGACGGGCCCTTCGTTGTCATATTACTTCTGATGGGGGTTGCCCGCGTTGTTCGGAGCCGTTGGCGACCCTGTTGCATATGTGGTGGGGTTGTCGGTTTATACGGCCTTATTGGGCGAAAATTGCTTCCTTTCTGGCAGAGATTTTGGGGCAGCGGGTGTGGTGGGATGCTTTTCTTATAGTATTGGATAGTTTACGTCCCACACAACTCAAAGGGACCTGGGCTTGCTTATTACTTCGTAAGGCTTGTCTGGTGGGTAAAGGGCCTGTTCTACGTAATTGGAGGGAACGGCGCCCGCCCTCCTTTTGGGAGTGGCGCAATAGCTTCCATCAATTAATGCTCTTGGAGTGTCGATGTGCCCGGGGTAATGCTCGGCGCTGGCCGGCTTTCCAGTGGTTGTGGGACCCCTACATTCAAATTTTGAGCCCTGGTAGTCGCAATGCAGTGCTGCAAATGGGTCTTTAGGGGAGTCCCCTCTTAGGTTCGGGTGGCTCCTGCGGTATCGATCCTGGAGGTCCACTTGGTGGTTGGATGGTGACTAGGGGAAGAGGGGGGGGGGTGGTGGTTTGGGTTGGGGGGGGGTTGTCTTTATTTGAAAATGTACCTGTACCATTTCCTGGCTCTGTGGTGGGGATCAGAACCAACCCCGCCCGGAGTTCATATGTTGTTTTTTGTTACTTCTGGTTTGTATTGTGTTGTTGTTAAGTGCCGTCGAGTCGGAGTCGACTCATGGCGACCCTCTGGATAGCTATCCTAAATTGTGTTCGGTCTTCAGTCAGGCAGCTCATTGTTGACAGACTGGTAACCGTGGCTGCTGTTATTATATCGATCCATCTCATTGCTGGCCTTCCTCTTTTGCGTTGACCTTCTATCTTGCCAAGCATAATGTCTTTCTCTAATGATCTCTCTCTTCGCATGATGTGTCCAAAGTATGAAAGTCGAAGTCTTGTCATCTGAACTTCTAAAGAAAGCTTAGGTTTGATCTCCTCTAGTACCGACTGGTTTGTTCTTCGGGCAGTCCATGGTATACACAGTATTCGCCGCCAGCACCATAATTCAAAGGCATCAATTTTCTTCCTGTCTGTCTTTTTCACTGTCCAGCTTTCACATCCATATGATGTTATTGAAAATACCATGGCTTGAACAAGTCGAATCTTTGTATGGAGAGAGACATCTCTGCTCTTGAGAATCTTATCTAGGTCTTTCATAGCCATTCTGCCAAGAGCAATGCGTCGTCTGATTTCTTGACTGCTTGTTGCTTCTTTATTGATAGTTGATCCAAGTAGGTTAAAGTTGTTCACAATTTCTTCTCCTTCAAAGATGAACCTGTTGATTATGCCAGTTGTCATGATCTTTGTCTTCTTTACATTAAGGTGCAGGCCCATTTTGAGACTATGTTCTTTGATTGTGAGAAGCAAATGTTTCAGATCATCTTCACTTTCAGCCAGTAATGTGGTATCATCAGCATAGCGAAGGTTGTTGATGAGTCTTCCACCAATCTTCACACCTCTGTTGTCTTCATACAATCCTGCTTCTCTGATGATTTGTTCTGCATATAAATTAAACAGGTAGGGGGAAAGTATGCAGCCTTGTCTTACACCTTTGCTTATTTTAAACCATTCTGTTTCTCCTTGTTCCGTTCGAACTGTTGCTTCTTGATCAATGTACAGATTGCGCAAGAGAACGATCAGGTGTTCTGGTATACCCATGCTTCTTAATGTGGCCCAGAGTTTCTCATGGTTTACAGTCAAAAGCCTTGCTATAGTCGATAAAGCACAAATAGATATCCTTTTGGTATTCTTTAGTCTTTTCAAGGATCCATCTCACATCCGCAATGATGTCTCTCGTTCCTCGCCCTTTCCTGAACCCTGCTTGCACTTCAGGTAGTTCTTGTTGCAGGTATGGTTGTAGTCTCTTTTGAATAATCTTCAGTAGAATCTTGCTGGCATGTGGGATCAGAGCGTTTGTGCGATAATTTTCACAGTCAGTTGGATCACCTTTCTTTAGTATTGGTATAAACACAGATCTTTTCCAGTCAGTTGGCCATGATGTTGCCTTCCATATTTCTTGGCAGAGCCTTGTGAGTACGGTAACAGCTGCATCAGATTGATGCAATACTTCTATGGGAATGCTATCAATGCCTGATGCGTTGTTCTTTGATAAGGCTTTCAATGCTGCTTCAACTTCTTCTTTCATCACCAATGGTTCCCGATCATAAGGTACAGGTTAAAACGGCTGTTGGTCCACTTGATCTTTATCATATAAAAACTCTATATATTCCTTCCACCTTTTCTTGATCTTCTCAGCATCATTCAACATAGAACCTTGAGCATCTTGTAACATTCCAATTCGAGGCTGGAACTTTTTCTTTAACTCTCGTAGCTTTAGGAAAGTCGATCTTGTTCTTCCTCTAATAGTTTCTGCTTCTATTTCCTTGCAAGTGTCATTGTAGTACTTTTCCTTGTCCTGTCTTGCTGCACGTTGGAAATCTCTGTTGAGTTCTGCGATTGTCTTTCTTTCTCCTCTGGCTTTAGCTTCTCTAGGTTTCTGGGCAATTTTCAGAGTTTCTTCCGTCATCCATTTTGGCCATTTTTGCTTTTTCACCTTTTGTAGAGACTTCTCGCTTTCTTCCAACACATCCTTCTTGATGTCATTCCATAGCTCTTCCGGAGCTCTGTCATTTGTATCTAAAGCAGCAAATCGATTTTGCAGGCAGTCTTTAAATTCCAGTGGTATATTCTCAAGGTCATATTTTGCTGCATTCATGAGTGGTTTGCTCTTTTTCAACTTTAGCTTGAGTTTGCATACTAGTAGCTGATGATCTGTACCACAGTCAGCTCCAGGTTTTGTCTTTGTTGATGTTACAGAGCTTTTCCATCGTTGACTTCCACATATGTAGTCAATTTGATTTTTATATAATCCATTCGGTGAAGTCCATGTGTACAGTCGCCGCTTGTGTTGCTGGAAGAAGGTGTTTGAGATGAATAGATCATTGGTCTTGCAGAATTCTATCAGTCTTTCTCCAGCTTCATTTCTGTTGCCAAGTCCATATTTTCCAACTATTTTGCCTTCTTCTTTGTTGCCAACTTTTGCGTTCCAGTCACCCATGACTATCAGAATATCCTGTTTGCATGTTCTGTCAATTTCAGCTTGTACTTGTTCATAGAACTCTTCAATTTCATTCTCTTCTGCAGCTGTTGGGGCATATACTTGAATTATAGTTGTGTTGATAGGCAATCCTCGTAGACGAATAGAGATTAAGCGTTCGCTGACTGCATTGTATTTCATTACAGTTCTTGCAAGTTTCTTCTTTATTATAAATGCAACACCATTTCTTCTTTGTCTTTTATTTCCAGCATAGTAGACCATGTGATCATCTGATGCAAAGTGCCCCATGCCAGTCCATTTCAGTTCGCTGACACCCAACAGATCAAGTTGTACACGTTCCATTTCATTCTTGACCACCTCCAACTTCCCTTGGTTCATGCTTCGTACGTTCCATGTTCCAATGTGTAAGACATCTTTACAGCTTCTGACTCTCATTTCATGCGCAGCTACATCAGCAGTCAGACTTCCCGAGGGCTTTGATCCAACCACATCATAAATGCTGGCTTTACTCTGAAAAGTCTTCAGCTCTTCCCCAGTAGCTAGTTGAGTGCCTTCTGACCTGGGGGTCTCATCTTCCAGCACCATAGCACAATTTGTTTTGTTGTAACTATCCATTGGGTTTTCATGGCAAGATACAGAAGTAGATTGCCGGGCCTTTCTTCCGCGCAGTTTAAGTTTGGTGTTGTTGCCGTTGTCACAAAAATGTGATCCTCCGCCGTCAACACTGTCCCATTCTGCTGCTGCCCAGATGGGTGGTTTGTCTTGGTCTGGCACCTCAGCTGAGACCTGTCCATCTTGGGAGACCTGTCCATCTTGGGAGACCCTGCCAGTAGTTAAACTACCGATAGTTTAGCTCTCAGCATCACTGATGCACGCAAGCCTGTATTGTGTATGGGTCTAAATAAAGTTTTCAAAAAAAAAAAAAACAATACAGAGAAACAAGCCTGGGCATGCTTCTAGGAAAAGAAATGGCAACATGTGGTTGGTAGAAAGAACAGGCTATACTTTAAAAACACACAGAATTTGTGGAATAAATCCATTCTGAAGATGTTAGCAAAATAAAAAGAATAGTCAAAGCACGGCAATCATGAAGGAAACCCTAATGAAGAGCATTTACTATGACCCAAAAGTGATAGGGAGCTTTGGAGGGCATAAATCCTCTACTTCAAGGTGCTAAAAAGCATGATAAAACAGAGAAACAGAAAAGATGTAGTTAGATGGGCTACAAGACAAGATGCTTATACTTTACACAGACCTGCTAGGGTCCGTTTTAAAAGAAACAAGATGATCGTGTCAGATGTGGATGCGCAATGGCAGGCTGATTTAGTTGATATGGCAGCCTTGTCCCATTATAACAATGGCTACAAATACATCTTAACAATGGTAGACATCCTGTCAAAATATGCTTGGGCTGCATGTTTAAAATCGAAAACCGGTCATGAAGTTGCTAAAGCCTTTGAAAAAATATTTAATATAGGTCATATACCTGATATAGACAGACAAGGGTAAAGAATTTAGTAGTTCAGGCTGAAACACAGAGAGAGACCTGTGTTCAAATCCTACTACAGCTATTTTTTTAGTGGCTTTGAAAAAAAAAACAATAGAGAGAAACAAGCCTGGGCATGCTTCTAGGAAAGGAAATGGCATCATGTGATTGGCAGAAAAGAGACGTGTTCTTAGCATGCTCCTGGTGAGTGCAGGAAATTGCAGGGTGTAAGGCTGTGTGCCCTGTGTGGGAAAAATTCTAACACAGAGATTCAAAAAGAAAAATGTCTCTTTTTGGAACACCAAGCAGAATTTCCAACAGGGTGCATAACATTAATTACTTTCTTAAAGATTGTGATGCAGCAGCTGAGGGTTATCCACCGATTGAAAATCCATTTGAACAACAGGAAAGTCCGGCAGAGTCTGAACATGAATTAACAGAGATTGAAGATTTTCCAGATGCACAAAAATTGTTTGATTCTCAAGAACTTTGTGATTCAGGCATGGATATTGACTTACTGGATGACAACGCAACAGATCCAACGGACATAGAATTATATTACACCGCAGCAGATGCAGAAGCAACCTGTTTACTTGAAGAACTAGGATCAGCAGAGCTAAGAGAAGTCTTTTTTTTTTGTAGAAAGGTGTTACAGAAGAGGTAGTTCATTTCACATTGAAACTGTTTTGTTTTTTTGTAGAGAACTAACGAATCTTCGCTCCTACAAGAGCTAGAGGACATACAGGCAATCAATCTACACTGCTTGTGCTTTTTCTGTACATATCAAACATATCAAAGGAAAGCATTTGATGTCACAGTTAACCAAAAGGACAACTCAAAGCCTGAAGAAATAAACACATTTAAACCTGTTATACAAGCAACAGCGTACTGTATTATCAAGAAATGCTTGCAGGAGGTTATGCACAGAGACTGTACAGCTTGTCTAATGCATGCTCCAGGGCAAAGACATCATGATTGCCTGAGGTGGGGGCACAAGGAAATAGAACAGAAAATTCAAAGCCACTAAAAAATTAGCTGTAGTGGGATTTGAACTCAGTTCTCTCTCTCTGTGTTTCAGCCTGAACTACTCTGCTGCCAGAATACTTCTCTCTAACAGTGAGGTCTTAAAAGCAAAATTATATCACTGGTTTCTCTAACAAAGATGTGTTAATTGCATTTTAACATTTGGAAAGAAAAGCCTGTATACCAAATGCTGTATGCCTGCACCACACTACAGATACAGGTTTGTGTTCCTGTGGCTACCAAAGGGTTATTTTTAACAATCAGTTCTAAATAGTCTGCAATACACACAAAAGCATTGCACTGCTATGTGAGAAAAAAAAACTTGGGCAGGGGGAAAGAAAGCATTTTTTGTTTTGCTTTCTGGAGTTCCTGCTTTTGCTGATGTCAGCATAAACCGAAGCAAAACACATTTCCAGGGGGTCAGACACCCTGTTTCCGGTGATGTCATCGAAAAGCGACACTGTCCATTTCCAATGACACTCTGTTTCCGGTGATGTCATTTCCGATGATGTAGGCTTTGGGGGGGGGGGGCATGGTTGAGGGTAGGAGAATGTAGGTGTGGCACAAACCCAGAAGTGGGAGCTGATTGGCTAATGTCATCATTGGGGGCGGAGTGTGGGTGTGGCACAAACCTGGAAGTGGGCGCTTACTGGCTGATGTCATCAATTGGGGGCAGGGTGTGGGAATGTCAGAGTGGGGGTGTGGCCATGCCTGGGGGCATGGATGGGAGGAGCTAGCTCACCATTCATTTCTCTGGGAGGGGGCATGGCCAGAGGCAGGACATACACCGGAAGTGAGCACTGATTGGCTGCTGTCATCCTTATCTCACCTGTCAATCAGTTTGATGAGTAGTGTACCCATTATACTCTACTCTCACTACTGGGATTACATAAAACTCCTTCTCATTGTTATAAGCTACCTCCTTGCAAAATAGGATTGCCACTGCTGCTTTTTGCTCTTCAGATGAGGCCATGAAAACCTGTCCTCAGGGCCAGCCTACCCATTAGGCAAACTAGGTGATCACCTAGGGTGGCAGTTTCTGGGGGTGGCAAAGAGCAAGACATTCAAAGCTAAACAGATTCTGATAGTCAGGGTGAGCATAAGGTTTAAGGTCTGCCTAGGGTGCCAACACCTTGAACTAACTCTTGGGTGGCCTTTCCTGTTCTACCAACCATCACAGTTTGGAATGCCTTGCAACCTCCATGCGTCTCTTGCAACAAAGCAACGGTAGCCAAGTGTCTCTGCAAAATTTGTAATATTTTTTACCTTTTTTTCAGGGAACCCCAATCTACATAAATTCCATGAAACACACCTTACTTTCTATCTTTTCATTCATCCAGTATCCAAGACCCGTGCATATTCTTCAGGTCTTCTTCCTCAGGATACAGCAGTTGTTATTATTCATAAATATCTCACACCTTTCCAGTAATAGATCAAGGCATGTTACAGTCAGGTATTGTAGGTATTTTCCTGTCCCCAAAGGGCTTACAATCTAAATTTGTATCTGAGGCAATGAGGGTTAAGTGACTTGCCCAAAGTCACAAGGAATGTCATAGGTGATTTGGCGAGTCTGCCTCACTGCTCTCAATATTGACTCCTTCCAAGTGAAATTTAGAAACCGCACCATCACTGGCCTAGGTCAGTTGCCTTTGGTGCACTGCAGGCTGCCTTGTGCCCCTCTTAGTCGCCACAAGTCTCCGCAGGTTTCCCTCCGATAGTTCTTGAGACAGCTACATTTCCAAAAGTCTCCGCAACTCCTAATCTTTCAGTGATTCCAGGAAGCCAGTGAATCACAGTTTGTTTCTCCTCAACCTGTTTTCCAGGTCATCTACTTTTGCTTCACACTGCTCTGGGCAAGTTTCAGCTCTCAGACCTCCTGCATTGTGGTATGGGTGCTATCCTCCATGTTGGAGATTCTGCACTCTGTGGAGTCCAACCCTGCGCACACTTCTCAGGGCTCACAGAACAGGATCCAGGATAAATTATATCTTTGGTTTCTGCAGGGATCTTTACAGGGATCAGCAAACCAGATAAAGGCTCCCTGAAAATTGCTGACCATGCTCTGATCTAGGTTGAATTGCAGCAAGGAGAGGAATGGGATAGGCGATTCCTATCCCATTTTTATAGTTCTATCAAATTTATGGAATATCTGTGGGAAAGTGGGCAGAATATGAGCAATTTAATGAAGCTCATAAAAAGAACTCCCTAATATTCTGGGAAGCAGCAAAGGCAGTGTTAAGAGGAAATATTATAGTGTATGACAAGGAGGCGAAAGATGATGGGTCAGGTTATTATGCGACTGGAACAGCAAGTGTGGCACTTGTATTGGGGAGTGACGCAAAAGTCTAACCGTGCAAGGATAGAGTTGTCAAGCACAAAAATCCCTTCTATACTATCGGCTCAAACTGTATCAATTTGGAGATAAGGCTGGCAAATTAATGTCTTCTTTGGTGAGGGTATGGAGTAGCTCTCGCTATGTGAGCGCTGCAGACCCATCATCACAGACACTAAAGAAATTGGAGAGATCTTTGGCGACATCTATAGAACTTTGTACTCCAAAGACGAGTGTGGGAAGCAATATTTGAGGCAGGTCAAGAGGTCCCCCAACTAAGAGAACAGCAAAGGGAGTTACTGAAAGCTCCCATACTGGCAGATGACATACGTGTTTTGAAACTTGTGGCTCTGGTTAAGGCTCTGGGAGCAAACTGTTATAGGAGTGAAATGTATAAGATTCTCTAACTTTTAACCATGGGATTTTGAGCAAGTGATTAATAAGGGTACCTTTGCCGTGGGAGGGAATCATGCTTTAATTACAGTGATCCCAAAACCGGAGAAGTACATTGTATTGACCAATATCCCGACTAAGATTGGCCAAGAGGATGGTGGCCTGCGGTTCCAGACATCATATGAGAAGGCCAAGGGAGATTCGTTAGGTATCGATATCCAATTTTCAACCTGCAAAAATTGTTGGTCTCTATGGACAGTGCACAGAATAGAGGGGCCCATTCACTATTAGCCAGTTTTGACACGGAAAATGCATTTGAAGACTTTAGTAATACTGAGGTCTTTTTCCTTCTATTTAAAACTGTTTGGTATACCATACTCCAGATATTTAGTATGAATGTTTGCGTGATAGCAATTTTGTTTTTTTTCTGTACATGAGCTAACTGGGTGGGAATGACTGCTGACCTGTTGTTGAGCCACAAGTTCAACACAGCCTTGATCCAGTCCCTAGAGTATTTGAATAGAGATGATTAAAGGTGGTCCCTGCACCTGGAGAAGCCCAGTGGACCAGTATGGGTTGTGTCCACCATATATGAAGAAGCCAGTCCAAAACACCCTTACTGATCTAATAAATCATCCAATAGATATGTCCTGTGCCTGGCTTCTATATCCTGCTTTTCTCTATAGCTGCCTACTTCATTTTCTGCTGTGCAATCTGCCTTTTTTCCTGGTTCCTGCTCCACAACGTGTTTCTTACGCCATGCCTGACTACTCCAGCCTTCCCTGGGCCTAGTTTCTCCACTTGCTCCGGCTGAGGCCCTGACAGTGACAGGGATACATTTTGAATGTCTGTGTTTGACATGATGCTACTTTACTAGATGCACTTTTTGAAGCCTCACTTTCTGGGACATTAGAAGAAAAATAGCTGAAGTAAAACCAGAGAACTCTATTGTAAACATCGACAGATGTTAACTGAGACACTGATATCTGTACAGACTACAGCTGTGCAAACAATGTCATAAATTCATAATGTAATGAAAGATCTATAAGGAAAACAAGTACAAACTGAAGTGGTAACCAAGCAAAAAAGCTATTTTATAGGCAAAAATTTTAAGTTGACTTATAGATAGAAAATCAAAAACAGACGGGAAAAACGTTTGGGCTCTTACAAAAAAAAATTAGAACAGAGGTGGCTTCACACAGCAACAAGGGGACACCTGTACACATTCAGTTGAGCAATCTGGAACGCTCTTAGCTTTGTAAACAATACTCTGGCTTCAGGTTCTGTTGTATGACAATGCCCATGTTTGAGCACTGCTAAACTGCTTGCCCTTGGAGAACCATTTAGAGCAAACATGCCTTCTATGCAGAGTAAATTCAAATCTATGAGAAGCTCATGCTATATTTAAGGATAAGAATAAATGCATTCTTTATTACATTAGTTAAGAATGGTGAAAACAACTAGTGGGCCATGCTCCCCCACATCCTTTTCATCTGATTTCCACTGACCCAGCAACCATTTTCTTAGTTCCTAGTTTTAACAGTAACTGTACAGTTGTGGTCAACATTATTGACACCCTTGCATTTTAAGAATGTTGTGTAGAATATCTTGAGAAATAATTGGAAATATTCCAGCTGTATGTCATCATAATATTTTAATAGTATGTTCAAAAGTATACAACAAAAAAAAAAAAAGATTCTGTGCAACTTAGACGTAGTAATTACTGACAAAAAAACAAAATATGACCTGGTCAGCATTAATGGCACCCTTCACTAATATTTGGTTGCACAACCCTTGGCAGTGATGACAGCCTCCAAACATTTCTGTCTGCTGGTAGTTTCTCCCACTCTTCAACTGTGATTTGTTCCACTCATAAATGTTTCCAGGATTCCTTTTACCAATGGCAGATTTCAGCTCTTTCCAAAGGTTCTCGAATGAATTGTGATCAGAACTCATTGCTGGCCAGTTTAAAACAATCCATTTGTTCCTTTTTAACCATCCTTTTGTGCTTTTGAATCTATGTTTTGGGTCATTATCCTGCTGGAGGACCTATGATCTTTGACCCAGACCTAGCTTTCTGACACTAGGTAGCACATTTCGTTCGAAAATACCATGGTAGTCCCCCTGACTTCATGATTCCTTTAATACGTTCCAGGCCTTCAGTTCCTGAGGCAGCAAAACACACAACACTATGGAACCTCTACCATATTTAACTGTAGGAAGGATGCTTTTTTTCCCTTATAAGCTTCATTTCTTCGCCTGTAAAGGTATCACTGGTCTGCATTGCCAAAGAGTTCACGCTTGGTTTCATCGTCCATAGAACATTTTTCCATAAGAATTGTGGTTTCTCAAGGTGTGTTTGGGCAAAGATCAGGCGTGCCTTTTTATGTCTGTCTTTGAACAGTGAGGTCCTTCTTTGTTTAGTGCGTGGCACTTGGTGCAGGTTGAAACCAACACTCCAGATTGCTTCAGGTCAGCCTTAAGCTCTTTGGATGCTTTACATGGTGGTTTTCCAACAGTTCACACTAACCTTTGAAGACTTCTTGGATTAATTTTCTTCTTCCCACCATGTCCTGGGAAAACATCTTAACATTGCGAACTATAGATACAGGAATCCCAAGGTCTTTGGAGATAGCTTTGTACCCCTATGAAGTTTGATGTTTGGTGATAATGGCTTCTCTGACGGTTTCAGGCAGCTCTCTTGTCTTTACAATTTGAAAATAGAACAGAGAATGAATGTGGCCATTTTAAACATTAGAGCCATCCATTCATTGGTTGATTCAAATCATGTGAGTACTGACGATCACGGGTGCGTCTAACTTTACTGCAGTGGGAATATGGTTCTTTTGTTCAAACTGATTTGAATTGTTTAAAAGGGTGCCAATAATCATGTACTGACAATGCCACAGTTTTTATACTATTTTCTTTTTTAACTGGTCTTGTTTTATATTATTCTTTTATGTGTCAAATGTGTGTGCATATAAAGTCCAAAGCCATTTTACTGGCCACTATTTTTTAATTTATTTTTTTTATGAATTTAAGGATACATTCCAAGTATAAAACTTGTACAGAAAATTGAAAGATCAAAGGAAATGCAAAAACCATTCTCCAAAATTAAGAAGAAAGGTTTTAACAAAAACTGCCCTTATCACTCTAGCCCAACAACAGTGGCCCAAGGAAAAAACAGTTTACAGATTGAAGCTTAACAAGGCGTTTACAGGGGAATTTAAGGAAAAAGAATTCCCCCAACTGAAGTACTGCTGACTTGAGAAGGACATCCCTTCATCTCCTCTGGGTTTCCTGAGCCAGATCTGGATATATACGTACACTGAGCCCTTTAACCCTTTGAAGGCCTACTTTAAATTTTTAATCCACATTCTGCAGCCGGGTTAATTTTTGCATATTTCAGGAAAATTGTACCCATCTTATTTAATATGTTCTAATAGTGATTTTCCTTCTGCTATGGTCATGTATTTTATACCATTTGCTAGGAAGATTTAGTCAGAATTTTGGATCCCGAGAATTTTGGGCTCGGCCTGGAAAGGGTTAAAGGGCACCAAACGTTTCTTAAAATAAAGCTTAAAAAGCCACTCTCAGAGGGCAAAGCCAGTGAAATTAACAAGGTAGAGGCTGTAACAGACTCAACATCACTAGATTCAAGATTATTAGATATATTAAGAATATCCATGTGCTGCATCTCAGGAAAAGAGGACTGCTGGGCCCCAACAGGCTCTTTTTTCCAATATAGGACATAGTACACTTTAGATAATGGAGGTTGAGATTTCAAGGGGATACCAAACAGTTCCACAAGATATTGAATAAACATGTCTCTAGCGATCACAGAAGGTGAACGTGGGAAATTAACCAGGCAAAAGTTCGAAGCCTGCACCTGGTTCTCCAGGAGTTCAACTTTAACTTTAATAGTGGAAAAGTCCTTCAGCAATGCATAATGACGACTCTCATGTTGTTGAACCTCAAGCTTTATACCTGCAACAGTGTTCTTTAAAGCAGCCAACTCCTTTTCATTAGTCTGAGATAACATTGTATTACCCTGGATCTGAGAAACCATCTTGTTATTCTGTTGCACAAATACTTCACCTAACGCTGAAATTGCTCTCCAAATCGATTCAAGGGTAAACGTTTTTGACTGTTCCAATGCAAACACCAAAGGAATATCAGCACTGAGCTTGATAATAATTCCTGAAGAGAATGGCAGTCCTGTTGCACCAAGCCGTGGAGCTAACATTGGACCATTCACTGAAGGGTCCCACTACTGACACAGAGATTGTAGATGTCGGCAAGTGTGTCAGTGCTGACCTGATGCATTTCCTCCTACAGGGGTAGCAGAGTGATCTAATGTGGGATCCACCAACCCAGAGGCATCAGGGCAGAGAATACGGCAGATCCTACAGGAGGGAGCCGCAGTACCAGCGACAGATCACATCTGGAAGAGGACGCCAAACTCTCCGGTCCTGGCACTGACACGGAGTAATGCCAGCTTTCGGTTGCAGACTTCCTGGGCAAGCAAGAAAGGCATCTATAGGTTCAGCTGAGGTAAGCAGAGCAGAAGAGATCATACCGAGCTTGGGAGGTTTCTTGCCCAGTTTACCCTTTCTCTTCAGCATTATAGGAAAGCATGTTCAGGAACACGGTTGGCTAAGTGACCATCTTGGATCCCTATGGCCACTTTTTTTTTTTAAGGAGATATTGGACATTAAGGGATTGAATTGCAAGGGTGTCAATAATGTTGGACCACAATTGTATGTCTCTACTCAACATGGCATTGTTCTACATATATATAATAGCAATTATAAAATCTGCCAGCAAAGAATTAGCTTAGTAGATGTTTCTTAATTCTGAGGGAGGTGGCAATATACAGAGCAGAAATTACAGAGAATTCCTTTCGAAGCACTCAAACCCCCCCCCCAAAAAAAAAAACCATACAAACAAAAAACAGCACCTCTAGAAAAATCATAACAAGACTCATTTTAAAACATGTGAACCATCTCTAAAGTAACTGATAAAGCGTAGTTACTCACCTGTAAAAGGTGTTCTCCAAGAACAAGCAGGAAGTCAGTCCTCACATATAGGACTCCCTAGCTCCAGGCTGCTGGGAACCGAACCAAGACAGCACCAATGGCGACAGTGACAGGGTAGCCACGAGTTGCAGAAGATGAGTCTCCGATTGAGAGACTCTGCAAGACCCTAGTGTCCAGAGAGCCCATCACTCTGGTAGCCTAAACACAGAAAGGTCAAAGGGCTGGAGTTGCCTACTCCTCAAACAGATTATGGAGTACTGCCTGGCCAAAGGCACTGTCTCAATGGGACTCACTCTCCAGGCAGTAGTGAGCCACGAACATGTGAACTGAAGAGTGCAGGTTTGCCACCAAAGTGGCCATTGCTCGCACGCGATGCACTGTGATCTGGTGCTCCAGGGAGAGTCCAGCCCACTCATAGGCGAGGGCAATATAGTCCGCCACCCAAGTGGACAGAGTTTGCTTAGTCACCGGGAGCCCCAGCCTACTGGGGTTTTATGAAACAAAAAATTGAGAAGCTTTGCGATGGCCCTCAGTCTGTTGAAGGCAGAAGGACAGGGCTCTTTTACAATCCAAAGTATGGAGTACAATCTCCTCCCAACCGGCATGGGGCCATGGGAAGAAGGTGGGGAGGACCACCTCCTGATTGAGGTGGAAAGGGGACCCAAACTTCGGGAGAAATTTGGGGTGCATGCGGAGTACCACTCTGTTCTTGTAGAACAGTGTATAAGGTGGCTCTGCCACCAGAACTTTGAGCTTGCTTACTCTGCGAGTGGATGTGAGATACCGCAGGTGGCAAGTGGCCAGAGGCTCGAACGGCGGTCTAGTGAACTGTGAGAACACCATGTTGAGGTCCCACTCTGCCGCTGGGGGGTGACAGAGGGGTTTAGAAAGTAAGAGGCCCTGGAGGAATTGAGAGATCAGGGGCTGAACCGAGAGGGGTTTTCCCTCCGTGGGGTGGTGGTGCATCGCAATTGCACTTAGGTGCACTCTGAGTTGGACTTCAGTCCGGCCTGTGACAAATGAAGCAGGTACTGGAGCATCACTTGAATGGCTCAAGGGAAGGGGTTCTGCTGCCTTTCTGTGCATCACACTGAGAACCGGCACCACTTAAAGGCGTACACTCGTCTTGTGGAGGGCTTGCGGGAGGTCAACAAGACCTCCTCTACCTCTCACGGGAGGTTAAAGGGAGCCAGAGCTACCCTTTCAGCAGCCATGCAGTTAATGTCAGGGACCCCGATTTGGGGTGTAGGAGGGAGATGCCCTCCTGAGATAGGTAGTCCAGTGCACAGCCAATGGGACCAGGAGTGCCACCGACAATTTGAGCAGTAGTGGGAACCAGGACTGCCAGGGCTATCTGGGGGCGATCAGTATCAGCAATGCCTGCTTGCATTGGACCTTAAAGAGGGTCCTAGCGACCAGTGAGGTCAGTGGGAAGGCATAGAGGATGCCTTCTGTCCACGAGATTAGGAATGCATCTGCCACTACTCTCGACGGGTGCAGCTGCCGTGAGCAAAAGCAGGGCAGCTGTGTGTTGCCTGGGCTGGCAAAGAGGTCCATCAGAAGCAGCCCCCAGAAATGGAAGAGCCAAGGTTCAGATGCCACTCGTGCGGCTGAAGGACTCTGCTCAGTCTGTCTGCCAGGGCATTGTCCTGGCCCAGGAGGTAGACTCCAAAAAGGAACAGAAGAAAAACCTATTATCAGGGTCAAAAATAGACTGCCCGGAGTATGCCATTGCGAGTTGCAAAGGAGCAGAGGACTTCCGCCTCCTGGCAGAGAGAATACGACCCTGTGCCCCCTTGCTTACTGATATAGAACATTGCGATCTGGATGTTCATCTGGACAACAACAGATGGCGGAAAGCCCGAAGGGCCAGGAAGACTGCCCCAAGTTCCAGGAGATTGATCTGTAGCTGAGATTATGCCTGGAATCAGCAGCCGTGTGTGCGAAGATCCTCGCAATGGGCTCCCCAACTGAGGAGTGAGGTGTCCGAGGTCAGGACTCTCTGTGGGAGGGGGGGCGGGGGTGTCTAGAAGGGCCTCCCAGCCTGGAGGAAGCAGGAGAGCTGCCAACAATCGAGGGACTCTGCTAGCTGGTGGGTTACTCTGATCCTGTCCCATAGTCTGCCAGTGGCTTGGGTCCACTGAGAGCGTAGGCACCACTGAGCTGCTCATATGTGTAAGCGGACTAGTGGGGTCAGGCAGAGGAGATGGTGGGCCGGAACCGATTACTGGCACTCTACTTGAGCTGCTAGCTCCTTGAGATGCTCTGTACTCTCTCTGGGGAGAAAGGCCTTGGCCTGCCAATGTCTAGCTGAGCTCCTATGAACTCCAGGCTTTGGGCTGGGATCAGGTGAGACTTGGGTTGGTTGATGACAAACCTCAGGTGCTGCAGTAAGAGGATAGCATGCCCTGTCACCTGGTGTGCCTCTATGGCAGTGTTGCCTCTTATGATTCAGTCATCCAGGTAGGGGAAGACGAAGGCACCTTGTAGATGGAGGTGGGCTGCAACCACTGCTAGGCATTTGGTGAACAGTCTTGGTGAGGAGGCCAGTCCGAAGGGCAGCACCCTGTATTGGTAGTGCCCTCCTCCATGAGCCTTAGGTACTGCCTGTGGTAGGGATGGATTGATTAGGATGTGTGTGTAAGCATTCTTTAGGTCCAAGGAGCAAAGCCAGTCTCCCTGGTTGGAGATAAGGCAGCAGTGTTCCAAGGGAAAGCATCTTGAATGTCTCCCTCACCAGAAATCTGTTCAAGTTTCGCAGGTCTAGGATGGGCCTGAGATTTCCAGTCCTTTTTGGGACAAGAAAGTACCTGGAATAGAAGCCCTTGCCCTAAAGGTGCATTGGTACCAGTTCTATTGCCTTGTCCTTGAGAAGACTTGTGAGCTCTGTGAGGAGCAAGGTCTGGTGGATGACTGTAACCAAGCTTGGCGTTGGGGCTCAATGCCAGCAGCTGCGACTCAAAGTGATGACTCGAAGTCATCATAAGCCGCTTGAAAGAAGAACTTTGAGCAGTCTTGTACCACCATGGTGAGGGTCTTGAACCACTGGAGGGATTCCCCATCGAGGCTTGCTGAGAACCCAGCAAGCTCCTTGGCTAGTGCGTTAAGGTAGATGCCAACGTAGAGCTCATAGGCCTGGACTCTACACCCTAGCATCGAGCCCTGGAAACATTTGTGCCCAAGGGTGTCAAGGGTCCCAGTATCCCTACCCAGGGGGACAGAGGAATGGGTCTTCTGGCTCTTTAGTCTGTGCATGATAGACTCCACAACCATGCAGTTATGCAGTAATTGGGCTTTTTGGAACCCTTGGCTCTTGCGGTTGCGTACATCACGTCGAGACGGCAGCTGACAATGGGCACAGACACCAGTGCTTCCCACATATGTAGGAGCAGCCACTTGAGGATCTGTTGCACCGGCACCATGAGGATCTCCTGGGGAGGGGCCTCATACTGGAGGATCTCCAGTTCCTCGGTGCATGGGTCCTCCTCGGCCTCAGTCTGGACTGAGAGCATCTTAGTCATATCCTGTATGAAGTCGTGAAAGGCCATGTCTTCAGGTGTAGACCAGTGTCGAGGCACTGGTGGAGACGGGTCCGAGGGGACATCTCTGTGTCTCTGGGTGTCTGGAGATGCCTCGTCCTCGGTCTTCCATTCGAAGTCGACCGGTGACAAGGATTCAGAGGCCCTGCGACACCAATGGTTGAGGCCCATGCCCGGGGGCCAGAGGCCTGTCGAGGACCTGAGGTCCAAGTCATGGACACTAGTCGGTGAGGACCAGATACCAGAGGAATGGGCCCAGGACCTTGACCGATGCCGAGAGCTTATTCAAGGCCGGCAGCACGCGATGCTTGGCTTGATGACTGGTGATACCCTTGCAGTCGAGGGACCAGTTGTTGGGGAGGATGAGCTGGGCAAACCAGCCATCATCACCTGTTGCATGGCCAGGATAGTAGTGATATTCTGCTCTAAGGCTGCCATTCTTGTTTCCATCCCAGAAGGCTCCGCATCTTTCGGCATGGGCACCGACTGCTTCGGGCCTGACGCTGACACTGAAGAGTGTGTCCCCTCAATAACCACCGTGGCCGGTCTCTGTATACCAAAGGGTCCCTTTTGGAAAGCTTGGCTGGGCATCTCTTTCGAGTCTCTCCGGTGCGATTTACCGGGTTTCTCTGGACCGACCTCTGGGATCTTTGAGGACTTCCTTTTCTTACACTCCTTCTTCGGGGTCCTCGCGGAGGATCCGCAGCTGTGGGACTCATAAGCCACTAAGGCACTGCGGGATGTGCTTGCCTTGGAGCTGGGTGCTGGGGATGTGGGCATGGAGTTGGACCTTGGGAACATCTTTTCCTGTAATTCTAACCTCTTTTGTTGGTTTTTGCTGACATGGCCTGGCAAAGGTCACAATTGGAGCTGTCGTGGTCCAGTCCCAGGCAACGCAAGCAGCAGTTGTGGGTGTGGGTGATGGACATTGTTTGACTGCAGGGATCACATTTTTTGAACCCAACAGGGGACATGGTGGGATGCACCTGAACAGGGTCGATGACCCTGGATGAAAAAAGGGCGCAAAGCACTGGTCAAGGGAAAAAAAGGTGAAACAGCTCGGGGTGGGAAGAGGAACCAGTACGCATATTGGAAAGCTAAACTGAATCGTTAGGTTTTGAGAAATTTTTCTGGGGACACTGGATGTGCATCCATTGGGCTCCATGGAAAAAAGAAGACTAACCAAGATCGCACCCTTGGGCGGGAAGGGGAGATGCTTCTGCGCGGGCTCCATCGGCACCAATGTCACCCATATGTGAGGACTGACTTCCTGCTTGTTCCTGGAAAAACATAATTCCCCATGAATTTAAAATGTATTCTATTATACATAGAATAGTTTGTACTTATGTAACAAAAGCAACACTTTCATATAATTTACCAGCAATTTCTCTCCCATCTCCTTTCCACTGATAGTGATAAAAAAAAAGGATTTTTTAAAACTTACAATTAAAATTAAAAAAAACCTTTCCCCTACAGATTTGCAATACATTCCAAGAAATTCTTCAGGTAGGAAACCCTTGTACTAACCGTTTCCCACAGATTTCACAAATATATGGTTTTTCGCCAGAGTGCCGACGTAAATGAGTCTGCAGATTACCTGCCTGAAAAGAATGATAATATAAAGTTATTTATCAAAGAATTCAAGCTAAAAATCAGCTAGTCATCCTGAATTGTCATGCACCTAAAAATGAAAGAAAAGCAATCCAGGCATCAGTTTCCTGACTGTGAAACCATGGACAGGTGTTTTATTCATTTAGATTGGAATTTCCCTGCTGATCAAAGAAAGCATAGCACTGTTTGCGGCTAAATCTACTTATGCAAGAATAAATAAATGGAGTCATGTAATTAATATGCTGGCTTTCCCAAAGCATGAGGTAGACATTCAATTTTGATACCAGGAAGAAGACCAGATCATACAGATTCTGACAGTGTCTTTCACTGGGTGACCAGGGAGTTGGACTGTGGGAGAGCCCTAGATGTGGTATATTTAGATTTCAGTAAAGCCTTTGCTGGAGTGGAGGAGTAGTCTAATGGTTAGAGCAACTGCCTAGTACCCAGAAGATCAAGGGCTTGATTCCTACTGGCACTCCTTGTAGCCTTGGGCAAGTCACTTTACCCTCCATTGCCTCGGAAGAAACGTCAGGCAATCTGCTTCTGGTTATACATTGCCAAGAAAACCCAGAGGCAGCTGGGTTGCCAGGAGTCAGCACTGACTTGATGGCACTAAAAAAAATCCTCACAGGTAACTTATAAACAAACTGAGCACCCTAGGGATAGACCTTAAAGATACTGATTGGGCTAGAAATTGGTTGAGTGGAAGGCGACAAAGAGTACAGGTAAATGGAGCTCATTCTGAGGAGAAGGTGTTTACCAGAGGTATGCTCCAGGGATCTGTCCTGGGTCCGATTTTTTTTTAACATCTTTGTTAGTGATATAGGTTTGACTCTTTGCAGATGATACCAAAATCTGCAATAGAATAGACACCCAGGAAGGTGTCGATAACATGAGGAGGGATCTAGCTAAGCTTGAAAAATGGTCCAGAATTTGGCAGCTGATGTTTAATGTTAAAAAATGCAAGATCATGCATTTGGGCTGCAGCAATCCAAGGGAGCAATATAGTACAGGGGGTGAAGTACTTTCGTCCACTAAAGAAGAGCGGGACCTAGGCGTAGTTGTGTCTGATGATCTTAAAGTAGCTAAACAGGTAAAAAAGGTGACAGCAAAAGCTAGAAAGATGCTTGGTTGCATAGGGAAAGGAATGGCCAGCAGAAGAAAAGAAGTGGTAGTGCCTCTATATAAGTCTTTGGTGCGACCCCATTTGGATTATTGTGTGCAATTCTGGAGACCGCACCTTCAAAAGGATATAAACAGGCTGGAGTTAGTAGAGGGTGACTACTAAAATAGTTAGTGGTCTTCATTATAAAGCACATGAGGACAGACTTAAGGAGTTTAATATGTATACTTTAGAGGAATGGCGGGATAGAGATGATATGACTGAGACTTTTAAATATCTCTGTGACAAAAATGCACAGGAGGAGAGCCTCTTTCGACTGAAAGCAAGCTCTGCTACGAGGGGACATGGGATGAGGGTGAAAAGAGATAGATTCAGGAGTGATATGCAGAAATAATTCTTAACAGAAAGAGTAGTGGATCCGTGGAATAGTCTCTCAGTGGAGGTGGTAGAGATGAAGACAATATTTGAATTCAAAGAAGTATGGGACAAACACAGAGGATCTCTAAAGGAAAAAAGGGGACTGTTGTAGTGGTTGATATGGAAGGGCAGACTTCCATAGGCCATGTGGTCTTTTTCTGTTGTTGTTATGTTTCTATGAATTTGTATTTTAGATTTATTTAATCTCCTTTTCCAAATATGAGCTTAGGGCAAGTTAAATCAGGCAAGGCAAAAGAATATAAGCTTGTTAAGGTACACGTTGAGGCAACAGAGGGTGAAGTGACTTGCCCATGGTCACAAGTAGTGTCAGTGAAAAAAAAACAAGATATGAACCATGAGCTCCCTGGTTCTCAACTTGCTGCTCTAAACACTAGGGCCATCCTGTCTACTAGGTGGGCGCCTAGGGTGGCACACCTTGGTGGGTGGCATGGCAGCTTTGTGCCACCACTTTGGTGCCTGTGGTGAGACAACCATGACCTGCCACTTCTAACCCCGCTGCAACGTTTTGTTGGAGGTGTATCAGAAGCGGCATGCCAAGTGGGCTGAAACACACTCTGCCAGGGGCACCAAAGTGGTGGCACAAAGCTGCTGCTGGCCCCCAAGGAAGATGGAGGTGGCGGTGGCAGTGTAGGGGGTGGTTGTGACATGGTTCGGCATGGGGGGGTAGGCAGCTCAGCATAGTGGGGTAGGGGGGTAGTACGGTCGAGGATCCTACCTGGGGTGACAGAAACCCTTGGGCCAGCCCTGCCCATCCATACTGGAAATCATGTGTAAGATTCTAAAAAAAGACCCCTATGAAAGAATATGAAAAAGTTACTTATCTGAAATAGGTTTTCTCCAAGGACAGCAGTATACAAGAGTCAGGTGATGTCCTCCATTCCAAGCCAGAAAAATGTAAAAGCTCTCCAAGCTGGTAGAGTATTTTAGTATGGTGAACTGCACATGTGCACGTCCTCTAGTGCTGGCATTGTGAGGGGACACCTCAGTTCCTTACATAGCTATTATCAGAAACCAACTCCTAGGGGAGGTGGGTGGATTCCATGAGTGCTAATATCTTGCTGTCCTCAGATAGCACCTATTCCAGGTTAGAAGTTTAGCTTTTTTCCCCAAAGATAAGCAGGATATATGATCTTAATCACAGAAATCCCCAGCTACAGATTGCCTTTATCAAAACAGAAAAAAAAACCCAGAATGCTATCGGGCAACAAAAAACATTTTTGTTGACAACAGCAAGAAACTGTAGACTTTATACCTTGGATCAGAATTTTTCACATGCACTGACCTATGAAGAGTTGATAAAATGATATATGGAGATGAGTGTAGCAGTTTGAAAACTTTCCTCCCATAAAAATCTAGGATATGAGTATTCCTCCCAGGGAGCACCAAGGAGTGAGTTCTTATCTGCTTGGCTTTTTTTGAACCCAGGCTGAAAAATAGAGCTCCCTCTGTGAAGCCTCAGCATCAGGGAAAGAATTTTACTGAGAAGAGATCCCACCGGTAGCCCAACAAGAGGGCTGGAGGGCAGGAGTTGCCTAAACCTCAAAGAGATTCCGGAGTACTGCCTGACCAAAAGCACTGTCCCTACGGGACTCCCTCTCCAGGCAGCCCTACAGATGTCTGCCATCGGTACAGAATGGAGATGAGCTACTGATGCAGCCATTGCCCGGACACGGTGAGCTGTGACTCGACCCTGCAAGGGAAGGTCTGCTGCCCTGTAAGCCCAGGTGATACAGTCCACCACCCATATGGACAAGGTACGCTTGGAGACAGACAACCCCCAAGTTATTTGGGTCAAAGGAGACGAAGAGCTGAGTAGCCCTCCTATGACCCTTAGTACGATCAATGTAGAAAGACAAGGCCCTTCTATAGTCCAGAGTATGCAGGACTTCCTCAGCCCGGCTGGCATGGGGCCTAGGGAAGAATGTTGGAAGGACCACCTCCTGATTGAGGTGGAAAGAGGAGACTACCTTCGGGAGGAACTTAGGATGAGTCCTAAGGACTACCCTGTTCCTATAGAAATGAGTGTATGGCCTGTCACAGACCAGGGCTTGAAGTTCACTCACTCGTCTGGCCGAGGTCAGTGCCACTAGGAAAAGAGAGGGCACGTAGCTATCAGCTCAAAGGGATGGCGAGTAAGCTGCTGCAAGACCACATTCAACTCCCACTCAGGGGCTGGTGGACGGAGAGGAGGCTTTAGCAAGAGCAAGCCCCTGAGGAACTGGGACACCAAGGGGTGAACCGATAAAGAGTGCCCTTCCACCTGTGAGTGGTGGGCTGCCAGAGCAGAAAGGTGTACCCAAACAGAATTGGATTTAAGACCCTGATTAGACAAGTGCAGCAGGTACTGACACAGGGCAGGAGAAAGAGTTCTCCTGGCGTTTGTCACACCACAAGGAGAACCGTTTCCACTTCAGGGCATAGGTCTTTCTGATGGATTGCTTCCTAGAGGCCAAGACCACCTCTTCAACTTCCTGAGGTAGGCCCCAGGGAGCCAGCACTACCCTTGCAGCCTCCAGGCCGTCAAATTGAGAGTTTTGAGATTGGGGTGCAGAAGGGAACCCTGACCCTGAGAAAGAAGATCGGGTTGCAACCCCAGAGGGAGTGGGGTGTCCACCGCCAGCTGTAAGAGAAGCGGGAACCAGGGCTGCCTCGGCCATCTGGGGGCTACCAATATGACCGAGGCCCTGTCCCTTAGAATCCTGAACAAGGTTCGGGCCACCAGGGGCATGGGAGGAAACGCATACAGAAGGCCCTTGGACCATGAGATCAGGAAGGCATCCGCTGCGAATCTCGTGGGATGCGGTTGCCTGGAGCAGAACTGGGGCAGCTGCCGGTTCAGGGGACTGGCAAAGAGGTCAATGGAAGTCCCCATTTCAGGAAAATGTTCAGAACCACCAAAGGGTGCAGTTGTCACTCGTGAGTTTGCAAAACCCTGCTCAATCTATCTGCCAGGAAATTTTCCTGGCCAGGAAGATAGACTGCCCTGAGCAACATATTGTGTCGAAGTGCAAAAGAGCAAAGGGCTTGTGCCTCCTGACACAGGAGCCTGGACCCCGTGACCCCTTGTTTGTTCACATAGAACATCGCTACCTGGTTGTCTGTCTGCACCAAGACAGACTGGTGGGCCAGGGTGTGAGAGAAGGCTTTGAGGGCTAAGCGTATCGCCCGGAGTTCCAGCAGGTTGATTTGTTGCGAGGCCTCCCATGGAGACCACAGGCCCTGTGTGCACTTGTCCAGACAACGTGCACCCCAGACCTGCAAGGAGGCATTAGTTGTGAGTACCACAGTGGAAACAGGTACCTGAAAAGGAATTCCCTGTAGAAGGTTGGGGGGGGGGGGGGTGTAGCCACCACTGCAGGGAGTTCAGGAATGGTTTGGACACCCTTACTTTGTCTCTGAGGCTTTTCTGTGGCCTGCCTCCACTGAGTTCTGAGACACCACTGTGCAGGCCTCATATTCAGACGGGCATTGGGGGTCACATGCACTGTTGATGCCATGTGGCCCAGGAACCTTAGACAGAGCCTGGCGGAAACCAGTGGATTGTCTAGAAACTGGTTGGCCAAGTCCATCAGCCTTCCCGCTCTGTCTTCTGGCAAGTAAGCTTTTGCTTGCAGGGAGTCTAACCTTGCTCCTATGAACTCCAGGTTCTGTGAGGGGAGCAAAGTGGACTTTGCAAAGTTTATGACAAAGCCTAGTTGCTGAAGGAGAGAGACAGTACGGAGGGTGGCTTGCCTGGTCTCCTGGAGAGTCTGACCCCTGATGAGCCAGTCGTCCAGGTAGGGGAAGACAAAAATACCCTGGTTTCTCAAGTAGGCCGCCACCACCGCTAGGCAGTTTGTGAAGACCTGGGGGGCGGAGGTTAGGCCAATGAAAATGGTTTCCTCCCACCACGAACCTTAGGTATTGTCGGTGGTCTGGACGAATTAGTATGTGAGTGTACGCATCCTTCAGATCTAAGTAGCATAGCCAATCTCCCTGCTGGAGGTAGGGCAGCAGTGTTCCAAGAGTAAGCATCTTGAACTTTTCCTTTTCCAAGAACTTGTTGAGATTTCTCAAGTCCAAAATGGGCCGGAGACCTCCAGTTCTCTTTGGCACAAAAAAGTACCTGGAGTAGAAGCCCTGCCCCAACAGGTGGGGAGGTACAGGCTCCACCGCCCTGTCTTGAAGGAGGCTTTGCAGTTCCTGGAGAAGGAGTTCTCGATGCAGAGTAGGCCTTGGAGGCTCCCCTGGAAAGTAGGAGGGGGTACTTGATGGAAATGGAGCAGGGAGCCCTTCTGGACTATGCTCAGTACCCAAGCATCTCTTGTGATGAGCGGCCACTGGTGGGCAAACAGGACCAACCGACCTCCTGTGCTGAGGTGGGCCAGCAGAGGTGGAGAGGCTATGCAGTGGGAGTCAAAAACCTCCTCCCTGCTGAGTAGGAGCAGGAGCTGGAGGCTTGGGGACTTTTTGCTTACGGGGCCCATGTCCCTGCCCCTTGGCCTGCTGACCCTGCTGGGGAGCTGGGGAGGCCTGATAGTGAGGGAAAGGTTAGCAGGCAGATGACTTCCTCGGGTAAAAGGCCTTTTTCCCCGAGCCCTTCTTCCTATGAGAAGGGGCAGAGGTTTTTCTCGACAACCTTGCCCTTGTCAGAGTCTCGGTCTCGAGCTCAGCAGCCTTTTCGGCAATTGGTTTGCACAAGAGGTTTTCACCTCGGCATGGGACATCGACCAACTTGTCCTGCACCCATGGCTCGAGGTCCGATGATTGTAGCCATGCCTGGCGTCGAGTACCGATGCCGGCCGCCGCTACTCAGGCCGAAGCCTCGAAGCCATCGTAGGCCGCCCGGGAGATGAATTTGGAGCACTCCCGGATCCCCGAGAACAAGGTCTTGAACCTCTGCAAAGGTTCCCCGGAGAGGCCAGCAGAGAACCCGGCTATTTCCTTAGCCAGGTCCCGCAAGTACATGCCCATGTACAGCTGGTAGGACTGGACACGGCAAGCAAGCATCGAGCCCTAGAAGCACTTTCTGCCAATGGCATCCAGGTTCCGGGCCTCCCTACCGGGGGGCACCGCAGAGTGCATCTTCTGGCTCTTCAGACGATGCATGGCCGATTCCACAACCATAGAATGGTGCGGTAGCTGCGCCTTCTGAAATCCAGGGCTCTTTTGGACTCGATAAATGGAATCGATCTGCTTGCTCAAAACCGGCACCGAAGCCGGTGCCTCCCACATTCGGAAGAGGAGCCGTTCCAGCATTGGAGGAACCGGCACAGTAAAGGCCTCCCTGGGGGGGAGAGTCATCCTGGGGGGAGAGTCATACTGCAAGGCATCGAGCTCTTCGGCTCGAGGCTCCTCCTCGGGATCCGCAGGAACAGCCAAAGCCTTGGCCATGTCCCTCACAAACTCCGAGAACCGGGTGTCCTCCGGTGGGGACCTACTCCGGGGCTCGGACTGCGGTGAGTCCGAAGGGACACACCGAGTCCAAAAGGTATCGAGGGACTTCTCGTCCTCCATCTCCCATGCAGACTCATCCGAGGAAGAGTCAAGGGGCTCCGACCGTGTGGGCTCCGGTAGCACCCGCCCCGACGCTGGGGGCATCGGTGTCGACGCCCTCGGTCCCGAACGGGAGGTCGAAGGGGACCCTGACCGAGACTGGACTTGGGCCTTCATGGCTTTGAGAACCGGCTCGGTCTCCGGGGTCGACTTGGACGTCGACGTCCCGGTGGTCGGGGCAGATGCACCAGTCAAGCTGGCCATCAGCATCCGCTGCTGATCCATGAAGGCAGACAGTCTGCACTCCAAGGCTGTCAGCCTGAGTCCAAGCTCAGGAGACTCAGCAGCCACCGACTCGGGCCCCGGCGGCGGCGCCAGGCCCGATGTTGGCTCCCTGGGAGGAGAGTCCTCGAGGACAACAGGACTTACGTGCTCGACAGACTCCGGCTCTATACGAGGCACCTTAGGTGGCTTCTCCAGCTCCAAAGGCCCAGGGCGACGGTCAGGGGTCCGGGACCTGGCCCTCGAGGAACCAGGGGTATCCTCTGACGCCGCCCTCATGAGCTTCCTCTTATGCTCTCGACTGGGGGACCCCCTTTCAGAGGAAACCCGAAGCTCGGGGTCAGATTCCCGAGACGTCGAGGCCTCTGACGAGGTCCAGGCTCGGCCAGAGGCAGAGTCAGAAAAAATTCTCTCCTGATGCTGCTGGCCCTCTGAGTGCCTTGGTGGACATCTTTCCACAGGGGATACAGACCTTGGGATCATGGTCTGGCCCAAGGCAACGCAGGCAGCAGTCATGTGTGTCGGTAAGAGATATGAGCTTCTTACAACGATCACACTTTTTAAAACCACTGAAGGCCATCGGGGCAAAAAGGGCCCCCCACGAGGTCAAAAGACCGGCCTTCCAGGGAAAAAGAAAAAAAAGAGCGCAAACGCGTGCCACGAAGGGCAAAAAAACGAAAAATAGGGATCGGGTCGATACCGGTGTACCGAACCCAGGTGGGAAGGGGAACCGGCGTCGAACCGGACAAAAGAGAGCGAAAAAAATCTAACTTTTCCAGGTGACACGGACTCACGTCCATTGGGCTCCACGGAAAAAGAAAGACTGAGCAAGATGGCACCTTTGGGTGGGAAGGGGACCGCGCATGCATGGGTGTATTTCCAAAGGCTTTCTTAGAAAACTGGGGAAATGCTCCCCATGGGGGCTCCGTCCACGTCGATGCCTGCCCTTTAAAAGAAAAGCGCCATCGGGCGTGAGGAGAGAGACGCGCTCCAGCCAGCTCCAGCTGCTCTCCCCATCCGGGGATCGAGCCTTCATCCCCGGCTAAGGCGGGAACAGCCATCTTGATCGACGGCCCAATCGGGGCCCAAGCCTGCCCTTTAAAAGAAAAGCGCCATCGGGCGTGAGGAGAGAGACGCACTCCAGCCAGCTCCAGCTGCTCTCCCCATCCGGGGATCGAGCCTTCATCCCCGGCTAAGGCGGGAACAGCCATCTTGATCGACGGCCCAATCGGAGCCCGAGCCTGCCCTTTAAAAGAAAAGCGCCATCGGGCGCGCCCGTGCCTGGCGGGCCTGCGCCTGAGGGCCTCGCCAGAGGGCCCTTTGGCGTGGACCGTGAAAGTAAGACCGTGCAATTGAGACTCCCGTTCTGCACCCATAATCTCAGTGACCACTGTGAGACAACAAATCAGGTACCTTATACCGTGTATAATAATGTTCCATACCCAGAGACGCTCTCCAGCCAGCCAGTAGTGCATACATGTAGTTGAATATGTCAAACAGTATAAAGCTAAATACCGGTACTAGATCAGACTAGCCAGAAAAGTGTTGTTAACCAATACCTCATGTAGTATATGTACGCAAAAGGTTAAAACGAATATCTGTACCAGATCAGTCTTACCAGGAAAGTTTAGCCAGAAAAGTGTTGTTTACCAATATCCCACGTAGTATATGTATGCAACAGTGTAACACAATTTTCTGTACCAGATCAGACTCACCAGGAAAGTTTTATTTACCGAGATGTCATGAAGTATATGCATGCAGCAGTGTAAAACAAATATCTGTACCAGAACAGTTTAGCCAGGAATGTTTTGCTCACCTAGACCTCATGAAGCATTAGGTATGTAATAAGACACACTGCCATAACCTATACCTAAGAGAGGAAATTTCCAACTTGTTATCTTGCATGACACAAAGAGACGGTTGCCTGATTGCATAATATCCTAGCTAAGAGCCCCTCTGATTCACTCCCCGACACAGGCCCCTTGCTTCACCAAGTTGGTCCAGAAGAGTCAGAATGGAACACACTATCATCACGTTAATAAGCCTTTACCTGCTCCTCTTAACCTGGCCATCCAGCTCACTAGCCCCAACTACATCACACGATCACATCCCTATCGTACCATCAAGTGGGAGAAAATGGTCAAGTGATTTCTACTACAATTCACGCGAGTGTAACTACCCGCAGCACCACTACTTATTACACATCCCACTCCAACACACTACGAAAGCTAGACTAAGTAAAAGCCTCTACCCGAGTAGCCTAAAGTGTGCACTTGTAAATGCTCGCTCACTTCGCAAAAAGTGGCCAGTAATTACAGACATAATAACATCCCACAACCTGGATATCTTCATGGTCACTGAAACGTGGCTTTCCTCGGAAGACAATACCATCCTCAACCAGCTACTCCCATCTAATTTCGTTGCCTTCACCAGCCATAGGCAGAACAAAAGAGGTGGAGGAGTGCTCATCATCACCAGAATGGATCTCCAGTTCAAAATGGATGACTCCACCAGCAACAACAACCTGGAAACTGTATCAATCTCCAACAACAGATGCTCCGTAAACCTGATTTATAGAGCTCCATCATTGGATCCAGACGACCTGTCAACCATAATAAACCTGGCATCCAACACCCAGGGTCCAAATAAACCTAATTGGATTTTAGGGGATATCAACCTGCCATCATTACAGGACAATCAAGCAACTGCATTCATAGAAGCCCTAGAGATCCTCGGATACTCGCAAATGGTGCAGGAACCTACTCACGAGAAAGGTAACATCCTTGACCTCATATTCGCCCCGCAGTTAATTCTTGAGCAACCACAAAACATCATGCTATCAGTAACAGCGGTCCCATGGTCTGATCATAAACTCTTCACTTTTCAGATGCCTACCCTCAACAATCCACCAAGACCCAAATTGGATACAAGCAACAATGCTAACCCAGCTGCCAGAAGTTTCCACCCGTTTAACAGAGAACGCATCCTCGCGAAAACACGCACACTTATTGATGAGACTTCCTTAAGCCTAGATGAGTTGATCACCGCTTGGAACAACAAACTCAGCACAATCGCGATCCATCCTCCAACAAACAAGGCCCCGAAGAAAAGAGTATCAGCCCCATGGTTCACAGCCGACTTAAGGTCATCACTAACCTTGCTACGAAGGCTGGAAAAGCGCTGGAGGAAGTCACGCACCAGCAGCGACCAATCAGCATACATCCAACATCTGATGGCTCATCGCAAAGCCATCACAGACAAGATGAGGCAATACCACACAGACACCCTGAGACGGTCATTGCGTAAGCTGCATGACCTGTTTAACTTAGTCAAAACGCTCACTAAAGAACCAACCCCTGAGCACCATGGCGATATTCACCCGCAGGACTATGCGGTCTACATGCAATCCAAAATGTGCAAGACCGACAAAATAGTAATTCCGGACCCCCCCCCCCCCCGACAAGCAAGAGTACCCAGCATCGCTAACATCCTTCTCGACACCTTCAAAGAAAATTATCGAAAATACTATCTTAGCCCTAAACACTACCACTGCACAAACAGATCCTTGTCCGGCATTCTGGATAAAAGACCTGCGATGTGATCTCTCTCTAATTATAGCCAAAATCATAAACCAATCCTTTAACACTGGTTCTTTCCCCCCTACTCTCAAGCAGACCTCCGTTAGACCTCTTTTAAAAAACACCAAGCTAGACCCCCAAAAGGTAGAGTCTTACAGGCCCATATCTAGTATACCTATGCTCGCAAAAATCATTGAAAAAATAGTGCACAGACAATTACAGGATCATATCGACACCACCGCCCCACTAGATCCATCCCAACATGGATTCAGAGAGTCACATGGAGTGGAAACACTACTCACAGCCCTTTTCAACAATATAATTTCAGGCGTCGACAACATACGACATGGTTTCGCTCTCATCTTTTTGGATATAGCAGCAGCTTTCGACTCTGTATGCCATGAGATTCTCATCTGCCGGCTAAGAGAAAAAGGTATCGGCGGAACAGCACTCGAATGGTGCAGATCCTACCTGTCTGGAAGATGGCAGCATGTTCGAGCAGACGGGGCTACATCGGAACCATTTCAACAATGTCAAGGTGTGCCTCAAGAATCCTCCCTATCATCCTTGATGTTTAATATATACATCCAACCCATCTGCAATATCATTAGATCCTTCAATGTCAGTTACATGATACATGCTGATGATGTGCTGTTATACATGCCAGTATCATTGGATGAACTATTTATTTTATTTATTTATTTATTAACAATTCTTATATACCGCACTATTAGACATCAGCGCGGTTTACATTGAACAGAAAACATCCGACAGTTTACATATGTCTGGTCAGTTACATTTAACAGGAAGTATAACTTGGCGAAAATAGGGGAAACTAAATACAATGGAGGGTTATCTGATAAGGGATATCATGGTTAACTATATACAAAGGTGGTACAATAGTACTTGGAACTGCTTGTTATTTCATTGAGAAGTTGGCCTGTTATGAGGGTCTGTTTGTTTGACCACTCAAGCTATTCGCCTGGGGGTTATGTTCGGAGCTGTCATTGAGATATTTAAGGAAGAGGAAATGTTTTAGTGCCTTTTTGAACTGACTCAAGTTGGGTACTGCTCTGATTTGTGCTGGTAAGTTGTTCCATAAAGTCGGGGCGCAGAGTCGGAAGGCTCTGTTGGCTGTTGATCTAGTGCATCTTGTGGTGTCATTTGGGATAATTAGTGTGTTTAATTCTGCTGTTCTTCGTGGCCTGTTTGGTGCAAGTGGTTGTATGAGGTTGGAGAGAGAGGAAGAGGTGAGCCCCTTAGCCGCTTTGAATGTTAGCAGTAAGGTCTTGAAACTGATCCTTGCTTGAATGGGGAGCCAGTGTAGCTGTTTTAGAAGGGGTGTTAGGTGATCTCTCCTGGATGCCCCGAGGAGTACCCTCGCTGCACTATTCATGGCTAATTGCAGGGGGTTCAGGGTGGACCGGGGGAGTCCTTGTAGTATGGAGTTTGAGAAGTCGAAATGGGGGAGTATAAGGGCTTGATAAATGGTACGGAAATCATCCGGTTCAAGTAGCATGCGTAGGTGTCTGAGGGATCTGATTTTAAAGTAGATTGCCTTGACTGTGTTGGCTATGTGGTTCTTCATGTCAAGGTTTTGGTCCAGCGTTACTCCCAGGTAGCGTATCGCCGGTTTAACTTGGAGTTGGGCATCCTTTACGTTAATACAACTAGGAGGGGTGAAGTTGGTGTTCCTCGAGACGAACAGGACTTCTGTCTTTTTGTGTTGTATTCTCAGGTTTTGTGATAGGAGCCACTCTGATATGGTGTCAAAGCAGTTAGTCAGCGGGGTAAGGTCTAGGCAATCCAATGATATTGGCATATATAGTAGCACGTCGTCTGCATATATCATGTAACTGACATTAAAGGATTTGATGATGTCGCAGATGGGTTGAATGTATATATTAAACATCAATGCAGATAAAGAGGATCCTTGAGGTACACCTTGACTTTGTTGGAAAGGTTCAGATGTATCCCCGTCGACTCTGACATGCTGCCATCTATCGGACAGGTAAGATTTGCACCATTCGAGTGCTGTTCCACAGATGCCTTTTTCCCTTAGCCGGCAGATGAGAATTTCGTGGCATACCGAGTCAAAAGCCGCTGCTATGTCTAGAAAGACAAGAGCGAAACCCTGGCGTATGTTATCCACACCTGAGATTATGTTGTTGAGGAGAGTTGTGAGTAGCGTTTCTACTCCATGTGACTCTCTGAAACCATGTTGAGCCGGATCCAGTGGAGCTGAGGTGTCTATATGATCCTGTAATTGCCTGTGCACTATTTTCTCGATGATTTTTGCTAGCATAGGTATGCTAGATATGGGCCTATAGGATTCAACCTTTTGAGGATCCAGTTTGGTGTTCTTTAACAGCGGTCTTACAGAGGTCTGCTTGAGCGTGGTTGGGAAAGAGCCAGTGGTGAAGGAATGGTTTAAGATTTTTGTTATAATTGGAGATATGTCACATCGCAGGTCCTTTATCCAGTGTGCAGGGCAAGGGTCTGTGTGTGCAGTGGTTGTATTTAGAGCTAGAATGGTATCTTCGATAGTTCTCTTCGAGGGAGTGAAGAAGGATGTTAGTGATACTGGGTAGTCTTGTTCATCAAGAGGGTCTGGTATTAATATTTTATTAGTCTTGCACATTTTAGATTGCATGTAAATTGCATAGTCTTGTGGGTGGATCATGCTGTGGTGCTCCGGGGTTGGTTCTTTGGCAAGCGTTTTAACTAAGTTAAACAGGTCATGAGGTTTATTCAATGACCGTTTCAGGGTGTCTGTGTGGTGTTGTCTGATTTTATCTGTGATGGCTTTACGATGCTCCGCCAGGTGTTGGAAGTAAGCTGATTGGTCACTGCTGGTGCGTGACTTTCTCCATCGTTTTTCTAGCCTTCTTAAAATGGTTAGTGAGTCTTTTAATTCGGCTGTGAACCATGGGGCTGTAGATCTCTTCTTTGGGTTCTTGTTCGTTGGAGGGCGGACAGCGATTGAGCTGAGTTTTCTGTTCCAGGAAGAGATCAACTCTTCTAGGCTTAGTGAGGTGTCATCAAAGAGTGTGTCCATTTCAGTGAGGATGCGTTCTCTGTTGAATGGGTGGAAACTTCTGGTCGCTGAGTTAGCGGGCCTGCTTTTATCCGTTTTTGTCTTGTGCGAACAGTTAGTGGTGGGCATCTGAAAGGTGATGAGTTTGTGGTCGGTCCAAGGGACTGCAGTTATTGATAGCACGATGCTTTGTGGTTGATCCAAAATTAGTCGCGGTGCGAATATGAGGTCGAGGATATTGCCTTTCTCATGAGTAGGTTCTTGCACCATTTGCGTGTATCCTAGGCTATCTAGGGCGTCTAGGAATGCTGTTGCTTGAGTGTCCTGTACTGATGGTAGGTTGATATCTCCTACGATCCAATTAGGTTTATTTGGACCCTGGGTGAAGGATGCCAGATTTATTATGGTCGCTAGGTCGTCTGGGTCTCCGGACGGTGATCTATAGACTAGGTTTATGGAGCATATGTTATTTGAAATTGATACTGTTTCTAGATGGTTGTTACTGTTGGATTCGTCCATCTGAAACTGTAGGTCGGCTTTGGTGATGATAATTACTCCTCCGCCTTTTTTGTTTTGTCTGTGTCCAGTAAAGGCTGTAAAGTTAGGTGGGAGAAGCTGGTTGAGGATGATATTGTCTTCCGCTGAGAGCCATGTTTCAGTGACCATGAGAATGTCTAGCTTGTGGGCTATTATTATGTCCGTGATCACTGGCCACTTGTTTCGAAGTGAGCGGGCATTTATAAGTGCACACTTCATGGTACTAGGGTAGACATTTTTGGTTTGTCTGGTTTTCGTGTTGTGTTGTAGTGGGACATGTAGTAGGAGGTTGCGATGCGGGAGGTTAGCCCCACGTGAGCTGTAATAGGGGTCTCCTGACCATCTTCTCTCACTAGATAGTACAATAGGAATGTGGTTTTGTGAGGTGGTGAGGGCCAGTATATTGGATGGTAGTGTTATAATAAGTAGGAGAAGGCACGTTAACCTGATGATTGTGTCTTCCATTTTAACCCTGTGAGGTAGGAGGTTTTTCAGGAGGCGAATCGAGGGAATTTTGGCGCTCTAGAGCTGCTTGGCTCTTAGCTAGTATATTGTGCAACTGGAAAACAGGCTCAGTGAGTCATACAATAACCTTTCTGGCACCATTAATCTTTAGGTATGAATTAAATGTATATGCATACACAGAGTAAAGCTTAACAGGAAAAGAAAAGCAGATAAGACTACTCTGGCTAGTCTAACCTGGTACAACTGTCAGTATTAAATTACTTTACATGCCTTTAGATTCATTTGAATTACATAGTAGCTCAGAGATGGAAACTTTCGTGACCCATTTTGATTTTGTGGGTTCACTGTTCTGCACTGGGAGTGCTATCATTAAATGTGATATTGTCTGGCAAATTATTGGCTGAACTAGTCTAGTACACATACATGGTATTGCAATGAATAGCTAATATTTGGCTGTATGCACGCTACGATCTAGAGAAGGGGCTAGGAATGAAATATTGCACTCTGTAGGGGTACCTGAATTTAGGTTACCGGTGGTATCAGCGTTAGAAAGTACTGGACGGTGACTTCAACTTCTCGGTCTCGCCTTTACGGTCCACGCCTAAGGGCCACGCCAAAGGGCCCTCTGGCGAGGCCCTCAGGCGCGGGCCCGCCAGGCGCGGGTGCGCCCGATGGCGCTGTTTAAATGTCCCGGCACGGGTCCCGATTGGACCGCCGTGCAAAGATGGCTGTTCCCGCCTCCGGCAGTGATGATGGCTCGATCCCCGGGTAGGGAGAGCAACTAGACCTCGCCCCTCTGATCAACTGCTTCAACACCATATTGGAGTGGTTCCTGTCACAAAATCTGCGAATCCAACACAAGAAGACGGAGGTACTTTTCATCTCGAGGAATCTAAACTTCATACCACCTAGCTGTGTGAAGGTAAAGGATGCCGAACTACAAGTGAAGCCTGCTATACGTTACCTAGGAGTGACGTTGGACCAAAATCTGGACATGAAGAAACACATAGCCAATACCGTAAAGGCGATCTACTTTAAAATCAGATCCCTCAGACACCTACGCCCGTTACTTGAACCAAATGACTTCCGCACCATTTACCAAGCCCTGATCATTCCCCATTTCGATTTTTCAAACTCCATACTACAAGGGCTCCCCCGGTCCACCCTGAACCCCTTGCAACTTGCTATGAACAGTGCAGCGCGGGTACTCTTTGGGGCATCCAGGAGAGACCATGTGACACCCCTCCTGAAACAGTTACACTGGCTCCCCATTCAAGCCAGAATCAATTTTAAGACCTTACTGCTGACTTTCAAAGCTGCCAAGGGGCTCTCCTCATCCTCCCTATCTGACCTCATCCAACCACTTGTACCTAATAGACCAAGAAGAACTGCAGAGTTAAACATGCTAGTAATACCAAAAGAAAAAACAAGATGCACCAAATCAACAGCTAACAGAGCCTTCCGACTCTGTGCCCCAAGTCTATGGAATGCCTTACCAGCACATATCAGAGCAATCCCCAACTTGAGCCAGTTCAGAAAGGCCCTTAAACATTTCCTCTTCATCAAATATCTCACTGACAGCTCCGAACCTCAGTCCCACTTGAATAGCGATCACCCCAACAATAGTAGTAGTCAAACAGGCAACCCCTCGCAACAGGCGTCCTCTACAATGTAAACTCCATGCAGTATCCTTCTTATTACGCTTCCTATGTACATAGTTTACCCTGTTTCTCCAAGTTCCACTTCCTGTTAAATGTAATGACCAGACATATGTAAGTTGTCGGATGTTTTCTGTTCCATGTAAACCGCGCTGATGGCAAATAGTGCGGTATATAAGAAATGTAAATAAATAAATAAATATGTGAGGACCGACTTCCTGCTTGGTCCTGGAGAAATTCATTATATCAGGGCTTACCCAAACATGCATTACACCCACTCCAACTGGTCCAAAACACCGCAGCACGCATAATCAGAGGCACGCCCAAATACAAGCACATAACGCCAATACTCCGACAGCTGCACTGGTTACCCATAATGGCATGGGCAAAATTCAAAACACTAATCATCTTCACGACCACACACCAATGCTCTGAAGAAATTCTACAAAACATATTAACCAGAGACACTAGCAGCAGACCCAGACGAACCCAAGGCAGCAATAGACTCCTCACCCCAGCCGGATACCACAAAATAAAGCAATCAACCTCCAGAAAAGCCATCTTGCTCTCGGCGCCGGACCTATGGAACTCCCTCCATGAGGAACTAAGAGCACAAAAGGACCTCAAGGACTTCCGAAAATCCCTCAAAACCCACCTGTTCAGAGTCTCATTTGAACAAAGACCTTAACTCTCAACCCACTCAGCCTTGTCGCTACAGCCACCAAGCACCACCACTTCAGATCTGGGGCACATCCCCCAGAAATGTATGTATGTCTTGACACCTCTGTTAAATGTACATCCCTCGTAACATCCCTAACCACTTTGATTGAAGGAAAAGGTGGTATACAAAACTGGCCAAATAAATAAATAAATAAAATGATCGACAGGAAGGCGACAAAGGATATTGGTAAATGGAGCTCACTCTGAGGAGTAGGATGTTACCAGTGGTGTGCGACAGGGATTTGTTAGTCCAATTTGTTTTAACATTTTTGTAAATGATATTGCGGAAGGGCTATTGGGTAAGATTTGCCTCTCTGTGGACAGTAACAAAATCCGCAATACACTAGACATAGAGAAAAGAGTAGATAACATGGAGAGATCTAGCGAAGTTTGAAGAATGGTCGAGAATTTGGCTGCTGAGATTTAATGCTAAAAAATGAAGGCTCATGCATTCGGGCTGCAAAAATTCAAGGGAGTGGTACAATAAAGGGGGCTTATCTATGCTCATGGAACCCCTCTTCTCAAGTCACTTCACTGGCTCTCTATTAGTTTCTGCATCCAGTTCAAACTTCTCCTACTGACTTAAAAGTGTATTCATTTTGCGGCTCCTCACTACCTTAACTCTCTTAACACTAGACGCTCCAAAAGGAATTTTACCTAGAAACCCCAAAGTGCATCAATTGACGCATTATCACAACGACTGTGTTTGGCATGAAATGCAGATGTGAATTAATGTGAAGTTACTTATTTGTTACGTACGTGCAGTATGTGACGTCATTACATGACGTCATCGTATTTTTATTGTTTGTAATGTCGGAGTAAAACTGTAAACAGTGATTGAGATGCGCCACCTAGTGGGAACATAAATTTATACCTAGAAGCCCCAAAGTACGTCAATTGACGCATCCAAGACAATTGAGTGCGCCAATTGACGTACTTTGGGGCTTCTAGGTATAAATTCAATTTCCCGCTAGGTGGTGCATCTGTCATTAATTTTCGATGCAAATATTTGAACATCTTGACCTTGCTAACAAAGTCATGGAACATGACTGACATGGTTATAGCAGTGGCGCTGGTATAGAACTTCGAAGATGCATTTGAGTCAATTGACGCACTTTGGGGCTTCTAGTGTTAACTCACTCTATGCCTCTCCTCAGGAACTCCGCTCCTCTGATGGATCCCTTTTATCTGTGCCCCTCTCTTCCACTACCAAATCTTGCTGCTTCATATGGCTGGAACAAACTACCTGAGTCTGTGTGTTGGGCTCCTTCTCTAGTGCTATTCAAATCCAGGGTAAAAACCCACCTCTGAAGCTGCTTTTGGAACCTGATGCTCCTTACTCTCTTGTCGACTACTTATGTGTATCTTACCATACTCTAGTCCCCAGTTTCACTATGCGTTTTGTCTTGATTAGATTGTAAGCTCTGATGTACAGAGACTATGTCTTACATCTATATGTATAGTGCTGCATATGCCCTGTAGTGCTACACAAATGATTAGTAGAAGCAGTAGTAGTAAATTACTTCTGTCCTCAAAAGAAAAGAGGGACCTATGGATGAATATTTCTGATAAATTTAAGGTGGCTAAACCAGAAGAAAAGGTTAGTATGAAAGCCAGAGGAATGCATGGGTGCACAGGGAAAAGAATGGCCAGCAAGGAGGCGGCGTTGATAGTGCCTCAGTGTCTTTGGTGTGACTCCTATGGAGCGTATTGTGTACAATTCTGGAGATCACACCTTCAAAAGGATATCAAGAGGATGGAGACAGTGCATAAGGTGGCTACCAAAATGGTCAGTGGTCTTTGTCATAAGGCATATGGGGAGAAACTTAAAGATCTCAATATATAAACTCCGGAGGAAAGGTGGAAGAGGGAAGATATGATAGAAACATTTAAATGCACAGAAGGAGAATCTCTTTCAATAGAAAGAAAACTCCGCAATTGAGGGGGCATAGGATGAAGGTGAAATGGGATAGACTCTGGAGTAATCTGAGGAAATATTTTTTTATGAAAAGAGTGGTAGATGCATGGAACTGTATCCCAGTGGAGGTGGTAGAGGCAAAGGCTATATCTGAATTCAAGAAAGCCTGGGACAGAAAAAGGATCTTTAAGTGAAAAAAAGGATGATAAAACTTAGCAGTTGGTATGGAAGGGCAGACTGGATAGACCTTATGATCTTTATCTGATGTCATTTTTCTATGTGTTTATGTTTCTCTTAGGCCTGGGAGTTTAAAAATACTATCATGGAAGCATACACTAGATGTATTCCATGCTTTAAGAAAGGTGGAAGGTAGGCCAAATGACTGCTGGCATGGTTTAAAGGTGATGCCAGAGAGGCTGATACAAGAAAGCATTTCTCAGAAAATCGAAAAAGGAGCCAAATGATGAAAACAGGAAACATTAGCATTTTAGAAGCAACGCATTGATAAGGTAGATGGAGATAGAATTTAAAAAGCAGCTTGCTGTGGAAACAAAAACTCATAAAAAGACATTTTACTTACCAGATAATGTCCTTTCCTTAAGTCCTGATAGATCAGTCCATACATCTAGGTTGTGTGCCCCTACCAATGGATTGGTGGAGACAAAGAAGCAATGAAAAGCCCAGGTTTCAGTGATATCACTCCCATGCCTCTATGTGCCTCAGCCCCCAGAGATCTCTCTTCAGTATTTGTCCCAAAGCATATGGGAGAACATGGCAAGCCTTATACAAACTTAACGTGGGCAACAATAAATAATCAAACAGTAGAGAACTATGTACAGAAAAGCACTACCAGAAGGCTGTCCGTAGAAGATGGACCTGCAGAACCAAGTATAGACATCACAGTGGACCCCAAGGTACCACCACAGAATAGAACACGCACAATTCCATGGACGGACCCTGGACTTGTCTAGCAAGACTCAAGGAAAGCGTAGTCACTCACCTGTAACAGGTGATCTCCGGGAACAGCAGGAATTTAGTCCTCACATATGGGTATCGTCGGTACCAATGGAGCCTGCGCGGGAATGCTCCCCAGCGTCCAACAGGAACACTTTTGGGAGCATCCCTCAGCACATGTGCGCTGCCTTCCCACCTTTCCAACTGTCCCTCTTCAGTTAAGTTTGTAGCTGAGTGAAATGATAGAGGGAGAGAGGAAAGAGACAAAGAGAGAGAGAGACAACTCCTAGGGGAGGTGGGTGGGTTGTGAGGAATAAATTCCTGCTGTTCCCGGAGATCACCTGTTACAGGTGAGTAACTAAGCTATCTCCAGGAACAAGAAGGAATGTAGTCCTCACATATGGGGACTCCCTAGCTGAAGATGCCAGGGAGATAGTCTCAGGAAGGTGCCACCGTCGAAGGTGAAAATCCTTCCTCCCATGGATCTCTGGCATCCCACTAGGGTTGGGGGGCAGGAGTTGGTTTAGGTTTGAAAGAGATTTTGAAGAACAGCTTGGCCAAAGAAGGCATCCCGACGGAAGGCTTTATCTAGGCAGTAGTGGGCTGTGAAGGTGTGTACCGAAGCCCAGGTGGCTGCTCGACAAATGTCATCGATAGACACAGAGTGGAGATTAGCCATAGAAGCTGCCATGGCTCTCACATTATGAGCTGTGACATGGTCCTGAAGAGGAAGAACCTTACTCTCATAAGTAAAGGATATGCATTGGGCAATCCATTTAGATAAAGTTGTTTTGGAGACTGGAAGTCCCAAATGACTAGGGTCAAAAGCTATAAAAAGTTGTGAGGACTTTCTATGTTGCTGTGTTCTTTGTATGTAAAAGGCCAAGGCCCTCTTACAATCCAAAGTATGAAGGATTCTTTCTGCATTAGAGGCATGAGGCCTCAGAAAAAATACAGGAAGGTAAATTGATTGATTTAAATGAAAAGGCGAAACCACCTTTGGCATAAAATGTGGGTGAGTTCGAAGAACAACCTTATCATGATGAAACCTAGTATAAGGAGATCAGCCACTAAAGCTTGCAATTCACTAATGTGACGAGCAGAAGTGATTGCAATTAGGAAGATGACCTTCCAGGTCAAAAACTTAAGGGCTGCAGTGGCTAAAGGCTCAAAAGGCAGCTTCATGAGCTGACCGAGAACTAGATTTAGATCCCTTGCCACCAGTGGTGGCTTGATGGGAGGTTTAGTTAATAAAAGGCCTCTCATAAATCTTGATACGAGTGGATGAGAGGAAATTGGTTGTCCATTTAGAGGCTTATAAGAAGCTGCAATTGCACTAAGATGGACTCTTACCGAATTGGTCTTTAACCCAGAATTCAACAGGTAAAGGAGATACTCTAGTATCGATCTAAGGGTATGACCAGGGAGTTTAATCCCCTTTTGGAGCACCATATAGCAAAACGTTTCCACTTGAAGGCATAAGATCTTCTTGTGGAAAGTTTCCTAGAAGCCTGAAGGATATCTTTTACCTGCTGGGACAGGTTGAAATCCTGGAGGTCTAAGCCTTCAGCAACCAGGCCAGGAGGTGCAGGGACTGGGGATTCGGGTGCCATAGCATCCCATTCTCCTGGGAAAGGAGATCTGGAGCATGCCCTAACTCCAGAGGTGCCGCTTGAGAGAGATGCAGAAGCAGGGAATACCAGGTTTGGCGTGGCCATCGTGGTGCTACGAGAATCATGCGACCCCTGTCTCTCTGAAGCTTGAAGAGTGTTTTGGGGATGAGGGGAATGGGTGGGAAGGCATAAAGGAAGTCCTGACCCCAGTGAAGGAGGAAGGCATCCCTTGCCTGACAGTTGTGTGCCGGAATCCTGGAACAGAACCGGGGAAGTTTGGCATTCAGTGGACTTGCAAAGAGGTCTATGTCTGGAGTGCCCCAGAGATGAAATCTCTTTGCCACCTGGTCTAGGTGGAGTGACCACTCGTGAGGTAGCAGTATTCGACTGAGTTTGTCTGCCCAAAGGTTTTGAATGCCTGGAAGATATATCACTAGAAGGTGAATTTGATGCTCTCTGGCGAGGGCCCATAGTCGTAAAGCTTTGTTGCATAACGACAGAGAGCCCACTCCGCCCTGCTTGTTCACATAGAACATGGCTACCTGATTGTCTGTCTGGACTAGGACTGTCTTGTAGCTGAGCTGGGCGTGGAACACTCGAAGAGCTAAATAAATTGCTCTTAATTCCAGGAGGTTTATGTGTAAACCAACCTCCTGTGAAGTCCAGGTGCCCTGGGTAGAGAGATGATTCAGGTGTGCTCCCCAACCCACCTGTGATGCATCTGTTAGGGTGGCCTGAAAGAGGGGTTGATGGAAAGGAGACCCCACTGTCAGATTTTCTAGTGATTGCCACCATTGGAGGGACAAAATTAGTCGTTGAGAGACTGTTATTTTGTCCGACAAATGACCCGCGGTCTGTCCACTGTGTGGAGAGGGTCCACTGAGCTGCTTGCATGTGGAGGTGAGCATATGGGACTACATGAACTGTGGATGCCATGTGTCCCAGTAACTGCAGTAGTTCCCGAGCCTGCTGCTTGGGAAGCTAACTGCATAATGCAAAGACACCGGGCACCGGGAAGGAAAACCCTTGCCTGTCTGGTATCCAGACAGGCTCCTATGAATTCTAGGCATTGGGAAGGAACTAGTTGAGACTTTGGGAAGTTTATTTCCAATCCCAAGTATTGGAGGGTTCGCATTGTACGGGACAGTGCAGTGCTGAGCTCTGCAACTGTGGAGGCTCGAATGAGCCAGTCGTCTAAGTAAGGGAAAGAGTAGTTACTCACCTGTAACAGGTGTTCTCCAGGAGCAGCAGGAATCGGTCCTCACATATGGGTGACTCCCTAGCTCTGGGCTACCGAGGAAGCCAGGCTGAACAAGAGAACTCCCCTCTAGTCTCAGCAGCAAAGAAAGGCTTTTCCAGGACACAACCTCCACCGGTAGCCCAACAGAGGGCAGGAGTTGCCTAAACCTAAAAGAGATTCTGGAGTACTGCCTGGCCAAAAGCACTGTCCCTACGGGGCTCCCTCTCCAGACAGTAATGGGCTGCAAAGGTCTGGCTTGAAGACCAAGTTGCAGCCCTGCAGATGTCTACCAAGGGCAGAGAGTGGAGATGAGCCACTGAGGCAGCCATTGCCTTGACACGATGGGCCGTGACCCTACCCTGCAAAGGAAGGTCAGCCGCCTTGTAAGCCCAGGTGATACAGTCAGCCACCCAGATGGACAAGGTATGCTTGGACACAGCCAACCCCAACATATTGGGGTCAAAGGATACGAAGAGCTGAGTAGCCCTTCTATGCCCCTGCGTACGGTCAAGGTAGAAGGATAAGGCCCTCCTACAGTCCAGGGTATGCAGGACTGCTTCAGCCTGGCTGGCATGAGGCCTAGGGAAGAATGTTGGAAGAACCACCTCCTGGTTGAGGTGGAAAGAGGAGACAACCTTAGGGAGGAACTTTGGATGAGTCTTAAGGACTACCCTGTTCCTATAAATCCTGGTATAAGGCCTATCACAGACCAGGGCCTGAAGCTCACTCACTCGCCTAGCCGAGGTAAGGGCTATCAGGAAGAGTGTCTTCCAGGAGAGGAAGCGTAGTGGACAAGTAGCCATTGGCTCAAAAGGTGGGCGAGTCAGTTGCTGCAAGACCACATTCAGCTCCCACTCAGGGGCAAGACGACGGATTGGAGGCTTGAGCAAAGCAAGCCCCTGAGAAAGCGGGACACCAAGGGGTGACCTGACAGAGAATGTCCCTCCACCAGTGAGTGGTGAGCTGCTAGAGCTGAGAGGTGGACCCGAACAGAATTGGACTTAAGTCCCTGATTTGATAAGTGCAGTAAGTACTGAAGCACTACTGGCACAGTACAAGAGGAAGGGTCCTCTGTACGTAGCTGACACCACACAGAAAACCTTTTCCATTTGAGAGCATAGGTTTTCCTAGTGGACTGTTTCCTAGAGGCTAGGACAACCTCCTCAACTTCCTGAGGTAGGCCCCAGGGAGCCAAAACTACCCTTGCAGCCTCCAGGCCATCAAATTGAGGGCTTTGAGATTGGGGTGCAGAAGGGAAACCTGCTTCTGTGAGAGAAGGTCGGGTTGCAACCCCAGAGGCAGTGGAGGATCCACCGCCAGTTGAAGCAGAAGAGGAAACCAAGGCTGTCTCGGCCACCTGGGAGCCACCAGCAGGACCGAGGCCTTGTCCTGAAGAATCTTGAAGAGAGTTCGGGCCACCAAGGGTGTGGGAGGAAACGCATACAGGAGGCCCTGAGACCAGGATATCAGAAAAGCATCCGCTGCTATCCGCAGAGGATGTGGTTGATCTTCTGAACTACTGAAGGATGCAGCTGCCACTCGTGGGGCTGCAGTATTCTGCTTAACCTGTCTGCCAGGTAGTTGTCCTGGCCTGGAAGGTACACAGCCTTGAGGAGCATGTTGTGCTTGAGAGCAAAGGAACAAAGGTCCTGAGCTTCCCGACAAAGGATCCTGGACCCAGTCCCGCCCTGTTTGTTCACATAAAACATGGCTACTTGGTTGTCTGTCTGAATCAGGACAGATTGGTGAGCCAGGGTAGGAGAGAAAGCTTTGAGCGCTAAGCAAATAGCTCTGAGTTCGAGGAGATTGATCTGCTGTGCAACTTCCCAAGGAGACCACAGGCCCTGGGTGCACTTGCCCAGACAATGAGCTCCCTAGCCCTGCAGGGAGGTGTCAGTGGTCATCACTACCGTGTACCCTGGAACCTGAAAAGGCACCCCTTTCAGCAGATTGGGTGGGTGCAGCCACCAGTTGAGGGAGTACAGAAATGGTCTGGACACCCTTATCCTGTCTCTGAGGCTGCCTGTGGCTTGTGACCACTGAGTCTGAAGGGACCACTGTGCAGGCCTCATATGGAGCCTGGCATTGGGGGTCACATGTACTGTCGAAGCCATGTGGCCCAGAAGCCTCAGGCAGAGTCTGGCGGAGACCAGTGACTTGCTGAGAAACTGATTTGCCAAGGCCATCAACCTTTGGGCCCTGTCTTCTGGCAAGAAAGCCTTTACCAGCAGAGAGTCTAGCCTTGCTCCTATGAACTCCAAGTTCTGGGAGGGGAGCAAAGTGGACTTTGCGAAGTTTATGACAAACCCCAGCCTTTGGAGAAGAGCAATAGTGCTGAGGGTGGCTTGTTTGGCCTTCTGGCACATCTGACCCCTGATGAGCCAGTCGTCCAGATAGGGGAAGACAAAGATGCCCTGGTTTCTCAGGTAGGCCGCCACCACTGCTAGGCACTTTGTGAAGACTCTGGGGGCGGAGGTGAGGCCGAAAGGCAGCACTCTGTATTGATAACGGTTTCCTCCCAAAATGAACCGTAGGTACTGTCTGTGGTCTGGATGAATGAGGATGTGAGTGTACGCATCCTTAAGATCTAAAGAGCATAGCCAATCTCCCTGCTAGAGGTAGGGCAGAAGTGTCCCAAGAGTAAGCATCTTGAACTTTTCCTTCACTAGGAACTTGTTGAGGTTCCTGAGGTCCAGAATGGGTCGAAGGCCACCGGTTCTTTTGGGCACCAGGAAATATCTGGAGTAGAAACCGTCACCTTGTAAGTGGGGAGGCAGAGGCTCCACCGCCCTGTCCACCAACAGACCTTGAAGCTCTTGCAGGAGAAGGTCTGTGTGCAGGGGAGGCCTTGAAGGCTCCCCTGGAAAATATGGTGGAGGCAGTTGGTGAAAATGCAGGGCATAACCCTTGTGGACTATGTCCAACACCCAACTGTCCCCGGTGATAAGGGGCCACTGGTGGGCAAAGAGGGCGAGGCGACCTCCTGTGCAGGGTTGGGAGAGCAGTGGAGGAGAGGCTACGCTCAAGGAGTCAAAAATCCCCACCCTGCTGAGTGGTAGCAGGGGCTGGTGGCTTGGGGGTCCTCTGCCTATGGGGCCCATTACCCTGCCCCTTGGCTTGCTGACCCTGGGGTGCAGCTTGGGCAGCCTGATATTGTGGGTACTGTTTGTAGGCAGTGCCCTTCCTCGGGTAAAAGGGCTTTTTACCCGAGCCCTTCTTTTTATGAGAAGGGGCAGAGGTCTTCCTAGACAGCCTTGTCCGAGTGAGGTGTTCAGTTTCGAGCTGAGCGGCCTTCTTGGTCATGGGCTTGCCAAAAAGGTTTTCACCTCGGCAAGGGACATCGACCAACTTGTCCTGAACCCATGGCTCGAGGTCCGATGACTGTAGCCATGCCTGGCGTCGAGCCACGATGCCGGCTGCCGCAACACGGGCCGAAGCCTCGAAGCCATTGTAGGCGGCGCGGGACATGAACTTCGAGCAGTCCCGAATCTCCGAGGACAAGGACTTAAATCTCTGCAAAGGTTCCCCGGAGAGACCAGCAGAGAACCCGGCCAACTCCTTGGCCAGATCCCGCAAGTACATGCCCATGTACAGCTGGTAGGACTGGACACGGCAAGCAAGCATCGAGCCCTGGAAGCACTTTCTACCGACGCCATCGAGGTTTCGGGCCTCCCTGCCAGGGGGCACCGCGGAGTGCATCTTCTGGCTCTTCAGACGATGCATGGCCGATTCCACAACCATAGAATGGTGTGGTAGCTGTGCCTTCTAAAAGCCAGGGCTCTTTCTGAGACGATAGATCGAGTCGACTCGCTTGCTGAGAACTGGCGCCAAGGCCGGTGCCTCCCACATACGGAAGGGGAGCCGTTCCAGCATCGGAGGAACCGGAACAGTAAAGGCCTCCTTCGGAGGAGAGTCATACTGTAGGGCCTCGAGCTCTTCAGCTCGAGGCTCCTCCTCGGGGTCCGCCGGAATAGCCAAGGCAGTGGCCATATCCCGGACGAACTCCGAGAACAGAGTATCCTCCAGGGGGGACCTACTCCGGGGCTCAGACTGCGGTGAGTCCGAGGGGACGCACCGAGTCTTGAAGGTATCAGGAGACTCCTCGTGCTCCGTCTCCCAAGCTGACTCGTCCGAGGAGGAGTCAGGGTCCGACCACGCGGGGCCCTGGAGCACCCGCCCTGACGCCGGAGGCACCGGCGTCGATGCCCTCGCTCCTGAATGGGAGGTCGAGGGAGACCGCAACCGAGGTCGACTCTGAGCCACGATGGACTCGGGTATCGGCTCGGTCTCCAGGGTCGACTTCGAAGTCGATGTCCCGGTGGTCGGGGCAGATGCGCCAGACAGGCTGGCCATCAGTGCCCACTGCTGCTCCATGAAGGCAGACAATCTGCTCTCCAAGGCTGTCATCCTGAGACTCAGCTCGGGAGACGCAGCAGCCACCGACTCGGGCCCCGGCGGCGCCGGGCCCGACGTTGGCTCCCTGGGAGGAGAGTCCTCGAGGACTACGGGGCTTACGTGTCCAGCAGACTCCGGCTCCACGCGAGAAACATTTGCAGGCTTCTCGTGTTCCACGGGCCCGGGTGACGGTCGGGGGTCTTAGACCTGGCCCTCGAGGAGCCAGGGACCTCCTCTGACGACGCCCTTGCGAGCCGCTTCTTCCTCTTGCATTCCCGGTCGGGGGACCCCCTGTCCGAGGAGTTTCGACGGTGCTCGGGATCGGAATCCCGAGATGTCGAGGCCTCAGACGAGGTCCGGGCCCGGCCGGAGGCTGAGTCCGAGAAAAGCCTTTCTTTTTGCTGCTGTCGACTTCGGAGTGCCTTGGAAGACATCTTTCCACATGGCCTGCACGACTTAGGGTCGTGGTCAGTGCCAAGGCACCGAAGGCAGCAGTCGTGTGTGTCAGTGAGAGACATTTATTTCTTACACCGATCACACTTTTTAAAACCACTGGAAGCCATCGGGGAAAAAAGAGTCCCCGCGAGGTCAAAGGACCGGCCTTCCAGGGAAAAAAGGAAAAAAAGGGCGTGAATGCCAGCCACGAAGGGCAAAAACCAAAAAAGAAGAATCGGGCTCGATACCGGTGTACCGAACCCGGCGGGAGGGGAACTGGTGTCGAACCTGGAGAAAAAATAGCGATAATCACCGAAAAAAATCTAATTTTAACCGGGAAAACAGGACACACGTCCGGTGGGCTTCACGGAAAAAAATTGACTGAGGTAAGATGGCACCTTTAGGCGGGAAGGGAACCGCGCATGCGTGCCTGCATTCCCAAAGGCTTTCATGGAAAACTGGGGAAATGCTCCGCTGGGGCTTCATCGGCGCCGATGACACCCATATGTGAGGACTGACTTCCTGCTTGGTCCTGGAGAAGACAAAAATCCCTAGGGTTCATAGAAATGCGGCTACTACTGCCATGCATTTCGTGAACACCTTTGTTGCTGAAGCCAGACCAAAAGGAAGAACCCTGCACTGGAAATGTCTTCCCCTGAAAAGGAAACATAAACATTTCCTGTGATCTGGATGGATGAGAATGTGAGTGTATGCATCCTTTAAGTATAGAGAGCAAAGCCAGTCCTGGCTTTGAAAGTATGGCAGAAGAGTTCCTAGAGAAATCATTTTGAATTTCTCTCGAAACAGATATTTGTTCAATTCTCTGAGGTCTAGAATGGGTCTGTGTCCTCCTGTTTTCTTTGGAATAAGAAAATAGGGGGAGTAGAACCCTGTCCCTTGTTGAAAAATGGGTACTTCCTCTATTGCCCCTTGGGCAAGAAGTGTGGAGACCTCGTGCTCTAGCAGATTGTCTGCAGAGGTTTGTGAATTGAATTGCTTTAGAATTGTAGGAGGGGGTATGCTGTGTCTGTTGTTATCTGATGCCATCTGTTGACAAAGTGGCATAACCTGCCCGGAATATTGGGGGGTTTGTGACCCCTCAGAGGCAGGAAGGCAAAGCTCCCTAGGAAGGAGTCAAAGCCCTTGAGGGGGCTGAACCTGGAGAGCTGGTTGGGCTCTCGGGCCTTTTGGTTTCTTTTGCTGTCTAGTTTGTCCCTTTTGGGCAACCTGACCTGGAGTCTGACTCTGCTGGGTATAGGAAGGATACAACTTCCTCTTTTTGCTAAAAGAGGGTTTTTTTATAAGGCTTCCTTTTGGCTGGAGTGGCTGTAGAATTTGACAATCTATCTAAGGTAGAATTGTCAGCATCTAACTCGTTAGCCTTTTCCTGCCAGTTGTTGCCGAAGAGATTCTCCCCCGTGCAAGGAATGTTGCCTAACTTGTCCTGTACCCAAGTCTCCAAGTCTGATGCCTGTAGCCAGGCACTCCGTTGTGCACCAATGGCAATCGCGGAAGTTCTGCTAATGCATTCGAAGCAGTCAAAGGCTGCACGATGGACAAACTTGGAGACATCTTGAGCATGCTTAACTAGAGCAAGAAAATCTTGTCTCTTATCATCTGGGAGAAATGGGCTCATAAGTTCCAAGTCTCCTGTGACTTCCTTAAGGAACATTCCCATATACAGGATATATGAACTGATCCTAGCTGAAAGCATGAAAGCTTGAAAAGTTCTGCATCCAAAAGCATTCAGAGTCCTGCATTCACGACCTGGAAGATTGGATGCATGCCTCTTTGCACTTTTCATCCTACGCATGGCTGATTCCACTACCATTGAATGGTGTGGCAGCTGAGTTTTCTGAAATCCAGGACATGGTGGAACTCGATACATAGTATCAAGTCTCCTAGAGTGAGGAGAAGTAGTCAGAGGTGTCTCCCACATTCTGAGCATCAAGCTATGCAGAATTTCATGGATAGGCAGAGTAGCTGCCTCCTTAGGAGCTTTAGGATATTGGAGGATTTCCAGTTCCTTTGCTCTGGGTTCCTCTTCAGGAGCTACTGTGATTGAAAGACCTTTGGCCATATCACGGATGAAATCCTGAAATGATATGTCCTCTGGAGGTGACATTCTGCATTGGGGAGAAGGAGGATCTTCTAGGAGAAACTCTCTAGTGCCAGCAGAATTGTCAGAGTTTTCGGAATCGGAGGAATCAAAGTATTCCTGACCCCGATGCTCTTGTAAAGTACGATCCTGGTATTGATCGAAGTCGGTACCAAGGTGACCCGAATTGTCCACTCCAGCCAGAGATGGCATGGGAAGAGTTCCCACCGGGGCCGGTACCATCGGTACCGGCATCGACGGTGTTGGTACCGGTGTCTGTACCGGTGTCGGTGTTGGCACTGGTGCCCTTGGGACCACTGGTACCGCAGCCGAAAGAAGAGCTGCGATACTATGCTCAATAGCGAGGAACCTCTGGTCTATCGACGCTGCCGATGCCTGGGTGTCGGTACCGGTGAGGACGGCCGGAACCCCTGAGCATGGCACAGGTAGTTCTTGCGAGGTTGAGGCCTCGAGAACATCCTGAAGCCAAAGCCTCCTGCCGGAGCTGTTTTGCTGGTGTGGTTCCCTCAAGGGCAATGCCAATGGCCTCTCGATGCTTAGCAGGAGAGCTACCCTTTGAGGATCGGCTGTTATGTTTAGTTACCTGAGATTCATGGGAGGAAGAAGCCCTTGATGATGTTGATGCAATGGATCTGGCATCTGAAGAAAAGAGGGTACCGAGCTTTGCAGCCCGGTTCTGTCTTCCTCTTTTGGTCATCCCCATGCAGGAGAGACATTCAGTTGGAGAATGATCAGATCCTAAACATTTTAGACACCAATCATGGGTGTTCAGTGACGGAAATGGTACCGCCACACTTAGTACATTTTTTAAAACCACTAGTTGGCTTTTCCATGATTTAGGAAAATGGGGCCTAATGCCCAAAATGGCGCCTAGCACCAAAGAGGAAAGTTTCTGAAAAGTAATAGTCAGCGGGTTTTTTTTTTTAAAAAAGAAAAGAATCGGCGGTACCGGTAAGCGTCGTGCGGTAGGCAAATGCGACCTCAAGAAAGAAACTTAAAGATGAAATTTTCTGCGGTGACAGGGAATAGGTCCTGTCAGCTCCGCAGAAAACGAAGAACTGAAGAGGGACATTTGGAAAGGTGGGAAGGCAGTGCGCATGTGCTGAGGGATGCTCCCAAAAGCGTTCCTATTGGACGCTGGGGAGCGTTCCCACGCAGGCTCCGTCGGTACCGACGATACCCATATGTGAGGACTACATTCCTGCTTGTTCCTGGAGATATGACATTATCTGGTAAGTAAAATGTCTCATTCAATATCATCCTGCTAGACTAGTCCAGACAAGTGGAACGTGCCAAAGCTACGACTGCACTGGGGAGGAAGAAGACCCAATAGCTCTCAAAACCTTAGATCCAAGGGTCATGTCTGTCCAAGTGGACATCCAAGCAGAATGCTGGACAGAAGTGGAAAGTGATGCCCATGTTGCCACCCAACAAATGTCTGCAGGGGCTATGAAGCTCTGCTCACCCATGAGAACACTAGTGCTTATGGGTGCACAAACATCCTGGAACCGTCTGGTTCTGGAATAGATCCGCCAAGGCAACGACCTCCTTAACCCAGCGCCTCAATGCAGACTCAGTCACCGCGCCACATTACGCCAGCCAGCAAACATCACAAAAAGGTGGATTGAATTACAAAAGTTATTCATAAATTCCAAGAGCCAGATAAGTACCCTCCAGACATCCCACAAGGTGAAGATCCTGACCATTTCCACACTACTACTGCTAAGCATTTGTATAGTGCTACAAGACGTACACAGTCCTGCACAGACACATATAAAAGACAGTCGGTCCCTGCTCATAGATACGGGATACATCTAGGGGGAATGGTAAGGAAACAAAAAGGAGATCAGGTGAGTCAAGATCTGAAAATGGCAGCGAAGAGGTGAGTTTTCAGCCAGACACTGCTCCTTAGAGAAGGAGGGCAGGCAAACTGCCTAGCTCACATGAAAGAGAGAAATCACTTTAGGGAAGAAAGAAGGCACAGGATGAAGGAAAAAAATATGGCTTGCTCAGAAAAAGTAGGTTAGGATCTTGACAAGACAGAGCCAGCAACTCAGAATCCTCCTTGCGGAAACATTGCAACCAAGATGATTATCTGAGCGCCAATTCCTTCAGAATAATGCACTCCAATGGATCAAGGGGCTCAGACATATTCTGAATCCCACGCCTCACCAGGGGCCATGGAGGAAAACATACAACAGGTGTAGACTTGGTCAAGGTTGAGCCAGGCCAGTAACACCCATGGACCCTGTCTCTGTGTGGCAAATGAAAAAGCAGCACACATGGTATTGGAGTGGGTCGCCATAGATCTCTCTTGGGGCAATGCCAGTGGCACAACAACAATTGCACTACCTCCTAGCTCAACTCCCAGTCTCCTAGAACCAAGCAGTGCCAGCTAAGAATATCCATTTTCACAGCAAACACTAAGGCAACGTGCAAAGTCAACTAACTAGGAGGTTCTTTGCCACCCAACAAACAGAAGAGCCATCTCCAGGGCTACCCCTAGCACTACTCGTACTGCCTTGCCAATTGACATAAGCCAACACCATGGTGTTTTCCGAAAACAATTGAACCTCCCAGCCCTTGACCAGGGGTCAGAAATGCAGAAGAGCCAATCTAATGGCCTTTGCCTAAAGGCAGTTGTGGTCCACAACACCTCCCTGAAGTTCCAACAGCCATGGGTTATTCGGCTTTGGTAATGGGCTCCCCAGCCTGGCATCTGTCGCTAGAAGGATCTATGAGTAATTAGGAGCGAGATCCTGAGCTCGAACTGCTGAGAACTCGGGGACCGCAGAGTGAGTAAGTACCGTTGAAGTGGCCACACAAGAGCACATGCCCACAGCGCTATGTCAACTGTCGCCACCATCAAACTGAGGGGCTTAAGATCAACCCAGACTCTGGGAGCTTGCTGCGAACAGAAAGCATAGTTACTCACCTGTATTTTTATTTATTTATTTATTTACAATTTCTTCTATACCGCACTATTAAGCATCAGCACGGTTTACATGGAACATAACAATCAGATAGGGTACATAAGTCTGAGTTTACAATTAACAGGAGAACCAACCTGGATAACAAAAGTAACTATTTACACAACGGTGTCATATAAAGACATAGCAAGAGAGTGATTTAATGGTCAGGGACTCCTTGCATGGTGTGGTCACCTGGCTGATAGGGTGTGGTGGCACAGTTGTACATATTTGAATGGGGGTGAGATTCACTGCTCTCTGGGAAGTATTTGAGGAAAAGGAAGTGTTTAAGGGCCTTCCTAAACTGGGTTAGGTTAGTGATTGCCCTGATGTTTGATGGTAATGAGTTCCAGAATCTTGGGGCGCAGAGTCTGAAGGCCCTGTTTGCAGTTGTCGAGGTGCATCTTGTTAATTCTCTCGGCATATCTAGCATATTTATCGCTGTGGATCTTCTTGGTCTATTAGGAGCTGTTGTTTGGATAAGGTCAGATATTGAAGATGAGGAGAGTTTATTTACTGCTTTGAATGTCAGCAGCACAGTTTTGAAGAAGATCCTGGCTTGTACAGGGAGCCAGTGTAACTGCTTTAGAAGGGGCGTCACATGGTCTCTCTTAGATGAACCCTGGAGAACCCTCGCAGCACTATTCATGGCAAGTTGCAAGGGGTTCAAAGTGGATTGGGGGAGACCTTGTAATATGGCATTGGCATAATCAAAGTGTGGTATTATCAGAGCCTGGTAAATTGTCCGAAAATCTTCTGGTTCAAGCAAGGGGTGTAGATGTCTGAGTGAACCGATCTTGAAATAGATTGCTCTTACAGTATTAGCTATGTGTGCCTTCATGTCAAGGTTTTGATCCAGTGTAACTCCCAGGTAACGAATTGTGGGTTTTGCTTGAAGATCAGCTTCTTTCACCTTCAAGTATTGGGGTGGGTTGAAGTTCGGGTTCCTCGTAATGAAGAGCACCTCAGTTTTCTTATGCTGAATTTGAAGGTTTTGTGACAAGCAATGTTCCCTCTAATTTTCTGTAGGCTGTGTGCGCATAAAATATCAGCTGTGCAGCTTTTGAAGGAAGGTTAAATTTTTGTGCGCCACATGACGACACTCGGAGTTATATACTTTAAAATTTGACTAAACGTCAGAATACAGTATGTACACCACATTGATTGCACTAGAAAACATTGTAGAACTTGTGAAAACCATAAATACATAACAGCGTTTAAATTTTAAGACGTCTGTGTTGTTTTCTATCAGAATCAGAACCGTCATTTTTGTGCGCTCTGTTGTAAAGTATGTGCGTTCGCTCGGCGAGGTGTGTGCGCGCGCACACGCGCACAGCTTAGAGGGAACAGTGGTGACAAGAGCCATTCAGATATGGCATTGAAGCAGTTGGTCAAAGGGGAGAGGTCAACTTGAACTATGGAGAATGGCATATAGAGCAGGACATCATCAGCATATATCATACAACTGACATTGAAAGATCGGATGATGTTGCAGATGGGTTGCATGTATATGTTGAACATCAAAGCCGATAGGGAGGATCCTTGAGGAACTCCTTGACCTTGATGAAACGGTTTTGATGTTGCTCCATCTGATCGTACGTGCTGCCATCTACCGGACAAGGATGATCTGCACCAATCCAGTGCTGTTCCGCAGATGCCCTTCTCTTTTAGCCGTCCTAGGAGAAGCTCATGATTTACTGAGTCGAAGGCTGCAGCAATGTCTAGGAAAATGAGTGAAAAACCCTGACGGATGCTGTCAATGCCAGTAATTATATTATTGAAAAGGGTGGTGAGGAGTGTTTCCACTCCATGTGACTCCCTGGATCCATGTTGGCATGGATCTAGTGGAGCAGCAGAGTCGATGTGGTCTTGTAACTGCCTTTGCACCTCTTTTTCGATTAACTTTGTGAGAAAAGATATACTTGAAATGGGTCTGTAGGAGTCTACATTTTGGGGGTCTAGGTTACTATTTTTTAGCAGAGGTCTGATCGACGTGTGTGAGGGCAGATGGGAAGTAACCACTTGTGAAAGATAGGTTCATTATTTTCGTTATTATCGGACTGAGATCACTGCGCAGTTCCTTTATCCAAAAAGCCGGACAAGGATCTGTTTGCGCAGTAGTGGTATTGAGGTTCATGATAGTATCTTCGATGCATTTCTTGGAAGGGGTCGAGAAGGATGTTAAAGATGTTGCACATGTTGTACACCCTTGGTCTGTGGAGGAGACACCCATTGAAATTTTATTTGTCTGACGTAACTTGGATTGTAGGTAGGTGACAAACTCCTGTGGATGAATTTCACATTGGTGCTCAGGTGTTGGCTCCTTGGATAGAGACTTGACAAGGTTAAACAGATCATGAGGTTTATTTAGCGAGCGTTTCAGGGTGTCTGTGTGGTGCTGTTTCATTTTCTTTCTGATGGCTTCGCGGTGAGCGGCTAGCTGATGGATGGATGTTGTCTGGTCTCGAATGGAGTGTGATCTTCGCCAATGCCTCTCAAGCTTCCGTAGTAAACTGAGTGATGCTTTTAGCTCAGCTGTGTACCATGGGGCTGTAGGTCTTTTCCTTGATGACTTGTTTGGTGGCTGACGAAGTGCAATCGCACTGAGGTTATTGTTCCAGCAAGTGATCAGCTCCTCCAGGTCCATGGTGGTCTCATTAAGGAGCGAACCCGTTTCTGCCAGGATCAGATCTTTATTGAATGGGCGGAAATTTCTAGCAGGTAGTTTAGGGGGATTACTTGGAGCTCTGTTGATCTTCGACTGACTGTCATGAGTGGGAATCCGGAAAATGATGAGTTTGTGATCTGACCATGGTACAGAATTTATGGACAACACGGTGTCATGGAATTGGTCAGAAACTGTCTGTGGAGCAAAAATGAGATCTAGTGTATTTCCCTTCACATGAGTGGGTTCTATTACTAATTGCTTGTATCCTAGAATATCGAGGGCTTCAAGAAAGGTAGAAGAATGGTTATCCTGAAGTGCTAGCAGGTTAAAATCATCTAGAATCCAATTTGGTGTATTTGGATTCTGGATATTGGATGCGAGGTTTATAATAGTTGGGAGGCCCTCTGTGGAGGCTGAGGGAGCTCTATAAAGCAGATTTATAGAGCAGATCTTGTTGGAAATGGAGACTGTTTCCAAGTGGTTTGTACTAGTGGAGTCAACTAGCTGGAAATGGAGCTCTGTTCTACTGAGGATGAGAACACTACCTCCTCTTCTGTTTTCTCTACTGCTTGTGTATGCTGAGAAATTTAAGGGTAGAAGCTGATTGACTATGACGTTATCTTCAGGAGATAGCCATGTTTCGGTGACCATGAGGATGTCGAGATTATAGAGGGATATTATGTCTGCAATCACTGGCCACTTCTTACGGATTGAGCGGGCATTGATGTAACAGGTGTTCTCCAGGGACAGCAGGAATCAGTCCTCACATATGGATGACGTCGGCACCGATGAAGCCCGCACACAGCATTTCTGTAGCTTTCAAACAAAGCCTCTGGGAGACGCCACCACACATGAGTGGTCCCCTTCCCACCCCAGGGTGCCATCTTGCTCAGTCAGATGACATAGCTAAAAGACGACAAAAATAAAAGAGGGTAAAGGAGCAACTCCAAGTGGAGGAGGGAGGGTTGCGAGGACTGATTCCTGCTGTCCCCGGAGAACACCTGTTACAGATGAGTAACTACACTTTCTCCGGGAACACACAGGAAGTCAATCCTCACATTTGGGACTCCCCAGCTACAGGCTACCGAAAACCCATAGCAAAAGTAGGGGCACCCTCTTGGGGAGCCACAAGCAGCAGCAAATTAGCCCGTGTACACAGACCACAGTAGGATCCCTGCATCCGTTGAAACCAGCACTCTGGTAGCCTGAACCCAGAAGGGTCGGAGGTTAGGAGTTACCTAGACCCCAAAAAGGTTATGGAGCACAGACTGGCCGAAAGCATTGTCCCGTTGGGATTCTCTTTCCAGGCAGTAATGGGCTGCGAAAGTATGGACTGAAGACCAGGTGGCGGCAGAGCAGATGTCCACCATTGGGACAGAGCGCATGTTTGCCACCGAGGCCACCATGGCCCTGACACGGTGCGCCGTGATGCGGCCTTCCAGCGGGAGCCCCGCCTTCTCATAAGCAAGGGCGATACAGTCCGCCACCCATGTGGACAGCATAGCTTGGACACCACCTAAACCCAGCCTACTGGGGTCATAGGAGATAGAAACATAGAAAAATGACAACAGAAAAAGACCACATGGCCTATCTAGTCTGCCTTCCATATCAAAAACTACAACAGTCCCCTTTTTTCCTTCAGAGATCCTCTGTGTTTGTCCCATGCTTTTTTGAATTCAGATACTGTCCTCATCTCTACCACCACCACTGGAAGACTATTCCAAGGATCCACCACTCTTTCCATAAAGAAATATTTCCGCATATCATTCCTGAATCTATCCCCTTTCACCCTCATCCCATGTCCCCTCGTAGCAGAACTTGCTTTCAATCGAAAGAGGCTCTCCCCCTGTGCATTTATGCCATGGAGGTATTTAAACATCTGAATCATATCACCTCTATTCTGCCTTCCCTCTAAGGTGTACATATTAAGATCCACTAACCATTTTACTAGCCACCCTCTATACTGACTCCATCCTGCTTATATCTTTAGGAAGGTGCGGTCTCCAGAATTGCACACTATATTCCAAATGAGGTCGCACCAAAGACTTATACAGAGGCACTATCACCTCCTTTTTTCTGCTAGCCATTCCTCTCTGTATGCACCCAAGCATCCTTCTAGCTTTTGCTATCGTCTTTTCTACCTGTTTAGCTACTTTAAGATCATCAGACACAACCACGCCTAGGTCCCGCTCTTCTTTAGTGGACAAAAGTATTTCACCCCCTATACTATATTGCTCCCTTGGATTGCTGCAGGCCAAATGCATGACCTTACATTTTTTAACATTAAATCCCACCTGCCAAATTCTAGACCATTCTTCAAGCTTAGCTAGATCCCTCCTCATGTTATCTACACCTTCCTGGGTGTCTACTCTATTGCAGATTTTGGTATCATCCGCAAAGAGGCAAACCTTACCCGACAGCCCTTCCGCTATATCACTAACAAAGATGTTAAAAAGAATCGGACCAAAGACAGATCCCTGGGGCACACCACTGGTAACTTCCTTCTCCTCAGAGTGAGCTCCATTTACCTGTACTCTTTGTCGCCTCCCACTCAACCAATTTCTAACCCAAGCGGTAACTTTAGGGTCCATCCCTAGGGTGCTCAGTTTGTTTATAAGTCGCCTGTGAGGAACGGTGTCAAAGGCTTTACTAAAATCGAAATACACCACATCTAGGGCGGAGATGAAAAGCTCAGAAGCTTTGCATGGCCTTGAGTGCATTGGTTATAGAAGGACAAGGCCCTCTTACAGTCCAAGGTGTGAAGGACAGTCTCTGCCTGACTGGAGTGAGGTCTTTAAAAGAAGGTAGGGAGCACCACTTTCTGGTTGAGATGGAAGGATAACACTACCTTCGGCAGGAATTTGGGGTGCGTGTGAAGCACCACTCTGTTCTTGTAGAACCTGGTATAAGGTGCCTCCACCATCAGGGCCTGGAGCTCGCTAACTCTGTGAGCGGAGGTGAGCATAACCAGGAAAACCACCTTCCAAGAGAGACAGCAAAAGCGGCAGGTCACTAGAAGCTTGAAGGATGCGCGAGTGAACTGCCCCAGCACCATGCTGAGGTCCCATTCGGTTGCCAGAGGGTGAACCGGGGGCTTCGATAAGAGCAGGCCCCAAAGGAAACGGGTCACCAATGGTTGGACCGAGAGGGGCTTACCATCCACCGGATAGTGGTGTGCCACTAGGGCACTCAGGAGTACTCGGATGGAGTTAGACTTGAACCCGGACTAAGAGAGGTGGAGAAGGTACTGCAACACCAGAGCCACCGAGCAGGAGAAAGGGTCAGCCCCATGTTCGGCACATCAGACAAAGAAACTGTGCCATTTGAGGGCGCAAGCCTTCCTAGTGGAGGTCTTGTGAGAGGCCAGCAGAATGTCTTTGACCTCAGCCAGAAGGTGGAAAGGGGCCAGAGTCACCCTCTCAGCAGCCATGCTGCTAGTGACAGGGACCCTAGGTTGGGGTGCAAGAGAAAGCCCCCCTCCTGAGAATAGGAGTCCCGGGGTGGTCCCCAAGGGGATGGGGGCCTCCACAGTTAACTGTAGCAGTAGCGGGACCCACGGCTGCCTGAACCACCGAGGGGCTATCAGGATGAGCGAGGCCCTGTCGCGGAGGGCTCTGAATGAGGTCCTGGTGATCAGCAGCATCGGGGGGAAGGCATGCTTGAGGTCTTCGGACCATGAGATTGGAAACGCATCCGCTGCCACCCTGGAGGGGTGGGCCTGCCAGGAGCATAAGTGGGACAACTGAAAGTTGTCTGGGCTGGTGAATAGGTCCATCACGGGTTCCCCCCAGAGCTGGAAAAGCCAACTGGCCACTCTGGGGTCCAGCTGCCACTCATGCGGCTGGAGAACCCTGCTGAGTCTGTCGGCCAGCAGGTTGTCCTGACCTGGCAGGTACACTGCCCATAGCAGGATACCCTGTTGGATTGCATAAGAGCAGAGGAGCAGTGCCTCCTGACAAAGGATACGGGATCCCGTGAACCCATGTTTGTTTATGTAGAACATTGCCACCTGGTTGTCAGTCTGGACTAGCACTGGCTGGTGACACAGATGGTGACAGAAGACCCTCATAGCTAGATGTATGGCTCGGAGTTCCAGGAGGTTGATCTGCTAGTGTTCTCGTCTGGCAATCATTTGCCCTGAGTGTAGAGATTTCCACAGTGGGCTCCTCAGCCAAGCATGGAGGTGTCCATGGTGAGGAACCTCGAGTGGCTTGGGGCCTGAAAGGGCATGCCCGCATCGAGATGCTGGGGAGACTGCCACCAGACCAGAGAGTCCGCCAACTGGCGGGTCACCGAAACTGTCTTGGAGGCGGCCTGTGGCCTGAGACCACTGGTTCCGGAGATAGCACTGTGCTGTGGACCGTGGAGGCCATGTTCCCGAGGAGGCGCAGAAGAAGCCGGGTGGGCACCGAGGGACAGTACTGTACGTCCCTAGCTAGAGACCTGAGACGATCGGCTCAGTCCCTGGACAAGAAGGCCTTCGACTGGAGAGTGTCTATCTTTGCCCCGATGAAATCCAGGCACTCTGTTGAGAGGAGGTGAGACTTGGGGTAGTTTATGACAAAGCCAAAATGTTTCAGGACCTGGATGGTGCCTCTCTTTATGAGCCAGCTGTCCAGGTAGGGAAAAACGAAGACCCCCTGGACACGGAGGAAGGCAACCACGACTGCTAGGCATTTTGTGAAGACTCTTGGGGCAGAGGCTAGGCCAAAGGGGAGCACCCTGTATTGAAAGTGCCTGCCCCCTACTACGAACTGCAGATGCTGCCTGTGGTTGGGGTGGATGAGGACGTGGGTATAAGCATCCTTGAGGTCTAAGGAGCATAGCCAGTCTCCCTGCTGGAGGTATAGCAGCAATGTCCCAAGGGAGAGCATCTTGAACTTCTCCCTCACCTGGAATTTGTTGAGGTTGCGCAGTTCGAGGATAGGCCTTAGGCCCCCCTGTCCTCTTTGGCACGAGGAAGTATCTGGAGTAGAACCTCTTGCCCTTGAGGTGGTGGGGCACCGGTTCCACTGCCTTGTCCTAGAGAAGACCTGCCAACTCCTTCAGAAGAAGGTCCTGGTGGAGGGAGACCTGAGGGGCTCTCCCGGGAAATAAGGGGGTGGTGTCTGAGACAGGTGGAGGAGGTAAGCCTCCCTGACTACCCTTAGTGCCTAGGAATCGGTGGTGATGGCCACCCACCTCTAGGCATAGAGGGCCAGACATCCCCCTGTGGGCTGCTGATCTCCTTGGGGTAGAGAGGCTATGCTCAAGGAGTCAAAAGCTTCCCCCTGGGTGGGCCGGTGCCGGTGCCTGGGGCTTTGGAGCTTTCTGCTTATGTGGGCCATGCCCATGTCCCTTGGCCTGCTGACCCTGTTGGGGAACCGGGGAGGCCTGATAGGGTGGGTAGTTTCGGTAAGCATCTCCCTTCCTCAGGTAAAAGAACTTTTTACCCGAGCCCATCCATCGGGGAGGGGCAGTGGTCTTTTTGGAGAGCCTGGTCCTCATCATGAACTCTGTCTCCAGCTCGGCAACCCTGTCAGTTTCTCCTTGGCACTGGACATCGACCAATTTGTCCTGAACCCACTGCTCGAGGTTGGACGACTGAAGCCAAGCTTGGCGACGTGCACCAATGCCCGCCACGGCTACCTGGGCTGCTAACTCAAACCAGTCATAGGCCGCTTGAGACATGAATTTGGAGCACTCACAGATGGCCCTGGCTAGGTTCTTGAACTGCTGCAAAGGTTCGTCAAAGAGACCAGCCGAAAACCGAGTTCCTTCACAAGGTCTCTCAATTACATGCCCATGAACAGCTGGTAGGCCTGGATACAGCAGATGAGCATTGAGTCCTGGTAGTATTTTCTGCCAAGAGCATCCAAGGTGTCGGGGGGGCACCGAGGAGTGCATCTTCTGGATTTTCAGCCGACACATGGCCGACTCCACCACCATGGAGTTATGCGGCAGTTGTGACTTCTGGAAGCCCGGGCTCCGGCAGACCCAATACATCGAGTCGAGCAATCTGCTCACCATCAGCATCGACACTGGTGTCTCCCACATGCGGAGCATGAACCGTTCCAGGATGGGAGGAATGGGCATCATGAGCGATTCCCGCAGAGGGGCCTTGTACTGGAGGATTTCCAACTCATCCGCCCGAGGGTCCTCCTCTGACTCGACTGGGAGCTCCAGGGCCTTAGACACATCCTTGACAAAATCAAGGAAGCCCATATCCTCGGGCGGGGACTGCCGTCGAGGCTCCGATACGGGAGAGTCAGATGGGATATTGCGATGGTGACGAGTATCGGGGGACTTCTCGTCCTCCATCTCCCACTCTGAGTAGTTCGTTGAGGACTCATAGGAGGGCTGCTCTGCGGGCCTGATGCCCTACAGTTTGCGCCCAGTAAACTTGCTAGTGATGACCGTGGTCCCATTGAGCGGGACTCAGAGCACAACCTCAGCCAAGGATGACTCAAGGCTGAAGGACCCTGAGGATTGGCTTGGCCTCCGGGGACATCTTGGACGTCAAGGGCCTGGTGGTCAGGGCAGATGAACTGGTTGTGCCGAACAGCACCCGCTGCTGGTCCATGAAGGCAAAACTATTTGGTCTCGTTCTCGAGCGAGTACTTCTCAGTAAGATAATGTAATATAGCTCACTCAGTATAACATACACATTCGGTATTTTCTCATGTTTCACTTATTATTCTCAAGGTCTCAGACAAACCATAGCACTGATCTTATGGACGTTTTCCTCGTCCCAATAACGTGCCTGTTGACATCAATGACCTTCTCTTCTTTAGAGTTACATCAACAAATAAAATACTTAGCTTCTTGGTTATTTCTTCTCTAAATTTTCACAAAAATCTCTTTATTTCCAATCTCCCAACGCCACTATTAAGGCGCCCTCCTTGCGTTTCTCCACAAAACGGATGGAGAGCTGATCCTCTGAGGAACCTGTTTGTGGAGAAACGCAAGGAGGGCGCCTTAATAGTGGCGTTGGGAGATTGGAAATAAGGAGATTTTTGTGAAAATTTAGAGAAGAAATAACCAAGAAGCTAAGTATTTTATTTGTTGATGTAACTCTAAAGAAGAGGTCATTTTTGTCAACAGGCACGTTATTGGGACGAGGAAAACATCCATAAGATCAGTGCTATGGTTTGTCTGAGACCTTGAGAATAATAAGAAGTGAAACATGAGAAAATACTGAATGTGTATGTTATACTGATTGGTCTATGAAGGCAGACAAACTGCATTCCAGGGTTGCCATTCTGGACTCCAGACCAGAATGCTCCGCAGCTTTTGGTATGGGCACCGAGAGACTTGGACTCGATGCCAGCTTCCCCAAAGGGAAACCCTCGACAAGGATGGTGTCTGGGGACAGAGGCTGGTCCACTGCCGGATCCTTCCAGGGGACCTTCACAGGTTGCTCCTTCTCCGACGCCTTGGACGAGTGCCTCAGACTGCAGGACCAGGCGTCGAGCGCTCCCGGCTGGTCGGAACCATTCAAGGACACAGCTTTCGAGGTTTTCTTCTTCCTGGGTTCCCTTGAGGGAGACCCCCTTTCTGAGGGCCCAAGACGAGGCTCGGGTTCGGAGAGTTCCGCCCGTGATGTCGGGGCCTCAGACAAGGCTCTGGCCTTCGGAGGCATCAGGGACTCAGGGAAAAAGTTATCGGGCTGCTGCTGGCAGCTTTTGAGGGCCTTGCTGGACATCCTCTTGCAGAAACTGCAGGCCACCGGGACGTGATCTGGCCCGAGGCAGCGAAGACAGCAGTCGTGTGTGTCGGTCAAAGACATGATTTTAGAGCACCGATCACACTTCTTAAAACCATTGGTAGTCATGGGGGAAAAAAGTACCCATGCGAGGTCGAAGACCCTCCAGGCTGCCAGTGGGGAAAAAAAGGCTCGAAGGAGCCAGACAAAAGAAAATAACTAAAGACTACAAAAAACTAAACCAAACCAGACGCCGAGGCATCGAGGTTGGTAGGCGGGAAGAGTACCAGTGCAATACTGGAGGCGAGTGTGAAACTCGGGGAAAGAAATAATCAACTTTTTCCAGGGACAAGCCAGACAACATCTGAAGGGCTCTGTGGAAAAAAAGAGACGGAGCAAGACGGCATCCTTGGGCGGGAAGGAGATCGCGCATGCATGGTGGCATCTCCCAAAGGCTTTCTTTGAAAGCTGGGGGGATGCTTCTGCGAGGGCTCAGTCGGTGCTGACATCACCCATATGTGAGGACTGACTTCCTGCTTGTTCCAGAACAGCTCTAGGCAATCCAACAACTGTGACTTTTTTTTGGGGGGGGGGGGGTCGGGGGGGAGAGATTCTGCACACTTGAGCATTGAAACATACTCCCAGAAACTCCAGGGATGAGGAAAGAAACAACTGGTTCTTTCCTCAATTGAACATCCAGCTGAGGCTTAACAGAAAGGACAGTACTCGGGGAGCTATCTGAGATACCTCTGAAACAGAATGAACTCTGATGAGCCAGTAGTCTAGATATGGGTGTATACGAATCCTTTGGCATGTAGTGTCACAGTCACCACTCCAAATACCCTAGAGAACGTTCTTGGGGCAGTGAATTGTCCGAATGGGGAGGCAGTAAACTGCAGGTGAGAGTCAAACACGTACTTGCTGATCACAGGATCAGGATCTGAAAATACATCTCGGCCAAATCCAAAGATGCCAGGAACTCACCTCGGCACACCACTTGAATCATGGATTAAAAAGTTTCCATTCAGGAATGCAGGCACTTGTTGACACACTTGAGGCCCAGCAGGGGCTAGCATGCTCCTTTCGTGTTGGCACCTCAAAACAAGGGGAAGACCTGCCCTTGTCCCAATCATCCAGGGGAGAGAGTACTACTGCCTTCAAGAGGCAACTTTTCCAAGGTGATTCGCACAGTGGTCCTGCTGTTCACAGACCCATAAGAGAAGATGGAACCGGCTGGAATTGGCTCTTTGCATTCCAGCACATAGATTTATTTATTTATTTATTTATTTATTTAACGCTCTTATATACTGCACTTTTATCATCAGCGCGGTTTACAGTAAACATAAAGTACTCACAGATAGCAACAGGTTGTCGTGAGTTTACATGTAACAGGAAGTCTAACAGGATACAACATAGGGGAAAACTTTGTACATAAAAATTATTTAACTATATACAATGGTAATCTTCTTGTTATATAGATATACTAGATATACTGAATAGGGACCAGCACCCTTCGTTGACCCAGGCCCATTCCTGAAAGAAGAGGTGAAGCTTGCCCTCAACAGGAGGAAGCAAGGAATGTGCCCCCAAACTTCAATGTGCAGCCCAGGAGGGTCCTCCTCTGGATGGGACTGGGACCCTGGGCCCAAGTGCTCTATGAAGGGCCTGAGATCAAGCAGAAGGTCCTAGCAGAGGGGAAGAAAAGGGCTTTCCAAGCTGGTAGCGACAGGAGGCCCAAGATTCCCAGGAGTGCAACCTGCACGCCTGCAAGGAGCAAGTAGAGGCTGATGGAAAAGGGATTCCTGTCCGCTTCACAGATGAATCTTTCGGAAGGCAGAAGGATTGTATCTTGTTGAGGTCTTTCATGAGCATCAACAGAAGTGCATCCCTCAAAGCAACTGGGCTTTGGAAGATGAGACTGCTGCCCCAAGTCAGAGCCAAACCAACGCTTGGTCACCTTTGACAGGGCACAATCCCAGGCCGTTTAGGGTGGTCCATAAAAATGAATTCCTGAATTCCTTTGCTCCCTGGCCTGATTCTGGTTCCATTTAGGTAGACAACACTGTGTACAAAGTTTGAAGCCAATCAAATAATATTTAGGGGTGGCTCAACAAGTCTTGAGATTTCCCCCTGGGAGCAGATGACGAAATGTTGCATCATCTTGTATCATCCACTCAGTTCCACGCTGATTACATTTGATTGCGTCATATTTGAACTAATCTCATCTCTGAGAGGTGGCAAAGACATTGTACTATTATCTTTGTATCTTTATTCTTTTCAGATGGCGAAAAAACGTGGTTTTTATCTCATTGAAGAAATGTCCACCACAATTCTGGGGGCCAAGCTCCCCAGCAAGGAGCAAGTGTTAAGTGTATTTTTACATCACCATATGACATTAAACAAAGGCGTTAGTGAAAGTGCATCTATTGTAACAAGTGAAGTAGAAGCTTACTGGGAAAAGGCCAGGCTTCCTGTTCAAAGAAATGACAAAATTCAAGAAAAAGTAAAGAAATTGTTCAATCAGTGGAAACCTTTGAAGAAAAACAAAGGGAGAGGAGGGAAACAAGAGGCAAATGAAAAAGAATTCCAGGTTGCAATGAAAAACCTATTTGATGTGGCGCATGCCAATGCAATGTCTTTAATTCATATTCAAGAAGACAAAGAATTCTTAATAGCGCAACGAGAACCAGGGCGCCGCGGCTCAATGTGCGCGATGGACAAGAAACTGGCCAACACGGAAGCAAGATCGCAACAGCGAGAAGAAGAACTGAAAAGGCGCAGACAAAAACATGCACTCCAATCCTCCCAAACAACTGAATATATATAAAATATGATTCTAGCACCACTGTAAATAGCCCACCCTGTATATAACTCAAACAAATCAAGCACCCAACACATCCCTCACACAACTAAGTTTTATCCTCACTGCATGTACAACACACACACTTTACCTGATTGCTTGCTGTGATACCACCTTGATTATTAAGATAAGGCGGTTTAGAAATACTGTTAAATAAAAATAAATAAATAAATAAATGTTGCCGAAGCCGAGGCAACTACAAGCCAAGTTCAGCTGGAAGGATCTTCTTCCTCAGCAGAGTCAGGTAAAGACTCGTCGACATCTGCGGATTCAGATAACGGACAGAAGAAAGCAACTCCACAAACGAAGCAGTTTCGACCTAACAATGTCTGGACCCCAGAGCTTACAGCAGCCCTGGATCGGACAGGAACAACGGATCACAATGCTCTGTGGGGTAGCTGAAACCGCCAGAAGTCTGGGACATTATCCTGGGGAGCTCAATATCAGCCGCTCCAGCGTCAAGTGCCATAGAGAAAAGCACCGTCAGCAACAATGGACGGACCTGCACAACGCATTCAAAGCCGAAGGCAAAACATGCATTGTGCATTGGGATAGCAAGTTATTGCCATCTCTCCTCTGTTCAACCACATCCGTTGACCGCCTTCCAGTTTTGATAACGGCTGTCTCCACTGGAGAAACACAACTTCTTGGTGTACCAAAACTGACATCAGGAACGGGCGAGAATCAAGCTGCAGCAGTTTATGAACTGTTACAGGAATGGTGTTTGGATGAAAAGGTTGCAGGCTTCTGCTTTGATACAACTGCATCGAACATGGGACGTCGATCAGGAGTGTGCATTCTTCTAGAACAGAGACTCCGTCGCACAGTCCTTCATTTGGCATGCCGCCATCACATTTACGAAATAATTCTTGGTGCAGTATTCTCTACATGCTCTGGAGCTTCATCGGGTCCCGATGTCCAACTCTTTCGCCGGTTCCAAAAGAATTGGGGCTCCCTTGACAAGTCCAACTATCAAACTGGAAAAGACTTGGAGGTGCTGCAACCTGACAGGGATCGCATCATGAAGTTTGCGGAATCCAAGTTGGCACAGGGCAATCACCGAGATGATTACCTGGAATTCTTGGAGTTAACGATTGTCTGCCTTGGAGGGAATCTTCCTAGTTTCAATTTCAAGAAACCCGGAGCTTTCCATCATGCCAGATGGATGGCAAAAGTCTTGTACTGTCTCAAGATTTGGATGTTCCGAGGACAACTCAAAGATCTTATCCAACGGGAGGAGTCCTGTGTCCGTGATGTGAGCATTTTCTCCATCCTGATTCATGTGGAAGCCTGGTTTTCTGCCCCTGATGCCACAGTTGCTCCTCGAACAGATTTGGAGATGCTGAAGAAACTACACTCTTACCACAATGACCGTGTTGGAAGAGCGGCCAGAGACAAACTGCAACAGCATCTGTGGTATGTGTCAGAGAAGCTTGTGGCACTGTCACTGTTCGATGAAGCTGTTTCAGCACCGACAAAGCGGGCCATAGTGTCGGCCATGATCCCGGCAGAATCAGGTGAAAGCGATGAGGATGAGGATGATGACGAAGACGAAGATCCCCCAAAGCGGGTCGAATTGAAAAGTTCCATGATTCCACCACTTGAATCTTTTGCAACTCGCAAGTCAATCCATTTCCTGAAACACCTCGACATCAACAGTGATTTTCTTAATGCAGACCCAGAAGACTGGGAAGAGAATGCATCATTCAAAGACGGTCTGAAGAAAGTAAAAAATCTTCCAGTGATCAACGATGTGGCTGAGCGAGGGGTCAAACTCATTGAGGAGTTCAACGGCCGACACACCACAAAAGAAGAGCAACTCCAGTTCCTTCTGGGTGTTGTCTTGCAACACCATAAGATGTTCCCCACATCGTCAAAGTCCTTACTAGCATCTGGACCACATTGAGTGCTTGGCAAGCATGATACCCCCGTCTATGAGCAGATAATACCCAGTGGTCTGACGAACCCTGGGGGGGATCCAGGGGCCTGATAGATAGGGACCTTGAGCCACCCCTAAATATTATTTGATTGGCTTCAAACTTTGCACACATTGTTTTCTACATAAATGGAACCAGAATCAGGCCAGGGAGCAAAGAAATTCCTACTTTTATTTTTTCCCCTATGGCAGTGGACCACCCTACCGTACATGGTATGAGAAGGAAGGCCATAACAGATTCCAAAAGAGGGGTAGAATCATCTGGTGGAGAGACTAACTCTACTGGGGCAAGGCTCCTGACGTCTGGCCTGCACATACCATCAACTGAAGAACAGCAGCTGCCACAGTGAACTGGCTCTTCAACACAAATCCACTTTTCAGTCCAGAGTATTCTTCAAGGCCAATTCACCTTCTACAGGAATGATGGTCCATCTGATAACTGCCATGATCTGCGCATCCACCTTGAAATTGCCAACCACACAACGCACTCCTTCTCCGGGACAGCATGTGGGGGAGCTGGGGTAATCCCACTCTGGCTTGAACAGACTGTTCAGCACCTCTGGGAAGACAGTAGTGGATTTATGAACCCCTTGCAGGCACAGATGCCTCTACGGTTGTTGCTCTGCAACTGAAGCATCCGCAAGCTCGAACAGGATAAGACTCTGGCATCAACACCTCCAGTTCCTACTCCTAGAACAAACAAATAGCCTTGGCCTTCTCAGAATCCTCTAAATGTGAGAGTACTTCTTCATCCAGATTAGATAACTCAATCCAAGCCATAGCCGATCCCCATCTCTAGGGAGAGGGACGGCATTGCCGGAGACACTTTGCCAGCAATCGAAGGTGGCTTCCATTCTCAGTTTGCCCCATGAGACTGCGTGCAGGGGCAGGGCCAGTCCAAGGGTTTCTGCTGCCCTAGGCAGAAGCACAGGCCATGCTGCTTCCCCTCCCCCCATGCTGAGCTGTGCTACCACCAATTCCGGCAGTGGGGTCAAGGGGGGGGGGCCATGGCTCGGCTTGGCGGCAGGTCATGTGCTTTGGCACACAAGGTCTGCCGCTTCTGACCCCCCCTCCTCAGTGGTTCAGAAGTGGCAGGCCAGGTGTGCTGAAGCACATGGCCTGTCAACGAGCCTAGCTGTCCTCCCCCTGCAGCCGGAATTAGTGGCAGTGGGGGGCAGCAGTGCAGCACAGCTCAGCATGGGAGGGGGGGTGGCCAAGTTGGCATGTGGGGGAGGGGGGAATTGTTAGGCCATATGTGCCGAAGAACATGGTCTGCCACCCACAGAGATCTGCCACTCTAGGTGGCCGCCAAGTGGACTGGCTGGCCTTGTGTGGGGGAAACAAAAGGCCGCAGGGTCTGAATGTTCATGCTGGAATGACCAGGCGTGCTGCAAAAGGAAAAAATTCTGGGGAGTACAATCCAAACTCCGGAAACTCTCCACATAGAAATGACCCTCCCTTCACTTGGGAGTATAGTTGCCGTCGATCTCCTAGAGCAGAGGTTCCCAACTCCAGTCCTGGAGGGCCAAACACCATTCAGGTTTTCAGGCTGTCCCTAATGAATATGCATGAGATACATTTGAATACAATGGGGGCAGTTACCTGGAAGAAGACATAAGAGAGTTAAGACAAGTGTTACAACAGTGTGCACGCACTAAGGCCATGGCGGCCCAAAGGGTCCACGTTAACTGCGCTTTTACTACAGCATGCGTTACAGGTGCTAGTGTAGGAACATATGTTAAAGCCGCTTGGATGGAAGGTGCGCAAGGACCACGTGACCACCAGGCACAGAGGAAAGAAAATGCTATTAACACATGAAGAAAACATCATGAAACTCTCACCCAGTGCCAATGGTCACCAGCAGTCCACCCCTAATTGTGTCCCCCACAGACAGAATCGGGAGCCCCCAATAAGGACCATGATGAGGTCAAGCCTTGGTACCCACCCCCCTGAAAGCCCCAGGCAGAGAATCCATGCCAGGCTCTGCTCTACTCCCCTGGAACTGTTTGGCTGGCTTTGCAGCACTACATTTAAGGTGGCTGGCAGGCAGATCTCTCCAAGAACCTTCTGCAATCTTCGGGAGAGAGCAGAGGGGACAGAGGAGGAAGGGGGCATTGAGGTTGTGTGAGGTATTCTTCCAGATCCTTCCAATTTCTGGCTGCTCAACAGGCTCTTATCCAGGGTGAGAGTGCAGAGCTGAACCAATTTCCCCTCCTCCTATGGCTACCTAAAAGACCACAGTCTAGTGGTGCCTACCACATTGCACTCTAGTGAGAGATCAACCCACAGGCTGTCATTTACGAGCGTTTTAAATCAATCTTTTCCTCTCAAATCTTCAGAGAGGAGAAAATACACCCACCATCTGCTGGAAACAAATAAATACTGAAAAGAAACGTCTGGTGGCTGAGTTGCATAAAGACATGGAAGTGATGTCATTGAAACCTGGGCTTTTCATCGATTCTTTGTCTTCACCAATCTGTTGATAGGGGAACATAACCCACTTGTCTGGACTGGTCTCGCAGGACGATATAGAATAAAACATTTTTCAAGTACATTCTTAGCAAAAAACCTGTGAGAGTATCAGTTGAGACATTAGATGATAGAAGAGTAAAAGGGGCACTAAGGAAGAACAAGGTCATAGTGAAGAGATTGCATGAATTTTTTTCTTAGAACTTTAAGATGACATAGGGAAGGCACCCATGCCAGAAATGATATTTAAAGGTGATGGACTGAAAGAATTGAAAGAAATCTTGATAAACCAGGAAAAGGTAATACAGCAATTTGATTAAAGAGAAGCAAATCACCTGGACTGGATGGTATGCATCCCAGGGTGCAGAAAAAACTAAAAAATGAGATTGCAGACCTACTATTAGCAATTTGAAACTATTATTAAAATTATCTATAGTACCTGAAGAATGGAGAGTGGCTATTGTGACGCCAATTTTTAAAAAGGGTTAGAGTGAGCATGCCAGTGCTGGGCAAATTGTTAGAAACTATTATAAAAGAACAAAAATTACTGAACATATAGTCATGGTTTAATGGGAGAAAGCCAATATGGATTCAGTCAAGGAAAGTCTTATCTCACTAAGCTGCTATATTTTTTTAAATGTGTGAATAAACAGGACAATAAAGGTGAGTCAGTTGATACTGTGCATTTGAGTTTCATAAAGCCTTTGACAAGGTCCCTCAAGAGTTTCACATATTCAAAAGTCATGAAACGGGAGACACTACATTGCTGTGGATTGGGAACTGGTTAAAAAATAGAAAACAGAAAGTAGGGCAAATGGCTAGTTTTATAATGGAGAAATGTGAATAGTGGAGTACCCCAGGGATCTGTTCTGGGCCTGCTGTTTTTTTTAACATATTCATAAATGACCTGGGAATGGGAATGAGGGAGGTAATCTATTTTGCAGATGACACAAAATTATTCAAATTTGTTAAATTACAAGAGAATTGTGAAAAATTGCAAGAGAACTTTGAGAAACTGGGAGACTGGGTGACCAAATGGCAGATGCAGTTTAATGGGAGACAAGTGCAAAGTTATGCACGTAGGGTAGAACAATTCAAATTACAGTTGTATGATGCAACATGCCACATTAGGAATCACCACCTTGGAAAAGGTATCTAGATGTCAGTGTTCAGCGGTGGCCAAGAAAGCAAATAGAATGCTAGGAATCATAAGAAAAGCAATGGAGAATAAATCCAAGGATATTATATTGCTTTGACCCGGTGAAAAGCGGGATATAAATACAGCTAAATAAATAAATAAATATTGCTCCATGGTGAGACCGTACCTTGAACACCGTGTGCAGTTTTGGTTGCCACATCTAAAAAAGGATATAGTTGAATTAGAAGAGTTACAGAGAAGAGTGACTGAAGTGATTAAGGGGATGCAACGATACCCCTGTGAGGAAATGTTTAAAAGTTTAGGGCTCTTCAGCTCAGAAAAGAGACGGCTAAGGGGAAATATATTAGATGTCTATAAAATATTGAGTGGAGTGTAACAGGAAAATGTAGATTGGTTGTTTACTCCTTCAAAAAGTATTTATTTATTTAAAAGGTGTTTTATACTACTTTATCATTTAGTCAAAGTGGTTTACATTGAAACTTAAACTTAGTAATATACATTAAACAGAAACATTGAGAACTTGGATTATACATTAACTTTATTCTGAGGCAATAGAGGGTTAAGTGACTTGCCCAAGGCCATAGGGAGTGCCAGTGGGAACTGAACTCTGGTTTCTTGGTTATCAAGCCAGTGCTCTAACCATTAGGCTACTCCTCCATCCCAGAAAGACTAGGAAGCATACAATTAAATTATAATGCAGCATATTTAAGAGTAATTGGATAAAATATTTTTTTTAACTCAATGCGTAATCAAACTCAGGAACTGGTTGCCAGAGAATGAAGCAAAAGCTGTTAGTGTAGCTGGGTTTAAAAGAGGTTTGGAAATGTTCCTAGAGAAAAATGTCCATAAACCATTATTAGTGGACTGAGGAAATCCACTGCTTACCCCTGCAATATGCAGCATGGAATCTGCGTACCTTTTTGGGAACCTGACAATATGTGTGACCTGAAATGGCCACTGTTGGAAACAAGATAGTGGTTTGATGGACTTTTGGTCTGACTCAGTATGGCATATTCTATGTTCTTAAGTCCATTTATTAAGGGAGGATCTGGTTTAGATCTGTGTCCATTGGATCTTCTGCAAAAGGCACTTCATTTCACTGCTATATGTTAAATAGTTTTAATAAATAGCTATTTTTCAACATGTTACTATCTCCTAGCCCTTAAGCAGGGCACAAGTGACTTATAAACAAACTGGGCACCCTAAGGAGGACCCTAAAGCTACTGCTTGGATTAGAAATTGGTTGAGTGGGAGGCAACAAAGGGTACAGGCAAATGGAGCTCACTCTGAGGAGGAGGTTACCAGTGGTGTGCTGCAGGGATTTGTCCTTGGTCTGATTCTCTTTAACATCTTTTATTAGTGATATTGTGGAAGAGCTGTCAAGTAAGATTTGCTTCTTTGCGGATGATACCAAAATCTGCAATAGAGTGGACACCAGGAAGGTGTAGATAACATGAGGAGGGATCTAGCTAGGCTTTAAGGATGGCCTAGAATTTGGAAGCTGAGATATAATGTTAACAAATGCAAGGTGGAGGAGTGGCCTAGTGGTTGGGGCAAGGTACTTCAGGCCAGAAGGTCGGGGGTTCAAATCCCACTAGAGGACAGCAACCTTGGGCTGGAAGGACTGGGGTTTCTAGTCCCACAGGTGCTCCTTGTGGTCTTGGGCAAGCCACTTAACCCTCCATAGCCCATGTTCCCTGTAAAATAGTTATCTCCAAGTTATAATGCCCTGTTCAATGTAATTTCAGTTTGTTCAATGTAAACCGCACTGATGCAGAATAGCGCGGTATATAAGAGAATGTAAGGTCATGCATTTGAGCTGCAGCAATCCAACGGAGTGTTATATTATAGGGGGTGAAGTACTTCTGTCCAGAAAAGAAGAGCAGGACCTAGGCGTGATTGTGTCTGATGATCTTAAAGTAGCTAAACAGGTAGAAAAGGCAACGGCGAAAGCTAGAAGGATGCTTGGGTGCATAGGGAGAGGAATGGCCAGCAGAAGAAAGGAGGTGATCGTGCCTCTGCATAAGTCTTTGGTGCAACCTCATTTGGAGTATTGTGCGCAATTCTGGAGACCACATCTTCAAAAGGATATACACAGGCTGGAATCAGTGCAGAGGGTGGCTTCTAAAATGGTTAGTGGTCTTTGTTATAAAGTATATGAGAACAGACTTAAGGATCTTAATATGTATACTTTAGAGGCAAGGCGGGGTAGAGGTGATATTATTGAGACATTTAAATACTTCCATGGTATAAATGCACAGGAGAGGCTCTTTTGATTGACAGCAAGCTCTGCTATGAGGGAATATAGGATGAGGGTGAAAGGGGATAGATTCAGGAGTAATATGCAGAAATATTTCTTTACAGAAAGAGTGGCAGATGTGTGGAATAGTCTCTCAGTGAAGGTGCAGAGATGAGGATAGTATCTGAATTTAAAAAAAGCAAACACAGAGCATCTCTGAAGAAAAGAAGGGGACTGCTGTAGTGGTTGATATGGGAGAGCAGACTAGATAGGCCATGTGGTCTTTTTTCTGACCGTTGGCGTGAACATCTTCAACATGTATCTTTCAGCATATAAGCGAAAGTTTGGCATTCAATAAGAAATTATTTTTGCTTCTTCTCTTTTAGTGGCTTTGCTGCTTGCAAGAGCTAGCCAAAGAAATGGGCAGAGCAACAGAGGCATGCAAGGAAATGCAGGGGAAGAAGGCATGAGAGAGGAGGAGATAGGTGCTGTATGCAGGTTCAACCCCTCATCACGAGGCCCTGCATACAGCACCTATTTCAAACAAGCGCAGCACTGGATTGACTCCCAGAGAGGCATGTCATGCGTAACTACCATTTATGCACGAGCCATTTTTTTCCTTATGTGAGGATGATGATATAGATCCAGGCACTGCTTACCAGGGCTGGTGAAGTTATTCACTACATTAAATTTTTTGGGCACTGGATCATTCCAAAATATTGTTGGAGTGGCCTGTGGCATGGACCAATCATCGTTTTCCAGGCATTTTAAGCAAGGGTTGCAGGCCTTGAAAAATCGGATCGGGGACAATATCCGGTACCCAAAGCAGCAGGTAGAATGGCAAGTGCTGAAGGCAGACTTTTTAAAAATATTGCTGTGTTGCCAACATGATGGGAACAATAGATTGCACTTATGTAGATCTTAAAAAAAACCCTCAGATGGAGAAATGGCATTCCAGAACAGGAAAAGCTTCCACTCCATAAATGTTCAAGTGGTGTGTGATGTGCACATCAAGATCTTGAATGTGGTCTCGAAGTTCCCAGGCAGCTGTCATGATTCCCGTTATCCTCTCCAACTCAGCTGTAACTTGGAAGAGGGAAAGTACGGTGAAGGTTGGCTCCTGGGTGTCGCATAAGTGTATTGAAACTTTGGGGAGGGGGAGACAGCTGTACATTTCTGCAAATCATATAAGCTATTATATGTTATATTATTACAGAATATATTGTACTATTATATATGCTGTTTTGTTTCATTTCAATGCATAGGGGATGCCGTATATGGGTGTAAGTCATGGTTGCTGACTCCTCTGCTGTTGCCATGCACACTTGCAGAGATGTGCTACACTGAGGCACAAGCATAGTAACTCACCTGTAACAGGTGTTCTCCAGGGACAGCAGGAATCAGTGCTCACATATGGGTGACGTCAATGCCGATGGAGCCCGCGCGGAGCATTTCCCCAGCTTTCATAGAAAGCCTTTGGGACATGCTACCATGCATGTGTGGTCCCCTTCCCATCCAAGGATGCCATCTTGCTCAGTCAGATGATATAGCTAGGATGGCAGTAAAAATTAAAACAAGGTAGGGAAGCAACTCCCAGTAGAGGAGGAAGGGTTGTGAGGACCGATTCCTGCTGTCCCTGGAGAACACCTGTTACAGGTGAGTAACTACACTTTCTCCAGGAACAAGCAGTAAGTCAATCCTCACATATGTGACTCCCTACTCCAGGCTGCCGAGGACCGAACCACACAAGCACCAATGGCAATCAATCGATTAGCCGTGAGTTGCAGAAGATGAGACCCCACTGAAAAACTCTGCATGACCCTAGCATCCAGCGACACCATCACTCTGGTAGCCTGAACACAGAAAGGTCGGAGGGCAGGAGTTGCTTACACCCCAAGAATATTATGGAGTACTGCCTGGCCAAAGGCACTGTCCCTGCAGGACTTGCTCTCCAGAGTGTAGTGTGCTGCGAACGTATGAATTGAAGACCATATGGCGACCTTGCAGATCTCCATCACTGGCAGTAAGCAGAGGTTGGCCACCGACGTGGCCATCACCCTCATGCGATGCGCTGTGATCCAGTGCTCAAGAGGCCAGCTCGCTCATAGGCGAGGGCAATACAGTCCGCCACCCAATTGGACAGAGTTCGTTTAGTCATGGTGAGCTCCAGTCTACTGGGGTCATGTGATATGAAAAGCTGAGCAGCTTTGTGATGGGCCTGAGTCCTCTATAGGTAGAAGGACAGGGTCCGTTTGCAATCCAGAGTATGAAGCACTAGTTCCTCCCTTCTGGTGTAAGGCTGTGGGAAGAAGGAGGGGAAGACCACCTCTTGGTTGAGGTGAAAAGGAGATACCACCTTCGGGAGGAATTTGGGGTGCGTGCGGAGCAATACCCTGTTCTTGTAGAACTGTGTGTATGGCGAATCTGCCACCAGAGTCTGGAGTTCACTCACTCTACGAACGGACGTGAGGGTCACCAGAAAGAGTAGTTACTCACCTGTAACACGTGTTCTCCAGGAGCAGCAGGAATCAGTCCTCACATATGGGTGTCATCGGCGCCGATGAAGCCCCAGCGGAGCATTTCCCCAGCTTTCTATGAAAGCCTTTGGAAATGCAGGCACGCATGCGCGGTTCCCTTCCCGCCTAAAGGTGCCATCTTACCTCAGTCAAATGACATAGCTAAGAACAACACACAAAAATGAAAAATAAACTATGTACAACTGCAACTCCAAGGGGAGGAGGGAGGGTTGTGAGGACTGATTCCTGCTGCTCCTGGAGAACACCTGTTACAGGTGAGTAACTACTCTTTCTCCAGGACCAAGCAGGAAGTCAGTCCTCACATATGGGTGACTCTCTAGCTCTGGGCTACCGAGGAACCCAGGCTGAACAAGAGAACTCCCTCTAGTCTCAGCAGCAAAGAAAGGCTATTCCAGGACACAACCTCCACCGGTAGCCCAACAGAGGGCAGGAGTTGCCTAAACCTCAAAGAGATTCCGGAGTACTGCTTGGCCAAAAGCACTGTCCCTACGGGACTCCCTCTCCAGACAGTAATGGGCTGCAAAAGTCTGGCTTGAAGACCAAGTTGCAGCCTTGCAGATGTCTACCAAGGGCACAGAGCGGAGATGAGCCACTGAGGCAGCCACTGCCCTGACACGATGGGCCGTGACCCTACCCTGCAAAGGAAGGTCAGCCGCCTTGTAAGCCCAGGTGATACAGTTAGCCACCCAGATGGACAAGGTACGCTTGGACACAGCCAACCCCAACATATTGGGGTCAAAGGATACGAAGAACTGAGTAGCCCTTCTATGCCCCTGCGTACAGTCAAGGTAGAAGGATAAGGCCCTCCTACAGTCCAGGGTATGCAGGACTGCTTCAGCCTGGCTAGCATGAGGCCTAGGGAAGAATGTTGGAAGAACCACCTCCTGATTGAGGAGGAAAGAGGAGACAACCTTAGGGAGGAACTTTGGATGAGTCCTGAGGACTACCCTGTTCCTATAAATCCTGGTGTAAGGCCTGTCACAGACCAGGGCCTGAAGCTCACTTACTCGCCTAGCCGAGGTAAGGGCTATTAGGAAGAGTGTCTTCCAGGAGAGGAAGCGTAGTGGACAAGTAGCCATCGGCTCAAAAGGTGGGCGAGTCAGTTGCTGCAAGACCACATTCAGCTCCCACTCAGGGGCAGGAGGACGGATGGGAGGCTTGAGCAAAAGCAAGCCCCTGAGAAAGCGGGACACCAAGGGGTGACCAGATAGAGACTGCCCCTCCACCAATGAGTGGTGAGCTGCTAGAGCTGAGAGGTGGACCCGAACAGAATTGGACTTAAGTCCCTGATTGGATAAGTGCAGTAAGTACTGAAGCACTACTGGCACAGTACAGGAGAAAGGATCCTCTGTACGTAGGTGACACCACACAGAAAACCTCTTCCACTTGAGAGCATAGGTTTTCCTAGTGGACTGTTTCCTAGAGGCTAGGACAACCTCCTCAACTTCCTGAGGTAGGTCCCAGGGAGCCAAAACTACCCTTGCAGCCTCCAGGCCATCAAATTGAGAGATTTGAGATTGGAGTGCAGAAGGGAACCCTGGTCCTGTGTGAGAAGGTCGGGTTGCAACCCCAGAGGCAGTGGAGGATCCACCGCCAGTTGAAGCAAAAGAGGAAACCAAGGCTGTCTCGGCCACCTGGGAGCTACCAGCAGGACCGAGGCTTTGTCCTGAAGAATCTTGAACAGGGTTCGGGCCACCAAGGGCGTGGGAGGAAACCCATAGAGGAAGCCCTGAGACCAAGATATCAGAAAAGCATCCGCTGCTATCCGCAGAGAATGTGGTTGCCTGGAGCAGAACTTTGGCAGTTGCTTGTTCATGGGGCTGGCAAAGAGATCCATCAAAGGGAGACCCCATTTCAGGAAGATCTTCTGAACCACTGAAGGATACAGCTGCCACTCGTGGGGCTGCAGTATCCTGCTTAACCTGTCTGCCAGGTAGTTGTCCTGGCCTGGAAGGTACACAGCCCTGAGGAGCATGTTGTGCTTGAGGGCAAAAGAACAAAGGTCCTGAGCTTCCCGACAAAGGATCCTGGACCCAGTTCCGCCCTGTTTGTTCACATAAAACATGGCAACCTGGTTGTCTGTCTGAATCAGGACAGACTGTTGAGCCAGGGTAGGAGTGAAAGCTTTGAGTGCTAATCGAATAGCTCTGAGTTCGAGGAGATTGATCTGCTGTGCAGCTTCCCAGGGAGACCAGAGGCCCTGGGTGCACTTGCCCATACAATGCGCTCCCCAGCCTTGCAGGGAGGCATCTGTTGTTAGCATCACTGTGTAACCTGGAACCTGAAAGGGCACCCCTTTCAGCAGATTGGGTGGGTGTAGCCACCAGTTGACGGAGTGCAGAAATGGTCTGGACATCCTTATCCTGTCTCTGAGGCTGCCTGTGGCCTGTGACCACTGAGTCCGAAGGCACTACTGTGCAGGCCTCATATGGAGCCTGGCATTGGGGGTCACATGTACTGTCGAAGCCATGTGGCCTAGAAGCCGCAGGCAGAGTCTGGCGGAGACCAGGGACCTGCTGAGAAACTGACTTGCCAAGGCCATCAACCTTCGGGCTCTGTTTTCTGGCAAGAATGCCTTTGCCAGGAGAGAGTCCAACCTTGCCCCTATGAACTCTAGGTTCTGGGAAGTTTATGACAAACCCCAGGCGTTGCAGAAGAGCAATGGTCCTGAGGGTGGCTTGATTGGCCTCCTGACCTGTCTGACCCCTGATGAGCCAGTTGTCCAGATAGGGGAAGACAAAGATGCCCTGATTTCTCAGGTAGGCCGCCACCACTGCTAAGTACTTTGTAAAGACTCTGGGGGCAGAGGTGAGGCCGAAAGGCAGCACTCTGTACTGATAATGGTTTCCTCCCACGATAAACCTTAGGTACTTTCTGTGGTCTGGATGAATGAGCATGTGAGTGTACGCATCCTTTAGATCTAAGGAGCATAGCCAATCTCCCTGCTGGAGGTAGGGCAGAAGGGTTCCAAGCGTAAGCATCTTGAACTTTTCTTTCACTAGGAACTTGTTGAGGTTCCTGAGGTCCAGAATGGGGCGAACGCCACCGGTCCTTTTGGGTACCAGGAAATACCTGGAGTAGAATCCGTGACCTTGCAAGTGGGGAGGCACAGGCTCCACCGCCCCGTCCAGCAACAGACCCTGAAGCTCCTGACGGAGAAGGTCTGTGTGCAGAGGAGGTCTTGGAGGCTCCCCTGGAAAGTATGGGGGTGGCAGTTGGTGGAAATGGAGGGCATATCCCTGTGGATGATGTCCAGCACCCAACTGTCCCCAGTGATAAGGGGCCACTGGTGGGAAAAGAGGGCGAGACGACCTCCTGTGCAGGGTTGGGAGAGCAGTGGAGGAGAGGCTATGCTCAAGGAGTCAAAAGCCCCCACCCTGCTGAGTAGTAGCAGGGGCCGGAGGCTTGGGGGTCCTCTGCCTACGGGGCCCATTACCCTGGCCCTTGGCTTGCTGACCCTGGGGGGCAGCCTGATATTGCGGGTACTGTTTGTAGGCAGTGCCCTTCCTCGGGTAAAAGGACTTTTTACCCGAGCCCTTCTTTTTATGAGAAGGGGCAGAGGTCTTCCTCGACAGCCTTGTCCGGGTGAGGTGCTCGGTCTCGAGCTGAGCGGCCTTCTCGGTCATGGGCTTGCCAAACAGGTTTTCACCTCGGCAAGGGACATCGACCAACTTGTCCTGAACCCATGGCTCGAGGTCCGATGACTGCAGCCATGCCTAGCGTCGAGCCGCGATGCCGGCTGCCGCAACTCGGGCCGAAGCCTCGAAGCCATCGTAGGCGGCGCGGGACATGAACTTCGAGCAGTCCCGAATCCCCAAGGACAAGGACTTAAATCTCTGCAAGGGTTCCCCGGAGAGACCAGCAGAGAATCTGGCCAACTCCTTGGCCAGATCCCGCAAGTACATGCCCATGTGCAGCTGGTAAGACTGGACACGGCAAGCAAGCATCGAGCCCTGAAAACACTTTCTACCGACGCCATCTAGGTTTCGGGCCTCCCTGCCAGGAGGCACCGCGGAGTGCATCTTCTGACTCTTCAGACGATGCATGGCCGATTCCACAACCATGGAATGGTGTGGTAGCTGTGCTTTCTGAAAACCAGGGCTCTTACGGAGCCGATAGATCGAATCGACTCGCTTGCTAAGAACCGGCGCCGAGGCCGGTGCCTCCCACATACGGAAGAGGAGCCGTTCCAGCATCAGAGGAACCGGGACAGTAAAGGCCTCCTTTGGAGGAGAGTCATAATGCAGCGCCTCGAGCTCTTCAGCTCGAGGCTCTTCCTCAGGATCCGCCGGAATAGCCAAGGCAGTGGCCATATCCCAGACGAACTCCGAGAACCAGGTGTCCTCCAGAGGGGACCCACTCCGGGGCTCAGACTGCGGTGAGTCTGAGGGGACGCACCGAGTCTTAAAGGTGTCAGGAGACTCCTCGTCGTCCGTCTCCCAAGCTGACTCATCCGAGGAACAGTTGGGGTCCGACCCTGCGGGGCCCTGGAGCACCCGCCCCGACGCTGGAAGCACCGGTGTCGACGCCCTCGGTCCCAAACAAGAGGTCGAGGGGGACCGCGACCGAGGTCGACTCCGAGCCACGATGGACTCGAGTATCGGCTCGGTCTCCGGGGTCGACTTTGACGTCGATGTCCCGGTGGTCGGGGCAGATGCGCCAGACAGGCTGGCCATCAGTGCCCGCTGCTGCTCCATGAAGGCAGACATTCTGCTCTCCAAGGCTGTCATCCTGAGACTCAGCTCGGGAGACGCAGCAGCCACCGACTCGGGCCCCGGCGGCGGCGCCGGGCCCGACGTCGGCTCCCTGGGAGGAGAGTCCACGAGGACTACGGAGCTTATGTGTCCAGCAGACTCCGGCTCCACACGAGGAACTTTGGCAGGCTTCTCCGGTTCCACAGGCCCGGGGCGACGGTTGGGGGTTTTAGCCCTGGCCCTCAAGGAGCCAGGGACCTCTTCCGACGACGCCCTCGCGAGCCGTTTCTTCCTCTTGCGTTCCCGGTCGGGGGACCCCATGTCTGAGGAGCTTCGACGGCGCTCGGGATCGGAATCCCGAGATGTCGAGGCCTCAGATGAGGTCCGGGCCCAGCCGGAGGCTGAGTCCGAGAAAAGCCTTTCCTTTTGCTGCTGGCGACTTCGTAGTGCCTTGGAAGACATTTTTCCACAGGCCCCGCATGACTTAGGATCGTGGTCGGGGCCAAGGCACCAAAGGAAGCAGTCGTGTGTGTTGGTGAGAGACATTAGCTTCTTACACCGATCACACTTTTTAAAACCACTGGAAGCCATCGGGGAAAAAAAGAGTCCCCGCGAGATCAAAAGACCGGCCTTCCAGGGAAAAAGAGAAAAAAGGGCGCGAACGCCAGCCACGAAGGGCAAAAACCGAAAAAGAGGAATCGGGCTTGATACCGGTGTACCGAACCCGGCGGGAGGGGAACCGGCGTCGAACCGGAAGAAAAAGAGCAAAAAAAATCGATGAAAAATCTAATTTTAACCGGGAAAACTGGACACATGTCCGGTGGGCTTCACGGAAAAAAAGAGACTGAGGTAAGATGGCACCTTTAGGCGGGAAGGGAACCGCGCATGCATGCCTGCATTCCCAAAGGCTTTCATAGAAAGCTGGGGAAATGCTCCGCAGGGGCTTCATTGGCGTTGATGACACCCATATGTGAGGACTGACTTCCTGCTTGGTCCTGGAGAAAAAACACTTTCCATGAGAGGTATCGAAGGTGACAAGTGGCCAGGGGCTCGAACAGTGGTTTGATGAGCTGAGAAAGCACCTCATTGAGGACCCATTTTGCTGCTGGAGGGTGGAGAGGGGGCTTAGATAACAGGAGGCCCCAGAGGAATCTGGAGACCAGGGACTGGTTTGAGAGAGGTTTCTTCTCTATAGGGTGGTGGTGTGCGGCTATGGCACTCAAATGCACCTTCACCGAGTTGGATTTCAGCCCAGTGTGCGAGAGGTGTAGTAGGTATTGAAGAACCAGATGCACATGGCAGAAGAAGGGATTCTCCTCCTTCTCTACACACCAGGCAGAGAACCTTCTCCACTGTACCCCACTGCAAACTGACAATTGTACCGTATCCCACTGCAATCTGTTTATACCCCACGACCCTCTCTACCTAACTGCCTAATTGCTTGGACGCCAATTCTACTATACCCCTTTGCAAACAGACTGACATTTCTACTCTACCCTATTGCAAACTGTCTGTACCCCAAGACCCTCCCTGCTATAGCCCTAACCTCCCTAACCAATTGCCCAGAGCTGACCCAATTGACAAATCCCCAAACGTCTCCCCCCCCTCATCGCCATAGCTGTCTACTACCTCCTCTCCAGGTGGCTCCATTGCATCATGGCCCTATCACCTTCCCACAACTACATACCAACCCTACAGTACCATGGAAAGAGATGGTCCAGTGCTCCCTACCCCAAGACACGGGAGGATACACGCACCCCTCACCTGCTTCATGCTGCCCTTCAACATACTAAGAAACCGACACAAGACGGAGATATCCACCCCAAAAGCTTAAAATGTGCACTTATAAATGCCAGATCAATCCGCAAAAAATGGCCAGTTATCCTGGACACAATAGCTCTCCATGACCTAGACATACTCCTGGTCACAGAAACATGGTTATCCAACGACGACAACGTCCTCCTCAACCAACTCTTGCCCAGCAGTTTCACAATATATGCCTGCCATAGAGACAGCAGAAGAGGGGGAGGACTACTCATCCTAGCCAAGACAGATCTCCGCTTCCAGCAAATTAGCACCACCAGCACACCTCACCTCGAGACAATCACAATAGCCAGTAAGTACTGCTCCATCGTCCTACTCTACAGAGCCCCATCACCCTCCCCAGAGGACCTCCCAACAATAATCAACCTCGCACTTAATGCCCAGAACCCACACACACCGACATTGATTCTAGGAGATTTCAACCTTCCAGCCCTCCAAGACACGCAAGCATCAGCCTTTAGCGAAGCACTCGAGGAGCTAGGCTACAAACAATTAGTCAACGAACCGACCCACGAAAAAGGGAACACTCTGGATCTGATATTTGCCCCACAGGCAACCACCACCTCAACCCTAGCCCCTGAGCTGTCCATTACCACAGTACCCTGGTCAGACCACAAATTAATCAACTTCCAAATACCCGTGCTATACATCAACCATAAGAGCATGGGTGACCTGAACAGCACCACCAGACCACAGCCAAGAAGGTTCCAACCTTTCGATAAGGAAACCGTTCTGCGTAAAACCAGCCCACTCCTGACCTCAACATCACCCAACCTCGAGGACCTAGTAACAGACTGGAACAAGTGCCTCAGCAGCATCGCTCAATGTCCACCGTCCACCAAACCACCAAGGAAACGGGTTAATGCAGCCTGGTACTCCACAGAGCTAAGAACATCTCTCATCCACCTAAGGAAGCTAGAAAGACGCTGGCGTCGATCCCGCTCTGCAGAAGACCAGAGAGCATACAATCATCACCTCACAAAGCACCGCGAAGCAATTACAGATAAACTGAGACAATTCCACTCAGACTCCCTAAAACGGTCCCTAAACAAGCCACACGACCTTTTTAGTCTGGTCAAGAACCTAACAAAGGAACCATCCCCTGACCACCCGAATGAGATCCACCCCCAAGAATTCTCAGACTACCTGCAATCGAAAATATGCCAGACCAACACAGCTGTAGCACCCACCACTGAATAGGAGTCAATCCATTTAAATCCACTTATCTTTTCCATGCCATCCAAGAAGGGCATTGAGGATACCATCGCTATGATCAACACCACCACGGCACAAACCGACCCTTGCCCTGCCTTCTGGATAAAAGAGCTACGCTGTGAACTTAGCCCGTTCATAGCCAAGCTCATGGACATATCCTTTCAAACAGGATCCTTCCCCCAATGCCTCAAACATACATCTATTAGGCCTCTGCTAAAAAAACAGTAAGCTCGACTCCAAGAAGGTAGACTCCTACAGACCAATAGCTAGCATACCACTTCTAGCCAAGATCATCGAGAAAGAAGTTCAAGGACAGACACAAGACCACATTGAATCCACTTCACCGCTGGACCCCTGCCAACATGGTTTCCGGTAGTCCCATGGAGTGGAAACGGTCCTTACTACCCTTTATAACAACATAATCACTGGAATCAACAACATACACCAAGGGTATGCCCTCATCTTCTTAGACATAGCCGCTGCCTTTGACTCGGTAAACCATGAGATTCTCCTATGGCGTCTCAGGGAAAAGGGTATTCATGATAAGGCTTTAGAATGGTGCAGATCATACTTATCCAACAGATGGCAACATGTACGTTCGGGAGCCTCTGCATCAAAGTCTTTCCACCAGAAACAGGGCGTTCCACAAGGCTCCTCCCTATCTGCCCTGATGTTCGATATTTACATGCAGCCTATCAGTAATCTCATCAAATCATTCAACATTGAATGCCTGATTTATGCAGACAAAGTACTACTTTACACGCCTTTCACAACAGAACATCTGGACCTCTCCCCACTGACCGTGCTTTAATGCAGTGTCCGACTGGCTCCAGACTCAGAACCTTCGAATACAACACAAGAAAACAGAGGTCCTTTTCATTACAAGGAACCGTAATTTCAACCCGCCCCCCCCCATCTAAAGGTTAAGGATGCAGAACTACAAACCAAAACCACAATCCAATACCTGGGCATCACCCTAGATCAACACCTTGACATGACAACGCACATAAGTAACAAAGTGAAGTCAGTATACCACAAGATCCGAACCCTCAGGCACATTCGTGCTCTGCTAGAGCCAGAGGACTTCAGGACAATTTACCAAGCACTGATCATACCACACTTCGACTACGCAAATGCAATTCTCCAGGGGCTCCCACAATCCACCTTGATCCCACTTCAGCTTGCGATGAACGCCGCAGCAAGAGTCCTACATGGCGCACCCAGAAGAAAGCACGTGACACCCATCCTGAAACAGCTGCACTGGCTCCCGATTCACGGCAGAATCACCTTCAAGACCCTCCTACTGACATTCAAAGCCATCAATGGGCTCTCATCTTCTTCCCTCACGGAACTGATCCACACCATACCCCCCCAACAGGTCCAGAAGGTCTGCAGCAATTAATAAACTGGAAGTCCCAAAAGTGATAACCCAATGCACCAAATCAACAGCAAACAGGGCCTTCAAGTTCTGTGCGCCCAGATGCCCTACCACCCACCATCCATGCAATTCCTAACCTAACCCAGTTTAGGAAATCACTGAAGCACCATCTCTTCCTCAAGTACTACCCTGAAACCAATGCACGTACAACCCCCTCCCCATACTAGAATGGCAAACCACCATACAGGCTTTCCAACCTTAACTCAGCCTATCTCTGATCCGAATTAAACATGACGCCTATATGTACATATATGTATATAGTTCCCCTGTTAGCCAAGTTTTAGTACCCATACTCTGTAAACACAGAGCGGTTCGCCGCCTTGCTGTAAGTTTTGTTCTATGTAAACCATGCTGATGCCGAATAGTGCGGCATATAAGAAACTGAAAATAAATAAATAAATAAATAAATAAAATAAATGTATCAGATCAGTAATCATTGGGAGGGACCTTTCCAGCCAGATCTCAACACCACCTCCCTGAAAACGGCATCCTTAGCCGCCAGAACATCTAGGCGGTAGTGCTTACTGAAAGTATGGAGAGAGAACCAAGAAGCCTCCCTACAGATGTCCACTGGCGGAACCAAACTGTGCTCCGTCCAAGACGATGCTTGCACTCTGGTAGAGTGAGCTCGTAAGCTCCCTGGGACTGTACGGTCCCGTAGAAGATAAGCCGACGCACTTGCCGCTCCAATCCATCCAGAAATGGACTCCTTCGCCGCCGCTTCCCTTTGCGGGGCCCTCCGAACACCCCAAAGAGAGACTATCCGCTTTACAAAAGTTTCTGAAACCTTTAAACACTGCCGCAGCGCTCTCTTGACATCTAAACAGCGCAAGCTATGGTTCAATACGCTCCCCTCCGCCGCACCTAGCGCTGGAAGAGAGACCATTTTAGTTAGGTGAACGTAGAAACCACTTTTGGCAACAACGATGGAACCAGCCGCCAGGCCACCTTCTGTCTGGAGACAAACAAAATACGATTCCTGATAGGTCAATGCCTGCAACTCCAAAAATCACCTCGCCGAACAGAGGACCAATCAAACATACCGTCTTCAAGGCAAAACCCTTAACCTATGCCTGTTGCAAGGGCCCCAATGGTGCGCTAGCTAATGCTCCTAAAACCAACTTGAGCTTCCCCGGTGGAATTAATATCCTATGACAGGGCTACAGTCTGGTAACTGCCTGAGAAAGCGTATCACATCGACCTGTTCACGAGAGCCACTCCCTGTCCTTTGCCCCTATAGCAAGACAGAGCTGCTAACTGAACTCTCCAGGACCTGCCTTTACCAAACCTGCAGAAAACTTAATACCAAGGGAACTGACACTGCTGTCGTGCGAGCGTGCCTCCGCGAGCACCCGTCCTCAAAGATGAGCCATATACGCACATATGCAAGGGACGTAGACTTTTTTTTTTTTTTTGCGGCAAAGTGGCAAAGACTGCTGTCAAGCAACTCTTTTTCCTTAAGCTTGCCCTTTCAATGGCCATCCCATAAGCAAAAACCGATGCATCTGAGGCATTCGAAGGGAACTCCGTAGCAACAGAATCTCCAATGTCAGAAAACTCCATGGATTCCCGTCGAGCAACTGTATGAGGCAGGCATACCACGGGCGCCTCGGCCAGCCCAAGGCCCCCAACCACATGTTTCCCCGAAGCGCTTCGATACGCAGAACCACTCGACCTATGAGTGCCCCCGGTGGAAAGACAGAGAAGACTGGATGACGGCCGCCATTGACACAGTGCACCGATGCCTTCCGACCTCCTTTCACGTTGTCTGCTGAATAAGCGACCCGTTTATGCAGAGTGAAACGCCGCCATGAGGTCCATTACTGGCTGTCCCTATATGCGACAGATCTGTGCGAACACCTCCGGATGCCACTCCCATTCTCTGGCATCTACTGGGACCCAGCTAAGGAAATCCGCCGTCACGATGTCCTTACCTGCAACATGCGCCACCAAAAACGCTGGCAGCCAAAGCTCTATCCACACACACAGACCCTCTGCCACGGCCTCTATGGCCACACTTCCGGTTCTGCCCTGCTGATTGATGTAGGCCACCGCCGCGGAGTTGTCGGACAGTACTCGCACTGCTCGACCTGTCACCGTAGCTTTGAACGCCTACAACGCCTGGCGTATCACTCGCATTTCCAGTCGGTTGATTGACCACTGGGTCTCCTGTGTACTCCAAGAGCCTTGCGCGAAACGATCTCCGAACATAGCGGAGTTTAACAAAGTTTTTGGCAAAGCTCCCGGAGGAAAGGTCCATAACCTTTTATTAGAGAGAAGCTGGAAAATTATAATTTTTTTTTTAATATATCAACTTTCACCAATTCAAGATGTTCTACAAGGCACACAACCCAACAGAGCGTCACATCTGTTGTACATGCAACGGAACCCTTAAAATAATAGCATACATGAATCCACCGCTTGCCCCGATACAAGCATTGAGTAGCCTATTCGTCTTTTTGGAAACCAGCCAGGTCCTTAAGACCTGGATTGGCTACCCTAGGAAACAGGATACTGGACCTGAAAGAGCTTGGTCTGACCCAGTATGGCATTTCTTATATCCTTATGAACAGAACCTCCCCAAGGTCTCTGCCTTGAAAGTAACAGGCTGCGCCTGGCCCTATGACCCTGTGGCTAGCTCACACGGAGCAGTGCTGCCTAGTGGTTGAGGCAAGTTGCCAGAGGACCAAGGGTATGAATTCCAATCGAGACCACCAACCTTGGGCCATAAAAACTGGGGTTTATGGTCCCACAGGTGGTCCCTTCTGGCCTTCGTTAAGCGACTTAACCCTCTGCCTCAGATACCAAAACATAAATTGTGAGCCCTTCAGGGACAAGGGAAATAGAAATACCATAATCGACTGTATGCCACCCTGACCTGTAGGCAATCAGTATACTCAAATAAATAACTGACTGGGAATATGTGACCGCAGCAAACACTGGCAGTGGAGAGACATCAGAGCTGGTGCTGGTTCCTGGTCTTTCTTTCTCGCTCTCCCAGTCCTTCTGCCAGCATTGAGAAAAGGCTGAGAATAGATTGTCCAGTGGGCCGGGGACCTTGCGTCCTGGACATCAGAGAGAAAGAGGGGCTAGGATCTGGGAGCAAAGCCCAAAGAGAAAGGGAAACTGGTGACTGTGACACTGTAGCTCCTCCAGACGGCTCACTCCACAGCAGATCCCACAACTGCATCTCCAACCCCATGTAACACCATGAGGACCTCACGCACATTATTACAATAGACATCCCCCCATTACTGGAGAAATTACCTTAGTCTGATAATACAGTCTAAGCAAAGAAATGCAGTCTCACTCCGCATAGAGTGCGCCCAAAAATCATGCCTAAGCAATTGTGAGCACATACAAAATGCACATCTACATATACGGGTGACCCAGCACCTGTCACCCAAACACAGTGCAGTGAGCACGCTTGAACATAGGCTGAATGCATGGAGCATACACAGAGTATTGACTTCCTCTATGAAACCTTCCAGTGCCCTGGAGCGCTAAGCCCCAGACTGTGCTACCTAGATGTCCTTCTCTTCACCCTCAGCACGAGCCCTTTAACAAGATGGCACAGACGGGTCAGTGCTCCTGCTAAGTGCTTAAAGCCCTGCTCTGACAGCACAGGCTCTAGAAATAGATGAGAATTTCCTGGGAAGGGCATGCTAAGTGGAGCTATGAAACACACAGGCACCCTCCCCCCCCCAGCCTTCCTGCAGTCAGAGAAATAGCAGTGGGATACATCAACAACCTTGCAAGTGGAGGTCTTAGAGGTTGCTGCCTGTGTGAACCTGATAAAGAATACAATTTCGTATTTTCCCACTCCCCCCCAAGGGATGGGGGCACTAATACTATATGTGATTCATGAGCAGCGCTGCCATCCGGTGGCCTTTAGGGTACCAGAGCCCGACAAACGATACAGAAGTTAAGAGCTTTAAATCTTGGTCATATAATCTTGATTTGCAGAACATAACAGTTGCTTGTTTAGTCACAAACCCCTGAGTGCCCATGAGGTGGCCCTGTGGTTATTTCTTTCCTGACTTGCAGAGAATGAGATCAATCTGATGATGGCTGCATACACATGGTCACAGAAAGGCACTATTGAGTGTACCAGCTGCCCTCTGGTGGCCATAGACCGTAGCACAGGCACTTCTTGGTTGACAGTTTAACTGTCACTATTATTATATATTTTTATATCCTAAGGTTTCCTAAACCTGTCCCTGTGAAACCACAGGTGTTTGGGCAACTTTCACTATAGAATGCACAAAAGCACACTTCCAGCCTGTCCCTCCTTCCACCTACAAGTTAGGGCTCTGCTCTTGAAGAGCCTAAAAGCTGGCAATTTGCCTAATATCCCGGGACTTAACAGATGCTCCTCAGAGATATGATTAAGAGGGAGAGAACATGCGGCATCAGATATCAATGCCAAAACTGTTGTCCTATAAAACTAAGAATAAACTTAAAAATAAAGAGGACTGACAACAGCTCCCTTAAGGCTGAGGACCCCCCACCCGAGCCTCTAAAAACCTACAAAAGAAAAACACCAGACTTAAAAATCTAGCTATTCTGCCTGTCATCTTCCTCACACAGGCAGTTCACTGCAACTCTCGCCATGCAGTCCAAATACCTAGAGAGAAAATGGCCACCCCTTTGCCAACGAATTTTGGCACCAAGAACAACAGCCGCTGCAAAAAGAAGGCCTCAGCAGACCGACAGAGCCCGAAGTCCTTACCTGCAGGGCTGAAAGCCACGCAGCCTGCTCCTACCGCCTTGAATTCATCCAATCCTCAAGCCGTGCTGCCGCGCCTGGCAGCCACGGCGAGGACTGCTCAGCCAGTTCCACAGAGTAAAATTAAAATCCCGCAGCAACGGAGAGGCTCCGTCTCACACAGCTTCAGTGTGGCTGTACGGGTCCCGGAGCTTTCTCCCGTACCGTCAAGGGAGAGACATCCGCACCGGCGAATGCCTGCAGCAAGTGAAAATAACTGACAAGGAGGGAAGGCAAGAGCTGCTACAAATTTAAAGAGCCAGGCTCAAATTTAAAATTACTGTAAATATAAGGAAATTTGCTCCTAACAACTAAAGGGAACTAATCCCTGATTGCCAATTAACCAAAGGTAACTGAATTAAAAGTAACATTAAAGGTAAAAATAAAGAGTAAAATCAGAATAGAATTTGTCACACCAAATGCTCCTTATCTGTTCCCCCAAGTGAGCCCAGAAGCTAGGCTCACTACATGCTCCTGCTGCATGGAGACTGGACACACTGGGGGCTGATGGGAGAGACCAGCAGGCTATATCCAGTGATGTCATGAGTTTTTGACATGTCCAGTCTCCAAGCTGCAGGAGGAGGTTCACTACCCAAAGGTTGAGGACTAAACTGGAGGAACGATAAGGAATATACAAATCATATAAATATCAATGCATGTAACATTCAAATAAAAAATTAAGAATATCATATACCAATAATTTGAAATAGAAAAGCTGGTAAGGAATCAAAAAGGAGAGGAATAATGTAAACTCACCAAAGGTATTACCACAGTCTACTACACTAACAAAAACATAATATAAAGGGATGAGGAGGACATATGCTGTTGGCATAGATGTAAACAAATAAATATGGCTCAACAGAAAGAGGCAATGAGACTTGAAGACAGATCTCAAAGAGAACTGACATGTAAAAGCAGAGTGGACATATCAAAATAAGATAATATTATCTGTGAAAATCAAGTCTAAAAGTGCACATAAAAATGGTACTAAGAGCATGCATATTCAAGAGAAGTAATATAACCAGAAAACTGCTCACTAATACACTTCGTGGTTCACTAGAACGCCTTATAAAAAGTGACTGTCCAAAAAAAACATCCAAAGGCACACTTGACACATCCCAAAAGAGAATTAAAACAGCCTTTAAAACTAATAAATATCAAGAAAAACCAGTGATGTAAGAGAAGAGAAAACCACCTGTCTTGAAGCCACCCGTGGTGTGTGTAAGCGCCAAATCAACTAAGAGACTGAAGTTCAGATTCAACAGTTATTTAAAAACACCCAAAAGCACAGTTACTTACCTGTAACAGGTGATCTCTGGGAACAGCAGGAATAAGCCTTCACATATGGGTATCGTCGGTACCGACAGAGCCTGCGCGGGAACGCTCCCCAGCGTCCAGAAAGAAAGCTTTTGGGAGCATCCCACAGCGCCTGCGCGCTGCCTTCCCACCTTTCCCAACCGCCTCTCTCCATTTCGAGTTTTAAGCTGAGACAAAGAGAGAGAGAGGAAAGGAAAGATAGATAGAGAGATACAACTCCTAGGGGAGGTGGGTGAGTTGTGAAGACTTATTCCTGCTGTTCCCAGAGATCACCTGTTACAGGTAAGTAACTGTGCTATCTCCAGGAACAAGCAGGAATGAGTCTTCAAATATGGGGACTCCCCAGCTAGAGATGCCAGGGAGATCTCCAAGGTTGTGGGTCCCTGAGAAAGGCTCTACCTGCCCACATGGATCTCGGGCATCCAACCAGGGATTGATTAGGTATGGAACAGGTGTTTGAGAACAGCCTGACCAAACAAGGCATCCCGGCGGGAGTCCTTGTCCAAGCAGTAATGGGCTGTAAAGGTATGAACCGAGGCCCAGGTGGCCGCTCGACAGATTTGGTCGATGGACACAGAGTTCAGATGAGCCATAGAGGCTGCCATGGCCCTCACATTGTGAGCTGTGACATGGCCCTCCAGAGAAAGGTTCTTACTCTGGTAGGCGAAAGAAATACACTGAGCAATCCAATTGGACAGAGTTCTCTTAGAGACTGGAAGTCCCAAATGAGAGGGATCAAAAGCAACAAAGAGTTGCGAGGGCTTTCTATGTTGCTGTGTCCTTTGTAAGTAAAAAGCGAGCGCTCTCTTACAATCCAGGGTATGGAGATTCCTTTCTGCACTTGATGCATGAGGTCCTGGAAAAAAGACAGGTAAATACACCTCCTGGTTCAGATGAAAAGGTGAGAACACTTTAGGCATAAAGTGTGGATTAGTCCTGAGGACTACCTTGTCATGATGGAACCTTGTATAAAGAGGATTAGCCACCAAGGCTTGCAGCTCACTGATGTGGCGAGCTGAGGTGACTGCAATGAGAAAAGTAACCTTCCAGGAAAGAAATTTCAAGGAGGTAGTGGCTAAGGGTTCAAAGGGTGGCTTCATAAGCTGGCCAAGAACCAAATTCAAGTCCCATGCCACTGGAGGTGGTCTAATGGGAGGTTTAGTTAAAAGAAGGCCTCTCATGAATCTTGCAATAAGAGGATGAGAGGAAATAGGCTGTCCATTGAGAGGCTTAAGGGATGCTGCAATAGCATTCAAATGGACTCTTACTGAATTCGTTTTAAGGCCTGCATGGGATAAATGGGAGTGGAGGAGTGGCCTAGTGGTTGGGGCAAGGTACTTCAGGCCAGAAGGTCAGGGGTTCAAATCCCACTAGAGGACAGCAACCTTGGGCCGGAAGGACTGGGGTTTCTAGTCCCACAGGTGCTCCTTGTGGTCTTGGGCAAGCCACTTAACCTTCCATAGCCCATGTTCCCTGTAAAATAGTTATCTCCAAGTTATAATGCCCTGTTCAATGTAATTTCAGTTTGTTCAATGTAAACCGCATTGATGCAGAATAGCGCGGTATATTAGAGAATGTAAATAAATAAATAAATAAAATAAATAAATAAATGTAGCAAATACTCTAGTAAAGAATTCAGAGGTATTGCAAGGGGGTTAAGACCCTTCTGTGCACACCAAATGGTAAACCTTTTCCATTTAAAAGCATAGGAACGTCTGGTGGAAGGCTTTCTGGAAGCATGAAGAATATCCTTCACCTGCTGAGAAAGATGCAAATCTAGGCCTTCAGCAACCAGGCTCTGAGATGAAGAGACTGGGGATTTGGGTGCCATAACGTTCCCTCCTCCTGGGACAGGAGGTCTGGAGCACATCCCAAGTTCAGGGAGGGAGCTTGAGAGAGATGCAGAAGTAGAGGGTACCACACTTGGCATGGCCAATGTGGTGCTATGAGGATCATAGACCCCTTGGTCTCTCTGAAGTTTGAACAGTGTCTTGGGAATTAGGGGAATGGGTGGAAAGGCATAGAGGAAGTCTTGCCCCCAATGAAGGAGGAAGGCATCCCTGGCCTGAACTCCCTGACACGGAATCCTGGAACAGAACCGGGGAAGTTTGGCATTCCACGGACTTGCAAACAGGTCTAAGTCAGGGGTTCCCCAAATTCGGAAGATCCTGGCTATCTGGTCCCCATGGAGGGACCATTTGTGTGGAAGCAGAACTCGACTGAGTCTGTCTGCTCAAGAGTTTTGAACCCCTGGAAGACACACTGCCACGAGATGAATTTGATGCTCTCTGGCGAAGGCCCACAATATCAAAGCTTTGTTGCAAAGCGACAGAGAGCCAGTCCCTCCCTGCTTGTTCACGTAGAACATGGCTACTTGGTTGTCCGTGTGAATGAGGACTGACTTGTAGCTGAGCAGCGTGTGGAAGACTCAGAGCTAGAAGAATTGCTCTGAGCTCCAAGAGGTTGATATGTAGAGATGTCTCTTGTGGAGACCAGATGCCCTGGGTGGAGAGATCTTGTAGATGAGCTCCCCAACCCCTTGGAGAGGCATCTGTTGTAAGGGTTGCTTGGGGTAGTGACTGTTGAAAGGGGGACCCCAGCAACAGATTTTGAGTGGACTTCCACCACTGGAGAGACCAGAAGAGGCGATTGGAGGTTGCTATCTTGTCTGACAGGCACCCTGATGCCTGGGTCCATTGGGTGGACAGAGTCCACTGAGCTGCCCTCATGTGAAGGCGAGCGTAAGGAACCACATGCACGGTGGATGCCATGTGGCCTAACAGTTGTAACATTTCTCGAGCAGTTAAATGGGACTTTAACTGAATTTGTGAGGCTAACTGCACCAAGCGTAGGCAACGGGCTGGGGAAGATAGGCCCTTGCAGTTGTGGTATCCAGGAAGGCCCCTATGAACTCTAATGACTGAGTAGGGGTGAGATGGGATTTTGGGATGTTTATTACAAGTCCAAGATACTGAAGAACATGCCTTGTGCAGGCTAGGGATGTCTGGGCCTCTGACTGGGACGAAGCTCGGATGAGCCAGTTGTCCAGATATGGGAATACAAATATTCCTAGAGTGCGCAGAAATGCAGTTACTACTGCCATGCATTTTGTGAACACTCTTAGAGCAGAGGCCAGACCGAAAGGAAGCACTCTGTATTGGTAGTGCTTTCCTTGATAAAGGAACCGAAGGAACCTTCTGTGTGTTGGATGGATGAGGATATGGGTGTATGCATCCTTGAGATCTAGAGAACAAAGCCAATCCTGACTCTGAAGATATGGAAGGAGAGCACCGAGAGAAACCATCTTGAATTTCTCCTTGCATAGAAACTTGTTCAATTCTCTGAGATCTAATATGGGTCTGTAGCCCCCTGTTTTCTTTGGGATAAGAAAATAGGGGGAGTAGAACCCTGAGCCCTGTTGAAGAAGGGGTACTTCTTCTATTGCCCTTTGGGCAAGAAGGGTAGCAATCTCCTGACCTAGAAGGTCGAGGAGAGATGTTGGAGAATTGAACTGTCTCACCATGGTGTGAGGAGGAAGGTTTAAGAAATGAAGCTTGTACCCCTCCCTTATGATGGAGGGGGTCCATTGCTCTGCTGTGACTTGTTCCCATCTGGGAGCAAAGTGGGCTAACCTTCCTGGAATGGTGAGAGGCTCTGGTTCTTCTAGAGCCAGAAAGGCTAAGTTCTCTAGATGTGAGTCAAAGGCCCTGAGGAGGCTGAGGCTGTTGGGCTGTAGCAGTCCTTGCAGCCTTAGGCTTGGCTTGTTTAGGTTGTTGCTGACACTTTGCAGCAAAACGACCTGCAGAAGATGCCTGCTGACCATAAACAGGATAATATTTCCCCTTTTTGGGAAAGAAAGCCTTTTTGAGAAAGAAAGCCTTTTTGAATAACCTTTTTCTAACAGGAGCAGAAGTAGACTTTGAAAGTCTATCTAAGGCAGAATTCTCAGCATCCATCTGGGTGGCCTTTGCTTGCCAATCCTTGCCGAAAAGGTTTTCACCTGTACAAGGAAGATTTCCTAATCCATCCTGGACCCAGGGTTCCAAATCAGAAGCTTGCAACCAAGCAACTCTGCGTGCACCTATGGCAATAGCCGAGGCTCTGCTGGCACACTCAAAAGAGTCAAAGGCTGCACGGTTAGAAAATTTGGAAACATCCTGGGCATGTTTAAGCCAGGTGAGAAACTCCTCCCTTTTATCTTCTGAGATAAAAGGAGATAAGGTTTGCAGATGATCTGTAACTTCCTTTAGAAACATCCCCATATAGAGACTATAGGAGTTGATTCTGGCAGTAAGCATATTGGCCTGGAAAATTCTCCGGCCAAAAGCATCCAAGGTTCTGCATTCTCTTCCTGGAGGATAAGATGAGTGTCTTTTTGCACTCTTTATCTTCTTCATAGCAGACTCCACCACAATAGAGTGGTGAGGAAGCTGGGTCTTATGAAAGCCAGGGCAAGGAGGAACAAGGTACATGGTGTCCAACCTGCGAAAATGAGGGGAGGTAGTGAGAGGTGTCTCCCATATGCCCAACATGTGATCATAAAGGATCTCATGAATTGGTAAAGTAGCTGCCTCTTTAGGAGTCTTAGGATATTGTAAAACATCCAATTTCTTGGCTCTAGGCTCTGGTTCAGGGGCCACTGAAATGGAGAGGCCCCTGGCCACTTTCCTAATGAAGTCTTGAAAAGACAAGTCTTCTGGAGGAGACATTCTTCTTTTTGGAGAAGAGGGCTCCTGAGGAAGGAATACCGATGCTTCGACAGAAGCCTCTGATTCATCAGAGTCTTCGGAGGAATCGAAATATCGCCTGTCTGGATGCTCTTGCAGAGCCCGATACGCGTACCGAGTGGTATCGACATCGGGAGTGATTGGTACCGATTCGGTACTGATGGGCATCACAGAACAGGGTACCGCTGCAGTCGACACCGAAGCCGATGCAATCGGTACCGGCACCGGAACAGATATCTGTGCCGGTGCCGGAACCGGTACCGACAACAGAGTTTGTTGCGGTACCGGAGGCGTCGCAGCTTGTATGAATGCCGTAATGGCATGCTGCATGGTCAGAATATTCTGATCCATCGACGCAACCAATGTCTGGATGTCGGTACCAGTGGAAACCACCGGTACCCCAGAACATGGCAACAGGTGATCGGTCGAGGCCACGCCATCGATGTCAACCTGTGACCCCATAGATAAAGCTTTGGAAGCCGGAGCTTCCCGCCGGGGTAATTTTGCCGGTGCGGGATCCTCGAGAGCAAGCCCAGAGGCATCTCGATTCTTAGAGGGAGATCTACCCTTCGAGGACCGGCTGGACTTATGTTTGGTTACCTGAGATCCATGGGAGGAAGAAGCAGCCCTGGAAGATGTCGATGCCACCGAAGCTGCATCAGAGGGAAACAGGGTACTGAGCTTGGCTGCTCGATTCTTTCGACCTCTTTTAGACATCATGGAACAGGACTCACAATCGGTGATGGAGGATCAGGACCCAAACATTTTAGACACCAGTCATGGGTGTCGGTGATAGAAAGAGTACCGCTGCACTTCGTGCACTTTTTAAACCCGGAAGCGGGCTTTTCCATGAGGAAAAGTTTTCTAGGCCTAAGGCCCAAAAGGAAAAAATGCACAGACGTGGGAAACGGTATTTTTTTTTTAAAAAGAAAGAAGGCAGACGCGCGACCAAAGAAATAAAGAAAAATAAAGAACTTCTTCAACGGTGACAGGAACACGACCTGCTGGCTCCGCGGAAAAGAAGAACTGGAGAGAGGCGGTTGGGAAAGGCGGGAAGGCAGCGCGCAGGCGCTGTGGGATGCTCCCAAAAGCTTTCTTTCTGGACGCTGGGGAGCATTCCCGCGCAGGCTCCGTCAGTACCGACGATACCCATATGTGAAGACTCATTCCTGCTTGTTCCTGGAGATTGCGCCAAATTCAGTGTAATGAAGAAATACTTCTTATGCTAAAAGTCCTACCAAGCATTAAAAAAAAAAGAGTTATGAGTAAAATGTTGGACATATTACCGAAACAAAAACTGAAAACTAATGCCTATTTTTCAATTCTTGTATAGTACTAAACTCAAAAGACCCCCAATAAATCAAGATGGTGGGAAAACATTTAAAGAATGTTGGAGCTACTTAGCAAAGGGTGGAACATATCCACTCTGTATTTGTAAGACTCCATTTGAATCACTTTTATTTTATCATAGATGGTGTTTTAAAACCCCCCAAAACAGAGCAAAAACAAAAACTTGAAGTACTTATCTCCATAAGAAGTGCAGCAGGAAAACATTTGTGAAGGACAACATAAAGAAGGGGGGGGGGGGGGAGCAGAACCAGACCAGATGAAAGCATAAAGGTAAAACAATGAATACAAAGCAATGGGAAAGGTATGCTGGTGTTAATAACAGATTGCTAAAGCATTAAAAACGTGGCTTTCACATAAAAGAATTAAAAATATAAATTCAAATACAGTATAAATATATGAGCATTTAAAAATATATAAACATATACACTAAAGGGGCACCATGGGCCAAAAGGGACCTGCGATCCTAAAAACAAAACCAGCCAAAAGAAAAAGAGGAATAAATTGAACATGGTATACATAACAAACACTTAAAATGCGGAGAGAAGGGGGGACGTGAACACACACCAAAACCCACTAGACGAGTATAAAACCACCTATAAATATGAAAATAAAAATATAAATATCAGCACCAAAAGGCACCCTGGGCACTAGAACCATCATTTAAAAACAGATCAAGTGAAATAATAAAAAACTAAAACTAATAGCACCCATTATTAATAAGAGAATACAATAAATATCAAGTAAAAAAACACATTAAAAAGTCAATTAACAAAGGAACGAGGAGAGGGGGAAGGGGTGGAGAGGAAGGGGAAGGAGGGGGAGGAGGAGGAGAGAAGGGAAGGGGAGGGGGTGAAGGAGACTAAAAAATAAAATAATCAGCATCAAAGGTGCCTGGGCACTAAAAAACCATATTTAAAAGCAGGCAAAGTAAAATAATAAAAAAAACCCCCTAAAACTAATAGCATCCTTAACAAACAAAAGAACACAAATATCAAATACTAAGTACATTAAAAAATAAAGAAAACATGGAGGGGGAGGAAGGGGAAAGAACAGGGGAGGGGAAGGAGATAAGGGGGGTGGGGGAGGGAAGGAAGTGAGGGAGAAAAGGAGGGGGAATGTAGGAAAAGGAGGAAAAACATGTGATGCATGGGATTCATAAAAATACAGAAAAATTCAAGTTCAGACCATTTGGATGTACTGTGTTAAGATTAAAAATAAATCTTTGTTTCAGGAGTAACAGTAATCTGTCTGTATCTCCTCTCCAGTGTGGTCTCAATACTTTTAAAATAAATTTAAGATTTCCCAAACTGTGATGATGTTCAATCCAATGGCCCACTAAAGGTTTTTTTGACAGTTTTCTATGGATACAACTTTTGTGTTCCTGGTCCTAACTGCCCACTTGGTCTTTCCAATGTAAAGGAGATTACAGGGACAGATGATCAGAAAGATAATTCGCTCTGATGCAGAATTAGAAAAATCTTCTAGCCAGATACGATTCTGTATAACTGGGTGCTGGAAAAAGTCTTTGGTGCGTAAAGTATTTGCACAGACCGAGCAATGGCCACAACTGAAGTGTCCCTGAACCTTGGGTACTACACGTGGCTTTAGAAGGGCCGAGGGAACCAACATATTTGCAAGAGAATGGTTCTGCTTGTAAGCTACAGTCAACTGATAAGACTGCAGGGATGGTACTGCAGAAACAAGGTGCCATTCTTCTTTAAGGATCTTCTTGTTAGTGATATAGCGGAAGGGCTGTCGGGTAAGGTTTGCCTCTTTGCAGATGATACCAAAATCTGCAATAGAGTAGACACCCAGGAAGGTGTAGATAACGAGGAGGGATCTAGCTAAGCTTGAAGAATGGTCTAGAATTTGGCAGCTGGGATTTAATGTTAAAAAATGTAAGGTCATGCATTTGGGCTGCAGCAATCCAAGGGAGCAATATAGTATAGGAGGTGAAGTACTTTTGTCCACTAAAGAAGAGCGGGACCTAGGCGTGGTTGTGTCTGATGATCTTAAAGTAGCTAAACAGGTAGAAAAGGCGATGGCAAAAGCTAGAAGAATGCTTGGGTGAATACGGAGAGGAATGGCTAGCAGAAAAAAGGAGGTGATAATGCCTCTGTATAAGTCTTTGGTGCGACCTCATTTGGAGTATGGTGTGCAATTCTGGAAACCGCACCTTCAAAAGGATGTGAACAGGATGGAGTCGGTGCAGAGGGTTGCTACTAAAATGATTAATGGGCTTCATTATAAAGCATATGAGGACAGACTTAAGGATCTTAATATGTACACCTTAGAGGAAAGGCGGGATAGAGGTGATATGATTGAGATGTTTAAATACCTCCGTGGCATAAATGTTCAGGGAGAGAGCCTCTTTCAAATGAAAGCAAGTTCTGCTACGAGGGGACATGGGATGAGGGTGAAGGGAGATAGATTCAGGAGTGATATGCGGAAATATTTCTTTACAGAAAGAGTAGTGGATCCATGGAATAGTCTCCCAGTGGAGGTGGTAGAGATGAGGACAGTAACTGAATTCAAAAAAGCATGGGACCAACACAGAGGATCTTTAAAGGTAAAAAGTGGACTGTTGTTGTTATGCCTTGAGTTTTTTAAGTTTTTATACACATGCAACCTTTACTTATTGCTCTGGGGGGTTTTCAATATTATTGCTTAGATACACCGCAATGGATAATATGATTCCCCTATACACAGCTTTACTGAGTGTTTGTACGGAGTTCTTGCTGCTTTGTATTTCCTCCCAATAACATGGCTCGGAGTTCATAAAGCAGCTATGTAAGTTCTGAGTTTGTCCTGGGTGATTATTCTGAGTAGGTTCCGATATTTTAATTTAGACACATTATAATGGACAACATGGTCTCCCTATATATGGTTTCCTTGAGTGTTCGAGCGGAACTCTTGCCGCTCTGTACTCCTATCCGGCAATGCTGCTCAGCACTCAGCACTGCACCGTGGGTTTTATTTATTTTTATTTTATTTATTTAGACAGATTTGTATACCGCCTTATCCTTCAATCAAAGCGGTCACAACACAATTGGGGGATACATTTAACACACGGGGATATGAAACACATACACTAATACTTACAGGGAACATGGGCAATGGAGGGTTAAGTGGCTTACCCAAGACCACAAGGAGCATCTGTGGGACTAGAAACCCCAGTCCTTCCGGCCCAAGGTTGCTGTCCTCTAGTGGGATTTGAACCCCCGACCTTCCGGCCTGAAGTACCTTGCCCCAACCACTAGGCTACTCCTCCTTTTAAGCTTGATTTTGCCATGCAGGGGCTTCCTTCACACATGTTTTCCTGCTGCACTTCTTATGGAGATAAGCAGTTAAAAAAACACTATATATGATAAAATAAAAATGATTTAAATATAGTCTTACAGATAGAGAGTGGATATGTTTTACCCTTTGCTAAGTAGCTCCAACATTCTTTAAATGTTTTCTCACTACCTTGATTTATTGGGGGTCTTTTGAGTTTGGTACTATACAACACAGCATTGAAAAACTGGCGCTACTTTTGAGTTTTTGTTTTGGTAATATGTCCAACATTTTACCATAACTCTTTTTTAAATGCCTGGTAAGTCTTTTAGCATAAGAAGTATTTCTTCATTACACTGCACTTTGATCTTGAATTTGGTGCGAATTTGGGCGTATTTAAATGACTGTTGAATCTGAACTTCAGTCTCAATTGATTTGGCGCTTACATGCAGGTAGTTTTCCTCTTCTCTTGCACCCCTGGTTCTTTTTGATATTTATTAGTTTTAAAGGCTGTTTTAATTCTCTTTTAGGACGTGTCAAGTGTGCCTTTGGATGTTTTTTTGAACAGTCACTTTTTATAAGGCGTTCTAGTGAATCACTAAGTGTTTTAATGAGCAATTTTCTGGTTATATTACTTCTCTTGGAATATGCATGCTCTTAGTACCACTTTTTTATACATTTTTAGACTTGATTTTCACAGATATCATCTTATTTGATGTGTTTGCTCTGCTTTTACATGTCAGTTCTCTTTGAGATCTGTCTTCGAGTCTCATTGTCTCTTTCTGTTGAGCCATATTTCTTTAAACATGTATTTATTTACATCTATGCCAACATCATGTGTCTTCCTCATCCTTTTATATTATGCTTTTGTTGGTGTAGTAGACTGTGGTGATGCTTTTTGTGAGTCTACATTATTCCTCTCCTTTTTGATTCCTTACCGGCTTTTCTGTTTTGAATTATTTGTATATGATATTCTTAATTTTTTATTTGAATGTTACATGCATTGATATTTATATGATTTGTATCTTTATGTTTTTATTTTTTGAGACTAGTACTTCTTGAAGAAAACGGTTTCGCTGAAATGCGTTGGGGTGTCTTCCAATAAAGCAACTTTTACCAACTACTGCTTCTGGTGCACCTGTTCCAGGGAATCACAGGGGGCCATATGTTGTGTCACCACCTTCTGGGCTGCAACCAGCTGTTGAGGCACGGGGGGGGGGGGTCCACAACATGCTGGCGAACCTCTGGGGACAGTTGGTGACAATGTGCAATAAGCTCAACTGCCTCATCGAAGCTGTGGAGCATTTTGCCCTGTGGTTACCGGCCGCCCCCCCCCCCCCCCTCAGTGATCCTCTTCCCTCTGAATTTTTTTTTCTTCTGACATTTTTATTACCCCTCTCCCACCATTACACTGCACATTTGTAAAGAGGCTATCTTACATAAAATATTTATTTTCTACAGTTACAAAATTTGTCTTGACTATTTCTCAATGCCATCCATAGTCATTATGTGGAGGGGTTTTCAACCTAGTCCTGAAGCTAGACCAGTATGCATGCATATCTATCTCATGCATATCCATTGTAATAATTCTGAAAATCTGCCTGACTCCCCAAGATTGGATAAAGAACCCCTGGTCTACAGTAAGTGGGTGGGCATGGGTGGTTTTGATGTATGGGAGCAATCCAACTACTGCTAACTCCCTCACGGATGCAAAATGCAAGGGAATGCCAGAACAACAAATACAACAAAGACAACCAAAATATACATAACACCATAGAACCAAAATATACAAACAGTATTTGTTTTCTATGCAGAGCTGAAAATATAAAACAACTGCAAAACTGTAGAGTGTATAGTGCCTGCCCTATACTGTGTAGCTCTTGCCTTATATGCCATGCTTCCCCCAGGAGTGCAACATTTGCTTCCTCCTGCCGTTCCAACACTTGAGCAGCCATCTCTTCAAGGGGGTCTACTGTCACTGTCTGTGACTGTCTTGCCTCTTGGATGTGGGTGGTGGTGGGAGCTCTGTGTTTGTATTCTCCCAGCTCAATACCAGACTGAACAGGTCCAAGTTTGTGGTCTCGCCATCACCGATATGTGTTTTTGGAATAAAACACGACGGGTTAGAGTAACTGATTTGTGACACTTATAGCCTCAGCACATCCTCACACCCCCAACCCTCAAAGATTCCCAAGATAATGATGGGGGGTGTACTCACTGGAAGGGGAGGTGGGCACCATCAAATAGCCCACAGAGGCCCAACTCACAGAGGTAAATACTACAATATGAAACAGAGAAGGGGGACAGCTATTAATAGAGCCAGTTTCACGGGTTCCAACCCCTCAAAGATTCCCAAGGTAATGCTGGGGGTGTACTCACCAGCAGGGGAGGAGGGCACCATTGAAGAGCCCCCAAAGGTAAACACTACAATATGAAATAGAGAAGGGGGAAAGCTATTAATAAAGCCAGCCTCATAGGCCCCAACCTGCAAAGATTCCCAAGGTAATGCTGGGGGGTGAACTCACCAGCAGAGGAGGAGGGCACCATCGAAGAACCCCGAGAGGCGGACACTGCAATAAGAAATGGAAATGGGACAGCTATTAATTGAGCCAACTTCACAGTCCTCAGCCCCTCACCAGTCCCTCCACCCAAATACATCAGGTACTTCTAGAGATGTACTCACCAGCTTGCACTTCTGACCCTGGGTGGGAGCAGCAGACTCTGCTGAGTCTGTACAGCCATGCATACCATTGACTGTCTCTGGCCATAAGGTGGTCCCTCATAGCTGCTCCAGTGGTGTTAGCTGGACAGTGCATAGAAGCCCCCGCCCCCAAGTCTGATACCCTGACTTGTTGATTGCTATCAATTTTTTTTTTTTTTATACATCACGCCTTCGGTGCTTTAACTGTTTGACCATGCATACATTCACCCCCAGGGAGCTCACCTCCACAGCTATTTTCCCCACAATTTAGCCCTTTGCCCTGCTGCAATCTTTGCCATATATAGATTGTGGTAGTCAGCAGACACATAGCAGTACAGCAGGTCCTTCTCCTCCTCAGAAAAGCACACAGTACAATACAATCAAACACGAGAAAAACAGATGAACAGCAGAAATGGCCACTTTAAAGAAGGCCTAGCTCAGATACCCTCAGAAAGGGTTAATACAAAGACCAAGCAACCTAGGAATTCACAGCCTAGCTAAAGAGATATGTGGGAGAAGAGTCAAGGTTATATTCCCATAGTAACAGGTTTCAGAAGAGATAGTGGACTGGGCAAAAGCTTAGATACAGACTCTAATGGAGACAGAATGCTTTTACTTCCAGAAATGCTTCTTAGAATTATGGCTAGGAATAACTGAGGTGTTTCTGTGTCCAGTTTGACCTGTAAAAGCAAGGCTTGACTTGTAACATGTAGATGTAAACTATAGATATGACTTGGCAAAATGCAGCACAAAGCTTGATGTAGAGTGATAAGATAAAAATGTACCATGTAGCAGTTTTTCCTAATATAATGAAGTGCTCTAGGTCAAGGAAATGGGGGGAAGGGGCATTGCAGACTTTGTAAAGCTGGGGATTCCCTTCCTGAAGCGCTTCAGTTATTGTTAAGATAAAATTATGTGTGTTCTCATTTCCTTTCTTCCTTGACCTGAGTGAAGGGAAGGAATCAAGAGCCAAGAAGGATTAGGGCCTGGTCAGGAGGGAGCACGCAAACAACCACCTTGCGTGCAATTTCTCTTTAAATAACCCCCCCCCACACACACACACCTGGTGCACTTACAGCACGTTTACGTCTTTTCCTCCATTTACAGCACTGTTGCAATGCTTTGTGTTTACATTTTATGTGCTGATATACACACCGAAGTGCACATGTGGAGAAGTAGCCTAATGCCTAATGGTTAGACCACTGGCTTGGGAACCAAGAGACCAGGTTCAATTCCCACTAGCACTCCTTGTGGCCTTAAGCAAATCACTTAATCCTCCATTGCCTCAAAAACATCCAAGTTAACAATGTCTCTGTTTAATGTATATTACCGAGTTTGTCACAATGTAAACCACTTTGACTGAATGATAAAGCGGTATTAAAACCCCCCAACAACCCTGTTAAATAAATAAATAAATGTGCCACAATATCATCCATATGCACTTAACACATGAGCGTCTGAAATTAATGTACATGCACACATGAGCGCCTGTGTTGGCTCTCCTCTTTTGGCAAAGTTCTGCGCATATCACATGCTTTACGTCAAAGTTTTGTGTGTATCTCATTTGAATATATGTCTCTTTCTGCACATCAGCGCTGAAGTTTCGCACTATCGGCGCGCTACAAAAATGCATACATGACTAACAGCGTGTGACTTCAGAGCTGGCTTTCTGCATTGATCTCTTAGTACTCGATACAGCAAACTGCTATGATCTAATGCATCATTTTGGTAGAGATTGTCCCACTCTAGTCTTGCAGAAAGCAATCTAGGCACAGGAAAATTACTAGCAAAACCACTGTGGTAAAGCAGTGGACATACTAATCGCATGCAAAAGAATGAATTTTTAATTGCTCTTGATGTAAAAAAAACTGCAATGAAACTTAATTCTGGATCTTTACACCAGCTTTGGGCAGATAAAGTGGAGAGCAAAAAGATTTGCTCAGGTGAAGTCTGATATTTCAACTCAGATTTCAACCCCTGAGCGCATGTTCCCAAATGGTGGCCCCTACCACCCAATCTCCTGGTAGCTCTGATACCATCCATCCTGGTTCCTTAACTGTTGGAGAGCAGGCGTGATGCCCACATTCTCCTATCACCGCGCCACTATTTTAGAAATGACTGACTCCACTTCATGTATCCCAAGATGTATTGCACTGCACAGGATCAGGCACCACCATTTTCTGAGATGGCGGTGCTAGGGCAGGAAAAGGTGTGCTGGCTCCTGTCTCCCCTAACAGCTGAGGTACTAGAAGGGGGTAGAAATCAAAACCAGGGGAGGGAGGGGGGGAGGGGGTGGTGGTATCAGAATTACAGAGGGTCTGGGAGGTAGGGATCAATAAGGAGCTTTTTTTTTTTTAGGTTCAGGGGGTGGTAATAAGGAGTTGGGGCTACCAGAGCACTTGCAGCATTAACCTCTGGGTTAAACATGCATTAGGTAACCTGAACTGGAACTTTAGCGCAGGGCTCAAGCACAGGGTTTTTTCTGCATTGAGCCCTTAGGGGACAGAAAATATATACTGTACCAGAATGTAATTCATCTTGAACCTCTGAGTAAGGCTAGAGCTAAATCTAAAGTTGGGAGTCTGGACAGAAAATCAGGTCAATACAGTCAACAAGAAAGCTTTTTTTTAATTTGTGCTTGATTAGACAGATGAGAAATTTATTTACCAGTCTGATCCAAGGCAGATCATGCAGGCTTGTGTTATTTTATGTAGATTATTGTAAAGCATAGTTACTCACCTGTAACAGGTGATCTCCGGGAACAGCAGGAATTTAGTCTTCACATAAGGGTATCGTCGGTATCGACAGAGCCTGCATGGGAACGCTCCCCAGCGTCCAATAGGAAAGCTTTTGGGAGCATCCCACAGCGCCTGCGTGCTGCCTTCTCGTCTTTCCCAACTGTCCCTCTCCAGTTGAGTTTATAGCTGAGACAAAGAGAGAGAGAAAGAGAGAGATAGAGAGATACAACTCCTAGGGGAGGTGGGTGGGTTGTGAAGAATAAATTCCTGCTGTTCCCGGAGATCACCTGTTACAGGTGAGTAACTATGCTATCTCCAGGAACAAGCAGGAATGTAGCCTTCACATATGGGGACTCCCTAGCTGCAGATGCCAGGGAGAAGGCCCCAGAAGTTGTGTGCCCCTGTGAAAGGACTCCACTTCCCCCCATGGATCTCTGGCATCCTACCAGGGATGGTGGGTAGGAGTTGATTAAATATGGAACAGGTGTTGAAGAACAGCCTGACCAAACAAGGCATCCTGGCGGGAGTCCTTGTCTAAGCAGTAATGGGCTGTGAAGGTATGAACCGAAGCCCAAGTAGCTGCTCGACAGATGTCGTCGATAGACACAGAATGAAGATGAGCCATAGAGGCTGCCATGGCTCTCACATTGTGAGCTGTGACATGGCCTTCAAGAGGAAGGTTCTTACTCTCATTGGCAAAAGAAATACACTGTGCAATCCAGCTGGACAGTGTTCTTTTGGAGACTGGAAGTCCCAAATGACTAGGATCAAAAGCAACAAAGAGTTGAGAGGACTTTCTATGTTGCTGTGTCCTTTGCAAGTAAAAGGCAAAAGCCCTTTTACAGTTCAAAGTATGAAGATTCCTTTCTGCATTTGAGGCGCAAGGCCTTGGGAAAAATACAGGAAGGTAAACCGCTTGGTTTAAATGAAAAGGTGATACCACCTTTGGCATAAAGTGTGGATGAGTCCTAAGGACTACCTTATCATGATGGAATCTTGTATAAGGAGGATCAGCCACCAATGCTTGCAATTCACTGATGCAACGTGCTGATGTGATTGCAATAAGAAAGATGAGCTTCCAGGAAAGGAATTTCAAAGAGATAGTAGCTAATGGTTCAAAAGGCGGCTTCATTAGCTGCCCAAGAACCAGATTTAAGTCCCATGCCACCGGTGGTGGCTTAATGGGAGGCTTAGTTAAAAGAAGGCCTCTCATAAATCTCGCTATGAGAGGAAATAGGTTGTCCACTTAGAGGCTTGAAAGAAGCTGTAATAGCACTCAAATGAACTCTCACTGAATTGGTCTTAAGCCCTGTATTAGACAAATGAAGGAGATGCTCCAGTAATGATTCCAGAGGTATCGCAAGAGGGTCAAGACCCTTCTGTGAGCACCATATGGTAAACCTTTTCCACTTGAAAGCATAAGAGCGTCTTGTGGAAGGCTTCCCGGAAGCATAAAGGATATCCTTTACCTGCTGAGAAAGGTTAAGACCATGAAGTTCTAGGCTTTCAGCAACCAGGCCCTGAGATGCAGAGACTGGGGATTGGGATGCCACAGCATCCCGTCCTCCTGAGAAAGAAGATCTGGAGCAGATCCTAACTCCAGAGGCAGAGCTTGAGAGAGATGTAGGAGCAGGGGGTACCACATTTGCCGTGGCCAATGTGGAGCTATGAGAATCATATGACCTCTGTCTCTCTGAAGCTTGAACAGGGTTTTGGGAATTAGTGGAATAGGTGGAAAGGCATACAGGAAGTCCTGGCCCCAATGGAGGAGGAAAGCATCCCTGGCCTGACAACCCTGAGCTGGAATTCTGGAACAGAATCGGGGAGGTCCGGCATTCAGCGTACTTGCAAAGAGGTCTATGTCTGTGGTTCCCCAAATTTGAAAACCTTTGGCCACATGGTCTGCATGGAGAGACCATTCGTGTGGAAGCAGAACTCGACTGAGTCTGTCTGCCCAAGGGTTTTGAATGCCTGGAAGATACACCGCAAGGAGATGAATCTGATGCTCTCTGGTGAGGGCCCATAGTTGCAAAGCTTCGTTCCATAGCGACAGAGAGCCTGTTCCGCCCTGCTTGTTCACATAAAACATGGCTACTTGACTGTCCGTTTGAACTAGGATTGTCTTGTAGCTGAGCTGGGTGTGGAATACTCGAAGAGCAAGGAAGATTGCTCTGAGTTCCAGGAGACTGATGTGTAGATAGGTCTCCTGTGGAGTCCAGGTACCCCGGGTAAAAAGGCCTTTCAGGTGGGCTCCTCAACCCACCTGTGAGGCATCTGTTGTTAGAGTGGCTTGGGGTGGGGGTTGCTGAAAAGGAGACCCCACCAAAGGTTTTGGGGTGACTGCCACCATTGGAGGGACAAAATAAGGCGTTCTGAGTTTGCTAGTTTGTCTGACAGGCAACCTGATGCCTGAGTCTACTGAGTGGATAAAGTCCAATGGGCTGCCCTCATATGAAGGCGAGCATAAGGAACCACATGCACGGTGGATGCCCTGTGGCCAATGTTCCCTCTAATTTTCTGTAGGCTGTGTGCGCATAAAATATCAGCTGTGTGCAGCTTTTGAAGGAAGGTTAAATTTTTGTGCGCCACATAACGACACTCGGAGTTATATACGTTAAAATTTGACTACACGTCAGAATACAGTATGTACACCACATTGATTTTAATCAAATTAAATGAAAATAGATGATTACTAAATGAAGCGGAAAATTTCTAGTAATTACAATCATAACTTTTACATTTTAAGACGTCTGTGTTGTTTTCTATCAGAATCAGAGCCGTAATTTTTGTGCGCTCTGTTGTAAAGCATGTGCACTCGCTCGCAAGGTGTGTGCGCGCGCACACACGCACAGCTTAGAGGGAACAGTGCCTGTGGCCTAGTAATTGTAACATCTCCCCAGCAGTGAAGTGAGGTTTTAGCACTGCTTGGGAAGCTAACTGCACAATGCGAAGGCAGCAGGCCTGTGGAAGGTAGGCCCTTGTCTGTCTGGTATCCAGCAGAGCTCCTATAAACTCTAGGGACTGAGTGGGAGCAAGGTTGGATTTTGGGAAGTTTATGACAAGTCCCAAATACTGAAGGATGCGCATTGTGTGAGAGAGAGCAACCCTGGCCTCTGGCTATGAAGGGGCTCGAATGAGCCAGTCGTCTAAGTAAGGGAAGACAAATATTCCTAGGGTGCGAAGAAATGCTGCCACCACAGCCAATCATTTTGTGAACACCCTTGGTGCCGAGGCCAGGCCAAAAGGAAGAACCCTGTATTGGTAGTGCTTCCCTTGAAATAGAAAGCGAAGGAACTTTCGATGAGTTGGATGGATGAGAACATGAGTGTATGCATTCTTGAGATCTAGAGAACAAAGCCAATCCTGACTCTGAAGGTATGGCAGCAGAGTTCCTAGAGAAATCATTTTGAACTTCTCTTTGAACAGGAATTTGTTCAATTCTCTGAGATCTAAAATGGGTCTGTGTCCTCCTGTTTTCTTTGGAATAAGGAAATAGGGGGAGTAGAACCCTGTACCCTGTTGGAGAATGGGTACCTCTTCTATTGCCCCTTGGGCAAGAAGCATAGTGACCTCTTGACCTAACTGGTCATTGAGAGAGGTCTGAGAATTGAACAGTCTTACCATTGTAGAAGGGGGCATGCTGAGGAAATGAAGCTTGTAGCCTTCTCTTACAATAGACAGAGTCCAATTTTCTGCTGTTATCTGACCCCATCTGGGGGCAAAATGACATAACCTTCCTGGAATGGTGGAAGGCTCTGGGACGTTCAGGGCCAGGAAGGCAACGTTCTCTAGATAGGAGTCAAAGCCCCTGTGGAGGCTGAGTCTGCTGAGCCGGTTGAGGCTTAGCAGCTTTTGTTTTTCTTTGCCTAGGTTGTTGCTGCTGTCCCTTTTGGGCAGACTGACCTAAATGATGCCCCTGCTGGGTATAGGAGGGATAAAACTACTTCTTACTGAAGAATAGTTTCTTGTAGGATTTTTTCCTTGCAGGATCAGCTATAGACTTAGACAATCTATCCAAAGTGATATTGTCAGCATCTATTTCATTAGCTTTTTCCTGCCAATTCTTGCCAAAGAGATGCTCTCCTGTGCAAGGAATATTCCCTAGTTTATCCTGTACCCAAAGTTCCAAGTCAGATGCCTGAAGCCAGGCAATCCTACGTGCACCTATGGCAATGGCAGAGGTTCTGCTTATGCACACAAAGCAGTCAAAGGCTGCACGATTTACAAACTTGGAAACATCCTGAGCATGTTTGACAAGGGCGAGGAAATCCTGCCTCTTATCAGGAAGGAGAGGGCTCATAAGCTCTAAATCTCCTGTGACTTCCTTAAGGAACATTCCCATATATAATATATGGGAACTGATCCTAGCAGAAAGCATGGAAGGTTTGATCCCCAAAGGCGTTAAGAGTCCTACACTCACTTCCTGGAGGATTAGATGCATGCCTTTTTGCACTCTTGATCCTTCTCATAGCTGATTCCACCACCATGGAATGGTGTGGTAGCTGAGTCTTCTGAAACCCAGGACAAGGAGGAACTCGATACATGGTGTCGAGTCTTCGAGAGTGAGGAGATGTGGTTAGAGGTGTTTCCCACATCCTTAACATGAGATCATGCAAGATCTCATGAATAGGTAAGGTAGCTGCCTCCTTAGGAGCCTTAGGGTACTGTAGGATTTCTAATTCCTTTGCCCTAGGCTCTTTTTCAGGAGTCACTGTGATGGAAAGACCTCGAGCCACATCTCGGATAAAATCCTGAAAGGAGATATCCTCTGGTGGAGACATCCTACGCTGAGGAAAAGGAGAATCCTCAGTAAGAAGTATTCTGGTATCGGCAGATCTTTCAGAGTCTTCAGACTCATCTGAGGATTCAAAGTATCTCCGATCTGGGTGATCGTGCAAGGCACGGTACCGATCAAAGTCGGCATCGGAGGGGTCCGGTACCAACTTGTCGATACCGGATGGATAAGCATGACTTGGTCCCAGTAGAATACCTGCCGATGTCGATGCAGTCAGTGCCGGTACCGATTGGATTGTCTGAAGCGGTTTCAGAGGCATCGAGGCTTTGAGAAGAGCCGCCAGATTGTGTTCAACAGCCAAGAATCTCTGGTCTGTTGATGCTGCCGATGCTTGGGTATCGGTACCGGATGAAGCAGCCGGTACCCCAGAGCATGGCACCAGTAGTTCTGCCGAGGTTGAGGCCTCAAGAACATCCTGGAGCCCCGTTAGTGCTTTGGAAGCCGAAGCCTCCCGCCGGGGCAATTTTGCCAGTGACTGTCCCTCAAGGGCAACGCCAGAGGCATCTCGATGCTTAGAGGGAGATCTATCCTTTGAGGACCGGCTAGATTTATGTTTAGTTACCTGAGATCCATGGGAGGAAGACGAAACCCTGGAAGACGTCGATGCCACAGAGGCTGCATCGGAGGGAAAAAGGGTGCTAAGTTTAGCAGCTTGGTTCTGCCGGTCCCTCTTCGACATCATCCCACAGGCAACACATTCCGAAATAGAGTGGTCAGGACCTAAACATTTGAGGTACCACTCATGGGTATCAGTGACGGAGATGGTACCGCCACACTTAGAACACTTTTTAAAATCCGAAGCGGGTTTTTCCATTTTAAAGGAAAAGTTGGGCCTAGTGCCCAAAATGGCGCATGGCACCTGAGGAGAAAATACCTGGAAAAGACTCCAGAAGAAAAGTTTTGTTTTGTTTTTTTTGGAAAAAAAGAAAGAAGAACCGGCGGTACCGGTGTAGCATTGAGGGAAGGCAGACGCGACCACAAAAAAGAAGAATAAAAGGGAATTATTTTCTGAAGTGACAGGATGTGCGACCTGTTGGCTCTGCGGAAAACAAAGAACTGGAGAGGGACAGTTGGGAAAGGCAGGAAGGCAGCACGCAGGTGCTTTGGGATGCTCCCAAAAGCTTTCCTATTGGACGCTGGGGAGCGTTCCCACGCAGGCTCCATCGGTATCGACGATACTCATATGTGAAGACTACATTCCTGCTTGTTCCTGTAGATTACTGTTTATCTAGGTCTCCTCAAAAATGTTAAATTGTTTGCAATTAGTTTAAAATGTTGCAGCAAAAAAACTGTTACTGATGCTAAGAGGTGGGATCAGCTACCCCCGTTCTTGTGATGTTAAAATTGGCTATAAATTCACGAAAGGATCATTTTAAAGTTGCTTATTATGGTTTCTAAGTCACAAAAGCATTGGTTCTAAATACCTCCCACAATATGTTAAGTAATATACTTCTTACAAATTAATATTGCAATAAGATCTTAGATTAATAATTCTGGTGGCTAAATAACTTAAGTTGTGATTGATTCAAAAATTCATTTAACAAGCTCAGATGTCTCACTTATATGGAATGGTGTCCTTTTAGGCTTAAAAATGAAGACTAATCATCTGCCATTTCAAAAGAAATGAAAAATGTGGATTTTGGACAACAGATGGATGGATGGTAGATTCCGTTTAGGATTGTATTTGGGTTGGACTGCATTATTTTTACCATTATTCTAATTTATTTTAGAGTACAATACAATAGTGGCCAAAAAATTAAGGCAGATTCCAAAATATCAGAATGTTATTAGAAAAGTATGTGTTATTGTCACTTTCATGGTCAAAAGCTTTAAGAACCAAATATATATATGTCATTTTCAAAGTTTTATTCAGGAAACAATATGTGTGTCAATATTTGATAGGGTGTCCATGATTTTTCAGTACAGCCTGGATTCTTGTAGGCATTTTACAGTATGCCAGAGTGATTTCGTTGACCCATACATGCTTGAGTATGTCCTTTAAATCTGCTTCTGAAGTTGGACGGTGTGCTGCCACCTTTTTCTTCATAGATTCCAACAGTTTTCAATTACATTGAGATCCAGAGAGTTTGATGACCAATTTGGTAGCAGTTTGATCTTGTGCAATCTTTTGACTGTTTTTGCAGTGTGGCATGGTGCCGAGTCCTGCTGAAATACAGTTGTGCCAGAAACATTCATGTGTATTTTAACTTTACTATTCAGCACGGATATGTATTTTGCAGTATTTACTCTTTCACCTTTCTCAAAAATGTGCAGGCCACATCGTCCATTTGCCAAGATACCACCCCATACCATGACCGATGGTGGGTGTTTAACAGTCTTGATAGTGTACTTTGGATTTAGTCTCTCGCCTGCTGGTCGACGGACGTAGTTGTAACCACTCCCACATACTTGTTGAAATGTACTTTCATCTGTTAACATTACCCTCTCCCACCATTCAGCAGATTTGTCTTTCATCTTGCTACAAAACTGTATGCGGGCAGCAATTTGTTTCCTGGTCATCATAGGCTTCTTGGCAGGTCTTCTGGCCATGAGTTTGAATTCATCCACAAGCTGTTGTTGGATTGATCTGACACTTATCTTTATTCCTCGATCATTAGCTAACTGAGCCACACGTTGAGATGGACTAGATGTAATAATGTTTTTGAGGAATCGGTCATCTCGTCCAGTAGTTATCCGTCTACGCCCACATTTCAAACGACGTGTACGGCCACCTGATTTCAGAACACTTTGAACTGCACACCTTGATATATGCAAATATTTTGCAATAGCACATTGCGAATATCCTTCAGCATGGAGTGTGACAACTTGCCCCTTTACAAAGTCATTAATATAGCACTTTCTACCCATCTTGATTGTATATTTTACATGTAACTTTCAATCTTTTCCTAGTTGTACAAATTCAAAACTTCATCCAAGAAACCTACTACAGAGTGTAAGTAAACTAAAATGGACGCCAGATGCATGGCGTGACTAATCGCCATGCTGATTAAATAAGTAAGCACGTGTGACATCTCCACAGTACATTATTTAACAATAAATTGTAGAAAAAGATACCTACCTTAATATTTTGACCACTACTGATTATTATAATCTATTAAGTTATTATAAATGTATTTTTATACTATTGCTTTTAACATATGTTTTTATTTTGTTTTATCAGTGTAATCTGCCTTGTATTAGCTTGCTGGCTAACAGACTGTACATTCCAAATTAAACTAAATTAAATGGGGCACTTGGGAAGAACAAGACAATAGCAGGAAGACAACGCAAACCCTTGAGGGAAACATTCTTTGGCAATGATTCATTGCAAATGAAGCAAGTACTGTGAAACTGGGAAGATGTTATGAAGCAACCTGACAATATGAAGAACAACAAATCATCTAGACCAGATGCTATTCACTCCAAATTTATGAAAGAGTTGTTTCTGTTTGTTAGGTACTGGATGTGCTAGAGTAGTCTGGTGTTAAGTCTTGTTAAAATAGAGTTGCTATGGGCAGGGAGTAATGGGGCACTAGAGAGGTGGATCTGATGGTTGGAAAAGGAGGGAGCTAAAATCATGGTGAGCTACAAGGTCCATGACTTGGGTTTCTGGTTGGACTTGTAACTTACCAGGTGAAACGCAGGAGAAGAGGGTAGTACGTTCTGCCTTTTATAATTATAGTACCTGAAATTTTATGAGGGTGATTTTATAAAATCATTTTCATGTGTTAATGGCTTCTTATAAAATTCTGACCCATGTAAAAGTATGTATATTGGCATAAGTGTACACTCACTGCTGATAAGCTTAAAGGCACATTTTACAATGGGATGTTCAAGTACAATCTGAGACGTCAAAGCCAGAATGTCTGAAAAAAACGCAGGCATGTGCAAGTTCAGGCACGATTTCAGAAACGTTGATGTGCCCGATATGGATGTTTATAGAGACATCTACGTAGACGTCCCTAAAATAGCATCTCAGAACGTGGACATCTAACAGCATAATGGTAAAAGTAGTGGGTTGGGAGCGGGGTAGCCAGGGTTCAAATACCAGTGTGGGTCTCTGTGATGTCAGACTAATCATTTAACTCTCCATCTTCTCAACACTTTCTGGCTGTTTTAAGGCGAAACCAAAAACTTTCCTGATGCCTATTCATGCCTGCAGCAGGTATAAATGTGGATGTGCCCACAAACATGCCCATCGTTCTTGAAATCAAACGGAGACATGTAAGTCCATAGCACCTCCCTGGACACACCTCCACCACATCCCCTTGTCTACTTCAATGTCTCTGCACCGGAGATGTCTGTAAACAGTCTGTGGAATGACTGCAGAGACTTCTCTGTGATTTCGACATCCATGTGCACGTCTTCAGACATCCTAAATCACGACTAAGCCTTTTCAAATGACCTCCTTAGTGCAGGCAGAGTATGTAAATACGTGCATCAATTATAAAATACCATAATTTACATGTTTTCATCTGCCCCTGCTATAGAGCAGATGTAAATGCCTACGCCTTCTTTTTAAGGTGTGATCCCTGTGTTACTATTTCATAAAAATAAATAGACACTTATCTACCTTTATAAAATAGATGCCTGCTTACTCTCCACTCTAGGCACCGTATAATAAATTGCCTTCCCCATGTCTATGAAGGGTTTCAGATCTGTGTTACAGGCCTTAATGTTGTGCTGTCTGGATTATTTTTTGGGTTACTAGAGGTAACCTCACAAACCCTTTGAATGGTAAAAAAATGCTATGGTGCAGTTAATATCTGATGTCTGTATGTCTGCTGTAATGCCTCGGACATTGGAGTATCTGCATTGGCTTCCTGTGCAACAGCAAATTGAATTCAAGATATGTTCTATGATTTTTAAAGTACTGCATGGGAAAATCAGTAAGGATATATAAGAGAAAACCTGGTCTGGTAAGTGTCGGGCTAAAGCTTTAAAACTTGCAGCATCTCATCAAATAAGCATTCCAGGGTTGCAAATCACCAGGCCTGTATGAGGGCTTACTACCACGGTTTCTATCGCTGAGTCAAGATTATGGCATGCTGTGCTAGAAGTTATTCATTTAAAGAAGAATTAATTTAGGTTTCAAAAATGTTTGTTTTTTTAGGACTGCCTGTTGGATGATGAGAGTGGTTAGCAAGATAATTCATATCACTGGATTGGGAAACAAGTAGGCTGATTGTTTTAATGTACCAGTATATCATTTCATGTAGTTACAGATCTATCATTAAAATCAACTACAGTATATGAGAACTGAAAGGTGACAAGCATAACATCAACTTTGAACAAGTTGGAAAATGCAAATTGTAAACACTGGAAAAGGTGTGTTTCAAAGAGCGCACGGTTACCATATGTGACAGAGTAGAGTGAGCACTTAAGACTTGAAAGAGAATTAATAACCTTATAAGTGTAATAAAAAGGCTCGTATTACCTTCCACCCTTAAATTAAAAAAAAAATATGCCTGGGACAGAGGGGAGGGTAGTGAAGAGACATAATAAAGTGTCTCTCCTTAGGGTAACAGAGGCTATGGAGCTATATGAAGCATTTTTATGAGAGGTAGTGCCTAATTTCAAGAAAGCAAGTGTGTGTGTGGGTGTGCGTGGTGTGAGGGGTGGGGTGTCTGTATGTGCGCATATATGTATGTGGTGTGGGTGTGGTATGCATGCATGCATGCGAAAGATATGGGTGTGGTGTGTGTCTGTGCGTGCAAGTGCATGTGTATGATGCGTTGGAGCTGTGTGTCTGTGCATCTGAATGGTGTGGGGGTGGTGTGTGTCTGTGCATGCACATGCATGTGTATGATGCAGGCGTGCTGTTTGTGTGTGCATGTGTATGGTGCAGGGGTGCTGTATGTGTGCATGCATATGCATATATGATGTGGGGTGGTCAGTGCATGTGCGTGCATGCATGCGTATGGTGCGGTGGTGGTTTGTGTATATGTGCGTATGGCGCAGGTGTAATGTGTGTGTGCACAAGCATGTGTGATGCATGTGTAATGTGCATGCATATAGTGCTAGGGTGGTGTGCGTCTGTGCATATGCATATATGTGTATAGTGTGTGGTGGTATATGCATGCGTATGGTGCAAGGGTGGGGTATCTGTGTGTGTGTGCATGTGTATGGTGCAGGAGTATGTATGGTAAGGGAGTGGGATGCGAGCATGTGTATGAGGAGGGAAGTCTGCTGCAAGCGTGGGGTGTGGTGTACGCATATGGTGCGGGGGTGGGGTGAATATGTATAGCGAAGGGGTGGGGTGTCTGCACATGCACATGTATGTGTATGATGGGGGGTGGGATGTCTGCGCATGTGTATGATGCAGGGGTTGGGTGTCTATGTATACGGCAGTGTATGTGCGTGTGTGTACATGGTGCAGGAAATGCGATGTCCATGAATCCTACCCCTGCACCACTCACAAACATAATATTTGTAAGTGCAACTGGAAGCATATGGTTTAGTTCTCTCTCTCCAGTAAGGACTAAGTATAAAATCTCATTTCACCTCTGGTGGGATACACACACTAACTCTCGCGCCTCTGACCCTCGCCATCTCTTTGCAACTCTCAACTCTCTCTTCAAGGTGCCTCCGCCTCCAACTCCTCCTTCCCATTCTGCCCAAACCATTATGGAAAATAACTACCAAAAATGCCAATTACGGAGTGAAGGAAGATTCTGATGCAACTATTTCCATGGCAAAATCCACAAGATCATACTCCAATTCCCTGCAAGATCAGCTCCATCCCCTCCTCCCCCCTTCATTCCCAACTTTTGCACTCAACCTCTGCTACCCTTTTTTCCTTTTCTATAATCTCTGATGAGGAAATCACACACCTTCTTTCCTCATCCAAACTCACTACCTGCTCCTCTGATCCTATTCCCACTTACTACTACTACTATTAAACACTTGTAAAGTGCCACACACGCAGCGCTGTACAACCAACTTGTCTCCTAACCTCCATCTCGTCCAGTGTAATCCCTTCCACTCTCAGATTCTCAACCTATCACTCTCCACAGCAACTGTTCCTGCAGCCTTTAAGCATGCTGTGGTCACACCTCTCCTTGACCCTACCTGTCCTAACTACTGACCTATCTCCTTCCTCCCCTTGACTTTCTCTCCTCTCAAGCCCTTTTGGATCCCTTGCAATCTGTCTTTCGTCCCTTCCTTTCTACTGAAATAGTTCTTGCCAAAGTCTCCAGTGACCTGTTCCTGTCAAAATCCAAGGGCCTTTACTCAGTCCTCATCCTTCTTGACCTTTCTGCTGCTTTTGACCCTGTTGACCACCACCTTCTCCTCGATACCTTGTCCTCTCTTGGCTTTAAGGACTTTGTGCTATACTGGTTCTCTTTTTATTTCTCCCATTGTACTTTCAGTGTCTGTTCTGGTGGATCCTCCTCTACTGCTATTCCGCTCTCAGTTGGTGTACCCCAAGTGTCTGTTTTGGGCTCACTACTTTTCTCTCTCTATACTCAGTCCCTTGGTGCGCTCATCTCTTCCCATGGCTTTCAGTACCATCTTTATGCTGATGACTCTCAGATATACCTCTCTACACCTGAAATCTCTCCAGCAATCCAGGTCCGGATATCTGCCTGCCTATCTGAAATTGCTACTTGGATGCCTCACCACGGTTTGAAATTGAACATGGCCAAAACTGAGCTGCTTATTTTTCCCCCTAAACCCACCTCTCCCCTTCCTCCTTTCTCAATCTCTGTGGATAAAGCACAGTTACTTACCTGTAACAGGTGATCTCTGGGAACAGCAGGAATAAGTCTTCACAATGGGTACGTCGGTACCGACGGAGCCTGCGCGGGAACGCTCCCCAGCGTCTCAAAAGAAAGCTTTTGAGAGCATCCCACATGCATGCGCACTGCCTTCCCGACCAAATACTTCCCTCACATCAGTTGGGTTTGTAGCTGAGACCGAAGGAGGGAAGTAAACAAATTATAAAGAGAGAGAGAGAGAGAGCGCAACTCCTAGGGGAGGTGGGTGGGTTGTGAAGACTTATTCCTGCTGTTCCCAGAGATCACCTGTTACAGGTAAGTAACTGTGCTATCTCCAGGAACAAGCAGGAATGAGTCTTCACATATGGGGACTCCCAAGCTGAGATGCCTGGGAGAGGCCCAGCATGTAGCAAAAACTAATGGATGGGACATGCTTCCTCCTAAGGAACTCAGGCATCCAAGGGATGGAGGGTAGGAGTTTAGCTAACAGTGTAAAAATGATGTGCTGTGGGACAGCTGAACTAAACAAGGAATGCAGAAAAAAGTGTCCTTGTGAGAGATAACTGTTAGTAAGAATAGGAAGTCCCAATTCTTGAAAAGGGATGTCATCCAAGTATCGCAAACAAAACTACACATATGGGGAAGTAGATATGGGTCTGTTGTAAAGAACCATCACATTGTCCTCATATGGAATTCCCTTACCGTGAGGAGTAAAGGGAATTGAAATTTGCGATATAGACAAAGATAGAAAAATATTATTGTCTAGGAGTAACCCCAGGGAACTGGGGAGTTTATAGGAAGTTGAGAGAAGATAAACTTCTCTATAGTCTATAGTCGAAGATATTTCTGTCCCTAGAGCAGGATAGTGCCTTGGGAAAGAAAAGAAAAGAGAAATCTGACTAGTCTGGAAGATCCAGACAAGAATACCGTATTGGGCGATTAGCCCCCAATTTCTGAAGATCAGTAATGTGTGTTGCGTAAGTGATAGCACGTAGGCTAACAACTTACCTAGAGAGCTTCAGATGTAAGGTAACCTGATTTTGACAGAAAAAAAGGTTATGGTAAAGAAAACATTTCCTGTCTTTACCAGATAAATTGGATGTCCATTTAAGACTTTATGGTATGCCGACAGCATTGATATGGACAGTTAGAATATTTCAGGGTCAGATTGTATAAGGAGACTCGTCTAACAAGAAGGGTTAAGACCTTCTTACGAATAGTTAGTGGGAATCACCTATTAGTCAAGGTATAAGAACCTTATGCAAGGTTACGTGGAAACCAGTAAGGTGCTTCTTACCCTTGACAAGAGGTCTAGGTCTTAAAAGACTAGTCCTCAGAGGACTAGTCCTCAGAGAACTAGGCCTTGAAATGTACCCGAAGGAGTGCAGAGGAGATCTTTAATCCTAAGATAAAAGATCTGGATCCTTTTATCGCTTCAGGATAGAAGCTGGAAGAAATAACGCAATGTAAGGGAATCCCTTGTCTGACTCTCTATGAGAGCAGTATGAGTATCATGCGTTCTTTGTTTCTTGTAGACTTCAAGGAGATAGTGAGAGAAAAAATTTTCAGTAGATGAGGATAACTGAAATGATTAGGAATGCATCCCTGTGGTGGAAGTTCCTTTGAGGATACGGAACCTAGGGAGTGGTGCTATTCCTTAACTTGAAGTCGTCTAGGCCCTGGCTCCCTTTCCTTAAAGAAGAAATTTTTATGGAAGATGGTAAAATATGAACAAAGAGCCATGTGGGAGCATGAGTGAGCAGAGCCTACCAATCAAGGTCGTCTGACCACCTGGAAGTTCTCTACCAGGGGTGGACTACTATGCTCTCTGACAAAGGCCCATAGTTGCAGAGCTTCATTGCACAGTTGCAGAGAGCATGTTATAGGTTGCTTAGGTGAGATCTGGCTGTTGAGTAGCCAGTCTGCAACTCAAACAATTCTGTTAGGACAGAAGTGAAGATAGTAAAAATAGTGATAGGCTTTTTTCACCTTGCAATGATCAATGAAACAGAGGGTTTCAAAAACCGTTGTGGAGCCATCTGTCATAAAGACAGCAGAAAAATAGGTCCCATGGAGATTAAGAAAAGGACCAACAGACATAATTAGGAATGATGAAACTAAATTCCTGTCTGATGAGCTGTCATGAAGGAGTATTTGAGAGGTCAGCTCTAAAAACACAAGCAGTGTAGAAAAGGCCGAAACCCATGTGAGCTATCTGTTCAAGAAGCTCATTTAACCCACCTGGTAGGTTCTTCATATTTGTATTATGGAGGGTTTAGATGCCTTTTGAGCTGACTCTGCTCAAATGCATAGAGGACAATCTGGTAGGGGCTTTCAGAATGCTAGATTGCATCCTGTAAAAACCCCCAGTGCAGAAATACCCTAATAGGAAAAACTCTGTATTGACAAGATTTACTGGAGTAGGAATTTTTATAGCTTCAGAAGAAGCTCTCCAGTTGAATAATATTCAGATGGAGACTGGATGTCCCAACTAAAAGGAAAAAGTAATAGAGTTGAAAAAACTTACAATTTAGTAAGTTCTTATAGATAGAGTCCTATGCAGTCAAGGTGTTACAGGTAACTGTCAAAAAAGGTGAAAGTTATCACTCACCTTGTTAAGTTTCGTGATTGTTCTTCCCCTCTTTTTTTTTTTTTAATAGGGAAGTAGAAACTTATTACCTGTAGGCCTGAAAAATCTCATGAGCTCTTGGAGCTGTCAGAGTAAAGTTCTCTTAAATAACAGAGTCATACCTAGAGGCAACTCAGTGTTGTCTCAGCATAGATGAGAGTCAAAGCAGACGGCTCTTTTGATAAAAAGGCATATCTACAGGTTCTAAAACCTCATACTGACAGAAAAAAAATCAGAAACCCTACAATTACTGGGTTTGCTGAATCTGTTGAGGTTTCTGTTGTCTTAGCCTGGTTGGATGTTGCCCTTGTTGGGAAACATCTGTCTGAGGGGAAGAAGATGGATAAAACTTTTTCCCCCTAGAGGAATAAAGTTTTTTAGGAGATCTATTATCAGCTGGGACAGAGGGAAGTTTTGACAAGCCCCTTAAGATAGCAGTATCAGTGTCTAACTGACTAGCTTGAAATAGTCAATCCTTGTTGAAGAGATGTTCTCCAGTACAAGGACTATTTCCCAGCTTTTCTTGTACCCATTTGTCCAAGCCTGAAGCTTGGAGCCAGGCTAAACGTCATGCCCCTATGGCTATAGCAGAAGATCTGCTAACAGATTCGAAAGAATCCAGGGAAGCACGATGAAGAAATGTAGAAATATCATGAGCATGATTGACTAGTGATAAATAGTCAGCTCTTTTATGTTTCTGAAGGAAAGGGTACAAAAGTTTCAAACTTTTGGTAACCTGTTCCAGAGAGAATCCCATATAGAAAATATATGGAATGATTCTTGCTGAAAGCATAGATGCTTGGAAGCATTGACGCCCAAAAGCATCTAAGGTCCTAGACTCACGACCTGGAGGATAGGAGGAGTGCTTTTTTGCACTCCTAATACGCCTCATTGCTGATTCTACTACTATAGAATGATGAGGGAGTTGAGTCTTTTGAAAACCTGGAGAAGGTGGCACTTTATAGATAGTGTCAATCCTTTTGGAATGTGAAGATACCGTTAAGGGAGTTTTCCACATTCTAAATAACAAATCCTGTAGGATGTGGTGTAGGGGAAGCATGATTGCTTCCTCTGGAAACCAGGGGGAATGCAGAATTTCTGAATCCCTTTGTATAGACTCCTTCCCAGGTATAGAGATGACGAGTATTCTTGCCATGCCAAGCAGAAAAGCTTGAAAAGAGATCTCCTCTAAGAGAAATTCTCTGAAATGAGGAGTAACAATTGGATCTGTTGAAAATTCAGGCACGGTACCGATGGATGCATCTGCAACATCGGGCTTAGAAACCCGGGGAGGATGACGCACTGGATCCTCTGGAACGAGGTGCGTTCGGTACTCCTCGATGTCGATACCGAGAGGAGTGGGTACCGAATCTTCCAGGCTAGATAGCGATTCCAGGCTCGGCATCGAAGGAAGCGAGCCTGTTGGAAGAGGCATCGAAGTCATCGACGCCGGTACCGATGTCGGTCCCGGCATCTGCCTCGATGACCAATCCGGTAGCGGGAGTGAAGCTGATGTCGGCACACGTACCGACACCGGCAGCCGTGCTGGCACCGAAGCCGATACCGGCACCGGCATCAACGCCGATACCGGTGGTTGAAGAACGATCTGCGGCGACTCTAACGGTACCGAAGTAACTGAGAGGTACGCCAGACTACGTTCCATGGTGAGGAGTTTTTCATCCAACAACATAGTCCATGCCGAGGTATCGGTACCGTTCGAAGCGGTCCGGACCATTGAGCATGGCCCAGGTGCATCTACGGAGGTAAAAACCTCGAGAGCAACCTGGGATCCCGTTAATGCTTTGGAGCCCGAAGACTCCCGCCGGGATTGAGCCATAGTGTCCTCAAGGGCAAGCCCAGGGGCATCTCGATGTTTAGCAAGAGATCTACCTCTCGAGGACTGGCTAGTCTTAACAGACTGTTTGGTACCTGACCGTGGAAGGGAGAAGAGATTCTGCCCGGTGACCTCATGGTAGATGTAGATCCGGTACCAAGTTCTGAAGATCTCTTCTGGTTACATTCCTACAAGAAAAACAGACTTTAGGACAATAGTCAGGACCTAAACAAGGCAGACACCAAAATTGAGTATGAAACTTAAGTGTACCACCACAGTTTGAACATTTCTTAAAGGTAGTGGCTGGTCTTTCTATAATGGAAAAGTGGAGGCCTAGTGGCCGGAAGTCAAGCACTAAATGAGAAAAAATTCTTCAGGAAAAAAGAAATTTTCCAAGAAAAAGAAAGAAAAGCACCGGCGGGCGTCGGGTGGAGGCAGGCGCGACCACAAAAAATACAAATAAAAAAGATTAATTTTCTGCGGTGACAGAGACACGTCCTGTCGGCTCCGCGGAAAACGAAAGACTGATGTGAGGGAAGTATTTGGGCAGGAAGGCAGTGCGCATGCGTGTGGGATGCTCTCAAAAGCTTTCTTTTGAGACGCTGGGGAGCATTCCCGCGCAGGCTCCGTCGGTACCGACATACCCATATGTGAAGACTCATTCCTGCTTGTTCCTGGAGATTGCCCTAAACTCCTCCCTGTTTCCTTGGCTCGCAACTTTGGGGTCATCTTTGACTCCTCCCTCTCCTTCTCCACACACATCCAACAGATAGCTAAAACCTGCTCTTTCTTTCTCTATAACATTAACAAAATTTGTCACCTCCCCCTAGACTATTGCAACCTCCTCCTTGCTGGTCTCCTTCAGAATCATTTCTCTCCTCTTCAATCTGTTCAAAACTCAGCTGCGCAGCTAATCTTCCACCAGCCTCGATATGCTCATATAACCCGTCTTCTCAAGTCACTTCACTGGCTCCCTATCCATTTTCATATCCAGTTCAAACTTCTCCTACTGACCTATAAGTGCACTCATTCTGCTGCGCCTCACTACCTTTCTTCTCATATCTCTCCCTACACCCCTCCTTGTGAACTCCGCTCTTCTGGCAGAGCATTTCTATCTGTGCCCTACTCCAGACTTTGATCCTTTCACCTTGCTGCTCCTTATGCCTGAAACAAACTACCTGGTTCTGTACGTTAGGCTTCATCTCTGGCCCTTTTCAAATCCAGGCTGAAAACTCACCTCTTCAAGGTCGCTTTTGGATCCTGATCCGCTTAGTCTCCAATGCGTTTGCTTACCATTCTCCTAAATGTATCCTTATCCTCAGCTGTTGTGCTGTCTTGACTAGATTGTAAGCTCTGATATGTAGGGCCATCTTTTACATGTGTCTGTACAGCGCTGGGTACACTTTGTAGCGTTATACAAATGATCAGTAGTAATTTTCGCACAAATCAGTGCGCTTTCTTTGTCAAAAAAGCAAATGTCTCTCATCGAATGAAAAGTTGGAAATACTACATGCATGTTAGAAAATAAATACTGTAATTACAATAAAGATTTCAGATGAGATATGGTATAGCACAAAATTAATTTTCATTTGTTTTTAATGTGCTTTCTTTGAACCATGCTCATACTCAGTAGTGCTATGTTAGGACAACTTCATGTTCTTAACATGACAGAGCAACTGCACAAATAAGAAATGAATGTACTTTCATTCTGAACATAAGATTACATAAGCATCAAACTCTAGCAAAGTAGAATTCCCACCTGGGAGAAATGTTTTCCACAAATGCTACATTCAAAAGGTTTCTCGCCTGCAAGAAAAAGAAGGCAGAATGTAATATGAACACTTCCGAACACTTCAAGAATAATTGCTTAAAACCTACTGGCCAAGGAAGAGCAAATTTTGGACAATAATTATTCAGTCCTTCACTGGCGGCATGAATTATGAAATACATTTCCCAGGTTAGTGTCCCCAAATGGATTTGTTCTGCACATTCCTAGACAGGAATGAACCTCATTCTTGACAGAGGATAAACAAAGACTGTCTTCTCCTTTCATAATTTCTCTTTCATATTAGCTTTCTGTTCTTTTACAGGCTTGACTCAATTTACCAAAGTAAAAAATGTAAGCTTTGGGCAAGAGAGACGCAAACATGCAAGAAGCCTGCAAGTCACTTGGACAACCTGGAATGGCACACCTTTTGCACAAGTATTTCCTACAACATCTGAAAAAGAGTAATTAGGCCTTACCTGCTAGTTAGCGTTCCTGAAGGAACTCCAGTCCAGTTCCTTTCCTCTGGGTTGTGCCCCCCTTCAGCAGCATGGAGACTGAGCACGCCATCTTTTCTGATAACCCTAGGATACATATATCACTGGCACCTCCCACCAGCTCCAGTATCCTATTGACAAAGCAGACTTAGCGGAGAGACAATTTAAGCAACAATACTGAACTATAACTAAATTGTAAAACACCAGCACCTGCCTCCCCCGGAAGGGACTTCCCAACCCCCCCCCCCCGAAGAGGAGGCGGCGGCTTACCTGAGATCGCAACTGCCCTTACCTAGGCACCTTGCCCATCCATACTGCCTCATCACCGGAACCTCCAATGGATAATCTGCCAACCCTTACTTCCTCTTGCCCGCTTATCGCTTCGGACCAGCGAACCTGTTAGGAAAACAACAAACTCTGGGTGGAATCAGGGACTGGAATGGAGTTCCTTCAGGAATGCTAATTAGCAGGTAAGGCCTAATTACTCTTTCCTAAACGTCCCTCCAGTCCAGTCCCTTTCCTCTGGGATGTAACAGAGCAGTTCAAGCCTGGGAGGGGCCTGCAAGGCCGAACCAAAGCACCGAACCTCCAAATCCCGCATCTCCTGCGGCCTGAACATCCAACCGGTAATGCTTGGCAAAAGTGTGCAGCGAAGAGCAGGAAGCCGCTCTGCAGATATCCAGCAGCGGAACCAAACAAAATTCTGCCCACGAGGCCACCTGAGCTTGAGTAGAATGAGCCCGGAGCCCGGCCGGAACCTGCCTACCCCTTTGGATATATGCCGAAGCAATGGCTTCCCTGGTCCATCTGGAGATGGATGCCTTGGCCGCTGCCTCACCTTTACGAGGCCCCCTGAACAAAGCAAACAATCGCCTGGACTTGCGAAAAGACGCTGACCGATCCAGGTAATGTTTCAAAACCCTGCGCACATCCAAAAGGCGTAAACGTGCATTGTTCACCCCTGCCCTGCCCCCGAGAAGGAAGGAAGAGAAACTGTCTGATTCACATGAAAGGACGAAACCACCTTAGGCAAAAAGGAAGGGACAGTCCAAATGACTACCTTCTCATTAAAGAAGGAGAGGAAAAGGTGGACGACAAGACAGGGCCTGAATCTCTGAAATGCATCTGGCCGAACAGATGGCCACCACAAAGACTGCCTTAAGAGTCATGTCCTTCAAAGACGCATGCTGCATCGATTCATAAGGATCCTCAGCAAGAGCGTCTAACACTAGGTTGAGGTTCCAAGGGGGGACAGGCGATCTCTGCTGGGGCCGCGGGTGCCTCATTGCCCTCAGGAACCAACTTACATCTGCATATTCCCCCAAGGGCCTTCCCTGAATCTTGCCCCTTTAACAAGAGATAGCCGCCAAATGCACCTGCAGAGAACTGGCTGCCAGACCCTTATCGAAACCTGTCTGTAAGAAATCCAAAACCTCTGGAATGGACACTGCAAGAGGCCTTTTTTGCTGATCCGCGCACCAGCCTTCAAAAACATGCCAGACCCTCACATAGAATAGACAGGTCAAACGTTTACGGGAACTCAGCAAAGTGGATATCACTGCTCCAGAGTAACCCTGCTTCCGCAGCCGTGCCCTTTCAAAAGCCAGGCCGTAAGCAAGAACCGATCCATCTGCGGCATGTGCACTGGGCCCTGTATGAGGAAATCGTCCCTCACCGGAAGGCGCCAATGACGATCAGCTCTCACCGGAAGGCGCCAATGACGATCGGCCAGCAGCCGCATGAGATTGGCATACCACGGGTTCCGAGGCCAATCCGGGGCTATGAGAACCACCCAACCTGGGTGTGCCTCTACCTGCTGGAGGACCCTGCCTATGAGCGCCCACGGAGGAAACACATACAGGAGTCCGTTGGTCAGCCACTTCTGAACCAGAGCATCCAAGCCCTCCGACATCCTTTCCTTTCTTCGGCTGAAGAATCGACTCGCCTTTGCCGACTCCCACCGTGCCATGAGATCCATCATGGGGGTCCCTCAACGGCGCACTACCTGCTCACACACTTCCTGGCAGAGCTCCCACTCTCCGTGGTCCACTCTGTTTTTGCTTAGGTAATATGCTGTTATGTTTTCCACTCTGGCTACGTGCTGCGGCGACAAGGCCATTAGATGGCCCTCAGCCCACTCCAACAGGCCCTCGGCCTCCTCCTCCAAGGGAGGACTGTTCGTGCCACCCTGGCGGTTGATGTATGCCACTGTGGTCATGTTGTCGGACAGTACCCGGACCGCCCTCCGTAGGACTACCGGCTCGAACGCTCTGAGAGCTAGAGCCACTGCTTGCAACGCCAACCTGCTGATAGACCACCGAGCCTCCTGGGCATTCCAGAGACCCTGGGCGAACCATCCCTTGCAGTGAGCCCCCCAGCTGGATAGAGGGGCATCCATCGTCAACTGCACCCACAGCAGGGACTCGAGGGGCATACCGTGCTCCAGGCTCCCTGGACGGAGCCAGCACTGCAATGCCTCCTTGGTCACCAATGGACAGGAGAGAGCCACGGACATGGGCTGATGCTGATGAGACCAGCGCTGGAGCAAGGCCCGGTGAAGAGGCCGCATGTGGGCCCTGGCCCAAGACACCAGCTCTATTGTCGCTGCCATGGTTCCCAGAACCTGCAGATAATGCCAGGCTGAGGGCACCTTCATGGTTAGAAACTGCTCTATCAGCCACCTTAGCTCCCTTGCCCTGTGATCTGGCAAGAACACCATGCCTTTGCCCGTGTCGAATCTTGCCCCCAAATACTCGATCTCCTGCAAGGGCCACAACTTGCTTTTCGCCTGGTTGATCACCCATCCTAGACTCCTTAGGAATCCTACCATCTTGGCCGTTGCCTTCTGACTCTCTTCCTCGGACTTTGCCAAGATCAACCAGTCGTTGAGGTATGAGTGGACTAGAACCCCCTCCTTGCGCAGAGCCGTGGCCACCACTACCATGACTTTGGTAAAGGTGCACGGAGCCATCGCCAAGCTGAAAGGCAATGCCTGAAACTGGAAGTGCCCCTCTGGTACTGCAAACCGCAGGAATTGCTGGTGTGACTGGTGGATGGGAATATGCAAATACGCCTCTGTGAGGTCTAGAGATGTCAGAAACTCTCCCTGCCTCACTGCTACAATCACGGACTTCAGAGTTTCCATCTGAAAATGAGGCACCCTGAGGCAACGATTGACCCTTCAAGTCGAGGATCGGACGGAAGGAACCCTCCTTTTTGGGTACCACAAAATAAATGGAGTATCGAACGCAGCTGCATTGGTCAGCGGGAACTGGCATGATGGCACCTAACAACCTCAGTTGCACTAGTGTCTCTGTAATAGCGAAGGGCCCGCAACGAATAAAACCAGGAGTCTATTGACTAGAATTCAAACCAGTTTAATGTGCACAGTCTAAGGCCAATATCACATACAAAATGTCTGAGCCCTGAGCTCAGAAAAACGACAGTTTATATACTGTTCTTCTCCAGTCTAATACAGGCAAAACTCCTCATTGGTCTTGGTGGCCCCCCTCCCTCTCCCAATAGCCACCTCTGATCTGGCTTGTACCTGTTCTAACAGTGACTCAAATCTCCAGACATAATACTGCTGCTACAGTACATTTCACTACTTCTGCAAGGTCAGTTAGCCGGCAGAGATAGTGGAAAACACAGCTGTGAGTATCATAACAGTGGAATAGATTTACTTTTGTTTATCGGAAGCATTCTTATCAAAAGCAGAGCAGAGCAGTGATTCTAACAGCTACTGGTATTTTCTGTCTGTCTGGTTTGCTATAATATTCCAAAGTCAGTTATAATATTCTAAAGTAAGGGAGGGGGACTCAGGCCTAGCTGACAGGCCTCTGCAGGATGAACTAGGCCATCGCCTATCACATTCCCCCCTTTTGATTATTCACACACGCAAGTGAGAAAGGGTGAGAATCAAATCACACATATATATGAAAGTACCTTAAACTATGGTAGAGGGATCACTCCGTGGTATAGGGTAGTAGTCCCACATTGCTAATATTTGTGCTGCTGCCTTGCGGTCAATAATATTATCAATAATGGAGCGTAGCATACGCAAGCATAGGGGAAGGAAACATGGGATACATAAGCAAACAGTTACAATCAAAAATACAAGCACTATAAGTGTCTTCAGGCCGCCCAGGCTTGAAAACCAAGAACCAAACCAGCCATCTAGTTGCAAGCCATGCCACGTTTGGACTGGGACATAAGTTTGCTTTCTCATGTGATTGGCTATGTCTTCTACAACCTGTCCTTCATTATCTATTTGCAAGCAGCAGTTAGTTAAATTCAGCTTGCCACATACTCCTCCTTCAGCTGCAAGCAGATAATCTAACGCTAAGCGGTTCTGGTAAATGGCTGTACGCATCTGTGTGGCTTGTTTAGCTAACAAGGTTAGCGCTCTACTAGTTTCATTGGTTATAATTTCAAGAACAGCTTGCAAACGTATAATACGGTCTAACATATATACAGGGGTGCGGTAGCCCCAAGAACCATCTTGCGCCCAGGTAGCAGGTCCATAGTAAAACAATTCTCTCTGGCGGCCATTCTTCGGAGGTTGCATCCCATTTGTCCCACTGGCCGATTTTCAGAGCTTCTCGTTTCTGTCGACTTTTATATACAGGGAACCCCAATTGTTCTCCGTGGGAAAGGGGCAAAAGAAAGAAAGATGGTCGTATTGTTCCAAGAACACACGCTCCTCCCCATTTGGCAGGGAGTTTAGCATATGCTCTGGTGCCACAAATCCAATATAGTCCAGGTGGGGCTTGCCAAGTGCTGTGGGTAGCCAGATTTGTCCATATCCTGGCCAAATAAGGAAAGATGATCAGAGGGTTAGACGGTTCTGGAGTATTGGCACCTGACCACCAAGAAGTCTTCCCAGTTGTGGCATTGTAATATTTTTGGTTCAAACAGACTAATTGTCCCACAGGTGTATTCAATTGTGGTCCTGCTCGTGCAAAACATACTTTACCCACTATGGAGTGGGCGAGGACCCATTCATTGGTAGTGTTATGCACATCAGTTTGGTTATATGGTACGGAATAGTTTAATTCTTGTGCTTCCCAAGGCCATTGGTCTCCCATCTGAGTTCCTCCACAAAAGAGGCAGTCCGAGACATGGAGGCTGGATGCCACAGCTCCAGCTAGTTCAATGAACAAATTCTGTGAAGCATGGGGAACAACAAATTCTGCCTTCATGGCCTCGTGGAAGGTATGATGTATGCGATAAGGTGAAGAAACATGAGTCTTTACATTCAGCTGGATGAATACAATGGTTCCAGGATCAGTTCCACCTCCTGCTATGCGCAGGCCAAATCGAAATCCTTGCTTCCATTGGCTGGGGTCGAAGATCTGAAGCCGTAGGGGATTGCAGATGCTTTTCTTGCACTGTTCAGGTTTCAGTAAGGGTAATCTTTCCAGCAGCGGCTTGCGATTATCTCCAGTCTGTCCTGTAGGGCTACCAGACCAGGTAGCATAGTACACACAATCCCATTTCGGACAGAAATAGTCTGCTTCTGCTGATTTGCTATATGTTGTTGGGGAATATATCCCAGTGCATATTCCCCAGTTGTACGCACCTTCAGGACACATATACTTATCATAATAGTAAGCTCGTTCCCAGGATCCACACCTGTAGTAATTATTTCTATTAATCAAGTCACAAGCATCAAAATACAGGTAAGCAGGTTGGTTAGGATCAGAGAGTTGACTTGTGGCGTTGATGAGGGCTCCATCTTCATCATTCCATCTCAGTTCCAGGACATAATAAGATGGATTCTGGCGAGGTCTGAAGCAAGTACGAGTCTTTCCCTTTGTGCAGACATTCAGTTCTGTACCATTATAGATACACCGGCTGACTACACCGGTACAAATGTAGTAAGAGTGATAAAGCAAAGTCTGAGTAACTTGCATACCAGTTCGGGTGGCGGTTATACAGGCTGCACAAGGGGGCAAAGCAAGAGTGGTTCTCAAGTGTCCCAGGGCTACCGCAAGAAGGAAATAGCAGCAATTAGTAATCATCATGATTATAGTCTTTGATGATTAATGAGGTAGTTAATGGTTGATTGAGGTAGATAGAGGATAGAGTCTGAAATGTAAATGTTCAGGAGCAAGCTGGCAAAGTCTTTACGATGATGGATCTTGTCTTCGCAGCGTGAGTCGCAACGGTGATGCAGGATTAGCGATCGAAGTCCAGGGGCGACTCTCAGGAACTGCTGCTGGTTTCACTCAACTGTGATGGATCCAGGAGTCGATCTCGGCCACTTTAACTGCTGTTGGGGTTGATAGCAAAACGATATACGGTCCCTTCCAATGAGGCGCCAACGGTGTCTTCTTCCACTCCTTTACCCACACCGAGGCTCCAGGCTTGAAAGGATGCAATGGCTCTGTTAGATTGATAGGCAACTGGTCCTGCACCCAGGTATGAAGGCTCTGCAAAACAGAACTTAGAGCCAACAATTCTTGCCTAGTAATTACAGATCCAATTTGATTCATATCCCCTCTTATCCCCTGTACTATGGGCGGGGGGCCTCCCATACAAAATCTCAAATGGGGATACCCCTAATGGCGTGGTGGGGGCTGAACGTATTCGGAGAAGGGCTATGGGAAGAGCTTGGGGCCACTTCAAGTGGGCTTCCTGACAAAGTTTGGATAACTGAGATTTTAGGGTTCGGTTCATTCTCTCTACTTTCCCTGAACTCTGGGGCCTGTAGGCTGTGTGTAACTTCCATTTTATTTGCAGGGCATGGGCTAGCTGTTGAGTTACTTGTGATATAAAAGAGGGCCCATTGTCAGACCCCATGGTCAAAGGTATTCCGAATTGGGGGATAATCTCATGGAGCAAGGCTTTAGTGACCTCTCTGGCCTTCTCAGTTCTGGTGGGAAAAGCTTCCACCCATCCAGAAGGTACAAACTAGGACTAGCAAGTAGCGATATCCATTTGCTCGTGGCATTTCTGCAAAGTCTATTTGAATATTTCCCATGGGGGTCACTCCTACTGACTGAACTCTTGGGGGAGGTACAGGACCTTGTCGGGCATTGTTCTTGGCACAGGTCACACATCTTCGGGCTACTGAGGTGGTCAAAGGTCCCAGCAGGGAGATATAGAAGTATGGCTTTAAAGCATTGGCCATCTTTGTTTTTCCATAGTGTGTGGCTTGATGAAAGGCTTGGACAAAGGCAGAGCCTAGGGCTTCAGGGATCACGGTCATACCAAGGGTTGAGCTCCCTTCAGGCGGGGGCAACACTATCCATCCAGTTTCTGATAACTGCACCCCCCCCCCCCCTTTTGACAGTAATGGTCCTTCTCTACTTGGGTATATCTGGGTGTCCATACACTCAAAGGTACTGGAAATATGGCTGCTTGAATCGTTACATTTGGGGTAGTAATTTGTCCTGCAATGGCTGCTTCTCGGGCTGAGGCATCAGCAAATCTATTTCCGCGGGATACATCTCCATCTCCAGTTTGATGGCCTTGACAATGCATCACTGCTACGTGTTTGGGGGCCCATACTGCTTCCAGCAAAGTCAATATTTCTGGACCATACTTGATAGACTTGCCACCTGAGGTGATCAATCCACGTTCCTTGTACAGGGCCCCATGGGCATGCAGTGTTGTAAAAGCATATTTAGAATCCGTGTATACATTCAGGCTGATTCCTGTTCCAAGTTTGAGCGCTCGTGTTAGAGCTATCAATTCAGCCTTCTGTGCTGAGGTTCCTAGGGCCAGGGCTGATGATTCTACTACCATGTCTAGGGTCACCACTGCATACCCCGCACATCGCTGTCCTTCTATTATGAGGCTACTTCCATCCACAAAGAAAGTTTTGTCTGGGTGGCTCAAGGGAATATCAGTTAAGTCTGGGTGACTTGAATATACAGTGTCCATTACTTCTAGGCAATCATGGTCAGGAGGGCCTGGACCGGCTGGCAGTAGGGTAGCTGGGTTCAGAGTTTGGCTGACGCTCAATTGCAATCGCGGATTCTCACATAGCATACTTTGATACTTCAACATTCGAGCGTTGGTGAGCCAGTGGTTTCCTTTGTGTTCCATCAGGGTTAGAACAGAGTGTGGTACAGTGACTCGCAAATTTTGTCCTAAGGTGAGCTTGTCAGCTTCGCTTACTAAGAGGGCTGTGGCTGCTACAGCTCTCAAGCAAGGTGGCCATCCTTTGGCAACAGGATCCAGTTGTTTTGACAGATAGGCCACGGGTTGCTGCCAAGACCCAAGAGGCTGGGTTAAAACTCCCAATGCATTTCCACCTGACTCATGGACATACAGATGAAATGGCTTCTGCACATCCGGTAGTCCCAAGGCGGGGGATAACATCAATGCTGTTTTCAATGATTTGAATGCTTTATCTTGTTCTGGGCCCCATTCCAAGGGGGATCGTTCAGCTCCCTGTGTGACTTGGTACAAGGGTTTTGCTATGAGTGCAAAATTTGGTATCCATATTCGGCAATAGCCTGCGGCTCCCAAGAAAGCTCGCACCTGTTTTCTGGTAGTGGGGGTTGGGATGCGGCATACTGCTTCCTTTCGCTCGAGTCCTAATTGCCGGGTTCCCTTTGACAAACGGAACCCTAGGTATTTCACTTCTGTCTGGCATAATTGCGCCTTGGCTCTTGAGACCTTGTATCCAGCTTCATTCAAAAGGTGCAAAAGATCACTAGTAGCTTGTACACAATCAGTTTCATTGTTGGTGGCTATGAGCAAATCATCCACATATTGGAGTAGGATTCTCTTTCCCGGAGTTACAGGGTAACTTGACAGATCTTGACTGAGGGCTGCACTGAAGATGGTGGGTGAATTCTTGAATCCTTGTGGCAAGCGAGTCCAAGTGAGTTGTCCTCGTCTTCCTGTGGTAGGGTTTTCCCATTCAAATGCAAACAAAAGCTGAATGGCCTCTGCCAGGTGTATACAGAAAAAGGCATCTTTCAAGTCCAAAATAGTGAAATGAGTGGCTTCTGCTGGAATCAGTCCCAGGAGGGTGTAAGGATTTGGTACTACTGGATGTATGGTTTCAACTGCACTGTTTACTTGACGTAGATCCTGCACTGGGCAGTAGTCACCTGTCCCAGGCTTTTTGATTGGGAGAAGGGGGGTGTTCCAGGGTGATTGACATTCTCTAAGAAGTCCATACTGCAGTAATTTCTTCAGGTGGCGATGAATACCTTCAATTGCTGGTCGTGGGAGGGGATACTGACGCACATGCACTGGTTCTGCTCCTGGCTTAAGGGTAACAAGTACAGGAGCTATATTTTTCGCTAGGCCAGGTGGATTATTCTCTGCCCATACTCCAGGCGGGGCTGCAATGTTGAGAGGTGTACAGAGGCTTACTGCTTTGGATGCAGATGAATAGAACCGCCATTCTTCTTCTCGGGGGACAGCTAACACCATCAGGCCGGCAGGTTTTGAGTTTAGTCATTTCCATTTTTCCCCCTTCAACAAAGGATATCTGTGCTTGAAGCTTTGCAAGCATGTCTTGGCCCAACAGGGGAACTGGGCATTCAGGCATGTACAAGAACTGGTGTGTTATCTTCTGTCTCCCTAATTCACAGGCGCGGTTCTGCAGAAAGGGTCTTGTGGTCCTTGTTCCTGTAGCTCCCACGATTGTAACAGATCGAGAGGACACAGAGGCCACCGGCTTGGCTACTACTGAATGCTCGGCCCCTGTGTCTACCATAAAGTCCATATGCTGGTCTCCAATTTTTACATTGACCATAGGCTCCTGGAGACCTAAGAAGAACTTGGAGCCCGGTCCGGCCTATTCCTCATCATCCATGAAATCTGCTTCAGTGACTGCCACTCCCTGCATGGCAGTCTCATTTTGCTGGAACTGTTGAAACTGTGCGCGCTGCATCCCCCCTCGCTGCTGAAATCACCCCCCCCCCCCGCTCTCCTGGTGCTCCCGCGTCCCCTCCAGGGGGGTGGAGCTCATGTTCGGGCACGCATCCTTCCAATGTCCTTCCTCTTTACAATAAGCGCACTGATTTGCACCTAAGGGGGGCCGAGCGCTCCCTCGGCCCCTTCCCCATCCTCTGGCTCTTCTGTTAGGATATCCTCCTCCACGTCCTTCAACTAGTGCTGCAGCGAGAAGATCCACTTTCTTCCTCATCCTTCTTTCACTTTCCCGTTTGCTTTCTTGATCACGATTCACATATACCTTTTGTGCGACTTCCATTAACTGTGTTGCGTTCATGCCCGCAAATCCTTCTAATTTTTGCAGTTTTCGTTTTATGTCTCCCTGGGACTGACTCACAAAAGCGGCATTCACCATGCGTAAATTCTCCTGAGCTGCTGGGTCATAGGGGGTGTAAAGTCTATAAGCTTCAGTTAATCGTTCATAGAAAGCAGCTGGACTCTCATCTGGGCGCTGAAGAACGTCCGCTACTTTCCCAATATTCATAGCTCTCTGGCCTCCTTTCTTTAGGCCCTGCAGTATCGCCTGGCGGAACCGGGTGAGGGCCTTTTCTCCTACATCACTATTTGGGTCCCATCCAGGGTCTTCATTCGGGAAATCTGCGGCTGCCGCCTGTCTGGGATCTAGGTTTCTCCCCACTTCAGGGTTCTCTTCCAACCATCGAGTGGTCGCTCGCACTATCCGTGCCCGCTCTTCAGTAGTAAAGAGGGTAGCCAAAAGCTGGCGACAGTCAGACCAGGTGGGCTGATGGGTTTGCATAATACTAGACATTAACTCTGTTAAATCTTGGGGCTTTTCAGTATAGGAGGCATAATGCGTTTTCCAGTTTAATAAATCTGTTGTGGAGAAGGGCACATACACTAGACTGGTCGGTCCGACCACAACCTGACCATTTTCTTGAATGGGTAATCCCGGGACCTGCCGCAACGGCAGTTGGTGAGCTTCTCTAGTTCTACTTCTGAAATCATAGCGCATTTCAGTGGGCTTATGGGTGACGCCGCTACTGGTACCTGGACTAGTGGATGACCCTGGACTGGCATCTAACTCTCCACTAGCGGATTCTTCGGGGGATGATTGTTCCACCTCAGAGCGCTGCTCAGGACTAGGGCTCCGACTTCTTAGGGGACTGGTCCGCACTTCAGATTTTGGAGGCGGATGACCGGGTGGAGGCACCTCGGCTGGAGGTACGCTCGCTTCCTCTGGCTCTACTCGGGGTATTAACGGGGGTTCTTGGAGTACTGGCGGAGCTGATGGGACAGGAGTATACAGAAAGGCGGGTGGATACCTTGGGGTCTCTGGAGACTCTTGGGCTACATAAATAGGGGGGTTTTCTTTCTTGGCAGGGACTCTCGTGGCAGTTGCTAACATAATTTTACTCTGCCCCTCACAGCAACGCTTCATCCAAGAGGGCTGTTTCTCACATATCCCTAACCATGAGTCTATATAGGAAAACCTTTCGGGACTATAGCTGAGCACTACCTTGTGCACACGGGACACAATTTGGATATCAAAAGTACCTTCTGGTGGCCACCCGGCGTCCAGCACCGGCCACACCCTACTACACAATATTTCTAAGCGGGTCGGTGACATTTTCACCCCATAATCACCACTAAATCCTTTCTTAAAATTCGTGATCATACAGTTCAGCGGAGTTTGCACGGACTCCGCCCCTCCCATTATAACGTATGTATAACGTACAAGACAGTAAGCAGAAAGGGTAGGTAGGATGGCTACGGGTAAGGGGTCCGCGCAGCCCACAAAACAATGAGGGGGACAAACACCAAACGCTTCCTCCTGTTCGCGACCTGAACGCGGTTGCCCGGTCAGGAACTGCGCTACTTAGGAATCCGCTGTCGCTTGGCCTGTATTGCAAGACCTCTCAATCACACCTCACACAACCAAACATGCTAGCATTTCCCAAATTCCAAATTCCCGGGATGACAACCTAAATTACCAAACCAAAAGGGTTGATAGCTTCGCCCCGCGCATACTCATGCAGGGGTACTAGGATCGCCCTGGAAGTTGATCAGACTTCCTTTACCTGTTACTGTACCAAATCAGTCTCGAGACTTTCCCAGAGCTAACTGACTAAGAACCAGAAAAATCAATACTCACCGGATCCGGTAGCTGATGCGCTGCGCAACCAGTTCCACCTTGGGTTGAATCCTGGACTCCCCTGGGTTCAAGGTGTTGGCCAGCCGGACCCAGCAGGCCGCCGAGGCAGGGCGGAACCCTCCGATGCAAGGGACCGGTCGGCGCCTGGGATCCTCTCCACGTCGGTCGGCTGTGGGCCCAGCAGGACCAAACCTGGAGGCGGTAATACGTGGTAGTATTCACTTGCGTACCATTCGCGTATTACGCCTTCCTGGCCAATGCACCAAGAATATGTAATAGCGAAGGGCCCGCAACGAATAAAACCAGGAGTCTATTGACTAGAATTCAAACCAGTCTAATGTGCACAGTCTCAGGCCAATATCACATACAAAATGTCTGAGCCCTGAGCTCAAAAAAACGACAGTTTATATACTGTTCTTCTCCAGTCTAATACAGGCAAAACTCCTCATTGGTCTTGGTGGCCCCCCCTCCCTCTCCCAATAGCCACCTCTGATCTGGCTTGTACCTGTTCTAACAGTGACTCAAATCTCCAGACATAATACTTCTGCTACAGTACATTTCGTTACTTCTGCAAGGTCAGTTAGCCGGCAGAGATAGTGGAAAACACAGCTGTGAGTATCATAACAGTGGAAAAGTTTTACTTTTGTTTATCGGAAGCATTCTTATAAAAAGCAGAGCAGAGCAGTGATTCTAACAGCTACTGGTATTTTCTGTCTGTCTGATTTGCTATAATATTCCAAAGTCAGTTATAATATTCTAAAGTAAGGGAGGGGGACTCAGGCCTAGCTGACAGGCCTCTGCAGGATGAACTAGGCCATCGCCTATCACATTTCCTCCACCGCTGCCACCTTGGCCAGAGACTTGCACGGGATCTTCATGAAGGAAGGATGAATGGGTCTTGAAAATTCGAGAGCATAACCTTCTCGCATCACCTCTAAGACCCACTGATCGGACGTGACCCAGGCCCAGGCCGAGAAAAACTGCTGTAGACGTCCCTCTCCACCATCAGAACTCCCTGCTGGGCCCCCATTGTCTCATTGCGGCTTCCTAGGCCCCGAGACGGAGGAAGAGGTGCCAAAACCCCTTACCTGCCCCTCGAAAACCCTGGAAGCCCTGCCCCCTAGAGAGGAAGCGACCTCTCTGAAAAGGCGCAGACCGGGCTGCCCTAAAACTCCGCGACTCCTGAGGCTGAAGCCGCGAAGGAGCAGGGAAACGGCTCTGCTTCGGTCTATCCTCTGGAAGTCTACCTCCCTTAGACTCCCCCAGCTCCTTTACTAATTTGTCCAGGTTCTCCCCAAAGAGAATCTTTCCCTTAAATGGGAGCCTGCTGAGACGGGCCTTAGAGCCCAGCTGCAGAGCCAGAGGTAGCGGCAGGCCGCTACTACCGAAGCCATGTTTTTAGCTAAGCTCCTGATGAGATCATACTGGCTTATCTGCCAGGTAAGCAGCCCCAGACTCAATTCTTGCTGCCTCCCCAGGCGACTCAACGAGAAGGTCGCCAGCCAGTTGGAGCTGTTGAGACCACTGTAAGCAAGCACGTGCTACCCAAGCACCACATACTGACACATGGAGAGCTAGGGCACTAATGTCAAACGCTTGCTTTAACAGTGTGTCCTGTCTCAAGTCACAAAGTCACTCCACATATATCATACCCCCTTAATTGAAAATAAATTTCAATATACACCAATTCCACTTCATTCCTTAAAGACTTGGATACGGTCTCAGACTTTTTAGCACTATTTTCACAACCGTCCTTTGAACCAGAACTAGTAGTGCTGATTTGCATCAATGACCAAACCATATCCAAATCTTTAAGGAATGAAGTGGAATTGGTGTACATTGAAATTTATTTTCAATTAAGGGGTATGATATATGTGGCGTGACTTTGTGACTTGAGACAGTATACTACACTCTGAAAACAGCCCATTTTAGGATCACGTTTTGGTTAACAGTGTGTCCAGCTTCCTATCCTGGGTATCCTTGAGGGCAGCACTGCCCTCCACTGGTATCATGGTCTTCTTTGTGACTGCTGAAACCGCAGCATCTATTCTAGGGGAATGGAGCAATTCTTTTTCCCCTTCCGGCAAAGGGTACAGCTGAGCCATAGAGCGTACCCCCTTTAGCCTGGATTCTGGCTGATCCCACTCTTCCTGAATCATCTGCCTAACTACCTGGTGCACTGGGAAAACCTCCTGGGATTTCCTGACCACCTGAATCAGCGGGTCCCTCCAGCACCTCTTCTGCCACTGGAACCCCCGCAGCCATATTAAGAGCTTTCAGAGATTCCCCGGGCAACTCTTCCCGGTGGAAAACTCGAACAATTCTGGCTTGCTCCTCCTCTGGGATCTCACCTTCCTCGAGCTCTTCTTCGTCTTCCCCCAACTCCCCGTCCGAGATCTCACCTTCCAGACAGAGGGGAACGGAGAACCTCCTCCTGAGTGAGTCTAGCCCGCTTAGGCGGACAACCTGCCTCCTCCCGGCTCCTGGGCTCCGACTGACACGCTATCGCACTCCCTTGCACTGCTCCCTGCCCATGCATTCCTTGCTGACGCAGGCAAATCGCCTTATGCAGCAGGAGGACAAACTCAGGGGAAACCCCCCCTCCGCTCTCCGCCTCCAAACCTCCCAAAGAAGTAGAGGAACTGGGATGGGGTAGAGGAGGGGCGGACTGCCCCGGGGGAAAAGGCTGGGAGGACGCAGGCTGGAACATAGCCTCCAGAGGCTTCACTGATTCCTGAGAGGCGGGAGGAAGCAGATCTTGAGAAATACCCGCCTGAATACCTTGCTCCACTGAGGCTGCCTCCGCTGTGCAGCCTCTAC